>CM045766.1:55076654-56431029 GCA_025200525.1 Camellia lanceoleosa
TAGCTAACATAATCCACAGTCTCAAATATAAGCCTCCAGTTTCTTTAATAGACTTAGGATTATTAAGGCTAACTATGGACTCCAAGAGGATTAGGGATAAACTTTCTAAGAGTCTTATCTTTACTCCCAAATTGAAGTCTTCTCCCATTTTAGGACTCTTGTCCCTTATCCGCTTAAAAACTCTTGGATTCTGCTATCCTCATGAGATAACCTCGGCCTCAACCGAGATAACTCTCGATATCATGACTAGGGACACGTGGCACCTCGGTGACCGTGGCAGACTCTACCGACACGTCGGGTTGTCACCTTGGCCACGGTTAAAAGTTAACTAAAGATATATCCCATAGCGCATTAATCATTTCTAGGTTCTATTACCTCGGCATTCTCGAGGTGATGGAACCTATATCGGCACTTTCAAGATGTCGAGTTTAAAGTATCACATTTGAATTAGATCATCGTTAATCTTGAGCAATAGCTCTCTTTAAAGAACAAGAATTCCTAGAACCTCGCTCACGCCAGCGTGTGAGCCGCCATATGTAATCTCTCGGTTTAATTTTAACTTGTAAATCTTTTCTCAAGTTTCAACAAGTGTTAAACAATGATTTCGGTTTAAACTTCAACTTGTAAATTGCTTACAAATTTCAAATAAGTGTTAAACTAATGATCTACCAGTTTAACCGACTTGTAAGTTGCTACAAATTTCAACAAGTGTTAAACAATAATCTTGGTTTAACTTCAACTTAAGTAATTGCTACAAATTTCAACAAGTCATTAACTCAATAATCTCGGTTTTAACTTCAACTTGTAAATTGCTACAAATTTCAACAGAGTGTTAAAACATCATGTCGTTATAACTCTCTTGCCCCTATAATGTGGACTTATGTTCACATTAAGCTTGTGCATGTGATCTTGTTACATAGGAAGTTGGTTTCAAAGCGGAGGTTGTTAGGCCTTGATTTTTCGTTGATCTTACTTGTGGTTTCAACTTTGAGTTTGATTCTTGCCGACAGATGGCAAGCCTATGTTTACTTCAACTTAGTTCAACTCCATTATATGCACCGAGATTGGACTCACCATATAATGAGTCTAAGTTATTCATCATTACCTCGGCCTACCACCAATCTACGGAAATGGCCGTTTTTCTTCTCGGACTTAAGTCTTGAGATCTTGTCTTCTGAGAATCTTGGATCTGCTCACTCAGGGGTTGAGAAACTTCTCTTTTTCCCGGACCTATTTATCGAGAGTAGTAAGGATCATGTTTTCGCTGGAATCTTGGATCTCTTTCGCTCAGGGTTGAGCTTCTCCTCTTCTCACGGACGGCACCTTATTTAGGGCTGCGAGATCTTGTCTTCCAGGATCTAGACTGGGTCAAAGGGCACTGAAATCTAGGATGTCTGTAACTACACTAAGGCCGAAGCTCTTCGATACTTGAATATCATCTCCTTGGAAATGCGCTTACATGCCCGCATCTTGTCATACAGGGAAGGGATCTTCATTCCATAGTTTATGTCGACAGACTCTCCATCTTCGCTAAACTGCCGTCGTCATTTTCAACACGTTGATCTTAGCACGGTGATGGCCATCTATTCTCCTTTCATTCCTCTGAGGCGCCAAATGGTGTGTGTCGATTTGACCACCTTTGCCAACTTAGTACTCAACCGGAGAACAGAAGCGGAATAAATGGCACTTCGACCTACTGTAGAAAGAGTCTCCGTGGTGGCTCGTCCACACAGGGGTACTCAGAGCGATCAAGTCGATACTCCATATCTCTCAAAGATAACCAATAGTGCTTAACTCACTAGACGAATATCAAAAGCCATATCTTAGACCCATGGGGTGCCTCCTTTATAGTCAACATAATCCTAGTCTCAAATAGAAGTCTAGCTCTAATGGACTTGGGATTCTTGCTAACGGACTCCGATGAGGATTAGGATAAACTCTCTAAGAGTCTTATCTTTATCAACTGAAGTCTTCTCCCATTTAGGACTCTTGTCCCTATCCGCTTATCTTGGATTAGGTATCTTCACAGATAATATATTTTCCTCATTTAAAGCCCTGGTAGGCGAGATAACCTAAACATCATGACCAGACACGTGGCACCTCGGGTGACAGCGTCGGCGTGGCCACTGCCATTGGTGCTGGAAAATATATCACACATTTATTATAAAATTATTATTTGAAAATACAAGGCTAATTTCATACTTCATAAATTGGGAAATAAATTGAAAAATCACTGTGTTTGAGAAATTAGATTCAAACCATTGAATTTAGTAGACTTCTATAACGCCTTAGAGGCAAATCCTTTAAAACATGGATCAATTATTAAGTGACGATGCACTTCTAATTACGCAAGTCAAAGCGGGTTTGGATTGACTGGTTTAATCGTCGACTGTCTGGGTTCTCGTTCAAATCCACCCAATCACCCTTAACGGTCCTTTTAGGCAGAAGCAGGAGCCGGCCATGTTCGAAAATCATTCTAAATAATGATCGAATCCTACCAACCCTACCGATTTGAGCGGACATGGGGTCCATTCATGAATTTAAAACGTAAATGAAGCGTTAAAATGTTTGCATCTTTGAGGCAAACCAAAGCCACTATGGGTATATAAGTACAACACAACCATCAAGCTAGTTCAATGTTTATATAGTTTCTGATTTTTTTTTTTTCATTTTCAAATGCATAGATATTTAAAATATTAAATTTAAAATAAATTAAATATATAAATACAAATTTAAAATTTTATATATTTTAAAAATTATTTGTTACGTAATTATGATGTTACTGTTCGATCTGGTTTGACTCAATGGTTAAACCAGTGATTTGTCTATCTGGTCTTTTTTTTGATTCACTCACTGGTCCAAGTTTTAAAATATTGTATCAAACCTATTGGATTGTACATTTTATTTCATATTTAGATTGGCTTTGGATTATGAGATGGACAAAATTGTATCAATTTTATAATTTAACCAATTTATCCAAACATGTTTTAGCCAAATGTACAATTACTTATTTTGTTAAATTGTTAATCTAATTTTAAGAGTATGTCCGTCCAAATAAACATATTAAGGTGGTGATGGAAGTTATTACAAGGTTTATCTCAAAGGGTTGGACCTATCTTAAGTTTAAATATAGGCCTGAACTGTCTCGAATTCAGATCTGAGATATGATGCGGTCGATTATTATGGGACCTAATTTTGGGCCCCTTTACGATAATATAAACCGTTCACATTTTAGAGTTTCTTGAGTAAATTATCTCTATAAAAAATCATGTCGATTGGATAACAGATACTATGGCTATGTCTGGTTTGCATTTGGGAGATGAGTTTTAGAAAAAAATTTCTAAAAAATTGTTTGGTTTGAGTTTTTCTCAAAAAATTTTCAAAATCACTCTCTCTGTCTTACACATCAATCAATCACTTTTTCTCTCTCATCTCTCATTCTCAATCACTTTTTCTCTAACACACATCTACTCAAATTCTCCCAAAATATCAAATCATCCCAAACTCTCAAAAAAACAACTCTCCCAAAATATACAATCAAACAAACTAAAAAAATTTCTAAACTCTCTCTCCAAAATTTTTTTCAAAAACAACTCTCCCAAAAACAAACCAAACAAATTCAGACCACTTTTGTCTAGAAAAAAATGGACGATCAAAAAATTAACGATTCATAAAAAAGTGATCCAAATACATAGTATCCGTTATCTGATTGATGTGATTTTTTACAGGAATAATGTATTCAAAAAAAATTCTAAAATGTGAATAGTTTGAATTATTGAAAAAGGGTCCAAAAATGAAATAAATTTGAACTAGATCCTCCAATCTAGATGGTGGACTGACAAAAACCCGACACTTGCCGAAAATATAAACTTGAGGAGTTCATGGGGCCTACAAAAGATCCTGTTTCAATAATATGATCCGTTTATTTCGTTGTATATTTTGCATGAAAAAAATTATATTAGTTTTTCATTTTATTGCATATCTCTAAAAAAAAATGGACGGCAAGTATATTTTTGAAAATAGAACGCCTATTTTTGGAGACAAATATGATAAGTTGAAAAGAATCGATTATCGGATCAACCTAATTATATGTAAAAATCTTGTGTACATAAATAATTTAGATCATGAAAATAGGTTCATAAATTCCCTCAAGATTAGATTTAAACTTGAAAAACACCCGACCCTTTTAAAATTCTAGTGGTTGCTGCGCTATTTCTTCAAAGCGAATTTGTTGCTCACAATGCTTGATCAATTGATGCTTCAACCTTGTGTACATCTAAGGTCTCAGATTCATCTCATTTCCAAACTTCACACTATGGTATTGTGGAAACCAAAAAGTGATCCCAAAAAGGTTCTTTTAAAAGTTTGACTTGTTCTCTCCATTAGTTTGGTTGAAAGTGATATTCCATGATGTTGATGGAACTGAACTTTACTTTTTGAGGATGTTTAAATCTGCTCTAGTGAGTTAAAAGTTGTACTTGATTATATGTATACTTCTTTTTGTTTTGTGTTTTAGCACCTTTAGTAGCCAAGGCTAAGATTGCTCAAAGGAGGAATTTAACTTCCTATCCATGAAATCAAAGACCATACTCGATGATTGATCTAAAGAGGTATTTAACTACTACCCTCTTTTGTGGCAGCAACCAGCTTAAAGTCTGATTTTCGGTATTTTATGTCAAACAAACTAAAAAATCAATAGTTCTGACGTTCAAAAATCTCATCAAAATCAACAAGCCCATTTGAAAAACAAAAGATGCTGCATTGTAATACGTTGGTATAAAGGGCACATTGGTCATTTTTCATTAAAAGCCAAAAACCAAAATTAAATTTGATCAATAGTGTATAATTTTTTGTAAATTTCAATTTGGTTTCACATTTAATCTGAATTTTTCACTTTGATCAATCAAAAACAATAAATAACTATTGACACCATAATTTTAATTTTTTTTTTTTTGTCAATTATGGCATATCGATTATGGCCAAATCTAATTTAATTGATTGTGACTTGTCAATTATAATTTGTTAATTTAGACCATAAACCATCTTTAAATAATGAACTTGGCCACATTTTTACAATTATTATTAGTATCATTTTTATCATCATCATCATTATTATTATGGTTTGCTAGTTTTGTGCAGAATTTGAAGGAATCAGGTGGGTGGTCAAACTTCGGATATGGATGATATTGAGAAAATTATGAACTCGTTGAGTAAATTGTGGCTTAGATTGCTTCTATCTCTTATGTGGTTGAGCCTATAAATAAGACAAGAGATACAAAGAAAAGAAGATCTAACACGACTCACACATCATGATATTAGGCATAGCTTCTAGTTAGAGTAGTCAATTCTTTGTTCTTATTTAAATTCATGTAACTTGTGACAATAGACATTTTTCTTGATTAATACAAATTTCGTTCTGTTTCTTTCATATTTTTCATTATTTAATTATTTGTAAAAAAGTTCTTAATTTGTTTAAATCACAAAACTCAACCACAAGTCTAATCTATTTTTGTTTTGTGAGAATTAATTTTTCTCTGTCGATTAATCAATTAGGCATTAACCAAATTTTTACTAACAATAACGAGGATCTCTTTTTTGGACAAAAAGTCCTTAGTTGGTTTCCAACCCAATACTCTAACTGAGATGATGAAAGTATATATATATATATATATATTATTGAAGAAGTGAATATAGAGTTTTTTTTACCATACAATCAAATTCCAATCACAAGTTTCATTTTTTTTCTCTAAATAATTCCCTCCAAAATTATCCAACTCAGTTTTACCACCAACAATTTTTTATTTTTATTTATTTATTCATTTATTTATTTATTTATTTATTTTTTTTTTAGGGGAGAAACCCTGGCAAAAGAGTGTGAAGCATAAATGGTTGTGATAAATTTGGATTTAATAAATTTTTAAAATTTTTATTTATTAATAAATTTTAAATTATTTGTTAAATATATTTAAAATTAGACTCATTTTAAAAGTATGATTTTATTCTTTCAATAATATTAAATTTATAAAAAATTAAATGTATATATATTAAAAGTTACTGTGTTTTATAATATATTTTAAAAAATACAAAAGGATATGTTTGGCATATAAATTTGAAAGGAAAGAATCTTGAGAACAAAGTTGGCATTTAAAAAGAGATATACAAGTTATTTTGTGAACTTATAATGCAATAAGTTTTAGATAAAATTATTTGTTCATTCAAGTCCTATTAATTTTTAATAGACTAATTTATCCTACGAAACTTGAATTTGGGAATAAGATGATGCCTGTAACTCTGTGTGTGTGTGTGTGTTGTGTGTGTGTGTGTGTGTGTGTGTGAATTTGGATGTAGATCTTGTCTGATCAATAGGAGGAGAGGGCCGCAGAGCCAGATGAAGAGCGGCAGGTGTGGGGATGCCCAGAAGCTGGACTAAGGGGTGAGGAGGAGAGTTGGAGAGCTCACCCGAATTGTATCCCGGCGGTGATTGAAGCCACCGTTAATTTACTCGCAAACCAAGGAAGACGACGAGACTTGACGATAGAGACAGAGGAATTAAGGCCAGGATCCGAGACCTTATAGGGGTCGATCTACTGCTAGGGGTCAATCATGTCCTCCTTCGTTGTTCGCCATTGATTTCTTCGTCGTCGCTGTTGGCCGTTGATTGCTTTTCGATTGCTTCACGTTCGCCGTCGATAGGTCTTCTATTGCAACCAATTTGGGACGAATGAACCAAACAGATTATCAATTCATGCACAAATAACTTGCAAGAAATAGACACAGATAGAAATTCAAACCCAAAATGTAACGAAATCGCAACTACATCACAATTTCAACAGTTTTGGTCAAAACCCACAATGAATTAAACACAATGGAAGTTGGGTTCGGAGTAATTCGAAAATTATTTAGATAATAAAGTCATTTTCCACCGATTACAAACAAAAGACAAGTATGATTGTTGTATGAGCTGACAGATTGTAACCTTAAAGCCGAGATTCCGAGACCAATGAAGATAACAAAGATTTGCACCATGTCCTGAAAGATTTTAGAGAGACACAGAGAGAGAAAGGGCAAAGATAGCTAAGAAGGTAACGTCGGATTGGCCAAATCATTTTTTTAGTTTTTTTTTTAAATTTTTGGTCACGAGTAAAAATTGCATAAGAACTGTGTCTAATATCATGCATTTTTACAGATTTTTATCAAAATATGGGTCAATCAAGTTGGGTCCTCTTTTTTTAAATTGAGAATATTCTCAATTTATAATATTTTTAATTTTAATTATAAAAGAAAAAAAAATCAATTAAGCAATCTAATGGGTCAAGTTTTTAGAATTATCTTTCCTTTTAATCTATGCTTTCAGTTCTCAAAAAGCCAAACAGTTAATGATCCAAGAAGAAGAAACACATACTTGCTCTTAGTGGGCTCATACTAGGAAAAAAAATTAAGAAATTTCTTAGTTTTTGAAAATTGAGAATATTCTCAGTTTGAAATTGAGAACATTCTCAATTTGGGGATTAAAGGGCAAAACGATCTTTTACCTATAAATGGGACTTTATTGATTCAAAAACTTTTGGTGATAATCTTTCCAAATTTCTACAACAAATACGTGAGTAGCAATGATTTTTGGTAATTAATCCTTAAAAAATGAATAATGTTATAGTGTTCTTCCTTCATTTTTCATACTCCCTCCAAATATAGAAGATCAATCTATCATCCTCCAAAATGGAGATGGTTTTAAAGGATGAGTTAGAGGCTAAAAATCTTCAAATATGAAGATATAGAGGGTGGGTTGGAGATGCTCTTAAGTGCATTGCACCTAACTATGTTTAGCAAAACAGGATTTTTACACTAATCCATGACACTGAATTCACTAACATTGAGGAGTCGATTATTGGTTGATTTAGCTCATATCCAATCCACCGAACAACCCACAACCACTTAGGGGTGCAGGCATCGTCGTGCCGTGCCGACAGCCTGCTTCTTAATAAGGGATTTAAGGCGTCTACTCCGTCTGGCCTCACCCTAACATTGGGCCTCTCACCCACATCTACTGCCCAAGCTTGGCTCAAAAAAATAATTATAGATCCCAAACTCACCCATCGAGCTATATTTCAAAAAATAAAAAAATAAAATAAAACATTCTATAATTAAATTCAATCACACATTTATATTTCTTAAATAAATATATTGATATCATTATAAATTGAAAATTTTGTGGATAAATTAAAAAATTTATTAAAATAAATTCAATCACACATCACCACAAATTTAGAGTTTCCAATAAATCAATAAAATAAAGTCTAAATCCCAACAAAAAATATATATTTTAACGTATTATAATTAATTAATTAATTAATTAATTAATTAATTAATTAATTAATTAACTAATTTAATAGCGGAGTTAGGCAGGCAGAGCAAGGTTAAAGGTATAAATCCCAAACCCGGTACTCCATTAATATTTGACCTAAAAATGTTGGTCCAACCTAGTCCTATGGACTAAACAACCTTTTCAAGCCTAAAAAATAAGACTAGGGCCATTTAACGGATAACCAGTATGGTACCAGATGCCCACTCCACCACTCCCTACTATCCCTTACCACATATACGTCCTTGCCAACCCTTTTAACTTCGAAGCCAAAGCACATTTTACCTTTTTTTTTTGTTGCTACCAAGCCACCTCATTTAGTCTCTTCCCTTTATACCCATCAATACAAAATTGCTCCTTAACCTTCCCTTCACTACCATGCCACCTACAAAACCACACCAATCCCATGCCACTTGTTCTCAAACCCATCCTAATCGGCCTCTCTCGCCTATTCTAGGTAGATTGAACACTCTAACAATATGTCCAATGCAATATCTCATGACATAATCAACGCAGGGCTTGATGGTAGAACAAAACCCAAAACACTATCACCTTTATTGTAGATAAAAAATGGGACATATCAAGAGATGGCGGTAGTTACCGATGTCATCAGTAGTGATTAGATTGCTAGTAGGGGTTTGCGATGGATGGTAGCGATTAAGTTTTGGATGGAGGAAGAAGAGATGTTTGTTAGATTAGGATGGTTGTTGGCCATGGAGGGGTAGTTGCCATAAAAAAAGAAAGAGAAATGATTTGTTATGATTATGAGGAAGTGATTATGGAATACTCCTTGATCCAAAAACAAGCTCTTGTATAGAGGATCTTCCTCCAACTATCACACGAAATGGAAATAAAACTCTAGGCAATGAGTCTTGCCTAATTAGCACTTTTCAGATGGGCAAGTTAGTCTTTGTTGGAAAGATTGGTGTTATTTTGGTTTTTGAGGTTTAAGATTCTTAGCACATACCGCTTCTATAGAGTCACTCTACTTTCATTATTTACTCCATGCAACTTTCTAGCCCTTTATCATCATTTTGTGGGGACATATCACACTTCACTATACTTCCTTGAAAGGGACAGTCCGATCGGAGTCAGCCTAATAGGGGTCATGTCGATTCACCAACATACTCGGTTCTATTGTTTGGCACAAGTACCCGTAATTCGGCGCTCCATGATTTTTCCACATCTATTCGGCAATGACGTAGCCCGGTGGGCTTTGGCTTTATTCGGCCCATCTTAGTTGGGTTTGGATGCTTTGTTTGTTGTTTCAGGTGTAACCTCTTTTCGGTTCCACAGCTTGCCACCTGAAGCACCGGTGTTAACTCATATTCGAAATTGGGGGCTACGTCTTTCGGCTCCTTCTAGGTCAGACATTCACGAGACTTTAAAAATTAGTTGTACTTTGTTGCCTAGAAATTGAGCACATGATAGACACCCATCTCCCATTCTTGGACATGCGTTAGATGGGGACATGCCATGTGAAATGATTACACTTTCTTTGCTTCTAATTTGAGCCATTCATTTAATGCGATTTGAAAACCTTTTCGCACTTTTCCGGTTTCTAAAAGGATTTTGTATGTTTTTCATCCTCATAACCTTTTATCTTCAACTTCTCATTTGTGACTACTCTGCTCTCTCTATTGTTACGCGAGTTCTTTGCTTCAACTGACAAAGTCAGTCTTAGCCCTAACTCTTTATTTTGTTTTTTTCTCAAAATTTTGGTTCACATTCTTCTATTAATTTTCTTTTTTTTTTGTTTTGTTTTGTTTTAGTTTTTCTCTTTTTTTTTTTTTTTTTTTCTTTTTTTTTTTTTTTTTTTTTTTTGGCGTTTTGCCGCCCGCTCTTATAGCTAATCACCCTTAAAAGCCTCTTGCCCGGAGGATAAGAGTCGCTCGCTTACTGTCATCACTTCTCAATCTCTTGGCGATGTTCAATTGACCTCATTGGGGACTCTAGAGTTGAGTATGGAGAATATTTTTTTGTTGCTTCGCTCGAACAACACTTTTTCCGCTCGAAGCGGATAACCCTTCGTGAAATTCGATACTTTGCGAGTCTCGCAAAAGTACTTTTGAGAAGCAAGCTCTTACACTCAAGCGACAATCTCTATACCTGCACCAAACTACACTGAGTTCGTAATTGCACTCGGCGATAAAACTTTATTGTGTGTGTATCGCCGAGTTTGTCGCTGATTTTGGCGACACATCTGCAGCCTCGAACAAGCTGGCTGTCATGCCTCCAGTTTATCGGTTTAAAAGCGTACCTATTTTGAGTCACTTTTTCATCTCTCTCTCTACTCTTCTCTCTAAACATTTCAAAATCCTAATATCTCTTACTCTCTCTCTAAAACTCATCTTCAACTCTCAAATACGTCATGGCCCTGTCATCCATTTGATCTCTTGCACCCTACTCCTTTGTTAAAAAGGTAGAAGCTTCACTTAGAGTTTCGATTTTCATCAAATAGAGTTCGGTTTTGACTTCATACCTGCTTATATCTCACCTTTCTAGCTTTGACATATATAGGGATCCTCTACACTCTTTTTATGATTTTTTAACTTAGCTATTTTTTTTTTTATAAAAAAACAATCTTGTGGTTTTGGAGGATTTTGAATAAACCTAGGGTTTTGGTTTAAAATCAAAGGAGGGTTTTCAAATGGATGTATTGAAAATGGTTGTGGGAATGGAAATGAGGTTGAAGATTATGGTAATAAAATTATTGATTTTGATACTTGGAATGGATTTTGGGAAAAAAAAAAAAAAGAAGAAATGGGGTTTTGCCCCTAAATGTCTCAAATCATTTTATTTTGTATAAATAAATGGAATTGATGTTGGAAATGTAAAATTGGATGGATATTGATATGGATGGTAGAGTTGGATATGTATTATGACTCAAGAATCTTGGAGATTTGAAAAGTTTATTTTGCATTGGAGATTTTATATCACATTTAGAAATATCTATTTTGGCCTATTGATGGAGGATATCTATGATTGTTGTAGAAATTGCATGAGGATTAGGTGAATTGGAACTAATTTCTCATCCGTGCTCATGAAACATTATCACATCTCGATGGATACATTGTACATGTATAATGTTTTCTTGAGAAAAATGGGTGAATCTACAGGAAAGAGATGTATTCCATTGAATTAAGTTGGCCTGTAGTATTGTGTCAGGATGAAAGTCTTAAAAAGCTGTATGCGTATACATGGGTTGGGATTCTCGCCCAGAGATGAAATATCCGTGGAAATGGAGGAAGTAATGCTTGTATATCCCCTCGTTTACATATGGGTTGCGATTGCCTACGGTTTTCCTGTAGATGAAATATCCGTGAAAGGTTGTATTTTGAGATTCCCCAAAGTTATGATTCATGGCCCTGTTTTTTAATGTAAAGGAAAATGAATGATTAATTAATGGTATAAACTAGACTTTTGCATGGTTTTGGGAAAGAGAAATGAGACATTTTGGTCATAAGCATTGTATATGCATTTCACCCTATATATCTTCTTTGTTAAGATTCATATATTGTGTTGGATTATTTCCAGCTAGCCTTTAGTTCACTCTATATGGGGAAAACCATTTTTTAGGTGTTGATGAGATACTTCCGCCAAGGCGTAGCTTGGGAGATTAGACAAAGAGCTTCATTTTATTTACTTGTTGTAATTATTTTATACAAGCCTAGGGTAATATCTGTATTGGATTTAAATCCATTTTGATGTAACCAATGTAGCACTTGTATCCTTTAAAACTTTTGAGAAGTGCATTTGAATCCTTTATTTATTTTGGGAATATTTGGTGTTGTTGTATCTTGGTTTCAGAGAGAGTACAAACGATTTAAACTTGTTGGGATTGTTCGTTCACGCTTGTTTACATTGAAAAGTTGTTTGGGAACTTAGAAATCTTGTTTAGGGTCGACACCATCTTAGTGGTGTTGACTCTTGTCTTTGTTGTTGGCCTCAAGGGTCAACATCAATCGGTCTGAGAAAGGTTAACCCTTATGCATTATTTGAGTTTGGAATTGCCTGCTGAAATTTAGTGTCGACACCAGTCTGGGAGGTGTTGACTTTTGCCTGCTGCTCACATTAGTGTCTCAGCTTTTCTTACTAAAGGGTCGACACCTCTGTCCGAAGGGTTGACCTGTGTGTGTAATTTTTAGATTTTTGGCCCGATTTAGGCCACTACTTTTTGGGGGATTTTTGACTTGTTCTTTTCATTTTTACTTTTGGGGCTATTGTTCTATTAGTGCCTAGCCATTATAAATAGGTTCCAAAACACTTTCCTCTCATTACTTTTCCTTCTCTCTTCCTTTCAAACCGTGACTTCTATCTTCTCTCTTTAAACTTAACTTTTTCACACTTAGATCTTGAGATCTACCACCTATAACCATCTTTTCACCTTGGTCCTTTAGGAAAGGTTGTAGATCTTGTTGAGGGCTTTCTATTGATCCGAGTAGTTCGTAGTTTCGATCCGGTGATTTTGGATTGTCTCCTCTTGCTTCAAGAGATAGGGATTTTTTGCTCCTCTTCAATACTTTGTCTATAGATAGATGTAGATTTTATTGCATAAAAGCCATGTATATTGGAGTTCTTTTTGAAAAATCATATGAGAGATATTTAGGGTTTGTTACTTGGGGGTTGGAAATCATTATATAAATTGTTGTTTGGGTTCTTTAGGGAGTAGTTTAGCATGTTGATGTTGAGAGGGAGAAAAAGATCTAATTTAATATTATAGACTTAATGGATTAGAGATGAGAGAAAGTTGTGTAATATTTTGTGCTTTATTATATGGATTGTGTAATTGTGTTAATTGATAAAAGGGTGGATTAACCATGGTATTGGAATTATTCTTGATTAATCATGCTGAATCGAGTTGAGCTATGACTTTGACATTCATGGATTTTAGTTTTCTAAAACAAAGGGAATGGATTTTGGTTTTGCAAAACAAGGAGAATGGATTTAGTTTTGTAAATTAAAGATGATGGATTTTGGATAAAGATTTGAACATGTTAACTTGGAAAACAAAAGAGTTGATTTTCATAAGAGAAAGAAACCATGGCATATTGTTAATCTAGAATTGATGCTTGGGGATGGATTTTAAAGCTTTTGAATATTGTTATTATCATTATTGTTGGGACTTAAGGTCAAGTGAACATCGGATTATTGTATTATGTGTGTTTAAATATTTACGCTTAGAGGTTTTGTCCTTAGTCATCGGTGGAGGATGATGTTGTGATATTGAATAGATTATGTGTATGTAGTACACTTGGGTTATTTATATTTGTTGAATTACGTGATGGTTGGGAATGTGTTTGCACTTCGAATGAGAGGTACCATTACCTTCTAGCTAGCGCTTGGAGAATTGGTTGCGCTTAGAATGAGAGGTACTAGTACCTTCCTCTAGCGCCTGGAGAACTTGGTAGAGGTACCATTACCTTCCAGTCAGTGCCTGGTAAATTGGCAAATGTACCATTACCTTCCAGCTTGTGTCTGATAAATTGGCATTTCTTTATGGAAATGTGTATCCTTAGCTTACTGTGCTTAAGGCAGGTAGAGCAGAACTTATTTTTCATTATTGTCTTAGTGTATTTGTGTATATTATAGGTCATGATGGTTATGGTTCAAGAAGGCCGAGTTGTCTCATTTGTTGAGTAGATGGTTGTTGGTTGCTTGTTATTTTCCTTTCGTATTATATGTATATATGTATAGATATGAATGTGTTGGAACTAGACGTGGGTACTGTATTGAGATTGTGAATAATGTGAAGGACATCGAATACTTGTGAACATGTTTCAAAAAGGCAAACCAGGTGTAAGTCTAGAAAACGAAGGAAAACGTAATGGGTTTTGTGAAATTATTTTCAAGAATTTGTTATTGTCATATGAATTTTGGTAAAAGGTAACAAGAAAAAAGAAAATTGAATTGCTTATGTTGTTGAATGAAATGAATGATTTTGAGAAAAGTTCTTATAAGTATATTTTGTATAAACCGGCCACATTATGTTCATGATATGATATAAAGCATTCATAGTCACAAATATTCGTATGTTGTTATTGTTTAGGATCATATTCTGATCCCCTTTGGACTTTATGTTTATCCCACGTTGCTAATCCTTTTCGGTGAACATCGAGAAGTGTTTCAAGATCGATGATCTTTTTTTATGTGTTGGCCACTGGGCCTTTTATTTATGGGCGAACGCCATTGATGTAAAAGGGTTAAACCCTTTATTTTAATTTTAAAGATGTAAGCCTCACAGGGCAATTTATTTATTTTAACTCATGTTGCATTCACTTCATTCTAATGAGAGAACCTTTAATAATAGTACTTGTTATTGTATTGAATTTCCGTGCATGATCTCTGAAATTGTGATATAATAAAGGATTTAGTAATGGTATCCGCTAGTATAAAAAGTGGAGCATGACAACCTAAGTACTTCATGGAAAGTTGTAGCCTTCAGGGCATTTTAATTATTTGTTTAACTTCTATTTCATATTTTTGTTGTTGTTGATACATGCTATAGATTTAGGTTAGGACTTATAAATGTATATTCGCATATGTCGACCTTTTTGTACAACCGAGCCTTATGTAATGGAGAGGATATTATACTGGATTAGTATTGTTATTTACTTATCGCTGTGAATGATTTATTGTATTTATTTTAGGGTGTTACAACTTGGTATCAAAACTTACCGAGTTTGAATGCTGGGTACATGAAGTGGTTATTACCACAATGGGTTTATCTCGCTTAATAATAGAGACATTTGTATGTATGGTATGCTTATGTGATAACATGCTTATGTGGTTATATGGGTATGAGATTTAAAGCTATTGATTGGGTCTACGGGTTTCTAGAAGTCCCATCGGAAAGAGCACTTGATCGCTATTTCTAATTGGAACTCGCAACGCCACAGACGGTCATTATCTAGGAAAAGAATTTCGTATGTGTTTATGTGATCAAGGCTTATGTGGGGTGGTGCACAATGCGTTGTCCATCGCATTGGGACTCGAGTGATTTACCTTGACACATTTGTAAATGTGCTAATCTCGTTTTGTTACCTTCATTAGAATGTCAATACTTGGACATGGTGGTGGTATCGTGGTAGGCCTGAAAGGCGTGAGGTAAGTGCAACCTTTATGGGATGAGATTCCTGGCAAGAGGAAGGGGTTAGTGAGGCCAATGTGGCCATATTATTTGGTTAGTGCTATGGGCACTTTGGCCCTCAAAATGGTTAGAGTTTTACGAGAATCCATTGACATTCTCGGTCATTTGTCAATCAAATCCAGCCCAAGTAGTTGAGGCGAGTCGTTAAATGCGTTCTTAAAGAGGGAGTTCTTTCGGTCTAATCCAAACGAGTTTTTAGGTGACCCTAAGGAGCCACTAAAGGCAGATGAGTGGCTAAAGCAAATGATGAAGATGTTTGAGATGCTCAGCATCGAGGGTGACGAGTTGAGAGTGACCTGGCATTCTTCCATTAAAGGGAGATCTGGTCAATGGTGGAAGTATGCGTGGGTGCATTAGGGTAACTTGGGAGGCCTTTGTCAATGCCTTCTAGGAAAAGTTTTTTCCTTCCATGGTTAGGGAGAAGTTGAGGGAGCAATTCTCAAAGCTCAAGTAGCTCAACATGCCTATAGCCGAGTTTGAGGTAGCCTTTAGTAGCCTCTCTAGGTTTGCACTAGAGTTAGTAGCGACTGAGGAGCAGTGATGTGTGGAGTTCGAGAAAAGGTTGAGGATTGGGCTTCTTTTCAAGGCAGTCGGTTCAATGATTAAAGATTACAAGTGACTTGTAGAGTCGGCAGCTCATCTTGAGACCGTGATGCAAATAGAGGAGGAGCGGGTGAGGGCCTTCAAGAGGAGTCAAGATGTTCGGGGGACGATAGAAAGACAGAGGGTTTTACCCAGTAGTCCTGTGGAGCACGGAGCACAACAGGTCAACTTTTTCTAATCTTGAAGGGTTCTCGAAAGTCGTTAGTGAGATTTCACTTGCTTTAGGTGTGGCCGTTGGGCCTAAGTCTCCAACTTGCCCGCAGCTGCGAAGGGAGGAGAACGGTCTATTTCATCTGCAGCTCGTTCTTAGAGCGAGTCAAGGAGAGACCACTCACTTGTTATCGTGTAGCGGCAGAACTTAAAGAGGTTTTTCCCTTAGTTGGATGGCACAACTGGTACGTCTGGTTCAAGATAGACACATAGACACCAGCCTGCACAGTCAACACAAGCCTCGAGGGCCAATCAGGAGCCTTTTGGCTCGATCGATTACATCGAGCGTATGCCTGAGGGGTGAGCAAGTGGAGCAGAGACCTTCATGCGTGTATATGCTGCTACCCGCCAGATGAGGACTTAGTGCCAACACCTTGGTTGTGAGAGGTACTTTCTTGTTATGCAATTCTATTGCTAATGTGTTGATTGATATAGGTGCATCCCATTCATTTATCTCATGCGACGGATTTGTACCGGCATTGGGTTTTAGAATTGGCTCGATTAGCATCTCCACTCAAGATAGAGTCACCTATTGGTGTTGAGAGGTGTCGGGTTCGACATAAAGGTTGCTAGGTCGACTCCTTTTGCATTTGTGTTGATTGACATG
The DNA here is from genome assembly GCA_025200525.1 of Camellia lanceoleosa. Lineage (NCBI taxonomy): Eukaryota > Viridiplantae > Streptophyta > Magnoliopsida > Ericales > Theaceae > Camellia > Camellia lanceoleosa. Next base: position 55,093,584 of record CM045766.1, read on the forward strand.
TCGAGTTTTGACACTATATTGGGTATGGGTGGTTGTCATCGTATCGGGTGTCACAGATTGTTACCGAGGGTTCTTGTATGTATATTGATTGATTGTTTTATTTCATGGGGACAGAGGAAGCTAGATAAAGTTTTATCACTAGTGTATGATTTGCGTGGTCGAGTGAGCTTAGTTGTCTTCTTGCAAACCTCTTAGGTAGTAAGTGTGACAAGGTCCCGAGTTGATTTGCCAAGATAGTTTGTGAATACCTGGATATTTTTCCTAAGGATCTCACTAGTTTACTACCTTATCATGAGATTGAGTTCTCTATTGAGTTAGTGCCTGGCATAGAACTGATCTCTATGGCACTATATAGATTTTCACCTACCGAGTTGAGTGAGTTGAAGATTCAACTCCAGGAATTGTTAGATAACGGTTTTATTTGGCCTAGTGCTTCGCCTTGGGGGGGCACCAACTCTCTTTGCCAAGAAGAAGGATGGTGCCTTGCAACTCTGTATTGATTACCGGAAGTTGAACCAGGTAACTATTAAGAACAAGTGCCTAATGCGCACATGGATGATTTGTTTGACCAGTTAAAGGGGTCCTGTTGTTTCTTTAAGATAGACTCGAGATCGGGTTATCACCGTTGAGGTAAGGAGGAAGATATCCAGCAGATAACATTCTGTACCCGGTATGGCCATTATGAGTTCCTAGAGATGCCTTTTGGGTTAACCAATGCACCAGTCGTGTTTATGGATTTAATGAACTGAATCTTCTATGAGTTCTTAGAGCACTTTGTAGTCGTTTTGTGGGCGACCTTTTTGATTTACTCACCATCCGGATAGGAGCACGAGGAACACTTGCGAGTAGTGCTTGAGTTGCTCGAGCCCATAAAATGTATGCTAAGTTGAAGTGTGAATTTAATGAAAAGAAGTTAAGTTCTTAGGCCACGTGGTATCGAGGAAGGAGTGACTATAGATTCATCCAAGATAGAAGCCGTACAAGATTGGGAATAACCTAAGAGTGCCTTTGAGATCCGTAGTTTCTTAGGCTTGGCCGGGTATTACTGCCGGTTTGTGAAAGATTTCTCTAGATTAGCTTCACCATTTACTAGACTAACGAGGATAGGAATCAAATTTGTGGGAGTGAGACTTGTGAGAAGTCATTTCAACAACTTAAGGTTAGACTTACCACTGCTCCAGTGTTAATTATTCCAAAGAGGGGTTTGGGCTATTCGGTATATTGTGATGCATCATGGGAAGGTTTGGGTTGCGTCTTGATGCAAAATGGAAAGGTAGTGGCTTATGGCTCACGTCGATTGAAAACATATGAGCGAACTACCCCACTCATGATTTAAATTAGTAAATTTGTGATTTTCGCTGAAGATTTGGAGGCATTATTTGTATGGTGCGAAGTTTGAAGTATTTTTTGATTACAAGAGTTTGAAATATCTGTTTACACAAAAGACTTAAATCTGAGGAGCAAGAGATGGATGGAGTTTATAGAAGATTATGACTTTGAGTTGCATTATCACGGGGAAGGCCAATGTTGTGGCCGATGCCTTAAGTAGAAATCCATTAGCAATTTAACTAGTATTGCTATCTAAGAATGGGAGATGTTGGGTTTATTGGTGAGTTTAACTTGTATCTTGGCGAGTCTGTTGAGTCTCATGGCTTTGTTTTTGGTAGTTAACAACCTATACTTGTGAGCCAAGTTATAGAAGCCTGTCAGAGGGCGACATTGAGGTAGAATCCCTCAGGAGAAGATCTCCAAAGGGAAGGTAGAAAGAGGCATGAACGTGTACTCGACTCGAGTGCTAGATACCATGACCCGTCTTTTTGTATGCCCCGTAGTCTTATCGAGAGAAAGTACTCCAAGAGTTTCACCATTCACCTTGTGGTGCACCCGGGGCACAAAGATGTATCCGACCTTAGTGGGTCAATTTTGAGTGGAAGGGTATGAAGAAGAATATGGCCGTGTTTGTATTGATGTGCCTTACTTGTCAACAAGTGAAGGCCGAACATCGTGAGGCGGCAACAGAAGTTCACATACAACCCTTTTGCCTATAGCCGAAGTGGAAGTGGAGCATGTCATGATGGATTTTGTTGTGGGTCTTCCGAGGACTCAGCCCAGGGTAATGACGCCATTTAGGTGTAGTAGTTGATCGATTAACCAAGTCAACATGACTTTAACACCTATAATACATGAGTGACTCAAGTGAGATTATTTAAGTGACCTTTACATTAGGGACATTGTTCGGGACTTCATGGGGTCCCTATGACTATTGTCTCCTAGAGATTTACATTTTCTGTACAAATTTCATTTGTGGCAAGAGCCTTGGCCACAGAGTGCTGTGCCTTGGGCACAAGATTGCTTTAGCATCCGTGATATCATCCTCGGACTGATGGGTAGTCATAATACACCATCTCGCCCATCCTCGGAGGATATGCTTGGGGTTGTGTTCTTGACTCCAGGGTTTGTGGAGAGAGGCACTGCCTTAGTGGAGTTTGCCTATAATAATAGTTTCTAGTCGAGCATTGGCATGGAATCATTTGAGGCCTTGTATGGCGACAGTAGATCCCCTGTGGTGTTGGGGTCGAGGTGCGTGATGCACCCATGTTAGGTGCGAGTTAGTCCGAGAAATAACGAAGAAAGTTGTACTTATTCATAAGAGGTCGATCAAGGCATTAGGAGTTGTCAAAAGAGCTATCTTAGCCGGATCAGAGAAAAAGAGAGACCATTATCTTAAGGTAGGAGATCACGCTCTTCTTAAAGATATCACCTAGATGGGGTTTAATGATGTTTGGGGAAGAGCGGGAAGTTATCTCCAGATTTATCGGACCTTTTGAGATCCTAGAGCGGATTGAGAGAGGTGAAGCTTGATCGTCAGCCTTTGCCACCATGACTTTTTGGGGTTCATGACGGTTTCATATCCGTGATGCTTCGAAGTATGAAATTTGAATCCATCCCACGTGGTTGGATTGGATAGAGTTAGAGGTAGATGAGGATGCCTTGTATATAAGGAGGAGACAAAGTGAGAGTCTTGGATACTCGAGACCGTAGTCTCTTGCGAAAAGATGATTCCTTTGCGAAAATGTCATTATGAAAACATCACGGAGTTGGAGGAAGTAACTTGGGAATATGAGTTGGAAGTCCATAGAAGTATCTAGACCTTATTTGTTAATATTTTGAGCAATGATAAAACTTTTGTTATGCTAGTTTAATATAAACATTGTATATGTTTTGGGAAATGTGAATTGTATATTCAAAAGAGTGTAGAGATAAGAACTCGCTTATCATGTCGATGAGAATGAATGACTGAGTGGATGGGTCATGGTAACGTAGATTGGTTGATTATCAATATTGTAATCTGGTTTAAACTTCGATTTAATGTTTAGTTTAAATTTCAAGGGCAAAATTTTCTAAAGGGAGAAGATTATAGCAATTATGGTTTAGGCTCTGACCTATTTGATGTTTTGGATTAGAGTTTACATTCTTATATATATAGTTGTTTCATTGCACTTGTTTCCCCACTATTCCTCCCTGAATTTGGCTATTGGGTTGTGTTTGGAATAGGTTGGTGGTTTGTTTTTAAACTTGTGTTGCCCAGATTTTTGTTCCTTTTGCTAAAGGCTGCACACTTAACTTTACGCTTCGGCCAGGAAACTCCTAGTACTTTTGCAGTCACCGTCTCAGAACAACATCTTTGGGAGTTTGTATTCTTCGCCGAGCGATGACCTCATGGCCCCAGAAAAACTCGGAGTTCATATTCTACGCGCTCGAGCAAGAAACTCTATTGACCCAATACGGCTGGCTCGAGTGACACATCTATTAAGCGTTCGAGCAAAGCTGCAGATTTCGGCTTTTAGTAAACTTGCTTCCATTTTGAGTCACTTTTCATCTCTCTCTTCCTAAACATTTCAAAACCCTAATATCTCTACTCTCTCTCTAAAACTCATCTTGAACCTCAAATACGCTATCATCCATTGATCTCTACACCTTACTCCTTTTGTTAAAAAAGGTAAAGTTTCTCCACATGAGCTTCGTTTTCATCCGAATAGAGTTGGGTTTCTTAGTTCATCCGTGTTTCATCCGTGTTTATCTCTATCTTCCAGCTTTGAGGTAGGGATCCTCACACTCTTTTATGATTTTTAACTTAGCTATTTGTTTTTTATAAAAAGTTAATCTTGTGGTTTTGGAGGATTTTGAAAAAACATAGGGTTTTGGTTTAAAAAATCAAAGGAAGAGTTTTCAAATGGATGTATTGAAAATGGTTGTGGGAATGGAAAATGAGGTTGAGTTGTGATAAAATTATTGATTTTGATACTTGGAATGGATTTTGGAGAAAAAAAAAAGAAGGGTTTTGCCCTCAAATGTCTCAAATGTTTATTTTGTATAAATAAATGGAATTAATGTTGAAATGTGAAATTTGATAGATATTGATATGGATGGTGGAGTTGGATATGTATTATCACTCCACATCTTGATATTTAGAAAGTTTATCTTGCATTGGAGATTTTATATCGGTTAGAAATATCTATTTTGGGCTATCTGAACGATACAAATGATGTTTTATGATTGTTGTAGAAATTATGCTTGTAGAGGATTAGGTGAACTAAAACTAATTTTTCATCCATTTGCATGTGAGCATTATCACATCTTGATACATTGTACATATATAACGTTTTTTAGAGAAAAATGGTGAACTGGAAAGGAGATGTATTCCATTTGAATTAAGTTGGTTTATATGTCCAGGTGAAAATTTCTTTTAAAATCACAGATATACATGGGTTCCGATTTCTACTTTAAGACCTCTAAATATCCATGAAATGATGGAAGTAGTACTTGTATAGCCTAAATTTTACATGGAGTGTTGTGTATATGGTTTCCTTGGACGTAAATATTTGTAGAAAGGTTGTATTTTGAGATTCCCAAGAGTCATAATTCATGGCCCCTGCTTTCTAATGTAAAGGAAATGAATGATAAAGTGTGGTATAAACCGACTTTGCGTAGTTTTGGAAAGAGAAATGAGACGCTTTTGGTCATAAACATTGCATATGTATGTTCACCCCTATGTCTTTTGTTAATATTCATATATTAAAGTTGGATTATTTCATCTTGAGTTTTGGCTCACTTTACCTATATGGAAGACCATTTTTGGTGTTAGTGAGATGTCTCCGCCAAGGCAAGAGACAACTTGGGAGGATTGGAGCAAGAGCCATTTTATTTACTTGTTGTAATTATTTTGTACAAGCCCTAGGGCTTTATCTGTATTGGATCTAAATCCATTTTGATGTAACCAAAGTACATCTTGGAAAGTCAGAGCCTTCAGCATTTCAGTTTATCTGGTTAATTTCCTTATTTCATATCTTTGTTGTTGACACATGCTATAGATTTAGGGTTAGGACTTATGAATGTATGTATATTCGCATGTGTCACCTTTTGTACAAATCGAAGTCTTATGTAATGGAAGGATATTATACTCGATTTATATTGTTATTTACTTTCTATTGTCATGGATGGTTTATTGTATTTATTTATAGGCGTAAAGTAAAGTTGACGCCAATACCATTATCTTCACCCATATCTTGGCAATTTCTCGAGGATAAAGTTCTTCCTCTCCTCTTTACTCGTAATTGCTTCAAGTTATTAGGGTCTTATTCCTTCTGGCAAGCCAACGTAAACTTTTATCAAATAATAATGGGCATAGTAGAGTTGAATCTGAGACTCCATCTTAACTTTAGAATTTCTACCATTTGGATGATTGCTATGCCCTTCGCCAAATCCTGCCTAGCTCAGCAGCGGCGTTTTTCTTAAGAGCCAAGGAAACCAACCACCACCCAAGAATCCATGCTTGCACGGTTCCGCAAAAAGGGTAGACGACGTGACGGTTATTGTTCATAAAGTAAAGCGCGGGAATTCAAATGAAGGAGAAAATTGTAATGCTCCCTAAATATAACCATAATTTCAACCCAGGAATATATATAAATACACCAAAAGCATGAATTATAGTGTAAAGTAATTTCATTTCATAATATTAATAGTACAAAAGAGTTCAAAGATAAATAAATGCTCCTTTAGGCATACACCTTTTCAAGGCTTGACTTGGTTACAACAAAAGTGAGACAAGTTCATATAGTTTAAGTTCTAGGCTATACAAAATTCAATGAAACAAAACAAAAGAAGCTCTTGCTTCCCAAAAAGTCCTCTCCAAGGCTATTGTCCTAGTGGAGGCATGCCATCAATACCTGAAAATGTCTTCTCCCTAAATAGGTGAGCCTGACAAATTTCATAGGAATAATTGTAACACAATATATGAGATTTAATTGAAGATATATGTGCAATGTGCATACACAATGCCAGGATGAAACATTCATATTTTATATAGTCATAGTGCTTCAGCGTCCCAAATTTTGATAATATAATACAAGCGATACACGGGGTTTAACTAGCGGATACATATCATTTTAAGGCACAAAATACTTAATAATTATACTAAAATAAAATATTAATAATAGTTACGGTAGCAAAATTCTTTTTCAAGTCTTTAAATACAAGACGGTTACTTGATACAAAAAGATTATCCAAAATACATAAAATATAAAATCTAATCTCTTATGGCGCCTATGGTTCAAAGAAAGCTTTTAGGATTTCATTCTCAGTGTAAAACTTCAGGCTTCACACGGCATAAAAACACCATGAGCTTGGAATGCCCATTAAACACACACACCTGACCCCGAATTCTTTTCCTATTCCAAATACACAACAAGTAACATAACAAAGCACAATCATAACATACATCCGAAAGCAATAATTAAGCGAGCTTATAATTAAATTCGCTCATGAATAATAGTCAATTTTAGTTAGTTTTAGGCAACTCCCTCTGCATTGAAATGCCTGCCTCTACTCCACAACCACTAACATTGGCCATGGGTAATTTCCGACTTCCTTGGTTAATACAATACCAATGCGTCATTTATCGCATAACCACTGCCGATGCGTTGTTTCACCGCACAATTACTAATGATGCTCCACGCACTTAGGGTTACATACCCAGTGGTGACATCAGAGTCCGCCCCAAGGGAACAGGTCTTCCAGGAAACTCTTGTGTGAGACCCCTCACCGCCACCCTTATGCCTCCCATTTCGGATTAAATGCCGAGTAATACCTCTCGTGCCATGTTGTTATGGTTCAAAACACACTTGTGCAAAACTTCGTAAAAAATGGAACACATTCCACCATATCATACTCTTTTGAATCCATCGCTTATTATCTTATAAAATTTTAATACAATAATCGCAACCCATTACCGGGCCCAATTTGATTTCTCCTTTATTAAGTGCATTATGTTTCTCAAGTTATAGTAAAAAAGCTATGATGTCAAGGTAATAACGAATCAAACTAAAAAGCAACAAGAAATTTATTCATGGTAAAAGCAAATTCACAGCTTTATCATAGATTACATATCTGAGAGACTAAAATATTCAAGAAACATAGAATATAAGAGTTACGGAAAACCACATAAGAGCATATTAACATTAAATTCCCGATTTTTCAAATTTGAACCGGTTTGAAAATAATTATGAAACAAATACTTTTTATTAGCCCTAAGCACTGGCCTCATGAGTTTGTAGATAAATAATCTAGTTTCAAACTCAATTTACGAAAAGTAGGATAGGTATTTTAGATTTTAAGATGCATTTAGAATCACCAAGACTCTGCCCGGTATGCTAGCTTTGACCGGGTTAATGCTAAATTGGTGTTTCTCTCAAACCCTCACTCTCTTGAATTCAAACAAATTTTAGTTAAAATATAACACCAAGACTAAGATTTTGACATAAAATTGGGCTCAAGATTATTTTTCTCGAATTTTATAAAATAGATAGTTAACTATTTTTCTCCGGTTACGTGAGTAACAAATTTAGAAAAATTGTTTAGGTTATAAAATACATCCTTAGAGTCCTACCAATATTATCACATACTCTAGACATACCAAATATTACACCATAAAACAAATTTTGAGTTTATGGAGTTTTGATAGGAAAATAAATTCAAGAGAGGGAAAGATTTGCCGCTAGAAATTTAAGAAAGAAAGAGAAGATACCATTTCTTGATTAATATACATTTATACAAGAGTGTAGGCCTAGACTTATTAACATATATATATATATATATATATATATATAAAGAGCATGTATTAGGAGGGAGAAACAAGTAGTCTGCAAGTGAACTTGAGAGAAGAGGTGATGTATGTTAACCTTTGTTGTACAAGACTCAACACAATTCTTCCTTTTCCTCTTCTCCTCTTTCTCTCTCTCTCCCTCTCTCTTTTTTTTTTTTTCCAAGCTCACTCTGTCTCACTCCTCACTCTCATGATGGTGAAAATGTGTAAAATGAGGGAGAAGTGTGCATATATAGAAAGGTTTGAAGGTTTCTTAGGGACCAAGTTCCATAGGTGTAATTGGTGAAAGATCAGCCATCAATGCCATCAAGGCCATATTTCAACCCTCACATGACTAGTTACTTGGGCTCCAAGAAATATATATATATATATATATATATGAGATATTTGTATTTATAAACATAATATAATAGGCACAAGTACATTAATTATTAAACTATTGGTAATTAAGGGTTGAAATGAAATAAAATAAAGTATATAGGGACCAAGTCTAAATTTATGAAACCTTGATATATGTTATTAATATACTAACATTAGAAAATAGTTAACACAATAAGTCTAAATTCGTGTCTCGTTAAGAATTAAAACTTCAAACAAAGTAAGGCGGAAATCGAAAGCAAAAATGGCATTCACCGAATTAAAAGATTTTTAGAGTGATTAATATATAATGATAGGGTCTAATAATTAATAATATGGTTTTAAAGGTGATTATTAATCTCATCGGGATCGATTAGGGTTTACTTGAATTAACCGTGATGCTTCTAGATATCTGAGGTTTATAACGCGAATTAAGAATTACATGAAAAATTCGAAGGCTTTTATTTGAAATAAACTCTCAGGAGTTAGGGATTTAATAGACTTTTCTCAAAATTAGGGTCTCTACAACCTATCCCCTTAAAAAATTTTTGTCCTCTAAATTTTAAACCGAGTCAAAAGTTGTGTTAGATAATTTACTTCAAGATTTGCATCAATTTGTAAGCTTCCAAGTAGATTCTGCCTAACGTATTTTTAATCATTTTTTCCTCAAAATTATAAACTACCCGTTGTATAGGTAATGATGTCGTTTGCTTCCTTGTGAAAACCCCTGCTCACAGTTAATTTCTAATGGTAGTAATAACGTACTCACTGCTTTGTGAATGTATCCCCGATGATCGCTCTCTAGGTTTTTGATGTCATTACGCTCATTGATTTGTGGTAAAATCAGAAAGTTGGTCTATCCCCCAAATAATAAAAGCATCCTTAATGAATTTGTAACTCTGGCTCTCTATTCTTTCTCTCGGTTGCCACCATCACTATTGGTGTATGGGCATTTCCATCAATTGTGTCCAAGATGATTTTAGAGTTGGACCTACAATATTATTTCATGCCTTAGGGGATTGAAAATCAAAGCGCACAAACAATTTTTAAAGATTTGTATCCACCGGCGAATCACGAAAGAATATGATGAAATAAGCACGCGTGCTCAAGAGTTCTAAAACTATATTAACAAAAGGAAATTTACACTAAATTCTATGAATTCATTTTACAAAAGGTCATCCAAAAGAGTTATAACTAATATCCTAGTTATATTTTTTTCCTAAGTTAGCCATGGCTCGCATCATGCCTCCTGGGTTCATATATGTGTCAGATCTTTACTTTCTTCCTCAAGATACATCGCTTAGTGAGATGTTCATTTTCTTTCTCCTGAAGTGAAAATATTCTACTGTCAAGGCCCTCACGATTGTTAACTCGTCCAGATTGATTGTCTTTCATTTTGTAATTTTGTTGCCTAGTAGCTTTTAATCTGACTTAGTTACCACCCGTATGGTCAGTTGCTTTCGCCAATAACTTCGCGCATTTGTTCCCCGAAGCGCTCTCCTCGATTCTGGCTCGCTGAGGGCATTCAAACCTCCTGTGTCCCAAATTGACAATGATAGCACTTTGATCAACCCAAATGTCTTGAACCTTCAACGAAAAAACTCTCCTTAGATTTTGTCATTTGTGATTGTTAGGGTTCTTTGGGGTTCCTAAAATACTAGCTGCAGGGTGCATGTTTTCAATTATTTCTTCCTCCGGGTCCCACATTGATTGATTTCCTTGTTTCTTTTCTTAAACTCCAAATCCTCCTTGGAATTTGCCACCTCCCCGCTTCTGAAGATCCAATGTCAGTCAACCACATCTCGCAAGTAGTGGGAAGTTGCCGGTAATGGCCAAAACTCTCTCGAATGTAGGGTCTAGACCCCATTCAGCCTTTTCATGCTTATTGTCTTCATCATTTTCTACGTGTCGAGTCACATAATCGCCGCTAACTCTCTTCGAACTTTGCCACGTATTGGTCAATACCATCGTGTCTTCTGTTCTAGGTCTGAGAATTTCACAATTCTTTCTTGTTTGACCGTGTTCGAAAGTACTTCCTCAAAAATAACTTCCTTAAATCGCTGCGCTTCATGTCATTTATAACGCCAAGGATGTCCCTAGATTCCCGCGTTAGAGCCCACTCAATGATCTCGCTCTCTGCGTTGGTAAACCGCTAGATCAATCCTATCAATGTGTTCCGGCTATTTCGCATTGTGTTGAACATCTTTTCAATTTAGGGATCCAATTTTTAGCAATTTTAGGATCGGGCTCGCCAATGAAGAATGGCGGTCTTTGTTTGCTCATGTAACTCTGGAGAATAGATGTCCTCTACCATTCTCGACGATTCTCCTCAAATTTCTTTCCTAATTCTTCCAAAATTTGATTCCACATTCCCCAGTAAGTCGGCAAGATGTTACATGTTCAAGGGGCGTTGATTGTGATTGTTGACCCTGGGTGCCCCCATTCACTATTTTATATTGGCTGCCATCATTGTGGTTGGTGGCATTGTTATTAAGCCTCACGATTTGTTTGCTTCTTGTATGGTTCACCATCCGGCCAAACCTACAATGATTGAGTGCGGTGTTATGGTTTTATTAATGCGGTTAGTTAAGGAAATTACTAAAGTGAAATGCTCTACTCAAAACACAATCCAAGTAACACTTAATAAGCACCTAAGGTAGTCTTACTCAACCATCGACTCCATCACTGCCACTTCTGCGTCGCTCTAGGGCAATCGCATGTACTCGGTTCATTGAACCTAACCTTTCCTTTCTTTATTATGAATTTCTAGTTCCATCAGCTTCTTGTCTAAAAGGCTTTCTTCAAAGACTCTAGTACCAATACTAGAATCATCGACGCTCTAAAACAGTATATAAGCTTTCACTCTAATCGACATTGCCATGCCCGAATTCAAGAAACATCCTAGGGTTGGTTGAGAAAATTTAATTTTTGACATCTTTCTAGTTTCTAGAATAAGTAGGTGTTATCACAATATAATATAGTTGGTGGCAAGGTTGACTTCTTAATTGCAAGTCGAAAAGCATTAAGGAGTTGAACTTAAGCTTCTCCGATACCAAGTTGTGACGCCCCAAATTTTGATAATATAATACAACCATACACCGTGGTTTAACTAAGCGGATACATATCATTTTACAAAAAATACAAATAATCATACTAAATAAAATATTAATAATAGTTACAAATAAAATTCTTCAATTCTTAAATACGAATCAGGTTCCTTACGATACAAAAGATTATCCAAAATAAAAAAAAAAATATAAAAATCTACTCTCTATAGGCGTACCATGGTTCATAAAAGCTTTTAGAGATTTTGTTCTCTTGTAAACTTTAACCTTCATCCTCGCATAAAATGCCATGAGCTTGGAATGCCCCAAAGAAACACACACACCGAATTTCTTTTCCCATTCCAAATACACAAGTAACATAATAGCACGATCATAACCTACAGTAGAAAGCAATAATTAAGCGAGCTTATAATTAAATTTCGCTCATGAATAATAGTCAATTTTTAGTTAGTTCTAGTAACTCCCCACGTAAATGCCAAAGCTCTCCTACCCAACCACTAACATCGCCACGGGCAATTTCACCTCCCTTGGTTAATACAATACTAATGCTGCAGCCATCGTGACAATTACCAATGATACCATGCACCTAGGTTATATACTCGAGTGATGACATCATGGTTCGCCCCTAAGGAACGAGGCTTCCAGGATACTCTCCAAGTGAGACCCTCACTACCACCCTTATGCCTTCCATTTCGCGTTAAATGTTCAGAATACCTCTCGTGCCATGTTATGGTTCGAAACACACTTACGCAAAACTTCAGAAAATGAAACACATTCCACTATATCATACTCTTGAATCCATCGCTCATTATCTTATAAAATTTAATACAATGATCGTTAGAACCCATTACCGAAGTCCAATTTGATTTCCCTTTATTAAGTGCATTATGTTCTGCGATTATAGTAAAGCATAGTCGATGCTAATAACTTGAATCCAAACTAAACAACAAGTAATTTATTCATGGTAAAGCAAATTCACAATTTATCATAGATTACATATCGAGACTAAAATATTCGAAGAAACATAGAATATAAGAGTTGCAAACCACATAAGAGCATATTAACAAATTCCCAGATTTCCAAATTTGAACCAAATTGAAAATAATTATGAAAAAATACTTTTATTGGCCCTAAGTACCTGGCTCATGTGAATTTTTTAGATAAATAAGTCTAGTTTCAAACTCAATTTACTAAAGTAGGATAGGTGTTTTTAGATTTTAAGATAATTGAATTACCAAGATTCGATCCAGCATTCGTTGATCGTTACGCTAAATCGGTGTTTCTCTCGAACCCATCACTCTCTTGAGTTCAAACAAATTTTAGTTAAAATATAACACCAAGACTAAGATTTTTGGCATAAAATTGGGCTCAAGATTATTTTTACCGAATTTTATAAAATAGATAAAGTTGACTATTTTTTACGGTTCTCGTGAGTAACAAACTTAGAAAAATTGTTTAGGTTATAAAAATACATCCTTAGGGATTTAATGGACTTTCAAAAATTATGAATATATGTTATTAATATACTAACATTAGAAAAATAGTTAAAATAATAAATTCGGGTCCCTTAAATTAAAGTGCAAACAAAGGCGAGAAACCTAGCAAAAACTAAGATTATTAGAATTAAGATTTTTTAGAGTGATTAATATATAATGATAGGGTCTAATAATTAATAATATGGTTTTAAAGGTGATTATTAATCTACCAGATCGATTGAGGGTTTACTCTTTAATTAATCCGTGATGCTTCCCGGAATCTTCGAGGGTTTAAAACGTAATTAGCTTAAAATTCAAGGCTTTATTGAAATAAACTCTAAGGTTAGGGATTTAATCGGACTTTCAAAAAATTAGGGTCTCTACACATAGAATACCATAATACATATTTCATTTCATTCTCCTTCAATTCATTTCAATACATGAGCCAATTTCATTATTTTCAATAACCCAAATGAGACTACAAACTCAATAGTTTTACAATCACACTATTAACACACAAACACTTTAAATACGCCATTTTACGTAAATTTCTGGCTTCACTGGATCGGCACCCATGTATAAATTTTGGGACTTTCTACTCAAGATACTCTAGCCAACTTTTTTTAATTATAATGGAGTCCATCCCCTTTTCTCCTCTCAAACAAGGAGTACATCCTTTCTCCTCCCAAACAATCATACATATGCAATGTATTTAAACACATAATCATACATGGAGTATATCCCTTTCCTATTCTTCCAAACAATCATACATATACAATGTATTTACAACATGATCATATTCAATGATAACCAACCATGGATTAGTTTTAATTCACCTAATTCTCATGCAATTTCTACAAAAATCCATGGTTATCCTCCACCGATAGCCCAATGCAATCATTTCTAAACAAAGATATACAACCTCAAGATATATAATTTATTTAAAATTTCCAAAGATGAGATGTATCATCTACTTAATTCCACCATGTATTCCAATACTTCGTCCAATTTCATGTTTACAACACCAATTTCTTTTATTTATACAAAAATAAATATCATAATCATTTTAGGGCAAACTCTCTTTCTTCCCAAGTCTTCAACTAAGTACCAAAAATCAACAATTTTGACACCATACAACATCATTTTCAAAACCCCACAATCATTTACCTCTCATTCACCAAAACTCCTTTTTTTCAATTTTAATACCAAAACCCTAGGTTTGTTCACACCTTACCCCAAATCCCACCATTGTCATATCAAATCCACAAATAACTACATCAAAACCATATTAAAGTGTAGAAAACTCCCCCACCTCACAAGAGAAGACCAAGTGAAGCAAGGTAGAGACCCTCGACAACGGCAGTGACCATGTTCCAACCGAATCAAAATGAAGCTCTTGAATGCTCTAACTTTTTCTCAAAAGACACTAGGGTGGAGAATCCAAAGGATCTAGGCTAAATGTAGAAAAGAGTAGAGTATTTTAGAGAGAGAGAGAAAGAGTCAAGATCCGTGTTTTTGGAAATTTTAGAGAGAGAGAAGAATGAAAGTGATATAAAAAAGTCATTTCACAATATGATATAAGCATAGATGCTGCTCGAAAAGGGAAGAGTTGATGCTCGAGCTGCTCTAACACAAAAGTTGTTCCGCTTTTAAGCGCCAATAAAGGCCGCCGAGTGCCAAGATCGTAACGAATGCTCACCGCATTGAAAGGCAGTAGAAAACACACATCCGTAAGTTTTACAAACATTGAACCAACGCCGAAAGCGAGAAATGCCGCCGATGTAGAAAAAAACTCTCCCAAAGAGTTTTGCGGACATGCAAAGCACCGAGAGCCCGCAAAGCCCGCTTCGAAGGCGTGAGAAGTGCGGCGCCGAAAGCGGAGGAGTTTAAGATTGCAAAGCCCACTCGAGCGGAGGAGGAAAATCTCGGCAACAAAGATTTGGAAAAACAAGCAACCAACCTATTCCAAACGGGACAATTACAATCCAATAACCAAAATAGAGGAGAGACAAGAGAAACAAGATATGAATCACCATTCAAAACCATACAAACCCGAATCCGGAATACTGATAAGTGACGGTCAAAACCCAATCGCTTATAACCTCCTCCTCAGTAAAGAATTTAAGTCTCGAAATTTTTAAATCTGTGTTCAACATCATTAATAAACCATTCACAAAGTGAACGTTAATCTAACAAATTTAACACCATGACCCACTCTCCAAATCATCCATTTTCATTGACTCGATACACAAGTCCCATTCGAAGTAATTTACAATTTTCCAAAACATTTACAATATTTAATCAAAATCAGAGTTTTCAAAATTTACACAAAGATATAGCTAATGCTTCCAAAAATGATACAACACCCTCAATATTCCATATTCTCAAAACATAGCAATGCTTATATTAAATCTATGTTTCTAAAATGCTTATAACATGTACAATGTTTTTTAATTTCATTTACATAATGAAAATCTCAATTATAAAATTAAACATCAATAAATAAGTCCAGGATATTTCTCTTAGACTTCCAATCACGCTCCCAAGTTGTTTCTTTAATCCCGTGATGTTTTCACAATACTTTTTAACCAAGGAATTGTCTTACCTGCGAAAAACTTGATCTCGAGAGAGTATCCAAGACTCTCCACCGGTCTCTCCTCATACAAGGCATCCTTATCAACCCCTAAGTCGGTCTAATCCAACACGCAATGGATCGCAGCTCCATACTTTCAAGCTATACCAATATGAAAACAAGTCATGAACTCCGAAAAGTTATGGCGGTAACGCCTAAACGATAAGCAACCTCCCCAATAAGCTCAAGGATCTCAAAAGGGCCAATAAAACCGAGGGGACAACTTCCCACTCTTCCCAAATCTCATCAAACCCTCAGCCTAGGTGATATTTTCAAAAGACATGATCTCCCACCTCAAAAGACAAGTGGGTCCCTTTCTACGCATTGGCGTATAACTTTTCACGATACCTGCAGTCAGAATCAATCTCTTACTTAATAAGTTAACTACTGTGATAACCCGTTCTGCTTTTATGTTAATTGGTCCTTATTATAAATGTGATTATGTGATTGATATGATTTTGTGTGCCATTATGTGAAAATATGTTAGGTTTTGAATTTCATTTGTTGCCACCAGGTAGAATATCTATTTGATTATACTTGCTTTGGAAATTAAATTGAAGGCCTTATCGGCCATTGAACGAGAGTCAAATTGACCAAGACTCCTTATGATTGGCGTAATTTTAGAGCCTACGTTGAAATTTAATTGGAAATTTATCTAGCATCAAATTAATTAGATTAAATTAACGTAAATGGTGCCTAATTATTTTATACTAAAGAAATGAATTTGGAGAGAAAGTATATAAGTGGGCCAATATACACACAATTCACCTCTTTAGCTTCACTTTGGTGTTTGTTGATAACTCTAAGAAAAGAGAGGAGATCCGCTAGAGAGAGAGAGAGAGAGAGAGAGAACAATTGAAGATTTGGCTCAAGTTTGTGAAGATTGGAAGGCCAACTCTAAATCTTCGATCATAATTTGGAAGATTAAAGCCTCTAGGTAAGTGAATTCATGAATTTTAAATTGTAATTTTGTTGAATTCAAGTTTGATTAATGGCCAAGAACATGAAATTAATTGAGTACTGATGAAATTGAGTTGATCATATTGAATTGAAGGTCAATGTGATGGATGACATGTACTTAGGAAATTGCTATGAATTTCCATGTTTGGGCATAAAGTATGTAATCCATGTTGATTTTTGATTGAAGTCCATGTATTTGATCATCTCTTCACCAATTAAGTTGAGGATAATGAGTATCTCCCACATGCATGAGCAAATCATGAAAGTGTGAGTTTTGAATGTTTAAATTAGTGTGTTGGTGATGAGTTTGAGTCAATTGGGGACATGATGTGTTTGATTCATGAAATTGAGCTCCATGATAATGTAATTTGGTGTTTATACCATGTTAGTATATGTATATGTAAGTTTGAGCCAAAATCATGCATTTAGAGCCTTGAATGAATATCAAGATGAAGCTCAAGAACATGTTACTGAAAACCTAGAATTTTTATAGTAAAAGGGCCGAAGTGAGGGACCACGCCGCTCGAGCTGGAAATATAAGCTCTGCAAGATTTTCTCACGAGACATGATGATCCGCCGAGCGCCGGAAGTTCACGTTCCAGTGGGTAGCCACGTAATGAGGCCTTCATTTCGAGCGCCTAACTCGGTGACGCCGAGCGTGAAATTTGATGCATCCAAGATTTTTTGCAGACCTCAGTGGGTCCTTTCGGCTGATGGGAAGGGTGTTCACGCCGAGCGGGACCTGCTTTTCAACATTTTTAAAAAGGCATTATGTGTTTTTGCTTTTCGTTCTCTCTTTCACTTCTAAGTACTCTTAGGTATACATTGAGCATTGTAATTGAGTTAAAGAGATAAGAATGAAAGCCTAAAGAGGAATATGTGAATTAAAGAATCTGGATTGAATTATTTCAGTCAGACTTATATGTGTTGGTGTGATGCGTAGGGTCAACCTCCAGTGGCAAACCAACCAACCGATCGATTTGTGGAGTAATATCTTAATAAAGATATATGTTGTTTGTCCAATTGCTTACATTCCATGTAAGTCTTATGTTTGTTAATTCGACATGGTGGACAAATGTTTGACATAAAGTATAGTGATCATGGGCCAAATACGCCTCGACATGAACGGTAAGGAACTTAAAATGAACCGGGCCAGAGGCCAAGACGGAAGCTTGAATGATAGAATGAATGGGCCGTAGGCCAAGATTATGAGTTTGACATGAATGAATGAATGGGCCAGAGGCCGAGATGAGTTTGACATGAATGAATGAATGGAGTCAAAGCGTCATGTGATCTAAATGATAAGAATGAATGGGCCAAATGCCGCTTGACATGAAAAGAAGTATGAATGGGCCAAAGGCCAGCTTTGACATGAAAGTGTGAATGGGCCAAAGGCCGCTTGACATGAACGAATGAATGGATGGGCCAAAGCCCGGGCCCGACATCAAATGAATTTGATTGGTATTCAGGTCACTGTCAAGTGTTTGGAACCAAAGTTACTTGATCTATATCTATTTGTATACTAGATAGAAATATGAATTGGGCCTAAGGTCAGTCTGATATATATTGTTCCAATGCATCTAATCTTTAATTGATATTATTCACGGGCTTTTCGCCACGCTCATTCCATGTGTTTGTAGGTGAGCCAAGAGAGGTCCAGACCAGCTCACCTCGCTGAAGTCTGTATTAGGTAACAACCGAGGTTTCAGCAAGAGTCGGCCTCCTACATCTCACGCACGCAGACTCGTCTTAGCGGCTTTTTGTTATATATTTATATTTTGTCATGTTGGCGAAGACTTTGAATCACATTGTATATAGTTTTCATGGGTTGACTTTAGACTTAAATGATCCTTGCTTTGTACGTAACCTTATACTAGTATATTTTCCAGCTGAGTTATTAACATGTGTGTGTATGGTTTGTTTATGATGATGCCATGTGCTAATACGGCTCTATGGACAAAGTTTTAAATTTGCTTTCGTTTGGCCCCTTTACTCGATGAAGTTATATCCTGGGTTTGGTTTGAGGCCGAGGTAATCTCATGATTCTTGGTAGTTTGCTATGTCCTTAACCACTCGGGCGGGTTCTGGGTCATGATAGCTACCTTTCTCCTGGTTGCTTGAACTCAACTCGGCTAATAAAGGTCTTGCATCACCCACCTCGACTCCAACACACCAGAGATCTACAGCCGATATACAAGGCCTTAGCTAATACTCGATTGGAAAGTTTGACAATGCAGACAAACTCCACTCTTCGTGGTAAGTGCCTCTTCCATGACCCTTTAAAAATCAAGGACACAACCTCGAAGCATATCCTCAAGGATTTGAATGTACGCCCTGACCAGCCTGAATTGTCACGATCTGAGGGTGATATCAGAGGATTTGTGTTAAAAGTCAATCTAGTGCCCAAGGTACTCGCAAGCTCTACCTTACAATCGGTGCTATAAAACATGGATCTCTATCCTAAACAATCGCTACACGGGGACCTGTGGCAACCTCACTATGTCCCTAATGTAAAGGTTCGGAAAGATAGTCTATCGAATCGCCACGCCTTAAGCATAACTATAAAGACAATCACCATCTGAGGCCCTCGAAGCCAATACTCGATTGGAAATTGTTATTACAGGCAAAACTCCACTCGGGTGTAAGTGCCTCCTTTCCATGACCCTTTAAAATCAAGGACACAACCCTCAAGCATATCCTCAAGGATTTGAATGGTACGCCTTGACCGCTCACACCGAGGTATATGCAACGTATGTTAAAAGTCAATCTAGTGCCCAAGGTACTCTGCGAAGCTCTGCCACAATCGAGCTTATAAAACATGGATCTCTATCCAGGAAATAATCGCTACAGGACCTCCTGCGCAACCTCACTATGTCCCTAATGTAAAGGTCGGAAAGATAGTTCATCGAATCGCCACGCAAGATAACTATAAAAGGCTTGCCTTTACTCTGGTCAACCGGTCAACTACCACCCAAATGGCATTATTACCCCATTGAGTCCTTGGAAGGCCCACAACAAAAATCCATCGTGACATGCTTCCACTTCCATCTACTCGCTATAGGCAAGGGTTAACAAACCCCACGGCTCTTCGATGCTTCAGCCTTCACTTGCCGACAAGTAAGGCATTTTGATACCAAACACTGCCTAGCATCCTTTCTTCTATACCTCTCCACCAAACCGATGACTAAGGTCATGATACATCTTTGTGCCTTTGATGCACCACAAGGCGTGAATGGTGAAACTCTCGAGTATTTCCTCTCGTGAAGACTCCTGCATGAACAAACTGTCACAAGATCTCACACTCTGGTAGTGGATATACTTGGTCAAGCCTCTTTACTACCTTCCCATTGGAAATCTTCTCTCAAAGGAAGGCTTTCACTTACTCTAAGTCACTTTTTTGTGGTTCCAACACTCGATTCACAAGTGTAGGTTGTGCAACCACTAAAAAACAATGTTTCTGCACAGACTCAACAGACTTCGCCTAGATGCAAGTCAAACTCACCATCACAAGAGTTACTCCAACATCTCTCCTATTCTCGGATGGCTTACATCAAGCCACACTACTAATAGACTTCCTTCTCAGGAGGTATCGGGTCACTTACATTGGACTTCCCGAGGATGATAATGCAACTCCAAAGTCATAGTCTTCTATGAACTCCATCCACCTTCTCACCTCAAATTCAAGCTCTTCGAGTAAATAGATGCTTCGCACTCTTGTGATCGTAACACTCGAATTTCTCGCCATACGATAGATGCTTCCAAATCTTCAAAGCAAAGATCACCACCGCTAACTCTAGATCATGGGTAAGTAATTCCACTCTCATGTGTTTTCAACTGCCCGTGAGCCATAGGCTACTACCTTCCCTCTTGCATTAATAATAATAATCTAAAACCTTCTCGTCATGAGGGGCATCACAATATACTGCGAATAGCCCAAACCCTCCTCTAGGAATAAACAAGATTGGAGCAAATTGCAGTAAGTCTAACCTTGAGCTCTTGAAATGAATTCTCCACTGCATCTCATTCCACACATACTTAACTCCCTTCTTCGCTAGTCTAGTCAAAGGTGAGGCTAGTCTAGAAAAAATTCCTTCACAAATCAAGCGGTAATACCCACCAATCCCAAGAAAGCTGATGGGATCTCGGAAGGCATTCTTAGGTTGTTCCCAATCTTGAATCGCCTCACATCTTGCTGGATGAATCTACTGATACCCCTTCCCGGATACTACATGGCCTAAGAACTTAACCTCTTCTCACCAGAATCGACACACTTCCCAAATTTAGCATACAACTTATGGGTTCTAAGCAACTCCAAGCACTACTGCGTAAGTGTTCTCGTGTTCCTCCCTCGGAGGGTGAGTAACTCAAGATGTTTGCTCACAAAGACGACTACAAAGCGGTTTAGAAATTCTACTTGGAAGATCCTATTCATCAAATCCATAAACACCTGCTTGAGGCATTAGTTAGCCCAAAAGGCATCACTAGGAACTCATAATGGCCAGTACTGTATGGCGGAATGTCGCCTTCAACGGGATATCCTCCTCCCTTACTCTCAACCGATGATAGCTAATCTCGTGATCTGCTTCTGAGAAACAACAAGACTCCCCCTTCTTAACCGATCAAACAGAATATCTATACGAGGCATTGGGTACTTGTTCTTAATTGTTACCGTTCAACATTCGGTAATCTATACAAAGTCGCAACGCTTCCATCTTTTTTTAAAGAAAGTCGAAGTGCTCCTCAAGGTAAGTACTCAGGCGGATGAAACCCTTATCTAACAATTTACCTGGAGTTGACCTTCAACTCACTCATTTCCTGCAGGTGTAGAAACCAACACGGTGCCATAGAAATCTAAGCTGATCGCGCAGTGCACTAAATCAATAGAGAAACTCAATCTCTTAGTGAGGTGGTAAACTAATAAGGTCCTCAGAAAGACAAAAGAGGTATTCATAAACCACCCGGCAACTCAACCCTTTGACTTCATCACATTCACTATTTAAGAAGCTAGCAAGGAGGCAACTAAGTTCACTCGCCCATGTGCAGATCATAATAAAACGATTTATAAAACTTCTATCCAATTCGTGGCCCCCAAGAATAAAAAACAACAATCACATTTCGCCAAGGTACATACAAGGACTTCTTTGACGGTAACAATTTATAATAGCCCGTTGCAAAAGATGACGATAACTTCGGTCCATACCCAAAATAACATCAAACTAATCATATCAAGTAACACGTATTTAATGCAAAATGAATCGTACGATCCGTAAGCAACCTCGAAGTGTCACAACCTCTGACATCCCTATTTCGAGAATAACTTCACCACCAATAAGTGACTCTCTCACAAATAGGGAGATGCTAAACGTAATGCGACTCCAAACCATACCAACCTATGCAAATGCGGCATACCAGAGATAAATGAATGGAATACACCCATATCAATCAACACATTAGCAACCTCGAATTGCAAAACATGAAGGTACCTCTCTACTGCTGTATATACGCGGTACAAGATCTAGCTCGGTAACAACATACATGCCCAAGATGGGTCTACGGCTTCAACTTGCTTGACCTCTCGAGCATATGTTCGATGCAATCGACCGAATCAAGAGGCTTCCCCTGATTAGTCCTCGAGGGCCCAGACTTGACTGTAGCATGTCATTTTGGTGACTTTTGTTTGCCTGAACTGTGACGCAAGCAGCATCAGACAAAGGCACCCAATGTGGTCAAAATCTCTTGTGTGCCTTGTTTGCCCACGTTGATAATAAGTGGAGTGGCCGTACTGCTCTCTTGACTTCCGGCTCCGAGAACGAGCCGAAGACGACAAGTGCACTATTGCCACCACTCTATTTCTTCAAGTGTTAGAGACTTAGGCCATCTAATTGGACCACATTGTAACAAGTAAAAATCTCCCCGACCACCCCTCCCGTAACCCGAACTTCCGCAGATCTTGAAAGGTGGACCTCGATCGAGCTCCCTAGGACAATCGAGGGTTAGAACCCCTTGCCTTCATCAAGTCCCCACGACTATCCTAACTTCTCTTGGAGCCCCTCATCTTCTCCTCCTCGCCTGTGGTATAACGCAGTCTCCAAGATGGGCCGCTTCCACAAGGCGCCCATAGTCTCTAATCATGGATCCAACTACTTCTAAACATGAGCCCTTGGCCTCACCGGCCTTTCTGTAATCTCCAAACAACAGGCGCTCCTCAATCACCATTAAACTCAAGTGCAAACCTAAAGAGGCTAGTGAATGTGGCTTCAAACTCGAAATTTCCACCAGGTGTATTCAATCACATTGCTTGGAAAATTGAGTCCTCAATTTCTCCCTCAATAGTGGGAGGCAAAACTTGTTCCTCAAGGTGTCGACAAAGCCTCCCAAGTCCACTCCAATGCGCTTCCACTTCGATATTTCCACCATTGACCAGTATCCTTTAATCCCCGGAAGGATGCCAAGGTCACTCTCAAACCCCGTCTTTGATGCCGAGAGTATCTCAAAAGTTTTCACCATCTCGCTTTTAACCACTGGCCCCACCTTTCAATCGGTTCCTTAGGATTGCCCAAAACTCACTTCCGGGTTCGTAGGAAAAACTCTCTTCGTAAAGATGGCTCTCGCCAAAGCAATCTTGGCCTAGATTTGATTCTCGGCCAAATCTAAGAATGTCCATAGATTCCCACAAAGCTCTCAACCGTTATTTTATTTTGCGGGCTAAAGGCTACCATGGCTTGTTGACTCATTAAAAAAGCCTTGGCCACATCACCGACCAACCCCCTTCCTATGTGGGAATTTCATCTCGATATAGGCATCTCGTGCCTCACAAGCCTACCACGCCTACTACGCCACGACCGCATCATATCTTTGACATCCTAATAAAGGTAACAAAAAGATTAGCACATTCATAAATATGTGAAACGGTTAACTTCACTCACGCCCTAGTGCGATGGACAACAAGAAATCACTTTCCATATAAGCTGCCAACGTAATCACATAAACACATCACGATTTCCTTCCCAGATAATGACCATCCTCAAATAAGTCAAGTAGGAGTTCCAATTAGAAATAGCAATGATTAAGTGCTCTTCTAATAGGACTTCCGAAACCCGTGAGACCTAATCAATATCTTAGAACTAAAATCCCCTATACCCATATAATCATATTAGCATATTATCACACAACATTACTAGCATACAAACATCTCTACGTAGAAAGCCAAGACAAACCTATTGTGGTACTAACCACTTCCCCATGTATCCAAATATTCAAACCCTAGACGCTTTTGATACCAAGTTGTAATGCCCCCAAGATATAACCAAAGTTTAACACAAATATATATATAAATAACGGCATGAATCGAGTGTAAAGTTCTTTCATTTCATAATATTAATAGTACAAAAGAGTTCAAGATAAATAAATGCCCTTAGGCATATACCTTTCCAAGCCTTGGCTTGGTTACAAATAAAGTGAGACTAGCTCATACAATTTAAGCCCCCTGCTAAGTACAAAAGTGAAACAAAACAAAAGTTCTTGCTTCCCAAAAGTCCTTATAATGCTATTGTGTCCTAGAAGAGGCATGCCATCCAATACTGAAAACGTTTTTCCAAATAGGGTGAGTCACAAATTAAAGAGTAGAATAAAACTAACATAATATATGAGATTTAACTTGAAGATATAAGTGCAATGCATATACAATGCGTTAGGGATAAAACATTCGTATTTTATATAGTCATAGAATACCAAATCCATATTTCAATTCATTTCAATACATAAGCCAATTTCATTATTTTTTCAATAACTCAAATGAAGAGACTATAACTCAATAGTTCTACAATCACACCATTAACACACAAACACCACTCTTAAATTGGCCATTTTACTGAAATTTCCTGGCCCCATGGGATGGGCACCCATGTATATAATTTTGAAACTTTCACCCGTATGACACTCCATTAATGCAACTTAATTATAATAGAGTCCATCCCCTTTCTCCTCTCAAACAGTGGAATACATCCCTTTTCTCCTCCCAAACAATCATACATATGCAATGTATTTAAACACATAATCATACATGGAGTATATCCCCTTTCTCCTCCCAAGTAATCATACATATACAATGTATTTACAACATGATCATATTCGATGATAACCATCCATGGATTAGTTTTAATTCACCTAATCATCATGCAATTTCTACAACAATCATAGCCATCCTCAACCAATAGCCCAATACAGATATTTCTAAACAGATATACAATCTCAAGATATATAATTTATTTAAAATTTCCTAAGATGAGGATTTACTAGACATCTACCTCCAATTCCACCATGTATTTCAATACTTTCGGCTCCAATTTCATGTATAAGAACACCAATTTCATTTATTTATACAAAATAAATATCATAATCATTTTAGGGCAACCTCCTCTCTCTTCTCAAGTCTCAAATCCAAGTACCAAAATCAACAATTTTGACACCATACAACATCATTTCAAACCCCAGAATCATTTACCTCTCATTTACCAAAATCCATCTTTTCCATTTTACACCCAAACCCTAGGTACCGGTTTCACGCAACATCCCCTAAATCCCACCATTGTTAAGGACAACAAACAAATAACTACGTCCAAAAACCATATTAAAGTATAGAAAATCCCTACCTTAAGAAGAAAAGACCAAGCAAAGCAAAGTAGAATCCTCAACAACGCCGAGACCACGTTCCAATCAGATCAAAATGAAGCTCTTAGAATGCTGTAACTTTTTCTCAAAGACACTAGGGTAGAGAACTCAAAGGGTCTAGGCCAAAATGTAAAGAGAGAGAGAGAGAGAGTATTTTAGAGAGAGAGAGAGAGAGAGTCAAGATCTAGGTTTTTGGAAAGTTTTTGAGAGAGAGAAGAATGAAAAAGTGATATAAAATGTCAAAAAGTTGTTCCGCTCGGAAAAGCAATAAAGATCGTGCTTTCGAGCACCATGACATAACGAACACTTCACCGCCGAGCACAAGAATTAGCCACTTGAGCATAGAAAACTCACATCCGTAAGTTTTCGCGGAACAACAAATAGCCAATGCTTGAAAGCACAGGAAAGGCACGCTTCGAGCGCCTACTCGCCGAGCGTGAGAAAAACTTCTTTCGATGAGTTTTGCACGCAAGAACCGAGAGTTTTCAGCCCGCTTGAAAGCACCGAGAAGTGCCGCCGGCGGAGGATAAAGATCGCAAAGCTTGCTCGAGCACAAGAATTGCCACAGTGAGCAAGAGGAGCAAAAATCTAGGCAACAAAGGTTTAGAAAAAACAAGCAACCAACGCCAGGTTCCAAACGCACAACTATAATCCCATAACCAAAAGCCAGAGGAGAGACAAGGTAATAACTGAAGATATGAATCACCATTCAAAACCATACAAACTCCGAAGTCTAGAATACAACAAGTGATTTCGGGTCAAAATTGGAATCGCTATAACCTTCCCACATAAAGAATTTCGTTCCCAAAATTTCAATCGTGTCTAACATCATTAATAAACCATTCACAAAGCTAACGTTAATGTAACACAATTTAACACCATGGCCCACTCTGCGTCATCCATTTTTCATTGACTTGATACACAAGTCCCATTCTCGAAGTGCAATTTATAATGTTTTATCAAAATCTGAAGTTTTCAAAAATTTACACAAAGATATACAATGCTTCCAAAAATGATACAACACCCTCAATATTCCATATTTCAAAACTTATGTGATGCTTATATTGAATCCATGTTTTCAAAATGCCCTGCAATATATACAATGTTTTTAAATTTCATTTACATAATGAAAATCTCAATATAAAAATTAAACATCAATAAGTGAGTTCTTGATATTTCTCTCTGACTTCCAATTCACGCTCCCAAGTTGTTTTTCCTCAATCCCGTGATGTTTCGCACAATACTTTTAACTAAAGGAATTGTCTTGCCTTGCAAAACTTGATCTCGCGTACATCCAAGACTCTCACTAGTCTCTTCTTCATAACGAGGTATCCTCTATCTACCTCTAAGTCGGTCCAATCCAATATAAAAGATATGGATCCCGAAACCATACTTTTGAAGCTATATACTAATATGAAACATGTCATGAACTCCGAGAAGTTGTGGTGGTAATGCCAAACGAGCAAGCAACCTCCTCAATCTTGCTTCAAGGACCTCAAAAGGCCAATCAAACCGGCGTAACAACTTCCACTCTTCCCAAATCTCATCAACCCTCATCTAGGTGATATTTTCAAATAAACATGATCTCCCATCTCAAAAGACAAGGGTCTCCTTCCTTAATGGCTCAAGATAACTTTTCTCAGTGACTCGAGCCATAACCAATCTCTTACTTAATAAGTGCTACCTTTTCATTTGTTGTTTCTTGGACTAACTCGGGGCCCAACAAAGCGTGCATCACTCACCTCCCGCCCAACACAACACAACCCTAGATCTACACGATCGGCCATACAAGGCCCTCAATGGTGCAATGCCAATACTCGATTGGAAGAGTGTTATTGCAGGCAAACTCACTAAGGGTAAGTGCCTCCCGCTGACCCTTAAAATTATGACACAACCTTGAAGCATATCCTCAAGGATTACGAATCGGTACGCCTTTAGACCTTGCGTCGGTACCGAGAGTGATAGTGTTATTAACTAAAGAGTCAGCCTAGTGCCCATAGGCACTCCTACAAGCTTCTGCTGCAAAATCGAAGTCAGAAATGTGGATCTCTATCCCAAACAATCTATTACAGGGACCCGTGCGGCAACCTCACTATGTCCCCTAATGTAAAGAGTCGGGAAGATAGTCTCTTGAATTGCTCACGCATAGCTATAATAGTGCGCCGACTTGGTTAACTTGGTTCAACTACCACCCAAATGGCATCACTATCCTCATGGAGTCCTTGGAAGGCCCACAACAAAATACATCATAACATGCTCTCACTTCTATTCACGAATATAAGCGAGGGTTGCAACAAACCTGGCAGCCTTCGATGCTCGACCTTCACTTCTGGCCCATAGCTAAGTAAGGCATTTCGATACAAACAGCCATTCAGCATCCTTCTTCATACCTCTCCACCAAACCGGCATTTACTAAGGTCAATATGACGATACATCTTTGTGCCTTCTTGATGCATCACAAGGCATGAATGGTGATACTCTCGGAGTATCTTCTCTCGACAAGACTCCTGCACAATAAGAGAAAAATCACTTGAACCTTTTTGGTGGCAAAAGTGAAAGGCATAACTAGGTGGTTGAGTAGCTCTTTTTTTGTCGATTTTATATTATTTTTTAATTTTTTATTAACTCTGGCATTATCCATAGAGCTAACCATGGTTCTCTTCAGAAGCAACGATCTTAAGAAGTCCCTTATTTCAAGAGAGATCGAAGTCGATTCTTGCTCAAGTTAAGGTCAGTTTCCTCGCTTATGTTAGGTGCCCAAATCTTCAAGGATAGAGAGCGGAGCCACCCACATCCTTCCTCGAGATACGATTCACTTCTATTCATCTTCATAATGGTGCGACCACATCCCAATTCCAGAGAGGTGAGAAACAATCCCTCAAGGACTTCAGATTCCCCAAATTTTGTTAACTTGAGAGACATTAGGGTTGGGAAAACATTAGCCAAGAAGCGATGTGAATGGTCAGATACCGAACAAGTAGGAGAGGATGCCGAGTAGAGTCGCCGGGTTTAATTGGAGCAAGTTGAACAAGCAGAGTTGGCAGTCTTTCTGAACGGTACCGAGAATTGTAATGCCTGGCAAAAAGAGCAAGATTAGGGACAAGCGTACTTGAGATAGCTTTTGACCAAATCGGCTCTAGTGAAAGAATTAGCCCCGTAGCTTGTAGACTTTCCTTATCTCAATAGATCTTGAGGGTCCTCAAAAGGAAGATATCTTCATTTATTTGGGATATTTCTAGTTCTTGAGATCGAAGAGTAGCGTATGGTGAATCCTTTTCCTTGCCTAATTGGCTGCGGGAAAGTGGACCGCTAGGAAGAATGAATTCGAAAAAGGCATCAATCGGCACTAGCTAAGTAGTTGATACTCTGGGTTGTTTAGACTAGAAAGGGGCCACCTAATAAGTCATAATCGAAATATCGGTAGCCAAGAACCACCTCACAAATCGGCATTGGTTGATGTCCGTCGATATTGGTAGAAATCGGCCAAGCAGCGGTCGGTTTCTAAGCGTGGGCCCCTGTCAAATCTTTTGCAGCTTGGTCGAAAGCAACCCTATTGAAAAAAGAGTTCAAGTTGCATCTAGCCTTGATTTGATGCTCGTTGTTTTAGATATTGCCCAAAAATCGAAAGGTGCTCCAATTTACGGCGAGGCGCTTGGCAACCGTAAAGGAGCCTCGGGATTGCTCTTGGACATGGTGACCTCTATTACACTATCGTTGGACAAGGTGATGTTTCACAATAACCCCATGCTTTGTTGATATTGCGATGATCAGCGTGTCGGCTATTTTAGTAAGTTTCATTATTTTCCCTAGTTACCTATCGTCTTAAATATCCTGCATCTTATAGAATCTTGTTTTGTAGGTTGCTAAAAGAATTACTTACATTAGCCACTTTGTCTCCATGATGTAAAGGTGTTCAAGATCTCTTGGCTATCACCCGATTTTGGCCCCCGATGGACTATTTTCAAGCTTAGGTGCGAGAAAAAGTGCCGTTCGAATTAGTTTCCAAGCAAGAGTCAGTGCTAGTTAAGTAAGTTTTCACAACTTACATCGGTCCCTCAGGGGTGTTTGGCGTGTTCCGGGCCTTCCGTGGATTACGATTTTTGGCCCCAAGCGGCTTATTTTTGAGCTTAAGTGCGAAAAAAAGTGCATTTTTGATTTAGTTCTCAGCGAGAGTCCGTGCTAGTCGTAAGTCTCATGACTTGCCTCTTGGACCTTCAGGGTGTTTGGGGCATTTCGGTCCTTCTAGTAGCGGTGACACGGTTTTGCCCGCCTCCCCTTCCAGGTGTTTTATTTGAAGCTTGGCGGGGAAAAAGTGTCTCATTCAACTTAGTTTTCAAGCCCAGGGAGTCCAGGTGCTAGTTAATAGCTTTCACAACTTCGCGTGCTGTCACTCGGGAGGTGTTTGAGGTGTTCGGCCCTTGTTCTGCGGTTACATGATTTTGGCCCCGATGGCCTACTTCGGCTTCATCGTTAGAAAAGTCGTTTTCAGGCCTAGTTTTCAAATCGGGAGTCCAGTGCACGTTCGTTAATTTTTCACGGCTCAATTAGTGCCTCCTTAGATGCTTTCGGGGTGTTCGCGAGCCATCTCGTATGTTGCGATTTGGCCCCGGAGGCTTATTTTCGAGCTTAAGTCTCGAAAAAAGTCGTTCCCGATTTAGTTCTCAGCGAGAGTCCGTGCTAGTCAAGTTAGTCTCAAAACTGCCTCTTGGGCACTAAAGTGTTTGGGGCATTTCGGTCCTTCTCGTGGCGGTGACACGGTTTTCGCCCGCCGCCCGCCGCCGGGTGTCTTATTTCCATGCTTGGCGTGGAAAAAGTGCCTCTTTCAACTTAGCTTTCAAGCAAGAGTCCCGTGCTAGTTAGTAAGCTTTCCTAACTTCGCGTCATCACTCAGGAGGTGTTTGGCGTTCACGGCCCTTGTTCAGTTACATGATTTTGGCCCCAGATGGCCTACTTCCAAGCTCATGCGTTAGAAAAGTGCGTTTCCGACCTAGTTTTCAAATCGGAGTCCGTGCTGTTCGTTAATTTTTCACGGCTCAAATTAGTGCCTCCTTAGATGTTCGGGTGTTCTCCTTCGTGATCGTTACGATTCGATTGAGAGCATGCTTTTCGAGCTTCGGTGTGGAAAAAGTACAGCTTTTGCCTAGTTTTAAGCGGAAGTCCTGCTAGTTAAGTAAGTTTCATGACTTACATTGGTTTCTCTAGGGTGTTGAGGGTGTTCCACCAACCTTCTCGTATTCTACAGATTCTTTGGCCCTGATGGCCTATTTCCAAACTTAAGTGTTTAGGAAGTGCATTTTTGACTTAGTTTCCTGAGTCCCATGAAGTTCGGTAAAATAGTTTCTGACTCACGTTGGTCCCTCCCCAGGTGTTTGAGGTGTTCGGACCATCTCTTGGCTATCACCCGATTTGGCCCCAGATGGACTATTTTCAAGCTTAGGTGCGAGAAAAGTCACTGGTTTGGCCGCCGAATTTCAGTTTCCAAGAGTCCGTGCTAGTTAAAGTTTTCACAACTTACATCGGTCCTGCTCCTCCCGGGTGTTTGGCGTGTTCACGGGCCTTCTCGTGACATTACACGATTTTGGCCCCGACGGCTTATTTTCGAGCTTAAGTGCGAAAAAAGTGCATTTTGATTTAGTTCTCGCCGAGAGTCCGTGCTAGTCCGTAAGTCTCATGACTTGCCTCTTGGACCTCCCGAGGTGTTTGGGGCATTTCGGTCCTTCTAGACGGTGACACGGTTTTGCCCCGCTCTCCCCGGCTTTGTTTTATTTCCATGCTTGGCGGGGAAAAAGTGTCTCATTCAACTTAGTTTTCAAACCGGAGTCCCGTGCTAGTTCAAATAGCTTTCACAACTCGCGTCTGTCGCTCCGGAGGTGTTTGAGGTGTTCGGCCCTTGTTGCACTGTTACATGATTTTGGCCTCGATGGCCTACTTCCAAGCTCTGCGTTAGAAAAGTGCGTTTTCAGACCTAGTTTTCAAATCGAGTCCGTGCTGTTCGTTAATTTTCACGGCTCAAATTAGTGCCTCCTTAGATGCTCGGGGTGTTCCGCAGGGCCATCTAATGTTATTACGATTTTGGCCGGACGGCTTATTTTCGAGCTTATGCGAAAAAGTCGTTTCGATTTAGTTCTCAGCCGAGTCCGTGCTAGTCCCGTTAGTCTCGAAACTTGCCTCTTGGGCACTCCGAAGGTGTTTGGGGCATTTCGGTCCTTCTCGTGACGGTGACACGGTTTTGCCCGCCGCCCGCCCGCCTCGCCTGGTGTCTTATTTCCATGCGGCGTGGAAAAAGTGCCTCTTTCAACTTAGCTTTCAAGCCGGAGTCCCTGCTAGTTCCGTAGCTTTCACAACTCGCGTCTGTCACTCAGGAGGTGTTTGGCGTTCGGCCCTTGTTGCATTGTTACATGATTTTGGCCCCGATGGCCTACTTCCAAGCTCGTCGTTAGAAAAGTGCGTTTTCGACCTAGTTTTCAAATCGGGAGTCCCGTGCTGTTAGATTAATTTTCACGGCTCAAATTAGTGCCTCCTTAGATGCTCGGGGTGTTCCCGGGCCTTCTCGTGATCGTTACGATTAGGCCCGCCGAGGCTGTTTCAAGCTTGGTGTGGAAAAGTACCTTTTCCGACCTAGTTTTCAAGGGAAGTCCCCTAGTTCGTAAGTTTCATGACTTACATTGGTTTCTCCCGGGGTGTTGAGGGTGTTCCACTGGCCTTCTCGGGCATTTGAGTTCTTTGGCCAGATGGCCTATTTCCAAACTTAAGTGTTTAGGAAGTGCATTTTTTGACTTAGTTTCCTAGCAAGAGTCCCATGCGAGTTAGTAAGTTTTGACTCACGTTGGTCCCTCACTAGGTGTTTTGAGGTGTTCCTGACCTTCTCTTGGCTATCACCCGATTTGGCCCAGATGGACTATTTTGAAGCTTAGGTGCGAGAAAAGTGCTGTTTGAATTAGTTTCCAAGCGGAGTCCGTGCTAGTTCGTAAGTTTTCACAACTTACATCGGTCCCTCCGGTGTTTGGCGTGTTCCCGGGCCTTATTTGTTACACGATTTTGGCCCCGGCGGCTTATTTTCGAGCTTAAGTGCGAAAAAAGTGCATTTTGATTTAGTTCTCAAGCGAGAGTCCTGCTAGTCGTAAGTCTCATGACTTGCCTCTTGGACCTTCAGAGGTGTTTGGGGCATTTCGGTCCTTCTAGTAGCGGTGACACGGTTTTGCCCGCCTCCCCCTTCGGTGTTTTATTTGAAGCTTGGCGGGGAAAAAGTGTCTCATTCAACTTAGTTTTCAAGCAGAGTCCCGTGCTAGTTCCGTAAGCTTTCACAACTCGCGTCGGCTCACTCAGGAGGTGTTTGAGGTGTTCTGCCCTTGTTCTTGTTGTTACATGATTTTGGCCCCAGATGGCCTACTTCCAAGCTTCATGCGATAGAAAAGTGCGTTTTCCGACCTAGTTTTCAAATCGGGAGTCCCCGTGCCTGTTCGTTAATTTTTCACGGCTCAAATTAGTGCCTCCTTAGATGCTCGGGGTGTTCCGCGGGCCATCTCAGATGGTATTACGATTTTGTGAGACGGCTTATTTTCGAGCTTAAGTCTGAAAAAAGTCGTTTTCGATTTAGTTCTCAAGCGAGAGTCCGTGCTAGTCCGTTAGTCTCCGAAACTTGCCTCTGGCACTCCGAGGTGTTTGGGGCATTTCGGTCCTT
The DNA here is from genome assembly GCA_025200525.1 of Camellia lanceoleosa. Taxonomy (NCBI): domain Eukaryota; kingdom Viridiplantae; phylum Streptophyta; class Magnoliopsida; order Ericales; family Theaceae; genus Camellia; species Camellia lanceoleosa. Next base: position 55,126,585 of record CM045766.1, read on the forward strand.
CTCGTGGCGGTGACACGGTTTTGCCCGCCCTTAGCGCCCGCCCGCCTGGGTGTCTTATTTCCATGCTGGCGTGGAAAAAGTGCCTCTTTCAACAGCTTTCAAACAAGAGTCCGTGCTAGTTCCAAGCTTTCACAACTCGCGTCTGTCACTCGGAGGTGTTTGAGGCGTTCGGCCCTTACATGTTACATGATTTTGGCCCCGATGGCCTACTTCCAAGCTCATGCTAGAAAAGTGCGTTTTCGACCTAGTTTTCAATCGGAGTCCGTGCTGCTAGATTAATTTTCACGGCTCAAATTAGTGCCTCCTTAGATGCTCGGGGTGTTCTCGGCCTTCTCGTGATCGTTACGATTCGCCCCGAGGCCTTGTTTTCAAGCTTGTGTGGAAAAAGTACCTTTTGACCTAGTTTTCAAACGGAAGTCCCCAGCTAGTTCGTAAGTTTCATGACTTACATTGGTTTCTCCCGGGGTGTTGAGGGTGTTCCACGGGCCTTCTCGGGACTGTTACAGGATTCTTTTGGCCCCCGATGGCCTATTTCCAAACTTAAGTGTTTAGGAAGTGCATTTTTTGACTTAGTTTCCTAACCGGGAGTCATCACGAGTTCAGTAAGTTTCCTGACTCACGTTGGTCCCTCCCTAGGTGTTTTGAGGTGTTCCCCGGGCCATCTCTTGGCTATCACCCGATTTTGGCCCCCCCGATGGACTATTTTCAAGCTTAGGTGCGAGAAAAGGGCCGTTTCGGAATTAGTTTCAAAGCAAGAGTCCGTGCTAGTTAGTAAGTTTTCACAACTTACATCGGTCCCTCCGGTGTTTGACGTGTTCCCGCCTTCGTGGTGTTACACGATTTTGGCCTCACGGCTTATTTTCGAGCTTAAGTGCTAAAAAAAGTGCATTTTGATTTAGTTCTCAAGAGAGTCCGTGCTAGTCCGTAAGTCTCATGAACTTGCCTCTTGGACCTTCAGGTGTTTGGGGCATTTCGGTCCTTCTAGTAGCGGTGACACGGTTTTGCCCGCCCTCCCCCGGTGTTTTATTTGAAGCTTGGCGGGGAAAAAGTGTCTCATTCAACTTAGTTTTCAAACCGGAGTCCAGTGCTAGTTCAGTAGCTTTCACAACTTCGTCTGTCACTCCGGAGGTGTTTGAGGTGTTCGGCCCTTGTTGCGTGTTACATGATTTTGGCCCCAGATGGCCTACTTCAAGCTCATGCGTTAGAAAAGTGTTTCCGACCTAGTTTTCAAATCGGAGTCCCGTGCTGTTAGATTAATTTTTCACGGCTCAAATTAGTGCCTCCTTAGATGCTCGGGGTGTTCATGGGCCATCTCGTGGCATTACGATTTTGGCCCGACTTATTTTTCGAGCTTAAGTGCTGAAAAAGTCGTTTCGATTTAGTTCTCCGAGAGTCGTGCTAGTCCGTTAGTCTCGAAACTTGCCTCTTGGCACTCCCGAGGTGTTTGGGGCATTTCGGTCCTTCTCGTGGCGGTGACACGGTTTTGGCCAGGTCGCCCGCCCGCCGCCCGGTGTCTTATTTCCATGCTGGCGTGGAAAAAGTGCCTCTTTCAACTTAGCTTTCAAGCAGAGTCCGTGCTAGTTAAAGTAGCTTTCACAACTCGCGTCTGTCACTCCGGAGGTGTTTGAGGCGTTCGGCCCTGTTGCGGTTACATGATTTTGGCCCCGATGGCCTACTTCCAAGCTCATGCGTTAGAAAAGTGCGTTTTCGACCTAGTTTTCAAATCGGGAGTCCGTGTGTTAGTTAATTTTCACTACCAAATTAGTGCCTCCTTAGATGCTCGGGGTGTTCCGGGCCTTCTCGTGATCGTTACGATTAGGCCAGGCCGAACCTGTTTTCAAGCTTCATGTGGAAAAAGTACCTTTTCCGACCTAGTTTTCAAGCAGGAAGTCCCGCTAGTTCGTAAGTTTCATGACTTACATTGGTTTCTCCCGGGTGTTGAGGGTGTTCCACCTGCCTTCTCGGGCTTACTCAAGGATTCTTTTGGCCCCGATGGCCTATTTCCAAACTTAAGTGTTTAGGAAGTGCATTTTTGACTTAGTTTCCTAACAGAGTCCCATGAGTTCGTAAGTTTCACCACGTTGGTCCTCCTAGGTGTTTTGAGGTGTTCCGACCATCTCTTGGCTATCACCGATTTTGGCCCCAGATGGACTATTTTCAAGCTTAGGTGCGAGAAAAGTGCCGATTCGAATTAGTTTCAAACCGAGTCCGTGCTAGTTCCGTAAGTTTTCAACTTACATCGGTCCCCCGGTGTTTGACGTGTTCCGGGCCTTCTCGTGATGTTACGATTTTGGCCCACGGCTTATTTTCGAGCTTAAGTCGAGAAAAAAAGTGCATTTTGATTTAGTTCTCAAGCCGAGTCGTGCTAGTCCGTAAGTCTCATGACTTGCCTCTTGGACCTTCCCGAGGTGTTTGGGGCATTTCCGGTCCTTCTAGTAGCGGTGACACGGTTTTGCCCCCGCCTCCCCTCAAGAGTTTTATTTGAAGCTTGGCGGGAAAAGTGTCTCATTCCAACTTAGTTTTCAAACCGAGTCCGTGCTAGTTCGTAGCTTTCACAACTCGCGTCTGTCACTCAGGAGGTGTTTGAGGTGTTCGGCCCTTGTTCTTGTTGTTACATGATTTTGGCCCCAGATGGCCTACTTCCAAGCTCATGCGTTAGAAAAGTCGTTTTCGACCTAGTTTTCAAATCGGGAGTCCGTGCTGTTAGTAATTTTTCACGGCTCAAATTAGTGCCTCCTTAGATGCTCGGTGTTCCGGGCCATCTCGCGGATCGTTACACGATTTTGGCCAGACGGCTTATTTTCGAGCTTAAGTCTCTGAAAAAAGTGCGTTTTCGATTTAGTTCTCAGCCGAGAGTCGTGCTAGTCCCGTTAGTCTCCAAACTTGCCTCTTGACACTCGAGGTGTTTGGGGCATTTCGGTCCTCTCGTGGCGGTGACACGGTTTTGCATGACGCCCCCTTCGCCTGGCCCGCCCATGGTGTCTTATTTCCATGCTGGCGTGGAAAAAGTGCCTCTTTCAACTTAGCTTTCAAACAGGAGTCCGTGCTAGTTAATAGCTTTCACAACTCGCGTCTGTCACTCGGGAGGTGTTTGAGGCGTTCACTGCCCTTGTTGCGTTGTTACATGATTTTGGCCCCAGATGGCCTACTTCCAAGCTCATGCGTTAGAAAAGTCGTTTTCCGACCTAGTTTTCAACCTGAGTCCCGTGCTGTTAGATTAATTTTTCACGGCTCAAATTAGTGCCTCCTTAGATGCTCGGGGTGTTCCTGGGCCTTCTCGTGATCGTTACGATCTGCCCGCCGAGGCCATTTTCAAGCTTGATTGTGGAAAAAAGTACCTTTTTGACCTAGTTTTCAAGCAGGAAGTCCCCGCTAGTTCCAGTAAGTTTCAAGACTTACATTGGTTTCTCCCGGTGTTGAGGGTGTTCCTTTAAGGGATGCCTTCTTTGGCCCTCTAGATGGCCTATTTCCAAACTTAAGTGTTTAGGAAGTGCATTTTTGACTTAGTTTCTAACCGGAGTCCCATCGAGTTCGTAAGTTTCCTGACTCACGTTGGTCCCTCCTAGGTGTTTTGAGGTGTTCCTGGCCATCTCTTGGCTATCACCCGATTTTGGCCCCAGATGGACTATTTTCAAGCTTAGGTGCGAGAAAAGTGCGTTTCGAATTAGTTTCAAACCGAGTCGTGCTAGTTCCGTAAGTTTTCACAACTTACATCGGTCCCTCCCGGTGTTTAGCGTGTTCCGGGCCTTCTCGTGATCATACACGATTTTGGCCCCGACGGCTTATTTTCGAGCTTAAGTGCGAAAAAAGTGCATTTTGATTTAGTTCTCAAGCCGAGAGTCCGTGCTAGTCAGTAAGTCTCATGACTTGCCTCTTGGACCTTCCCGAGGTGTTTGGGGCATTTCGGTCCTTCTAGTAGCGGTGACACGGTTTTGCCCCGCCTCCCTTCAAGGTTTTATTTCAAGCTTGAGGGAAAAAGTGTCTCATTCAACTTAGTTTTCAAACCGGAGTCCGTGCTAGTTCCGTAGCTTTCACAACTCGCGTCCGTCACTCCGGAGGTGTTTGAGGTGTTCGGCCCTCTTGTTGCTATTACATGATTTTGGCCCCAGATGGCCTACTTCCAAGCTCATGCGTTAGAAAAGTGCGTTTCGACCTAGTTTTCAAATCGGGAGTCCCGTGCTGCTCGATTAATTTTTCACGGCCAAATTAGTGCCTCCTTAGATGCTCGGGGTGTTCATGGGCCATCTCGTGATGTTACGATTTTGGCCCTGACGGCTTATTTTCGAGCTTAAGTCTTTGAAAAAAGTCGTTTCGATTTAGTTCTCAGCGAGAGTCCTGCTAGTCGTTAGTCTCCGAAACTTGCCTCTTGGGCACTCCCGAGGTGTTTGGGGCATTTCCCGGTCCTTCTCGTGACGGTGACACGGTTTTTGACGCCCGCCATATACGCCCCGCCCGGTGTCTTATTTCCATGCTGGCGTGGAAAAAGTGCCTCTTTCAACAGCTTTCAAACAGGAGTCCGTGCTAGTTCCGTAAGCTTTCACAACTCGCGTCTGTCACTCCGGAGGTGTTTGAGGCGTTCCCGGCCCTTGTTGCGACTGTTACATGATTTTGGCCCCCCGATGGCCTACTTCCAAGCTCATGCGTTAGAAAAGTGCGTTTTCCGACCTAGTTTTCAAATCGGGAGTCCGTGCTGTTAATTTTTCACGGCTCAAATTAGTGCCTCCTAGATGCTCGGGTGTTCCGGGCCTTCTCGTGATCACATTACGATTTTGGCCGGAGGCACATTTTCAAGCTTGATGTGGAAAAAGTACCTTTCGACCTAGTTTTCAAGCGAAGTCGCTAGTTAGTAAGTCTCAAAACTTACATTGGTTTCTCCCGGGTGTTGAGGGTGTTCCACTGCCCTTCTCGGGCATTCTGATTCTTTGGCCCCATCGATGGCCTATTTCCAAACTTAAGTGTTTAGGAAGTGCATTTTTGACTTAGTTTCAAGCAAGAGTCCCGTGCTAGTTCCGTAAGTTTCACAACTCACGTTGGTCCCTCACTAGGTGTTTTGAGGTGTTCGGCCCTTCTCTTGGCTATCACGATTTTGGCCCCAGATGGACTATTTTCAAGCTTAGGTGCGAGAAAAGTGCGTTTCGAATTAGTTTTCAAACCGGAGTCCGTGCTAGTTAGTAAGTTTTCACAACTTATCGGTGCCTCTTAGGTGTTTGACGTGTTCCGGGCCTTCTCGTGATCGTTACACGATTTTGGCCCCACGGCTTATTTTCGAGCTTAAGTGGAAAAAGTGCATTTTTGATTTAGTTCTCAAGCGAGAGTCCGTGCTAGTCAGTAAGTCTCCATGACTTGCCTCTTGGACCTTCAGGGTGTTTGGGGCATTTCGGTCCTTCTAGTAGCGGTGACACGGTTTTGCCCTTGGCCCTCCAAACTTAAGTGTTTAGGAAGTGCATAAAGTGTCTTTTGACTTAGTTTTCAAACCGGAGTCCCATGCTAGTTCCGTAGCTTTCACAACTCGCGTTGGTCACTCGAGGTGTTTGAGGTGTTCGGCCCTTATTCTTTGTTACATGATTTTGGCCCCAGATGGCCTATTCCAAGCTAATGCGAGAAAAGTGCGTTTGACCTAGTTTTCAAATCGGAGTCCGTGCTAGTTAATTTTTTCACGGCTCAAATTAGTGCCTCCTAGATGCTCGGCGTGTTCGGGCCATCTCGATGTTACACGATTTTGGCCCCGACGGCTTATTTTCGAGCTTAAGTCTTGAAAAAAGTGCATTTTTGATTTAGTTCTCAAGCCGAGAGTCCGTGCTAGTCCCGTTAGTCTCCAAACTTGCCTCTTGGACACTCGAGGTGTTTGGGGCATTTCGGTCCTTCTAGTGGCGGTGACACGGTTTTGCCGCCCGCCCGCCTGTGTCTTATTTCCATGCTTGGCGTGGAAAAAGTGCCTCTTTCAACTTAGTTTTCAAACCGGAGTCCGTGCTAGTTAAAAGCTTTCACAACTCGCGTCTGTCACTCGGAGGTGTTTGGTGTTCGGCCCTTGTTCTTGTTGTTACATGATTTTGGCCCCAGATGGCCTACTTCCAAGCTCAATGCGTTAGAAAAGTCGTTTTCGACCTAGTTTTCAAATCGAGTCCGTGCTGTTAGATTAATTTTCACGGCTCAAATTAGTGCCTCCTTAGATGCTTCGGGGTGTTCTGGCCATCTCGTGATCGTTACACGATTTTGGCCCCGAGGCTTATTTTCGAGCTTAAGTCTGGAAAAAGTCGTTTTGATTTAGTTCTCAAGCGAGAGTCCCGCTAGTCCGTAAGTCTCCAAACTTGCCTCTTGGTTTCTCGAGGTGTTTGGGGCATTTCGGTCCTTCTCGTGCCGGTGACACGGTTTTTGGCCCCGATGGCCTAGGTGTCTTATTTCCATGCTTAAGCGTTTAAAAAGTGCCTCTTTCACTTAGTTTTCAAGCAGGAGTCCGTGCTAGTTCGTAAGTTTCACAACTTCGTCTGTCACTCAGGAGGTGTTTGGCGTTCGACCTTCTCTTGGCTATTACATGATTTGGCCCCGATGGCCTCCTCCCAAGCTCGTGCGTTAGAAAAGTCGTTTTCGACCTAGTTTTCAAATCGGGAGTCCGTGCTGTTCGTTAATTTTCACGGCTCAAATTAGTGCCTCCTTAGATGCTCGGGGTGTTCGGGCCTTCTCGTGATCGTTACGATTAAACTCTTGGCAAGCTTAAGATGTGGAAAAAGTACCTTTTAACCTAGTTTTCAAGCGAAGTCTGCTAGTTAGTAGTTTCATAACTTACTTCTCCGGGGTGTTGAGGGTGTTCATGAACCACTGCCTTCTCGGATGAAATTCTTTGGCCCCAGATGGCCTATTTCCAAACTTAAGTGTTTAGGAAGTGCATTTTTGACTTAGTTTCCTAGCAAGAGTCCGTGCGAGTTAGTAAGTTTCCTGACTCACGTTGGTCCTCCTAGGTGTTTGAGGTGTTCGGGCCTTCTCTTGGCTATCACCGATTTTGGCCCCGATGGACTATTTTCAAGCTTAGGTGCGAGAAAAGTGCCGTTGAATTAGTTTCCAAGCAGGAGTCCGTGCTAGTTCGTAGTTTTCGGTCCTTTTCGCGGTCCCTCACGGTGTTTGGCGTGTTCCGGGCCTTCTGTATTTGTTACGATTTTGGCCCCGACGGCTTATTTTCGAGCTTAAGTGCGAAAAAAAGTGCATTTTGATTTAGTTCTCAGCGAGAGTCGTGCTAGTCGTAAGTCTCATGACTTGCCTCTTGGACCTTCAGAGGTGTTTGGGGCATTTCGGTCCTTCTAGTAGCGGTGACACGGTTTTGCCGCCTCCCCCTCAAGTGTTTTATTTGAAGCTTGGCGGGGAAAAAGTGTCTCATTCAACTTAGTTTTCAAAAGGAGTCCGTGCTAGAAGTAGCTTTCACAACTTCGCGTCTGTCACTCGGAGGTGTTTGAGGTGTTCCGACCCTTGTTCTTGTTGTTACATGATTTTGGCCCCAGATGGCCTACTTCAAGCTCATGCGTTAGAAAAGTGCGTTTCGACCTAGTTTTCAAATCGGGAGTCCGTGCATTAGTTAATTTTCACGGCTCAAATTAGTGCCTCCGTAGATGCTCGGGGTGTTCGGCGGGCAATCTCGTGATTGTTACACGATTTAGGCCGTGGACGGCCTATTTTCGAGCTTAAGTCTCGAAAAAAGTCGTTTTGATTTAGTTCTCAAGCGAGAGTCCGTGCTAGTCAGTTAGTCTCGAAACTTGCCTCTTGGGCACTCGAGGTGTTTGGGGCATTTCCCGGTCCTTCTCGTGTCGGTGACACGGTTTTGGCCCGCCGCCCGCCCGGTGTCTTATTTCCATGCTGGCGTGGAAAAAGTGCCTCTTTCAACAGCTTTCAAGCAGGAGTCCCGTGCTAGTTAGTAGCTTTCACAACTCGCGTCTGTCACTCAGGAGGTGTTTGAGGCGTTCCGGCCCTTGTTGCATTGTTACATGATTTTGGCCCCAGATGGCCTACTTCAAGCTCATGCGTTAGAAAAGTCGTTTTCAGGCCTAGTTTTCAAATCGGAGTCCGTGCTGTTAGATTAATTTTTCACGGCTCAAATTAGTGCCTCCTTAGATGCTCGGGGTGTTCCGGGCCTTCTCGTGATCGTTACGATTAGGCCCTTAGAAACTGTTTTCAAGCTTGATGTGGAAAAAGTACCTTTTAAACCTAGTTTTCAAGCAGGAAGCCCCGCTAGTTAGTAAGTTTCATGACTTACATTGGTTTCTCCGGGGTGTTGAGGGTGTTCATGAACCTTCTCGGGTATTCTGAGATTCTTTGGCCCCAGATGGCCTATTTCCAAACTTAAGTGTTTAGGAAGTGCATTTTTTGACTTAGTTTCCTAGCAAGGTCCCATGCGAGTTAGTAAGTTTCCTGACTCACGTTGGTCCCTCCTAGGTGTTTTGAGGTGTTCCCCGGACCTTCTCTTGGCTATCACCGATTTTGGCCCCAGATGGACTATTTTCAAGCTTAGGTGCGAGAAAAGTGCCGTTTGAATTAGTTTCCAAGCGGGAGTCCGTGCTAGTTAGTAAGTTTTCACAACTTACATCGGTCCCTCGGGGTGTTTGGCGTGTTCCGGGCCTTCTCGTGTTGTTACGATTTTGGCCCCACGGCTTATTTTCGAGCTTAAGTCTTGAAAAAAGTGCATTTTGATTTAGTTCTCAAGCGAGAGTCCGTGCTAGTCGTAAGTCTCATGACTTGCCTCTTGGACCTTCAGGGTGTTTGGGGCATTTCGGTCCTTCTAGTAGCGGTGACACGGTTTTGCCCGCCCTCCCCCTTGGTGTTTTATTTGAAGCTTGGCGGGGAAAAAGTGTCTCATTCAACTTAGTTTTCAAGCGGAGTCCGTGCTAGTTAAGTAGCTTTCACAACTTCGCGTCTGTCACTCCGGAGGTGTTTGAGGTGTTCCGGCCCTTGTTGCGGTTGTTACATGATTTTGGCCCCAGATGGCCTACTTCCAAGCTCATGCGTTAGAAAAGTGCGTTTTCAGGCCTAGTTTTCAAATCGGGAGTCCGTGCTGTTAGATTAATTTTCACGGCTCAAATTAGTGCCTCCTTAGATGCTCGGGGTGTTCGCGGGCCATCTCGTGTTGTTACACGATTTTGGCCGGACGGCTTATTTCGAGCTTAAGTCTGCGAAAAAAAGTCGTTTTGATTTAGTTCTCAGCGAGAGTCCGTGCTAGTCCGTTAGTCTCCGAAACTTGCCTCTTGGGCACTCAGGAGTGTTTGGGGCATTTCCGGTCCTTCTCGTGGCGGTGACACGGTTTTGGCCGCCCGCCCGCCCTTGGTGTCTTATTTCCATGCTGGCGTGGAAAAAGTGCCTCTTTCAACAGCTTTCAAGCGGGAGTCCAGGTGCTAGTTAAAAGCTTTCACAACTTCGCGTCTGTCACTCAGGAGGTGTTTGGCGTTCGGCCCTTGTTGCATTGTTACATGATTTTGGCCCCAGATGGCCTACTTCCAAGCTCATGCGTTAGAAAAGTCGTTTTCAGACCTAGTTTTCAAATCGAGTCCGTGCACGTTAGATTAATTTTCACGGCTCAAATTAGTGCCTCCTTAGATGCTCGGGGTGTTCCCGGGCCTTCTCGTGATCGTTACGATTCAGGCCGTAGAGAACTGTTTTCAAGCTTGATGTGGAAAAAGTACCTTTTAAAACCTAGTTTTCAAGCAGGAAGTCGCTAGTTAGTAAGTTTCATGAACTTACATTGGTTTCTCCGGGGTGTTGAGGGTGTTCCACGAACCTTCTCGGGGCTATTCTGAGGATTCTTTGGCCCCAGATGGCCTATTTCCAAACTTAAGTGTTTAGGAAGTGCATTTTTGACTTAGTTTCCTAGCAAGAGTCCCATGCGAGTTAGTAAGTTTCCTGACTCACGTTGGTCCCTCCTAGGTGTTTTGAGGTGTTCAGGACCTTCTCTTGGCTATCACCCGATTTTGGCCCCAGATGGACTATTTTCAAGCTTAGGTGCGAGAAAAGTGCCGTTTGAATTAGTTTCCAAGCAAGAGTCCGTGCTAGTTCGTAAGTTTTCACAACTTACATCGGTCCCTCCGGTGTTTGGCGTGTTCCGGGCCTTCTCGTGTTACACGATTTTGGCCCAACGGCTTATTTTGAGCTTAAGTGCGAAAAAAGTGCATTTTGATTTAGTTCTCAAGCGAGAGTCCGTGCTAGTCCGTAAGTCTCATGACTTGCCTCTTGGACCTTCAGGGTGTTTGGGGCATTTCGGTCCTTCTAGTAGCGGTGACACGGTTTTGCCGCCCTCCCCCTTGGTGTTTTATTTGAAGCTTGGCGGGGAAAAAGTGTCTCATTCAACTTAGTTTTCAAGCGGGAGTCCAGGTGCTAGTTAAGTAGCTTTCACAACTCGCGTCTGTCACTCGGGAGGTGTTTGAGGTGTTCGGCCCTTGTTCGTTGTTACATGATTTTGGCCCCAGATGGCCTACTTCCAAGCTCATGCGTTAGAAAAGTCGTTTCAGGCCTAGTTTTCAAATCGGGAGTCCAGGTGCTGTTAGATTAATTTTCACGGCTCAAATTAGTGCCTCCTTAGATGCTCGGGGTGTTCGCGGGCCATCTCGTGTTGTTACACGATTTTGGCCGGACGGCTTATTTTCGAGCTTAAGTCTCGAAAAAAGTCGTTTTGATTTAGTTCTCAGCGAGAGTCCGTGCTAGTCAGTTAGTCTCAAAACTTGCCTCTTGGACACTCAGAGTGTTTGGGGCATTTCCGGTCCTTCTCGTGGCGGTGACACGGTTTTGGCCGCCGCCCGCCCGCCCGCCCGGTGTCTTATTTCCATGCTGGCGTGGAAAAAGTGCCTCTTTCAACAGCTTTCAAGCAGGAGTCCAGGTGCTAGTTAAGTAGCTTTCACAACTTCGCGTCTGTCACTCAGGAGGTGTTTGGCGTTCGGCCCTGTTGTTGTTACATGATTTTGGCCCCAGATGGCCTACTTCCAAGCTCATGCGTTAGAAAAGTCGTTTTCGACCTAGTTTTCAAATCGGGAGTCCGTGCACGTTAGTTAATTTTCACGGCTCAAATTAGTGCCTCCTTAGATGCTCGGGGTGTTCCGGGCCTTCTCGTGATCGTTACGATTAGGCCCGCCGAGCACTTTGTTTCAAGCTTGATGTGGAAAAAGTACCTTTTAAAACCTAGTTTTCAAGCAGGAAGCCCAGCTAGTTAGTAAGTTTCCATGACTTACATTGGTTTCTCCGGGGTGTTGAGGGTGTTCCACGGCCTTCTCGGGGTATTCTGAGGATTCTTTTGGCCAGATGGCCTATTTCCAAACTTAAGTGTTTAGGAAGTGCATTTTTGACTTAGTTTCCTAGCAAGAGTCCCATGCGAGTTAGTAAGTTTCCTGACTCACGTTGGTCCCTCCTAGGTGTTTTGAGGTGTTCCGGGCCTTCTCTTGGCTATCACCCGATTTTGGCCCCAGATGGACTATTTTCAAGCTTAGGTGCGAGAAAAGTGCCGTTTGAATTAGTTTCCAAGCAAGAGTCCGTGCTAGTTAAGTAAGTTTTCACAACTTACATCGGTCCCTCCGGGGTGTTTGGCGTGTTCCGGGCCTTCTCGTATTTGTTACACGATTTTGGCCCAGCGGCTTATTTTCGAGCTTAAGTGCGAAAAAAGTGCATTTTTGATTTAGTTCTCAAGCGAGAGTCCGTGCTAGTCGTAAGTCTCCATGACTTGCCTCTTGGACCTTCAGAGGTGTTTGGGGCATTTCCGGTCCTTCTAGTAGCGGTGACACGGTTTTGCCCGCCCTCCCAGCCGGTGTTTTATTTGAAGCTTGGCGGGAAAAAGTGTCTCATTCAACTTAGTTTTCAAGCAGAGTCCCGTGCTAGTTAAATAGCTTTCACACTTCGCGTCTGTCACTCCGAGGTGTTTGAGGTGTTCCGGCCCTTGTTGCATTGTTACATGATTTTGGCCCCAGATGGCCTACTTCCAAGCTCATGCGTTAGAAAAGTCGTTTTCGACCTAGTTTTCAAATCGGGAGTCCAGGTGCTGTTAGATTAATTTTCACGGCTCAAATTAGTGCCTCCTTAGATGCTCGGGGTGTTCGCGGGCCATCTCGTGGCTGTTACACGATTTTGGCCGGGGCGGCTTATTTCGAGCTTAAGTCTCGAAAAAAAGTCGTTTTCGATTTAGTTCTCAGCGAAGTCCGTGCTAGTCCGTTAGTCTCCGAAACTTGCCTCTTGGACACTCAAGGTGTTTGGGGCATTTCCGGTCCTTCTCGTGGCGGTGACACGGTTTTGGCCCGCCCGCCCGCCCTTGGGTGTCTTATTTCCATGCTGGCGTGGAAAAAGTGCCTCTTTCAACAGCTTTCAAGCGGAGTCCAGGTGCTAGTTAAGTAGCTTTCACAACTTCGCGTCTGTCACTCAGGAGGTGTTTGGCGTTCCGGCCCTTGTTCTTGTTGTTACATGATTTTGGCCCCAGATGGCCTACTTCCAAGCTCATGCGTTAGAAAAGTGCGTTTTCCGACCTAGTTTTCAAATCGGGAGTCCCCGTGCCTGTTCGTTAATTTTTCACGGCTCAAATTAGTGCCTCCTTAGATGCTCGGGGTGTTCCCCGGGCCTTCTCGGGATCGTTAGCCGATTCAGGCCCTTAGAACTGTTTTCAAGCTTGATGTGGAAAAAGTACCTTTTAAAACCTAGTTTTCAAGCAGGAAGTCCCGCTAGTTAGTAAGTTTCATGACTTACATTGGTTTCTCCCGGGGTGTTGAGGGTGTTCCACGAACCTTCTCGGGGTATTCTGAGATTCTTTGGCCCCAGATGGCCTATTTCCAAACTTAAGTGTTTAGGAAGTGCATTTTTGACTTAGTTTCCTAGCAAGAGTCCCATGCGAGTTAGTAAGTTTCCTGACTCACGTTGGTCCCTCCTAGGTGTTTTGAGGTGTTCCGACCTTCTCTTGGCTATCACCCGATTTTGGCCCCAGATGGACTATTTTCAAGCTTAGGTGCGAGAAAAGTGCCGTTTGAATTAGTTTCCAAGCAAGAGTCCGTGCTAGTTAGTAAGTTTTCACAACTTACATCGGTCCCTCCGGGGTGTTTGGCGTGTTCCGGGCCTTCTCGTGGTTACACGATTTTGGCCCCAAGCGGCTTATTTTCGAGCTTAAGTGCGAAAAAAGTGCATTTTGATTTAGTTCTCAATGAGAGTCCGTGCTAGTCCGTAAGTCTCATGACTTGCCTCTTGGACCTTCAAGGGTGTTTGGGGCATTTCCGGTCCTTCTAGTAGCGGTGACACGGTTTTGCCCTCCCCTCGCCGGTGTTTTATTTGAAGCTTGGCGGGGAAAAAGTGTCTCATTCAACTTAGTTTTCAAGCAGGAGTCCAGGTGCTAGTTAAAGTAGCTTTCACAACTCGCGTCTGTCACTCAGGAGGTGTTTGAGGTGTTCGGCCCTTGTTGCATTGTTACATGATTTTGGCCCCAGATGGCCTACTTCCAAGCTCATGCGTTAGAAAAGTCGTTTTCAGGCCTAGTTTTCAAATCAGGGAGTCCAGGTGCTGTTAGATTAATTTTCACGGCTCAAATTAGTGCCTCCTTAGATGCTCGGGGTGTTCGCGGGCCATCTAAATGTTGATTACGATTTTGGCCGGGGCGGCTTATTTTCGAGCTTAAGTCTCGAAAAAAGTCGTTTTCGATTTAGTTCTCAGCGAGAGTCCGTGCTAGTCCGTTAGTCTCGAAACTTGCCTCTTGGGCACTCAGAGGTGTTTGGGGCATTTCGGTCCTTCTCGTGGCGGTGACACGGTTTTGGCCGCCGCCCGCCCGCCCATGGGTGTCTTATTTCCATGCTGGCGTGGAAAAAGTGCCTCTTTCAACTTAGCTTTCAAGCAGGAGTCCAGGTGCTAGTTAAATAGCTTTCACAACTTCGCGTCTGTCACTCCGGAGGTGTTTGGGCGTTCCGGCCCTTGTTCTTGTTACATGATTTTGGCCCCAGATGGCCTACTTCCAAGCTCATGCGTTAGAAAAGTCGTTTTCGACCTAGTTTTCAAATCGAGTCCAGGTGCTGTTAGATTAATTTTCACGGCTCAAATTAGTGCCTCCTTAGATGCTCGGGGTGTTCCGGGCCTTCTCGTGATCGTTACCGCGATTAGGCCCTAGCGAACTGTTTTTCAAGCTTGATGTGGAAAAAGTACCTTTTAAAACCTAGTTTTCAAGCAGGAAGTCCCCGCTAGTTAGTAAGTTTCATGACTTACATTGGTTTCTCCGGGGTGTTGAGGGTGTTCCACGAACCTTCTCGGATTATTCTGAGGATTCTTTGGCCCCAGATGGCCTATTTCCAAACTTAAGTGTTTAGGAAGTGCATTTTTGACTTAGTTTCCTAGCAAGAGTCCCATGCGAGTTAGTAAGTTTCCTGACTCACGTTGGTCCCTCCTAGGTGTTTTGAGGTGTTCCGGACCATCTCTTGGCTATCACCGATTTTGGCCCCAGATGGACTATTTTCAAGCTTAGGTGCGAGAAAAGTGCCGTTTGAATTAGTTTCCAAAGCAGGAGTCCGTGCTAGTTCGTAAGTTTTCACAACTTACATCGGTCCCTCGGGGTGTTTGGCGTGTTCCGGGCCTTCTCGTGTATTGTTACACGATTTTGGCCCCAAGCGGCTTATTTTCGAGCTTAAGTGCGAAAAAAGTGCATTTTGATTTAGTTCTCAAGCGAGAGTCCGTGCTAGTCGTAAGTCTCATGACTTGCCTCTTGGACCTTCAGGGTGTTTGGGGCATTTCCGGTCCTTCTAGTAGCGGTGACACGGTTTTGCCCGCCCTCCCCTTGGTGTTTTATTTGAAGCTTGGCGGGGAAAAAGTGTCTCATTCAACTTAGTTTTCAAGCGGGAGTCCGTGCTAGTTAAGTAGCTTTCACAACTCGCGTCTGTCACTCAGGAGGTGTTTGAGGTGTTCGGCCCTTGTTGCATTGTTACATGATTTTGGCCCCAGATGGCCTACTTCCAAGCTCATGCGTTAGAAAAGTCGTTTTCGACCTAGTTTTCAAATCGGAGTCCCCGTGCTGTTAGATTAATTTTCACGGCTCAAATTAGTGCCTCCTTAGATGCTCGGGGTGTTCGCGGGCCATCTCGTGTTGTTACACGATTTTGGCCGGACGGCTTATTTTCGAGCTTAAGTCTCGAAAAAAGTCGTTTTGATTTAGTTCTCAGCGAGAGTCCGTGCTAGTCCGTTAGTCTCCGAAACTTGCCTCTTGGGCACTCAGAGGTGTTTGGGGCATTTCCGGTCCTTCTCGTGGCGGTGACACGGTTTTGGCCGCCTTCGCCCGCCCGCCGGTGTCTTATTTCCATGCTGGCGTGGAAAAAGTGCCTCTTTCAACTTAGCTTTCAAGCGGGAGTCCAGGTGCTAGTTAAGTAGCTTTCACAACTTCGCGTCTGTCACTCCGGAGGTGTTTGGCGTTCGGCCCTTGTTGCGGCATGTTACATGATTTTGGCCCCAGATGGCCTACTTCCAAGCTCAATGCGTTAGAAAAGTCGTTTTCGACCTAGTTTTCAAATCGGGAGTCCCCGTGCCTGTTCGTTAATTTTTCACGGCTCAAATTAGTGCCTCCTTAGATGCTCGGGGTGTTCCCCGGGCCTTCTCGTGATCGTTACGATTAGGCCCTTAGAACTGTTTTCAAGCTTGATGTGGAAAAAGTACCTTTTCGAAAACCTAGTTTTCAAGCAGGAAGCCCCGCTAGTTAGTAAGTTTCATGACTTACATTGGCTTCTCCAGGGATGTTGAGGGTGTTCCACGGGCCTTCTCGGGACTGTTACAGGATTCTTTTGGCCCCCGATGGCCTATTTCCAAACATAAGTGTTTAGGAAGTGCATTTTTTGACTTAGTTTCCTAGCAAGAGTCCCATGCGAGTTAGTAAGTTTCCTGACTCACGTTGGTCCCTCACTAGGTGTTTTGAGGTGTTCCGGGCCATCTCTTGGCTATCACCGATTTTGGCCCCAGATGGACTATTTTCAAGCTTAGGTGCGAGAAAAGTGCCGTTTGAATTAGTTTCCAAGCGGGAGTCCGTGCTAGTTAGTAAGTTTTCACAACTTACATCGGTCCCTCGGGGTGTTTGGCGTGTTCCGGGCCTTCTCGTGATTTGTTACACGATTTTGGCCCCGACGGCTTATTTTCGAGCTTAAGTGCGAAAAAAGTGCATTTTGATTTAGTTCTCAAGCGAGAGTCCGTGCTAGTCGTAAGTCTCCATGACTTGCCTCTTGGACCTTCAGAGGTGTTTGGGGCATTTCGGTCCTTCTAGTAGCGGTGACACGGTTTTGCCCGCCCTCCCCCTTGGTGTTTTATTTGAAGCTTGGCGGGGAAAAAGTGTCTCATTCAACTTAGTTTTCAAGCAGGAGTCCAGGTGCTAGTTAAGTAGCTTTCACAACTCGCGTCTGTCACTCCGGAGGTGTTTGAGGTGTTCCGGCCCTTGTTGCGTTGTTACATGATTTTGGCCCCAGATGGCCTACTTCCAAGCTCAATGCGTTAGAAAAGTCGTTTTCGACCTAGTTTTCAAATCGGGAGTCCGTGCTGTTAGTTAATTTTTCACGGCTCAAATTAGTGCCTCCTTAGATGCTCGGGGTGTTCGCGGGCCATCTCGTGGCTATTACGATTTTTGGCGGCTTATTTTCGAGCTTAAGTCTGCGAAAAAAGTCGTTTTCGATTTAGTTCTCAAGCGAGAGTCCGTGCTAGTCCGTTAGTCTCCGAAACTTGCCTCTTGGGCACTCAGAGGTGTTTGGGGCATTTCCGGTCCTTCTCGTGGCGGTGACACGGTTTTGGCCCGCCGCCCGCCCATGGGTGTCTTATTTCCATGCTGGCGTGGAAAAAGTGCCTCTTTCAACTTAGCTTTCAAGCGGGAGTCCGTGCTAGTTAAGTAGCTTTCACAACTTCGCGTCTGTCACTCAGGAGGTGTTTGAGGCGTTCCGGCCCTTGTTGCGTTGTTACATGATTTTGGCCCCAGATGGCCTACTTCCAAGCACATGCGTTAGAAAAGTGCGTTTTCCGACCTAGTTTTCATATCGGGAGCCTCCGTGCCTGTACGTTAATTTTTCACGGCTCAAATTAGTGCCTCCTTAGATGCACGGGGTGTTCCCCGCGCCATCTCGTGATCGTTACGATTAGGCCCGAGGCACTGTTTTCAAGCTTGATGTGGAAAAAGTACCTTTTAGACCTAGTTTTCAAGCAGGAAGCCCGCTAGTTAGTAAGTTTCCATGACTTACATTGGTTTCTCCGGGGTGTTGAGGGTGTTCCTGAACCTTCTCGGAATTATTCTGAGATTCTTTGGCCCCAGATGGCCTATTTCCAAACTTAAGTGTTTAGGAAGTGCATTTTTGACTTAGTTTCCTAGCAAGAGTCCCATGCGAGTTAGTAAGTTTCCTGACTCACGTTGGTCCCTCCTAGGTGTTTTGAGGTGTTCCGGGACCATCTCTTGGCTATCACCCGATTTTGGCCCCAGATGGACTATTTTCAAGCTTAGGTGCGAGAAAAGTGCCGTTTGAATTAGTTTCCAAGCAAGAGTCCGTGCTAGTTAGTAAGTTTTCACAACTTACATCGGTCCCTCACGGGGTGTTTGGCGTGTTCCGGGCCTTCTCGTGGTATTACACGATTTTGGCCCCAACGGCTTATTTTCGAGCTTAAGTGCGAAAAAAGTGCATTTTGATTTAGTTCTCAAGCGAGAGTCCGTGCTAGTCCGTAAGTCTCATGACTTGCCTCTTGGACCTTCAAGGGTGTTTGGGGCATTTCCGGTCCTTCTAGTAGCGGTGACACGGTTTTGCCCGCCCTCCCCTTCGGTGTTTTATTTGAAGCTTGGCGGGGAAAAAGTGTCTCATTCAACTTAGTTTTCAAGCAAGAGTCCAGTGCTAGTTAAGTAGCTTTCACAACTTCGCGTCTGTCACTCAGGAGGTGTTTGAGGTGTTCGGCCCTTGTTGGTTGTTACATGATTTTGGCCCCAGATGGCCTACTTCCAAGCTAAATGCGTTAGAAAAGTCGTTTTCGACCTAGTTTTCAAATCGAGTCCAGGTGCTGTTAGATTAATTTTCACGGCTCAAATTAGTGCCTCCTTAGATGCTCGGGGTGTTCGCGGGCCATCTCGTGGTATTACACGATTTTGGCCGGACGGCTTATTTTCGAGCTTAAGTCTCGAAAAAAGTCGTTTTCGATTTAGTTCTCAACGAGAGTCCGTGCTAGTCCGTTAGTCTCCGAAACTTGCCTCTTGGGCACTCAAGGTGTTTGGGGCATTTCGGTCCTTCTCGTGGCGGTGACACGGTTTTGGCCCGCCGCCCGCCCATACGGTGTCTTATTTCCATGCTGGCGTGGAAAAAGTGCCTCTTTCAACAGCTTTCAAGCGGGAGTCCAGGTGCTAGTTAAGTAGCTTTCACAACTTCGCGTCTGTCACTCGGGAGGTGTTTGGCGTTCGACCTTGTTCTTGTTGTTACATGATTTTGGCCCCAGATGGCCTACTTCAAGCTCATGCGTTAGAAAAGTCGTTTTCAGGCCTAGTTTTCAAATCGGGAGTCCAGGTGCACGTTAGATTAATTTTCACGGCTCAAATTAGTGCCTCCTTAGATGCTCGGGGTGTTCCGGGCCTTCTCGTGATCGTTACGATTCAGGCCCTTAGAACATTTTCAAGCTTGATGTGGAAAAAGTACCTTTTAAAACCTAGTTTTCAAGCAGGAAGCCCCGCTAGTTAGTAAGTTTCATGACTTACATTGGTTTCTCCGGGGTGTTGAGGGTGTTCCACGAACCTTCTCGGGAATTTCTGAGATTCTTTGGCCCCAGATGGCCTATTTCCAAACTTAAGTGTTTAGGAAGTGCATTTTTGACTTAGTTTCCTAGCAAGAGTCCCATGCGAGTTAGTAAGTTTCCTGACTCACGTTGGTCCCTCCTAGGTGTTTTGAGGTGTTCCGGACCATCTCTTGGCTATCACCCGATTTTGGCCCCAGATGGACTATTTTCAAGCTTAGGTGCGAGAAAAGTGCCGTTTGAATTAGTTTCCAAGCAAGAGTCCGTGCTAGTTAAGTAAGTTTTCACAACTTACATCGGTCCCTCACGGGGTGTTTGGCGTGTTCCGGGCCTTCTCGTGGTTGTTACGATTTTGGCCCCAGCGGCTTATTTTCGAGCTTAAGTGCGAAAAAAGTGCATTTTGATTTAGTTCTCAAGCGAGAGTCCGTGCTAGTCCGTAAGTCTCATGACTTGCCTCTTGGACCTTCAGGGTGTTTGGGGCATTTCGGTCCTTCTAGTAGCGGTGACACGGTTTTGCCCGCCTCCCCTTCGGTGTTTTATTTGAAGCTTGGCGGGGAAAAAGTGTCTCATTCAACTTAGTTTTCAAGCAAGAGTCCCGTGCTAGTTAAAGTAGCTTTCACAACTTCGCGTCTGTCACTCGGGAGGTGTTTGAGGTGTTCCGGCCCTTGTTGCATTGTTACATGATTTTGGCCCCAGATGGCCTACTTCCAAGCTCATGCGTTAGAAAAGTCGTTTTCAGGCCTAGTTTTCAAATCGGAGTCCAGGTGCTGTTAGATTAATTTTCACGGCTCAAATTAGTGCCTCCTTAGATGCTCGGGGTGTTCGCGGGCCATCTCGTGGTATTACACGATTTTGGCCGGGGCGGCTTATTTTCGAGCTTAAGTCTCGAAAAAAGTCGTTTTCGATTTAGTTCTCAAGCGAGTCCGTGCTAGTCCGTTAGTCTCGAAACTTGCCTCTTGGGCACTCAAAGTGTTTGGGGCATTTCCCGGTCCTTCTCGTGACGGTGACACGGTTTTTGCCCGCCGCCCCGCCCCGCCCCGGTGTCTTATTTCCATGCCTGCGCGTGGAAAAAGTGCCTCTTTCCAACTTAGCTTTCAAGCAGGAGTCCGTGCTAGTTAAGTAGCTTTCACAACTTCGCGTCTGTCACTCAGGAGGTGTTTGGCGTTCGGCCCTTGTTGCATTGTTACATGATTTTGGCCCCAGATGGCCTACTTCCAAGCTCATGCGTTAGAAAAGTCGTTTTCAGGCCTAGTTTTCAAATCGGGAGTCCGTGCTGTTAGATTAATTTTCACGGCTCAAATTAGTGCCTCCTTAGATGCTCGGGGTGTTCCGGGCCTTCTCGTGATCGTTACGATTAGGCCCTTAGAGAACTGTTTTCAAGCTTGATGTGGAAAAAGTACCTTTTAAAACCTAGTTTTCAAGCAGGAAGCCCCGCTAGTTAGTAAGTTTCATGACTTACATTGGTTTCTCCGGGGTGTTGAGGGTGTTCCACGAACCTTCTCGGGGTATTCTGAGATTCTTTTGGCCCCAGATGGCCTATTTCCAAACTTAAGTGTTTAGGAAGTGCATTTTTGACTTAGTTTCCTAGCAAGAGTCCCATGCGAGTTAGTAAGTTTCCTGACTCACGTTGGTCCTCCTAGGTGTTTTGAGGTGTTCCGGGCCATCTCTTGGCTATCACCCGATTTTGGCCCCAGATGGACTATTTTCAAGCTTAGGTGCGAGAAAAGTGCCGTTTGAATTAGTTTCCAAGCAGAGTCCGTGCTAGTTAAGTAAGTTTTCACAACTTACATCGGTCCCTCGGGGTGTTTGGCGTGTTCCGGGCCTTCTCGTGTTGTTACACGATTTTGGCCCCACGGCTTATTTTCGAGCTTAAGTGCGAAAAAAGTGCATTTTGATTTAGTTCTCAAGCGAGAGTCCGTGCTAGTCCGTAAGTCTCATGACTTGCCTCTTGGACCTTCAGGGTGTTTGGGGCATTTCCGGTCCTTCTAGTAGCGGTGACACGGTTTTGCCCGCCCTCCCCCGGTGTTTTATTTGAAGCTTGGCGGGAAAAAGTGTCTCATTCAACTTAGTTTTCAAGCAGGAGTCCAGGTGCTAGTTAGTAGCTTTCACAACTTCGCGTCTGTCACTCGGGAGGTGTTTGAGGTGTTCTAGGCCCTTGTTGCGTTGTTACATGATTTTGGCCCCAGATGGCCTACTTCCAAGCTCATGCGTTAGAAAAGTCGTTTTCAGGCCTAGTTTTCAAATCGGGAGTCCGTGCACATTAGATTAATTTTCACGGCTCAAATTAGTGCCTCCTTAGATGCTCGGGGTGTTCGCGGGCCATCTCGTGGTATTACACGATTTTGGCCGGGGCGGCTTATTTTCGAGCTTAAGTCTGCGAAAAAAGTCGTTTTCGATTTAGTTCTCAAGCGAGTCCGTGCTAGTCCGTTAGTCTCCGAAACTTGCCTCTTGGCACTCCGAGGTGTTTGGGGCATTTCGGTCCTTCTCGTGGCGGTGACACGGTTTTGGCCCGCCCGCCCGCCCGCCCGGTGTCTTATTTCCATGCTGGCGTGGAAAAAGTGCCTCTTTCAACAGCTTTCAAGCAGGAGTCCAGGTGCTAGTTAAGTAGCTTTCACAACTTCGCGTCTGTCACTCAGGAGGTGTTTGGCGTTCGGCCCTGTTCTTGTTACATGATTTTGGCCCCAGATGGCCTACTTCCAAGCTCATGCGTTAGAAAAGTGCGTTTTCGACCTAGTTTTCAAATCGAGTCCCGTGCTGTTAGATTAATTTTCACGGCTCAAATTAGTGCCTCCTTAGATGCTCGGGGTGTTCCCGGGCCTTCTCGTGATCGTTACGATTAGGCCTTAGAACTGTTTTCAAGCTTGATTGTGGAAAAAGTACCTTTTAAAACCTAGTTTTCAAGCGGAAGCCCCGCTAGTTAGTAAGTTTCATGACTTACATTGGTTTCTCTAGGGGTGTTGAGGGTGTTCCACGAACCTTCTCGGGTATTCTGAGGATTCTTTTGGCCCCCGATGGCCTATTTCCAAACTTAAGTGTTTAGGAAGTGCATTTTTTGACTTAGTTTCCTAGCAAGAGTCCCATGCGAGTTAAGTAAGTTTCCTGACTCACGTTGGTCCCTCCTAGGTGTTTTGAGGTGTTCCCGGACCATCTCTTGGCTATCACCCGATTTTGGCCCCAGATGGACTATTTTCAAGCTTAGGTGCGAGAAAAGTGCCGTTTGAATTAGTTTCCAAAGCAGGAGTCCGTGCTAGTTAGTAAGTTTTCAGAACTTACATCGGTCCCTCCCGTGGTGTTTGACGTGTTCGCCGGGCCTTCTCGTGACTGTTACACGATTTTGGTTCCTGACGGCTTATTTTCGAGCTCAAGTGCGAAAAAAGTTCATTTTTTGATTTAGTTCTCAGGCCGAAAGTCCCGTGCTAGTCCGTAAGTCTCATGACTTGCCTCTTGGACCTTCAGGGTGTTTGGGGCATTTCGGTCCTTCTAGTAGCGGTGACACGGTTTTGCCCGCCCTCCCCTTGGTGTTTTATTTGAAGCTTGGCGGGGAAAAAGTGTCTCATTCAACTTAGTTTTCAAGCAGGAGTCCAGGTGCTAGTTAGTAGCTTTCACAACTTCGCGTCTGTCACTCAGGAGGTGTTTGAGGTGTTCGGCCCTTGTTCATTGTTGTTACATGATTTTGGCCCCAGATGGCCTACTTCCAAGCTCATGCGTTAGAAAAGTGCGTTTTCAGACCTAGTTTTCAAATCGGAGTCCCGTGCTGTTAGATTAATTTTTCACGGCTCAAATTAGTGCCTCCTTAGATGCTCGGGGTGTTCGCGGGCCATCTCGTGTTGTTACACGATTTTGGCCGGGGCGGCTTATTTTCGAGCTTAAGTCTCGAAAAAAGTCGTTTTCGATTTAGTTCTCAAGCGAGTCCGTGCTAGTCCGTTAGTCTCAAAACTTGCCTCTTGGGCACTCCCGAGTGTTTGGGGCATTTCGGTCCTTCTCGTGGCGGTGACACGGTTTTGGCCGCCCGCCCGCCCGCCTGGGTGTCTTATTTCCATGCTGGCGTGGAAAAAGTGCCTCTTTCAACAGCTTTCAAGCGGGAGTCCGTGCTAGTTAAGTAGCTTTCACAACTTCGCGTCTGTCACTCAGGAGGTGTTTGGCGTTCGGCCCTTGTTGCATTGTTACATGATTTTGGCCCCAGATGGCCTACTTCCAAGCTCATGCGTTAGAAAAGTGCGTTTTCCGACCTAGTTTTCAAATCGGGAGTCCCCGTGCCTGTTCGTTAATTTTTCACGGCTCAAATTAGTGCCTCCTTAGATGCTCGGGGTGTTCCCCGGGCCTTCTCGTGATCGTTACACGATTAGGCCCTTAGAACTTTTTCAAGCTTGATGTGGAAAAAGTACCTTTTAAAACCTAGTTTTCAAGCAGGAAGCCCCGCTAGTTAGTAAGTTTCCGCAACTTACATTGGTTTCTCCCGGGGTGTTGAGGGTGTTCCACGGGCCTTCTCGGGACTGTTACAGGATTCTTTTGGCCCCCGATGGCCTATTTCCAAACTTAAGTGTTTAGGAAGTGCATTTTTTGACTTAGTTTCCTAGCAAGAGTCCCATGCGAGTTAGTAAGTTTCCTGACTCACGTTGGTCCCTCCTAGGTGTTTTGAGGTGTTCTAGGGCCATCTCTTGGCTATCACCCGATTTTGGCCCCAGATGGACTATTTTCAAGCTTAGGTGCGAGAAAAGTGCCGTTTGAATTAGTTTCCAAGCAAGAGTCCGTGCTAGTTAGTAAGTTTTCACAACTTACATCGGTCCCTCCCGGGGTGTTTGTCGTGTTCCCCGGGCCTTCTTGTGACTGTTACACGATTTTGGCCCCCGACGGCTTATTTTCGAGCTTAAGTGCGAAAAAAGTGCATTTTTTGATTTAGTTCTCAAGCCGAGAGTCCCGTGCTAGTCCGTAAGTCTCATGACTTGCCTCTTGGACCTTCAGGGTGTTTGGGGCATTTCGGTCCTTCTAGTAGCGGTGACACGGTTTTGCCCGCCCTCCCCCCGGTGTTTTATTTGAAGCTTGGCGGGGAAAAAGTGTCTCATTCAACTTAGTTTTCAAGCAGGAGTCCCGTGCTAGTTAAGTAGCTTTCACAACTTCGCGTCTGTCACTCGGGAGGTGTTTGAGGTGTTCCGGCCCTTGTTGCGGTTGTTACATGATTTTGGCCCCAGATGGCCTACTTCCAAGCTCATGCGTTAGAAAAGTCGTTTTCAGACCTAGTTTTCAAATCGGGAGTCCAGGTGCTGTTAGATTAATTTTCACGGCTCAAATTAGTGCCTCCTTAGATGCTCGGGGTGTTCGCGGGCCATCTCGTGGTATTACACGATTTTGGCCGGACGGCTTATTTTCGAGCTTAAGTCTGCGAAAAAAGTCGTTTTCGATTTAGTTCTCAGCGAGAGTCCGTGCTAGTCCGTTAGTCTCCGAAACTTGCCTCTTGGGCACTCAGAGTGTTTGGGGCATTTCGGTCCTTCTCGTGGCGGTGACACGGTTTTGGCCCGCCGCCCGCCCATACGGTGTCTTATTTCCATGCTGGCGTGGAAAAAGTGCCTCTTTCAACTTAGCTTTCAAGCGGAGTCCGTGCTAGTTAAGTAGCTTTCACAACTCGCGTCTGTCACTCCGGAGGTGTTTGAGGCGTTCGGCCCTTGTTCTTGTTGTTACATGATTTTGGCCCCAGATGGCCTACTTCCAAGCTCATGCGTTAGAAAAGTCGTTTTCGACCTAGTTTTCAAATCGGAGTCCAGGTGCTGTTAGTTAATTTTTCACGGCTCAAATTAGTGCCTCCTTAGATGCTCGGGGTGTTCCGGGCCTTCTCGTGATCGTTACGATTCAGGCCGCCGAGAACTGTTTTCAAGCTTGATGTGGAAAAAGTACCTTTTAAAACCTAGTTTTCAAGCGGAAGCCCGCTAGTTAGTAAGTTTCATGACTTACATTGGTTTCTCCGGGGTGTTGAGGGTGTTCACGAACCTTCTCGGGTATTCTGAGATTCTTTGGCCCCGATGGCCTATTTCCAAACTTAAGTGCTTAGGAAGTGCATTTTTTGACTTAGTTTCCTAGCAAGAGTCCCATGCGAGTTAGTAAGTTTCCTGACTCACGTTGGTCCCTCCTAGGTGTTTTGAGGTGTTCCGGACCATCTCTTGGCTATCACCCGATTTTGGCCCCAGATGGACTATTTTCAAGCTTAGGTGCGAGAAAAGTGCCGTTTGAATTAGTTTCCAAGCGGAGTCCGTGCTAGTTCCGTAAGTTTTCACAACTTACATCGGTCCCTCCCGGGGTGTTTGACGTGTTCCGGGCCTTCTCGTGACTGTTACACGATTTTGGCCCCGACGGCTTATTTTCGAGCTTAAGTGCGAAAAAAGTGCATTTTTTGATTTAGTTCTCAATGAGAGTCCGTGCTAGTCCGTAAGTCTCATGACTTGCCTCTTGGACCTTCAGGGTGTTTGGGGCATTTCGGTCCTTCTAGTAGCGGTGACACGGTTTTGCCCGCCCTCCCCTTGGTGTTTTATTTGAAGCTTGGCGGGGAAAAAGTGTCTCATTCAACTTAGTTTTCAAGCCGGAGTCCGTGCTAGTTAAGTAGCTTTCACAACTTCGCGTCACTCCGGAGGTGTTTGAGGTGTTCGGCCCTTGTTGCTTGTTACATGATTTTGGCCCCGATGGCCTACTTCCAAGCTCATGCGTTAGAAAAGTCGTTTTCAGACCTAGTTTTCAAATCGGGAGTCCAGGTGCTGTTAGATTAATTTTCACGGCTCAAATTGGTGCCTCCTTAGATGCTCGGGGTGTTCGCGGGCCATCTCGTGTTATTACACGATTTTGGCCGGGGCGGCTTATTTTCGAGCTTAAGTGCGAAAAAAGTCGTTTTCGATTTAGTTCTCAAGCGAGAGTCCGTGCTAGTCCGTTAGTCTCCGAAACTTGCCTCTTGGGCACTCAGGTGTTTGGGGCATTTCCGGTCCTTCTCGTGGCGGTGACACGGTTTTTGGCCCGCCGCCCGCCCGCCCGCCGGTGTCTTATTTCCATGCTGGCGTGGAAAAAGTGCCTCTTTCAACAGCTTTCAAGCGGAGTCCGTGCTAGTTAAGTAGCTTTCACAACTTCGCGTCTGTCACTCCGGAGGTGTTTGGCGTTCGGCCCTTGTTGCATTACATGATTTTGGCCCCAGATGGCCCACTTCCAAGCTCATGCGTTAGAAAAGTGCGTTTTTCGACCTAGTTTTCAAATCGGGAGTCCCCGTGCCTGTTCGTTAATTTTTCACGGCTCAAATTAGTGCCTCCTTAGATGCTCGGGGTGTTCCCCGGGCCTTCTCGTGATCGTTACACGATTCCGGCCCGCCGAGGCCTGTTTTCAAGCTTCAGTGTGGAAAAAGTACCTTTTCCGACCTAGTTTTCAAACCGGAAGCCCCCGCTAGTTCCGTAAGTTTCCGCAACTTACATTGGTTTCTCCCGGGGTGTTGAGGGTGTTCCACGGGCCTTCTCGGGACTGTTACAGGATTCTTTTGGCCCCCGATGGCCTATTTCCAAACTTAAGTGTTTAGGAAGTGCATTTTTTGACTTAGTTTCCTAGCAAGAGTCCCATGCGAGTTAGTAAGTTTCCTGACTCACGTTGGTCCCTCCTAGGTGTTTTGAGGTGTTCCGGACCTTCTCTTGGCTATCACCCGATTTTGGCCCCCCCGATGGACTATTTTCAAGCTTAGGTGCGAGAAAAGTGCCGTTTCGGAATTAGTTTCCAAACCGGAGTCCGTGCTAGTTAGTAAGTTTTCACAACTTACATCGGTCCCTCGGGGTGTTTGGCGTGTTCCGGGCCTTCTCGTGATTACACGATTTTGGCCCGACGGCTTATTTTCGAGCTTAAGTGCGAAAAAAGTGCATTTTGATTTAGTTCTCAAGCGAGAGTCCGTGCTAGTCCGTAAGTCTCATGACTTGCCTCTTGGACCTTCAGGGTGTTTGGGGCATTTCGGTCCTTCTAGTAGCGGTGACACGGTTTTGCCCGCCTCCCCCTTGGTGTTTTATTTGAAGCTTGGCGGGGAAAAAGTGTCTCATTCAACTTAGTTTTCAAACCGGAGTCCCGTGCTAGTTAGTAGCTTTCACAACTTCGCGTCTGTCACTCGGAGGTGTTTGAGGTGTTCCGGCCCTTGTTCTGTTGTTACATGATTTTGGCCCCAGATGGCCTACTTCCAAGCTCATGCGTTAGAAAAGTGCGTTTTCGACCTAGTTTTCAAATCGGGAGTCCAGGTGCTGTTAGATTAATTTTCACGGCTCAAATTGGTGCCTCCTTAGATGCTCGGGGTGTTCGCGGGCCATCTCGTGGATGTTACACGATTTTGGCCGGACGGCTTATTTTCGAGCTTAAGTCTTTGAAAAAAAGTCGTTTTCGATTTAGTTCTCAAGCGAGAGTCCGTGCTAGTCCGTTAGTCTCGAAACTTGCCTCTTGGGCACTCAGAGGTGTTTGGGGCATTTCCGGTCCTTCTCGTGGCGGTGACACGGTTTTGGCCCCGCCCGCCCCGGTGTCTTATTTCCATGCCTGAGCGTGGAAAAAGTGCCTCTTTCAACTTAGCTTTCAAACCGAGTCCAGGTGCTAGTTAAGTAGCTTTCACAACTCGCGTCTGTCACTCCGGAGGTGTTTGAGGCGTTCAGGCCCTTGTTGCGGCATTACATGATTTTGGCCCCGATGGCCTACTTCCAAGCTCATGCGTTAGAAAAGTCGTTTTCGACCTAGTTTTCAAATCGGAGTCCGTGCTGTTAGATTAAGTTTTTCACGGCTCAAATTAGTGCCTCCTTAGATGCTCGGGGTGTTCCCCGGGTCTTCTCGTGATCGTTACACGATTCCGGCCCGCCGAGGCCTGTTTTCAAGCTTCAGTGTGGAAAAAGTACCTTTTCCGACCTAGTTTTCAAACCGGAAGCCCCCGCTAGTTCCGTAAGTTTCCGCAACTTACATTGGTTTCTCCCGGGGTGTTGAGGGTGTTCCACGGGCCTTCTCGGGACTGTTACAGGATTCTTTTGGCCCCCGATGGCCTATTTCCAAACTTAAGTGTTTAGGAAGTGCATTTTTTGACTTAGTTTCAAGCAAGAGTCCCATGCGAGTTCCGTAAGTTTCCACAGCTCACGTTGGTCCCTCCCTAGGTGTTTTGAGGTGTTCCCCGGGCCATCTCTTGGCTATCACCCGATTTTGGCCCCCCCGATGGACTATTTTCAAGCTTAGGTGCGAGAAAAGTGCCGTTTCGGAATTAGTTTCCAAACCGGGAGTCCCGTGCTAGTTCCGTAAGTTTTCACAACTTACATCGGTCCCTCCCGGGGTGTTTGACGTGTTCCCCGGGCCTTCTCGTGGTATTACGATTTTGGCCCCGACGGCTTATTTTCGAGCTTAAGTCTTGAAAAAGTGCATTTTGATTTAGTTCTCAAGCAGAGTCCGTGCTAGTCCAGTAAGTCTCATGACTTGCCTCTTGGACCTTCAGGGGTGTTTGGGGCATTTCGGTCCTTCTAGTAGCGGTGACACGGTTTTGCCCGCCCCCCTTGGTGTTTTATTTGAAGCTTGGCGTGGAAAAAGTGTCTCATTCAACTTAGTTTTCAAGCCGGAGTCCCGTGCTAGTTAAGTAAGCTTTCACAACTTCGCGTCTGTCACTCAGAGGTGTTTGAGGTGTTCCGGCCCTTGTTCTTGTTACATGATTTTGGCCCCAGATGGCCTACTTCCAAGCTCATGCGTTAGAAAAGTGCGTTTTCGACCTAGTTTTCAAATCGAGTCCAGGTGCTGTTAGATTAATTTTTCACGGCTCCAATTGGTGCCTCCTTAGATCCTCGGGGTGTTCGCGGGCCATCTCGTGATCATTACACGATTTTGGCCGGACGGCTTATTTTCGAGCTTAAGTCTTGAAAAAAAAGTCGTTTTTGATTTAGTTCTCAAGCGAGAGTCCGTGCTAGTCCGTTAGTCTCCGAACTTGCCTCTTGGGCACTCCCGAGTGTGTTGGGGCATTTCCGGTCCTTCTCGTGACGGTCACACGGTTTTGCCCGCCCCCGCCCCGGTGTCTTATTTCCATGCCTGAGCGTGGAAAAAGTGCCTCTTTCCAACTTAGCTTTCAAATCGGGAGTCCCCGTGCTAGTTCCGTAAGCTTTCACAACTCGCGTCTGTCACTCCGGAGGTGTTTGAGGCGTTCCCGGCCCTTTGTTGCGACCGTTACATGATTTTGGCCCCCCGATGGCCTACTTCCAAGTTCATGCGTTAGAAAAGTGCGTTTTCCGACCTAGTTTTCAAATCGGGAGTCCCCGTGCCTGTTCGTTAAGTTTTCACGGCTCAAATTGGTCCCTCCAGAGATGCTCGGGGTGTTCCCCGGGCCTTCTCGTGATCGTTACACGATTCCAGCCTGCCGCGGCCCGTTTTCAAGCTTCAGTGTGGAAAAAGTACCTTTTCCGACCTAGTTTTCAAACCGGAAGTCCCGTCCGTAAGTTTCCGCAACTTACATTGTTATCTCTCGGGGTGCTGAGGGTGTTCCACGGGCCTTCTCGACACTGTTACAGGATTCTTTTGGCCCCCGATGGCCTATTTCCAAACTTAAGTGTTTAGGAAGTGCATTTTTTGACTTAGTTTCCAAACCGGGAGTCCCATGCGAGTTCCGTAAGTTTCCGCAGCTCACGTTGGTCCCTCCCTAGGTGTTTTGAGGTGTTCCCCGGACCTTCTCTTGGCTGTCACCCGATTTTGGCCCCCCCGATGGACTATTTTCAAGCTTAGGTGCGAGAAAAGTGCCGTTTCGGACTTAGTTTCCAAACCGGGAGTCCTGTGCTAGTTCTGTAAGTTTTCACAACTTATATCGGTCCCTCCCGGGGTGTTTGACATGTTCCCCGGGCCTTCTCGTGACTGTTACACGATTTTGGCCCCCGACGGCTTATTTTCGGGCTTAAGTGCGAAAAAAGTGCATTTTTTGATTTAGTTCTCGGTAGAGTCCGTGCTAGTCCGTAAGTCTCATGACTTGCCTCTTGGACCCTCCCAAGGTGTTTGGGCCATTTCCCGGCCCTTCTCGTGGCGGTGACACGCTTTTTGGCCCCAGAGGTCCTATTTCCAAGCTTTGGCGTGGAAAAAGTGTCTCTTTCAACTTAGTTTTCAAACCGGAGTCCGGTGCTAGTTTAAATAGCTTTCACAACTTCGCGTCTGTCACTCCGAGGTGTTTGAGGTGTTCCGGCCCTTGTTCTTGTTGTTACATGATTTTGACCCCCCGATGGCCTACTTCC
Organism: Camellia lanceoleosa; assembly: GCA_025200525.1. NCBI lineage: Eukaryota > Viridiplantae > Streptophyta > Magnoliopsida > Ericales > Theaceae > Camellia > Camellia lanceoleosa. The sequence goes on from CM045766.1 coordinate 55,156,503, forward strand.
AAGCTCATGCATTGGAAAAGTGTTTTCCGACGTAGTTTTCAAATCGGGAGTCCCCGTGCCTGTTCGTTAAGTTTTCACTGCTCAAATTGGTCCCTTCTGAGATGCTCGGGGTGTTCCCCGGGCCTTCTCGTGATCGTTACACGATTCCGGCGCGCCGAGGCCTGTTTTCAAGCTTCAGTGTGTAAAAGGTACCTTTTCCGACCTAGTTTTCAAACCGGAAGTCCCGAGCTAGTTCCTTAAGTTTCCACAACTTACATTGGTTTCTCCCGAGGTGTTAGAGGTGTTCCACGAGCCTTCTCGGGACTGTTACAGGATTTTGGGGGGCCCCCGATGGCCTGTTTTCAAACTTAAGTGTTTAGGAAGTGCATTTTTTGACATAGTTTTCAAACCGGGAGTCCCATGCGAGTTCTGTAAATTTCCACAGCTCACATTGATCCCTCCCTAGGTGTTTGTGGTGTTCCCCGGACCTTCTCTTGACTGTCACAGGATTTTGGCCCCCTAGATGGACTATTTTCAAGCTTAGGTGCGAGAAAAGTGTCGTTTCGGACTTAGTTTTCAAACCGGGAGTCCCGTGCTAGTTCCGTAAGTTTTCACAACTTACATCGGTCCCTCCCGGGGTGTTTGACGTGTTTCCCGGGCCTTCTCGTGACTGTTACACGATTTTGGCCCCCGACGGCTTATTTTCGAGCTTAAGTGTGAAAAAAAGTGCATTTTTTTATTTAGTTCTCAAGCCGAGAGTCCCGTGCTAGTCCCGTGAGTCTCCGCAACTTACCTTGGACCCTCCCGAGGTGTTTAGGGCATTTCCTGGTCCTTCTCGTGACTGTTACACGGTTTTGGGCCCCCCCCCGATGTCCTGTTTCCAAACTTAAGTGTGGAAAGAGTGTCTCTTTCCAACTTAGTTTTCAAACCAGGAGTCCCGTACTAGTTCCGTAAGTTTTCACAACTCGCGTTGGTCACTCCCGTGCTCTTGACTGTTTGAGGTGTGCCAAGTTTCGTGCCAATCCGACCCTGTTTCGTGATTTTGGGTCATCAACATCTCGAATTCAAATTTCTTAAGGAACAAGTTTGCCTAGGCCGAAATCCGGCTCTAACTCCCAAACCGGGAACCCGATTAAAGTCCCGTCTTCTCCCACAAGTCTCTCGTGCTTAGGCGGTCGTGTGTGCCAAGTTTCGTGCTAAACCGACGCCGTTTGTTGATTTTGGGGCGTCAACACCTCTAATTCAAATTTCTTAAGGAACTAGTTTGATTCGAACGAAATTCGGCTCTAACTCCCAAACCGGGAACTCGATTCGAGCCCCGTCTTCTCCCAAAAGTCCCTCGTGCCTAGGCAGTCGTGTGTGCTATGTTTCGTGCCAATCCGACCCCGTTTGGTGATTTTAGGGCATCAACATCTTGAATTCAAATTTCTTAAGGACCTAGTTTGCCTAGAGTGAAATCCGGCTCTAACTCCCAAACCGGGAACTTGATTGGAGTCCCATCTTCTCCCACAAGTTCCTCGTGCCTAGAGGGTCGTGTGTGCCAAGTTTCGTGCCAAACCGACGTTGTTTGGTGATTTTGGGGCGTCAACACCTCGAATTCAAATTTCTTAAGAAACTAGTTTGACTAGAGTGAAATCCGACTCTAACTCCCAAACCGCGGGAACCCGATTGGAGCTTCGTCTTCTCCCACAAGTTTCTCGTGCCTAGACAGTCATGTGTGCCAAGTTTCGGTGTCGGATTGGAAATTTCTAAATTCGTAGGCCACGGATCGGTTCCGGATTGAACCCCACGATTCCGAATTGGAACCGATCCGGACCATTTAGAAATAATCTATATTTATACTATATAGCTTCCCACACAATATAATTTCTTATCTCATATAAAAACTAAAATCTAACCTAATTCACGCCTCACTCATTCACGCCTTATTCAGTTCATTGTCTCTCCCTTTCATCTCATCTCTCTGTCGATGGTGTCTCTCTCTTTTCTCTTTCTCATCTCAAACTGAGTTCTCTCTCACACTCTCATCCATCTCAGATCAAATCAGTGTGTTGCTCGTCTCTCTCTCTCGGTGAGCTCTCTCTCTTTCTCTCTCTCTCTCTCTCTCGGTGTTCTTATCTCTCATCTCTCTCTCTCGGTGACACTATTTTTGTTCCTTTGTTCCCAGATCATCCATCTCAAATCAAATCGGTAGCTATAGTTGTTGTCTCTCTCTCGGTGAGCTCCTCTCTCCTAGATCATCCATCTTAGATCATTGTTCCTTTGTTCCTTTGTTCATGTCATCTACAATGGATTCGGTAAATGTAAGTAAGAGATTTTATTTTTATTTTATTTTTTTCTATTTTTATTTTTATTTTTATTCTATTTTCTGTTTTCATTTTATTTTTATCCTTTTTTTTTTCTTTCTGTTTCTATTTTGTTTCTGTGAAAAATCTTCTTTTCTCAATAGGTGTGCTGTGACTAGGCATATTTGTTTTACTTTACAATACATCAGAAAAACAGATTGGACCCTCATTTTTTAAATGAGTTTTGGGGGCAAAAAGTTATATTTCAAACCATTATTCCTAAATTTGTTTATTTGTGAAGTGAAGGAAATGGGCTTTTGTTAGTGTTAGCTGGTGAAGATTGTAAATCCATTGTGAGCTCCTGAATCTTGACTTTACTGATTGAGCTTGGTAGAGTCTAAGGCAATCTGTCTAGGTATTGTTTGAATTGATAAATGAATAGACTTATGTATATATGTATTAACAAAATTCAGAATGGATGTTGTTTGCTCCAGTTTAGATGCCATTGTCATTATAGATAGTCTTACAGGATCTTGATTCAGCTTAATGGATGTTGTTTGCTCCAGCTTAGAATGGATGTTGTTTGCTTTGTTTACTGGTTTCAATTGTGATGGTATAGATATTTTTGTCTATATTTTTTATTGTTGTCCTTTGGGATGGGATGTAGCCCATTGGCTTTGTTTACAGGTTCCAATATATTTTTGTCTATATTTTTTTTACTTAGATTGTGATGGTATAGATTGTGAATGGATGTTTTTTACTTATATTGTTTACAGGTTTCAATATATATTTTTGTCTATATTTTTGTTCCAATATTTTTTTCAATTTACTTATATTATTGTTTATATTTTTTTTGTAATTTAATTATTTAAATCTGTGGTCCTAAACCGATCCAATCCGTGTTTTAACGGATTGGTTCGGATTGGTTCTACAATTTAAATGGATTGGATTGGTTTTAATTTTTCGGGAACCATAGATAATGGATTGGTCCTGGTTTTCTCCCAATCCGGACCAATCCGGACCATGCTCACCCCTAGTAATATTAGCTACTATGGTGAGTCAAGTGTATGAATCTCTAAGCTAAACCCAAAACCCTAGTTTGAATCGAAAAAAAAAAAAACCCAAAACCCGAGCTCTCAGCTCCAGTCATATCATCGGCGGCTAACCTTAGAAGACAGAACCGTAAACCCTAGAAGCCTCTGTTCTCATCTTCAACCTTGGGAACCCTAATATACATAAATCGAAGCTGTATCTGTAATTCGATTCACAGATGCAGCACGACAAGGTCATATGGCAAGTTGTCAGGCACAATCACTGCAGTTTCATGGCCAAGTAAGTCTCTTTCAGCTGAATCAATTCTTGATTTTGCTTCGCATTCGATTCCTTTTTTGATTGATTGGTTGATTTTGAATTGGGTTTCTTCGTATGTTAGAATAACGACTGGGAATTTCTGTCGAAACCCGTATAACGTGACTGGGATTTGCAATCGGAGCTCTTGCCCTCTAGCTAACAGTCGTTACGGCACCATTCGCGACCATGATGGTACTAATTCCTCACCTCTTCTGCTTATTTGTCTTTGTTTTCTTGTTTTCTATGCTTAATTCTAATTCTCATTCCCTTCATTTTTGTGAAGATTAGAACTTTGTAGCTAATCTTGAATGCATACTATGGGTCAACCGCTATGGGTCACAATCAAACACAAATATGGATCGTAACGAAAATCACTAGTTTCATAACCCATTCTAATTTGATTTGATATTGTGGTGTGATTTCAAATTATTTATTTATTTGTTTTTTGGGTTGCCGTTGCCTAGGACTAGCCATGTAGTAATTTAAGGTAACGAAAGATGGGTTGCTAGAAAAAATTTCTACGACTAAAGTAATTAGAACAACATTTTCCTTTGATCTGTTTACTGGCATCATTTCTCTAAGCTGTGGAACTAAACATTAAAAATTTTAGGATATACATTATAAAGAGATGTACGCTTTTAAGTACTTGTAATTTTTATGGAGCTCACTTCTCTCTCCTATCTGATCTCCAAATCACGAGCAAAGATCTTAAAATGTAAATTGCAGGAAAAAAACCCCTTCAAGAATCTTATTTTCAATCTCTCCTTGGAAGTCTCTATTTACCACTTGTGGAGCACTAGGGATGGATAACAGAGTGTTTACTCAGAAAAGGAGAGTAACTCCTGTACTTATTATAGTTATATTGAAGAGGACAAGATTCAGAGTGTCTTCTTCGAGGCTGGAGGACAAAAACCATTCTAACTGGAAAATTTGTATGGTTTTACTTATCTACTTTGGTTATAGCCTAGAATTCTGCATAATAGCAAGTTCTGATTTGTACGAGGGAGGATGCCCCTCATTTGGTCTGTGCTTTCTTGCTTATTCTGTATAGTACAGTAGTATAATTTCTACTCTGCCTTCTCCTGTTGCCGTCTATGAAATTGAGCGGAAACAAAGTTGAGGCAGGCTATGAAACAGATTGTTATTGAATCATGAGAAAAAGCTAGGCTTTTGAGTGTTGGTATTTATTTTGTATGGTAAAACAGGATTTTTTGGTGTTTCTGGGGTTTGCAACTTCTAGACTATTCTTGCCCTTGGCATTTTTTGATATCTATTTTTTTGGGGTTTGAAACTCTTTCACACTGAAATTTGGCATATGCCATCTTTATATTATTTATGTAGGAAGTGTTAATGGATCTTATGCTGTCTAATTGTCTCAATGAATTGTTTGTACATGTGATGGGATGTCAATGTCTGCGCGTAATTGAATGCATATCTCTAATCATCTTATTTATTATTATTATTTCATCTTTTGATGCTTTGCAGGAGTCTTCTATTTATATACGAAAACTATAGAAAGGGCTCATATGCCAAACAAATTGTGGGAAAGAGTTAAGCTGCCGAGAAATTATGAGAAAGCCCCTTGAAATTATTGACAAGCATATGGTATTGTAGTTCAGCACGTTCTAGCAGTTTGACTGGGGTTTTGATTCATTTTTATATTAATCTGGAGCACATTCAATTGCTTAAAATCTTTTCTTGTTTGAATTGATAGATGTATTGGCCTAAGTTTCTTGTGCACAAAACAAAACAAAGATTGACTAAAATGACTCAGATGCGAATACGTATGAGGAAACTTGCTCTAAAAATGAGGTTCGGATATCTCTTTCTCTTACTGTTCCCCCACCAATATCTGCATGGTAGACCATCATAGTTATGACATGCCTGATAACCATCCAGTGTATGGATTTTCTGTTTTACTTTCAAAATCTTTTTCCAGATTATCCTGTGCTGTTAGTTGTTAGCTTGAAGAAGCAAAATGTGTATTTGCAGGTTGGTTCTAAAATACCTTGCATTTGGCATGATGAATGCTGTATTTGCTACAAGAAGCACAACTAGCATATCAATATTTACATTTACAAAGCCTCGTGTAGAATCATGTTACCTTTCCCACTAGGAAAGCAATTTCCAAACTCGTAATGAACAAAGCTTCCTAAACTAATTAAGACTTGGCTACTTCCAAGTTCCAAACTAGTATTGAATTTAGGAACACTCATAACCCAGGCACTAATTAACCTAGAGACTAAATAAATATATATCACAGAAATACTCATAGTCTACAAAAATACCAAATTCCTTTGACTCGACAAATCTTAAATTTTCCATAACTAATGTAATTGGAATTGTTTGTCTATAACCAAACCCCTCAAAATGGACCTTTAGAGAGATCCTCATTCCCTAAACCCTATTTTTTTGTTGCTACATATAAACTAAGTTTATATATTTTTACCACCATTTTTAGTCACAAAAACCAATGCAAATAAGCCCCAAAGCCTACTTTTCTGTAGATATATATTAATTTTGGGTTCGCTACTAGTAGGAGAATGTTCCCTGTGCTTGTCCTACATCAGCCTGACATAAAAATAACTAATGTAGTTATGCTTTATCTTATATGTGAATCCTCGTATGCAGGGAAGATGGTTCATTTTATAGCAATAAATGGCCGATATAGACCCTTCTTGACAGTAGTAATCTTCTCTTAAATTTCATTATATTATATTGTCAGAAGCCTTCAACCAATATTGTGTATTTGACCTTCCACTCAAAAAAGTTCCTTCACGACTACTGTGTGGGAAGCCGTAGTTCCAAACTTGACATGATCATTATATGCAGTGTTTTTCAAAGCAAAAAGTGAACAGAGGCAATAAGGTGCCTTGAGGCCTAACCATGAGGTAATGAGGTGAAGTGACATGATGCTGTCATCAAAGCAAGGCGAATGCGAATGATAATGATATTTTAAAAAAATGAATAAATAACATAAGCAAAAACTTAATAAGTTTAAAAGCTTGATGCATGTAACATTCCAAATACTAAACATTAATAAAATATAAAACATTCGACAAAATGTGACATTTCAAATACCAATATCCAACAAAAAGGGAAGACATTGAACAAACACTAACATTTTGACATATGAAAACATAAAAACGCAAAATAATTGATTAACTTCTAAACAAAAATTTCATTGTCAATCATGGCCAAAGTAGTTGTTTAGTTGAAGTTTAGAAAAACAGTTCAACATTTTTAAAAATATATATCTATATAATAAGGAAGCTCATTTTTTTTCCTTGATGGGACTTCTGTCCCGTTGTCAAAATAGGAACCATTGGATTGAACTTAATCCAAGGGCTGACAGTGTTACACTCCATTTTCAACCCACACCCTCTCTCTCTCTCACTCTCATCTCTTCGTTTTTGGTTTTTGATTTCAAATTGAAATCAGACCCCCTTCTCTCTCTCTTCTTCTTCTTCTTCCATACCCTCCCTCTTCGCTCACTCCCGATGCTGCTCTCCAGTCTCGGCTCGCAAGGTAAGATTTCTGCTATCTCTTCCATACCCTCCCTTTTCGTTCGCTCCCCTTCTCTCTGTATTTCCCTAGCATTTTTGATCTTCCTTATCTGGGTTTATAACCTGTTTATTTGGGTTTATAACCTGTTCATCTGGGTTTGATTGTTTAACTACGTTTAAAATGGGTTTGATTGTTGGTAAGATCTCTCTCTCTCTCTCTCTCGAATTCTTTTTTCTTTTCATTTTTTTAATTGTTGGTAAGTTTTAATTGTTTTTGTTTGTTTGCTGATTATTGTTGTTAATATAGTTTACTGTACTTTCCCAAAAGTAGAAGATTGAAACTTGATAGGGTAGAGTTGAGTGAAATCTTTGGGGTTAAAGTCAAATAAAATTGATAAAGAATTCAAATTTCTCAAGTAAAAGGCCTTTGTGTTCCCTGAAATGTGATTTTTAATCTTTTTTTTATTTTAAATATTTTGTTTAATTGTTTTCTGGTTTCTATTTTTAAATGCTGCATTTTTTGTTGTTTTAGTTTTGAGAAAATGAAAATGTGGCTCTGTTTAGGCTTGAAATGTATAGTCCAGTGTATAAAATTGATAGTCCAATGAAAGTTTTGGGTCTGAAAATGTGGGTCTGAAATGTATAGTGGGCATGTTAATTAAGTAAACCAACCTCCTGCCCATGTTTGGAAAAATTGTTTGAGTATAAAATGTGATTGTTATAATAGGGACCAAATTATCTTCAATTATTGTGATTGTTATAAAATGTGATTGTTTGAGTAGTATAAAATGTGATTGTTATTTGAAAGTTATATCTAATTTAGGAAAGGATGATGAGAATGAAATCTGTTTGGTAGGAATGAAATCTGCAGGAAATGAATTGGTTTCCACTATTGGTTCCTCGGTGGAGCTAGGAATTGCATCTCAGGTATTACTAATTGCTTTTATCAAATCCTTTTTATAGAGTAGATTATTCCATGTGTTGTGTTCATTCATTGCTTCCATCAAAGATAGTTAAGTACTTCACAGATCCAAATGCCATTGAACCACCATTTTTATGGAGTCTGCTCTGCCCCTGGTATGATCTCCCCCCATTTTTATCATTTCTGATAAACAAAAGACAAAAAATGAAATTGGGTTGAGCTCCTCATTTTACCATCCAGATTGACAAAACTTTTTATAATTGTTGTTTTTTTAGGAATAATGTTTCAAGACATAACCACTTTGTTGCTGAACCACAAGGCTTTCAAGGACACTGTTGATATTTTTGTTGATAGGTACAGGTATATGGACATCTCTGTTGTTGCAGGTAATCTCTCTCTCTCTCTCTCACACACACACACACACACACACACACATTCACATTTTACTTCTTTTTTTTTTTTGAAATTTAATTTTATTGTTGTCATTTTTTTTCCCTTCTGAATTTAGTTTTACTATTCTCTGGTGCCCATTTATCATACATGCTTTGATATGTCTCTACTTTGGTTAGCCATTAAAAATGTATGTAAAAATCTATTTTCTGATATTTTACCTTTTTTTTTTGTTTACTGTTAACAAAACAATTTTATTCTTTTTTTTAACCTGGGAATGTACATTTGATATTAGTTGTGTGTTAGGAGGTGAAATAGTAACAATTGAATTTTTTTTTTTAAATTATAATTTGAACAAATGGTAAAAGACATTTGTATTCAACATTAATATATTAACTGTTGAATGAATAATATATTCAACCACAACACGAACATTTCCGAATAGACATGAATGCATTTTTGTTGTTGTCTATTTATGGATAATTTTCATTTACACATGATTTCGAGAGTCATGATGATATTATTTATCAAAATATTTTGGTCTGCTCTGCAAATCTTAGTTGCATGAATCTTCTATTGAGGTGATGATTCCGCTCTAGAACTGTGATTATGCGGTTCAGAATAAGAATCTTGGATTGAGAATAAGAATCTTGAATCTTCTAATCTTCTTTTTCTCATCTATCAATGAGAAGTGATGGAACTTTGCAGAGGATACAATGCTGATGAATAAATTGCTGAAAAGCATCTTTCTAAGACTTTATTTTGCGAAAAACATCTTTATCTACTTCCTTCTCTTACTGGATCAATCACAAAATTGTTATGGCATGTAGATTTCTCTAAAGGATGGCATTTGTGCCAACTTGAGGTCTTGGATTGCAAGAAGGTTGCATGGTCGAACTCTGTAACTGAAGAGAAGTATTGTGTTCAGGACTGTGGGTGGCCTTTAAAAGAGTTTGCATATGAGTGCAAAATAAACCTTTTGACAGGTCGAACGCATCAGGTACTTTATTTGTGTCTTTTTTGGTTTGTTTGATGTTGTTTCCCTCATCTTTAGCAATCACAAGCTATGATATTTAGAATTGCAGCGTGTGTTTGTGACCAATATTTTTATCACCAATATTTTCCCTCGACTTTTTTTTATCAATTTTATTAATGAATCAAATTAAGAAAATGAAGAACTTCACTTCAAATCTAGAAAAAGAAAAAAGTTAGTAGCTTGTAGTTCTAACTGCATCATGCAGAAGATGGCTTTACTGCCAGACAAACAGCAAATTTCAAGATTTTAATTTTTTTGCTTTGCAAAGCCTCATTTTGAAATGCGATGCAGATTTGAGCACAATTGGCTGCCTGTGGTGCACCGATAGTGGGTGACTCAATGTACATGCCTGCTGCAATTGCAGAGATGATCAGTCCTAGGCTTAATCCATTTGGAAAGTACCAAGAAACAATGCACAAGTGAGTATGATAAAGCAATGGCTATGCAGGAGTGGATTTCATACGGTTTAGGTGAGCAAACCTCGGCTTTTTCTTTAGTATTTATATTTCTATCTTTGGGTAATCTTTGGATAATCTTTACTCTAATCTTTAATTTTTGGATAATCTTTACTCTAATCTTTAGTCTTTACTGATAATGATCTCTACTCTAATCTTTTGATTGAAACATTAATTAAGCCTGGTTTGGATAATCTTTACTCTAATCTTTTGATTGAAACATTAATTAATCTTTAGTCTTTACTAAACTCTAATCTAATTTTATAATCTCTAATCTCTAATCTTTAGTCTTTACTAAACTCGAATATAATTTTATAATTAATTAATTAATTTCAATATTAATTTTTGTGATTGAAACATTTAAACATTGATTCGGACAATTTTTTTCTTTATTTATAAATTAACTACATTGGTTATCATTTTTTTTCAAAATAAAAAGTTTAAATTCACAAAATATGTTTGAGACACCGATATAAGACAAAATATGAGCCTACATGCGTGAATTTCACATACGTATCGTATGTAGTGAATTTTTTCTGTATTCGTTTTTTTCAAAATTATGATAATAACATACAATGTTCCAAAAATTGATACTAAAGGCTATTTTAATTTCTCTTCTGAACTTGAAATAGATGATCCCAAATCCAAAAGAAGGAAACACTTCACATGTTCCAAAAACATGATAAGTCAAAAATGTCTGCCCAAAATATACATAAAAAAAATTAAAAAAGGCATTTGAAATCCAAATGTATGATCTGTATTTTTTTTTTCCAATGAAGGTGATAAGGTCAAACATTCTTGGACTCGAAAAATGTAAGGCCAAGATTTGTCAACAATGGTACAACCATTCAATTCTTTATTAATCAATTTACTAAAAGTACTTATTAATAAAAACTATTATTTATATTTAACAGTATAAACTTGACTTTCCACACCCACAAAAGAAAAAATAAAAAAATAAAAAACATTCTTTATTTGAAAGAATTTAAACCTGATAAAGCGAAAGAGTTATCAGTTATGATACTAATTTAATAACATTCTTTTATTAAAAGTTATCCCATTCTAACTTGCTATGGTGTATAGATGTGTCATTTTGACGTGGATAAAAATCTAAAATTTGTTATTTGGACTTTAAGTTTAGCAAATATTTCTAGATTCTTTGCATATGCTACATTCAAATATATAATTCATTTTTTCGACTTTCATTTTGAAATTTGCTATTTGAAATTTATAAATGCTTTCGCTAATTCAATATGTAGAAGCAATTTCAATTTCTTATATGTGAAGTTTTAAGTCGGAGTGACATTACCATTTTGAATTGAGTTTCAATTTCTTATGAATTGATTTATTACCAAAAAAATTGTTGGCAGTGCCTTGAGCACGGGTCATCCTAGATTTGGATCAACTAATAACCATATTGAGGGGTTTAATTGGCGTTAGGCACGGGTCATTTCAAAAATTATAGAAAATTTGAGGGTTTAATTGATCTAATCTGCAGATGGTGACCACATTTGGAATGCTGAAATTGGTCCATGGTCACTAATGGAATCTTGACTCGAGTCTTGATGTGATTATGAGAAAAGCTTGCGAAGACATTGACCTTCTTTGTGAAGAGGCTTTCAGATAGAGCATATGAGATCGCCTTGACCCACATAAGGAACAACCGTGAGGCTATTGACAAAATTGTGGAAATCCTTCTTGAGAAGGAAACAATAACCGGTGAGGAATTCATTGAAATCCCAGCTGAAAATCCTTCTCTCTGAATTCGTTGAAATCCCAGCTGAAAATCGGGTCCCTTCACTTGTACCATCTACAGTCACTGTATAAGTAGCGCAGGTCATAATCCAAATGCAATTTACAGTTCTCATACATCTTCATATGTTTCAATGTATAATTTTGTAATCCTCATCATGTGTAATTAGGAATAGCCACTAATTCTATATTTGATCATACTTTCTCCATTTTAAGTTTTATATATTAATATCCAAGTGGTTTAATCTGATGTTTCTTGCTTTAATTCTTGAGCTTGCCTTTCTTCTTCCAATTATAACTAGATTTGCATGGCTGCGCAACAACGAGTTTTCACGCCAGGCGTTGGCAGGGGTCAACCCAGTAAACATTGAACTCTTGAGGGTAATGAACGATCCTCTTAGATTTGCAATTTGTTACAGCATGAATTTTTTGTTTCTCAATTGTCCATTGAGAGTCCTTAAGCTTGAGTTTATTTTGCAGGAGTTTCCAATTCTCAGCAAACTAGATCCTGCAGTTTATGGTCCACCGGAGTCTGCAATAACGAAAGATTTGATAGAACAGGAAAAATAGTTGGAAAAATGCATCTGTCATGTTTCATAGTATTTTATGACTAGGGTTTTTCTCTTTCTGCTGCAGAGAGCCATTCAACATTGGCTTTGTTAACCAACATTAATATAGAGCATCTATTGAAGATTCATGCCTATAGTGATATTTTGAATTTTAAAATAATAGATTAGGAACATGTCTTTGGTAAAGTTGATCGATTGAGAAATATGTAAGGAATATGTAGAAGGCATTTCAGGGAACTTTATATGTTGTAGTTATATTTTTTGCTTAGCTTCAAGGAACTTTATATTGGATAGTGATTTCTGAAAGTTATTTACTCTGTTTCAAGCTATTTCTGAAAGTTATTGGTCAGTGGTATTGAGCAAGAAGTGAAAGGAGAGAGTGTGAATATTGTTGCAGAGATTTCAGTGAGCTCTGAGGGAAAGAGAAGAATCAGAGCTTATAGAGAGGATATCAATACTTGAAGCTCAAATACTAAAGAGAGATAACAACTCTCTACTCTCAAATGGCCAAGTACGATTGCCTGCTTCATATTTGTTTTTTTATCCCCTCAGTTTCTTAAAATGTCTTTAACTCTTTGGTTGCTCTGATAATGATTCAGTTTCAGCATCTAGATACGGTATTAATCATTTTTGTTTTTGTTTTTGTTTTTGTTTTTTTTCTTGGGTTCTTATATGCAAATTATGGGTTCAATTTGATGATTTTCTTCAATTTGATTAATTTCCTAATCTGAAAAATGTTTATATTTTCTTATTGGTAGTTTTTGAGTCTTTGCCGGATTAGCAAGAGCTGATATGGTTACCATAACCATGAGAACATAGGATAAAATGAAGCAAATAACCTATATTAATCGGCAAGCTATGGTTAGATAGAAGACATATAATACTCTCAATTCATTTGTTCAATTAGAGGATTAAAAGATCAAATGCCACATTCATGAAAATAAGATCAGAGAAAATATAAATAGGATGATCATAACACTGAGAAAATGAATGCAATTTTTGTTTTCACTCACTCTGGTAGAAAATAGTAAAACCGTTCCCACATTTTACATACATGTGACACTAAATCATTTCAAATTTTTCTATACTGATGTCGGGCTATATGTGTAGTTTAGAAACTAGAAATAGCCGAATAACCATGTCCATGTACTGTGTCATCTCTGAAGACAATTTGGAAGTAGATTACTCTTAGATTGGCTATTTCTATACTGAGTGGTGGTGCATGATAAATCAAGAACTAAGATACTTTTTAGCAACTACAAAGTTTATTGGCTATTATGTGATGCGATTTGGAAATACTGAACATTGGTCATTTTTTTTTTTTTTTTTGAATTAGATTTTGCATAAAAGATGCAACCAAAATGGGATTGATGAGCAATGGATAAAATGTAGCCCATGATGGAAGCAAACTTTTTGAGATCTGATTTACTTCTTCCATTAGATTAGTTTTCTCCTTATCTAGGTGTTTCTCTCTTAATTTGGGTTATGGCTTATAAGAAATCTACTATACAACTAGCTTACTTTCATGTATGATATTTTGGTTTCTTAATTTTCTGTTTGGTATGGCTTTGGATTGTATACAACTAGCTTACTTTTCCCCTATAAAAAGTACTGGTTTGGCTATTATTGGTGATTGTTGGAATGACTTCCATTCCACATCAAATAATAAATGTGCAAAATGAGGACTACGAAAAAAAAAAAAAAAAAAAAAAGACAGACCGACAAACCAAAAGATGCCTTTCTTAAGACAATATATGCCTCTTTATTTGAAATTTTTGGCTCAAACCCCCCCTCCCCCTTCCTCTTTGTATTCCTTTCTTTTTTTTTATTTTATTTTTGGAATCCTCTTGGAATATAAGGACAAGGAAATCATGGTATCATGTTTCATGGTGTAGTTTTTTTTGTTGTCTCATTGTTCTTTCTTGGGAGCAAATATCTTAAAAATATGGTTTAGTTAACTAGGGAAAACATGTGTGCTTATTTTTGTTGAGTACTTCAGTGGAGGTAGTAAAACTAGCTGAAGATACATCATAGATACTTTTGAGCACTTAGAAAGTCTATTGCGACATTATTTGGAGATATCATTAGGCATTTTTCTCTGAATTAGATTTTCTTCTTTAATCCATTTGATTTTAGATTTTTTCTTTTTTTTGGTTCAGGTATCGATACTAGCAATTGTCAACTACTATTGAATGACTTGCAAATACTTTTAGTTGTTTTTAATTGATGACTTTTACATCATCCATACAATTACTCTCTTTGAAGTATGTTTTCATTCATGTAATTTATTCAACCACATTGGGGCATTATACATGGTTATCAAAATCGCGATTCGGATCATAGTCCTACAATCCTAAATTGTCAAAACGATCCAAATCGTTGTAGGATCGGTATTATAGTAGGATCGCAAGTAGGATCGTAAATAGGATCCTTTGGATTTATGATTTTTCACCTTATTTTTATTATGCATCATTCTATTTTGTATTTTTACCTAGAAAGTAGAATCTTACGATTCTCGATTCGATCCTACAATCCGATCTATGAGACCCTATCACCGATCCTATGTAGGATCCCAATTTTAACAACCTTGGCATTATATGGCCGTAATGATTTTTCTTTACAGCTGATTTTGGTAAGTTGGATTAAAAATGGATTTACTTAACCTAGGTTTGAATGTATGCTATTAATGTGATGAGGTAATGTAACATTAAATTGACATATATATATGACTTCCAAGTCTAAAGCTCCACAAATCGTATGAGTGATAGTTTTTTGCTTTTTGTTTTTTTGGTACAAGAAACAAAATCCACTATTTAAGTGGTTATATGGGTTCAATCCCAACAAAAAAAAGAAAAAAAAGGAAAAAAAAAAAAAAAAGTTTATATGGGAGTGCCTTTAGGCACGGGTTATGCACTAGTATATATATATAACAGATAAAATAAAATAAAAAAGATAAAGCCCATAGTCATAAACTATGAATTGATGTGCATACGACATCATATGTTTGTTACAACTGCACAGATTCTTTTTCGTCACACTTATTTAGTTCGCCCGAAGTGACAAACTATGATCTAATCTGCATGTCATATATTTATTACAACTCAAAAAGTAGAAGGTTGAGATTAAATCATAACAGGGGAAAATTTCACCGCCTTGAATGCCTCAGCTACCTCGGCCTGAGCCTAAGGCAACTGCTTCAGTCTTGCCTTGCCTCGCATCTTGCCTAAGCCATCACTTAGGCACACTTTTCAAAACACTAATTATATGCATGCAAAGAAGTGAGAACTTTGTGTCATGTTGCATTATACTGTATTAATTAACTATAGAGGGTTTTTGATAGAATATATGGATGATCAATAATGCCATGGTGACCAATTTTTGGTATGAAATTTTGGATACCATTTGATATGTTACCAATGCATTGGTTTAATGGGCTTCACCTTTCCCTTTAAACCAATGCTTTCCCATTAAACCAATGCATTGGTGACACATTAGATGGTATCTAAAATGTGGTACCCAAATTTGGTTACGGTAGCATTGTAATTGATAGTTGATATAATCCCTACTTGACAGAATAGTACTCTTACATTTCATTATTTTGTTTATGCTGCTTATCATGCATTAGTGAGTTGTAATCTTTTATTGCTTAAGGTTTGGGTTCTTTTCCAGCTTTGGCATATGTTTATTTTCCGTTGTTTGTGTTGCTTCCCAGGGAAAAGATAATGACAACGCCTAGGAAAGAGAAGAAAAGAGAGGCTAGGAGAGAGGAGAAGGCTGAAAAGGCAGCAGTTTTGGATGAGGTTGTAAAGCCATTACTGGTCTTGTCTGTTATTGCAATCTGAATATATTGTCTCTAGAGCTCTCACTAATGTTGTTGACAATCCTGTAGAGTATTGAAAAAGAATTGCTTGAACGACTTAAGAGAGGAGATTATGGTGATATGTATAATTATCACGTAAAGAATACAATAAAGTTCTTGATATGGACCGACTCGAGGTTGCTAGTGAAGATGAAGATGAGGAGGTATTGCATAACTTATTGATATGAGCCCGATATGAAATTAATTTTGTGATCAAAAATATTGAGGAGAGCGAAATTAATTTTCAATTGAAATAAGCGAGAACACGAGATTGAGTATGTTGAAGGCTATGAAGAACTTGAAGAGGAGGATGACATGGAGGATTTTGGTGGTCTCGCAATTGACAAGTCGTCTGAGATGTTGACTATGGTAAAAGCTCTTATAAGCGTATTTGTCATTATTAGTATGCACAGTTTCTTAGAATGTTTTTGGTTGATGTGATTTTTCTCAGATGTTAATACATGTTTTGTATACACGTGCGCATTTCATATATTGATTCCCATAAAATCTTTTTGGCGTATTGGTTTATTATGTGTTTATTGCCTATCGGAAGTTAAACAGTGGGTTATTTGGCTTTAGCAAAACTGCCCATGTAAGTATTTTCTTTTTAAAAAGAATATGAGATTTATTCTAACATTGAACATTACAGATGCAGTTGGAATAGATGATGATGATGAAGAGACAATAGCTATTGATCGGAAGAGACTAAGAAGAGATTCTCAAAGAAAACTTGAGAAAGATGAACCTCGTGCCAAACCAAAGAGAGTTAGAGTACTTGTTGAGGTAAAGATTATCCAGCTCCATCAAGTTCATTATAGTTGGTTCATTGTTCTCAATATAAAAGTCATAAAAGGCAATTGGTAGTTTGATCCAAAATAATAACTTATACAGCCCTATGTTGCTAAAGACGTGAAAACATTGAAAATTTTAGTTAGTTTCAGCCTATAATCTTTTTAACAGTCTACCCTTATCACGGTAATATAATTCTACGATTCGATGACACACTTGATGCTTGGGCAAGTAGTTAATCCTAAGGAAGTGGAAACTTTGATGAAGATGATGGGCTATTGCATGTTTTTTTCTTCATTTCTTTCTAGGGACGTTCAACGATTTTGAAGTATGTTATGCTAACATCACAAAAATATTATTTATTTGTCAGGTTGAGCGCGAAGATACTGAGGAAAGACAGACGGCAGTCCAATGAGACTTTTTGTGCTTTTTTTTTTCCCCCTTTCTTCCCTTGTGTTTGGACTTTTAAACCAGATAGCAATTAATTATATCATCAATTGTATTAGTTAGGGTTTGAGCTTGTCTTCTCTATAGGCAGAAATCAATGCCAGAGTGTTCCTGCTTCTAGGCTCGATATTTCTTTTAAATTTGTATGACAAACAGGGAGGCTGCACAAAGAGATGTGATATTTGGTGGTTGTCATTTCGATTTTGGTTCAATTATAATGTTAGACTAGATTTTGATCTTTCTTCATTTTTCGATTCCTCTTCTTATTATTTGTTTTAGATTTCCCATTGCATTATGATATCGCTGGTCGTGGAAAGTGGTAAAGCTGATTGTAGAAGATTGAAGGTGTGAAAATAGGAGAAATGAGGGAGCTTTGTGGAGAGAGTATTAGGCCCTGTTTGTTTTGGGGTGGGGAAGGGATTAGGATGGAGGTAGAGTTCATTTAATGTTGTGTTTGTTTGTAAAGTTGGGGAAGGGATTAGGATAGAGGAGGAGATTAAGATCACTACAAAAAAATTGACTTTTTGCGACGGCAAAATGCCGTCTCAAAAACTTTTTTGCGACGGCAACTGACCTTTAGTGACGACAAGTGGGGGGTCGCAACAAAGGGCGTTGCTAAAAGGTTTTAGCGACAACACAATTTTGTCGCCTTTTTTTTGCGACGGTAAAGTTGCCTTTTTGCGACGGAATGTTGCTGTCGGCTTTACTATGTAAAAAATCTGAGATTTTTTGAGGCGACCTTGTGTTGTAAATGCGCTAAAAGTGTTATTCTTGACGGCAAACATGCCGTCGCGAAAGTGTTTATTATGCGGCAGTGCGTGCCATGTCACGACCCAAACCCGCCCCTATAGGTTTAGCATCGTAACCGGCCAGTAATCTTGGGATTAGCGAATGCCTCTGAGACAGATTAACATAATATTAGCGGCTAGCGGAAGCAAATAACAATATATAGCATCCACTGAGCAGTGTAGACTTATATGAGACAGAAAAATTTTAAACTTTTTATATACATATGTACACATTATCTTTAAGTCATTATATATATACAGATTAGGCAAAAAATGACTTAGCCTTATTTACAAAATACACAAGACTTGTTCAACCAAACACGAAAACAAAACTTAAACTTTAAATTACATAGCAATAATCACTTGACATATCCGGAACCTCCACGGGAGGCACATAGGTTGACTGACAAAAACAGATTCTAGGCAGATGTCTCTAAACCTGGTCACGCACCTGATCACCTACATACATAAATAATACAGTGAGCTAGAGCCTAGTGAATAATAACAGAGTAAAGGGTTTTAATGAATGAGTCCGTACAGATTCAGAAATCATAATTCAGTTTTGTATCAAATTCATAGTTTGTCCAAATCATATACAGAAATCATAAGTCATGCTTAAGCGGACAGCGTAAATTCTAAAATTTTTGGGAGCTCGATTTTCACGCTCGAGTGAGATTTTCCTCGCTCGAGCGGACAACGTAAATTCTGAAATTTCTCAGAATTGCAATTGAAGTTCAAATTTGATATTCAAAGCCTCAAAACATGTATTTTTTGTACACAAAAATGGAGAACCACTGTATGATTTAGTAAACACTTTCAATTAGAAAACATTCATTCAAAATCATGTCCCAATTGCCCAAATTTAGTTTTAATTCATCTTATTAATATCAACCCACAATTCTAATATATAAATTAGACTTCCCAACCTCTTGAAATTCCATGAAGTATGTAATACAAATAGATTCAATTTTATTATTAATAACAAAATCAACTTAACTCAATTTTTTAACCAAATATTTAATTTATAATCATGGGTGTTCTAAAATGTATCTAAATTAAATAGAATTCTTAAATTACATCACATGCATGGATTAAATAAAAATCTAATTATAAAATCAAAACTTTAGGGTTAATTTCAAATTTTCATAAACTTGGTTTTCTTAAAACATTTCCTTTGTCTCTTCAAAATATGGACTTGAATGGCCCAATTCCCTTAAAACTCATGTATTACAAGAAAATACTACAAAATCAAATCAAAATAATTAATTTTCCAAATTAATTTTCACAACTATGAGTCTACTTAATTTCTTACTCAAAACCTTATTTCTTACAAAATCCATGAGACTAATTTCATAACTTTCTTAATTAAGTGATGCATGGAGGATTATCTAAAACATGAAAAAAGTTATAAAACTCTTAGAAGATATTTGCATGTGTGAAATTAGGGTCAACATTCAAATCAATTACATCCAAAAAAAAATTTAATTCAATATTAAGTTCAAAATGTTCATGAATTCATAATTTCCCAAAACTTGCTCTCCTTATACCCAAACATGAAATTAATTCTCCAACTTTCTTAAAGATTCATTGATGCATGTAAAGATGAAGTCCAAATTCATGAGAGATAACACAAATTAAACTTACTTGATAAATTTTCCCAAACCCATTTCCTTAATCTCAAGCTTGACTCAATTAATTTTAACCTCAATTTAATTCATAGTCATAGATGTTCGAAAATATGTTTAATTTGAGTTAAACTCTTAGATTACATTACATGCATGGGTTAATAATTAAGATCAAGACCCATATTTATTCTTTAATTCTTCCAAATTACATGCATGTAGAAATAAGGGCCAATTCATGCAAGATTACAAAAATTAAATGCAAAATAATTAATTTCTAAATTGATTTCCATAAATTGAACATAACTACATGAATTCATCATCTTGCTAATTTCTTCTATTTATATGAAATTAAACCCAAGTTTAATAAATTTAAGAAATCATAGTTCATATTGTTGGTCCTAACTTGATTTTACATGCAAACCCAAATCTTAACAATTTATAATTGATCTACAAAGCTTTATTTTTAATTCCCTCAAAATTCACCTTAAATCAATTTATGTCTACATTATTTAAATAATAGAAGGAAGAGGATGAGATTTCTTACCTTAGAATGATTTTTCCACAATTTTGACTTGAATTTTTGATGTCTCACGGAGCCCTCTTCTTCTCCTCCTTTTTTTTTTTTTTTTGTTTTTTTTTTTCTCGGTTCTCTCTCTCTCTCTCTGATTCTCTTAATTCTTTTTTCTTTACTTCACCAAATGTGTGTTTTGGCCCCAAGGAAATTACCCTCATCTTGAACTCACCAACACACACATACACAGTTCACCTTTTGACCACAGCCTTACACGTGCACACACATATACACACACCCACTAATTTGCTGAATACACCCATGCTCATTTACACCCTTTAATTTTAGATTCTTCCATAAATTAATTTATATTTAGGATTAATTTAATTAACACTTAATCTTAATAAATCTTGATCAACACATAGTTAAATTAATTATAACAAATCATAAATCCCACATAATTTAATTAGTTTAGTTTGACTTCCATTAAGACCCAATTAATTATAATTAAATTTTATCAATCCGAATCAGATTTTTAGTCAGACTCTCAAAAGGCTCCAAATATTAAATTAAATTTATTATCATTATCAATTTTGTTTTCTTAAATCATCTAGGCCTTCAACTTCTGATTAGATTCTAAATTTCCGTCAATTAAATTACATGTTCAAATTAGATACCCCATAAATAAATTTAATTCATAATAATTACAATTCTCAATCTTCATAATTTAATTAACTTGATTAACTCCAATTAGGATCTAATTAATCGAATCTTAATTTTACTAAACTGAAACGAATATTTAATTAAACTCCCAAATGGGTCCATAATTAAGATTAAATTGATTCAATTTCTTAACTTCACTTCCTTAAGCCATTTGGACCCTTAATTTCTAATTCCAAAATAAATCTTTAATAGAATCATATATGAGTCAGATCCCACAATTCTCATAAATCCCAAATTAAATTATCATACTTGGCAATTAAATTTCAAATCCTCTTAATTAATCAAGTACTATCATTATACGTGATGGAGTCGTTACCTATCGTCACTAAAAGTTTATTTGAGACAGCACGCCAACGCCGTCTCTAAAAGGTTATTTGCGACAGCATTGCTTATGTCGCAAAAACAATCTGCTTCTAATGTTTTTTGAGATGGTGAGGTGCCGTCTAAAAAAAAAAAAAAACTGCAATAAAATTATTAAAAATATGAAAATTACCTGTATTAAATGAAAAATAACTGAAAAATAAACCGATAATTACATAATAATATAAAAATTCCAGTATAAAAATAACAATTCATCCATAATAAAAATATTCTTCTATTCATAACAATAGATCAGCAAAATTATCCCGCTACATAATATTGCATAATACATATACAATGTTTAAATACATAATGTTGTTCACAATTCAAAATAACATAAATCAAAAACAAAAGTTTTCGTCATGATTCTTCCGTGAGTAACAAAAACAAAAGTTAATGACAATCTTCGCACGCCTGCATTCCACAAGTGGGTCAACACCTCGTTTCGTGATTTTGGTGGGTCAGCACCTCGAATTCAAATTTCTTAAGGAACTAGTTTACCTTGAGTGAAATCCGGCTCTAACTCCCAAACCGGGAACCCGATTGGAGTTCCGTTTATTTCCACAAGTTTCTCGTGCCTAGGCGGTTGTGTGTGCCAAGTTTCGTTCCAAACCGACGCTGTTTGGTGATTTTGGGGCGTCAACAGTTCGAATTCAAATTTCTTAAGGAACTAATTTGCCTAGAGTAAATTCCGGCTCTAACTCCTAAACCAGAAACCCGATTGGAGTACCGTCTTCTCCCACAAGTTTATCGTGCCTAGGCGGTCGTGTTGCCAAGTTTCGTGCCAAACCGACGTCGCTTGGTGATTTTGAGGCGTCAACACCTTGAATTCAAGTTTCTTAAGAAACTAGTTTGGCTAGAGTGAAATCCGGCTCAAACTCCCAAACCGGGAACCAAATTGGAGTCCCATCTTCTCCCACAAGTCTCTCGTGCCTAGGCGGTCATGTGTGCCAAGATTCATCCCAAACCGACGCCATTTGGTGATTTTGGGGCATCAACACCTCGAATTCAAATTTCTTAAGGAACTAGTTTGCCAAAATCGGGAACCCGATTCGAGCCCCATCTTCTCCCATAAGTCTCTCATGCCTAGGCGGTCATTTGTGCCAAGTTTTGTGCCAATCCGACCCCGTTTGGTGATTTTAGATCGTTAACACCTCGAATTCAAGTTTCTTAAAGAAACTAGTTTGCCTAGAGTGAAATCCGGCTCTAACTGCCAAACCGGGAACCTGATTGTAGTCCCGTCTTCTCTCACAAGTCTCTCGTGCGTAGGTGGTCGTGTGTGTCAAGTTTCGTGCCAAACCGACGCCGTTCGGTGATTTTGGGGCGTCAACACCTCGAATTTAAATTTTTTAAGGAACTAGTTTGCCTAGTCCGAAACTCGGCTCTAACTCCCAAACCAGGAACCCAATTCGAGCCCCATCTTCTCCCACAAGTCTCTCGTACCAAGGTGGTCATGTATGCCAAGTTTCATGCCAATCCGACCCCGTTTCGTGATTTTGGGGCATGAACATCTCGAATTCAAATTTCTTAAAGAACAAGTTTGCCTAGACCGATATCCGGCTCTAACTCCCAAACCGTGAACCCGATTCGAGGCCCCCTCTTCTTCCACAAATCTCTCGTGCCTAGGCGATCGTGTGTGCTAAGTTTCATGCCAAACCAATGCCGTTTGGCAATTTTGGGGCGTCAACACCTTGAATTCAAATTTCTTAAGGAACTAGTTTGCCCAGACCAAAATCCAGCTCTAACTCCCAAACCGGGAACCCGATTCGAGCTCCGTCTTCTCCTACAAGTCTCTCGTACCAAGGCGGTCGTGTGTGCCAAGTTTCGTGCTAATCCAACCCCGTTTTGTGATTTTGGGGCGTCAACACCTCAAATTCAAGTTTTTTAAAGAACTAGTTTGCCTAGTGCCAAATCCGGCTCTAATTCCCAAATCAAGAACCCGATTGGAGTCCTGACTTCTCCCAGAAGTTTCTCGTGCCTAGGCAGTCGCGTGTGCCAAGTTTCGTTCCAAACCGACGCCGTTTGGTGATTTTGGGTGGTCAACACCTCAGATTCAAGTTTCTTAAGGAACTAGTTTGCCTAGAGTGAAATCGGACTTTAACTCCCAAACCGGGAACCCGATTGGAGTCCCGTCTTCTCCCACAAGTCTCTCGTGCCTAGGCGGTCATGTGTGCCAAGTTTCGTGCCAAACCGACACCGTTTAGTGATTTTGGGGCATCAACACATCGAATTCAAATTTCTTAAGAAACTAGTTTCCCTAGACCGGTATCCGGCTCTAACTCCCTAACCGGGAACCCGATTCGAGCCCCGTCTTCTCCCACAAGTTTCTCGTGCCTAGGTGGTCGTGTGTGCCAAGTTTCTGGCCAAACCGACACCGTTTGGTGATTTTGGGGCATCAACACATCGAATTCAAATTTCTTAAGGAACTAGTTTGCCTAGACCGACATCCGGCTCTAACTCCCAAACCGAGAACCCGATTCAAGCCCCGTCTTCTCCCACAACTCTCTCGTGCCTAGGTGGTCGTGTGTGCCAGGTTTTGTACAAATCCAACCCCGTTTGGTGATTTTGGGGTGTCAACACCTCGAATTCAAATTTTTTAAGAAACTAGTTTGCCTAGAGCAAAATCCGGCTCTAACTCCCAAATCGGGAACCCGATTGGAGTCCAGTCATCTCCTACAAGTTTCTCATGCCTAGGCGGTCGTGTGTGCCAAGTTTCATGCCAAACCGACACCGTTTGGTGATTTTGGGGCATCAACACATCGAATTCAAATTTCTTAAGGAACTAGTTTGCCTAGACCGACATCCGGCTCTAACTCCCAAACCGAGAACCCGATTCGAGCCCCGTCTTCTCCCACAACTCTCTCGTGCCTAGGCGGTCGTGTGTGCCAAGTTTCGTGCAAATCCAACCCCGTTTGGTGATTTTGGGGCGTCAAAACCTCGAATTCAAATTTTTTAAGGAACTAGTTTGCCTAGAGCAAAATCTGACTCTAACTCCCAAATCGGGAACCCGATTGGATTCCCATCATCTCCCACAAGTTTCTCGTGCCTTGGTGGTAAAATGCATGCCAAGTTTCGTGCCAAACCGACGCCGTTTGGCAATTTTGGGGCATCAACACATCGGATTCAAATTTCTTAAGGAAACTAGTTTGCCTAGACCGAAATCCGGCTCTTAACTCCCAAACCGGGAACTCGATTCGAGCCCTGTCTTCTCCCACAAGTCTCTCGTGCCTAGGCGGTCGTGTGTGCCAATTTTCGTCCTAATCCGACCCCAATTGGTGATTTTGGGGCGTCAACATCTCGAATTCAAGTTTCTTAAGGAACTAGTTTGCCTAGAGCAAAATCCGGCTCTAACTCCCAAACCGGAAACCCGATTCGAGTCCCGTCTTCTCTCACAAGTCTCTCGTGCCTAGGCGGTTGTGTGTGCCAAGTTTCGTGCCAAACCGACGCCGTTTGGTGATTTTGGGGTGTCAATAACTCGAATTCAAGTTTCTTAATAAACTAGTTTGCCTATAGTGAAATCCGGCTCTAACTCCCAAACCGGGAACCCGATTGGAGTCCCGTCTTCTCCCACAAATTTCTCGTGCCCAGGCGGTCTTGTGTGCCAAGTTTTGTGCCAAACCGACGCCGTTTGGTGATTTTGGGTCGTCAACACCTCGAATTTAAGTTTTTTAAGGAACTAGTTTGTCTAGATTGAAATCCGGCTCTAACTCCCAAACCAAGAACCCGATTGGAGTCCCGTCTTCTCCCACAAGTCTCTCGTACCTGGGTGGTCGTTTGTGCCAAGTTTCGTGCCAAACCGATGCCGTTTTGCCATTTTGGGGCGTCAACACCTCGAATTCAAATTTCTTAAGGAACTAGTTTGCCTAGACCCAAATCCGGCACTAACTCTCAAAGCGGGAACGCAATTCGAGCCCCGTCTTCTCCCACAAGTATCATTTGCCTAGGCAGTCGTGTGTGCCATGTTTCGTGCCGATCCGACCCCGTTTGGTAATTTTGGGGCACCAACATCTCGAATTCAAACTTCTTAAGGAACTAGTTTGCCTAGACCGAAATCCTTCACTAACTCTCAAACCGGGAACCCGATTTGAGCCCCATCTTCTCCCACAAGTCTCATTTGCCTAGGCAGTCGTGTGTGCCAAGTTTCGTGCCGATCCGACCCCGTTTGGTGATTTTGGGGCATCAACATCTCGAATTCAAACTTCTTAAGGAACTAGTTTGCCTAGACTGAAATCCGGCACTAACTCCCAAACCGGGAATCAGATTCGAGCCCCGTCTTCTCCCACAACTCTCTCGTACCTAGGCGGTCGTGTGTGCCAAGTTTCATGCCAAACCGACGCCATTTGGCGATTTTAGGGCGTCAACACTTCGAATTCAAATTTCTTAAGGAACTAGTTTACCTAGACCGAAATCCTGCTCTAACTCCCGAATCGGGAACTCGATTCGAGCCCCGTCTTCTCCCACAAGTCTCTCGTGCTTAGGCGGTCGTGTGTGCCAAGTTTCATGCCAAACCGACGCCTTTTTGTGATTTTGGGGCATCAACACCTTGAATTCAAGTTTCTTAAAGAACTAGTTTGCCTAGAGTGAAATCCGACTCCAACTCCCAAACCGGGAACCGGATTGAAGTCCCGTCTTCTCCCACAAGTCTTTCATGCTTAGGCGATCGTGTGTGCCAAGTTTTGTGTCAAACCGACGGCGTTTGGCGATTTTGGGCCGTCAACACCTCAAATTCAAATTTCTTAAGGAACTAGCTTGCCTAGAGCGAAATCAGTCTCTAACTCCCAAACCAAGAACCCGATTTAAGCCCCATCTTCTCCCAGAAGTCACTCGTGCCTAGGCGGTCGTATGTGCCAAGTTTCGTGCCAATCCGACCCCGTTTGGTGATTTTGGGGCATCGACATCTCGAATTCAAATTTCTTAAGGAATTATTTTGCCTCGACCGAAATCCGGCTCTAACTCCCAAACCGGGAACCCGATTTGAGCCTGTCTTCTCCCACAAGTCTCTCGTGCCAAGGTGGTCTTGTGTGCCAAGTTTCGTGCTAATCCGACCTCGTTTGGTGATTTTGGGGCGTCAACACCTCGAATTCATGTTTCTAAAGGAACTAGTTTGCCTAGAGTGAAATCTGGCTCTAACTCCCAAACCAAGAACACGATTGGAGTCCCGTCTTCTCCCACAAATTTCTCATGCCTAGGCAGTCGTGTGTGCCAAGTTTCGTTCCAAACCGATGGCGTTTGGTGATTTTGGGGTGTCAACACCTCCAATTCAAATTTCTTAAGGAACTAGTTTGCCAAGAGTGAAATCCGGCTCTAACTTCCAAACCGGGAACCCGATTGGAGTCCCGTCTTCTCCCACATGTTTCTATGTGCCTAGACAGTCGCGTGTGCCAGGTTTCGTGGCAAACCAACGTCGTTTGGTGATTTTGGGGCATCAACACCTCGAATTCAAGTTTCTTAAGGAACTAGTTTGCCTATAGTGAAATCCGGCTCTAACTCTCAAACCGGGAACCCGATTGGAGTCTCGTCTTCTCCCACAAGTCTCTCGTGCCTAAGCGGTCATGTGTCCCAAGTTTCGTCCCAAACCGTCGCCGTTTGGTGATTTTGTGTCATCGACACATCGAATTCAAATTTCTTAAGGAACTTGTTTGCCTAAACCAGAATCAGGCTCTAACTCCCAAACCAGGAACCTGATTCGGGCCCAATCTTCTCCCACTAGTCTCTCCTGCCTAGGCGGTCGTGTGTGCCAACTTTCGTGCCAATCCGACCCTGTTTGGTGATTTTGGGGCGTTAACACCTCGAATTCAAGTTTCCTAAGGAATTAGTTTGCCTAGAGTGAAATCTAGCTCTAACTCCCAAACCGGGAACCCGATTGGAGTCTCGTCTTCTCCCACAAGTTTCTCGTGCCTATGCGGTCGTGTGTGCCAAGTTTAGTGCCAAACCGACGCTGTTTCGTGATTTTGGTGGGTCAACACCTCGAATTCAAATTTCTTAAGGAACTAGTTTGCCTAGAGTAAAATCCGGCTCTAACTCCCAAACCGGGAACCCGATTGGAGTTCCGTTTCTTCCACAAGTTTCTCGTGCCTAGGTGGTCGTGTGTACCAAGTTTCGTTCCAAACCGACGCTGTTTGGTGATTTTGGGGCGTCAACCTCTCGAATTCAAATTTCTTAAGAAACTAGTTTGCCTAGAGTGAATTCCGGCTCTAACTCCCAAACCGGGAACCCGATTGGAGTACTGTCTTTCCCACAAGTTTATCGTGCCTAGGCGGTCGTGTGTGCCAAGTTTCGTGCCAAACCGACGCCGTTTGGTGATTTTGGGGCATCAACACCTCGAATTCAAGTTTCTTAAGAAAATAGTTTGGCTAGAGTGAAATCCGGCTCAAACTCCCAAACCGGGAACCAAATTGGAGTCCCGTCTTCTCCCACAAGTCTCTCGTGCCTAGGTGGTCATGTGTGCCAAGATTAATCCCAAACCGATGCCGTTTGGTGATTTTGGGGCATCAACACCTCGAATTCAAAAATCAAAATTGTTCCTCATTTATAATTTTGAAAACTAAAAACAAATTTCAAAGTGTCATTATACAACTGCGGGGTAAGAGTAACAATCATTTAAATATTACATATTCATATATTTGCTAATAGATGAGGTCACACTGGATGTATATATGAATTTGTTTCTTAATAAAAATGTTTTGGACACATTTTAGTGTTTTATGGGAGGGAGGAACTAGAAAGACTTTTTGAATAACTATTTGTGATTAAAAAAAAAAATTATAGGGTATTACCCTTTCCTGCATCAGTTTTATCATTATTTTCATTACTATTTCCAGTGAAGAAGAAAAGATCACATCAACTAGAAGATTTTGATTTTAAGCCACATGAATGCAATTGCAAAAGCTTGTAGATTCTTATAGTTAATATTTAAAAAATTGAGGTTGAGTTTTCTTCAACCACAGGAGAGAATGATGTAGTTCAGTGAATCAATATAGAAACAAAGCAACAAAACACAACAATTTTAGACAAATCTAAGGGTTTTGATTTCCTTCAAACCAATGTTCGATCAAATATGAAATTGCTATCTCATTTCTCTCTCTAGAAGTACGAATTAGTTACCTGGTGAATGAGAGAGGAGAGATCTGGATTTGTGTAATTTAAACTACATATCAGTTAAGAAAATAATCATAAATTAGAAAACGATTTATAGAAAAAATAATCAATTAAGAAAATAGTCAGACAAATCAAAAATTGTATACGATTGATTTATATATGTAGAGAAAGAGAGTGTAAAGAGAGAGACGATGAATCAACTCACAAAGAAATCGGAATCGAACGACCTCGCCGTAGAAGAAATTTGTCACCGGAGATGCGAAGGCCAACGGCGGCAACGGCGGATTTATGGAGGGGAATCAAACTCCAAGGGGAATCAATGCCAAAGACGCGTTCATGTTTCTGAATCGGAGGAATAGTGGTTGGTGGTGGCGCTCGTGTGTTTGTGTGAGACGCCGATGGAGAGAGAGAGAGAGAGAGGGTATGAGAATGATGTATGTATGCTACCATAGATATTTTCCAAGTGCTTTGTTCAATCCTTTGCATAAAAAATAAAAATAAATAAAAATTGGAGGAAAAAATTGTAGATAAAAAGATTTCAAGTATGAGTTTATAAATTATTTTTATATTAAAAAAATGTAGATTATAAATAGAATATCTAGTTTATTGGGGGAAAAAATAAAAAAAAAATGTCATATTTACTAGAAATTTATAAATATCTAAGAACATGTAGAATTTTTTTATTATTATTTATTATTAAAATATAATTTGGTAAAAAAAACATCTTGAATTTATAAATATCTAAGAACACCTAGAATTTTGTTTTTATTATTTATAATTAAAATATAATTTCTCTAGAGAATGAGAGGGTTTGGGACAAAAACAGGTATGGATCTAAAATGAGAGGGAGTGTGGCGTAAGTTTTTAAATATTTTTTTTTTACTTTTTAAATTCAAATAATTTTCATATATGTAGAAGGAAAATATTTTTTAATTTTCTAAAACAATCACTAAATTCAAAATATATAAAATTTAATATTTTACGACATGGAATGCATGTTGTCTTAAGTGCAAATATTTTATAACATATTTTTGTATGCCGTGAAAATATACATTTTTCACGGCATACTTTTGCATGTCATAAAAAAATCGGATTGAATTTTTTTTTTATTTTCTTAAAGAAGTTTTCACAACATTCATTAGCATGTGTCATGTAAAGTTATAATATTTTACAACATGAAATATATGTTGTCTTAAGTACAAATATTTTACGACATATTTTTGTAAGTTGTGAAAACATATATTTTTTACGGCATACTTTTGCATGCCATAAATATATGAATTAACGACTTACATGGTATGTATGCTGTTATTGACAAAACATTAACGGCTTGCAAAAAGAAAATATCATAGAATGTACTAACTACGACATGCATTTAATGCATGTCGTAAATATGATGCCGTAAATAGTTAGTTTTGTTGTAGTGGTGTTTGGGTGTGCAAGGTGCATACCGTATATATTTGCATAAAGTTTCACGAATATATATAAGTTAGCTCACAAAATCGCATCCCTGCCATAGGTTTATTATTAGCTAATGATACTAGTGTTGTGAATAACATAATATCACCGTTGCATTGAATTTTTTTTTTTACTCTACAAAGATATGAGCCATAACATTCTGATTCATTTGCCTTTCATAAACTATTGTTATTAAAATCATGATTTGGATCTTAAAATCTCATGATTCAATGATTTAAGTTAGGCCAAACAATCTTGGATTGCACATTAGAATCTTAAATTTTGCAATATCTTAAAGTAATTATAATCTTAGTCATAAATCATACTACGATCCTGTTCCTATTATTTTTTTATTATATATGTATATATTTATTTAAATTTTTGACTATAAACTCTTTCTCCAAACATTTTCTCTAATTTATATTAACATAAAATATATTATATCAAATTTATCTTTTTTCTTTAATGTTTTTCAAATTATTTAACATACATTATCATTATTGTTAATTTTTGATTTACTTTACATTGAAAATAAAATCTTATGATCCTCGATTCGTTTTACGGGCACTTGCATATTCTAAAAAATATACATAAATTATCTCACAAAATCACGTAAGTTTTCACAAACATACTTAAGTTAATCCATAAATAATTGAGAAATCACAACTTACGTATATTTGTGAGAACCCTGTAACTATCATGCCACATTTACATAGGAGAACAAATAACAAACAATTATTAGATAGTGATGCTATATCACTAATATCACTGTTATATTACCAAAAAACAAAAATCTTAAATTTGTGAGGGAATGAAGCCATACCTTTGATTTATTTATTTATTTTGTTTTTTTGTTGAGAGGCAATAAATTAAAAGAAAAACAGAGTACAAGAAAAAAAAAATAAAAAGGGCAATTTGGTGATAGACCCCTCACTGTCTAATTTGTCTTTTAAAATGACAAAAATTATATAGATCCTTTCAAAATTCCCTAATATTTTAAAACCATCCTCACAATGTATTTCAGAGTAAAATTTACTCTGAATCACAGTAAAATTTATTATGATTCAAAGTAAAATTTTATATCGTTAAGAAAATCAACATGTTTTTAACCAGAGTAAAATTTTACTGTTACAAAAAATAAAATGCATACTAAATGAATGAACCAAAGTCAAATTTTACTTTTAGATCTATAAACAAATAAACAAAAAAAGAAAAAAAGAATCCAATTGATATGCATTTTTGTTCACTCTCTATACGTTCCAATCCCAATCACACCAATGTTCTCCATTTCAAACAGATCAGAGCTTGCATAGCTCATATAATCATTCATCATGCATTGAACCCCACTACTAGGCATAATAGAACTCTCATGTTCCTTTACTTCGCCATCTCCACTCCTAAAATCATAGGCAAAGGTCTGAACATATTAATATATATGTATATAAGGAGAGAGAAAGTAAGACTTTTGAGTTTGAACAGAAGAGTAAGATTGAGATCTCAGGTCTAACGTTAGGTGGAGATCTCAAATCTGACGTGATCTGAGGAAGGAGGCAACAGCAGAGGGGGGGAAGACGATGCAGTTGGAAAGAGAGACCAATTGAGATGAACAAGAGATGAGAGAGAGAGAGCGAAGATATGAGATCTGAGCACCACAGTGGCGAGATCGTCGTGATTGAATTGAAGATCTAGTTGAGGGTATAATAGTCAGATAAAATATTTAAATAATAAATTTTGTCCTTTATACAAGACTTTATAATTATGAGGGGGTTTTAAAAGGATAATTTATTCTTTTTAACAAGAAAATGAAGATAAGATGGGTTTATGGCCAAATTTTCCTAAAAAAGGGGACTCTGTATAACCTGACCTCTTTAGTTTTTGCCTCGTCTCCTCCGCCTCTATCATGATCTCGACATGTGCTACGGCTTCAACAAGCCGGTCATATTCCCTAATCATATTGCCGAAAACTAAAAATCTATGTAGGAAACAAAGGGAATATCACAAAACTCCCTATTCCTAACATAAAAAAGTCTAGATCTACATTCTAGAAGTGTAAATCTACATTTTAAAAGTGTGAAAAAGGTTGTCGGATCATCATCGAAACTTGGCCAGGAATCACCTAAAGATTGAAGCTCTCGTCCCTCTCTCTCTAGAACTCAATCTTTCATTGTTGATACGTGGTTTTTAGACTATTTTTTATTTTATAAACAAATTGACGATTAAAATCCCGATGCAATTGCCATTAGAATAAGAAGTTATGCAGGAAGCAAACTTTTTTCTACACAATTTTTGTAGGTAGTGTTTAATTCATTGGAATGAAATGATCATTCTATTAAAATGTTTATTCTCATGTTTGATTGATTAAAAAAATAATAAAAAATACATTACAATTGTAATCAATAGTTATCAAATTGAATGATCATTCACTAGTAGAGTTTAAAGAATGATCATTATATTCAATTTCATTCTATCTCATTCCCATAAATCAAATAGAACATATCAGATGTGTCAAAATTACCTCCCATTGTGACAAAAGAGTGATTCCATAGTTGTGAGACTTGTACCATGCAAGTCAGGACTACATTGTTAGGGTGAGTTTGGTTACTTTGTCCATAAATTCTTATATCTCTAAACCTCTCTTATCATGTTGTATAGTTAAGAGAGAGGCGTGAAAAAAGGGACATAAACATTAGGACAAGGACTTAACTTATGACTACGCTATTAAAGTTGATAGAGTTTGGTTCCTTTATCTCAAAATGCTCGTGTCCCTATGTTTCAAACCTCTCTTATCATGTTGTACGAAAAAAAGAAAGGCACACATATTGGTACGAAAAACTATTATCTTTGAGGTTTGATATGACCTATTCTTATGAAAATAAAAAGCAAAGCAAAATGAAGAGGATTAACACAGTTCAACAAATTCAAGGCACAACTCAAGCTACGATTCTGACCTCGGCTCAAAGTTATAGCTCAAGGTCTTAGGCTTAGGTTTACGCTTAGCTATTTTGTTGCATGGTACAAAATAGCTTAAACAAAATATCTTAGACCATTATTTGTTTTTAACTTAAGTGGGCCAAAATAAGTTAACAGTCACGAGAAGGCCCGGGAAACACCGCGAACACCTCAATAGGGACCAATGTAAGTTGTGGAAACTTATAGAACTAGCGCGGGATTCCCAGTTTGAAAACTAAGTGGAAAAAGACACTTTTTTCACACTTAAGCTTGAAAATAGTCCATCGGGGTCCAAAACTATGTAACAGTCACGAGAAGGCTCAGGGAACACCTAAAACACCTCGGGAGGGAGCATTGTAAGTTGTGGAAACTTACGGAACTGGCACGAGACTCCCGGTTTGAAAACTAAATCAAAAAATGTACTTTTTCACACTTAAGGTTGAAAATAGGCCAGCGGGGGCCAAAATCTTGTAAGAGTCACAACAAAGCCCCGGGAACAACCCAAACATCTCGGGAAGGACCAATGTAAGTTGTCGAAACTAACGGAACTAGCACGGGACTCCTGGTTTGAAAACTAAGTCAAAAAATGCATTTTTTTCACACTTAAGGTTAAAAATTGACCATCGAGGGCCAAAATCCTGTAACAGTCACAAGAAGGCCCGGTGAACACCTCAAACACCTTGGGAGGGAGAAATGTAAGTTGTGGAAATTTACGAAACTGGCATGGGACTCCCGATTTGAAAACTAAGTCCAAAAAGGCACTTTTCTCAAACTTAAGCTTGAAAATAGGCCATCGGGGAGCCAAAATCTTGTAACAGTCACAAGAAAGCCCCAAGAACACATCAAACGCCTCGGGAGGGACCAATGTAAGTTGTGAAAACTTACGGAATTAGCACGGACTCCCGGTTTGAAAACTAAGTCAAAAAATGCACTTTTATGACATTTAAGATTGAAAATAGGGCATCGGGGGCCAAAATTGTGTAAGAGTCACGAGAAGGCCCGGGGAACACTTGAAACACCTCGGGAGGGAGCAATGTAAGTGGTGGAAACTTACGAAACTAGCACAAAACTCCCAGCTTTAAAACTAACTCGAAAAAGGCACTTTTTTCAAACTTAAGCTTGAAATAAGCCATTGGAGGCCAAAATCGTGTAACAGTCACGAGAAGGCTCGGGAACAATTGCAACATATCGGAACGGAGCAATGTAAGATTTGGAAACTTACGGAACTGGCACAGGACTCCCGGCTTAAAAACTAACTCAAAAAATGCACTTTTTATACACTTAAGATTGAAAATAGGCCTTCAGGGGCCAAAATTGTTTAACAATCACGAGAAGGCCTGTGAAACATCTCGAGAGTGACCAATGTAAGTTATGGAAACTTACAGAACTAGGACGGGACTCCCGGCTTGAAAACTAAGTCAAAAAATGCATTTTTTTCACACTTAAACTTAAAAATAGGAAATCGGGGGCCAAAATCACGTAACAATCATAAGAAGTCCCGGGACAACTCAAACACCTCGGGAGGGAGCAACGTAAGTTGTGAAAACTTACGGAACTGACATGGGACTCCTACTTTGAAAACTATGTCAAAAAATGTACTTTTTCACACTTAAGCTTGAAAATAGGCCATCGGGGGCAAAAATCGTATACAGTCATGAGAAGGCCCGGGGCACACCTCAAACACCTTGGGAAGGACTACCGGTTTCAAAACTAAGGGTTGTTTGGGATAAACTAAATAAGTGCACTTTTTGACTTTTTTATAAAATATGGGTTGGGTATGGGTTGGGTTTGAAGTGATGTGGTAGAGAGGTGATGTGACTTAAATAAGATAGTAACTTTTTGACTTTTTGACTTTTTTTGGTTATGCCAAACCACGCCTAAGTCAAAAAATGCACTTTTTTCACACTTAAGTTTGAAAATAGGTCATCAGGGCCAAAATTGTGTAACAGTCACGAGAAAGCCCGATGAACACCTCAAACACCTCGAGAGGGACCAAGGTAAGTTGTGGAAACTTACTGAACTAGCACGAGACTCCCGGTATGAAAACTAACTTGAAAAAGGCACTTTTTTCAAACTTAAGTTTGAAAATAGGCGATCGGGGGCCAAAATTGTGTAACAGTCACGAGAAGGCCCGGGAACACCTTAAACACCTCGGGAGAGACCAATGAAGGTTGCGAAAACATACGAAACTGTCACGGGACTCCCGTTTTGAAAACTAAGTCCAAAAAGCCATTTTTCTCACACTTAAGCTTGAAAATAATCCATCGGGGGCCAAAATCGTGTAACAATCACGAGAAGGCCCCGGTAACACATCAAACACCTCAGGAGGGACCAATGTAAGTTGTGGAAACTTATGGAACTAGCACGGGACTTTCGGTTTGAAAACTAAGTCAAAAAATACATTTTTTCACACTTAAGCTTGAAAATAGGCTATCAGGAGCCAAAATCCTGTAACAATCATGAGACGTCCCGGGGAACACCACAAACACCTTGGGAGGGACCAATGTAAGTTGTGGAAACTTACAGAACTAGCACGGGACTCCTAGTTTGAAAACTAAGTCCAAATGGGCACTTTTTCCCACTTAAGCTTGAAAATATGCCATCAGGGGCCAAAATCGTGCTACAGTCACGAGAAGGCCCAGGGACACATCAAACACCTCGGAATGGACCAATTTAAGTTGTGGAAACTTACTAAACTAGTACGGGGACTCCCCGTTTGAAAACTATGTCAAAAAATTAACTTTTTTCACACTTAAGCTTGAAAATAGGCCATCGGGGGCCAAAATTGTGTAACAGTCATGAGAAAGCCAGGGAAACACCTCAAACACATTGAAAGGGACCTATCTAAGTTGTGGAAACTTACAAAACTAGTACGGGAATCCCGGTTTGAAAACTAAGTCGAAAAAGACACTTTTTTCACACTTAAGCTTGAAAATAGGCATTCGGGAGCCAAAATCGTGAAACAGTTATGAAAAGGCCAGGGGAACACCTCAAACACCTCGGGGGGGACCAATGTAAGTTGTGAAAACTTACAGAACTAGCATGGACTACCGGTTTGAAAACTATGTCAAAAAATACACTTTTTTTACACTTAAGGTTGAAAATAGGCCATTGGAGCTAAAATCGTGTAGCAGTCACGAAAAGGACTCTACAACACCTCAAGAGAGACCAATGTAAGTTTTAGAAACTTACAGAACTAGCACGAGGCTCCCGGTTTGAAAACTAAGTCCAAAAGGCACTTTTCTCACACTTAAGCTTGAAAATAGGCCATCGGGGGGCCAAAATCATGTAACAGTCACGAGATGGCCCCGGGAACACATCAAACATCTCGAGAGGGACCAATGTAAATTGTGGAAACTCACGGAACTAGCACGGGACTTCCGGTTTGAAAAGTAACTTGAAAAAAGACACTTTTTTCACACTTAAGTTTTAAAATAGGTCATCGAGGGCCAAAATAGTGTAACAGTCACGAGAAGGCCTGTGGAACACCTCAAACACCTCGGGAGGGAGCGTTGTAAGTTGTAGAAACTTATGGAACTCACACGGAACTCCCGGTTTGAAAACTAAGTAAAAAAATGGACTTTTTCAAACTTAAGGCTGAAAATAGGCCATCGGAGGCCAAAATCATGTAACAGTCACGGAAAGTCCCAGGGAACACCTCATGTAAGTTGTGAAAACTTACGGAACTAGCACGGGACTCTCGATTTGAAAACTAAGTCCAAAAAGGCACTTTTCTCACACTTAAGCTTGAAAATAGGCCATCGGCGGCCAAAATCGTATAACAGTCACGAGAAGGCCCGGGAACATATCAAACACCTCGGGAGGGACCAATGTAAGTATTGGAAACTTACGGAATTATCACGGGACTTCCGGTTTGAATAGTAAGTCGAAAAAGACATTTTTTTCACACTTAATATTTAAAATAGGCCATCAGGGGCTAAAATCGTGTAACAGTCACGAGATGACACGGAAAAGTCCTCAAACACCTCGAGAGGGATCAATGTAAGTTGTGGAAACTTACGAAATTAGCACAGGACTCCCTGTTTGAAAACTAAGTCAAAAAAGGAACTTTTCTCGCACTTAAGCTTGAAAATAGGCCATCGGGGGACAAAATCGTGTAACAGTCACGAGAAGACCCAAGGAACATATCAAACACCTCGAGCGGGACCAATGTATGTTTTGAAAACTCACGGAACTAGCACGGGACTCCCGGTTCTAAAACTAAGTTAAAAAATGTATTTTTTTCACACTTAAGGTTGAAAATAGGTCATCGGGGGGCCAAAGTCGTGTAACTGTCCCGAGAAGGCCCAGGGAACATCTCAGACACCTAAAGAGGGACCAATGTAAGTTGTGAAAACTTACGGAACTACCACGGGACTCCCCGTCCGAAAAGTAAGTCCAAAAAGCCACTTTTCTCACACTTAAGGTTGAAAATAGGCCATCGGGAGCCAAAATCGTATAACAGTCACGAGAAGGCCCCAGGAACACATCAAACATCTCTGGAGGGACCAATGTAAGTTGTTGAAACTTACGGAACTAGCACGGGACATCTGGTTTGAAAACTATGTCGAAGAATGCACTTTGTTCACACTTAAGCTTGAAAATAGGCCACTGGGGGCCAAAATCATGTAACAGTCACGAGAAGTCCCGGGGAACACCTCAAACATCTCGGGAGGGACCAATGTAAGTTGTGGAAACTTACGGAACTAGCACGAGACTCCCGGTTTGAAAAGTAAGTCGGAAAAGGCACTTTTTTCACACTTAAGCTTGAAAATAAGCCATTGGGGGCCGAAATCCTCTAACAGTCACGAGAAGGCCCGAGGAAGATTACGCCAAACTTCGTTGAAGGGCCAACAACATATGTCCACTATATTTTCCAGAACTTGAGCCATCAATGATGCCGATAAGTTAAGTGGGAATGATCTAGCTGGTGAAGAAGGGGTACTCTAAACAGTTGATGCGGCTTTTGTTCTTCTGCTTCGTGTGATCGGTGGCAAAGAAACTAACACTGAGTATCTTTAAACCAAATCTGTAGTCTTACAAAGTCTACCAACACGAGTCCACAGAACTTGGGTATATTTGACTGTTCTGAAACTATGGTGCCCAACTACCTTGCAAAAATAAAACAGAACCCCCCAATCAAATTTCAGCAGCATGTTAGTTCAATTGATTACTACTAAATCACACTGAAAAAATGAACTCAAACCCCACAAACTGAAATGCCTGAACCATTCATCTAAATCTGAGAATCTCCATACATTGCACATAACATATAGCAGGAAAGAAAACAAACACCCCTATGGGGGCTAGGGTTACCCTCTTCTAGCTTTGAATTGATCTAAGGCTTCACTATTCAAACAAGTGATATCATAAATCCTAGAAATGGGAGAGCATCCTGTCCTAATTTTGGAAGGTACTATAGCTCACTATATGCATAAGGTTGGCTCTACTCTTAGGGTTAATGTCAAGGTGACACTACGAAAGAGTCCTTTGGGTAATAACCAATGAAGATCCCGGGAAATCAAAAGAGTCAATATAGCCTCTCATCGAAATCTGAGAACCTTAGATAGTAGAACTACCTTTTTGACAGATCTCAAAAAGTTATAACACAAGGGCTCTAAAGTAACGTAGAGATAGGTATAGTGTCACGAAAAGTTTGCCTGCACTCCCACCAAAATCTGGGCAACACAGGAACTTTAAGTTCACCATTGCATGTAATGCAATGAATATATAATTGAAAATAAAATTCATATCATAGAGGTCGAGTCAAGGTTTCTTAATATCCCCAACGAAGTCACCAAAAACTGTCACATGCCCGAGGGGTACCCATGGGCGTTAAACAGTTCGGGCCCTCTATTTATTTGATCTAGTCTCATGAGTGCAATGTGAAACATATATGAGAGTCCAGATTTGGCAACTTTTATAGAAAATCCATTTTATTGTAAAACCATTGCTAAAAATGGACTGCATCACCAGATCTTAGAGTCATTTTGGAAAAATTAGAAAACCAGTGACTTGTGCCAAGGTCATTGTTCTTCGTAACCAAAGATGCTTCGCTCAGAACCTTAGGTATGAGAGATGAAGGTTATTAATTGAGCACCCTCGCTCACCCGATTAAAGATCAGCTTCTACTGAACGATGATATGAGTTTTATTAACTTTATATGTTTATATTCTGATTATTAAATAAATCTTAAAAGTTACTATGTGAAACATACAAATATAGACTATGCCATTCATTTTTGAACAACGTGATTTCATATGTTTTGAAAGAGTTTTGAAGATGTACAACTAAAAGAAATTGAGTTTACAATCATGAAAATCAACATCATTAAGCGACATAATCTCATCCATCGGCATTCATACAATTATATCAAGTAAGCAAGTAGCCATATGGTAAGATGCTTAAACATAGTAAACAAAACACGCACAAGCGAGATGCTAAAGCATGAAAAACTTACATATTTACCGACGTCCCGCAAACAGCTACAAAACAACATTAGAAAATTATGCATGATCTTATATACCCAATTCTAATGCAATTCACTCGTGAAATGCAACTAAAGATTTGACTTCTAAAATATGACATATGAATCATCTCAAGAATATGAGGTACCGCACATAATCACATAGGAATTGATTAAAATCACAAATGCAAACTTAGCTGAATTAAGGTGCCTGAAACATGGATGCAAAACATGGATATGATTAAAAAAAAATATGATGCTTATGCACAAATAAGGAAAGCAAGTAAAAGAATAGGATAGAAAGAAGCGGGGCGGAGAATTTATTACAACACTTGAAAGAATAATTACAAACCAAATTAGAGAGGAAGAAGGAAAATATTACAACAAAATAAAAACCTCACAAAACACTCAAATAAAAAAAAAACAAAATAAAAGTTTCATGCGTCTTGTAAACCACCGAAAATTGGTCAACACCGGAAGATTACGCCGTTTTATCAAAAAGAAGTTAACCGTCTGGCCTAGGCTTAGCAAAACCTGTCTTGTTGCAATACCGAGAAAAAAACAAACAAGAAATATGTAGGCAACTCAACTAACCACTTCCGGTTAGCTTACAACAAAATTAATATACAACTTAAAACAAGAAAATGACTATAAGATTGAAAGTGCAAGAAAATGAAAGAATTGAAAACTAACCGCTTCTAGTTAAATTACAACAAAACAATATGAAACAAGAGCAAGAAAATAAATATGAGCTAAACTAACTACTTGGATTACAACAAAACACTGTGAAATAAAAAGTAAGAAAATAAATATGAGCTAAACTAACCACTTGGATTACAACAAAACACTTTAAAATATGAAGTAAGAAAATAAATATGAACTAAACTAACAACTTCCAATTAGATTATAACAAAATACTATGAAATCGAAAGTAAGAAAATAATTAAGAAATAGAAAATATAAAGAAAATGAAAGACTTGAAATTCACCTTCTAGAGAAAGATTGAACTTCTCGATTTCCAAACTTCATCTTGATCACCCTTAATGTTGTGAATTTTGATCTCAATCCTCAATTCAAGAGCTTGGAATTTGAGCTTAGAATAATGTTTTGGACAAGTGTATGATCACTGTTTAATCTTCTTCAACTTAGCAAGACTACTCTCACTTTGGTCAAAACTTTAGGACTTGGTTCTTGAGTGATGTTTGCAAGGAAATATGAAATGTATAGAGGCTTTATAACTTCACTAATTTGGAAAGACAACTCTCTTGCTTTCAAGGATTTTTTTTTCTCTCTCAAATTCTAACTCACATTTAGTATTCTCTCTACACTTCTCTTCTAATTCATCTCCTCAAACTCAAGACTATAGCTCTCATTATATAGGCAATGCTAGTGGAGCAATGGTGGAAGACAAAGTGGATCATTTAGAGAAGATAATGGAGCTAATGGGGCACTAAAATGGAGCATTATCCTCATTGGCTCAAGCACTAGTCAATGGAGGATGAGTAAGCATGCACTTCGTGCAAAAATAGGTAAGAAATAACATCACAAAGTGCCCCACACAGTAAAAAAAAACTCGCCCAATGTGAATAGGTCGTGACCGTAGTAAGGCAAGTTGCACCCGCGATCACATTGGTCGTGCCCGTGATGGTGCTACCGGTTGACCGGCTAGGGTGGATTTTGTCCCTTTTTACTCCGATTCAGTCTTGTTTCGCTCCGATTTGGTCCCATTTCACTCCGAGTGTCCTACAGAGCTTAAACACTTGGCCAATATAGGCTTAGGGTTAGGAATAAAGCTCAAATTCCAAGCTCTCTTACTAATAATTTTGTGAGAAACACATTCTGATTGTCATCATCGGGTAATCAAAAGAAAGCGCCCAAGTCTTAGAGCCGGTCAAAATGGGGTGTCTACAATATTATGTGAATTTTTTTTTCCCTGTGACTAATTTTTACTATTTTTATAACTATTTATAAAATTGAAATATGTTGTGCGATTAATTTTTTTTAAATTAGTTTTAAGTTTGAAACGTAAACTGTTTGGTTGAATTTTTAAATTTTGTCTTTTGTTTAAAAAAAAAAATAAATTAAAAGTAGCTTGATAAAAGATATCATTTTCATTTTCATATGATTCTATTTTTGTTTTTAACGAAAATAATATTTGTATGTTTGAATAATATTTTTATATTGATTGTATAATTTGAGTTAATATTTTTATTAGTCTCTACGTTTTTTCTTCGTAGATAAAATAATATTTTTTATTTAAAAATTAATTTTTAAAAAAAATATAAAATATGAGAAATATTTTTGTAATATCTTTTTCATTTATAAATAACTCAGATGTATATATATTTTTTAAAGTACTTTGTAGGGTGCAAGTCCATTATGTGTGGGGGTACATATTCAT
The DNA here is from genome assembly GCA_025200525.1 of Camellia lanceoleosa. Lineage (NCBI taxonomy): Eukaryota > Viridiplantae > Streptophyta > Magnoliopsida > Ericales > Theaceae > Camellia > Camellia lanceoleosa. The sequence goes on from CM045766.1 coordinate 55,198,221, forward strand.
TATGTGTAGCTGCAAGTTTAGTATGTGTGGTGTCCAAGTTAAACCTATGTAGTGGTGCAAGTCTAGTCTGTGTTAGCATGCAAGTCGAATCTATGTGAGGGTGCAAGTTTAGTTTATGTGGTGGGCAAGTCAAATCTTTGTAGTTGTGCAAGTCTAGTCTGTGTTGGCGTGCAAGTCAAATCTATATGGGAGTGCAAGCTTAGTCTGTGTAAGGTGCAATTAAATCTATGAATGGGTGCAAGTTGAATTTGTGTAAGGGTGCAAATCTAATCTGTGTGGGGCGCATGTTTAAGCCGCGTTTGGGAACAGGCTTTTTTAGTAATTTTTTGACTTTTTGGCTAAAATATGATATAAAAAAAACTAGTATGTTTGGGGTGAGTTTTTGATTTTTTTACGAAAAGATGTGCAATAAGTAGAGAGAAAAAGGGAATCTTTGACTTTTGGTATAAGTTGTTGGTTTTTTTACTTTTTTAGTGACTTTTTGACTAAAATCACCACTTGCCAAATGAGACCTTAGTCTATGTAGGGATGCATATTCAGTATGCGTAGGGTGTACAAGTCAAATCTGTGTAGTAGTGCAAGTCTAGTCTGTGTTGGCGTGTATGTTGAATCTGTGTAGAGGTGAAAGTTTAGTTAGTGTGAAGTGCAAGTTTAATTGGTGAGGGGTGCAAGTTGAATCTGTGTAGGGATGCAAGTCTAATCTATGTAGGACACAAGTTTAATCTATGTAGGATGTGGGGTGCAAGTATAATATGTGTAGGGATACAAGTCTAGTTTGTGTGGGTACAAATCTTACTTTGTGTGTGGGATCAAAAATGGCCACTATTTTTTTTATTATATTATTATTTTGGTTTGAGTTATTATTTGCGTGGTTTGAATTAATATATTTTTATTTACAATTGTATTATTCTAAACGTTTTCTCCTACCAATATATATATATATATATTAATTAGAAAAGTAATTTATTATTTGTATTAACTTAAGTCATACAAATTATTTTAATTCTATAAATTTTTATATATTTTAGATTATTAATTTAAATTTTTATTAAATATGTGAAATATTAGTTGCATTTTAAAATTTTAAATATATTTTTAGAACGATATCAATCTTATAAAAATAGAATTTGTATATTAAATATTAAATATATTTTAATAAAATAAAATAAATTTAAAAATATAAAGATAATTTTTTTTTTTATTTATTAAAAGAATGAGGTGAGTGTATGTGTGCTGGGATAGAACTAGGAGAAGATTATGAGGGGTTATGACCTTTCTGTCTCTGTGAAAATTTTATTTTCCCTAGTACTTCTAAATATATATATATATATATATATATTTGTATGTATTATTTTATAAATAAAATAGCATCTTAGTATAAAAGATATATACTTCATTCTTTTCTCATCTTTTATTCTCTATTATTTTTCTAGAAAAAAATTGATTCATTCTATTAGAGATTGTTTATATGATATTTAAATTTTTTTTATGTGTATATATATAATTTATATATTATATTGTATATATATGTGTATTTGTCTATACGGTAAAAAAATATTATTTATCTTTTAACCCCTGTAGTAATCAAATCCTAATTTCATCTCTGTATGTGTGAGAGTGAGAGAGAGAGAGAGTGAGAGAGAGAAAGAGAGAGAGTGAGTACGTGCAAGGCATATTAGTGAGTGTTTAAGGGTAAAATCCGTTTAGTTTAATTTTATAATTATGATTTAAGTGTGAAATTGTGATTTTAAGTGTGGAGTTGTGAGTTCAGTTTAAAAAAAATAAAAATTTATTTAGTTATGAGTTTTGAAAATATTTTTGAGTTTTTGAATTTTGAGTTTTGAAAAGAGTTTTAAGTTGTATTTTGAGTTTTAAATTTTTGAATTTTGAGTTGTATTTTAAAATTTTTCGAATTTATTTCTTTTAAATATTTAAAAACGTTTAAGAAAAATTTATTTTTCATTTTAAATATTTTATTTCATTTTTGTAAATTTTTTAAATTCAAAACACAACTCCACACTCAAATCATAAGCAAACACATAACTCCAAACTCAATTCAAAAACAATTTTTAAAACTCATAACCAAACATATAACTTAAAACTCAAAACTCAATTCAAAAACTTTTTAATCAAAATATAATTTTTTATTTTTTTATTTTATTGAAATTTTTTTTGTTATTTTTTGGGTAAATTACAAACACCCCTCGAGGTTTGGTGAAAATAAGATTCTCCCTAAGGTTTGAGAAATTACAAATTGTCCCTGAAGGTCAAATTTGCATAACAAATTAGGGGAGAATCTGTATAAAAATAAAAACCTCAGGGGGTAATTTGTTATGAAAATATAAACCTCAAGGGGAAATTTGTATTTTGACCAAACCTCGAGGGGGTATTTGTAATTTGCCCTTATTTTTTTAAGTATTGGCCAAATAATTTGTTATGGTTTAGATATATATATGGCCATCCAAAATTTTTTGAAATTAAAAAAAAAATTAAATATTTTAAAAAATAAAATCATTATTTTGAAACATAAAATAAAAAAATATTTTTTAAAATTTTTCTTTAAATAAAATTTTAAAAAGAATTTAGTTACGAGTTTTGAAAAGAATTTTAAATTAAATTTTGAATTGTGTGTTTAGTTACACATTTGAAAAAGAATTTTAAATTTTTTTTTTTTGGTTAGAATTACAATTTCAAAAGAATTTTTTATTAAGATTTTGAGGCGTGTGTTTGGTACCCAACAACGGCTATATCTTTTTATCCTCCTCTCTCCTCATTTGCGATTAAGCTCACATCCCACTATCGCTCTCTGAAAAGTTTTGGTTAGGGTTTCTCTCTCTCTCTCTCTCTCTCTCTCTAGAATGGACAGTGAGAACCCCTCCTCCTCCTCCTCCACTTTCTTCACATTCCCAACCAATCGGCCTCCATTCCTCGCCTTCTTCAGCAACGGAACCCCCAGTTCAACGTCCTCTCCGTTCCCTTCTCCCCACCGATAGATTCAGCATCGTCCCCCGTCAAATTATGCGAATTCACCATGTCTCTCACTCCATAAACGTTGAAGATTCCCAAAACGGCTTCGAAGAAAGAGAGATTTGAAGAGAAACCTGCACAGAGAAGAGAGGTGAGAAGCCATGGGAGGGCAGGGAAACCCTAGAGAGAGAAACAGAGAGGGGGAGAGAGAGAGAGGGGGGAATGGGGGAGGGGAGAGAGAGACGTTTAGGGGAAAAAAAAATTTTAAAAAACGATTGGGAGGAAATCGCTTCTTCCTGCTGTGGCGGCATCCACCCGACCCGGATGTCGTCTGCGCTGATTCGGCGGCTGGGGATTGGGAGGTCACGGGGGATTTCAAGAACATGTCCATTTTCGCCACAATTGACAAGGTTAGTAATTTTACATACATAATTTGTGCTATATATTTACATATATACATATTAATTGTGCCAAATTTAGCTGTTTGAATTCTCAACTTGTATCTGTAGAATTTGTGTGAAATTCTCGTAGAACATTCTGCTAATCTCGTAAATTCCCAACTCTGAAATTGATTGCATTGTGGTTTCCTTTTCATTGATTTTTTTTTTTTTTTCTTTGTTTCTTTGTGTCTGAAATTGATTGCAGTTTGCAAGTATCTTTTTCACCTTTATTTTGAATCCTGCAATCCCAAATCACATTGTTGTTAACCTAAGATAACATGGACATAATAAAAACGGAATAAAAACGATAGTTCATATATATACCGGAAATCTTGAATTACACTTGTTGTTGGTGCCATTGACTGCTCAAAGTTTGACAGGTTCAGCCCTTCGATCCCCACACTGCTGTGTCTTTCTGAGAGTAGATTAACAAATTAATACACCATGGTTTTGTTTTTCCATATCAAATTCTGATAATATTCATCTTTTCAATGACAAAGCCCCAAAGGGTAATCTATCAACAATAGAAAATTTTCTGTGTTTTACATCCAATTTTTGTTTACATGATGGAAACAATCAAATCACACTAAGTTAGGTAAGCTACCAAATATCATACAAACCAAGCAGATAATGAAGATTTTAGTCTTTCAGTTTAATGGCTGCGTGGCTTGCACCCATTACATAAAGATTCAATTAGAAAACTGGCCCACCAATAAATATTATATCTATATTATGTTGTGGTTTGGCAAAAAAAATTTTAATTGGTTTTTTAGAGTTGAGATTTTTTTTAGTTGCGATTAAAAAGTTTGTTTGGGTTGATTATTTTAGTTTAATGGGCTTGGGGTATAGGCTTTTGAGAATCTAAAATGCTTTTGGTTTACTATGATTATCTCTTTTGTGACTTGAGGAAAAGTTGCAGACTTCAAGGATTGCATTAGGGGGACCAACCTTTCATAATTTTGATTTTGGGGAATCCATTTCCTTGAAACCCTAATCTCAACCTTATGTACTTAGTACTAGTTTCCATAAATCCTAATCTCAACATTATGTCCTTTTGTTACATTATTTATTTATACAGCCGGATCTATTTAAAAATAAAAATTAAATCATGTTTCAAAAAAAAATGTATCAAAACTTGACATGGCACGATAATCAAACTTGCTCACCCTTATAATGGAAAATTTCGGTGGATACATATGTAAATATTAGTTGGTGTTAATTTTGCAATTTGATGTTGATGGCAGTAGTTTAATAGGCCCCCATCCTTATCAATAAATATATTGGGAACATGTGAGATAATACTCAAAATTTACCATTAATGAAAATAAAATTAAAAAAAAAAATTGGTTGGTAAAGTTTTTAGAGTTTTTTTTAACAAATATTCTAAAAAAATAATAATAATTTAGATAATTGACCCACTCTTCAAACTATTTGAGAAACTAACCTGCTTTTTAAAATCGCATTCACCTGCACAATACTATTAGGAGTCTCTCTCTCTCTCTCTCTCTCTCTCGATAAATACTGTTAGCAATCTCTTTCTTTTGTTTCTTGATTGATTTGCCGAAAGAATTTAGCTTATGGATTGATGTATAGTTTGGCCTTTTTCCCTCTTATGTAATTTTTGCCCGAGATTTCTCCTTGTGTCTCGTTCTGGATTTTATCTACCGGGAAGAGGAAAATTCTCCTTCATTATTCCCCCTTGAGATACAACATGAACAAAATAAAGTTGGTTGTCTTAAGGCTGGTCATGTTGAATTCTTAGACTATTTAATCTTGGATTAGAAAACTTAGGCTGTCATTGATTTAGCAGTACTGGAGGGCCAACATCAATCATTATATTCTCCTATGTGTTGGAGGGCTAACAAGAATTTGAATCAAAATGGAAATTGATTGGATGGGATTTTGGTGTGCTGAGAAGTTGATGTACAAATGCCTAGGAGGACTAGCTCCAACCTTCAAAATCCACAATTGAAGAAATAATACCTATTGGGAGCAAATATCAATCGTTTTATTCCTCCTTTGTGTCTGCTTAGCAAAATCATAGAAGAAATAATAATACATATTGGGAGCAACTAGAATGGAAAGAACCCTCCTTGTGTGACTTGACTGCTTAGCAAAATCATAGAAGAAAAAATACATATGAAAGCAAGTCAAATCCAAACAAAAGTATAAAGAAAAATCTTAGCCACAACATATCCAATTTTTTATAGGAAAACTTTTGACTTGAAGGATAGCTAAGGGACAAGCTTGAAAGAAAAAATCTTCCATTGTATGAAAATTGTGAGTTTTCAATCAACTTTGTTTCCATCTATTAAAAAACTGAGATCTCAAGTGGAAGCAGACACCCAATCTCTAGGGATTCATGGCTCGAGCAGTGGCCAACGCTTTTGCAAAGTCTAAGGTGGTTTTCACTTGGATTTTGGATGGGATTGGTCTTCAAGTCATCTCATTTATAAATACTGCTCCATCCCCTCTGCTTGTCAATTTTCAGCATTCATGCCTTTTAGTAGGGTCAATAAATAATGTATTTTTTTCCTACTAATTGAAAGAAAGAATAAATAAAAAAACATAGATGATTTTTTTGGGATGTTTGGAATAGTTAAAATGGACCAGCAATTTCGTACGGGAGGAGAATTAAACTAGTTGTAACCAAAATAAATTTGTCAAATAAGAGAAGCATCCATATTCGCTTGCACTATCAATTGATTAATATGCGTTTTACATCACTTTAATACATTTCAAGTTTGTTTTGGTGATTTCCTAGTCAATGGTGGATTGCGTTTAATTTCCTAGTACATGATGTACATCGGATTTTGTTCTTTTATTTTTTTAGCAAGAGAAAAAAAGCTCGAGATATATATATATATATATTGCATGAGAAGAACAACATGCTTTGTCCTCTTTTTGATAACCAAGTCTATTTATTTCATCCATGAAAGCCATTGACTTCCATTCTTAAATGAATGATCAAGTTATGTTGGCTTTTATTAGTGGGAGTTTTCAGAGGCCAACTGTTAATGGTGGACTGTGGAAGCATATGTGCCTTTGTTACTGATCTGTCTGATGTAACTCATGCTGTATTTCCATTTGCATATGAAGTTGGCAACTAAGATGTAGTGACTTGTGACTCCTCCCTCATCCTTGTGTTGTTTCGTAAATAATCCCACATTTGGTACTGCAAAAGTTGCTCAGAATAGCTAATCCCACGTGACCCCTTTACCTACATATGAGGGATTATTTTGTCCTAGGGGTGGGACAGTTAAACCGGGGATAACTCTTTTGCATGTGAATGACTAAAATGCCTTTGCCTGGCTTACACATTCGGGGGTATCTTATTTGCCTAATCCAAACTGAAATCAAACATAGCCGTGTAAAGTGGTGATCAGGTTCTTATTTTGGCACCTTTCTAATATATTTACTTGTCAAAAAAAAAGGGAAGAAGAAAGAAATGGGCCGGAGTCTTCAGTGATTTGTTTTTGGTGATGCATCTAGGAGCACAACAGGAGAATCTTTAATGTAGGTGTAGTTTTTATTTTGGAGTCGAAACATTTGATATTGAGCCCTTTTTTGGATTACTAATGTGTTATGTCTCGATATTTTGAAAATTTCTGGTCGGCACGCTCAGATTGGCGTAGTTTATGGGCAATAACATGATCTTTACCGGTTTAGATAGTCTAGTTCCTTGAGTTGTTGGAGCTTCAGATAATGGTGGCCCTAATTTTGTAGGTATCTCTTTTGAAAATGAGACTTTAAACAAGATGGTTTCAAAGCTTGGTCATATATGGCAATAGTGGACCGTAGTGATGGTCTCTATGCACGTAAATGAAAATTCTCTTTGCATGGAATTAGCTGAATGTCTTTGCTTTCTAGTACAATAAAGCTTGGTTGCAAAACCAAAATGCGGATATTCATAAAAGTAAACTTTTCATAAAAACCGAAAAGCTGCTCGTAGAAATGTTTGGGATGGTTATTATTATTTTTATTTTGAATTTATTGTCGACAGCAATATAGTTTAAAAAGAACAAAAGGTTATTATTCTTTTAGCCTTATTGTTGAGTTTTTAGAACCCAAAAACACATGCATAAAAAATTCTCGAATTTCTTTGAGAATAAGTAGATAAGGAGAAGAGGTGAACCGATATCGTAATAACCGGTATTTATCAAAAAAAAAAAATCAGAATAATTGGAAGATCTTTTGGAATATTAGTTTCTAATTGCTATGACCTTTATTTTGAATTGTTTTACTTGTGTTAAAATGTTGAGTTCATATGACAATGTTATATTTTGTCTATGATTATTTTATAGTACAAAAGAATATCAGCTTTGAAACTGTTCTAAGTGTGCTTTTGCTGTAATAGTGCTGTTGGAAATTATTTTAATATGCATTAATAAATCTTCTTACGTGTGTTCAATTGCCTTTCAAAGTTTTTTTTGCTATTTCCATTGCATTTATGCATGTTTACTAGATATTCCTTTTTCGAGTCTTTTTAAATGTCATGCTGCAACAAAATTTTGATCCTTGTGCATGATATTGCATTAGAAAGCATTGCAATTTTAGGCTATTTACCTTTGTGGAGATGTTTTTCTTCTTATTTTTGTGTCGATTTTTAATTAAGAATTTGGATTATCTTCTTTATTTTTATTTTGTATATTCTTTTCAATGATGACCAAAATTCTTTCAAACCTGATAGTCTCTTGTACAAACTTTATGAGAAAATAGGATTTTATAACAATGGAAAAAGGAAATGACAACTGCAATTTCATTTTTAACATACGGTTCCCACCATACTTATAAAAGTAGCATGTGCAACCCTCTTCAAATTCTTTTTGTCGATTGAATGTTCATTTTTTAGATGTTGTACCAGCCTCGTTACCATCCTTTTGCTATGTCTTGATAGTCTTCTTTTTAATCTTCTTTCCAAGAGGATGTAATAATGAATATGCCATGCATCTTTTGATTTGTCCTTGGAACTTTTTTTTGATAAATAATTTATCCTTTGAACTTTTCATCCTTGAGATCCCACTTATCTGCTAACTGGGGGTTGAAAAGTTGCATGGCCCATGGTTAGCCAAATTCTCCCCATGATTATTCTTAGATGGATGACGGTGGCATGAATATGCAAGTGGTTATTGGATTAGGAGTTGTTTTTGGATTTTATTTTTTGTTTTGTGGAGATGCATTTTCTTTCTGTGTTTTCTTACTTGTAGAGGATGCCTCATCCTTGCCTCTTTTTGATCTATTCAATAAATTCTGCTTTTTCGATCAAAAAAAAAAAAAAAAAAAAGTTCATCATTTGAATTAAGAGGTGGTTGATTGGTTTTGAATGGTATAATTTCTTCTTTTCCGATGTTTATTGTTTTTATCGTCTCGAGGTGCATTCTTTAGAAAGTCAGATAGGGTACAAGCTTCAGTTCAAGTCAAGCTCACTTATAAATGGTGTAGAATTCAATTTATTTGATGAGCTTGCTAAGGCTTGGTTTGGCTTAGTAAGCCATGATTGCTTTGATGGTTTTATTTATATATTTAAGTTTTTATGTGGAATGTTCTTTGTACCATTTAAGTAGGAACAGATTGATGCTACTTTTTTGCAAAGGAAGCATTGTTAGAGGATAATTTAAGAGCAACCCACCACTTGCCTTGATGAGTTTGGATCATTGAATATTAAGCAAGCTGAGTCAGTTTATTATGCTAACATGTGCTAGATGAAGGTGAAGGTTCCCACTTCATCTAGACTGTAAATGCGATGAAGCCAGCCAAGTACAAGGAGCTTGAGCTTGGTTCAGTAGCATAGGAGCTAGGCTCAATCTCAGCTTAGACTTGTTTTGACAAGTAAAATTCATACAAAGCCGGGTTTTGGAGATAAGCCACTACTAATTCGATATTTCCTGGAGACATTTCTTTGATTGACTTGAGTGTAGTTTTTGATTCTCTCTTCTTCTTCTTCTTCTTTTTTTTTTTTTTTTTTTTTTTGTTTTTTCACTTTTTATTTATTTTTTTACAAGATGTAGTTAAGAAGTTTAGCTTTTCTCTGCTTCTCTTTCTTTGGCTTCTTGCTTTGCACTTCAACTTTTCAATGAGAATCTTGAGGGTCCATTTGATTAAGTAAAAAATATGATGGAAAACAAAAGTGATAGATAGTGAAGTGAAAGAAAAGGTGAAAGGAAAATTTATTTTCTCGTTTGCATTTGGTTTAATTTTTTGTGAGAAAGTTACAATAGTTGGCTACTTTAATGAGAGAAAAAAGTGACTGTATTTTTTTTGTAAGAATCTAGAAGCAAAGTTGCCATTCTGGTGTGGGTTGTATAAGATATTTAACTTTGTTGTATTTTCCACCCTTCTCCTGCTAAACAAATACATGAAATTAAATAGTTGAATTTTTGTTCTCTTTCCCCATCTTCATCCTGTTCAAACTCAGTCTGAGTGATTGTATGTTGTTTCTTTAGCAGTCACTTGCTTTGCTGACATCAACTGTTCGTTTGAAATTATTTTGCAGTTGTATCCTCCTAATGATTGGCTAGTGGGGTCATCCTTGCCCTCTAAATTCAGCCCAACCATTATTGAATCAACACTCAATGAGCTTACCCCAAACAATGTTAGGTGAGTTCATTGCTGCTCCGAGAAGCTCTAACTTACTATATTACTGATACATATGCTATGATTGACACTTCCTTCCCTTTATATATTTGTTTTGTCCAGGACGTACATTTAGTATCGATGATGCAAAATGTCCTTAATTTTGGCATTAGTAAACAGGCTAATGAAGTATCTGTTCAAAAACATGCTAATGAAGCATTTAGACTTCAGTTTACACAGAGCATACAAGATCACTTTGTGCATGCCTGCAATTACTTGTTATGCATTGCATGTTTGTTTTAGTTATTATTAGAGAGGTCCATTACATGCTATGAACAAATAACAGAGACGGGAGTTCGCAGCTCAGATAAATAAATGATTGCATGTTGTTCTTATATACCTACTTTATTGAAAAGACACATGGAAAATGCTTCATCTTCAGTTGGATCAGAAACTATCCAGAGAGTAATGTGACTAATAAAGTTTCTGATAGAATTGTTGTCTTTGCGAGTTAAATATCGTAAGTGTCAATATAGTCAATAATAAGACAATTTGCATGTCGCTGTGCATATAGGATCCAAATGCCATTGTTTCAAGTATACTCATAACATGTGGTTTGGCTGGCATAATATGAAAGCATGTTTAAGGTGAATGTTCATTTATTTCATCTAGAAATTTAGGATGCTAGGAACTATCCAGAAAGGATGGGAAAACTGAAATTTAGGCAATCAACAATGTCTTGCCTTGCTACTTGAAGGTTTGATTTCAGTAGAATATTCAAAAACTTGATTAACGTCTGCTAATTTGTCATTGGATTTTACAGTAATTATGGGTATTGTGAGTGCTCAATTCATCTTTCCCTCCTCTCCGTTTAGTACATAGCTAGTGTATTACTGGTAAAACTTCATTAGTACACTTGCCCAAATGGAAGGTAATGATATTGAGGACATTTCTTTCACTTGGCAATTTTGATGTTGAATAGATGTTTAGACAATAATGAATACTTGTTGACTATGCTCTTATGTCCATGCTTGCCCAACAATTGTTGGGACACTTGCAAAAGTGTTCACCTTTATTGACTTAAGTACGTGCAGTAGTCCAAGGGCATTACTCCTCCTTGTCAAAGAATTTTTATATGGTTATTATTTTAGGTTAAGTATGCTATATAAGTGAATTCACTTTCATTATTGTACATCACATTCCATCCCACATCGTCTAGGTAGGAAAAGTTCCTGGGCTATACAAATGAGTTCATATTCCTTCCAAGTAACAACATGCTTTAAACCCTTGAGGGCCTAGCTCAAAGTGAACAATTGTTATGATTTGAGATGGGGGTGTTATAGTAGCAAAAGCTGTTAGAATATTTCCTTATTTCCTTATTTAGATTAGATTGTGATTGTGATTCCTTAATCAGTCAGTCAATCAATCAATATAAAAGGTGATTCCTTAATCATTGCCTTAGGGCTTCCTTTTGTAATAGTTGATTGATTAATATAAAAGGTGATGATTTCATAATCATCACTCAAGCTTTGTATTCTCTTAAATTATATGGTATTAGAGACAAAACCCTAAAAACCGTCACTCACACAGCCGCTACCACCAACCACCATCACCTATCACCACCCATCCTCAGATCGGCTGGTCCTTGAGTCTCTGTCGGAACCAGCCAAGGTCCCATAGAGTCTGCTTCGACTTCAAAGAATGCCCTCCTGCCTAGTCGACCTCGTGAGGGTTGTCCTAGCCTATCTTTATGTATTTTGGCTCAGAGATGAGTGTTTGTGGGTTGCCCATCTTTTGTTGCCTCTGAGTCTCTGCCGGAACCAGCCAAGGTCCCACAGAGCGTTTTCGACTTCAGCCGAAGGTTCCTCTGGCCTAGTCGACCCTTGTGAGGGTTGTCCTAGCCTCTCTTTACGTGTTTCGGCTCCTGTGGATGAGTGTTTGTGGGTTGCCCATCTTCTGTTGCCTCAAGTTTCTTTCCCTCTACCTATGTTACACGGACTCTTTGGAATTTCGAAGGTACCTGTGTCGACACGACACGGGTACGGGTGCGGGATACGGCCGGGATACGGCTCCTTAGAAACGGATACGGCAGAAGAATCGAAAGAGAAGAGAGCAAGGAGAGAACCTGGCCTTCGACTTCAATCGGTTGCAAAGCATTGATCGATCTGTGAAGTTGATCGATCTGCGAAGCTTGATCTGCGAAGTTGATCAATCTGCGAAGTCGATGTACTGTGCTTCGTCGTCTTCCCCTTTGATCTTGATCTCGGACTCTCTTCGTCGTCTTCCCCTTCCGTTGTCTCTGCGAGGTCATTGCTCTACCAACCAATTTTCTAGGTCTTCCCCTTCCGTCGTCTCTGCGAAGCTAACACAATTTTTATTTCTACGTCTCTGACTTTTCTTTTTAATATAATTTGAATTATATATAATATAAATTATATTAATATAATATTATTCATATTATATAATATTATTTATTCAAAAAAATATTATACAATATAATATATCATAAATAACATAACTTTTATGTCTAAAATTAAAATAATTTATTTTATCATATATAATATAATTTATTTTATGTCTAAAATAATGTTTATAATTTTTATTCATTATTTATTTGTTATTTTTTTAATAAAATTTGTTATTCCTTAAACTTTTTAAACTCATCTTCATATAATAAATATATTTAAAAATAACTATTTAACATATCTCTGTACCCGTATCTTAATTTGGATTCGTATCCACGTATCCTTAATTTTTAATTTTAAAGTGTCTGACCCTTAGATACACACCCGTACCCGATACCCGCACCCGAATCGGTGTAACGTAGATTACTATTAGGAATCTCTCTCTCTCTCTCTCTCTCTTGATAAATACTATTAGGAATCTCTTTCTTTTGTTTCTTGATTGATTTGCCGGAAGAATTTAGCTTATGGGTTGATGTATAGTTTGGCCTTTTTCCCTCTTATGTAATTTTTGCCCGGGATTTCTCCTTGTGTCTCGTTCTGGATTTTATCTACCAGGAAGAGAAAAATTCTCCTTCATTATTCCCCCTTGAGATACAACATGAACAAAATAAAGTTGGTTGTCTTAAGGCTGGTCATGTTGAATTCTTAGACTATTTAATCTTGGATTAGAAAACTTAGGCTGTCATTGATTTAGCAGTACTGGAGGGCCAACATCAATCATTATATTCTCCTATGTGTTGGAGGGCTAACAAGAATTTGAATCAAATGGAAATTGATTGGATGGGATTTTGGTGTGCTGAGAAGTTGATGTACAAATGCCTAGGAGGACTAGCTCCAACCTTCAAAATCACAATTGAAGAAATAATACCTATTGGGAGCAAATATCAATCATTTTATTCCTCCTTTGTGTCTGCTTAGCAAAATCATAAAAGAAATAATAATACATATGGGGAGCAACTAGAATGGAAAGAACCCTCCTTGTGTGTCTTGATGCTAGCAAAATCATAGAAGAAAAAATACATATGAAAGCAAGTCAAATCCAAACAAAAGTATAAAGAAAAATCTTAGCCACAACATATCCAATTTTTTATTTGAAAACTTTTGACTTGAAGGATAGCTAAGGGACAAGCTTGAAAGAAAAAATCTTCCATTGTATGAAAATTGTGAGTTTTCAATCAACTTTGTTTCCATCTATTAAAAAACTGAGATCTCAAGTGGAAGCAGACACCCAATCTATTAAAAAACTGAGATCTCAAGTGGAAGCAGAAACCCAATCTCTAGGGATTTTCATGGCTCGAGCAGTGGCCAACGATTTTGCAAAGTCTAAGGTGGTTTTAACTTGGATTTTGGATGGGATTGGTCTTCAAGTCATCTCATTTATAAATACTCGTTCCATTCCCAACTGTTTGTCAATTTTTAGCATTCATGCCTTTTAGTAGGGTCAATAAATAATGTATTTTTTTGCCCACAAATTGAAAGAAACAATAAATAAAAAAACATAGAGCGACCAATGTAAAAGGGAGGGAAAGTCTAACTCATTCCCTAACTCTTTCTTTTCTCTAAACCTACATATGTGTATATATATGTATGTATGTATATATATTAATATAATTTACCCTAAAACATTGATTTTGGTTCTTTGTGTGGTGTAGCTAAAATTAAATACAACAATAGGTTGAGTATAGGAAGATTCATAGTTCTCAACCAAACTTGCTAGCATGTCCACCAACAAAGCACACATACAGTAAGCAAACATTTTTTCTTTAATTTGTTAAAGTTATATATTCCTTTATTTTTATTTTTCCTTCATGTCTTGGGAGGGCCTGAACCTTGCACCTTATCTTTTTGGGTATTAAGATCAGAATTATCAATATAAAAGGGAATGAAGTCTAACTCATTCCCTAACTCTTTCTTTTCTAGCACTGAGCTAATAGCTGATATTTTATTTTTTAAATTCTAAAATAATGAATTAGAAACAAAAGGTTGGTTTCTATTTAATGAGGTTTCTGTAAACTAGATTTAAAAAATAAAGAAACAAGAAGAGGGTGGGTAAACAGGAACACATGGTCCCTGCCCGTCCCCACTCTTTGCCCGTGCTTCCAGTACTCAACATGATGTGAAAGCAATAATCAATAATTTGTGGTTGAATTTGAAGTTTATTAATCACATATTTTTTACAGGTTACGCGGTCTATTGGTGACGATGATATGAAGCCTGTTGTGACTGCAGAACCTGAGATAACTGAGACCATACTGTTTGTAGAAGATGAATACTTGGTAAGGTCCTTTGATCTGATAATCTTCTGTTATCTGGGGTTTATTATTTGTGTGCTACGACAAACTAATAAATGGATTTGTGGCTTCTAAATAGACTTTTCTGTAGAGTTTCCAGGGAAATCAGAAATTTTAAATAACTGCAGTTGCATCTGCTTTAATCACTTTAAAAGCATTTGTTCTATATGCCATTACCAAACACAATTTTCAGAGTGCTGGATGATCATAGCACAATTCATGTTCTTGCAATTTGAAATTTGTAGGCCCCCAATTTAGGAGGTCCCATACTTGGAAATGTTATTAGCAAGACAATAGAATAATCTGAGATATATTATTGAAGTTTGAAATCAGTAGCCTTACGTAACAAGATTTTCTCCAAGTGTTTCCCACAAACACTCCATTAATCCCAATAGTTTAAAAACCCTTTTACGAATGATGTGGAAAAGAAGTAACACAAGGTTTTAGAACAATAAACTTTTAAGGAGTTGAATTTAAACAACAAAGCTCAAATGCAAAAGAATATGGAAGTTGAAGCTCAAAACTTGAAAGATCTTGATGGGTATTACATTTAATCCTTCATCCCATGTTTGTAGACATGTAAAAATCTTGTTTTTATAGCCCTTCATCTCATTTTGGTCATTCCAGTGCAGTAAATGCGTCTCTAGCAGTTGAAACGAAGTAGCTGTTGCATATTTTAGAATTTAAATTTCGCGACGAAGGAGTCAACTTATTTTGAATCTAGGTGAAATCTGAAGCTCTCATAACTTTTCTTAATGGATTCGATTTATTTTGTCAAGGAGTTGACTAATCCTTTTATCTGCACAACAACTGGAGTTCAGGGTCGACTCATTTATTTGGGGTCGACTCAAGACCTTCAATGTTTTTAAGATTTTCACGTGTTAAGCATCTCAAACTTATCCAAAACCCTTTCTAACTCCAAAATAATTTAGATAATGAACATTTAATCACAAAACAAATATCAAAGACTTATTTTGGAGCTTTTTAATCTCAATCATTACAGCAGGAAAAATGTAAAACTTTTAAAACACTTGTACTCCTTTTGTAATGAATTATTCATCAAATACTAATGACAAAATCATGTTACATTCTCATATTTCATTAAGCTATCCAATACCTAACACCAAAGGATATTGACAATTCAAAGTACAAGTTTATCATTTGCTAGCCACTCACTAATTTTGTATTGTGAAATATCAAACATATATCACTGTAAAACACAACCAACAAAAGCATCATAGACAATATCAAAACTAAACCATAGGTCTAATTTCTCTTTCATTTGAAGCATTTTGAGGCTTCTTGAATTCAACCCTTATTCATTTGTTATGTTTACAGTTAAAAATAGAATACAAGTATCTTGGCAGACTAACCCCAAGGGGTTGGCCTAGTGGTCAAGACCTGGGCCTGGGGTGTGCTCCCTTCAAAATCTACTAAGTGCAAATAATTTCTCGGGACCAGTTCATATGGGACTTTGCCCGACCCCCCACTAGTGGATGGTGGGATTGGTCTTCCGAAGTAGTCGGTCTAGTGGGCCAGATGCTGAGTTATCAAAAAAACAAAAAAAATTTATCTTGGCAGACTTGTAATTATTCTAATTTGTATTATGCTTTTCGTTTGTTAGTGCATAACACAGGTAGGCACTCAGATCAAACTTATTCAAAAGAGATCGTATACCACAATTTGATCGATTATGGTTTATGCCTTTGTTTTTCGGTTCTAAAAATAAAAAAATTCTAGCGACCTTGCCCTATCTCTTCCCTTCCCATTCATACCTCATGGTTTCAAAGCATTGAAATAAGACAAAACAAGGAGGGTGTGGAGTAAGCCTAGAATGAGAGAGTGTTCTGACGATTGAACTTCCATAGAACTACATGTAAAGTGATACAGTCCATACCTAATATTAGGAAGATAACCTCTCTAGTATATTTGGGACTAGTTAAGTTTGAGATAACATTATAGTGTTAAAGATATCAGAATATATGAAGATCCATAACTGAAGGGATTTGATTGTATCTCCCACTATATATATGGTGTACCATGTAATCAAAAGGATTAACTAGTGTGAATAAAAGATGTAGCCAATAGGGTTTTGTATGTGTGGACGTAGGCCAAGATTGACTGAACACCACATTAACTTTTTGTGTTCTTTCTTCTCTTTTTTCTATTTTTATTATCTCTTCATATTCAACCACCTTGTCATATTACCAATATCAACTGTTAACACCTCCCTTCACATGCTTCTCATATTTCTGAACTTGGAGTTATATTCTTTAGTTTAGTGATCTCTAAAAAATGATCTTTTGAAAAAAAATTACGATTGGTAAAAGGGGTGGGAAGTAAAACCCTAGATAATTTTGCGGCCTTTATGCTTTTCCCAATAATTCTTATTTAATTCAAATGCTTATGATGTATGTTTCATTTGTAATCAGACCATTTTCAAAATTTTGCTTTATTTATGACGGATGGTTGTGACTTGTTAGCATATCACATTTTTATAGAGAGAGTAACAATATGTGTTCGACTGTCAGGTTATGGCTAGCGATGGCTCTGGGATGTTATGAGCAACGCAGAGATTGTTTGCATAATAAAGGACACAGTGAAAGAACCTGGGATGTGCTCAAAGAGATTGGCAACCGAGGCTGCTGAACGTGGAAGCAAAGATAATATAACTGTTATTGTCGTTTTCCTGCATCCTGTATCTACTGCAGAGAGGATTTACTAGGTTTGATGGTATTCTTATACAAATTGTTTTGTATGTATGAAATTAATTTTAGTGAGACATGGAAATGAACCAGAGGTGGTCGGAAAAGGTTTACCTCCTCGTCTTGTGGAAATTGTATGCGTACATTTATTTTTAGTGGGAAACTACACAAAGCATATGCTTGTATTATTGGATTTCAATGTGCATATATGGAATAATATTGCTAATAGATGTTTAATGTGTTCACAGTGCGCGTGCGCGCACACACACTCTCTCTCTCCCCAAAAAGGCATGAACACTTCATTAAAATTAAACTGTACTACATGATTAAGGCAGGAATTTTTGATATGCTAATACGATTCAAATCTACATGAATATGTATATGGCATGACTCGTTAGCACGGATATTAAATAGGTTGGATTACTGTCAAATTTGTATAGAACAAAGCTGACACGAATAATCGGTATAATGAAAAATTAGTTACATATCTAAAATTATTTCTATTAAAGGGTGTTATGACATTTTTTAATCTCTTATATAACTCCATCTAACTAAGAAAAAAGCATGTAAAATAGGATTTGAAAGCTAATAAAGTTTTTGTTTTCAATTGAAAATTTATTTGTCTACTGTTTGAGTTAATTTAGTAAAAAATATATATATATAATAATAAGATATTGTTTTTGTAAATTAAGAAAATCAAATTGAATTGAAATCAAATATTCTTATGAATAATTTTATTCAATATAGATTAGTTTCATAAAAATTAAATTGTGAAGACATTTTTTTTTATTTTTTTTGTACGCTTGATATTTTTAACTTATGGTAAAATGTTTTTACATGACACATTAATACTATACAAATCGAATACAAATCAGAAATGACATGACACAATAACATGAAATAATACATGAGTTAGGTTATTATTAAGATAATTTTGACATATTCAAAATATCACGACATGAACATGACCCCGAAAGCATGCGAAGAAAGCAAGAAAACCTATATAATTATATTAGTAAAGCGTAAAGAGATTTCCTCTTCTTATTATCTTACTATTGACCTTGAAACATTTGTACTAACCCAAATCCGGTTCATCCCTCTTTTGATTTATTAACTAGAGCTTCAGGCTTGTTGATATTATTATGGCCGTGAAAGGCCTCAAATGAGAGATTTTTCTTGCTTCACTCCCAGCATTGAAAATAGGCAACCTTATGTCAATATGAGCTCGTCCGAAGATCGTGATTTAGCTGTTGCGAACTCCTTAGCTTTCCGCTAGACCCACCCCCTAGCTGTAAAAATTAATGTCCGCCATTTATTTGTTTCATAACCATCACTACTATATCATAATCTAGAATCACAAAATTTCTAAACCAAGACAACTACTATACACAATTCTAAAAACAAAAAAACAAAAAATAACAACCATCACTATTCGTGATAATCAAACACAACTATAAATCATTAACCAAACATTCCTAATGTTATTTTGGTTAATAAATTTGGTTGGAGATTTAGCAAATGAAAGGGAAAAAGTACGTAAAATGCGAATAAAATATAGTTACATTTTATCGACATTTCACACAACTTTTTCTTTTTCTTTTCAAATCCTTACTAAAATTTATCAACCGAATACAACCTAAATATTTGGGGGAAATCAAAACAGTACACTTTTGAGATATTCTAAATAAGTGCACTTTTTGACTTTTTATAAAATATGAGTTGGGTATGGGTTGGGTTTGAAGTAATGTGATAGAGAGGTGACATGACTTAAATAAGATAGTGACTTTTTGACTTTTTAATTTTTTTAGAGGATGACAAACAAGGACGGCAAGATTTTTCTTGACTCTAACCAGGGGCACGGCCATAAATTTTCTTGTAATTTTATTGTGCATAGCTTTAAACTATAAACGACCGAAATGATATTTGCAATGCTTTGTGATCAGGGAGAAGTTTGGTATTAAAATAGTTAAAAACTTATTCAAAAATTAAAAAGCTTAAAACTCATATAAAAAATAAAAACTCATCTTTTATTTTTTTGCATATTTTCTATAAAAAATAAAATAAAAATTAGAGTCATTTACAAACACTTTCATTTTTCACTTCATATTTTAATCAAAAATTACTAAAAATAAATCACTTCCCAAAAGAAAATTAAAAGATGGGAAGACGAGTAATGGTATTTGATTGTATTTGTACCAATGTAGTCACTATGTTAAACCACTTGCGTGGCTAGTCCTTTGGTCACTAAGTCTCTCTTAAGGAGAAATTTTGAGTTACACTCTTAGGAGTATAATAGGAGGCAAGACTTAGTGTTTGTTAGGAGAAGGTGTGAGTTCAACTCCCTTAGATGTTAATCTAATAACTAATTACTAATTTTTGCTAATAAGAAAATAAAAAATAAAAGCAGAAAAACAATGAAAAAAGAAGGGTTGAAGATGGAAGAAAAAGTAAAATAAATGAGAAGAGAGGGGAAGGAAATAGCGAAAATATTGTACATAAATATATTAAAATATACATTTTTATAATTATAAAAAAAAATTTTAAAAAAGAATATCGTTAAATTTGCAATAATTTTCCCAATCAATATTAAAATAGATGTATATTTGCAAAACAAAAAATAGAAAAGAAAATAATATTATATAGATACTTTTTTCATATTATAGAACAAGTAGTGCTATATAAAAAATAAAAATAAAAAATTGTACACAATTATTGCAATAAAAACAAAATAAGTAATGCTAATTTTTATCATTGTTACATCATTTTGAGAGTAAATTTTATAAAAAAATTATGGTGACATATCATTTTTCTTGTAAAAACATTATGTTAATTTGGACCTAAACATCTAAAAATTCAAGAAATGACTAGTGTACACACCCTTTAAAAAAAATTAATCACACCATAAGAATCTCTAATTCTGACCCTTAAATATTTGAAAATTAATGTGTCCATTTATGTGTTTCACAACTATCACCACTATATCATAATCTAGCATCACTAAATTTAAAAACAAAGACGACCACTACACTCAAATAAAAAATAAAAAAACAAAAAAGGCAACCAATACACGTGATAATCAAACACCACTATAAATCATTAACAAAACATTCTTATGTATTTGGGGAAGAAAAAAAGATTGGGAACTCTAAATTAAGAGTTTTAATAGTTTTAATTGGTGTGTAGGTCTCATGTGATGTGATGTTTTGATTTTGGTTTTTTTTTTTCTTTTTTTTTTTTTTTATTTCTCACATTATTAGTGCTCTTTTAGAAATCCCAAATTAAAGGGATGTATCATTACTGATTTGGGAAAAACCAAATCTGTACATTTAATAATGCAGAATTTTCTTTACTCTAGCAGGGCCCACAATTATAAATTTTCTTGTAATTTTATTGTGCATAGCTTTTAACTATAAATCAACCAATTAATGTTTGCAATGCTTTTGTGATTGAAAAGAAATTGTTTGGTGTTAAAATAGTTAAAAACATATTGAAAAAAATAAAAAAGTTAAAAAATCATATAAAAAAATTTAAAATTCTTTTTCATTTTTTTTACACATTTTTTCTAAAAAAAAAAATTGAAGTGCTTTAATTTTCCAAATACTTTAATTTTTTCACATCATATTTTAACTTAAAAAATTTACTAAAAAAATCACTTGCCAAAAGAAAATTGAAAGATGGGAAGATAAGATTAATGGTATTTGGTTGTATTTGTACCAAGTCATTGGTTAAACCATTAATCTAATCAAGGAGAGGGTGTGAGTTCTCCATGGTGTTAATCTAACAATTAATCACTAACTTTTGCAAATAAATAAATAAAAGCAAAAAAACAATTAAAAAAATTAAAATTAAAGCAAAAGTAAAATAAATAAGGAGAGGGGGAAGGGAATGAGTGTAAAAATCGTCTGCCGGCCCGATATTCGACACAACCCGACCCCCCAGTCTAGGGCTTGGTCCGTGCTTTTTTGGGCTTGACCTAGCCTGAACAACCCAACCTGAGGCCCAAACTGTCTGGCACCCAACATCACTTGCAAGCTAAGCCCAAGACCAAGTCCAAACCCAGGCCCGAGGTCTGATTAACCCTAGGATTGGACTTGAGCCTAGGCCTAAATTTTTTGGAACTGGACTGGCCTCTGTCTGACCGTAATTTTTGGCAAGAGCCCGAGCAGGACCAAGCTAGACGGGCCAAGCCAGGCCGATTTTACACCCCTAGCAAAGGGTCGTTATCTGTATATCTATTTCTAAGAAGCTTTTGATTACATCATATAAATATCTCTTTCAATTTATACATAAAAGTCATTCTTTATAAGGTACAACTATGTAATGTATAAAAAAAATTAACTATCATCGTCTTTTTTTTATTGAAATAACGCAATAGTGAAATATATATATATTAATCCACGATATCTCATGTTAGTTGTCCACTTCTAAATTCTCTTCTTTCTCTTTATCTTTTCTACATGACAGTCTAAAAGGGCTATGAATAACACGAGACATCACATGCAAATGCTGTTAGGGTAATGCTAAAATATGTAAACCATATGCGCTTTTGTTATATATATATATTACATATTTTTATGATAAATATTATATATTTTTTGCCTCAAAGTGGCCAAAAAGAAAATGGGGTTTAAAAAGCACCAAATGGGCTTAAAGAGCACCAAAGAGATACTGTTTGGCTCCATAACAAATTCGATTGTGCTCAGTAGGTACCCCTTCTTCCTAAAAGTTTGGGAGACTCTATTCTATACGGTATACACCCATGAAAAGCAGAACTAATGGGAGCTCCATGGAGAAGAAGTGCGGGTGTTGATCATTTTTCATTTCCAAACCCTCTGGCTTCCAATGACACTGCCAACACCATCTCAACAGCTAGTCTTGTTTATCACCCATGTATCATATATAATATATACACACCTCCACATACACGTGGGGGTCAAAGAGTGGAGAACAAAAAATAAAAATTAACATTTTTTTGAGCCAATCAAAAATCAGTGGGGGTGGTGGGGGTCACCCCCACTGGGGGTCTAAGTCATTTTTTATTTACATTTATATATAAAATCCTTTCTTTATAATGTACAACTATGATAATGTATAAAGAAAATAAAAATTTAACTATCATAGCCTCTCTTTATTATTGAAATGACATAATAGTAAAATATATATACATATATATATATATTAACCCACAATATTTCACGTCAGTTACCTACTACTAAATTCTATTTCTCCTCTTTATCTTTTCTACATAATAGTCTAAAAAGGTTATGAATTGACTGAGACATCACATGCAAAAGTTGTTAGGGTAATGCTAAAAGGTGTGTACCATATACATTTTTGTCATGTATTTTTGTCAAATATAATATTTATTTTTATAGTAATTGTTACGTATTTTTAGCCCAAAGCAGCCAAAAATCCAAAAAAATAAATAAATAAATATCTTGAAAAGTACACCAAAGCATCACTGTTTGGCCCTATAGCAAATCTTGCTATACTCACAGGTACTCGTCCTCCCTATAAAGGTTGGGTGATTCTATTCTATGAGGCTCACAACCCATGAAAAGTAGAAGTAGTGAGAGCTCCATGGAAAAGAAGCGTGGGTGTTAGTCATTTTTCACTTGCAAAACCCTTTGACTTCAAAAGACACTTCCAACAGTATCCCAACAGTCAGTCTTGTTTATGATCTAGGTATAGTATATATTTATATTGCAAAACTGGCCTGACTAGGCCCGAGGCCCAGTCCAGCCCAACCCTTTCGGACTAAAGCTTGGACCATGTTTTTCTGACTCAACCCTCCCTGAAGCCTAGGCCCAATGACACCTACAAGCTATTTTGGTGAAAAAAATTAAAAAATTAAAAAAATCAAGCTCGAATGAGAAATGACCAAAGCCTGTGCCCAGGCCCAAGCTGAGACCCGAAGCCTGATTATCCCTGAGCCTGGGCTTTGGCATGGGACTAGATTTTTAAGAACTAGACCTACTCGGTTCAACCCGATTTTTTGCACGAGCCCAAGCAAGGCCAGGATGTGATGATTTTATTCTCCTAGGAATGGGTTGTTACCTGTATATCTATTTTCTAGGGAGTCTTTGGTTACACCATATAAATATCTATTTTCATTTATATATAAAAGCTTTTCTTCATAATGTACAACTATGATAATGTATAAAAATAAATAAATAAATAACTATTATAAAAAAATGACTTGTTAAATTTATTTAATTTTCTCCTTATGAAATATAACATAATTTTCACAAAGTTTAAGTAAGAAATTATATTCGATTAATCATATACTAAAACTAATTCAATTTTTTTATTCACACCCTGGCCCTCTAGACATAATTTTTTATTCTGCCCCTATTAACATCTACCTTAATAGCTCATGTTAACAAACTTCATAAATCAAATGCTAGTCAATAATGGAATGCTAAGAAAAAGAAATGGAAAATTCACATAGAATTTGTTCAATTAAATACATATGGAGACCATGGACTTTTGTAGAGAGTGATTAGACTAGCAAAAAAAATTTGACATAGAATTTGTTCAATTGGATACATATAGAGACCACAGACCTTTGTATACAGTAATTTGATTAACAAAAGAATTTGTTCAATTAAATATCTATGGAGACCATGAACCTTTGTAGATGGAAATTTGACTAATAAAAAACTCACATACAATTTATTCAATTAAATACATGAGGAGACCAGTGACCTTTGTGGACACTAATTTGACTAACAAAAAAATTGAAATAGAATTTGTTCAATTAAATACATATGGAGACCATAGATCTTTATAGACAGTAATTTGACTAACAAAAGAATTGGCATAGAATTCATTCAATTAAGTACATATGAAGAACACGAACCTTTGTAGACTAACAAAAAAAATTGGCATAAAATTTGTTTAATTAAATACATATGGAGTCCATGGATCTTTGTAGACGGTAATTAGACCACAAAAAAAATTGACATAAAATTTGTTCAACTAAAGACATACGGAGACCATAGATCTTTATAGATGGTAATTTGACTGACAGAAAAATTGACATAGAATTTGTTCAATTAAATACATATGGAGACCACAAACCTTTCTAGGCGGTAATTTTTTATCGACCTACAAAATATTGATATGGAATTGTTCAATTAGATGTATGCTATTAAGTATTAACCTATGTAACCTTAGCTTATTTATGGTTTGATTATCTATAAGGAATATGTGTAAATTTAAAGGTAATAAAAGTTATATAATCACTCATAAGTGAAAATATTATGATGTAAAGAGCTTAACAAGGTTGCAAACGAGTAATAGTTTGTTCAACATTGGTTTGAAAACACATTCATTTTCAAAGCATATTCAAACTTGGTATATTTAAGTAACAAGTTTATCTCAAACAAGTTTTAACAAGTCAAATCTGAGTTGAGCTCGAGTAACTTATTTGTTTTATAGTGCACAAATATTTAACTGATCAAACTTGGCTTATTTACATAACAAGTTAATCTTGAACAAATTTTTAACAAGTAGTAGAACAAGAGTCAAGCTCGAGCAGTTTTTTTTAATAGTGCATAGTCGATAATAGGTTGTTTAAGATTGATTTGAAAACTTAATAAGATTTAAAATGTGTTTTATAATTGGCTTGATTACATAAGGAGTTCTCGAACGAACTTTTAACGAGTCAAATACTAGTCAAGCACAAATAACTTTGTTTGTTTTACAATCCTAACTTTAATTAATATGTAATAAAAAAAATAATTTAATTTGTTAAATCTAACTGGGGACTTTTACTTCCGTTTGGACTTGCCACTCTCCGAAACAAAAAGAGAAAGACAACTTATTTAATTTTTTAACTAAGTCCACGAAGAAGGAAAGTTACTACACCCACATAGAAAAGAAGGTGCAGAGAATACATTATAAGAATCCTAAATCTCCGAGAAAACTAAGAGCTAGTTGGAAGGAAAGAAAAGATATCCATTTGAATCCTTACTTGTGTACTCGTTGACAAAGTAGAATGATAACAAAAATAATACATGTAATTGACCTTACTTAATTGAGACACAACTAAGATTAATTTGGTTAAGATGTAAATTTATTTTCTTTATTGTAATATAAGTGATAAATAAGTTATAAATAAATTGGTAGATAGTACTAGCTTACCCATTACAACCCAACATTAAACATGCTACACATGTCAAATTAACCCAACACAATTTATTTATTAATTACTTAATTAGTTAAGTTGCTATTGAACTATTTTGTGTAATATATTTGTAAGTCAACATGACCCTACAAACCAATTAATCGAACAGGCTTGACATTTCTAGACTATTCCAAATTAATCAAATAATTAAATAAATTACATATATGAAGAGTATTTTTTAAAGATACAAATTAATATTTGGTTTGAAGTATTTATGTCAAGGGAAAACGTGTTTTGAGGTTATGCTCAGACACGTGGCATGGTATGATGCACTTACATGTACGAATATGGTCCAAATAGGCTTTAAGTGATCTGGCATATGAGGGCGGACTCAAGAAATTAAATCAGAAAGACACTTATTAATTATTACATTAAAAACTTTTACAAAAATATTTCACATAAATTTTTACGATTGACTTCAAGAAAAATAAAAAATAAAAATGTTATTTGTAACTAGTTTATCATGGACCCAAAAAAAAAAAGTCATGGATATAAGTTTTAAGATAAATTATATAATGATAAAGTAATTTTTATACCAAATATGAGTAAAAATTCAATATAATAGTAATATTGCGTCATCATTGACATGTGATATCACCAATCAATAGTAAAGAAATACATGGAGGATGAACAACACATGTCAAAATGTAACTAACAATCCAATAAATTCCATATCTTTATTGAGATTAATTATTTTTCATGTCAATTATAATAGACATCACCACAATATTGAAATTTTCATAAACAATAATAGGACTTATTGTAGTCTCTTTATTTTCAATCAAAATAACCATTATTGTTATCATAATTTAAAAAATGTCATTGACATTTCACTCTAAATAATATTTTTATAATTTTTTTTATTTAAAGTATTTTTTTATGTTTGTAAAAAAAAAAAATCCAAAACTCAAGGGGGCGCGTGACCCTTAGACCCTCTTTGCCTCTGCCGCTGACAACTACTGACAACTATCGATGTGGTTGGGCTTGTGGGGCTTACTACTGGAGGTCATTGAGATGGTACTAAAAGGCTAATCTGGCATATCAAATTATATGTGGTTAGTTGATCCTTCTTAAGCGGAGTGTACAAATATCGTTAGAGTTGTTAGATAGTGTTCAGGAAGCTTGAAAGGCTAGCCAAAATGCCTTTGGAAGGTTCCTAAATTACTGCTGAAGAAACACCTTTGGGTTCAGATGGAGTTGAGCACGATTCTTATGATGTTGAGAGGCATGTTTAACCCCTACCATCCTCTATTTTCATCTACGAAAGTGTACAGGTGGTCTTACGCCTCAAAGAATGTGAATAATGCAGTTATTTAGGCTAAATATAACATAATATTAACAGAATTAGCAGAAAAATAGCTGGTATTGTTAAGGACATGTGTATAGAATATGTTACTGTTGAAAACTATAATGTAGTAGTAGAGATTTAGCTGTAAAACTCTCGTAGGAACAAGGAGACTAAGTTCAAAGATTAATTAGGATATAAAACATATGCAAAAAAATGGTAAAAGGCTTTGTTTTGCTCAAAAGAACTCTGAAAGCTAAATTTGTGAAGAACTGGGCTTCTACTATGGAGATTTTCAAGAGAAAGAGCTTTCCCAATAAAGAAGAAGAAGAACCCTTATTTATAGAGAAATCAGGCTTCTAAGATTTAGACAAATGTATAGACCAATAATTGCATATAGATACTAATATGATATATGCAAAGTTTATTTCCATAATAGGAAAAGAAAATAATCTTACCATATATAGTAAATTTCAGGAGTAGTAGTTATGCACTTCGCTCTTGAACAAATTGAAAGATGGTTGAGATTACCTAATTAGACCTCCATCAATGAGAAAGTGACACTTAAGAGGTGACTACAGACACCTCTTTTGACCGAACCCTAATACTTGGCGCTTTCTTTTGATTACAGATGATAAAAATTGGAATGTATTTCTCGCATAATTCTCGAAGAAATATAGAATTTATGTTTTAGTTCCAACCCTATGTCATTTTGGCCTAAGTGTTTAAGTCTTGTTCAAAACTCTCTTTGAAACCTTCTTTCCGCTCTTTGTTAGAATATTTTCGTAGTATTTGAGGCTCACTTTTAAACTTCAAAATGAAACTTTTTACGAGGAAAGCGAGCAAAGAACGATGTAGACATAGGAGGAAATGATGATAATTCATCGAAAAATCTTGTTTCGTGCAAAATAGTCGACCTGACTAACTTTTTGGCCGGTAGGCCAATTAATCGGACCGACCAATTAGTTTGCCGACCAAGGTTTTTGGTGATCGGCTAATTTGCCCAGAGTAGGGCAATTCGGAAATTCTTGTTGAAAGCGTATAGGTCATGCCATTTCGGATCTTTTGTTGATACATTCATGCACGATGTACACACCCACCCCCTTTATTATCCTCATTTGGCTTCTATTGTCAAAGGGTGATTGTCTTCTTCCCAAAAGAGAGCATCCAATACAACCACCCTTGTCACCCCATTATACTTGTCTCTCACTTCCTTGACTTGGCCTTCCATCATTGGCTATATGGAGGATCAAAGGAATGAATGAAAGGAAGAGGAATGAATTAAGAGAAAGAGAGATATATAGAGAGAAAGAGAGAAGTCTTCAACATTTGAGCTATAAGCTTCCATACACTGATATACCATCTTCCATATATCAAAACTAGCCTAGAAATTCTGAAGAGCCATATTCTTGAGCCTTAATCGAAAAGAGAGTGAGTGTTGTTGAAATTGAGAAAAATAGAAAGTTATATAACTCCACACACACACACTTGTTAAACAACCCAAAAATACCATTCTAACTAGAATTTCAAACTTTCGGCGAGAATTGAGAACACACTTCATAAACTTGAAAAGGAAGTTTGGAAATCAAATTCTTCTTTGGAAGGTAAATTTTACATAATTTTCATTTTTTTTTTACTTTCTTGCATTTTCTTTCTTATATTGCTTTTCTTGCTTCAATTTCATGTTATAAACTTGTTGTAAGTTAAGCTGGAAGTGGTTAGTTGAGCCACTTGCATATTGCACATTTGTTTTTCTAGTGTTTGAACAAAATAGAGTTTTTGTCTGATCGATTGGCGGCCGGCTAACTTTTGGTCGGCTAGCCACCTCTTCTAGACAAAACCCATGACCTCGATGTCAAAAAAAAAGTCTCCGATGGTTTCTGAGGCCCCCTGAAGCTCCTATTTTTCTTTTATTTTAGTTAGAGAGAGTTGTGAGGATCTTTTGCTGTAACATTTTTGTTGCTCTTCCCCCCAAATCTTATTTGTAATATTCAAAGCGTTGTAATAATTCCCTACTCCCACTTCTTTCTATCACGTTCTTTTATTTGCTTTCCCTATCTATACATATGTAGTATATCAAGTTTGTTATCATATCCATACTTTGCATCCATGTTTTATACCTTAAGATCTGGCTAAATTTGCATCTATGAGTTTAATCTTATTATGTGATTTTGTGCGCTACCTCATGTCTTGAGATGATTCATATGTCATATATTTTAGAAGTCGGATCTTTAGTTGCATTTCATGAGTGAATTGCATTAGGATCTTTTATATAAGATCTTGTATATAGGATTATGCATGTTTTATTAATTTTATTTTATAATTATTTGCAGGATGTCGGTAAATATGCAAGTTTTTGTGCTTTAGCATCCCGCTTGTGTATTTTTCTTACTATGTTTAGCATCCTACCATGTGGCTATGTGCTTATTTGATATAACTCTGTGCATGCCAGTGGGTGAAGGTTGTGTTGTTTAATTTGAAATAAAATTAATTTTTATGATTGTACTATTCAAAACATTTTCAAGATAATGAAATCAAACTATTCCAAAATGGACGACACAGTCTATATTTGTTTGCTTCACATTATAAATTTTAAGATTTATTATTAATAATCAGAATATGAACATATGAAATTGATAAAAATCATCTCATGGTTTAGTTGAGGCTGATCTTTTGATCGAGTGAGTGGGAGTGCTCAATTAATGACCTTTAAGGTTCCAAGCCAAGTATCTTTGGTTACGATGAATAGTGGCCTTGGCACGAGTCCTGAGTTTCCTAATTCTCCAAAAACATTTGGTGGCAACTCTGAGATCTAATGAAACAGTCCATTTCTGGGAAAAGAATTTGTAATAAAATGGATTTTCTATAAAAGTTGTCAAATCTGGACTCTCATCTATGTTTCGCATTGCATTCGTAAGACTAGATCGAAGATAGAAGTTACATGCATCTTGGAAACCATCGAAAATTGGTCAACATCGGAAGATTACGCCGTTTTATCAAAAAGAAGTTAACCGTCTGGCCTAGGACTAGCAAAACTTGTCTTGTTGCAACATCGAGAAAAGAACAAACAAGAAATATGTAGGCGACTCAACTAACCACTTAGGTTAGCTTACAACAAAACTAATATACAACTTAAAACAAGAAAATGACTATAAGATTGAAAGTGCAAGAAAATGAAAAGAATTGAAAACTAACCGCTTCCAGTTAGATTACAACAAAACAATATGAAACAAGAGCAAGAAAATAAATATGAGCTAAACTAACTACTTGGATTACAACAAAACATTATGAAATAAAAAGTAAGGAAATAATTATGAGCTAAACTAACCACTTGGATTACAACAAAACACTTTAAAATATGAAGTAAGAAAATAAATATGAACTAAACTAACAACTTCCAATTAGATTATAACAAAATACTATGAAATCGAAAGTAAGAAAATAATTAAGAAATAACATCACAAAGTGCCTCACACAGTAAAAAAAACTCGCCCAATGTGAATAGGTCGCGTAGTAGTAAAACAAGTTGCACCCGCGATCATATTGGTCGTATCATGATGGTGCTATCGGTTGACCGGCTAGGGTGGATTTTGTCCCTTTTGCTTTGGTTTGGTCTTGTTTAAACCGGTTTGGTCCCATTTCACTCTGGGTGTCCCACAGGGCTTAAACACTTGGGCGATATAGGCTTAGGGTTAGGAATAAAGCTCAAATTCCAAGCTCTCTTACTAATAATTTTGTGAGAAACACATTCTCATTGTCATCATCAGGTAATCAAAAGAAAGCGCCCAAGTCTTAGGACCGGTCAAAATGGGGTGTCTACAATATTATGTGATTTTTTTTTTTCCTGTGACTAATTTTTACTATTTTTATAACTATTTATAAAATTGAAATATGCTGTGCGATTAATTTTTTTAAAACTAGTTTTAAGGTTGAAACGTAAACTGTTTGGTTGAATTTTAAAATTTTGTCTTTTATTTTTAAAAAAATAAAATAAAAGTAGCTTGATAAAAAAAAAATTTGTTTTCATTTTCATATGATTCTATTTTTGTTTTTAATGAAAATAATATTTGTATGTTTGAATGATATTTTTATATTAATTGTATAATTTGAGTTAATATTTTTATTAGTCTCTACGTTTTTTCTTCGCAGATAAAATAATATTTTTTATTTAAACATTAATTTAAAAAAAATAATATAAAATATTAGAAATATTTTTGTAATATCTTTTTCATTTATAAATAACTCAGATGTATATATATTTTTTAAAGTACTTTGTAGGGTGCAAGTCCATTATGTGTGGGGGTACATGTTCATTATGTGTAGGTGCAAGTTTAGTATGTGTGGTGTCCAAGTTAAACCTATGTAGTGGTGCAAATCTAGTCTGTGTTAGCATGCAAGTCGAATCTATGTGAGGGTGCAAGTTTAGTCTATGTGGTGTGCAAGTCAAATCTTTGTAGTTGTGCAAGTCTAGTCTGTGTTGGCGTGCAAGTCAAATCTATATGGGAGTACAAGCTTAGTCTGTGTAGGGTGCAATTAAATCTATGAAGGGTGCAAGTTGAATTTGTGTAAGGGTGCAAATCTAATCTGTGTGGGGCGCATGTTTAAGCCTCGTTTGAGAACAGACTTTTTTTGTAATTTTTTGACTTTTTGGCTAAAATATGACATAAAAAAAAACTAAAATGTTTGGGATGAGTTTTTGGTTTTTTTATGAAAAGATGTGCACTAAGTAGAGAGGAAAATGAAATCTTTGACTTTTTGGTATAAGTTGTCGGTTTTTTGATTTTTTTAGTGACTTTTTGGCTTTTTGACTAAAATCACCACTTGTCAAACGAGACCTTAGTCTATGTAGGGATGCATATTCAGTATGTGTAGGGTGTGCAAGTCAAATCTATGTAGTAGTGCAAGTCTAGTCTGTGTTGGCGTGTATGTTGAATCTGTGTGGAGGTGAAAGTTTAGTTAGTGTGAAGTTCAAGTTTAATTTGTGAGGGGTGCAAGTTGAATCTGTGTAGGGATGCAAGTCTAATCTATGCAGGACACGAGTTTAATCTATGTAGGGTGTGGGGTGCAAGTCTAATATGTGTAGGGATACAAGTCTAGTCTATGTGAAGTGTAAGTTTAGTTTGTGTGGGTGCAAATCTTACTTTGTGTGTGGGATCAAACATGGCCACTATTTTTTTATTATATTATTATTTTGGTTTGAGTTATTATTTGCGTGGTTTGAATTAATATATTTTTATTTACAATTGTATTATTCTAGCGTTTTCTCCTACCAATATATATATATATATATTAATTAGAAAAGTAATTTATTATTTGTATTAACTTAAGTCATACAAATTATTTTAATTCTATAAATTTTTATATATTTTAGATTATTAATTTAAATTTTTATTAAAAATGTGAAATATTAGTTGCATTTTAAAATTTTAAATATATTTTTAGAACAATATCAATTTTATAGAAATATAATTTGTATATTAAATATTGAATATATTTTAATAAAATAAAATAAATTTAAAAATATAAAGATAATTTTTTTTTATTTTATTAAAAGAATGAGATGAGTGTATGTGTGCTGGGATAGAACTAGGAGAAGATTATGAGGGGTCATGACCCTTCTGTCTCTGTGAAAATTTTATTTTCCCTAGTACTTCTAAATATATATATATATATATATATGTATGTATTATTTTATAAATAAAATAGCATCTTATTATAAAAGATATATACTTCATTCTTTTCTCATCTTTTATTCTCTATTATTTTTCTAGAAAAACATTTATTCATTCTATTAGAGCTTATTTATGAGAGAGAGAGAAAGTACGTGCAAGGCATATTAGAGAGTGTAAGAGTTAAGGGTAAAATTGGTTTAGTTTAATTTTATAATTATGATTTAAGTGTGAAATTGTGGTTTTAAGTGTAGAGTTGTGAGTTCAGTTTAAAAAAAATAAAAATTTATTTAGTTATAAGTTTTGAAAATATTTTTGAGTTTTTGAATTTTGAATTTTGAAAAGAATTTTGAGTTTTGAAAAGAGTTTTAAGTTGTATTTTGAGTTTTAAATTTTTGAATTTTGAATTGTATTTTGAAATTTTTCGAATTTATTTCTTTTAAATATTTAAAAACGTTTAAGAAAAATTTATTTTTCATTTTAAATATTTTATTTCATTTTTGTAAATTTTTTAAATTCAAAACACAACTCCACACTCAAATCATAAGCAAACACATAACTCCAAACTCAATTCAAAAATTATTTTTAAGATTCATAACCAAACATATAACTTAAAACTCAAAACTCAATTCAAAAACTTTTTAATCAAAATATATTTTTTTATTTTATTGAAAAATATTTTTTGTTATTTTTTGGGCAAATTACAAACACCCCCCTCGAGGTTTGATGAAAATACATATTCCCCCTAAGGTTTGAGAAATTACAAATTGCCCCCTGAAGGTCAAATTTGTATAACAAATTAGAGGGGAATCTGTATGAAAATAAAAATCTCAGGGGGTAATTTGTTATGGAAATATAAACCTCAAGGGAAAATCTGTATTTTGACCAAACCTCGAGGGGGTGTTTGTAATTTTCCCTTATTTTTTTAAGTATTAGTCAAATAATTTGTTATGGTTTAGATATATATATGGCCATCCAAATTTTTTTGAAATTAAAAAAAAATTAAATATTTTAAAAAATAAAATCATTATTTTAAAACATAAAATAAAAAAATATTTTTTAAATTTTTCTTTAAATAAAATTTTAAAAAGAGTTTAGTTACGAGTTTTGAAAAGAATTTTGAATTAAATTTTGAAATTGTGTGTTTGGTTACACATTTGGAAAAGAATTTTGAATTTTTTTTTTGTTAGAATTACAATTTCAAAAGAATTTTGAATTTTATTTTCCGTAGTACTTGTATATATATATATATATGTATGTATTATTTTATAAATAAAATAGCATCTTAGTATAAAAGATATATACTTCATTCTTTTCTCATCTTTTATTCTCTGTTATTTTTCTAGAAAAAAATTTATTCATTCTATTAGAGATTGTTTATATGATATTTAAATTTTTTTATGTGTATATATATAATTTATATATCATATTGTACATATATGTGTATTTGTCTATATGGTAAAAAAATATTATTTATCTTTTAACCCCTGTAATAATAAAATCCTAATTTCATCTCTGTATGAGAGAGAGAGAGAGAGAGAGAGAGAGTATGTGCAAGGCATATTAGTGAGTGTAAGAGTTAAGAGTAAAATCCGTTTAGTTTAATTTTATAATTATGATTTAAATGTGAAATTGTGATTTTAAGTGTGGAGTTGTGAGTTCAGTTTTTAAAAAATAAAAATTTATTTGGTTATGAGTTTTGAAAATATTTTTGAGTTTTTGAATTTTGAATTTTGAAAAGAATTTTGAGTTTTGAAAAGAGTTTTAAGTTGTATTTTGAGTTTTTCGAATTTATTTCTTTTAAATATTTAAAAACGTTTAAGAAAAATTTATTTTTCATTTTAAATATTTTATTTCATTTTTATAATTTTTTTAAATTCAAAACACAACTCCACACTCAAATCATAAGCAAACACATAACTCCAAACTCAATTCAAAAACTATTTTTAAAACTCATAACCAAACATATAACTCAAAACTCAATTCAAAAACTTTTTAATCAAAATATATATTTTTATTTTATTGAAAAATATTTTTTGTTATTTTTTGGGCAAATTACAAATACCCTCTTAAGGTTTGGTGAAAATACAGATTCCCCCTAAGGTTTGAGAAATTATAAATTGCCCTCTGAAGGTCAAATTTGCATAACAAATTAGGGAGAAATTTTTATGAAAATAAAAACCTTAGGGGACAATTTGTTATGGAAATATAAACTTCAGGGGGTGGGATGTAATTTCTCAAACCTCAGGGAGAATCTATATTTTCACCAAACCTCGAGGGGGTGTTTGTAATTTGCTCTTATTTTTTTAAGTATTGGCCAAATAATTTGTTATGGTTTAGATATATACATGGCCATCCAATTTTTTTTTAAAATTAAAAAAAAATTAAATATTTTAAAAAATAAAATCATTATTTTAAAACATAAAATAAATATTTTTAAATTTTTTTTTCTTTAAATAAAATTTTAAAAAGAGTTTAGTTACGAGTTTTAAAAAAAATTTTGAATTAAATTTTGAGTTGTGTGTTTAGTTACACATTTGGAAAAGAATTTTGATTTTTTTTTTTTTTTTTTTTTTTTTGGTTAGAATTACAATTTCAAAAGAAAAAGAATTTGGTTATCAGGATTTTTATTAGGATTTTGAGGCGTGTGTTTGGTACCCAACAACGGCTATATCTTTTTATCCTCCTCTCTCCTCATTTGCGATTAAGCTCACATCCCACTATCGCTCTCTGAAAAGTTTTGGTTAGGGTTTCTCTCTCTCTCTCTCTCTCTCTCTCTAGAATGGACAGTGAGAACCCCTCCTCCTCCTCCTCCTCCTCCTCCTCCACTTTCTTCATATTCCCAACCAATCGGCCTCCATTCCTCGCCTTCTTCAGCAACGGAACCCCCAGTTCAACGTCCTCTCCGTTCTCTTCTCCCCACCGATAGATTCAGCATCGTCCCCCGTCAAATTATGCGAATTCACCATGTCTCTCACTCCATAAACGTTGAAGATTCCCAAAACGGCTTCGAAGAAAGAGAGATTTGAAGAGAAACCTGCACAGAGAAGAGAGGTGAGAAGCCATGGGAGGGCAGGGAAACCCTAGAGAGAGAAACAGAGAGGGGGAATGGGGGAGGGGAGAGAGAGACGTTTAGGGGAAAAAAAATTTTTAAAAAACGATTGGGAGGAAATCGCTTCTTCCTGCTGTGGCGGCATCCACCCGACCCCGATGTCGTCTGCGCTGATTCGGCGGCTGGGGATTGGGAGGTCACGGGGGATTTCAAGAACATGTCCATTTTCGCCACAATTGACAAGGTTAGTAATTTTACATACATAATTTGTGCTATATATTTACATATATACATATTAATTGTGCCAAATTTAGTTGTTTGAATTCTCAACTTGTATCTGTAGAATTTGTGTGAAATTCTCGTAGAACATTCTGCTAATCTCGTAAATTCCCAACTCTGAAATTGATTGCACTGTGGTTTCCTTTTCATTGATTTTTTTTTTTTTTTTTCTTTGTTTCTTTGTGTCTGAAATTGATTGCAGTTTGCAAGTATCTTTTTCACCTTTATTTTGAATCCTGCAATCCCAAATCACATTGTTGTTAACCTAAGATAACATGGACATAATAAAAACGGAATAAAAACGATAGTTCATATATATACCGGAAATCTTGAATTACACTTGTTGGTGGTGCCATTGACTGCTCAAAGTTTGACAGGTTCAGCCCTTCGATCCCCACACTGCTGTGTCTTTCTGAGAGTAGATTAACAAATTAATACACCATGGTTTTGTTTTTCCATATCAAATTCTGATAATATTCATCTTTTCAATGACAAAGCCCCAAAGGGTAATCTATCAACAATAGAAAATTTTCTGTGTTTTACATCCAATTTTTGTTTACATGATGGAAACAATCAAATCACACTAAGTTAGGTAAGCTACCAAATATCATACAAACCAAGCAGATAATGAAGATTTTAGTCTTTCAGTTTAATGGGTGCGTGGCTTGCACCCATTACACAAAATTCAATTAGAAAACTGGCCCAACAATAAATATTATATTTATATTATGTTGTGGTTTGGCAAAAAAATTTTAATTGGCTTTTTAGAGTTGAGATTTTTTTAGTTGGGATTAAAAAGTTTGTTTAGGTTAATTATTTTAGTTTAATGGGCTTGGGTTATAGGCTTTTGAGAATCTAAAATGCTTTTGGTTTACTATGATTATCTCTTTTGTGACTTGAGGAAAAGTTGCAGACTTCAAGGATTGCATTAGGGGGACCAACCTTTCATAATTTTATTTTGGGGAATCCATTTCCTTAAAACCCTAATCTCAACCTTATGTACTTAGTACTAGTTTCCATAAATCCTAATCTCAACATTATGTCCTTTTGTTACATTATTTATTTATACAGCCGGATCTATTTAAAAATAAAAATTAAATCATGTTTCAAAAAAAAATGTATCAAAACTTGACATGGCACGATAATCAAACTTGCTCACCCTAATAATGGAAAATTTCGGTGGATACATATGTAAATGTAAGTTGGTGTTAATTTTGCAATTTGATGTTGATGGCAGTAGTTTAATAGGCCCCATCCTTATCAATAAATATATTGGGAACATGTGAGATAATACTCAAAATTTACCATTAATGAAAATAAATTTAAAAAAAAAAATTGGTTGGTAAAGTTTTTAGAGTTTTTTTTTTAACAAATATTCTAAAAAAATAATAATAATTTAGATAATTGACCCACTCTTCAAACTATTTGAGAAACTAACCTGCTTTTTAAAATCGCATTCACCTGCACAATACTATTAGGAGTCTCTCTCTCTCTCTCTCTCTCTTGATAAATACTATTAGCAATCTCTTTCTTTTGTTTTTTGATTGATTTGCCGAAAGAATTTAGCTTATGGATTGATGTATAGTTTGGCCTTTTTCCCTCTTATGTAATTTTTGCCCGAGATTTCTCCTTGTGTCTCGTTCTGGATTTTATCTACCAGGAAGAGGAAAATTCTCCTTCATTATTCCCCCTTGAGATACAACA
Source organism: Camellia lanceoleosa (assembly GCA_025200525.1). Taxonomy (NCBI): domain Eukaryota; kingdom Viridiplantae; phylum Streptophyta; class Magnoliopsida; order Ericales; family Theaceae; genus Camellia; species Camellia lanceoleosa. The sequence goes on from CM045766.1 coordinate 55,235,842, forward strand.
TGAACAAAATAAAGTTGGTTGTCTTAAAATTTGGTCATGTTGAATTCTTAGACTATTTAATCTTGGATTAGAAAACTTAGGCTGTCATTGATTTAGCAGTACTGGAGGGCCAACATCAATCATTATATTCTCCTATGTGTTGGAGGGCTAACAAGAATTTGAATCAAATGGAAATTGATTGGATGGGATTTTAGTGTCTTTGAGAAGTTGATGTACAAATGCCTAGGAGGACTAGCTCCAACCTTCAAAATCACAATTGAAGAAATAATACCTATTGGGAGCAAATATCAATCATTTTATTCCTCCTTTGTATGCCTTAGCAAAATCATAGAAGAAATAATAATACATATTGGGAGCAACTAGAATGGAAAGAACCCTCCTTGTGTGACTTGACTGCTTAGCAAAATCATAGAAGAAAAAATACATATGAAAGCAAGTCAAATCCAAACAAAAGTATAAAGAAAAATCTTAGCTACAACATATCCAATTTTTTATAGGAAAACTTTTGTCTTGAAGGATAGCTAAGGGACAAGCTTGAAAGAAAAAATCTTCTATTGTATGAAAATTGTGAGTTTTCAATCAACTTTGTTTCCATCTATTAAAAAACTGAGATCTCAAGTGGAAGCAGACACCCAATCTATTAAAAAACTGAGATCTCAAGTGGAAGCAGACACCCAATCTCTAGGGATTTTCATGGCTCGAGCAGTGGCCAATGATTTTGCAAAGTCTAAGGTGGTTTTAACTTGGATTTTGGATGGGATTGGTCTTCAAGTCATCTCATTTATAAATACTCGTTCCATCCCCGACTGTTTGTCAATTTTCAGCATTCATGCCTTTTAGTAGGGTCAATAAATAATGTATTTTTTTCCCTACAAATTGAAAGAAAGAATAAATAAAAAAACATAGATGATTTTTTTGGGATGTTTGGAATAGTTAAAATGGACCAGCAATTTCGTACGGGAGGAGAATTAAACTAGTTGTAACCAAAATAAATTTGTCAAATAAGAGAAGCATCCATATTTGCTTGCACCATCAATTGATTAATATGTGTTCAAGTTTGTTTTGGTGATTTCCTAGTCAATGGTGGATTGCGTTTAATTTCCTAGTACATGATGTACATCGAATTCTGTTCTTTTATTTTTTTAGCAAGAGAAAAAAAGCTCGATATATATATATATATATTGCATGAGAAGAACAACATGCTTTGTCCTCTTTTTGATAACCAAGTCTATTTATTTCATCCATGAAAGCCATTGACTTCCATTCTTAAATGAATGATCAAGTTATGTTGGCTTTTATTAGTGGGAGTTTTCAGAGGCCAACTGTTAATGGTGAATTTGTGGAAGCATATGTGCCTTTATTCTTGATCATGCGATGTAACTCATCTTTGTATTTCCATTTGCATATGAAGTTGGCAACTAAGATGTAGTGACTTGTGACTCCTCCTCATCCTTGTGTTGTTTAAGTAAATAATCCCACATTTAGTCTTGCAAAAGTTGCTCGAGAATCTGATTAAACAGGGATAACTCTTTTGCATGTGAATGACTAAAATGCCTTTGCTGGCTTACACATTGAGGGGGTATCTTATGCCTAATCAAACCGAAATCAAACATAGCCGGTGTAAAGTGGTGACTGTGCTCCTTTTTTTGGCACCTTTCTAATATATTTACTTGTCAAAAAAAAAAGGGAAGAAGAAATAAATGGGCGGTCTTGATGATTTGTTTTGGTGATGCATCTAGGAGCACAACAGGAGAATCTTTAATGTAGGTGTAGTTTTTATTTTGGAGTTGAAGCATTTGATATTGAGCCCTTTTTTGGATTACTAATGTGTTATGTTTCGATATTTTGAAAATTTCCTGTGTCGGCATGTTCGTATCATGCGTAGTTTATGGGCAATAACATGATCTTTACTGGTTTAGATAGTCAAGTTCCTTGAGTTGTTGGAGCTTCTGTATAATGGTGGCCCTAATTTTGTAGGTATCTCTTTTGAAAATGAGACTTTAAACAGTATGGTTTCAAAGCTTGGTCATATATGGCAATAGTGGACTAGAGTGATGGTCTCTATATTCATTTTAGCAGGGGAATTAGACAACGCATTTGACATCAAAGTTTCTTTGAATCTATTTTATCTGCCTGAAATGAAAATTCTCTTTGCATGGAATTAGCTGAATGTCTTTGCTTTCTAGTACAATAAAGCTTGGTTGCAAAACCAAAATCTTGATATTCATAAAAGTAAACTTTTCATAAAAAGCTGAAATTGCTTTCGTAAAATGTTTGGGATGGTTATTATTATTATTATTTTGAATTTATTGTCGTGACAATATAGTCTAAAAAGAACAAAAGGTTATTATTCTTTTAGCCTTATTGTTGAGTTTTAGAACCCAAAAGCACATGCATAAAAATTCTCGAATTTCTTTGAGAATAAGTAGATAAGGAGAAGAGGTGAACCGATATCGGACTAAGCTGGAAGATCTTTTGGAATATTAGTTTCTAATTGCTATGACCTTTATTTTGAATTGTTTTACTTGTGTTAAAATGTTGAGTTCATATGACAATGTTATATTTTGTCTATGATTATTTTATAGTACAAAAGAATATCGACTTTGAAAGCTGTTCTAAGTGTGCTTTTCTTTGTAATAATATTTGTTGGAAATTATTTTAATATGCATTAATAAATCTTCTCATTAGCCAGTGTTCTGTCTTTCAAAGTTTTTTGGCTATTTCCATTGCATTTGCGGCATGTTTACTAGATATTCCTTTTTGGAGTCTTTTTAAATGTCATCTTTGCAACAAAATTTTGATCCTTGTGCATGATATTGCATTAGAAAGCATTGCGATTTTAGGCTATTTACCTTTGTGGAGATGTTTTTCTTCTTATTTTTGTGTCGATTTTTAATTAAGAATTTGGATTATCTTCTTTATTTTTATTTTGTATATTCTTTTCAATGATGACCAAAATTCTTTCAAACCTGATAGTCTCTTGTACAAACTTTATGAGAAAACAGGATTTGATAACAATGGAAAAAGGAATTGACAATTGCAATTTCATTTTTAACATATGGTTCCCACCATACTTATAAAAGTAGCATGTGCAACCCTCTTCAATTCTTTTGTCGACAGAATGTTCATTTTTTTGGATGTACCAGTCTCGGTTACCATCTTTGTGCTATGTCTTGATAGTCTTCTTCTTTTTTTAATCTTCTTTCGAAGAGGATGAAATAATGAATAAGCTGCGCATCTTTTGATTTGTCCTTTGAACTTTTTTTTTGATAAATAATTTATCCTTTGAACTTTTTTTTTGATAAATAATTTATCTTTTGAACTTTTCATCCTTGAGATCCCACTTATCTGCTAACTGGGGGTTGAAAAGTTGCATGGCCCATGGTTAGCCAAATTCTCCCCATGATTATTCTTAGATGGATGACGGTGGCATGAATATGCAAGTGGTTATTGGATTAGGAGTTGTTTCTGGATTTTATTTTTGTGTTTTTGAAAAGTTGCATGGCCCATGGTTAGCCAAATTCTCCCCATGATTATTCTTAGATGGATGACGGTGGCATGAATATGCAAGTGGTTATTGGATTAGGAGTTGTTTCTGGATTTTATTTTTTGTTTTGTGGAGATGCATTTTCTTTCTGTGTTTTCTTACTTGTAGAGGATGCCTCATCCTTGCCTCTTTTTTGATCTATTCAATAAATTCTTTTTTGATCAAAAAAAAAAAAGTTCATCATTTGAATTCAGAGGTGGTTGATTGGTTTTGAATGGTATAATTTCTTCTTTTCCTAATGTTTATTGTTTTTCTTGTCTGAGGTGCATTCTTCTGAAAAGTTGTATAGGGTACAAGCTTGAGTTCACAAGTCAAGCTCACTTATAAATGGTGTAGAATTCAATTTATTTGATGAGCTTGCTAAGGCTTGGTTTAGTAAGCCATGATTGCTTTGATGGTTTTGTTTATATATTTAAGTCTTTATGTGGAATTTTCTTTGTACCATTTAAGTAGGAAAAGAATGATGCTACTTTTTTGCAGTGAAGCATTGTTGGAGGATAATTTAAGAGCAACCCACCACTTGCCTTGATGAGTTTGGATCATTGAATATTAAGCAAGCTGAGTTAGTTTATTATGCTAACATGTGCTAGATGAAGGCGAAGGTTCCCACTTCATCTAGACTGTAAATGAGATGAAGCCAGCCAAGTACAAGGAGCTTGAGCTTGGTTGATAGCATAGGAGCTAGGTTCTATCTCTGTTTAAACTTGTTTTGACTAGTAAAATTCATACAAAGCCGGTTTTTGGAGATAAGCCACTACTAATTCGATATTTCCTGGAGACGTTTCTTTGATTGACTTGAGTAGTGTAGTTTTTGATTCTCTCTTCTTCTTCTTCTTCTTTTTTTTTCACTTTTTATTTATTTTTTTACAAAATGTAGTTAAGAAGTTCAGCTTTTCTCTGCTTCTCTTTCTTTGGCTTCTTGCTTTGCACTTCAACTTTTCAATGAGAATCTTGAGGGTCCATTTGATTAGAGTAAAAAATATGATGGAAAACAAAAGTGATAGATAGTGAAGTGAAAGAAAAGGTGAAAGGAAAATTTATTTTCTCGTTTGCATTTGGTTTAATTTTTTGTGAGAAAGTTACAATAGTTGGCTACTTTAATGAGAGAAAAAAGTGACTGTATCTTTTGTAAGAATCTAGAAGCAAAGTTGCCATTACGGTGTGGGTTGTATAAGATATTTAACTTTGTTGTATTTTCCACCCTTCTCCTGCTAAACAAATACATGAAGTTAAATAGTTGAATTTTTGTTCTCTTTCCCCATCTTCATCTTGTTCAAACACAGTCTGAGTGATTGTATGTTGTTTCTTCAGCAGTCACTTGCTTTGCTGACATCAACTGTTCGTTTGAAATTATTTTGCAGTTGTATCCTCCTAATGATTGGCTAGCGGGTTCATCCTTGCCCTCTAAATTCAGCCCAACCATTATTGAATCAGCACTCAATGAGCTTACCCCAAACAATGTTAGGTGAGTTCATTCTTTGCTCAAAAGCTCTAACTTACTATATTACTAATACATATGCTATGATTGACACTTCCTTCCTTTATATATTTGTTTTGTCCGGACGTACATTTAGTATCGATGATGCAAAATGTCCTTAATTTTGGCATTAGTAAGCGAGCTAATGAAGTATCTGTTCAAAAACATGCTAATGAAGCATTTAGACTTCAGTTTACAGAGCATACAAGATTACTCTGTGCATGCCTGCAATACTTGTTATGCATTGCATGTTTGTTTTAGTTATTATTAGAGAGGTCCATTACATGCTATGAACAAATAACAGAGACAGGAGTTCGCAGCTCAGATAAATAAATGATTGTATGTTGTTCTTATATACCTACTTTATTGAAAAGACACATGGAAAATGCTTCATCTTCAGTTGGATCAGAAATTATCCAAAGAGTAATGTGACTAATAAAGTTTGTGATAGAATTGTTGTCTTTGCGAGTTAAATATCGTAAGTGTCAATATAGTCAATAATAAGACAATCTGCATGTCATTTGTGCATCTGAGGATCCAAATGCCATTGTTTCAAGTATACTCATAACATGTGGTTTGGCTGGCATAATATGAAAGCATGTTTTAAGGTGAATGTTCATTTATTTCATCTAGAAATTTCGGATGCTAGGAACTATCCAGAAAGGATTGGAAAACTGAAATTTAGGCAATCAACAATGTCTTGCCTTGCTACATGAAGGTTTGATTTCAGTAGAATATTCAAAAACTTGATTAACGTCTGCTAATTTGTCATTGGATTTTACAGTAATTATGGGTATTGTGAATGCTCAATTCATCTTTCCCTCCTCTCCGTTTAGTACATAGCTAGTGTATTTACTGGTAAAACTTCATTAGTACACTTGCCCAAATGGAAGGTAATGATATTGAGGACATTTCTTTCACTTGGCAATTTTGATGTTGAATAGATGTTTAGACAATAATGAATACTTGTTGACTATGCTCTTATGTCCATTCTTGCCCAACAATTGTTGGGACACTTGCAAAAGTGTTCACCTTTATTGACTTAAGTAGGTGCAGAAGTCCAAGGGCATTACTCCTCCTTGTCAAAGAATTTTTATATGGTTATTATTTTAGGTTAAGTATGCTATATAAGTGAATTCACTTTCATTATTGTACATCACATTCCATCCCACATCATCTAGGTAGGAAAAGTTCCTGGGCTATATAAATGAGTTCATATTCCTTCCAAGTAACAACATGCTTTAAACCCTTGAGGGCCTAGCTCAAAGTGAACAATTGTTATGATTTGATATGGGGGTGTTATAGTAGCAGAAGCTGTTAGAATATTTCCTTATTTCCTTATTTAGATTAGATTGTGATTGTGATTGTGATTGTGATTGTGATTGATTGATTGTGATTCCTTAATCAGTCAGTCAATCAATCAATCAATATAAAAAGTGATTCCTTAATTAGTGCCTTAGGGCTTCCTTTTGTAATAGTTGATTGATTAATATAAAAGGTGATGATATCATAATCATCACTCAAGCTTTGTATTCTCTTAAATTATATGGTATTAGAGCCAAAACCCTAAAAACCGTCACTTTCCACGGCCGCTACCACCAACCACCATCACCTATCACCACCCATCTGTGTCATTTGGTCCGAGTCTCTGTCGGAACCGGCCAAGGTCCCATAGATTTGTTTTCGACTTGACGAATGCCCTCTGGCCTAGTCGACCCTCGTGAGGGTTGTCCTAGCCTCTTTATGTATTTTGGCTCTGTGGATGAGTGTTTGTGGGTTGCCCATCTTTTGTTGCCTCTGAGTCTTTGTCGGAACCAAACGTCGTCCCAAACATTTTCGACTTTTTGAAAAACTCCTCTGGCCTAGTCGACCGTTGTGAGGGTTGTCCTAGCCTTTCTTTATGTATTTCGGCTCCTGTGGATGAGTGTTTGTGGGTTGCCCATCTTCTGTTGCCTCAAGTTTCTTTCCCTCTACCTATGTTACACGGACTCTTTGGAATTTCGAAGGTACCTGTGTCGACACGACACGGGTACGGGTGCGGGATACGGCTCCTTAGAAACGGATACGGCAGAAGAATCGAAAGAGAAGAGAGCAAGGAGAGAACCTGGCCTTCGACTTCAATCGGTTGCAGAGCATCGATCGATCTGTGAAGTTGATCGATTTGCGAAGCTTGATCTGTGAAGTTGATCGATCTGCGAAGTCGATGTACTGTGCTTCATCGTCTTCCCCTTTGAGCTCGATCTCGGACTCTCTTCATCGTCTTCCCCTTTCGTCGTCTCTGCGAAGTCATTGCTCTACCAACCAATTTTCTAGGTCTTCCCCTTCCGTCGTTTCTGCGAAGCTAACACAATTTTTATTTCTATAGGTCTCTGACTTTTCTTTTTAATATAATTTGAATTATATATAATATAAATTATATTAATATAATATTATTCATATTATATAATATTATTTATTCAAAAAAATATTATATAATATAATATATCATAAATAACATAAATTTTATGTCTAAAATTAAAATAATTTATTTTATCATATATAATATAATTTATTTTATGTCTAAAAAATGTTTATAATTTTAATTTATTATTTATTTGTTATTGTTTTAATATAATTAGTTATTCCTTAAACTTTTTAAACTCATCTTCATATAATAAATATATTTAAAAATAACTATTTAACGTATCCCCGTACCCGTATCCTAATTTGGGTCCGTATTCATGTATCCTTAATTTTTAATTTTAAAGTGTCCGACCCTTAGATACACACCCGTACCTGATACCCGCACCCGAGTCCGTGTAACGTAGATTACTATTAGGAATCTCTCTCTCTCTCTCTCTCTCTCTCTCTCTCTCTCTCTCTTTTGATAAATATTATTAGGAATCTCTTTCTTTTGTTTCTTGATTGATTTGCCGGAAGAATTTAGCTTATGGGTTGATGTATAGTTTGGCCTTTTTCCCTCTTATGTAATTTTTGCCCGGGATTTCTCGTTGTGTCTCGTTCTGGATTTTATCTACCAAGAAGAGGAAAATTCTCCTTCATTATTCCCCGTTGAGATACAACATGAACAAAATAAAGTTGGTTGTCTTAAGGCTGGTTAGGTTGAATTCTCAGACTATTTAATCTTGGATTAGAAAACTTGGGCTGTCATTGATTTAGTAGTACTGAAGGGCCAACATCAATCATTATATTCTCCTATGTGTTGGAGGGCTAACAAGAATTTGAATCAAATGGAAATTGATTGGATGGGATTTTGGTGTGCTGAGAAGTTGATGTACAAATGCCTAGGAGGACTAGCTCCAACCTTCAAAATCATAATTGAAGAAATAATACCCATTGGGAGCAAATATCAATCATTTTATTCCTCCTTTGTGTTTGCTTAGCAAAATCATAGAAGAAATAATAATACATATTGGGAGCAACTAGAATGGAAAGAACCCTCCTTGTGTGACTTGACTGCTTAGCAAAATCATAGCAGAAAAAATACATATGAAAGCAAGTCCCGTAAGTCTCCGCAACTTGATTGCGAAAAAAGTGCGAAAAAAGTGCATTTTTTGATTTAGTTCTCATGCCGAGAGTCCCGTGCTAGTCCCGTAAGTCTCCGCAACTTGCCTCTTGGACCTTCCCGAGGTGTTTGGGGCATTTCCCGGTCCTTCTAGTGACGGTGACACGGTTTTGCCCCGCCCTCCCCACTTCAGTGTTTTATTTCGAAGCTTGAGCGGGGAAAAAGTGTCTCATTCCAACTTAGTTTTCAACCCGGGAGTCCCCGTGCTAGTTCCGTAAGCTTTCACAACTCGCGTCTGTCACTCCGGAGGTGTTTGAGGTGTTCTCGGCCCTTGTTGCGACTGTTACATGATTTTGGCCCCGCGATGGCCTACTTCCAAGCTCATGCGTTAGAAAAGTGCGTTTTCCGACCTAGTTTTCAAATCGGGAGTCCCCGTGCCTGTTCGTTAATTTTTCACGGCTCAAATTAGTGCCTCCTTAGATGCTCGGGGTGTTCCCCGGGCCTTCTCGTGATCGTTACACGATTCCGGCCCGCCGAGGCCTGTTTTCAAGCTTCAGTGTGGAAAAAGTTCCTTTTCCGACCTAGTTTTCAAACCGGAAGTCCACGCTAGTTCCGTAAGTTTCATAACTTACATTGGTTTCTCCGGGGTGTTGAGGGTGTTCCAGGGCCTTCTCGGGAATATTCTGATTCTTTTGGCCCCGATGGCCTATTTCCAAACTTAAGTGTTTAGGAAGTGCATTTTTGACTTAGTTTCCTAGCAAGGGAGTCCCATGCGAGTTCAGAAGTTTCCTGACTCACGTTAGTCCCTCCCTAGGTGTTTTGCGGTGTTCCCTGGACCTTCTCCTGGCTGTCACCCGATTTTGTCCCCTCCCGATGGACTATTTTCAAGCTTAGGTGCGAGAAAAGTGCCGTTTCGGACTTAGTTTCCAAACCGGGAGTCCCGTGCTAGTTTCGTAAGTTTTCACAACTTACATCGGTCCCTCCCGGGGTGTTTGACGTGTTCGCCGGGCCTTCTCGTGACTGTTACACGATTTTGGCCCCCGACGGCTTATTTTCGAGCTTAAGTGCGAAAAAAGTGCATTTTTTGATTTAGTTCTCTGGCCGAGAGTCCCGTGCTAGTCCCGTAAGTCTCATGACATGCCTCTTGGACCTTCAGGGTGTTTGGGGCATTTCAGGTCCTTCTAGTGACGGTGACACGGTTTTGCCCCGCCCTCCCCCCTTTAGTGTTTTATTTCGAAGCTTGAGCGGGGAAAAAGTGTCTCATTCCAACTTAGTTTTCAAACCGGGAGTCCCCGTGCTAGTTCCGTAAGCTTTCACAACTCGCGTCTGTCACTCCGGAGGTGTTTGAGGCGTTCCCGGCCCTTGTTGCGACTGTTACATGATTTTGGCCCCCCGATGGCCTACTTCCAAGCTCATGCGTTAGAAAAGTGCGTTTTCCGACCTAGTTTTCAAATCGGGAGTCCCCGTGCCTGTTCGTTAATTTTTCACGGCTCAAATTAGTGCCTCCTTAGATGCTCGGGGTGTTCCGCGGGCCATCTCGTGACTGTTACACGATTTTGGCCCCCGACGGCTTATTTTCGAGCTTAAGTGCGAAAAAAGTGCGTTTTTTGATTTAGTTCTCAAGCCGAGAGTCCCGTGCTAGTCCCGTTAGTCTCCGAAACTTGCCTCTTGGACACTCCCGAGGTGTTTGGGGCATTTCCCGGTCCTTCTCGTGACGGTGACACGGTTTTGGCCGCCGCCCTTCGGTGTCTTATTTCCATGCCTGAGCGTGGAAAAAGTGCCTCTTTCCAACTTAGCTTTCAAACCGGGAGTCCCCGTGCTAGTTCCGTAAGCTTTCACAACTCGCGTCTGTCACTCCGGAGGTGTTTGAGGCGTTCCCGGCCCTTGTTGCGACTGTTACATGATTTTGGCCCCCCGATGGCCTACTTCCAAGCTCATGCGTTAGAAAAGTGCGTTTTCCGACCTAGTTTTCAAATCGGGAGTCCCCGTGCCTGTTCGTTAATTTTTCACGGCTCAAATTAGTGCCTCCTTAGATGCTCGGGGTGTTCCCCGGGCCTTCTCGTGATCGTTACACGATTCCGGCCCGCCGAGGCCTGTTTTCAAGCTTCAGTGTGGAAAAAGTACCTTTTCCGACCTAGTTTTCAAACCGGAAGCCCCCGCTAGTTCCGTAAGTTTCCGCAACTTACATTGGTTTCTCCCGGGGTGTTGAGGGTGTTCCACGGGCCTTCTCGGGACTGTTACAGGATTCTTTTGGCCCCCGATGGCCTATTTCCAAACTTAAGTGTTTAGGAAGTGCATTTTTTGACTTAGTTTCCTAACCGGGAGTCCCATGCGAGTTCCGTAAGTTTCCACAGCTCACGTTGGTCCCTCCCTAGGTGTTTTGAGGTGTTCCCCGGACCTTCTCTTGGCTATCACCCGATTTTGGCCCCCCCGATGGACTATTTTCAAGCTTAGGTGCGAGAAAAGTGCCGTTTCGGAATTAGTTTCCAAGCGGAGTCCGTGCTAGTTCGTAAGTTTTCACAACTTACATCGGTCCCTCGGGGTGTTTGACGTGTTCCGGGCCATCTCGTGATGTTACACGATTTTGGCCCGACGCGGCTTATTTTCGAGCTTAAGTCTTGAAAAAAGTCGTTTTGATTTAGTTCTCAAGCGAGAGTCCGTGCTAGTCGTTAGTCTCGAAACTTGCCTCTTGGACACTCCCAGGGTGTTTGGGGCATTTCCGGTCCTTCAAGTGGCGGTGACACGGTTTTTGCCCGCCGCCCTTCGGTGTCTTATTTCCATGCGGCGTGGAAAAAGTGCCTCTTTCAACTTAGCTTTCAAACCGGAGTCCAAGTGCTAGTTAAGTAGCTTTCACAACTTCGCGTCTGTCACTCAGGAGGTGTTTGAGGCGTTCGGCCCTTGTTGCGGTTGTTACATGATTTTGGCCCCAGATGGCCTACTTCCAAGCTCATGCGTTAGAAAAGTCGTTTTCGACCTAGTTTTCAAATCGGGAGTCCCGTGCTGTTAGATTAATTTTCACGGCTCAAATTAGTGCCTCCTTAGATGCTCGGGGTGTTCCCGGGCCTTCTCGTGATCGTTACGATTCCGGCCGAGGCTTTGTTTTCAAGCTTTAGTGTGAAAAAGTACCTTTTGACCTAGTTTTCAAACAGGAAGTCCCGCTAGTTCCGTAGCTTCATGACTTACATTGGCTTCTCCCGGGGTGTTGAGGGTGTTCCACGGGCCTTCTCGGGACTGTTACAGGATTCTTTTGGCCCCCGATGGCCTATTTCCACACTTACGAGTTTAGGAAGTGCATTTTTCGACTTAGTATCCTAGCAAGAGTCCCATGCGAGTTCCGTAAGTTTCCACAGCTCACGTTGGTCCCTCCCAAGGTGTTTTGAGGTGTTCCCTGGACCTTCTCTTGGCTATCACCCGATTTTGGCCCCCCCGATGGACTATTTTCAAGCTTAGGTGCGAGAAAAGTGCCGTTTCGGAATTAGTTTCCAAACCGGGAGTCCCGTGCTAGTTCCGTAAGTTTTCACAACTTACATCGGTCCCTCCCGGGGTGTTTGACGTGTTCCCCGGGCCTTCTCGTGACTGTTACACGATTTTGGCCCCCGACGGCTTATTTTCGAGCTTAAGTGCGAAAAAAGTGCATTTTTTGATTTAGTTCTCAAGCCGAGAGTCCCGTGCTAGTCCCGTAAGTCTCCGCAACTTGCCTCTTGGACCTTCCCGAGGTGTTTGGGGCATTTCCCGGTCCTTCTAGTGACGGTGACACGGTTTTGCCCCGCCCTCCCCCCTTCAGTGTTTTATTTGAGCTTGGCGGAAAAAGTGTCTCATTCCAACTTAGTTTTCAAACGAGTCCCGTGCTAGTTAAGTAGCTTTCACAACTTCGCGTCTGTCACTCGGGAGGTGTTTGAGGTGTTCACCCTTGTTGCTTGTTACATGATTTTGGCCCCGATGGCCTACTTCCAAGCTCATGCGTTAGAAAAGTCGTTTTCGACCTAGTTTTCAAATCGGAGTCCGTGCCTCTTCGTTAATTTTCACGGCTCAAATTAGTGCCTCCTTAGATGCTAGGGGTGTTCATGGGCCATCTCGTGTTGTTACGATTTTGGCCCCGACGGCTTATTTTCGAGCTTAAGTCTTTGAAAAAAGTCGTTTTGATTTAGTTCTCAAGCGAGTCTCGTGCTAGTCAGTTAGTCTCCGAAACTTGCCTCTTGGACACTCAGGGTGTTTGGGGCATTTCCGGTCCTTCTCGTGACGGTCACACGGTTTTGCCCCGCCCGCCCGCCCGGTGTCTTATTTCCATGCTGGCGTGGAAAAAGTGCCTCTTTCAACTTAGCTTTCAAACCGGAGTCCGTGCTAGTTAAATAGCTTTCACAACTTCGCGTCTGTCACTCCGGAGGTGTTTGAGGCGTTCGGCCCTTGTTCTTGTTGTTACATGATTTTGGCCCCCCGATGGCCTACTTCCAAGCTCATGCGTTAGAAAAGTGCGTTTTCCGACCTAGTTTTCAAATCGGGAGTCCCCGTGCCTGTTCGTTAATTTTTCACGGCTCAAATTAGTGCCTCCTTAGATGCTCGGGGTGTTCCCCGGGCCTTCTCGTGATCGTTACACGATTCCGGCCCGCCGAGGCCTGTTTTCAAGCTATAGTGTGGAAAAAGTACCTTTTCCGACCTAGTTTTCAAACCGGAAGTCCCCGCTAGTTCCGTAAGTTTCCACAACTGACATTGGTTTCTCCCGGGGTGTTGAGGGTGTTCCACGGGCCTTCTCGGGCATTCTGAGATTCTTTGGCCCCGATGGCCTATTTCCAAACTTAAGTGTTTAGGAAGTGCATTTTTGACTTAGTTTCCTAGCAAGAGTCCCATGCGAGTTAGTAAGTTTCCTGACTCACGTTGGTCCCTCCTAGGTGTTTTGAGGTGTTCAGGACCTTCTCTTGGCTATCACCCGATTTTGGCCCCAGATGGACTATTTTCAAGCTTAGGTGCGAGAAAAGTGCCGTTTGAATTAGTTTCCAAGCCGGAGTCCGTGCTAGTTCGTAAGTTTCACAACTTACATCGGTCCCTCGGGGTGTTTGGCGTGTTCCGGGCCTTCTCAATTTGTTACGATTTTGGCCCTGACGGCTTATTTTCGAGCTTAAGTGCGAAAAAAGTGCATTTTTGATTTAGTTCTCAAGCGAGAGTCCGTGCTAGTCTGTAAGTCTCATGACTTGCCTCTTGGACCTTCCCGAGGTGTTTGGGGCATTTCGGTCCTTCTAGTAGCGGTGACACGGTTTTGCCCGCCCTCCCCCCGGTGTTTTATTTGAAGCTTGGCGGGGAAAAAGTGTCTCATTCAACTTAGTTTTCAAACCGGAGTCCACGTGCTAGTTAAGTAGCTTTCACAACTTCGCGTCTGTCACTCCGGAGGTGTTTGAGGTGTTCCGGCCCTTGTTATGTTGTTACATGATTTTGGCCCCAGATGGCCTACTTCCAAGCTCATGCGTTAGAAACGTGCGTTTTCGACCTAGTTTTCAAATCGGGAGTCCCCGTGCTGTTGGTTAATGTTTCACGGCTCAAATTAGTGCCTCCTTAGATGCTCGGGGTGTTCGCGGGCCATCTCGTATTACGATTTTGGCCCCGACGGCTTATTTTCGAGCTTAAGTGCGAAAAAAGTCGTTTTGATTTAGTTCTCATGCCGAGAGTCCGTGCTAGTCCGTTAGTCTCGAAACTTGCCTCTTGGACCCTCCCGAGGTGTTTGGGGCATTTCCCGGTCCTTCTCGTGTCGGTGACACGGTTTTTGGCCGCCCGCCCGGCCGCCCGCCCGGTGTCTTATTTCCCTGCCTGGGCGGGGGAAAAGGGCCTCTTTCCCACCTTGCTTTCAAACCGGAGTCCGTGCTAGTTAAGTAGCTTTCACAACTCGCGTCTGTCACTCCGGAGGTGTTTGAGGCGTTCCCGGCCCTTGTTGCGACTGTTACATGATTTTGGCCCCCCGATGGCCTACTTCCAAGCTCATGCGTTAGAAAAGTGCGTTTTCCGACCTAGTTTTCAAATCGGGAGTCCCCGTGCCTGTTCGTTAATTTTTCACGGCTCAAATTAGTGCCTCCTTAGATGCTCGGGGTGTTCCCCGGGCCTTCTCGTGATCGTTACACGATTCCGGCCCGCCGAGGCCTGTTTTCAAGCTTCAGTGTGGAAAAAGTACCTTTTCCGACCTAGTTTTCAAACCGGAAGTCCCCGCTAGTTCCGTAAGTTTCCGCAACTTACATTGGTTTCTCCCGGGGTGTTGAGGGTGTTCCACGGGCCTTCTCGGGACTGTTACAGGATTCTTTTGGCCCCCGATGGCCTATTTCCAAACTTAAGTGTTTAGGAAGTGCATTTTTTGACTTAGTTTCCTAGCAAGAGTCCCATGCGAGTTAGTAAGTTTCCTGACTCACGTTGGTCCCTCCCAAGGTGTTTTGAGGTGTTCCCTGGACCTTCTCTTGGCTATCACCCGATTTTGGCCCCCCCGATGGACTATTTTCAAGCTTAGGTGCGAGAAAAGTGCCGTTTCGGAATTAGTTTCCAAACCGGGAGTCCCGTGCTAGTTCCGTAAGTTTTCACAACTTACATCGGTCCCTCCGGGGTGTTTGGCGTGTTCCGGGCCTTCTCGTGGTTACACGATTTTGGCCCCGACGGCTTATTTTCGAGCTTAAGTGCGAAAAAAGTGCATTTTGATTTAGTTCTCAAGCGAGAGTCCGTGCTAGTCCGTAAGTCTCATGACATGCCTCTTGGACCTTCAGGGTGTTTGGGGCATTTCCGTCCTTCTAGTAGCGGTGACACGGTTTTGCCCGCCTCCCTTGGTGTTTTATTTGAAGCTTGGCGGGGAAAAAGTGTCTCATTCAACTTAGTTTTCAAACGGGAGTCCCGTGCTAGTTAAGTAGCTTTCACAACTTCGCGTCTGTCACTCGGAGGTGTTTGAGGTGTTCGGCCCTTGTTCGTTGTTACATGATTTTGGACCCCCGATGGCCTACTTCCAAGCTCATGCGTTAGAAAAGTGCGTTTTCCGACCTAGTTTTCAAATCGGGAGTCCTTGTGCCTGTTCGTTAATTTTTCACGGCTCAAATTAGTGCCTCCTTAGATGCTCGGGGTGTTCCGCGGGCCATCTCGTGACTGTTACACGATTTTGGCCCCTGACGGCTTATTTTCGAGCTTAAGTGCGAAAAAAGTGCGTTTTTTGATTTAGTTCTCAAGCCGAGAGTCCCGTGCTAGTCCCGTTAGTCTCCGAAACTTGCCCTCTTGGACACTCCCGAGGTGTTTGGGGCATTTCCCGGTCCTTCTCGTGACGGTGACACGGTTTTGGCCCGCCGCCCCGCCCCGCCTCGCCCCGCCTCACCCCGGTGTCTTATTTCCATGCCTGAGCGTGGAAAAAGTGCCTCTTTCCAACTTAGCTTTCAAACCCGGAGCCCCGTGCTAGTTCCGTAAGCTTTCACAACTCGCGTCTGTCACTCCGGAGGTGTTTGAGGCGTTCCCGGCCCTTGTTGCGACTGTTACATGATTTTGGCCCCCTGATGGCCTACTTCCAAGCTCATGCGTTAGAAAAGTGCGTTTTCCGACCTAGTTTTCAAATCGGGAGTCCCGTGCTGTTAGATTAATTTTTCACGGCTCAAATTAGTGCCTCCTTAGATGCTCGAGGTGTTCCCCGGGCCTTCTCGTGATCGTTACACGATTCCGGCCCGTCGAGGCCTGTTTTCAAGCTTTAGTGTGGAAAAAGTACCTTTTCCGACCTAGTTTTCAAACCGGAAGTCCCGCTAGTTAGTAAGTTTCATGACTTACATTGGTTTCTCCGGGGTGTTGAGGGTGTTCCACAGCCTTCTCGGGCTATTCTGAGATTCTTTGGCCCCGATGACCTATTTCCAAACTTAAGTGTTTAGGAAGTGCATTTTTGACTTAGTTTCCTAACAAGAGTCCCATGCGAGTTAAGTAAGTTTCCTGACTCACGTTGGTCCCTCCTAGGTGTTTTGAGGTGTTCCCCGGACCTTCTCTTGGCTATCACCCGATTTTGGCCCCCCCGATGGACTATTTTCAAGCTTAGGTGCGAGAAGAGTGCCGTTTCAGAATTAGTTTCCAACCGGAGTCCGTGCTAGTTAAAAGTTTTCACAACTTATCGGTCCCTCCCGGGGTGTTTAGCGTGTTCCGGGCCTTCTCGTGGTTACACGATTTTGGCCCCGGCTTATTTTCGAGCTTAAGTCGAAAAAAGTGCATTTTTGATTTAGTTCTCAAGCGAGAGTCCGTGCTAGTCCGTAAGTCTCATGACTTGCCTCTTGGACCTTCAGGGTGTTTGGGGCATTTCCGGTCCTTCTAGTAGCGGTGACACGGTTTTGCCCGCCCTCCCCCCGGTGTCCTATTTGAAGCTTGGCGGGGAAAAAGTGTCTCATTCAACTTAGTTTTCAAACAAGAGTCCGTGCTAGTTAAGTAGCTTTCACAACTTCGCGTTTGTCACTCGGAGGTGTTTGAGGTGTTCCGGCCCTTGTTGCATTGTTACATGATTTTGGCCCCAGATGGCCTACTTCCAAGCTCATGCGTTAGAAAAGTGCGTTTTCCGACCTAGTTTTCAAATCGGGAGTCCCCGTGCCTGTTCGTTAATTTTTCACGGCTCAAATTAGTGCCTCCTTAGATGCTCGGGGTGTTCCGCGGGCCATCTCGTGACTGTTACACGATTTTGGCCCCCGACGGCTTATTTTCGAGCTTAAGTGCGAAAAAAGTGCGTTTTTTGATTTAGTTCTCAAGCCGAGAGTCCCGTGCTAGTCCCGTTAGTCTCCGAAACTTGCCTCTTGGACACTCCCGAGGTGTTTGGGGCATTTCCCAGTCCTTCTCGTGACAGTGACACGGTTTTGGCACGCCGCCCTGCTCCGGTGTCTTATTTCCATGCCGGAGCGTGGAAAAAGTGCCTCTTTCCAACTTAGCTTTCAAACCGGGAGTCCCCGTGCTAGTTCCGTAAGCTTTCACAACTCGCGTCTGTCACTCCGGAGGTGTTTGAGGCGTTCCCGGCCCTTGTTGCGACTGTTACATGATTTTGGCCCCCCGATGGCCTACTTCCAAGCTCATGCGTTAGAAAAGTGCGTTTTCCGACCTAGTTTTCAAATCGGGAGTCCGTGCTGTTAGATTAATTTTCACGGCTCAAATTAGTGCCTCCTTAGATGCTCGGTGTTCCGGGCCATCTCGTGATCGTTACATGATTTTGGCCCGACGTCTTATTTTCAAGCTTAGTGGAAAAAGTACCTTTTTGATTTAGTTCTCAAAGGAAGTCCGTGCTAGTTCCGTTAGTCTCATAACTTGCATTGGTTTCTCCGGGGTGTTGAGGGTGTTCCACGGTCCTTCTCGTGATTCTGACGGATTCTTTTGGCCCCAGATATCTATTTCCAAACTTAAGTGTTTAGGAAGTGCATTTTTCAACTTAGCTTTCAAACGGGAGTCCCATGCGAGTTAGTAAGTTTCCACAACTCGCGTTGGTCCTCACTGGAGGTGTTTTGAGGTGTTCCGGACCTTCTCTTGGCTATCACATGATTTTGGCCCCGATGGACTATTTTCCAAGCTTAGGTGCGAGAAAAGTGCGTTTGAATTAGTCTTCAAATCGGAGTCCCGTGCTAGTTAGTAAGTTTTCACGGCTCAAATTAGTCCCTCAGATGTTTGGCGTGTTCCGGGCCTTCTCGTGATCGTTACGATTTTGGCCCCGACGGCTTATTTTCGAGCTTAAGTGTGAAAAAAAGTGCATTTTGATTAGTTCTCAAGCAGGAGTCCGTGCTAGTTCCATAAGTTTCATGACTTGCCTCTTGGACCTTCGAGGTGTTTGGGGCATTTCGTCCTTCTAGTAGCGGTGACACGGTTCTTTTGGCCCCGATGGCCTATTTCCAAACTTAAGTGTTTAGGAAGTGCATTTTTGACTTAGTTTCCTAACCGAGTCCCATGCGAGTTAAAAGTTTTCACAACTCACGTTGGTGTCTCCCTAGGTGTTTGAGGTGTTCCGGACCTTCTCTTGGCTATCACCCGATTTTGGCCCCCCCCGCTGGACTATTTTCAAGCTTAGGTGCCAGTAAAGTGCCGTTTGAATTAGTTTCCAAATCGAGTCCAGTGCTAGTTAGTAATTTTCACAACTTACATCGGTCCCTCCCGGTGTTTGGCGTGTTCCGGGCCTTCTCGTGTTATTCGATCGATTTTGCCCCGACGGCTTATTTTCGAGCATAAGAGCGAAAAAAGAGCATTTTTTGATTTAGTTCTCAGGCCGAGAGTCCAGTGCTAGTCTGTAAGTCTCATGACTTGCCTCTTGGACCTTCAAGGTGTTTGGGGCATTTCCGGTCCTTCTAGTGGCGGTGACACGGTTTTGCCCGCCCTCCCCCCTTCAGTGTTTTATTTCGAAGCTTGAGCGGGGAAAAAGTGTCTCATTCCAACTTAGTTTTCAAACCGGGAGTCCCCGTGCTAGTTCCGTAAGCTTTCACAACTCGCGTCTGTCACTCCGGAGGTGTTTGAGGTGTTCCCGGCCCTTGTTGCGACTGTTACCTGATTTTGGGCCCCCGATGGCCTACTTCCAAGCTCATGCGTTAGAAAAGTGCGTTTTCCGACCTAGTTTTCAAATCGGGAGTCCCCGTGCCTGTTCGTTAATTTTTCACGGCTCAAATTGGTTCCTCCTGAGATGCTCTGGGTTTTCCCTGGGCCTTCTCGTGATCGTTACACTATTTCGGCCTGCCGAGGCCTGTTTTCAAGCTTCAGTGTGGAAAAAGTACCTTTTCCGACCTAGTTTTGAAACCGGAAGTCCCGCGCTAATTCCGTAAGTTTCCGCAATTTACATTGGTTTCTCCCGGGTCGTTGAAGGTGTTCCACGGGCCTTCTCGGGACTGTTACAGGATTCTTTTGGGCCCCGATGGCCTATTTCCAAACTTAAGTGTTTAGGAAGTGCATTTTTTGACTTAGTTTCCAAACCGGGAGTCCCATGCGAGTTCCGTAAGTTTCCACAGCTTACGTTGGTCCCTCCCTAGGTGTTTTGAGGTGTTCCCCGGTCATTCTCTTGGCTGTCACCTGATTTTGGCCCCCCCGATGGACTATTTTCAAGCTTAGGTGCGAGAAAAGTGCCGTGTCGGACTTAGTTTCCAAACCGGGAGTCCCGTGCTAGTTCCGTAAGTTTTCACAACTTACATCGGTCCCTCCCGGGGTGTTTGACGTGTTCCCCGGGCCTTCTCGTGACTGTTACACGATTTTGGCCCCCGACGGCTTAATTTCGAGCTTAAGGGCGAAAAAAGTGCATTTTTTGATTTAGTTCTCAAGCCGAGAGTCCCGTTCTAGTCCCGTACGTGTCTGTAACTCGCCTCTTGGACCCTCCCGAGGTGTTTGGGGCATTTCCCGGTCCTTCTCGTGTCGGTGACACGGTTTTGGCCCCCCCCGGTGTCCTATTTCCAAGCCTGAGCGTGGCGAAAGTTTCTCTTTCCAACTTAGTTTTCAAACCAGGAGTCCCCGTGCTAGTTTCGTAAGCTTTCACAACTCGCGTCTGTCACTCTCGAGCTGTTTGAGGTGTTCCCGGCCCTTGTTGCGACTGTTACATGATTTTGGCCCCCCGATGGCCTACTTCCAAGCTCATGCGTTAGAAAAGTGCGTTTTCCGACCTAGTTTTCAAATCGGGAGTCCCCGTGCCTGTTCGTTAAGTTTTCACGGCTCAAATTAGTGCCTCCTTAGATGCTCGGGGTGTTCCCCGGGCCTTCTCGTGATCGTTACACGATTCCGGCCCGCCGAGGCCTGTTTTCAAGCTTCAGTGTGGAAAAAGTACCTTTTTCCGACCTAGTTTTCAAACCGGAAGTCCCGCGCTAGTTCCGTAAGTTTCTGCTACTTACATTGGTTTCTCCCGGGGTGTTGAGGGTGTTACACGGGCCTTCTCGGGACTGTTACAGGATTCTTTTGGCCCCCGATGGCCTATTTCCAAACTTAAGTGTTTAGGAAGTGCATTTTTTGACTTAGTTTCTTAACCGGGAGTCCCATGCGAGTTCCGTAAGTTTCCACAGCTCACGTTGGCCCCTCCCTAGGGTTTTTGAGGTGTTCCCCGGACCTTCTCTTGGCTATCACCCGATTTTGGCCCCCCCGATGGACTATTTTCAAGCTTAGGTCCGAGAAAAGTGCTGTTTCGGACTTAGTTTCCAAACCGGGAGTCCCGTGCTAGTTCCGTAAGTTTTCACAACTTACATCGGTCCCTCCCGGGGTGTTTGACATGTTCCCTGGGCCTTCTCGTGACTGTTACACGATTTTGGCCTCCGACGGCTTATTTTCGAGCTTAAGTGCGAAAAAAGTGCATTTTTTTATTTAGTTCTCAAGCCGAGAGTCCCGTGCTAGTCCCGTAAGTCTCCGCAACTTGCCTCTTGGACCCTCCCGAGGTGTTTGGTGCATTTCCGGGTCCTTCTAGTGACGGTGACACGGTTTTGCCCCGCACTCCCCCCTTCAGTGTTTTATTTCGAAGCTTGAGCGGGGAAAAAGTGTCTTTCCAACTTAGTTTTCAAACCGGGAGTCCCCGTGCTAGTTCCGTAAGCTTTCACAACTCGCGTCTGTCACTCCGGAGGTGTTTGAGGTGTTCCCGGCCCTTGTTGCGACTGTTACATGATTTTGGCCCCCCGATGGCCTACTTCCAAGCTCATGCGTTAGAAAAGTGCGTTTTCCGACCTAGTTTTCAAATCGGGAGTCCCCGTGCCTGTTCGTTAAGTTTTCACGGCTCAAATTGGTCCCTCCTTAGATGCTCGGGGTGTTCCCCGGGCCTTCTCGTGATCGTTACACGATTCCGGCCAGCCGAGGCCTGTTTTCAAGCTTCAGTGTGGAAAAAGTACCTTTTCCGACCTAGTTTTCAAACCGGAAGTCCCGCGCTAGTTCCGTAAGTTTTCGCAACTTACATTGGTTTCTCCCGGGGTGTTGAGGGTGTTCCACGGGCCTTCTCGGGACTGTTACAGGATTCTTTTGGCCCCCGATGGCCTATTTCCAAACTTAAGTGTTTAGGAAGTGCATTTTTTCACCTAGTTTCCAAACCTGGAGTCCCATGCGAGTTCCGTAAGTTTCCACAGCTCACGTTGGTCCCTCCCTAGGTGTTTTGAGGTGTTCCCCGGTCCTTCTCTTGGCTGTCACCCGATTTTGGCCCCCCCGATGGACTATTTTCAAGCTTAGGTGCGAGAAAAGTGCCGTGTAGGACTTAGTTTCCAAACCGGGAGTCCCGTGCTAGTTCCGTAAGTTTTCACAACTTACATCGGTCCCTCCCGGGGTCTTTGACGTGTTCCCCGGGCCTTCTCGTGACTGTTACACGATTTTTGCCCCTGACGGCTTATTTTCGAGCTTAATTGCGTAAAAAGTGCATTTTTTGATTTACTTCTCAAGCGAGAGTCCGTGCTAGTCCGTAAGTCTCATGACTTCGCCTCTTGCACCCTGTCGAGGTGTTTGGGGCAGTTCGGTCCTTCTCGTGGCGGTGTACGGTTTTGGCCCCCCCTCCGGTGTCCTATTTCCAAGCCTGGACGTGGAAAAAGTGTCTCTTTCCAACTTAGTTTTCAAACCGGGAGTCCCCGTGCTAGTTCCGTAAGCTTTCACAACTCGCGTCTGTCACTCCCGAGGTGTTTGAGGTGTTCCCGTCCCTTGTTGCGACTGTTACATGATTTTGGCCCCCCGATGGCCTACTTCCAAGCTCATGCGTTAGAAAAGTTTGTTTTCTGACCTAGTTTTCAAATCGGGAGTCCCCGTGCCTGTTCGTTAAGTTTTCACTGCTCAAATTGGTCCCTCCTGAGATGCTCGTGGTGTTCCCCGGGCCTTCTCGTGATCGTTACACAATTCGACCCTTGGCTTTGTTTTTAGGCGATGTGGAAAAAGTACCTTTTCCGACCTAGTTTTCAAACCGGAAGTCCCGCGCTAGTTCCGTAAGTTTCCGCAATTTACATTGGATTCTCCCGGGGTGTTGAGGGTGTTCCACGGGCCTTCTCGGCACTATTACAAGATTCTTTTGGCCCCCAATGGCCTATTTCCAAAATTAAGTTTTTAGGAAGTGCATTTTTTGACTTAGTTTTCAAACCGGGAGTCCCATGCGAGTTCCGTAAGTTTCCACAGCTCACGTTGGTCCCTCCCTAGGTGTTTTGAGGTGTTCCCCAGACCTTCTCTTGGCTGTCACCCGATTTTGGCCCCCCCGATTGACTATTTTCAAGCTTAGGTGCGAGAAAAGTGCCGTTTCGGACTTAGTTTCCAAACCAGGAGTCCCGTGCTAGTTCCGTAAGTTTTCACAACTTACATCGGTCCCTCCCGGGGTGTTTGACGTGTTCCCCGGGCCTTTTAAGTATTGTTACACGATTTTGGCCCCGACGGCTTATTTTCGAGCTTAAGTGCGAAAAAAGTGCATTTTTTGATTTAGTTCTCAAGCCGAGAGACCTATGCTAGTCCCGTAAGTCTCCGCAACTTGCCTCTTGGACCCTCCCGATGTGTTTCGGGCATTTCCGGTCCTTCTCGTGACGGTCACACGGTTTTGCCCCGCCCCCCCCCTCCGGTGTCCTATTTCCAAGCCTGAGCGTGGAAAAAATGTCTCTTTCCAACTTAGTTTTGAAACCGGGAGTCCCCGTGCTAGTTCCGTAAGTTTTCACAACTCGCGTCTGTCACTCCCAAGGTGTTTGAGGTGTTCCCGGCCCTTGTTGCGACTGTTACATGATTTTGGCCCCCCGATGGCCTACTTCCAAGCTCATGCGTTAGAAAAGTTTGTTTTCCGACCTAGTTTTCAAATCGGGAGTCCCCGTGCCTGTTCGTTAAGTTTTCACGGCTCAAATTGGTCCCTCCTGAGATGCTCGGGGTGTTCCCCGGGCCTTCTCGTGATCGTTACGATTCGACCCGCCTGACCCGTTTTCAAGCTTGGTGTGGAAAAAGTACCTTTTAAAACCTAGTTTTCAAACCGGAAGTCCGCTAGTTCCGTAAGTTTCATGACTTACATTGATTTCTCTCGGGGTGCTGACGGTGTTCCACGGGCCTTCTCGACACTGTTACAGGATTCTTTTGGCCCCCGATGGCCTATTTCCAAACTTAAGTGTTTAGGAAGTGCATTTTTTGACTTAGTTTCCAAACCGGGAGTCCCATGCGAGTTCCGTAAGTTTCATGACTCACGTTGGTCCCTCCCTAGGTGTTTTGAGGTGTTCCCTGGACCTTCTCTTGGCTGTCACCCGATTTTGGCCCCCCCGATGGACTATTTTCAAGCTTAGGTGCGAGAAAAGTGCCGTTTCGGACTTAGTTTCCAAACTGGGAGTCCTGTGCTAGTTCCGTAAGCTTTCACAACATCGGTCCCTCGGGGTGTTTGACGTGTTCCGGGCCTTCTCGTATTTGTTACACGATTTTGGCCCACGGCTTATTTTGAGCTTAAGTGCGAAAAAAGTGCATTTTTGATTTAGTTCTCGGTAGAGTCCGTGCTAGTCCGTAAGTCTCATGACTTGCCTCTTGGACCCTCCCGAGGTGTTTGGGGCATTTCGGTCCTTCTCGTGGCGGTGACACGGTTTTGGCCCCAGGTCCTATTTCCAAGCTGGCGTGGAAAAAGTGTCTCTTTCAACTTAGTTTTCAAACCGGAGTCCGGTGCTAGTTTAAATAGCTTTCACAACTCGCGTCTGTCACTCCCGAGGTGTTTGAGGTGTTCGGCCTTTGTTCTTGTTGTTACATGATTTTGACCCCCCGATGGCCTACTTCCAAGCTCATGCATTAGAAAAGTGTTTTCCGACGTAGTTTTCAAATCGGGAGTCCCCGTGCCTGTTCGTTAAGTTTTTACTGCTCAAATTGGTCCCTTCTGAGATGCTCGTGGTGTTCCCCGGGCCTTCTCGTGATCGTTACACGATTCCGGCGCGCCGAGGCCTGTTTTCAAGCTTCAGTGTGTAAAAGGTACCTTTTCCGACCTAGTTTTCAAACCGGAAGTCCCGAGCTAGTTCCTTAAGTTTCCACAACTTACATTGGTTTCTTCCGAGGTGTTAGAGGTGTTCCACGAGCCTTCTCGGGACTGTTACAGGATTTTGGGGCCCCCGATGGCCTATTTTCAAACTTAAGTGTGTAGGAAGTGCATTTTTTGACATAGTTTTCAAACCAGGAGTCCCATGCGAGTTCTGTAAATTTCCACAGCTCACATTGATCCCTCCCTAGGTGTTTGTGGTGTTCCTCGGACCTTCTCTTGACTGTCACAGGATTTTGGCCCCCTAGATGGACTATTTTCAAACTTAGGTGCGAGAAAAGTGTCGTTTCGGACTTAGTTTTCAAACCGGGAGTCCCGTGCTAGTTCTGTAAGTTTTCACAACTTACATCGGTCCCTCCCGGGGTGTTTGACGTGTTTCTCGGGCCTTCTCGTGACTGTTACACGATTTTGGCCCCCGACGGCTTATTTTCGAGCTTAAGTGTGAAAAAAAGTGCATTTTTTGATTTAGTTCTCAAGCCGAGAGTCTCGTGCTAGTCCCGTGAGTCTCCGCAACTTACCTTGGACCCTCCCGAGGTGTTTAGGGCATTTCCTGGTCCTTCTCGTGACTGTTACACGGTTTTGGGCCCCCCCCCCGATGTCCTGTTTCCAAACTTAAGTGTGGAAAGAGTGTCTCTTTCCAACTTAGTTTTCAAACCAGGAGTCCCGTACTAGTTCCGTAAGTTTTCACAACTCGCGTTGGTCACTCCGTGCTCTTATTTGTTTGAGGTGTGCCAAGTTTCGTGCCAATCCGACCTGTTTGTGATTTTGGGTCATCAACATCTCGAATTCAAATTTCTTAAGGAACAAGTTTGCCTAGGCCGAAATCCGGCTCTAACTCCCAAACCAGGAACCCGATTGAAGTCTCGTCTTCTCCCACAAGTCTCTCGTGCGTAGGCGGTCGTGTGTGTTAAGTTTAGGTGCTAAGCAAGCGCCGTTTGTTGATTTTAGGCGTCAACACCTCTAATTCAAATTTCTTAAGGAACTAGTTTGATTGAGCGAAATTGGCTCTAACTCCCAAAGCAGAACTCGATTGAGCCCTGTTTTCTCCCAAAAGTCCCTCGTGCCTAGGCAGTCGTGTGTGCTATGTTTCGTGCCAATCCGACCCCGTTTGGTGATTTTAGGGCATCAACATCTTGAATTCAAATTTCTTAAGGACCTAGTTTGCCTAGAGTGAAATCCGGCTCTAACTCCCAAACCGGGAACTCGATTGGAGTCCCATCTTCTCCCACAAGTTCCTCGTGCCTAGAGGGTCGTGTGTGCCAAGTTTCGTGCCAAACCGACGTTGTTTGGTGATTTTGGGGCGTCAACACCTTGAATTCAAATTTCTTAAGAAACTAGTTTGACTAGAGTGAAATCCGACTCTGACTCCCAAACTGCGGGAACCCGATTGGAGCTTCGTCTTCTCCCACAAGTTTCTCGTGCCTAGACAGTCATGTGTGCCAAGTTTCGGTGTCGGATTGGAAATTTCTAAATTCGTAGGCCACGGATCGGTTCCGGATTGAACCCCACGATTCCGAATTGGAACCGATCCGGACCATTTAGAAATAATCTATATTTATACTATATAGCTTCCCACACAATATAATTTCTTGTCTCACATAAAAACTAAATTCTAACCTAATTCACGCCTCACTCATTCACGCCTTATTCAGTTCATTGTCTCTCCCTTTCATCTCATCTCTCTGTCGATGGTGTCTCTCTCTTTTCTCTTTCTCATCTCAAACTGAGTTCTCTCACACTCTCATCCATCTCAGATCAAATCAGTGTGTTGCTCGTCTCTCTCTCGGTGAGCTCTCTCTCTTTCTCTCTCTCTCTCTCTCGGTGTTCTTATCTCTCATCTCTCTCTCTCGGTGACATTATTTTTGTTCCTTTGTTCCCAGATCATCCATCTCAAATCAGATCGGTAGCTATAGTTGTTGTCTCTCTCTCTCGGTGAGCTCCTCTCTCCTAGATCATCCATCTTAGATCATTGTTCCTTTGTTCCTTTGTTCATGTCATCTACAATGGATTCGGTAAATGTAAGTAAGAGATTTTATTTTTATTTTTATTTTTTCTATTTTTATTCTATTTTCTGTTTTCATTTTATTTTTATCCTTTTTTTTTTCTTTCTGTTTCTATTTTGTTTCTGTGAAAAATCTTCTTTTCTCAATAGGTGTGCTGTGACTAGGCATATTTGTTTTACTTTACAATACATCAGAAAAACAGATTGGACCCTCATTTTTTAAATGAGTTTTGGGGGCAAAAAGTTCTATTTCAAACCATTATTCCTAAATTTGTTTATTTGTGAAGTGAAGGAAATGGGCTTTTGTTAGTGTTAGCTGGTGAAGATTGTAAATCCATTGTGAGCTCCTGAATCTTGACTTTACTGATTGAGCTTGGTAGAGTCTAAGGCAATCTGTCTAGGTATTGTTTGAATTGATAAATGAATAGACTTATGTATATATGTATTAACAAAATTCAGAATGGATGTTGTTTGCTCCAGTTTAGATGCCATTGTCATTATAGATAGTCTTCTGAGGATCTTGATTGACTTAATGGATGTTGTTTGCTCGGCTTAGAATGGATGTTGTTTGCTTTGTTTCTTGGTTTCAATTGTGATGGTATAGATATTTTTGTCTATATTTTTTATTGTTGTCCTTTGGGATGGGATGTAGCCCATTGGCTTTGTTCTGAGTTCCAATATATTTTTGTCTATATTTTTTTTACTTAGATTGTGATGGTATAGATTGTGAATGGATGTTTTTTACTTATATTGTTTACAGGTTTCAATATATATTTTTGTCTATATTTTTGTTCCAATATTTTTTTCAATTTACTTATATTATTGTTTATATTTTTTTTGTAATTTAATTGTTTAAATCTGTGGTCCTAAACCGATCCAATCCGTATTTTAACGGATTGGTTCGGATTGGTTCTACAATTTAAACGGATATGATTGGTTTTAATTTTTCAGGAACCATAGATAATGGATTGGTCCTGGTTTTCTCCCAATCCGGACCAATCCGGACCATGCTCACCCCTAGTAATATTAGCTACTATGGTGAGTCAAGTGTATGAATCTCTAAGCTAAACCCAAAACCCTAGTTTGAATCGAAAAAAAAAAAAAAAACCCAAAACCCGAGCTCTCAGCTCCAGTCATATCATCGGCGGCTAACCTTAGAAGACAGAACCGTAAACCCTAGAAGCCTCTGTTCTCATCTTCAACCTTGGGAACCCTAATATACATAAATCGAAGCTGTATCTGTAATTCGATTCACAGATGCAGCACGACAAGGTCATATGGCAAGTTATCAGGCACAATCACTGCAGTTTCATGGCCAAGTAAGTCTCTTTCAGCTGAATCAATTCTTGATTTTGCTTCGCATTCGATTCCTTTTTTGATTGATTGGTTGATTTTGAATTGGGTTTCTTCGTATGTTAGAATAACGACCGGGAATTTCTGTCGAAACCTGTATAACGTGACTGGGATTTGCAATCGGAGCTCTTGCCCTCTAGCTAACGGTCGTTACGGCACCATTCGCGACCATGATGGTACTAATTCCTCACCTCTTCTGCTTATTTGTCTTTGTTTTCTTGTTTTCTATGCTTAATTCTAATTCTCATTCCCTTCATTTTTGTGAAGATTAGAACTTTGTAGCTAATCTTGAATGCATACTATGGGTCAACCGCTATGGGTCACAATCAAACACAAATATGGATCGTAACGAAAATCACTAGTTTCATAACCCATTTTGATTTGATTTGATATTGTGGTGTGATTTCAAATTATTTATTTATTTGTTTTTTGGGTTGCCGTTGCCTAGGACTAGCCATTTAGTAATTTAAGGTAACGAAAGATGGGTTGCTAGAAAAAATTTCTGCGACTAAAGTAATTAGAACAACATTTTCCTTTGATCTGTTTACTGGCATCATTTCTCTAAGCTGTGGAAATAAACATTAAAATTTTTAGGATATACATTATAAAGAGATGTACGCTTTTAAGTACTTGTAATTTTTATGGAGCTCACTTCTCTCTCCTATCTGATCTCCAAATCACGAGCAAAGATCTTAAAATGTAAATTGCAGGAAAAAAACCCCTTCAAGAATCTTATTTTCAATCTCTCCTTGGAAGTCTCTGTTTACCACTTGTGGAGCACTAGGGATGGATAACAGAGTGTTTACTCAGAAAAGGAGAGTAACTCCTGTACTTATTATAGTTATATTGAAGAGGACAAGATTCAGAGTGTCTTCTTCGAGGCTGGAGGACAAAAACCATTCTAACTGGAAAATTTGTATGGTTTTACTTATCTACTTTGGTTATAGCCTAGAATTCTGCATAATAGCAAGTTCTGATTTGTACGTGGAGGATGCCCTCATTTGGTCATGCTTTCTTGCTTATTACGTATAATGCAGTAGTATAATTTCTACTCTGCCTTCTCCTGTTGCCGTCTATGAAATTGAGCGGAAACAAAGTTGAGGCAGGCTATGAAACAGATTGTTATTGAATCATGAGAAAAAGCTAGGCTTTTGAGTGCTGGTATTTATTTTGTATGGTAAAACAGGATTTTTTGGTGTTTCTGGGGTTTGCAACTTCTAGACTATTCTTGCCCTTGGCATTTTTTGATATCTATTTTTTTGGGGTTTGAAACTCTTTCACACTGAAATTTGGCATATGCCATCTTTATATTATTTATGTAGGAAGTGTTAATGGATCTTATGCTGTCTAATTGTCTCAATGAATCATTTGTACATGTGATGGGATGTCAATGTCTGCGCGTCATTGAATGCATATCTCTAATCATCTTATTTATTATTATTATTTCATCTTTTGATGCTTTGCAGGAGTCTTCTATTTATATATGAAAACTATAGAAAGGGCTCATATGCCAAACAAATTGTGGGAAAGAGTTAAGCTGCCGAGAAATTATGAGAAAGCCCTTGAAATTATTGACAAGCATATGGTATTGTAGTTCAGCACATTCTAGCAGTTTGACTGGGGTTTTGATTCATTTTTATATTAATCTGGAGCACATTCAATTGCTTAAAATCTTTTCTTGTTTGAATTGATAGATGTATTGGCCTAAGTTTCTTGTGCACAAAACAAAACAAAGATTGACTAAAATGACTCGAGATCTTGAATCGTATGAGGAAACTTGCTCTAAAAATGAGGTTCGGATATCTCTTTCTCTTCTGTTCCCCACCAATATCTGCATGGTAGACCATCATAGTTATGACATGCACGATAACCATCCGATGTATGGATTTTCTGTTTTACTTTCAAAATCTTTTTCCAGATTATCCTGTGCTGTTAGTTGTTAGCTTGAAGAAGCAAAATGTGTATTTGCAGGTTGGTTCTAAAATACCTTGCATTTGGCATGATGAATGCTGTATTTGCTACAAGAAGCACAACTAGCATATCAATATTTACATTTACAAAGCCTCGTGTAGAATCATGTTACCTTTCCCACTAGGAAAGCAATTTCCAAACTCGTAATGAACAAAGCTTCCTAAACTAATTAAGACTTGGCTACTTCCAAGTTCCAAACTAGTATTGAATTTAGGAACACTCATAACCCAGGCACTAATTAACCTAGAGACTAAATAAATATATATCACAGAAATACTCATAGTCTACAAAAATACCAAATTCCTTTGACTCGACAAATCTTAAATTTTCCATAACTAATGTAATTGGAATTGTTTGTCTATAACCAAACCCTCAAAATGGACCTTTAGAGATCCTCATTCCCTAAACCCTATCTTTTTGTTGCTACATATAAACTAAGTTTATGTATTATTACCACCATTTTTAGTCCCAAACACCATTGCAACTAACCCCCAAAGCCTACTTTTACGTAGATATATATTAATTTTGGGTTAAGCTACTAGTAGGAGAATGTTCCTGTGCTTGTCCTACATCAGCTTGACATAAAAATAACTAATGTAGTTATGCTTTATCTTATATGTGAATCCTCGTGCAGGGAAGATGGTTCATTTTATAGCAATAAATGGCGATATAGACCCTTCTTGACAGTAGTAATCTTCTCTTAAATTTCATTATATTATATTGTCGAAGCCTTCAACCAATATTGTGTATTTGACCTTCCACTCAAAAAGTTCCTTCACGACTCTTGTGTGGGAAGCCGTAGTTCCAAACTTGACATGATCATTATATGCAGTGTTTTTCAAAGCAAAAAGTGAACAGAGGCAATAAGGTGCCTTGAGGCCTAACCATGAGGTAATGAGGTGAAGTGACATGATGCTGTCATCAAAGCAAAGGCGAATCACGAATGATAATGATATTTTAAAAAAATGAATAAATAACATAAGCAAAAACTTAATAAGTTTAAAAGCTTGATGCATGTAACATTCCAAATACTAAACATTAATAAAATATAAAACATTCGACAAAATGTGACATTTCAAATACCAATATCCAACAAAAAGGGAAGACATTGAACAAACACTAACATTTTGACATATGAAAACATAAAAACGCAAAATAATTGATTAACTTCTAAACAAAAATTTCATTGTCAATCATGGCCAAAGTAGTTGTTTAGTTGAAGGTTAGAAAAACAGTTCAACATTTTTAAATATATATATATATATATATATAAAACAGATAAAATAAAATAAAAAAGATAAAGCCCATAGTCATAAACTATGAATTGATGTGCATACGACATCATATGTTTTTTACAACTGCACAGATTCTTTTTCGTCACACTTATTTAGTTCGCCCGAAGTGACAAACTATGATCTAATCTGCATGTCATATATTTATTACAACTCAAAAAGTAGAAGGTTGAGATTAAATCATAACAGGGGAAAATTTCACCGCCTTGAATGCCTCAGCTACCTCGGCCTGAGCCTAAGGCAACTGC
Source organism: Camellia lanceoleosa (assembly GCA_025200525.1). Taxonomy (NCBI): domain Eukaryota; kingdom Viridiplantae; phylum Streptophyta; class Magnoliopsida; order Ericales; family Theaceae; genus Camellia; species Camellia lanceoleosa. The sequence goes on from CM045766.1 coordinate 55,267,135, forward strand.
TTCAGTCTTGCCTTGGCTCGCATCTTGCCTAAGCCATCACTTAGGCACACTTTTCAAAACACTAATTATATGCATGCAAAGAAGTGAGAACTTTGTGTCATGTTGCATTATACTATATTAATTAACTGTAGAGGGTTTTTGATAGAATATATGGATGATCAATAATGCCATGGTGACCAATTTTTGGTATGAAATTTTGGATACCATTTGATATGTTACCAATGCATTGGTTTAATGGGCTTCACCTTTCCCTTTAAACCAATGCTTTCCCATTAAACCAATGCATTGGTGATACATTAGATGGTATCTAAAATGTGGTACCCAAATTTGGTTACGGTAGCATTGTAATTGATAGTTGATATAATCCCTACTTGACAGAATAGTACTCTTACATTTCATTATTTTGTTTATGCTGCTTATCATGCATTAGTGAGTTGTAATCTTTTATTGCTTAAGGTTTGGGTTCTTTTCAGCTTTGGCATATGTTTATTTTCCGTTGTTTGTGTTGCTTCGGGGAAAAGATAATGACAACGCCTAGGAAAGAGAAGAAAAGAGGCTAGGAGAGAGGAGAAGGTGAAAAGGCAGCAGTTTTGGATGAGGTTGTAAAGCCATTACGGTCTTGTCTTTTATTATTGCAATCTGAATATGTTGTCTCTAGAGCTCTCACTAATCTTGTTGACAATCCTGCAGTATTGAAAAAGAATTGCTTGAACGACTTAAGAGAGGAGATTATGGTGATATGTATAATTATCCTGTAAAAGAATACAATAAAGTTCTTGATATGGACCGACTTCAGGTTGCTAGTGAAGATGAAGATGAGGAGGTATTGCATAACTTATTGATATGAGCCCGATATGAAATTAATTTTGTGATCAAAAAATATTGAGGAGAACGAAATTAATTTTCAATTGAAATAAGCGAGGAACACGAGATTGAGTATGTTGAAGGCTATGAAGAACTTGAAGAGGAGGATGACATGGAGGATTTTGGTGGTCTCGCAATTGACAAGTCGTCTGAGATGTTGACTATGGTAAAAGCTCTTATAAGCGTATTTGTCATTATTAGTATGCACAGTTTCTTAGAATGTTTTTGGTTGATGTGATTTTTCTCAGATGTTAATACATGTTTTGTATACACGTGCGCATTTCATATATTGATTCCCATAAAATCTTTTTGGCGTATTGGTTTATTATGTGTTTATTGCCTGTCGGAAGTTAAGCGATTGGGTTATTTGGCTTTAGCAAAACAGCCCATGTAAGTATTTTCTTTTTAAAAAGAATATGAGATTTATTCTAACATTGAACATTACAGATGCAGTTGGAATAGATGATGATGATGAAGAGACAATAGCTATTGATCGGAAGAGACTAAGAAGAGATTCTCAAAGAAAACTTGAGAAAGATGAACCTCGTGCCAAACCAAAGAGAGTTAGAGTACTTGTTGAGGTAAAGATTATCCAGCTCCATCAAGTTCATTATAGTTGGTTCATTGTTCTCAATATAAAAGTCATAAAAGGCAATTGGTAGTTTGATCCAAAATAATAACTTATACAGCCCTATGTTGCTAAAGACGTGAAAACATTGAAAATTTTAGTTAGTTTCAGCCTATAATCTTTTTAACAGTCTACCCTTATCACGGTAATATAATTCTACGATTCGATGACACACTTGATGCTTGGGCAAGTAGTTAATCCTAAGGAAGTGGAAACTTTGATGAAGATGATGGGCTATTGCATGTTTTTTTCTTCATTTCTTTCTAGGGACGTTCAACGATTTTGAAGTATGTTATGCTAACATCACAAAAATATTATTTATTTGTCAGGTTGGCCTTGAAGATCTTGAGGAAAGATGACGGCGATCAATGAGACTTTTTGTGCTTTTTTTTTTCCCCCTTTCTTCCCTTGTGTTTGGACTTTTAAACCAAATAGCAGTTAATTATATCATCAATTGTATTAGTTAGGGTTTGAGCTTGTCTTCTCTATAGGCAGAAATCAATGCCAGAGTGTTCCTGCTTCTAGGCTCGATATTTCTTTTAAATTTGTATGACAAACAGGAGGTTTGCACAAAGAGATGTGATATTTGGTGGTTGTCATTTCGATTTTGGTTCAATTATAATGTTAGACTAGATTTTGATCTTTCTTCATTTTTCGATTCCTCTTCTTATTATTTGTTTTAGATTTCCCATTGCATTATGATATCGCTGGTCGTGGAAAGTGGTAAAGCTGATTGTAGAAGATTGAAGGTGTGAAAATAGGAGAAATGAGGGAGCTTTGTGGAGAGAGTATTAGGCCCTGTTTGTTTTGGGGTGGGGAAGGGATTAGGATGGAGGTAGAGTTCATTTAATGTTGTGTTTGTTTGTAAAGTTGGGGAAGGGATTAGGATAGAGGAGGAGATTAAGATCACTACAAAAAAATTGACTTTTTGCGACGGCAAAATGCCGTCTCAAAAACTTTTTTGCGACGGCAACTGACCTTTAGTGACGACAAGTGGGGGGTCGCAACAAAGGGCGTTGCTAAAAGGTTTTAGCGACAACACAATTTTGTCGCCTTTTTTTTGCGACGGTAAAGTTGCCTTTTTGCGACGGAATGTTGCTGTCGGCTTTACTATGTAAAAAATCTGAGATTTTTTGAGACGGCACTGTGTTGTCGTCGCTAAAAGTGTTATTTGCGACGGCAAACATGCCGTCGCGAAAGTGTTTTATTGCGACGGGTACGTGCCATGTCACGACCCAAACCCGCCCCTATAGGTTTAGCATCGTAACCGGCCAGTAATCTTGGGATTAGCGAATGCCTCTGAGACAGATTAACATAATATTAGCGGCTAGCGGAAGCAAATAACAATATATAGCGTCCACTGAGCAGTGTAGACTTATATGAGACAGAAAAATTTTAAACTTTTTATATACATATGTACACATTATCTTTAAGTCATTATATATATACAGATTAGGCAAAAAATGACTTAGCCTTATTTACAAAATACACAAGACTTGTTCAACCAAACACGAAAACAAAACTTAAACTTTAAATTACATAGCAATAATCACTTGACATATCCGGAACCTCCACGGGAGGCACATAGGTTGACTGACAAAAACAGATTCTAGGCAGATGTCTCTAAACCTGGTCACGCACCTGATCACCTACATACATAAATAATACAGTGAGCTAGAGCCTAGTGAATAATAACAGAGTAAAGGGTTTTAATGAATGAGTCCGTCTGCATTAGAAATCATAATTCAGTTTTGTATCAAATTCATAGTTTGTCCAAATCATATACAGAAATCATAAGTCATGCTTAAGCGGACAGCGTAAATTCTAAAATTTTTGGGAGCTCGATTTTCACGCTCGAGTGAGACTTTCCTCGCTCGAGCGGACAACGTAAATTCTGAAATTTCTCAGAATTGCAATTGAAGTTCAAATTTGATATTCAAAGCCTCAAAACATGTATTTTTTGTACACAAAAATGGAGAACCACTGTATGATTTAGTAAACACTTTCAATTAGAAAACATTCATTCAAAATCATGTCTCAATTGCCCAAATTTAGTTTTAATTCATCTTATTAATATCAACCCACAATTCTAATATATAAATTAGACTTCCCAACCTCTTGAAATTCCATGAAGTATGTAATACAAATAGATTCAATTTTATTATTAATAACAAAATCAACTTAACTCAATTTTTTAACCAAATATTTAATTTATAATCATGGGTGTTCTAAAATGTATCTAAATTAAATAGAATTCTTAAATTATGGATTAAATAAAAATCTAATTATAAAATCAAAACTTTAGGGTTAATTTCAAATTTTCATAAACTTGGTTTTCTTAAAACATTTCCTTTGTCTCTTCAAAATATGGACTTGAATGGCCCAATTCCCTTAAAACTCATGTATTACAAGAAAATACTACAAAATCAAATCAAAATAATTAATTTTCCAAATTAATTTTCACAACTATGAGTCTACTTAATTTCTTACTTAAAACCTTATTTCTTACAAAATCCATGAGACTAATTTCATAACTTTCTTAATTCGTGATGCATGGAGGATTATCTAAAACATGAAAAAAGTTATAAAACTCTTAGAAGATATTTGCATGTGTGAAATTAGGGTCAACATTCAAATCAATTACATCCAAAAAAAAATTTAATTCAATATTAAGTTCAAAATGTTCATGAATTCATAATTTCCCAAAACTTGCTCTCCTTATACCCAAACATGAAATTAATTCTCCAACTTTCTTAAAGATTCATTGATGCATGTAAAGATGAAGTCCAAATTCATGAGAGATAACACAAATTAAACTTACTTGATAAATTTTCCCAAACCCATTTCCTTAATCTCAAGCTTGACTCAATTAATTTTAACCTCAATTTAATTCATAGTCATAGATGTTCGAAAATATGTTTAATTTGAGTTAAACTCTTAGATTACATTACATGCATGGGTTAATAATTAAGATCAAGACCCATATTTATTCTTTAATTCTTCCAAATTACATGCATGTAGAAATAAGGGCCAATTCATGCAAGATTACAAAAATTAAATGCAAAATAATTAATTTCTAAATTGATTTCCATAAATTGAACATAACTACATGAATTCATCATCTTGCTAATTTCTTCTATTTATATGAAATTAAACCCAAGTTTAATAAATTTAAGAAATCATAGTTCATATTGTTGGTCCTAACTTGATTTTACATGCAAACCCAAATCTTAACAATTTATAATTGATCTACAAAGCTTTATTTTTAATTCCCTCAAAATTCACTTTAAATCAATTTATGTCTACATTATTTAAATAATAGAAGGAAGAGGATGAGATTTCTTACCTTAGAATGATTTTTCCACAATTTTGACTTGAATTTTTGATGTCTCACGGAGCCCTCTTCTTCTCCTCCTTTTTTTTTTTTTTTTTGTTTTTTTTTTTCTCGGTTCTCTCTCTCTCTCTCTCTGATTCTCTTAATTCTTTTTTCTTTACTTCACCAAATGTGTGTTTTGGCCCCAAGGAAATTACCCTCATCTTGAACTCACCAACACACACATACACAGTTCACCTTTTGACCCTGACCTTACGTGCACACACATATACACACACCCACTAATTTGCTGAATACACCCATGCTCATTTACACCCTTTAATTTTAGATTCTTCCATAAATTAATTTATATTTAGGATTAATTTAATTAACACTTAATCTTAATAAATCTTGATCAACACATAGTTAAATTAATTATAAAAAATCATAAATCCCACATAATTTAATTAGTTTAGTTTGACTTCCATTAAGACCCAATTAATTATAATTAAATTTTATCAATCCGAATCAGATTTTTAGTCAGACTCTCAAAAGGCTCCAAATATTAAATTAAATTTATTATCATTATCAATTTTGTTTTCTTAAATCATCTAGGCCTTCAACTTCTGATTAGATTCTAAATTTCCGTCAATTAAATTACATGTTCAAATTAGATACCCCATAAATAAATTTAATTCATAATAATTACAATTCTCAATCTTCATAATTTAATTAACTTGATTAACTCCAATTAGGATCTAATTAATCGAATCTTAATTTTACTAAACTGAAACGAATATTTAATTAAACTCTCAAATGGGTCCATAATTAAGATTAAATTGATTCAATTTCTTAACTTCACTTCCTTAAGCCATTTGGACCCTTAATTTCTAATTCCAAAATAAATCTTTAATAGAATCATATATGAGTCAGATCCCACAATTCTCATAAATCCCAAATTAAATTATCATACTTGGCAATTAAATTTCAAATCCTCTTAATTAATCAAGTACTATCATTATACGTGATGGAGTCGTTACCTATCGTCACTAAAAGTTTATTTGAGACAGCACGCCAACGCCGTCTCTAAAAGGTTATTTGCGACAGCATTGCTTATGTCGCAAAAACAATCTGCTTCTAATGTTTTTTGAGATGGTGAGGTGCCGTCTAAAAAAAAAAAAAAACTGCAATAAAATTATTAAAAATATGAAAATTACCTGTATTAAATGAAAAATAAACTGATAATTACATAATAATATAAAAATTCCAGTATAAAAATAACAATTCATCCATAATAAAAATATTCTTCTATTCATAACAATAGATCAGCAAAATTATCCCGCTACATAATATTGCATAATACATATACAATGTTTAAATACATAATGTTGTTCACAATTCAAAATAACATAAATCAAAAACAAAAGTTTTCGTCATGATTCTTCCGTGAGTAACAAAAACAAAAGTTAATGACAATCTTCGCACGCCTGCATTCCACAAGTGGGTCAACACCTCGTTTCGTGATTTTGGTGGGTCAGCACCTCGAATTCAAATTTCTTAAGGAACTAGTTTACCTTGAGTGAAATCCGGCTCTAACTCCCAAACCGGGAACCCGATTGGAGTTCCGTTTATTTCCACAAGTTTCTCGTGCCTAGGTGGTTGTGTGTGCCAAGTTTCGTTCCAAACCGACGCTGTTTGGTGATTTTGGGGCGTCAACAGTTCAAATTCAAATTTCTTAAGGAACTAATTTGCATAGAGTGAATTCCGGCTCTAACTCCTAAACCGGAAACCCGATTGGAGTACCGTCTTCTCCCACAAGTTTATCGTGCCTAGGCGGTCGTGTTGCCAAGTTTCGTGCCAAACCGACGTCGCTTGGTGATTTTGAGGCGTCAACACCTTGAATTCAAGTTTCTTAAGAAACTAGTTTGGCTAGAGTGAAATCCGGCTCAAACTCCCAAACCGGGAACCAAATTGGAGTCCCATCTTCTCCCACAAGTCTCTCGTGCCTAGGCGGTCATGTGTGCCAAGATTCATCCCAAACCGACGCCATTTGGTGATTTTGGGGCATCAACACCTCGAATTCAAATTTCTTAAGGAACTAGTTTGCCTAAACCAGAATCCGGCTCTAACTCCAAAATCGGGAACCCGATTCGAGCCCCATCTTCTCCCATAAGTCTCTCATGCCTAGGCGGTCATTTGTGCCAAGTTTTGTGCCAATCCGACCCCGTTTGGTGATTTTAGATCGTTAACACCTCGAATTCAAGTTTCTTAAAGAAACTAGTTTGCCTAGAGTGAAATCCGGCTCTAACTGCCAAACCGGGAACCTGATTGTAGTCCCGTCTTCTCTCACAAGTCTCTCGTGTGTAGGTGGTCGTGTGTGCCAAGTTTCGTGCCAAACCGACGCCGTTCGGTGATTTTGGGGCGTCAACACCTCGAATTTAAATTTTTTAAGGAACTAATTTGCCTAGTCCGAAACTCGGCTCTAACTCCCAAACCAGGAACCCAATTCGAGCCCCATCTTCTCCCACAAGTCTCTCGTGCCAAGGTGGTCATGTATGCCAAGTTTCATGCCAATCCGACCCCGTTTCGTGATTTTGGGGCATGAACATCTCGAATTCAAATTTCTTAAAGAACAAGTTTGCCTAGACCGATATCCGGCTCTAACTCCCAAACCGTGAACCCGATTCGAGGCCCCCTCTTCTTCCACAAATCTCTCGTGCCTAGGCGATCGTGTGTGCTAAGTTTCATGCCAAACCAATGCCGTTTGGCAATTTTGGGGCGTCAACACCTTGAATTCAAATTTCTTAAGGAACTAGTTTGCCCAGACCAAAATCCAGCTCTAACTCCCAAACCGGGAACCCGATTCGAGCTCCGTCTTCTCCTACAAGTCTCTCGTACCAAGGCGGTCGTGTGTGCCAAGTTTCGTGCTAATCCAACCCCGTTTTGTGATTTTGGGGCGTCAACACCTCAAATTCAAGTTTTTTAAAGAACTAGTTTGCCTAGTGCCAAATCCGGCTCTAATTCCCAAATCAAGAACCCGATTGGAGTCCTGACTTCTCCCAGAAGTTTCTCGTGCCTAGGCAGTCGTGTGTGCCAAGTTTCGTTCCAAACCGACGCCGTTTGGTGATTTTGGGTGGTCAACACCTCAGATTCAAGTTTCTTAAGGAACTAGTTTGCCTAGAGTGAAATCGGACTTTAACTCCCAAACCGGGAACCCGATTGGAGTCCCGTCTTCTCCCACAAGTCTCTCGTGCCTAGGCGGTCATGTGTGCCAAGTTTCGTGCCAAACCGACACCGTTTAGTGATTTTGGGGCATCAACACATCGAATTCAAATTTCTTAAGAAACTAGTTTCCCTAGACCGGCATCCGGCTCTAACTCCCTAACCGGGAACCCGATTCGAGCCCCGTCTTCTCCCACAAGTCTCTTGTGCCTAAGTGGTCGTGTGTGCCAAGTTTCTGGCCAAACCGACACCGTTTGGTGATTTTGGGGCGTCAACACATCGAATTCAAATTTCTTAAGGAACTAGTTTGCCTAGACCGACATCCGGCTCTAACTCCCAAACCGAGAACCCGATTCAAGCCCCGTCTTCTCCCACAACTCTCTCGTGCCTAGGTGGTCGTGTGTGCCAGGTTTTGTACAAATCCAACCCCGTTTGGTGATTTTGGGGCGTCAACACCTCGAATTCAAATTTTTTAAGAAACTAGTTTGCCTAGAGCAAAATCCGGCTCTAACTCCCAAATCGGGAACCCGATTGGAGTCCAGTCATCTCCTACAAGTTTCTCATGCCTAGGCGGTCGTGTGTGCCAAGTTTCATGCCAAACCGACAGCGTTTGGTGATTTTGGGGCATCAACACATTGAATTCAAATTTCTTAAGGAACTAGTTTGCCTAGACCGACATCCGGCTCTAACTCCCAAACCGAGAACCCGATTCGAGCCCCGTCTTCTCCCACAACTCTCTCGTGCCTAGGCGGTCGTGTGTGCCAAGTTTCGTGCAAATCCAACCCCGTTTGGTGATTTTGGGGCGTCAAAACCTCGAATTCAAATTTTTTAAGGAACTAGTTTGCCTAGAGCAAAATCTGACTCTAACTCCCAAATCGGGAACCCGATTGGATTCCCATCATCTCCCACAAGTTTCTCGTGCCTTGGTGGTCGTCTGTGCCAAGTTTCGTGCCAAACCGACGCCGTTTGGCAATTTTGGGGCATCAACACATCGGATTCAAATTTCTTAAGGAAACTAGTTTGCCTAGACCGAAATCCGGCTCTTAACTCCCAAACCGGGAACTCGATTCGAGCCCTGTCTTCTCCCACAAGTCTCTCGTGCCTAGGCGGTCGTGTGTGCCAATTTTCGTCCTAATCCGACCCCAATTGGTGATTTTGGGGCGTCAACATCTCGAATTCAAGTTTCTTAAGGAACTAGTTTGCCTAGAGCAAAATCCGGCTCTAACTCCCAAACCGGAAACCCGATTCAAGTCCCGTCTTCTCTCACAAGTCTCTCGTGCCTAGGCGGTTGTGTGTGCCAAGTTTCGTGCCAAACCGACGCCGTTTGGTGATTTTGGGGTGCCAATAACTCGAATTCAAGTTTCTTAATAAACTAGTTTGCCTATAGTGAAATCCGGCTCTAACTCCCAAACCGGGAACCCGATTGGAGTCCCGTTTTCTCCCACAAATTTCTCGTGCCCAGGCGGTCTTGTGTGCCAAGTTTTGTGCCAAACCGACGCCGTTTGGTGATTGTGGGTCGTCAACACCTCGAATTTAAGTTTTTTAAGGAACTAATTTGTCTAGATTGAAATCCGGCTCTAACTCCCAAACCAAGAACCCGATTGGAGTCCCGTCTTCTCCCACAAGTCTCTCGTACCTGGGTGGTCGTTTGTGCCAAGTTTCGTGCCAAACCGATGCCGTTTTGCCATTTTGGGGCGTCAACACCTCGAATTCAAATTTCTTAAGGAACTAGTTTGCCTAGACCCAAATCCGGCACTAACTCTCAAAGCGGGAACGCAATTCGAGCCCCGTCTTCTCCCACAAGTATCATTTGCCTAGGCAGTCGTGTGTGCCATGTTTCGTGCCGATCCGACCCCGTTTGGTAATTTTGGGGCATCAACATCTCGAATTCAAACTTCTTAAGGAACTAGTTTGCCTAGACCGAAATCCTTCACTAACTCTCAAACTGGGAACCCGATTTGAGCCCCGTCTTCTCCCACAAGTCTCATTTGCCTAGGCAGTCGTGTGTGCCAAGTTTCGTGCCGATCCGACCCCGTTTGGTGATTTTGGGGCATCAACATCTCGAATTCAAACTTCTTAAGGAACTAGTTTGCCTAGACTGAAATCCGGCACTAACTCCCAAACCGGGAATCAGATTCGAGCCCCGTCTTCTCCCACAACTCTCTCGTACCTAGGCGGTCGTGTGTGCCAAGTTTCATGCCAAACCGACGCCATTTGGCGATTTTAGGGCGTCAACACTTCGAATTCAAATTTCTTAAGGAACTAGTTTACCTAGACCGAAATCCTGCTCTAACTCCCGAATCGGGAACTCGATTCGAGCCCCGTCTTCTCCCACAAGTCTCTCGTGCTTAGGCGGTCGTGTGTGCCAAGTTTCATGCCAAACCGACGCCTTTTTGTGATTTTGGGGCATCAACACCTTGAATTCAAGTTTCTTAAAGAACTAGTTTGCCTAGAGTGAAATCCGACTCCAACTCCCAAACCGGGAACCGGATTGAAGTCCCGTCTTCTCCCACAAGTCTTTCATGCTTAGGCGATCGTGTGTGCCAAGTTTTGTGTCAAACCGACGGCGTTTGGCGATTTTGGGCCGTCAACACCTCAAATTCAAATTTCTTAAGGAACTAGCTTGCCTAGAGCGAAATCAGTCTCTAACTCCCAAACCAAGAACCCGATTTAAGCCCCATCTTCTCCCAGAAGTCACTCGTGCCTAGGCGGTCGTATGTGCCAAGTTTCGTGCCAATCCGACCCCGTTTGGTGATTTTGGGGCATCGACATCTCGAATTCAAATTTCTTAAGGAATTATTTTGCCTCGACCGAAATCTGGCTCTAACTCCCAAACCGGGAACCCGATTTGAGCCCGTCTTCTCCCACAAGTCTCTCATGCCAAGGTGGTCTTGTGTGCCAAGTTTCGTGCTAATCCGACCTCGTTTGGTGATTTTGGGGCGTCAACACCTCGAATTCATGTTTCTAAAGGAACTAGTTTGCCTAGAGTGAAATCTGGCTCTAACTCCCAAACCAAGAACACGATTGGAGTCCCGTCTTCTCCCACAAATTTCTCATGCCTAGGCAGTCGTGTGTGCCAAGTTTCGTTCCAAACCGATGGCGTTTGGTGATTTTGGGGTGTCAACACCTCCAATTCAAATTTCTTAAGGAACTAGTTTGCCAAGAGTGAAATCCGGCTCTAACTCCCAAACCGGGAACCCGATTGGAGTCCCGTCTTCTCCCACATGTTTCTATGTGCCTAGACAGTCGCGTGTGCCAGGTTTCGTGGCAAACCAACGTCGTTTGGTGATTTTGGGGCATCAACACCTCGAATTCAAGTTTCTTAAGGAACTAGTTTGCCTATAGTGAAATCCGGCTCTAACTCTCAAACCGGGAACCCGATTGGAGTCTCGTCTTCTCCCACAAGTCTCTCGTGCCTAAGCGGTCATGTGTCCCAAGTTTCGTCCCAAACCGTCGCCGTTTGGTGATTTTGTGTCATCGACACATCGAATTCAAATTTCTTAAGGAACTTGTTTGCCTAAACCAGAATCAGGCTCTAACTCCCAAACCAGGAACCTGATTCGGGCCCAATCTTCTCCCACTAGTCTCTCCTGCCTAGGCGGTCGTGTGTGCCAACTTTCGTGCCAATCCGACCCTGTTTGGTGATTTTGGGGCGTTAACACCTCGAATTCAAGTTTCCTAAGGAATTAGTTTGCCTAGAGTGAAATCTAGCTCTAACTCCCAAACCGGGAACCCGATTGGAGTCTCGTCTTCTCCCACAAGTTTCTCGTGCCTATGCGGTCGTGTGTGCCAAGTTTAGTGCCAAACCGACGCTGTTTCGTGATTTTGGTGGGTCAACACCTCGAATTCAAATTTCTTAAGGAACTAGTTTGCCTAGAGTAAAATCCGGCTCTAACTCCCAAACCGGGAACCCGATTGGAGTTCCGTTTCTTCCACAAGTTTCTCGTGCCTAGGTGGTCGTGTGTACCAAGTTTCGTTCCAAACCGACGCTGTTTGGTGATTTTGGGGCGTCAACCTCTCGAATTCAAATTTCTTAAGAAACTAGTTTGCCTAGAGTGAATTCCGGCTCTAACTCCCAAACCGGGAACCCGATTGGAGTACTGTCTTTCCCACAAGTTTATCGTGCCTAGGCGGTCGTGTGTGCCAAGTTTCGTGCCAAACCGACGCCGTTTGGTGATTTTGGGGCATCAACACCTCGAATTCAAGTTTCTTAAGAAAATAGTTTGGCTAGAGTGAAATCCGGCTCAAACTCCCAAACCGGGAACCAAATTGGAGTCCCGTCTTCTCCCACAAGTCTCTCGTGCCTAGGTGGTCATGTGTGCCAAGATTAATCCCAAACCGATGCCGTTTGGTGATTTTGGGGCATCAACACCTCGAATTCAAAAATCAAAATTGTTCCTCATTTATAATTTTGAAAACTAAAAACAAATTTCAAAGTGTCATTATACAACTGCGGGGTAAGAGTAACAATCATTTAAATATTACATATTCATATATTTGCTAATAGATGAGGTCACACTGGATGTATATATGAATTTGTTTCTTAATAAAAATGTTTTGGACACATTTTAGTGTTTTATGGGAGGGAGGAACTAGAAAGACTTTTTGAATAACTATTTGTGATTAAAAAAAAAAATTATAGGGTATTACCCTTTCCTGCATCAGTTTTATCATTATTTTCATTACTATTTCCAGTGAAGAAGAAAAGATCACATCAACTAGAAGATTTTGATTTTAAGCCACATGAATGCAATTGCAAAAGCTTGTAGATTCTTATAGTTAATATTTAAAAAATTGAGGTTGAGTTTTCTTCAACCACAGGAGAGAATGATGTAGTTCAGTGAATCAATATAGAAACAAAGCAACAAAACACAACAATTTTAGACAAATCTAAGGGTTTTGATTTCCTTCAAACCAATGTTCGATCAAATATGAAATTGCTATCTCATTTCTCTCTCTAGAAGTACGAATTAGTTACCTGGTGAATGAGAGAGGAGAGATCTGGATTTGTGTAATTTAAACTACATATCAGTTAAGAAAATAATCATAAATTAGAAAACGATTTATAGAAAAAATAATCAATTAAGAAAATAGTCAGACAAATCAAAAATTGTATACGATTGATTTATATATGTAGAGAAAGAGAGTGTAAAGAGAGAGACGATGAATCAACTCACAAAGAAATCGGAATCGAACGACCTCGCCGTAGAAGAAATTTGTCACCGGAGATCACGGCGGCAACGGCGGATTTATGGAGGGGAATCAAACTCCAAGGGGAATCAATGCCAAAGACGCGTTCATGTTTCTGAATCGAAGGAATAGTGGTTGGTGGTGGCGCTCGTGTGTTTGTGTGAGACGCCGATGGAGAGAGAGAGAGAGAGAGAGGGTATGAGAATGATGTATGTATGCTACCATAGATATTTTCCAAGTGCTTTGTTCAATCCTTTGCATAAAAAATAAAAATAAAAAAATTGGAGGAAAAAATTGTAGATAAAAAGATTTCAAGTATGAGTTTATAAATTATTTTTGTATTAAAAAAAATGTAGATTATAAATAGAATATCTAGTTTATTGGGGGAAAAAATAAAAAAAAATGTCATATTTACTAGAAATTTATAAATATCTAAGAACATGTAGAATTTTTTTATTATTATTTATTATTAAAATATAATTTGGTAAAAAAAACATCTTGAATTTATAAATATCTAAGAACACCTAGAATTTTGTTTTTATTATTTATAATTAAAATATAATTTCTCTAGAGAATGAGAGGGTTTGGGACAAAAATAGGTATGGATCTAAAATGAGAGGGAGTGTGGCGTAAGTTTTTAAATATTTTTTTTTTACTTTTTAAATTCAAATAATTTTCATATATGTAGAAGGAAAATATTTTTTAATTTTCTAAAACAATCACTAAATTCAAAATATATAAAATTTAATATTTTACGACATGGAATGCATGTTGTCTTAAGTGCAAATATTTTATAACATATTTTTGTATGCCGTGAAAATATACATTTTTCACGGCATACTTTTGCATGTCATAAAAAAATCGGATTGAATTTTTTTTTTTTATTTTCTTAAAGAAGTTTTCACGACATTCATTAGCATGTGTCATGTAAAGTTATAATATTTTACAACATGAAATATATGTTGTCTTAAGTGCAAATATTTTACGACATATTTTTGTAAGTTGTGAAAACATATATTTTTTACGGCATACTTTTGCATGCCATAAATATATGAATTAACGACTTACATGGTATGTATGCTGTTATTGACAAAACATTAACGGCTTGCAAAAAGAAAATATCATAGAATGTACTAACTACGACATGCATTTAATGCATGTCGTAAATATGATGCCGTAAATAGTTAGTTTTGTTGTAGTGGTGTTTGGGTGTGCAAGGTGCATACCGTATATATTTGCATAAAGTTTCACGAATATATATAAGTTAGCTCACAAAATCGCATCCCTGCCATAGGTTTATTATTAGCTAATGATACTAGTGTTGTGAATAACATAATATCACCGTTGCATTGAATTTTTTTTTTTACTCTACAAAGATATGAGCCATAACATTCTGATTCATTTGCCTTTCATAAACTATTGTTATTAAAATCATGATTTGGATCTTAAAATCTCATGATTCAATGATTTAAGTTAGGCCAAACAATCTTGGATTGCACATTAGAATCTTAAATTTTGCAATATCTTAAAGTAATTATAATCTTAGTCATAAATCATACTACGATCCTGTTCCTATTATTTTTTTATTATATATGTATATATTTATTTAAATTTTTGACTATAAACTCTTTCTCCAAACATTTTCTCTAATTTATATTAACATAAAATATATTATATCAAATTTATCTTTTTTCTTTAATGTTTTTCAAATTATTTAACATACATTATCATTATTGTTAATTTTTGATTTACTTTACATTGAAAATAAAATCTTATGATCCTCGATTCGTTTTACGGGCACTTGCATATTCTAAAAAATATACATAAATTATCTCACAAAATCACGTAAGTTTTCACAAACATACTTAAGTTAATCCATAAATAATTGAGAAATCACAACTTACGTATATTTGTGAGAACCCTGTAACTATCATGCCACATTTACATAGGAGAACAAATAACAAACAATTATTAGATAGTGATGCTATATCACTAATATCACTGTTATATTACCAAAAAACAAAAATCTTAAATTTGTGAGGGAATGAAGCCATACCTTTGATTTATTTATTTATTTATTTATTTTGTTTTTTTGTTGAGAGGCAATAAATTAAAAGAAAAACAGAGTACAAGAAAAAAAAAATAAAAAGGGCAATTTGGTGATAGACCCCTCATGTCTAATTTGTCTTTTAAAAGGACAAAAATTATATAGATCCTTTCAAAATTCCCTAATATTTTAAAGCCATCCTCACAATGTATTTCAGAGTAAAATTTACTCTGAATCACAGTAAAATTTATTATGATTCAAAGTAAAATTTTATATCGTTAAGAAAATCAACATGTTTTTAACCAGAGTAAAATTTTACTGTTACAAAAAATAAAATGCATACTAAATGAATGAACCAAAGTCAAATTTTACTTTTAGATCTATGAACAAATAAACAAAAAAAGAAAAAAAAGAAGCCAATTGATATGCATTTTTGTTCACTCTCTATACGTTCCAATCCCAATCACACCAATGTTCTCCATTTCAAACAGATCAGAGCTTGCATAGCTCATATAATCATTCATCATGCATTGAACCCCACTACTAGGCATAATAGAACTCTCATGTTCCTTTACTTCGCCATCTCCACTCCTAAAATCATAGGCAAAGGTCTGAACATATTAATATATATGTATATAAGGAGAGAGAAAGTAAGACTTTTGAGTTTGAACAGAAGAGTAAGATTGAGATCTCAGGTCTAACGTTAGGTGGAGATCTCAAATCTGACGTGATCTGAGGAAGGAGGCAACAGCAGAGGGGGGGAAGACGATGCAGTTGGAAAGAGAGACCAATTGAGATGAACAAGAGATGAGAGAGAGAGAGAGCGAAGATATGAGATCTGAGCACCACAGTGGCGAGATCGTCGTGATTGAATTGAAGATCTAGTTGAGGGTATAATAGTCAGATAAAATATTTAAATAATAAATTTTGTCCTTTATACAAGACTTTATAATTATGAGGGGGTTTTAAAAGGATAATTTATTCTTTTTAACAAGAAAATGAAGATAAGATGGGTTTATGGCCAAATTTTCCTAAAAAAGGGGACTCTGTATAACCTGACCTCTTTAGTTTTTGCCTCGTCTCCTCCGCCTCTATCATGATCTCGACATGTGCTACGGCTTCAACAAGCCGGTCATATTCCCTAATCATATTGCCGAAAACTAAAAATCTATGTAGGAAACAAAGGGAATATCACAAAACTCCCTATTCCTAACATAAAAAAGTCTAGATCTACATTCTAGAAGTGTAAATCTACATTTTAAAAGTGTGAAAAAGGTTGTCGGATCATCATCAAAAAGTCTAGATCTACATTCTAGAAGTGTAAATCTACATTTTAAAAGTGTGAAAAAGGTTGTCGGATCATCATCGAAACTTGGCCAGGAATCACCTAAAGATTGAAGCTCTCGTCCCTCTCTCTCTAGAACTCAATCTTTCATTGTTGATACGTGGTTTTTAGACTATTTTTTATTTTATAAACAAATTGACGATTAAAATCCCGATGCAATTGCCATTAGAATAAGAAGTTATGCAGGAAGCAAACTTTTTTCTACACAATTTTTGTAGGTAGTGTTTAATTCATTGGAATGAAATGATCATTCTATTAAAATGTTTATTCTCATGTTTGATTGATTAAAAAAATAATAAAAAATACATTACAATTGTAATCAATAGTTATCAAATTGAATGATCATTCACTAGTAGAGTTTAAAGAATGATCATTATATTCAATTTCATTCTATCTCATTCCCATAAATCAAATAGAACATATCAGATGTGTCAAAATTACCTCCCATTGTGACAAAAGAGTGATTCCATAGTTGTGAGACTTGTACCATGCAAGTCAGGACTACATTGTTAGGGTGAGTTTGGTTACTTTGTCCATAAATTCTTATATCTCTAAACCTCTCTTATCATGTTGTATAGTTAAGAGAGAAGCGTGAAAAAAGGGACATAAACATTAGGACAAGGACTTAACTTATGACTACGCTATTAAAGTTGATAGAGTTTGGTTCCTTTATCTCAAAATGCTCGTGTCCCTATGTTTCAAACCTCTCTTATCATGTTGTACGACTGAAAAGAAAGGCACACATATTGGTACGAAAACTATTATGCTGAGGTTTGATACAGTTGCAACCTCAGCTCAGGTTATAGCTCAAGGTCTTAGGCTTAGGTTTACGCTTAGCTATTTTGTTGCATGGTACAAAATAGCTTAAACAAAATATCTTAGACCATTATTTGTTTTTAACTTAAGTGGGCCAAAATAAGTTAACAGTCACGAGAAGGCCCGGGGAACACCGCGAACACCTCAACAGGGACCAATGTAAGTTGTGGAAACTTATAGAACTAGCGCGGGATTCCCAGTTTGAAAACTAAGTGGAAAAAGACACTTTTTTCACACTTAAGCTTGAAAATAGTCCATCGGGGTCCAAAACTATGTAACAGTCACGAGAAGGCTCAGGGAACACTAAAACACCTCGGGAGGGAGCATTGTAAGTTGTGGAAACTTACGGAACTGGCACGAGACTCCCGGTTTGAAAACTAAATCAAAAAAGGTACTTTTTCACACTTAAGGTTAAAAATAGGCCAGCGGGGGCCAAAATCTTGTAAGAGTCACAACAAAGCCCCGGGAACAACCCAAACATCTCGGGAAGGACCAATGTAAGTTGTCGAAACTAACGGAGATAGCACGGGACTCCTGGTTTGAAAACTAAGTCAAAAAATGCATTTTTTTCACACTTAAGGTTAAAAATTGGCCATCGAGCGGGGACCCTGTTTTCTGAAATTTTGTTTTTGCATTGTGTTCTGTTTTTCGTTCTCTTTCACTTGCAAGCACTCTTAGGCATATGTTAAGCATTGTAAATGAGTTAAAGAGATAAGAATGAAGCCTAAAGAGAAAAATGTGAATTTTGAACGGATTGAATTGTTAGTGACCCTTTTATGTTCATGGCATGTGTAGGGTCGAGTTCCAGGGCGAACCAATCAACCGATCACTGTGAGTAATATCTGACATATGTTATTGTCCAATTAACTTCCAGATTACAAATATATCTATTGAAATTTGCTTAAAATACGAATTATTTCTCATGAATATCGAAATTACAAATACCCCATGTTAGAATTTGTCATTTAACAAAGTTAATAGAAAAAATAAAATTCCTAACTACCCTCCTACACAATCATAAAATTACCAAAACTATTAATTAAAATGCAAATGATGTATAAGCCCACATTTTAGATCCAATGATGTGTAAGTCAGGTAATTAATTGATGATTAGAGAAACATGAGAGAGAGAGAGAGAGAGAGAGAGAGAGAGAGAGAGAGTTGCCTTAGATATTTTAGACATTATCACATCATTGGATTTAGAGTGTCTCTCTAATTTTTAGATTAGAATAGCACTACTCAAATGAAATATATTCCTAACATCATTAAAAATTATTTATTGAATTAATAATTGATTAATAAAATGCATAATTTGTTATGCGTGTTATGCGATTAGAAATTTGAAGGAGTATGATGTAATTTCTATAATTATAAGGAGTAATTAATGTTTGGAGAAATTACAAGAAAAAAAAAATTAGGCTTTGACTCATGTAACAAAATAAATCATGATTTTTTAACTTTGTCAATTTAAATTCAAAACTTTTATTTGTTTTCAATCTAAATCATTTGTTTATTTTCGTTAAGTAAATCGATAGAAAAATGGATATTTTAGTCATTAAATTCTATGCAAATTAGTATTTTAGATATTATATGTGTATCTACATTGAAAATAACTAAAATACTCTTTTCAGTCTATAGTTGATAGTCTAGATTGAAAGCAAATCAAATGATTATGATTTAAATTGACAAAATTAAAAATTCAGAGTTTATTTTGTTTGAATGCTCAATTTTTTCTTCTTTTTTCACAATTGTCTTTTAATATTTTAAACAAACTTCAGAAAATGTATTTATAATTTGTCCAAAATAAAAGATCATTCTAGAATACACGCTTATATGCAAGTTATGACATTTATAACTTAAAAAAATAAAATAAAATAATGAATCATAACCAAAACACACAAGCTATATAACTAAAGATATTTTGATAATAACCAAAATAATAATCATAGTAGATCATAACCGAATATAACCAACATTATAATAAGTCATAACAAATTATAACTAAATACTATAAACATCATAATTAGAATACATATTCCAAAACAAGATGTGTGTTATCTGTGGGGTCTACCATGAGTCTCATTTCAATTATCCGAATCGTGCAATGTGTAGAATTCGTTGAGTATTTCATCCTTGTAAAAAATCACGTTGATTGGATATCAATAGCTCATTAATCAGAATATATTTTTTTAACAATTTATTTTTAAAATCTTATTTTCCTTTAAGAGACTATCGATATTTGATTAACGTAATTTTTTCAGAAATAAAACACTCGATAAGTTATACATATTATATAATTCAAATTATTAAAATAAAATTCATAATAAATCTCACAGTTCCAATAACAATGTCTAACTCACTTTGTACTCTGGAGACAAATCTACTTCATTATAAAATTTTTCTATAGATGTGATTTTTAAGTTGTTACGGGCCACATCTCTACTCAACACAGATTATGTCCCAAAAGCAAAGAAAGTATGCAAATCAAAAGTGCCCCACTGTAGACACCCCATTTTTTACCGTTCTCAAGACTTGGACATCACCGCTTGAACACCCGGTGATCATGCTTGTTCGTGTTTGTCTTGAGTTCCCGGAGGTCTCGGCTATGCGCCTTGCCTCAGGATCTCTCGGCTCGACTTGTTTTGTGTCTGGTTTTGCACCAAACACTTGTGTTTTGCCTTGGAGGGGTAGGGAATGGCTTATGGGCCATCCCCACACTCCACCGGCCATGGCTTGAGGCCACCGGCTGTGTCTTGTTGCCACCGGCCAAATGTTTGGCCGGCCGGCACTATAGATGGCTGGCTAGCTATCTTTTTTTGGTCAATTGCATTTTTGGCCAGCCGACTATTGTGCATCTACTTTTGAAGATATTTTCATGCAGCTGGCATGCACTTGGCTCCCCTCCATACACGTGTATGGAGGGATTTCCCTCTTAGCTAGCTTGTCTTGTAAGCTTACAAGATTGAAGCTCTATAAGAGGAGGCCTCCTCTCCCTCTTTTAGGGTTAGACAACATTTTCAGAGGGGCTCTGGTTTTAGGGTTAGGATTTGTATCTATCCTATATCTATACCTTCCTATCTTTTGTGTTTTGTGTGTGTTTTGCCTTACTTTTGTGCACAAACACCCACCATCACACCTTCTCTTGGAGCTGAGCCACTAGAGGGATATTCTTGGACTTCTTGGGTGGTTTTGAGCTCAAAGAACCAGCTGGTCTACCATTTTTGAAGAGGGTCAACAAGGGTAAGGACTTTACCTTTAAATATCTCATTTTTGCAAAGCTTTTTTTGACTATCTTGCATCTGTTTTTGAGCTTAGCATATAACACATAAAAGTCTTTTTTTTGCCTACTCTAAATAGTTGTTTAAGGGTGTTTTAAGCTTTAGGGTTGTTTAACCCCTCTTAAGGCTTGTTTGGCCCTTGTTTTGTGCCATTTTGGTTGAGCTCCGGGACCATTGTGTTTGGGCCTCCTCACCATTGAAATCTTGAGGGATTTCAGAGGTGAGGATGGTGCCTTGAGGTCCTAAGAAGGAGAGGGCCACCCCCTCTCCTTGTTGTCCTTGAAAAGGGCCATTTTTGCCTCTTGAGGGAGCATCTAATTTAAGTGTATGTTGACCATGCCTTAGCTATTTTTTGTGCTTATTATGTCATGATTTAGCACTGTTTTGAGTTGGTTTTGGTACACCATGCTTGCTTAGCATACATGCCTTGTAATGCCATGTTTAGGCCTTAACATGCTTTAAGCTTTGACCTTTGTTTTAGCATGATTTTGGCTCAGCTTTGTGAAGCTTTTGTGCATGATTTAGTGTGCTTGAGGACTGTTTTTGGTTGTTTGGGTCATCCATACTTTGCTTTGTATAGCCACCATGTAATCCCTCTTGTATGCCTTAACCATTGGCCCCTCTAGCATGCCATCCTTGCTTTGTTTCAGTGGTTTGGAACCACTTGAAATGTTATTTCAGACCTCATGATGTGCTTTTATGCTTGCATTTGATGTCCCTTTAATGCTTTATAAGGTTGTCATCTCATGCTTCATGTTTAGGCCTTCATGCATGCCATCATGTTTAGGCCCCCTAGGATGCCATGTCACTGTGTTTTTAGCTTTGTTTTAACATACTAAACCTATGATTTTGGTCATTCAATTCATGCCATGTTTGGTTTTGTTAAGGGTAGTTCACTACCTCCTTGGCTTGCCTTAGGCTTTGGACCATTGGTTGCATGTTTGGCTTGTCTTGCTTGCTTGGTTTGGCACCATCACTAACATGATTTCAGAGCTTTCCATGTATGCCTTGCATCCATGTTTTCATCCTTTCAAGTGTGCTTAAAAGTCTCTCTTTTATGCCCAAGTCTTGGACCTTGCATGCATGTCTATTGGTATGTGTTTTAGCTTCCATTATTGAGCATGTTGGCCACTGTTTTAGGCTTGTTTAAGGGCTGCCTAATTTAGTTTAAGTCCATCCCTTGGCATGTTGTTGCATGCTTAGCTTATGACATGTTGTTGCATGTTGAAATGGTGTTGCATTTGGCATGCATTCTCCTCATTGTTTTGGTTGCTTAGCATGCCATATGTTCTGCATGTTTGTGTGTTGGCATTGTACCTTGTATGCTCATTTAACTTGCATGCTTGTTATATGCCTTGCATGCTTCCCATATGCTCATGTTGCATGCCTAGTTAACATACTTAGGTTGCATTGCATTTGCATGCATCTTTCACCTCTTGATCAAGCCATGATAGAGGTTGAAAGCCCCTTTGTTTGCTTATTTGGTTTGCATTGCATTTGAAATTAAAATGCACACTTGATTCTTTGGGCCATCATGCATTGAAATGCGCGATTGGTTGTCCGAGAATCGAGACCTATACTCCTTTGAGTCATAAACATGATAAGGAGTATGTTTGGTGTATACATTGCTTGAAATGCATTGCCATGCTATGTCTTGCCCTCTGCTGCTGTCAAAATCAGTTTCTGCAGGAAGATTTGGCCGGCCGGCCATCTTCAGTGCCAACCGGCCATCCATCAGTGGCCGATATCTCAATTAGTGACCGGTGGTCATTCTCAATGGCCGGTGGCCAATCCCCTTAGCCGGTGGTGTTCTACAGCATTCAGAGAAGCAACCCTGTGACTTGTGCAGTCTTCAGAGGAGCAAAATAGTCAAAGCAGAGGCATCTTGTGTATGGCAGTGACTTTTCGAGCGGAACCGAGCGTGCATGCATTGGACCCTCTTCCCGAGGCTGCAGTTTGCTGCTTTCTTAGATTAGTTAATTTGCTTAGCTAGTTTAATTGGTCTGTAATAATTAATTAGCTTGTAGGTTAATTAATTGTATTATTCTTTCGGTCCCTCCGAGCGGGGGCAAATTTGTAATAAGTGTGGGTGCGTGCATGCATGTCTTCCAATCCCCACTTCTTTCTCTCTTTTACTTACCTGCCTTGATGGTTAGTATTAGGACATGTTTACTTTAGCATACCTTATGCTATGCATGCGTGCATCATTCATCAGTATTGCATGCACTGGGCTCGGCGCATCATGCTAACTGCATAAGTATTTCAAATCTAACTTGAATACATGCTATTTGTGCATTTTCACATGTCATCCTTAGATTAGCCGAGCCTATTCTAGTGACATTCTGTATGCGTTGCATTAGCCACTTAACATGGACTTGGATCATGCATGATTGCTAACATGTTCTTGTTTTGGCGCGGAGTACATTGTAAGTATTTTATGCTTTAGCATTTCGCATGAGTGTGAATGTTAACATGACAGCATGCTTATCATGTGGCTAGATGCTTATGTGATATAAACTGCCTGAATGCCTGTGGGTGAAGGTTGGACTGTTTGAGTTGGAACAACTCATTGAAATCCGTATTTTAGCCTACTTACGAGTAGCAAATTCCAAAGCGTTTTCCAAACAAACGGATATGCAATGTTTCATTCCAAATTAGGTAATCTAGTCTATACTTTTGTGTTGTGTGCATCACATAGTAATTCTAGCTAATTAACTGGAATAAGAACACATAACGTTTTCAAAATAGGATATCACGGTTAGTAGAGGCCGATCTTCGGATCGGGCGAGAGGGGGTGCTCATAGTTGACCTTCCCCAATCGTACCCAAGTTCCCGAGCCGAGGCAACTTTGGTGATGACGGACACGTGGCCTTTGGCACCGAGTCAGGGTTTCCTAAATTCCCCCATTAAAAATATTTAGGTAACGACTCTGTATCTGGCAAAGCAGTCCATGTTTGGCACTTCTTTCAAAATCTGTTTTTCTCAAAACGATTTGCCGGATTTGGACTCTTTGGTTCAGATTAAGAACCGTGACAAATCGAGTCCGAACTGTGGCAGCATAAGTCCCTCACGCGGGGCGCATCCACACCCCCTTCCAAATCCATCAGTGGATAGAGAAAGTAGCACCTATACATAGATGATGTATAAATCAATAATATTACTCCCTCCGTCGCAAAATATTAGTCCCTTATTCCATTTTTCATTGTCTCAAAATATTAGTCCCTCTTCAAAAATCAAGTACAAAAATAATATAAATTTCCTATTTTGCCCTTCTTTTAAATTAATAAACAATATAAAAAGTATAATTATGACATTGATATTCCCAAAAAATGTACGACCAAAAAAAGTTAGATTTCCCAAAAGAAACCATTATTTTGGGACGGAGGGAGTACATGCCTTAAAAATACATTAATAATTCACAATTTATTATAAACATGAGCCATGTTGTATTAATTTTAAGAGAAATATCAAATCAACAAACCGTGCAAAAATTTATTAAATTACATAGCAAATTTTTTGTGGTACAACTTTGATGCAGTACACTACGCATATAGTAAAATTTCACTATCATAAAAATATAAATAATATTTAATTGTCTCATTGATTTATAATATTTTTGCTAATTTTAAAATATAAATTGTGCTGGCCAAATGAGTACAAAAAGGATAGAGTTCAGCAGTTAAGGAAAGTACAAATTGATCAAAAAGAAATCGAAATCGTAGGGTACGCTGGTCGTGTTGAGATCCTGTTTTAACCATCATTAAGCACTAAATCAGGAATATTATTCATTATAGTTTCATTTTATTTTATCTTAATTATGCCATATATGGTCTCATGATCTACTGTGCTGGAGGGGGAGGCCGAATGGCCGGAGCCAAAAGGCAGATCTGCTCTTGCAGTTGAGTCTGGACTTGTTCAATTTTTTGATTACAAGTTTCTAATTCTTGGAGACCCCAAGAATCATTAGGCCAAATAGATAAATAATAAGCAATATTATTTTTTCTTGTAATATAATAATCTAACAATTCATTTAATATAGAAAGAGAATAAACAAACATGCATTAAAAGATATGGAGAGATATACTTACAATTAGTACCAAACTTTTATTTATTATGCTTCAATAGTTGGAAAAGAGAACACACTGAAAAAGAAGAGAGGAGAGAGTACAGACTTATAAAACTGAAAACTTAAAATTTTCGTTCTCCCTCAACAAGGGTGATGATGCCCTTTAAATAAGAAAATAAAAGTAAAGGGATAAGATAAAGTGAGACAAGTGGCGTGTCCTGGATAGTTGGTGGAGTCGAGCATCTTATCTCCTTAGATTTCCCTTATCTATAATAGTGTCGGTAGATGGATAGCTGGAAGATAAGGCAGATGAGAGAATCTGCTTTGGCCAAAAGTTATTTTGGCATTTTGTTGAGCTGGAAAGTTGCCACCGAAAGTAGTTTGTAGTGGCTTTGGACTGGACGATGATATTGAACAAATAGGGGACAAAGAGGCAAATTATTCCTCTTTTCCTTTTCCTTTCCTGACCTTATCTTGACTCATCTTGTCGGCAATCATGCTGGTAAGAGAATCCCAAAAATCTCCAAAGTTGGGATCTGCGTCGGCTTCAGCTGGCTCTTGAGATTCACCGGCTAAAATAGTGAACTCATTTTCATCCTCATACGGGTCAGTATGGGCTTCATCTTCTGGATGACCATGGCTAGTACCAGATTTCATACTGGTATCATCTTTGGAGAAGGACTGGAGAAACTGTTGCTTCATGTAGTCCATGATTTTAATGACTAACTCTTGTTCTGAAATTGCTGGAAATTTTTGCCTTAATTTATTCTAAATTTGGACAAACGGATTATGGACTGGAGCAGCTGGGATTAACTTAAGAGTAGCATCCCAGTAGGCCTGTGTATGACCTTTGATTTTCTGGAGTAATTCTTGATGGGGTTTAGGATCATCCATTTTGTTCCACCATTTGTAAAAGAAAACTCTTTTAAAACGGGGAACTTTGTTCTGGAAATCCCATTTCCAAATCCATGGAATACCAAAGCGAATTACAAAATGAACAGCAGATTTGGACATTGATATGTCCATCCTAGAAGGTGACAGTACGCAATCTGCCATTCCTTGAATGCATTGTGAACATCTTCTGGAAAAGCATCAATTTTGATGCCAAACTTATCC
Source organism: Camellia lanceoleosa (assembly GCA_025200525.1). Lineage (NCBI taxonomy): Eukaryota > Viridiplantae > Streptophyta > Magnoliopsida > Ericales > Theaceae > Camellia > Camellia lanceoleosa. The sequence continues at coordinate 55,293,020 of CM045766.1, forward strand.
CACCAAATGAGAAACTAGTTTGGGAGATCGTTTTGTAAAACTTCAGGAAGAACACGAATAAACCAAGAGTGGTTCCGTGGGGTATCTATCTTGTTTAGCGATTTGGACATGCCAATATCCTGATTTCATGTTAAATTTAGAAAATATGATTGCATCCTGGAGACGATCTAAAAGATCTTTTTTATTTGGAACTGGATACCTTATCCATTGTAAGGCTTCATTAAGAGGTTTGTAATTGATGACCAATCTTGGCACACTCGTTCAATCTCTGCATTTTGAATTTATGGATACTCTTATAAATAAGATTAGAAATCTTAATACAATTAGTACATCTACCATCCTGTAGTGTACACTGGACATTAGCAGAGATTGCGGTTAGGACCTTTGACTTGTAAGCCGTTGACAGATGTGCTAGCTTTAACCTGTGTCAAGCACCGTTGTTGGTATCAGAGCCACGTTTACTGTATAATGAACAGTAAACATGGCTCTGATACCAACAACGGTGCTTGACACAGGTTATTTCTCTAGAAAAGGAATAAGATCCTGGATATGTATTAAATACATAAGCTCATCATTTTACGATATGAATCCCCCACGGAACCACTCTTGGTTTATCCGTGTTCTTCCCAAAGTTTTACAGACTATAATGAACAGTAAACATGGCTCTAATACCAACAACGGTGCTTGACACAGGTTATAAGATAGGTAAGTTAGACTTTTCCAGTAAAAAGATCATCAAGACATTTGAGCATGCGGCCTCAGTCCAGAATGATGATGAGCATTTTACTATATGAATCCCCCACGGAACCAATCTTGGCTTATCCGTGTTCTTCCCGAAGTTTTACAATTTAAAAATCTTAATATAGGAGAATACTCTCAAGTTAATATGTTATCCATAAATCATTTTCAGGAAATAGATGAGAATTATCAGAATTTAGATCTTTAACAAATAGCTAAAATTCAGGATAATTTTCTTCAGAATGAACCTTCTTCCACAAATAAAGTTCATTATGGAACTAAAGTTAATCGACAAGCTTACACCGCTCCTAGTCGATATTATTATTCCAGACCAACTCCTATGGATATTCTTTATGAAGAAGATTTTCTCCATAGTCAGAAATCTTACCACAGTAGAACCATTTATGAATGGAATATTGATGGTCTAACAGAATACCAAATATTTGAGGTTTGCCAACATATGCTTATGTTTGCTACTGTTTGCAAACAAAATGAAAATACCGACCACCAAGTAGCCCGATTTATTGTTAGTGGTTTTACCGGCTTACTCAAAGGCTGGTGGGATAATATTCTCACCACGGTCCAAACTACTAAAATATTAAGCTCTACTAGAATTAAAATAGATCCAGACACTAGAGCTGAAAGTACTGAACAAGATGCTGTTTACACCATGGTAAATAGCATTATTCTCCATTTTGTGGGAAATGTTACAGGTATTGAAGATCGTAGTAGAGAACTATTACAGAATTTAAGATGTCAATCTTTATCTCATTTTCAATGGTATAAAGATGTTTTTCTTATGAAAGTTCATCGCAGAGCTGATGCCAATTCAGATCATTGGAAAGCTAAATTTATTGATGGTCTTCCTACTCTTTTTGCTGAAAGAGTTGGAAAGAAAATGAGAGATCGTCATAATCAATTAGCTATTCCATACAGTCGGTATACCTATGGCCAACTCATAGGTTTAATTACTGATGAAGGACTTGCACTATGCAATGACCTCAAATTACAGCAACAAATGAAACACCAACATCTTACAGGGCGAAGAGAGTTAGGTGAATTTTGCGAACAATTTGCCTATCCTGATAAAATCCAGTATCCTCATAAACAAAAAAGACATAAAAGTAATAAACCTTTTAAGTCTTATAAAAAATCCAGAAAACATAAATATGCTAAACAGCAAGTTCAGCAACAGTTACCTTCTCAGGGCATTGGGTCTTCCATCGGTCCCATTTATTCATATTCTTCAGTTCATGGTGGTACGTGATATGTGAAACATTAGAAATAATTTACTTGCATGTGGAATCTTGTAGGACACCACCAACAATGATTTTCTGTACAATATGGAGTTTTGCTGTTTTACTAAATCTACTTTTTCATCAACCTTCAACGCTTTTCTGCTTTGCTTATAATTGTGATATATTTTTTCTGTAAGAAGCTTCCCATAACACTTGAGAGATTTGTAGGAGTTGAAGGTGAATTAGCTCAGAGGTGTAAAGCAAGGTTAGAGAGGCATCGAAGAACTACTGAACGTGCTGTATGTGTTTAATTTTTCTATTTTGTTTTTCATCCTTTCATAGAATTAGTAAAGTTATATTTGCATCTAACATTATGAACTAAAACTATACCTGTCACCTTTTCAGGCAAAAAGGATGAAACCGAAGACATCTATGGAGGCCAGGCTCAGGGCAGAGCGTGATGCAGTAGAGAGAGCAACTGCGGAGGCTCGACAGCGTGCTTTCCAAAAAGTCATAGCTGAGGAGGCTGCTTTTGAGGCTCGAGAACGTGTTAAAAGATCAGTGGCTGATAAGTCCTCTGCTTGTTACAAAAATGGTGGAATAAGACAAAGATCTTCATTTTCTGTTTGTATACCCTTCAATGATGTGATTTATGAAGTGCTTGCCTAACAGCCTATTAACAGATGGTAAATGGCAGGATGTGCAATCTCAGGGCATTGGGTCTTCCATCGGTCCCATTTATTCATATTCTTCAGTTCGTGGTGGTACGTGATATGTGAAACATTAGAAATAATTTACTTGCATGTGGAATCTTGTAGGACACCACCAACAATGATTTTCTGTACAATATGGAGTTTTGCTGTTTTACTAAATCTACTTTTTCATCAACTTTCAATGCATTTCTGCTTTGCTTATAATTGTAATATATTTTTTCTGTAAGAAGCTTCCCATAACACTTGAGAGATTTGTAGGAGTTGAAGGTGAATCAGCTCAGAGGTGTAAAGCAAGGTTAGAGAGGCATCGAAGAACTGCTGAACGTGCTGTATGTGTCTAATTGTTCTATTTTGTTTTTCATCCTTTCATAGAATTGGTAAAGTTATATCTGCATCTAACATTATGAACTAAAACTATACCTGTCACTTTTTCAGGCAAAAAGGATGAAACCGAAGACATCTATGGAGGCCAGGCTCAGGGTAGAGCGTGATGCAGTAGAGAGAGCAACTGCGGAGGCTCGACAGCGTGCTTTCCAAAAAGTCATAGCTAAGGAGGCTACTTTTGAGGCTCGAGAACGTGTTGAAAGATCAGTGGCTGATAAGTCCTCTGCTTGTTACAAAAATGGTGGAATGAGACAAAGCTCTTCGTTTTCTGTGAGTATACCCTTCAATGATGTGATTTATGAAGTGCTTGCCTAACAGCCTATTAACAGATGGTAAATGGCAGGATGTGCAATCTCAGGGCGTTGGGTCTTCCATCGGTCCCATTTATTCATATTCTTCAGTTCATGGTGGTACATGATATGTGAAACATTAGAAATATTTTAGTTGCATGTGGAATCTTGTAGGACACCACCAACAATGATTTTCTGTAAAGGGAATGCCCTCCAGACCTCCTAGTAATCCAGATCAACCTTCAGATCCAATGGATCCTGAAATCCATGGATTATAATTTTCCCGAAATCGAATCCCACATGGTGTATATGAATCTAGGGAATCCAGTAGCAAAGGACCTTATAGTCCTACTGCCAGTGACATGAACTTTGAAGTTTAATGGACTTTGGTCTAGGCAGTGAAAATCGAAAAATCCTAAATCAGGATTTATACCAGGATAAATATGCAGAATTCAGAGAATGGTATTTTGCTAATCATAATCCTGAACAATTACAAAATTTCAAAATCCAGTACTATAAGTTTCTCGAGGAAAATCAGAAACTCCAACCTTTTCCATTATGGTTCATGGAAAATGGTAATATTCAAATTTCTCAACTCAATGTTTTAGAAAACATCCAGAAACAATGGGTTACCACAGATGGTAATATAATTACTTCAATACATCCTCCTGCAAAATCATTGGAATTACTTCCAAGTGATTCTACAACTCAACCCTTAGTTATTACTGCTTTTCTAGAACCTCCTGCAAAAAACAATAATACTGTGACAGCTAAGGAAATTATTCCTATTATGAAACCGAATAATTATACTAACCTTTTCTGTCAAACTATGGGTAAACAGTTAACCAAGATTGAAGAAACAGTTGTTCACATAAAGGACAATTGTCATCTTCAACCTAAAACTCCAGATATTCAACCAGTAGCTTTTAAGCCTACTCCTACAGTAACCAATTTTAATTTAAAAACTAAAAAGGACAATATAGAATTTAAGGATACTCTTATAAATAAGATTAGAAATCTTAATATAGGAGAATCCTCTCAAGTTAATATGTTATGCAGAAATCATTTTCAGGAAATAGATGAGAATTATCAGAATTTAGATCTTCAACAAATAGCTAAAATTCAGGATAATTTTCTTCTGAATGAACCTTCTTCCATAAATAAAGTTAATTATGGAACTGAAGTTAATCGACAAGCTTACACCGCTCCTAGTCGATATTATTATTCCAGACCAACTCCTATGGATATTCTTTATAAAGAAGATTTTCTCCATAGTCAGAAATCTTACCACAGTAGAACCATTTATGAATGGAATATTGATGGTCTAACAAAATACCAAATATTTGAGGTTTGCCAACATATGCTTATGTTTGTTACTGTTTGCAAACAAAATGAAAATACCGACCACCAAGTAGCTCGATTTATTGTTAGTTGTTTTACTGGCTTACTCAAAGGCTGGTGGGATAGTATTCTCACCACGGTCAAAACTACTAAAATAATAAGCTCTACTAGAATTAAAATAGATCCAGACACTAGAGCTGAAAGTACTGAACAAGATGCTGTTTATACTATGGTAAATAGCATTATTCTCCAATTTGTGGGGAATGTTACAGGTATTGAAGATCGTAGTAGAGAACTATTACAGAATTTAAGATGTCCATCTTTATCTCATTTTAGATGGTATAAAGATGTTTTTCTTATGAAAGTTCATCGCAGAGCTGATGCCAATTCATATCATTGGAAAGCTAAATTTATTGATGGTCTTCCTACTCTTTTTGCTGAAAGAGTTCGTAAGAAACTGAGAGATCGTCATAACCAATTAGCTATTCCGTACAGTAGGTATACCTATGGCCAACTCATAGGTTTAATTACTGATGAAGGACTTGCACTATGCAATGACCTCAAATTACAACAACAAATGAAACACCAACATCTTACAGGGCGAAAAGAGTTAGGTGAATTTTGCAAACAATTCGCATATCCTAATAAAATCCAGTATCCTCATAAACAAAAAAGACATAAAAGCTCCAAACCTTTTAAGTCTTATTCCAAAAAATCCAGAAAACATAAATATGCTAAACAACAAGTTCAGCAACAGTTACCTTCTAAAGGTAAACAAAAATATTCAAAGAAAAAATCCAGTAAGTCCACAATTAAATGTTATAAATGTGGACAGATAGGTCATTATGCTAATCGTTGTAGATCTGAAATACAACAAAAGCTTAATGAACTATCATTAGATGAAAACATCCAGCAACAGATTTTCAGAATGCTTTCTGATGAATCAGATACTTCTTCAGATGATGAAGGAGATATTGCAGCACTTTATTCTTCAGACACTGGTTCTGAATCTGACCATTCTCCAGAAATTTGTGATTGTAAGACAAATCTCAATCAAATTTCCAATGAAGTTAACTATTGGAAAGCCATAGTTGAAATGAATGGACTTGATATTGGTGGACCCAGTATTAATGTTCTTACCGAAGAAGAACAGAATATGATTAATATTGCTGATCAAATATCTAGTCCAGAAATGAAATTAAAATTTTTAGAATTAATCTTACAGCAACAAAAGAAGGAAGAAATTCTTCCTCCACTACATTACAGTATGAAAGAAGTATTTCAAAGACTTCAACCTGTTAATGAAGCAAAACCATTAACTATCCAGGATTTAAAAATGGAAGTTAATGCTTTAAAAGTTGAAATTAAACATTTACAGACCTCCAATATTGCTATTAATTCTGAAATTAAAAGAATCAATAGCAAGATTCAGCAACAGGAAAAAGGAATTAAAATTACTGAATCCACATCTGAATCAAAAGAGCCTGACTATCTCATGCTTATGAATTCATTAACTTTCCAGAAATGGTACATCAGAATTACCTTTATGATAAAACCTAATTTTATCATAAAAGATGACATTGCTCTTGTAGATAGTGGTGCTGATATGAATTGTATTCAGGAAGGATTAATTCCTACTAAATACTTTCATAAAACAACTCAATCACTTACAAGTGCAAGTGGCAATTCTTTGTACATCCAGTATAAACTTCCAGAAGTTCTAATCTGTAATCAAGGATTATGTCTTCCAACTTCTTTTGCTCTTATTAAGAACATGTCTCAGGCTATAATCCTTGGAACACCCTTTCTGTGTTTACTAATGCCAATTTCAAAATTTGATTCTATTGGCATACATACAACTCTAAATAATCAACCGATTATTTTCGAGTTTATTACAGAACCTTATACAAAAGAATTAGATCAAGTTAAAGATCTAGTTAATTTCAAAGAAAAACAAATTAATTTTCTTCAAAAGGAAATTACTTTTTTAACTACAGAACAACGACTTCAACAGTCTTCATTCCAGCAAAAAATTAAATCTCTTGAAAAAGAATTTCAAGTAGAAATATGCAGTGATGTCCCTAATGCTTTTTGGGATCGCAAGAAACACATTGTTTCCTTACCTTATGAACCAGGTTATGATGAGCGGAAAATTCCCACTCGTGCTCGACCAAGTCAGATGAAAAATGAGTATTTAGAACTCTGCAAAACAGAAACAAATACTCTTCTCCAGAAAAAGCTTATTAGATCCAGTAGATCTCCTTCGAGTTGTACTGCTTTTTATGTCAATAAAAATGCAGAAATTGAATTAGGTGTGCCAAGATTGGTCATCAATTATAAACCTCTGAATAAAGCCTTACAATGGATAAGGTATCCAGTTCCAATCAAAAAGGATCTTTTAGATCGTCTCCAGGATGCAATCATATTTTCTAAACTTGACATGAAATCAGGATATTGGCAAGTCCAAATTGTTGAACAAGATAGATACAAAACTGCTTTTACAGTACCCTTTGGGCATTTTGAATGGAATGTTATACCATTTGGTTTGAAAAATGCACCATCTGAATTCCAGCATATTATGAATGATATTTTCAATCCTTATACAGAATTTTCAATTTGTTATATTGATGATGTTTTAAGTTTTTCTTCATCAATTGACCAGCATATGAAACATCTTAACATTTTTAAGAATGTTATCATTAGAAATGGATTAGTTGTTTCTGCACCAAAAATGCAACTTTTTCAGACAACAATTAGATTTTTGGGCCATAATATTCATAATGGCACTATAATTCCTATCAATAGGAGCATGGAATTTGCATCCAAATTTCCTGATGAAATAAAAGACAAAACTCAATTACAGAGATTTTTGGGTAGTTTAAATTATATTCATGATTACTATCCTAACCTTGCTACTGATGATGCAGCAGTATTATATTCCAGACTTAGAAAAAATCCTCCTTCTTGGGGTCTAGAACATACCGAAGCTGTTCAAAAGATAAAAGCTAGAGTTAAAACTCTACCTTGTTTATCTTTACCAAATCTAGCATGGAAGAAAATTGTTGAAACCGATGCCTCTAACCTTGGTTTTGGTGGCATACTCAAACAATTTAATCCTAATAATAAAAAAGAAGAACTTTTAAGATTTCATTCTGGCATTTGGCATCAAGCTGCCAAAAATTATCCAACTATTAAAAAAGAATGTTTAGCTATTGTTAAATGTGTTCTTAAATTCCAGGATGATTTATTAAATAAACATTTTTTAATAAGAGTTGACTGTTCTGCAGCAAAACAAATTTTCAAAAAAGATGTTGAAAATTTAGCCTAGAAACAAATTTTTGCCTCTTGGCAGGGCCAACTTTCAATATTTGATTTTGATATTGAATATATCAAAGGAGAAACTAATTCTCTTCCTGACTTTCTAACCCGTGAATATTTACAGGGTTCTAATGCAGAATAGAGGCCGGGGCTCCGGCAGAAGGAGTCGAGGTAGGGGTAATCCCTGTCATACAGAATTTCCAGGCTTTAGTGCCACTTCCAGTAAAAAAGGGGAATCTAGCCGATCAGCTAAGGATGTCCTCCTCACTCCAGTACCTTATGTTCAGAATTTTATTACAGAGGAAACTATCCTCTATATTGAAACTTCAGACATTCAATGGATGAAAGATCCATGGGAAATTAAAAGGCGGTATTTGACCACTCAACACTCTTTACCGCACTTTGACCAATACAGATATATTTTCGAGCAAATTCTTACTGAACTTGTATCGATCCAATTCCAGCATACATTGGCCAAACCCAATCGGACCAACAGCCCTATTAATTACAGTAAAGCTACTATCCAGAATATTTTGCCCATGGCAGCTTGGGGTATGCACCCTCATGTTACCCGTACTCTTGAGATTCGGAACAAGGAGTCTCGTTACAGTTACTAGGATTACATTGATGCCTTTACCCAGGCATTTTACTATATGAATCCCCCACGGAACCACTCTTGGTTTATCCGTGTTCTTCCTAAAGTTTTACAGAACGATCTCCCAAACTGGTTTCTCGTTTGGTGGGATAAGTTTGGCATCCAAATTGATTCTTTTCCAAAAGATGTTCGCAATGCATTTAAAGAATGGCAGATTGCGTATAGTCACCTTCCAGGATATAAAGACATATCAATGTCCAAATCTACTGTTCATTTTGTTATCCGCTTTGGAATTCCATGGATTTGGAAATGGGATTTCCAATGTGATTTCTAGAATAAAATTCCCTGTTTAAAAAGAGTTTTCTTTTACAAGTGGTGGAATAAGATGGATGATCCAAAACCCCATCAAGAATTACTCCAGAAAATCAAAGGTCATACTCAGGCCTGCTGGGATGCTACTCCTAAGTTAATCCCAGCCGCTCCAGTATGGAATCCATTTGTTTAGATTCAGAATGATCTAAGGCAAAAATATCCCGCACTTTCAGAACAAGAATTAGTCATCAAAAGCATAGACTATATGAAGGAACAATTCCTTCAGTCATTCTCCAGAGATGATACTAGTATGAAATCTGGTACCAGCCATGGCGATCCAAAAGCTGAAGCCCATACAGACCCGTATGAGGATGAAAATGAATTCACAGTTTTAGTCGGTGAATCTCAAGATCCAGGCGAAGCCGAAGCTGCAGCTGATCCCAATTTTGGAGATTTTTGGGATTCTCTCACCAGCTTGATTGCCGACAAGATGAGCCAGGACAAGGAGAAGAAAGGAAAAGGAAAAGAGGAATAATTTACCTCTTTGTCTGTCACCTATTTAGCATCACTTTCCAACTCCACAAAATGCCTAAATAACTTTCGGCCAAAAGCAGATTCTTTCATCTGCCTTATCCTCCAGCTGTCCACTTGCCGACACTATTCTAGATAAGGGAATCCAAGGAGATAAGATGCACGACTCCACCACCATTCAAGACACGCCACTTGCTTCGCTTTATCCTATCCCTTTACTTTTATTTTCTTATTTAAAGGGCATCCTCACCCTTGTTGAGGTAGAACGAAAATTTTAAGTTTTCAGTTTTATAAGTTTGTACTCTCTCCTCTCTTCTTTTTCAGTGTGTTCTCTTTTCCAACTATTGAAGCATAATAAATAAAAGTTTGGTACTGATTATAAGTATATCTCTCTGTATCTTTTAATGCATGTCTGTTTATTCTCTTTCTATATTAAATGAATTGTTAGATTATTATATTACAAGAAAAAATAATATTGTTTATTATTTATCTATTTGGCCTAATGATTCTTGGGGTCTCCAAGAATTAGAAACTTGTAATCAAAAAATTGAACAAGTCCAGACTCAACTGCAAGAGCAGATCTGCCTTTTGGCTACGGCCATTTGGCCTCCCCCTCCAGCACAGTAGATCATGAGACCATATATGGCATAATTAAGATAAAATAAAATGAAACTATAATGAATAATATTCCTGGTTTAGTGCTTAATGATGGTTAGAACAGTATTAGGGTTAGTAGGACATCACCCAAGTCACGTAGAGTCAATCCGTTAGTAGAGATTGCGGTTAGGACCTTTGACTTGTAAGCCGTTGACAGACGTGCTAGCTTTAACTTGTGTCAATCACTTCTTTAGTTTTTCAAAATAAAGGAACTGTTTCTTTCTGAATGGGGGTGTTGGAACAGGGAAAACATTTCTGTACAATACGATTGTATTAAAATGTCACAGCCTTGGGCATATCGTTGTGACTGTGGCTTCATCTCGAATTGCATCATTGCTATTGGTAGGAGGTCATTCTGCACATTCAACATTTTCCATTCCGTTAGATGTCTTGGAAAATTCACTTTGTGGGTTTGGCAAATAATCATTGCAAGCTGAGTTGTTTGGAGAAACAAAACTCATAATTTAGAATGAAGTTCCTATACAACATATACATTGTATTGAGGCGGTTGATCATACATTAAGGGATATTTGTGATAGTGAAAAGCCATTTGGGGGTATTATTGTTGTTCTTGGTGGAGACTTTCGACAAATCTTACTAGTTACACCCAAAGGAGTTCGTGAGCAAATTGTGAATGCATCATTAAGACACTTTTTTCTATGGAAGCATATACATATCTTAACTTTGGATTTGAATATGCGCTTGAATCATGAAGACCATGAAAATGCTAATTTTGCAAATTTCTTGATGGAGTTAACACAACTTTAACCTTATTCTTTATTATATAAATTATTTTAAATTAATAAATTGTGTTTACACTTCTTCTTTTTTTTTCTATTGATTTCACTTTTTTTAGATTGGGACCAATCTTGAAGAAATTTTCAACCTTCCGTCAACAATATACAAATGTCAAGATTTGAATAAATTACTCTTTACAGTTTACCCACAGTCGAATATGATAGAGACGTCGACCCCAAAATTTTTAACTGAACGCACAATTCTATTTGCGTGTAACGATGATGTCAATGACATTAATGCTACTGCATTGAATATCTTTCCAGGGAGATTATATACTTATCTTGCAGCAAATAAAATGTCTGAAGATAATGAAATTGATCCTACCATTACAAATGGATATCCTAATGAATATTTAAATTCATTGAATTCTCTTAGGCTACCAACTTTTAAGTTAGAGTTGGAAGTTGGTTGTCCTATAATATTATTAAGAAACATTGGACCAAAAGATAGACTATGTAATGGTACAAGATTGATGGTTACTAGGTGCGACACTTGTATAATTGAAGCTCAAATTTTAACTGGAGAAAAATTTGGCACTTTGGCATTCATACCAAAGATATCTTTGACACCATCTTCTGTAGAAATGCCTTTCCAAATGACAAGACGTCAATTTCCAGTCCGATTAGCATATCCCTTGATCGTTAATAAATCTCAAGAACAATTTGTGAAATTTGTTCGGGTTGATTTGTGCATACTAGTGTTTAGCCTTGCGCAATTATATGTGGCATTGTCCAGATGTACATCCTTTGATCGTATAAGTATTCTCCTCCTTAAAGATAGTTTGGATTCTACTACAAATATTGTTTATCCTGAAGTGTTATTGTAGTGTTCTATGTAGATTAAATCATGTTTTATCAAAATGTAACCATGTAAATTTATTTCTATTGATTATATAACTTTTATAAAATTTCATTTTAATAATAATTGGAAATATGGATTTATGTGGGTTTGGATCAAAAAATCTATAGAGCTTAAAAGGAGAAATACAACTAGCTTGCTTTGATGGGGATGTAATAAGGAAATTTCAATCTCAAAGTGTTTTGATATGTATATTTCCAACAAATATACAAATCTATATTTTTTTTTGTTTCCACAAATTATTAGATTGCTGTGTATGTTCCTCACTGGGAATACATATAAGTTTATACAAAGCCTTTTTGGAAAGTAATGAGGATGAAATTTGGGCAAATACATGCTTGAAGACATATTATTAACACATCTTTTGTAAAGCATATATATTTTGGAAAGCTTTAACCCACTTTTTGTAAGGTTTTAACCCACTTTTTTAGTGTATGACAATATAATATTTGTTTTTCTTATGTAGTTATAATTTGATTGGCAGCAGTAGCACTAACTGGTGCGTATTTTAATTTTAATTTTTTTTTAGATTGTAAAGCACTGTCGGCTTTGCATTATTTGATATTTAATTTTAATTTTTTTTTATTTTTTTATTTCATTTGTTTGGAATTGTAGAGTACAGGCTGGTATGCATTGCTTGATGTTTAATTTTCAATTTAATATGTTGAGATTGCAGAACACTTACTATGTGCTTTATGTGGTATTTAGTAACTTTTTTCTTTTTATTATAGAACGTTAACAAGTATACAATATTTTTGATTTCTGTATTTTGTTTAGTGTTTACAATTTTTTTTGTACTTGCTCTTATATTTTGATTTGCAATATTGGTGAACATTATACATCTTATGTGTTTATTTCTTAATTTGCATTAAGGGTAAGGGGAATTGTTATTTTATTTGAGTTTTATAGAGCGTGTAATACAAGCAAAATTGTTACAAGTTCTTTAAGAAGAAAAATATTTAAATATATTTTTCAAATATCTTTGTCAAAAAATGACACAAACTTCACAAATTTCAACATAATATGTATAAATTATAATTACATTTTGATTCTAACATTATTTACACCGTGTCTTTAGGCACGGGCATATACTAGTTACATAATAAAGTAGAATTCAAAATAATATAAGTCACTTTCTTTATCAGCAAAAATAAGAAAACTTTATTGATAGAAAATCAACATACAAGAAGATAATACTTTAATAAAGAGAGAGAAATAATAAATACAAAAATACATCATAACAAGATAGAACGATCCCAACCAAATTGACATAAAAAAAAACAATGGATGTCACTAAATAAACTAAATAGAGAATTGGATAATATTCATCCGTTACAGTAGAGTGAACTTATAAGAATTTTCTACAAATCATCTATAGGATATGAATAAAAAAAAAAAAGTAAAAAGGCAAATACAAAGGTGGTGGATTTCTTCATATCCATAATTTAAATTGGATATCATTGTTCGAGTCCATAGGGTTTATCACAGATTCTGTTTCAATTATCTAAATTATTAATTTTCTCGAGTTCTTTATATACCATCTACACAAAAAATTAGATCAATCTAATAATCGTAATGTATTCTCTCTATTTCATTTGTTACCAAAATAAAAATAAAAATAAAAAATTGAATGGTCTATTTTTAAAAACACAATTGTCGTCCATTTTTATTTAATGACAAATGTATAAATTGAATATGTTATGATTATTGAATCAATCTAATGTTTTTTTGTATATTAAATACACGAGGTGCTCGGTAAAATAAACAGTTCACATTATCGAAACATGACCCGTGGTGGGTTTCGTGAGCACAAATAACGCCCTCTAGTCCAAATTATGGACCAGAGGGAATCCACTTCCAGATTACAAATACATCTATTGAAATTTGCTTAAAATACGAATTATTTCTTGTGAATATCAAAATTACAAATACCATGTTAGAATTTGTCATTTAACAAAGTTAATAGAAAAAATAAAATTCCTAACTACCCTCCTACACAATAATAAAATTACCAAAACTATTAATTAAAATGAAAATGATATATAAGCCCACATTTTAGATCCAATGATGAGTAAGTCAGGTAATTAGTTGATGATTAGAGAAACATGAGAGAGAGAGAGAGAGAGAGAGAGAGAGAGAGAGAGAGAGAGAGAGTTGCCTTAGATATTTTAGACATTATCACATCATTGGATTTAGAGTGTGTCTCTAATTTTTAGATTAAAATAGCACTACTTAAATGAAATATATTCCTGACATCATTAAAAATTATTTATTGAAGTAATAATTGATTAATAAAATGCATAATTTGTTATGCGTGTTATGCGATTAGAAATTTGAAGGAGTATGATGTAATTTCTATAATTATAAGGAGTAATTAATGTTTGGAGAAATTACAAGAAAAAAAAAATTAGGCTTTGACTCATGTAACAAAATAAATCATGAGTTTTTAACTTTGTCAATTTAAATTCAAAACTTTTATTTGTTTTCAATCTAAATCATTTGTCTATTTTCGTTAAGTAAATCGATAGAAAAATGGATATTTTAGTCATTAAATTCTATGAAAATTAGCATTTTAGATATTATATGTGTATCTATGTTGAAAATAACTAAAATACTCTTTTCAGTCTATAGTTGATAGTCTAGATTGAAAGCAAATCAAATGATTATGATTTAAATTGACAAAATTAAAAATTCAGAGTTTATTTTGTTTGAATGCTCAATTTTTTCTTCTTTTTTTACAATTGTCTTTTAATATTTTAAACAAACTTCAGAAAATGTATTTATAATTTGTCCAAAATAAAAGATCATTCTAGAATACACGCTTATATGCAAGTTATGACATTTATAACTTAAAAAAATAAAATAAAATAATGAATCATAACCAAAAACATACAAGATATATAACTAAAGATATTTTGATAATAACCAAAATAATAATCATAGTAGATCATAACCGAATATAACCAACATTATAATAAGTCATAACAAATTATAACTAAATACTATAAACATCATAATTAGAATACATATTCCAAAACAAGATGTGTGTTATCTGTGGGGTCTACCATGAGTCTCATTTCAATTATCCGAATCGTGCAATGTGTAGAATTCGTTGAGTACTTCATCCCTGTAAAAAATCACGTTGATTGGATATCAATAGCTCATTAATTAGAATATATTTTTTTAACAATTTATTTTTAAAATCTTATTTTCCTTTAAGAGACTATCGATATCTGATTAACGTAATTTTTCCAGAAATAAAACACTCGATAAGTTATACATATTATATAATTCAAATTATTAAAATAAAATTCATAGTAAATCTCACAGTTCCAATAACAATGTCTAACTCACTTGGTACTCTGGAGACAAATCTACTTCATTATAAAATTTTTCTATAGATGTGATTTTTAAGTTGTTACGGACCACATCTCTACTCAGCACAGATTATGTCCCAAAATCAAAGAAAGTACGCAAATCAAAAGTGCCCCCCTTCCAAATCCATCGGTGGATAGAGAAAGTAGCACCTATACATAGATGATGTATAAATCAATAATATTACTCCCTCCGTTTCAAAATATTAATCTCTTATTATATTTTTTATTATTTCAAAATATTAGTCCCTCTTAAAAAATTAAGTACAAAAACAATATAAATTTTCTATTTTGCCATTCTTTTAAATTAATAAACAATATAAAAAGTATAATTATAACATTGATATTCCCAAAAAATGTACTACCAAAAAGATAATTTTGAAAAATCAACTTTTTTCAAATGCAATAATTGTACTACCAAAAAAAGTTAAATTTCCTAAAAGAAACTATTATTTTGAGACGGAGGAAGTACATGTCTTAAAAATACATTAATAATTCACAATTATTATAAACATGAGCCATGTTGTATTAATTTTAAGAGAAATATCAAATCAACGAACCGTGCAAAAATTTATTAAATTAGATATCAAATTTTTTGTGGTACAACTTTGATGCAATACACTATGCATATAGTAAAATTACACTATGATAAAAATATAAATAATATTTAATTGTCTCATTGATTTAGGCCAAGTTTGATATGACTTAAATAATACAAAAAGTTAAAAAGTCACTATCCTATTTAAGTTATATCATCTTATTTAAATTATATCACCTCTTTAACACATCATATCAAACTCAACTCAAACCCAACCCATATAAGTCAATAAGTTAAAAAGTATATTTTTTTAGAACATCCCAAACCAACTCTTAATATTTTTGTTAATTTTAAAATATAAATTGTGCTGGGCAAATCAGTACAAAAAGGACAGAGTTCAGCAGTTCAGGAAAGTACAAATTGATCAAAAAAAGAAATCGAAATCGTAGGTACGCTGGTCGTGTTGAGATCCTGTGACCAAAAACTCTTGCGGAAAACCGAGGCCGCTCTCTCTCGCTCATGTCCAGCCTGGACTTCGGATCAGACATATTAATATAAATAAATATAAATTAATTAATAGATTAGATATTCCTTGTCAATAGCCCCCACACACGTGTCTCGACTATCACTCTTACGTAACTTAACCACTAACTTAACTCTAATTAACTGCTAACTTTTAACTCATACCCCAATTTAACACGAGTTTATTTTTTTTAATGATTCAGAATCACCCCTTTATTTATTTTTGTTACATTAATTATAATTTATCAAATTAGTAAAAATGAGATTTAGTTTTAAAAAAAAAGAAAAAAAAAAAAAACAAAAAAAAAATAAAAAAAAAAAAAAAATAATTAATAAAACAAAAAAAAAAAAAAAAAAAAAAAAAAAAAAAAAAAAAAAAAAAAAAAAAAATAAACTAAAAAAAAAAAAATAAAAAAAAAAAAAAAAAAAAAATCTAAAAAACCTTTCAAAAAACGGAGGCTTAATACCTCGTTATATTGAAGCTTACTTTTTCATAAAGATGAATTTCTAATTTTTTTTTTCAAATTTCAATCAAACACAATGAATTGAAATAAAAAAAAAGTTATAAGTTTATGATGTAAGTAGTCTTGAAATATCGTATAACATTATTTACATAATATTTTAAATTAATCATATAATAAAAGCATTTAACAATGACAGTAAGTGATATTAATTCATCTTTATTATGTAATTAAGAAATAAAAAATTCAATAATGTTTGGTAACTCGAAAATTCATGATTCGAATAGCTCGAAACATTTAAAACGATATCGTTTTGACACATTCGGATCACACAAATTCAAATCATCAAGCATTTTTTAAAAAAATTACTTCACATTAGTAATATCTCAAAACATTTCAAGATTACTTAATAATTTTTCAACTCCATGACCCAATAACATCTATACTAACACTTTTAAGAGTAACTAATAATTTTTCCAAGTCCATCACTATAACCACTTGTATTTTAAGGCCATCCAAACCTTACCCTCTGTCTCATCAGCTCACTACGTTTGGTCTTTTTCTTTTTCTTTCCCTTTTCCTTTGAGCTGAAGAAATAACCACAGAATCGCAGAGAGAGAGAGAGAGAGAAAGAGAGAGAGAGAGATGATGATGAGCTGCAACGGGTGCCGTGCTCTGAGAAGGAGATGCGGCGAGTCGTGTATTCTGAGGCCGTGTTTGCAGTGGATAGAGAGCCCGCAAGCCCAAGGCCACGCCACTCTTTTTGTCTCCAAGTTCTTCGGCCGAAGCGATCTCATGTCCTTCATCTCCGCCGTGCCTCACAACAACCGACCTGGTAATTAATTAATCAATTCAAAGTTGCAAATCTTAATTGATCATCATCACGACAAGCAACAAGCTTTGCTTTTGCTTGATTTGATTCTGTTAATTAATTAATTATTTTGAACCCTGTATTTGTGTGTAGCTCTGTTTCAGTCCCTGTTATTTGAAGCCTGCGGTCGTACAGTGAATCCGGTGAACGGCGCCGTGGGCCTCCTCTCCACCGGTAATTGGCACATCTGCCAGGCCGCCGTTCAGACCGTTCTCTCCGGCGGCACTTTGCGGCCAAATCTCACCGGAATTCAAAACCCAGAAACCAACGAATCTTCCAAAGCTTTTCGCGCCGATGCATTGAAGCTTCAGAATCGGTACTCTGGCTTTGATAATGATAGCAGTGGCACACAACTCCAATTTTCCGATCTCAACATCTCTTCTGGACTGAATTATTACGAGCAGAAGAAGAAGCAGCAGCAAAAGGCGGTGGCAATATCGTTCAATTTGGCAGAATCATCGGAGATGGTGATGATGAGCTTTGGAGGGAATGATGATTATGGTGTGAAGAAGCTGAGAAGAGAAGAAGAGCCAAAGCTTTTGAAGCTTTTTGTATGAACAGATCAAATTGGTAGTCAGATTTCCGGCGAGTGTTATAGTCCCCGGAACTGTAATAGACTACTCTTTTTCTTTTGTTTTGTTTTTCTTTGTGGGGGAATAAAAATCGAAACACTTTTCGATGCGTAGTAAGAAATTCCGGCGAGTTTTTTTTTAAGTTGTCTGGCATGGAATCAATCAAAAATATTTTGTTGTCTTGGTTTTTTCGGTTACAGATGATGTGCGTTTGTTTGTGCGTGGTTTGTCAGACCATGTACCGACACGAGAAGCGGCGACTCGATCTCCTTCCCACATACATAAATAATTCACAGAATGAAAGGTAGGCATTTATTTTGGATTAAAAAAGAATTTTTTTGAAACTGTTAAAAAAGGCTCACCAATTTGTCTCATATATAAAAATGAGATATATTAACAGTTAATTTTTAATTTTTTGCATATTCAATTTTCGGGAAAGAGTATAGGGTGTGTACCATATTATAAGTATATAATAAAATATTATAATTTTATATTTTTTGAGTTATAATAATAAAAAAAAAAAAAGTCATAATCAAATACAAAAAAGTCATAACATTATTTGGGATGATTTAAATAAATATATTTTTTGACTTTTTATGAAAAGATATGCAGAAAAGTAAAGAGGTGTTGTGATCCAAAAAAGATAAAAAAAAATAAAAAGTGTACTCAAATTCAACACACACACACACACAAAAAAAAAAAAAAAAAAAAAGAGTCAAAATTAAAAAAGAAAATAATATAACTAAGATTGCATATAGCATAGGAGTGTAAAATAGAATTCTCCTTCAATTGTTTAGGGTAACTTTTATTGTACACAAATTTGGAAGTAGTGTGTTTGGTTCATTAGTCTCCAACGTGATCAATCATTATGCACACAAGCAGTGTGATATGGTAATTTCAAATCAAAATACCAATTAAAATTGTTTTTATTATTTTAATATTGCTAATGTGTTATTGCTTATGAAATTTTCTATATAAAAAATTTCCAATTATAATTTTCTTTTTTTAAGGCTCAAGGGAAAGTAAAACAACAAACTAGAGATGTCTTACAAAAGAGACACTAGCAACATTTGCAAGGATGAGGAGGGGAAAGGTTTTGAGGTGGAGTTCTAAGATTTCCACCTCTTCATTAGCTATAACACTCATATTTGTCAAAAGTTTAGTTCAAGAATTCCCTTCCCTCAAAGGTAATAAAAGAGTTGTGTCTATTAAAAAGGAAGTGACAAGCTTCATTCAAAGCCCTACGGGGCTGTTTGGTCAGTTCCATGTTATTATTGAGCTCAATAACCACAGTCGAGTCAGATTTAACCAAAACTCCTTTGTAGCCCTTCTCCCTATGATTTTGAGGGAATGTCCCATAAATTTGCCTCTATACTGTTAATTGCTTCAATGTTTCCCATGAAACCATTGGTCGTCTCGTCTCTGAAGAGCAACCAAATTTAGGTGGTCCATGGTTGCCTTTAGCAGCATTTCCATCCACATTAAGCTTACAACTAGGGCATTTGCCCTAGTGGTTTTGTGACACCCTTTCAAGTGTGAGATATCCGATTTCAATTTTATATATATAGAGGAGTTTGATATTTTTTATGGGGACTATCGTCTCCATTATGGGGGTTGGTATATAGTTAGTAGTGGTTGTTAGGATTGGGCTTTGGTTAGCACTTGGTATATTGTTGTATTAGATTTTGTTGGCTTTCTAACTATTATGGACTATTAATTTGTTTGATGATACAAATATTTTTTATATTTATAATTACTCTCCTATTGATAAAAAGACAAAAAAAAAAAAAAATGATAAAAGCTATGTGGGAAAATTTGGATGGAATTAATTTTGGGATTTTGATCAGAAAGGAGGTGGAATCACTTTGGAGGAGGCGTTTCAATTTTTCGACTTACCATTGCACATATGTGTGGCATGAACTAAGGGGTGTTTGGTATGTGTTAAAATAGCACATGTTATTTTAACACATTATTTTATTTGGGTTATAATTATTTTATTTGGATCACATTACATCTTTATCACATCACTTCAAACTCAACTCATATTTCAATTTTTTTATTTTTATTTTTATTTTTTGTGTGTAAAAAGTAAAAAAAATTACTGATTTAAATAATTCCAAATATTCCCTAAGTTTGACAAATAATGTTTTTAGGAAGCCTTCTTTCTTCTTTTTTTTCAATAGTACAAATATAACTTCGTAATGTTGTCTATAAAAATAAATAATTAAAATGGGAAAGACTATATATACACCTTAAATTAAAGAACAAAATAATATAATTTCATACTTTTTGAGTCATAATTGGAAAAAATATATATATAACTAAATACTACATGAAGTATAATCAATAATCTCATGAGTTATAATTAAAATAATATTATAACTAAAGAAAAAAATTAGTTATAACTAAAAAAAAAAAAAATTGACATAATTAAGGATGTGTACAGTAAAATTTCCCGTTAAAAATTACGCATTATTGAATGAATTTCAATGATCTTTTGCACCTTCTGCGTGAATTCACTCGTGAATGTCATGTGGTATAAAAGATCTATTGTCAACCAAATAATCAAAGGTTGTTTTTTGTTTATAAAGAATGGGAATCTTATTAACAAGGCTGACCTAGATTAATAGGGTTTAATCAATACAATTCTACTTTTAGAAATGATTAGTTGTGTTCAAATCTCTTTATCTCTATATTTTTAAACACTAATAAGAATATTGAAATAAGATAATTTTAAAACATAATTTAACAATTGTGAATATTTCAAAATAAAAAAAATTATGGACAGCACGTCTAGTGCCCCACGTTTTGGAGGATTACTTGCCCATCCGAGGCATAAATGTTTAGTTTTTAAAAATAAAATAAAAATATAAAATTTAAATTTATGATGTAAATCTAATTTCTATATAATGTGGGTTAAAATCAAAATAAATTAATCCACATTTTTTTAATATATATATATATATATATATTTGATGGGCATATTTTAACATTTAAACCTTTCAAGATGTTTTTTTTATAAATGTGTAACATAGCTGTTGGAAAATCTGATTGTAAGTTTCGAAACTTGTAATTGATTAAGAATTTAAAACCAAATCAATTTCTTATTGTTACAAACTGTTTTATATAAAACTCTTTTAATATATTTTATTATAAATTCTATTATTATCTTTAATAGCAATAAACATGTGAAACTGTTAGACCAAATAAACCCTGGTACATTTTCATTAAATCATATTATAATTATTATTCAATTTGATTGTTGGAGATTCAAGACGTTCACTCGTATTTATACCCAACAGTTTTCCAAAGCTTGAGGCAGGAAAACCATACTCTCCTGTTCCCCCAAAAAATTTTGTTAATATTCAAAAGCTCCCTTCTCTATTATTTCCTATTTGTGGGCAATTCCAGTTCGAGACGTGGATCTTATCCTCCTAGTGTACATGAGCATAAGACGAGGAAGGTTGTGAGCATTGCTAGGTTGAATCTTGGAGGTGCTGTCATCCGTTAACACCTTCACGTATGGAGGATTGGTTGCTTTAGAACAGTGGCCACACACGCCTCTTGATTTCTCACAGGCCAGATTTACTGTTAAATTTATTTTCTCTGTTATACTCTATATTTACATGCTTTAGGATTTCTACTCTGTGTTTACAATCTTGCATATTATAGTCTCATATAATTTGTGTACCTTTGGTGTTCATTATTTAAATTTGTGTTAGTTTACAATTATTTAATTGCTGGATGTGTCTCTTTGTGCTAATGTTCTAACAGTCTAAAGCAACTCTAAATATAAAATCAGTAAGAACAAATTTTATTTTATATATAGGAAAAATAAAAAAGAATAAAAACCAATCTTTGTATTAAAACAGTTTTATGGTTCTTATATATCAGCAGGTCAAATATTAAAAGTTTATAAAGCCTTACAATTACCTTTGTTATTGTGAACAGATTGCTTGCCCTTAGCTTTGTTAAATATCTAGTCTCATGGCCAAAATTGAGGAGGCTAACACTTTTAAACCGGGAAAATTTAGTGGAGAACATTTTAGGAGATAGCAAACTCAAGTGCGTTACTCGCTTACCGTCTTGGGGCTATTTTCTGCTATTGACAACTCTCAGCCTAACCCAGACCAAACATCGTCTTGGATGACAGAAGAGCAAATGGAATATCACCGTTATCATAGAATTCTTATTACCTTGTCAAACCATCTTTATGACGTGTATCTTAACGCTACTAAAACTGCAAAAAGGCTTTGGGAAACACTAGAGGCTGAGTATGGGATAGATGATGTTGGCATAAATAGGTTTACCATTTCGACTTTCAACAATTACAAAATGTTAGATGAAAAACCTATAGGTAAACAAATTCATGAATTTCAAGAACTTTTGAGGGATAATGAAAAAAGTGGGACAATTTTTAGTGAAGATTTCAAAGTGTCATATCTTATTGATAAACTACCTCCATCTTAGATAAACTTTGCCCAGTCTCTTTGGCACCGACAAGGAGAGCTTACCTTGACTCAAACTTTGAACTCCCTTAGGGTGGAAGAGAAACATAGAACTAGTTTGCCCAAACCATTAGAGAAGCCACCTAAGGTAAAACCTTATTGAAAATAAAAATAGTAGCAACAATAACCACCGCAACAATAAGAATTTCAACAAGAACTTCAGCAATAGGCCTTGAAATTTCAATAATATAAATAATTTTAAACCTAGGGGCACAACCTTCAAAACCAATCGGTTCAATCCAAATAAAAACCTAGCTCCAATTCATCAAAGTAGTGACAAACCCAAGGGCATCGTTAAAGGTAGCAAACATTGCTTTGTGTGTGGAAGAATAAATCATGTTGCAAAAGATTGTTATTTCAAAAAGATCGAACCAATGCAATATCAAAGGAATTCAAGGGCTCAAGTGAATATGTTAGAAGAGAATCAAGCTGAACCATCTTTTAGGTATAGTTCCTCTTTAGTAAATTTTACATATGAAAATAAGGATTGGTGGCTAGACTCTGGAGCTAATGGGCATGTTTGTTTTGATCATAAATGTTTTAAAACTTATCAAGAGTCAAGTGGAGGAAGTGTAACACTAGGCAACAATTCAACCACACAAGTGCTTGGAGTTGGTAGTGTGGAATTGAAGATGACATCTAGGAAGAAATTGATTCTTAAAGAAGTGCGGCATGTTCCAGAAGTTAGAAGAAATCTTATTAGTGGGTCTAGTTTAGTACAAATGAGGTGGAAAATTAATTAGAGAAGAAAATTAAGGTTCTTAGGTCTGATAGAGGAGGAGAATATAGTCTTATTTATCTTTTATCTTATTGTGAAGAGCATGGAATAATACACGAGATAACACCACCATATTCACTCAAATCTAATGGAATAGCAGAAAGAAAGAATAGGACCTTAACGGATAGGGTGAATGCAATGTTATTAAGTTCTGGTTTATCTGAAAATTTGTAAGGGAAAGCAATACTTAGTGCATGTTTTGTCTTAAATAGAGTAATCTTGAAGAATAATGCTAAGACACCTTATGAAATATGGAAAAAGAGATGTCCTAATCTTAGTTTCTTAACAGTGTAGGGGTGTTCAGCTAAAGTAGCCACACCTGAGCCTAAAAGGAAGAAAATAGGTTTTATGACAGTAGACGTTGTATTCTTAGGCTATGCTCATAATAGTACTGCTTATAGGTTTCTAGTTTTCAATTATGAAATTGGTGAGATTACCGACAATACCATAATAGAATCTAAAGATGCCACATTCTTCGAACATGTTTTTCCTTACAAAATGAGAATTTCAAGTCAAGTTAATGACGTTCCATCAACTAGTGATAATCATGTTTCTAATACAAGTATGGTTCAAGGAAAAGAGTTAGAACCTCAAGGACATAGAACGAGTAAGAGAACTAGAATATAAAAGAATCTAGGAGAAGGATTCTATACATTCCTGATAGAGGGTGAACCCACAACCTATAATTAAGCAATGACCTCAATAGATGCACCATTCTGGAAAAGAGGCTATTAATAGTGAAATATAATTGATTTTACAAAACAATACTTAGGAAATAGTCAATTTGCCTCCTGGAAATAAAGCAATTGGATGTAAATGGATATTTAAAAAGAAATTAAAGCTTGATGGAAGTATTGATAAATATAAGGCAAGATTGGTAGCTAAAGGATTTACTCAAAAGAAAGGGATTGACTATTATGATACATATTCACCTGTGTCTAGCATTACTACAATTAGGACTCTTGTAGCCCTAGCATCCATCCATAATTTAGTAATACATCAAATGGCTGTTAAGACAACATTTTTGAATGGAGATTTAGATGAAGAGGTTTACATGGAACAACTTGAGGGTTTTGTAGTAAAAGGACAAGAACACAAGGTTTGTAAGTTAGTAAAATCTTTATATGGTCTTAAGCAAGCTCCGAAACATTGGCATGAGAAGTTTAATAAGGTGATCTTAGAGTTTGATTTTAAATTTAATGAGTATGATAAATGTCTATACTACAAATAGGTAAATGGGAATTTTGTGATTCTTTGCTTATATGTGGATGACATTTTGATCTTTGGGACTAATTTGGAGATAGTAGAAGATACTAAGCCTTACCTGTCTAAAAGGTTTGATATGAAAGATTTGGGAGAAGCATGCGTGATCTTATGAATGAAATTAGAGAGGACACCTTAAGGAATTAGCTTAAGTCAAAATAATACCATAGAAAAATGTTAAAGAAATTTGAGTATTATGATTGTAAACTTGTCTCTACACCTTATGATCCTAGTGTACAATTGAAGAAAAATAATGGTCAACCTATTTCACAATTGAAGTATTCTCAACTCATACGATCCTTACTCTATATTG
Source organism: Camellia lanceoleosa (assembly GCA_025200525.1). Taxonomy (NCBI): domain Eukaryota; kingdom Viridiplantae; phylum Streptophyta; class Magnoliopsida; order Ericales; family Theaceae; genus Camellia; species Camellia lanceoleosa. Next base: position 55,317,993 of record CM045766.1, read on the forward strand.
CTAATAAATCAAGGCTTGATATTGCATATACTATTTGAAGGTTAAGTAGGTACACTCAAAATCCTAGTAATGAGCATTGGATAGCCTTGGAGAGAATTTTTAAGTATTTAAGAGGAACCTTAGGCTATTCATTGATTTATAGAGGTTTTCCAACCGTAGTAGAGGGCTATAGTGATGCTAATTGGATTACTAACAACTCAAAAATTAAATCTACTACTAGTTATGTATTCTCATTAGGAGGGGCAGCCATATCTTGGGGATCTAAAAAACAAACAATAATCTCTAGAAGTACAATGGAAGCTAAGTTAATAGCCTTAGACACAACTAGCATTGAAGTTGAGTGGATTGAAAACTTGTTACTAGATATACCTCTTGTAAGCAAACTTGTACCTGCCATCTCTATACACTGTGATAACAAAGCTGTAATTGATTTGGTGAGACAAACTCATACTAATAAAAAGATGAATAGGCATATTCATGTAAGATACAAATCTGTGAGGAGCATGCTTAACAAAAATATAATCTCATTAGAGTTTGTGAAATCAGAACTTAACATTGCTGATTAGCTGACCAAAGGTCTATTTAAGAGCGAAGTCCTAGATTTTTCAAGGAGGATGGGTTTAAGCCCACCAGGAAGTCATCTAAGGAGGCAACCCATCTTCTATGATTGGAGATCCCATGAAGGAAGTTCAATGGGCAAAAACAATCCATGTTGCATGACTTGAATGCAGCACTTTTAAAGAAATGAGACACTTTTAGACTCTCCTGCTCATCCCTATGGCAGTAGTGCTATGAACTATGATAGCTTAGGAAGGGTTTAACCCTGAATGAATCCAAGACAGACAAACTTCTGCAAGGTATATTCTGTCACTATACCCTTGGAAGATTCACCTAAGTGGGAATTGTTGTGAGGCCATGACTTGGAGACTTGGACTGGTCTCTTGTAACTCCCATGAGAATCAAGATATAATGCATGGCCTTTAATAGCACTAACCCACGAACCATAGTCCTATATCGGTGCTGTGTGTGTGGCATGTTGAACTTTGGCTTAAAGGGTCTAGTTCCAGATATATTTCACTGTGATCCTTCAAAGGAAAACAGTCAACACAAAATGTAGTTCAAGTCCGGAAGACTCCTACACCTATTGCGCAGTATTGCCCATATATTTTTGTATTTTGATTTATTTTGTTTTATCTAGTTATTAGTTTAGTTGGTTTGTATTTTATTTTATTTTATTTTAAAGTTTCGAAACTTTTGGGGGATGTTGGAAAATCTGATTGTAAGTTTCAAAACTTGTAATTGATTAAGAATTTAAAGCCAAATCAATTTCTTACTGTTACAAATTGTTTCATATAAAACTCTATTAATATATTTTATTATAAATTCTATTATTTTCTTTAATGGCAATAAACATGTGAAACTGTTAGACCAAATAAAACCTGGTACATTTTCATTAAATCATATTATAATTATTATTCAATTTGAGTGTTTGGAGATTCAAGACCTTCACTCCTATTTATACCCAACAGTTTTCCAAAACTTGAGGCAGGAAAACCATACTCTACTATTCCCCCCAAAAAATCTGTTATTATTCAAAAGTTCCCTTCTCTGTTATTTCCTATTTGTGGGCAATTCCAGTTCAAGACGTGGTTCTTATCCTCCTGGTGTACGTGAGCATTAGACGAGGAAGACTGTGAGCATTATCGGGTTGAATCTTGGAGATGCTGTCATCCATTAACACCTTCACGTAGAGAGGATCAGTTGCCTTAGGGCAGTGACCACACACCTCTCGGTTTCTCACAGGTCAGATTTATTGTTAAATTTATTTTCTTTGTTATACTCTATATTTACATGCTTTAGAATTTCTACTCTGTTTGACAATCTTGCATATTATAATCCCATATAATCTGTGTATCTTTGGTGTTCATTATTTAAATTTGTGTTAGTTTACAATTATTTAATTACTAGATGTGTCTCTTTGTGCTAATGTTCTAACAATAGCTAAATTCAAAGTTGATCACCTACACCAAGTAAAAAGACTTCCTAGGTCACTGTCTGGAGATTGGAAACAGGGCAGCCAACAATAGCTAGATTCTTCCTAACCAAACTATGTGCTCGTTTTATGAGAATTTTTTTAATTTGGCTTTTTGGGTTGAGACTTTTTTAATTTAGGAGTAAAATATTCATTTGAAAAGAATTTTTTGACTTTTTAAACTTTTGTAAGAAAATAGTAAAATAATTATAATTATAATATGATATTTTATTTTATTTAATCTATTTTGTCAAATAAAACCAATGCACAAGCAAAATGTATATAAAATGATTTGTTGACAACTTGCTAATAACATATTTGTAATATCAGCAATGTTAGATATCATGAAAAACTTTTTATGAAAATAATCATGAAAGTTTTATGACTTTTGGATTACACTTTAGTAACTTTTTGGCTATTTGGCTAAAAAGGTAGGTAAAAAAAACTTGTATGTTTGGGATGACTTTTTGGCTAATTAAGAAAAAATGTGCAAAACGTAGAGAGAAAAGAGAATCTTTGACTTTTTGGTATGAGTTGTTGGCTTTTTGGCTAATTTAGTAACTTTTTGACTAATTAGCTAAAAAGGTAAGTCTCCAAACGGGGCCTTAGAATAAAACACCACACACTAATCAAGATAATCCAAAAATCATAAATCTTTCATGATCCTTTTCATAAAAAATTTCTATAATCCCAAACTTTTCTCTTGTAATATAAATTTGAAGTACGGTTGAATATTTGTATATTTTACTCACTAGATACAAGGTGATTCCATTCATACTAATAAATATAAACAACACATGACATCATTTAGTGCGAAAGAAATGTGGACATCATTTAGTGCGAAAGAAACGTGGACATATGCTTCCAAAGGATTCTGGCTCATCAAAATTTGAAAAATTACATAATTTATTTTGGTAAGGTGGTTAAAAAATAATTTTTTAATTTTTTGATTTTTTTTTCAAATCACATTACTTCTTTAATTTTTACACATTTTTTTTAAAAAAAAAATAATTTTTTTTTTATATAAAAAAAATCAACTTTTAATATGCTTCTCAAAATATGTCATGGTTTTAATATTGAATAAATTATACAAATAGTCCATATAGTTTATACAATCTGTCAATTTAGTTTCTACTATTTAATTTATTCGATTTTGTCTCTTAATTTAATGGATTATGTCATTTTAATCCAATAAATAACGGTTGTTAAGTTTGGTAGATAGAAAGTCAAATAATTTGTCAATTTAGTCATTGTCAAAATTGAGCAAATTAAAACATGGATCAAATTGACACATTGTGTAAATTATATAGACCATATTGACACGTTGTGTAAACTTTTCGTCCACTAAACTTAATAACCGTTATTTATTGGCTTAAATGGCACAATCTATTAAATTAAGGGAGAAAATTGAACAAATTAAAATAACAAATACTAAATTGATACATCGTGTAAATAGTATTTGTAAAGATTATTTGCGTAATTAGATAGAAAAAAATCGTGTACTTTATAACAAAATGAATCAATTGGAGTTCTATATCATCAAAAGTAAATTAAAAGAAAAAGAAAGGAAAAAAAACGAAAACAAAAAAGGAGTGTGTGAGAATAATATGACTACAGATTCATACCTTTTGGGATCTGGTACAAGCCATATAATTAATTTATTTTAAACTCATGGAGAGCCAGAATCATTGTACAGTTGGAATTATTTAATGAAAGAATTGAGACGAACTATCCAATGATTTTCATGTTCAAATGGCATACTCAACTAGAGTTGAATTGATTACTAAAATATAAGGTTATATTGTTTTCTCCAAGCTTAATTGGTCGGACCTCAAAAGGGTTTTATATAAACAAAACATATGTTGTTTTTTTAAAGTCCTTGGGGCATGAGGTACACGTCAGCAGGCTGCCTATTTTCTCCTCCATGGGGGGTGTGTTCCACGTCATCAACATATTCTTTAATGAAAGGTAAACAAAGAGGAAAAGGGATAGAAAAAGACAGAAAAAAATTAAAAATAAGAAATATGCCAATGGATCCAAGTGAGGCTGCGTTTCGCCGCATCCGCAATGGATCCCACCAGGGAATCATTCATTGATTTGTTGTCGGACAAGGGTTAACTGAACCCATGCGATCAGTTACCGAAGCCCCTTCATTTTTATTTATTTATTTATTTATTTCTTTTTTTTTGGGGGGGGGGGGGGGGGCTGGTTCTGGTTGAATTAGATGACCCCACCCCAGTGAATTATGTGAGACGAACGAATTTAAATATTTTTTACAAAAAAAAAAAAAATCAAATAAATTTGTTTGATACTATATTCATATGTTTTAAAAATACAGCAAAAACAGGGAGCTTGGTAATAACAATTCGAGTCCAAGTTGTCATTAGAGTCTGCTAAAAGGGAAATTCCATCTATATATTAAGATAGACTATTTTTTAAAATGTATCAAAATATATCATAGACACATTTGGTTTTAATGGTCTAAATCAATCCTAAGTATATCAATAGTTCAGATACATTTAGTTCCTGCCCAAACACTCTCTGCTCTTTCTCTTTCCCTCGTCTTCTCTTCAACTCCCTCTCTACACATTCTCTCTCACGTGTACATACATACAAAAAGAGAAACCTAGAGCTTTCTAGAGAGAGAAAATAAAGATGATCTGAAAAATAGTCTCCTCCCTCTCCTACTCATCCTCATCATCTTCATCACCTACTCCATTTTCATCAAAACCGTTGATGTCAGATCACACTTCTTTCCACTCTTACAATCTCTCCTGAACTACATTACACCCTGCCACACTGAATCGCCTCTCAGGGTCTTCATGTATGATCTTCCTCGGTGATTCAACGTCGGGATGCTAAAACTCCGGTCACTTCTCGGACTCTGTTGCCATGGCTGGCGAATTCGGGGCTGAAGAAGCAGTACAACGTGGTGTATTGGATGATGGCTTCGTTGTTGTATGATGGTGAAGATGAGAGTCGAGAGGCGATTAGGGTTTCGAATCCAGAATTAGCTGATGTGTTTTTCGTACAGTTTTTGTCATGACCTGAACCTGCCCCTATAGATTAAGGTTATAACCGTCCAGTAATTATGAGATTACCTATGGCCTCAAATGAAAATCAATTAAAAATTAATAATATGGGTCCAGATGCGAAAGCAGACTTAAAATTTTTGTCCAATGAGCTGTACTTACATGACAAATTAAAAACATTTCCCATATACTTGATAATAACTCACACCATATATTAGCAGTTAACATGTTGTGCACCCAGGATCATTCAAACACATAGTTAGCTATACCAAAAGCTTATACACATAAATGGTCTATCATGACCAATGGAAATAGCAAAAGAAAATACAAAAGATCATAAACAAAGTCTCTTGCGTGAGGCACCTGGGCTGACTTCACAAAATTCGGGTTCCTTTCTCAAACTCCACTAAGGCTATGGCTAGACATCCCACTGCTCACCTACATACATATAAATACGGAGTGAGCTAATACCCAGTGAATAATACCAGAGTAAAGAGGTTAATGAGTGAGATTCGTACATAAATAAATCATACTTATAATTTAAACATTTGAACTACTATCCTCATTCATAACAGATTTGTAGATCATAACAAAGCAAAACGACCTCGGGTCCAATACATCATATCCATATACAAAACGACCTCAGGTTCAACTCATATACAAAACGACCTTAGGTCCAGCTCATATACAAAACGACCTCAAGTCTATTGTATGCAAAACGACCTTGGGTCCATTTATACAAAATGACCTGAGGTCCAATACTCATTCATAGACCGACCTTGGGTCTAATGGATCCATATACGAATGACCACCAATCCTTTATATCATAATACCAAACAACCTTGGGTCCAAGATTCTTATATTCATAACTATGCACATAGTCACATTCATGATCGTGATCACATCCGTATTCATATTCAAAATGACCTTTGATCCAATCAATTACTTATTCAAAACAACCTTTGGTCCATTTAACAATCATACAAAATAACCTTTGGTCCAATTCATATATAAGAAGACCTTTAGTCTGTCTTGTTAAACATTCCAAATGGCCTTAAGCCCAATCTGTATCCTCGTCAAATATACCAAACGGCCTTTGGTCCAATCCGTGTTCTTGTCAAATATATTGAACGTCCTAAGCCCATTTCATATTTTTAAATCAATCCCTTTACAGATTTTATTACAAATCGAACAGATAGAATACTCATTCATAGTACAAATTCATAAGTTCAGAGACTTACTACGTAAGTAACATTTAGAAAATAATGCATATACAAAAGTATTTTTACTAAGATATTACTCACAGTGTTCGGAGTGTAGATTCGTCCTCGTAGATGCTTCTACACAATTCATAAACATACACAAATTGGATCACAATACTATTTAATCCGCTCCTTGTTTAATTCTCTTAGGCTCCTTTCTAACCCTTTAATTCATTTAGAATGCACAATGTATGCCTAAGAGCGTTAATGGCTAACCACAGCCGGTTCTCTAATTAGAAGGGAAAAAGACAGGGTTCTAATGTGCATAAAGGGTCGGTGTCCTCAAAAAACAAGAAACAAAATTTGGGAACTTCAAGTACTTCTGGTTCTACCTGTGATTCAACACCAACTTGCCCAACGTGTGGAAAGAAACATCGGGGAGTTTGCTATCGAACAATTGGGACTTATTTTAAGTGTGGAAAAACGAGTCATGTAGTGAGAAATTGTCCTTTGATTGAACCACAAAATGTGAATAGGTCGACTGCTAGTTCAGTCAATTCCACTCTTGCAATGAAGACTACTGCGAAACCTACTACTACTAAAGACAATGTCAAACAAGGGAGAGTCATTGCCCTATTCCAGGCGACACCCAAAATACAAAGACTGTAGTCTCAGGTACACTCTCTATTAATGATCAACTTACTCATGTGTTACTTGATTCGCGTTCCACCTATTTATTTGTTTCAAAAGCATTTGCTAGTAATTTGAATCGACCTTTGGAACCATTGGATTACATGTTGTGTGTGTCTTCGCCATCTAGGGGTTCCATGTTTTGTGTTTTTATTTATCCTACATGTTAGATTCTAATTGGGGATAGCCAATTATATATTGATTTGATGCCTCTTGGTATGGACCCTTTTGACATAATTCTTGGAATATATTGGTTAACTAAGTATCATGCAACCATCGATTGTGTGTCTAAACAAGTTGTTTTCTGAGCTCCTGGACAAAATGAATTTACTTTTGTGGGACACGGGGTAGTTCCTCCACCGCATTTGATATCGGCTATGAAAACTTGTAAATTACTTCAGAAAGGTTATAAGGGTTATTTGTGTAGTATCCTTCATGTACAAACAATAGATGTGAGTGTTGATGATATCCCAATTGTTAGAGAATTTTCGAATGTACTTCCCGAGGATTTGCCAAGGGACTTGATAGATCATGAGATTGAATTTGTTATTGATATTGTGCCGAGTACTCAACCAATTTCAAAAGCTCCTTATAGAATGTTGACAACAGAAATGAAGTAATTGAAAGTACAATTGCAAGAGTTGCTTGACAAAGGGTTCATTTGACCGAGTACATCGCCATGGGGCATACCAGTTCTGTTTGTAAAAAAGAAGGATGGGACACTCCGGTTATGTATTGACTACTGGGAACTTAATAAGGTAACTGTAAAGAATAAATATCCTTTACCACGGATTGATGATTTATTTGCTCAATTACAGGGAGTACAGGTGTTTTCAAAGATTAATTTGAGATCTGCGTATCATCAATTGAAAGTCAAAGCAGAAGATGTTGAGAAGACCGCCTTTCGAACAAGGTGCGGCCATTATGAATTTTTCGTCATGCCATTTGGGGTTACGAATGCACCAGCAGCTTTCATAGATTTAATGAACCGAATTTTCAAATCGTATTTGGATGAGTTTGTAGTGGTATTCATTGATGACATCCTTATTTATTTGAAAAGTAGAGAGGAACATGAGGACCACTTGAGATTAATTTTTCAAACACTTCAAGACAAGAAGTTGTATGCTAAATTGAAGAAATATTAGTTTTGGCTGAATGAAGTTGTATTCTTGGGACATGTAATTAATAAAGATGGTGTGTCAATTGATCCGCAAAAGAAAAAAACTATTGTGAACTGGCTTACCCCTACTAATGTTACAGAAGTGCACAGTTTTACGGGTTTAGCAGGTTACTACAGAAGATTTGTTAAAGATTTCTCCAAGATTGCAATGCCGCTTACCTAATTGACTCAAAAGGGTGTTCCATTCGAGTGGACAGAACAAAGAGAGTCTGCCTTCCAAGAACTGAAAACAAGACTCACAACAACACCAGTTCTTTCCCTATCGTCGAGTACAAAAGGGTTTGTTATTTATAGTGATGCTTCTTATAAGGGATTGAGATGTGTACTTATGTACAATGAAAGAGTAATTGCATATGCATCTCGACAACTGAAGTCGCATGAAAAGAATGACCCTACGCATAATTGCATTGAAGATATGGCGACATTATCTTTATAAGGCAACATGTGAAGTCTACACCGACCACAAGAGCTTCAAGTATTTCTTTACCCATAAGGAGCTTAATATGCGACAAAGATGGTGGTTAGAACTCATCAAAGATTATGACTTACAGATTCATTACCATCCCGACAAAGCCAACATGGTAGCGGATGCTCTTATCAGAAAGTGAACGGGGAATCTAGCATGTTTGCTTACCGAGCGGAATGAATTATTACTTGACTTGGAAAGAATGGAAATGGAAATTGTGCTACATGAATAGGGTGGATTGTTAGCTGCAATGTCAGCACAATTGGCTATGATTGAAGAAATTAAACAAAAGTAATTAGAGGATGAATTTCTCAAGAAAATATGTGATGAGACAGAAACGAAACCAAGATCGGGATTCTCTTTGTAAGCTCAAGTGTTGAAGTTTAAAGGAAGACTGTGTGTTCCAAATGTTCCAAAAATTAAAGGAAGAGTTTTAGAAGAAGCTGATAAATCCAAATTTGCTACGCATCCTGGAAACACTAAAATATATCAAGATCTCAAGCAAGCTTTTTGGTGGCCTAATATGAAAAAAGAAATTGCACAGTTTATTTCAAGATGTCTTCAACATCAGCAAGTGAAAGTGGAGCATCAAAGACCAATGGGTCTACTTCAGTCTCTCTCTATTCCAGAATGGAAGTAGGAGCACATAACTATGGACTTTGTTGTTGGCTTACCCTGAACACCTCAAGGTATGGATTCTATATGGGTTATCATGGATAGATTGACTAAATCTGCTCACTTTTTGCTTGTGAAAACTGTTTATAATGCTAATAGACTTGCTACTATGTATATCAATGAAATTGTTCAACTACATAGTGTTCCAGTTTCAATTGTGTGAGATAAAGATTCTAAGTTTGTGTCAAGATTTTGGCAAAGCTTACATAAAGCATTGGGAATGGAATTGAGATTCAATACCGTGTTTCATCCACAAACTAATGGGCAGTCTAAAAGGATGATACAAATGTTGGAGGACATGCCTCGAATGTGTGTTTTGGATTTCCATGAAAATTGAGAAACTATCTACCTTTGGCAGAATTTGCGTATAATAACAATTTCCACTCCAGTATAGGGATGGCACCATATGAAGCTTTATATGGAAGAAAATGTCGATCTCCAGTTTGTTGGACCGAAGTTGGGGATAAAGCATTGTTTGGGCCCGAAATTGTGCAAATTACTAAAGAGAAAATCAAGATCATCCAACAAAGATTAAGAACTGCTCAAAGTCGATAGAAGAGCTACACAAACCAAAGAATGAGGGACTTAGAATTTGAGGTTGGGGAACATGTTTTTATCAAAGTCACTTCGATGAAAGGGTAAACAAGATTTGGGAAAAGGGGAAATTGTCACCCCGGTACATAAGGCCATTTCAAATTTTAGAAAGACTAGGTTTGGTTGCCTATCTAATTACTTTACCACAGGGCATGGAGCAACTGCATAATATGTTCCATGTATCGATGTCGCTAGACTACCTTTGGGATCCTTCTTATGTTATTAACTATCATCAAATTGTTTTGGATGACAATATGATTTATACCCATTCAGATTTTGGATTGACAAGTCAAGCAATTAAGGAACAAGACTATCCCAATGGTAAAAGTCTAATGGAAGAAACATTACGGAAAAGAAGCCACTTAGGAATGGGAAGAAGAAATGAGGCAACGATATCCAGAATTGTTTGAGGACCAAACTTCCTAAAGGGGGAAAGACTGTGATAACCCAACCCGTATTATGCTTAATTATGCATGTGATTATGTGTTTGATATGAGTTTGCATGATTAATTATGTGATTTATGTGATTTTGAATTTGCATCTGTTACTTGCAGGAAAATCTATTGCAATTACAACTTTGAACTGAAAATTGAAAGCCTTAGAGGTGCCAAAAACCAAAACCGACTTTATATTTGTGTTTAGCATGATTTTTAGAGCCTACTGTGAAATTTTGTTAAATTTCGATTCATAATGAATTAATTGAGTTTAATAGGCATAAATCCTAAATTAAGCTAACTTAAGTTCAATTAGGTTAAGTTATATATTTATATAGCTAGTAAGACTTAATTTAAGTCTTAAGATCACCTCATATCAACACACTCTAGCTAGAGAGCTAGAGAGCTAGAGAGAGAGGGAGGAAGAAAAAAGTTCTAGAGTTAAAGAAGCGAAGCATAGGAGATTGAAAGATTCAAGGGGAAAAACTCAAGATTTGAGCTAAGGTATGAAAATCCCTTTAGAATCCTTGTAATAACTCATCTTTTGTTTGAAATCAAGAAGGAATTTGAAGATTTATCACCATTTGAGTTAGGGTTTTGAGTTAAGAGTTTGTTTAAGCTAAATTCAAGAATTTGAGCCCTGATCTCTTTAACTTTGTTTGATTTAAGTTCACTCTTGTAAATACTTCATGAAATGAGCTCTATGGTTTTCATACAACAAAGATTTGTGTAAGGATCATCCATGTATATACGTATTTTGAACTTAATCAAGTGATTCTTGAATTTATGGAAAAGATGAGACCTTGATTTTGAACTTTAAGCAAGATTGATGTGTTTGAGTTGAAATTACACTTGAATAATGTTAGTTTATCATGTTTTTGAATTAGTTTTGCATGAATTTTGGCTTGAAAATGAGTAAGAAAGATTACACTTTGTGCCATTTTCAGACTATCTAATTTTGCCCAAACTGCTCGTGCAGCTGCGAGCACCGCACGAGCGGAACATGAACCAAAATAGGAGAGTGCATTCTGCTCGCTCAAGTGGCTGATACTTCCGCACGAGCGAAACATGACCACACAAGTAGTCAAGCCATCTGCACAAGCGAACAGTAGGGGAAAATTCTGCTTCCTTTTGTTGACCATTCCGACCTTTTGAATGCATTTCCGACCTTACATAAACACTCTGGAAAAATGAAATGATGATTAGAAACCTATTAAAAAAACAAAGGATGTAAATCATTAAAAGAAAAAGTGTACGAAATGGAACGAATTATTTATCAAATGTGTATGTATGAAATGTTGTATAGGTCATGTACCGGAGAGAACGCCGCAAGACCAAACGCACTGTGAGTAATAGTATTGTAAAGATATGTTCTTAATTAATTATTTTGATCTATGAACGGTTATTTATTTTGGAATTGTGTTGTGATGGAAATGAATGAGTTTCATGAATGTTATATGACATATGCAATATGGACCTAAGGTCGTTCCGTTTATACCATGATGTGCTTGGGCCCGAGGCCGTTCAGTTAATGATTTGATAATATATGATTGGACCTGAGGTCGTTCTAAATAGTTTTTAATGTGTGGGCCCGAGGCCGTTCTGTGATATGTGTTCATTTGTTTGGGCCAGAGGCTGTTATGTAATATCAATGGACCCAAGGTCGTTCCGTAATTATGATCATGAAAAAGTTACAAAATTATGATGCTATACTTACTTTGATAATGGGCTCATTCATTTGAACCTCTTTACTATATAATACTCATTGAGCTTCGCTCACTCTATATTATGTATGTATATGTAGGTGATCAACATGTCGATGTTCAGCATGGTACCCAATCTTAGAGTCTGCTTCAGGAATTGTTTTCGTGAACCCGATCGGTCGAGTCTCTGTGACGGAGCTTTTGTCTTTTGGTTTATATCATGTTATGACTTTTATTTGATTTTGCTATGATGGTTTTGGATATGTAAACTTTAAGTATGGAGTTTTCTATTGTACATAAGTTTTGCATGGATATTTAGATATGTGAATGTGCTGTGACAAAAGCAAAGTATATTTTTGATCATATTGGCTCAGCTCAATGGATTTCATCATTGTTTTATGCTTCCGCTTATGGCCCCATTAATATAACTATTCTGTGTTCTTGTTTTGTTTTGTTTTGTTTTGTTTTGTTTTTTTTTTATGAGGTTGTAAGTAATTAAGTGATTACTAGCTAGTTATGATCTAAACCTCTAGGAGCGCCTTAATCAAGCAAAATCAAATTTCTGGGCAAAACTATGAATTTACTTTTTGTGCATCTAAATGTGAACTTCTAATAATGTGCATAAATAGCAGGGCTTTGTTTACTAGTTTCTTATTTTAGGTATGAAGATGTGCAGTTAATGTTGAGAAAGGAAAATGTTCTTCTTTTGCTTCTTCTTCTTCTTCTTCTTCTTCTTCTCTCTCTCTCTCTCTCTCTCTCTCTCTCTCCACTTATACAATATAATGTGGGACACACTCACTTATTCCATTTTACTAATAATTTTCTTTGATTCACTTCATTTTGAATTTCTAGGACAAAGCACGAAAGAAAATGGGGATGCAACAGGATACAACGGCTGATGGTTATACTGATCATGAGTTGTTTTCTCTATCTTCTATTAAGGCCAATTTTCATCATGTTTTGTTAATTAATTGTACAATTTGTTTCAAACCTTAAATTCATATTATTTTTGTTTATTTATTATTTTGTATCCTATTATCTATTCTATTCTATTATATAAAGCACACAATAGAGAACATATTTTGAAGCTATATCAAAAGTGTCCAAATAAGCATTAGACAAGGGGGTCATGTCTACGAGTGTCGAACTTGCCAATTTTCAATTCAATGAAATTTGTTTTTATGAATTCTTTTCCACTATGATATATTTTGTATTTAATGGATGCCGATATTTTTATCACCTTGGTAGTAAGATTGGAAGATCAGACACAATATTATATCAAAAAGGTTAAACTATTGTAATTAATTACAAAGTATGTTTCATGCTAATATAGAAATAACCTTCCTAGCAATACTTGGCATCATGAAATATCTATGAGTTAGGCTATTATAAAAAGAACATGTATGGAACAGTACAGTGGGGTGTGTGTGTGCATGGCATCACAAAATATCACCAAAATGCCTTCATACTTGGAATTTTTATTTAGAGTTAATGTGATTTGGTACTGAAACCGCAGCTTGAAGATGCGATTTTAATTTCAAATCGCATTTTTAATATGTGATTTCAAAAAGTGGGTTAATTCTCCAAATAGTTTGAAAAGTTGGTCAATTCCATTATAGAAAGCCGAAAAGTCCATTTTATGTGAACTACAAAAAATAACTGTCACACAACCTCAAAAGTCCAAATCATCGAGTTTTTTTTTTTTTTTTTTGTGTGTGAATATTCCAAAAAATTAAACTATTCATGTAAATAACCAACTTTTCAAACTATTTATCAAACTAATTTACTTTCTAAAATCACAAGTGCAAAACACGATTTCGTGGTGAAATCGCATCTTAAACATGCAATCTCATATTGACATGGTCCACATCTATATATCAGTCAGTCAAGTCACAAACTAGAGAAAAGAGTTCGAAAATCTTACATGCATGGAGGTTTTGAGCTCAATTTTGTTAAATTGATAACTTTTAAGCAAATAGTTTTAAAAAAAGGGTCATGTATTTGAGTTTTCTAAAGTACTTCCATGATTTTGAGCAAGCCATACATGACCCTAAGTTTTGAATTGGTGTTTGGAAGCTCAAACTTTCAGTTTTGAAACCCATAAATTTTGTAGGCCACTCGAGCGGTGTATATACCGCTCGAGCACACATTGTGAGCTTCTAGCACTTTTGCAATCTTCACAGACTGTTCGAGCAATCAACATTCCACTCAAGCACACTTGAGGACTATCCAGTATTTTTGCAAACTGCATAGTTTGCTCATGCGACCAAGGGTATGCTTAAGCGGTCAGGCTTATTTTAGCACATTTTCAGAAGATGTTCTATGTTTGTATCTTCATTCCCATCTTTATCTAGGAATTTCTAGGCATGATATATGACTTATTGAGGATTAATAATTGAGAAAACATCATGAGTAATTAAATTAGAAAAGGGAAGAAGAGTTATTCATTTCGCACAATGTGTTACAATGTGTATGGTTATGTGAATGTGTAGGTTGGAACATCAAAGTGGACTACCGATCTAGACAAGGTGAGTAATGTCTTTGTAAAGATATTTTCATATATATAACTTTGAAAATGACTACATTATGCAACGATTTGTGAAACCTATCTTTTGTTCACAAGATATTCGATAAGATAAGTTTTTTCTAAAACAATAAGATACACTATGAATTTTCGTCATGAATATGATACGATAAATTTCCAAATAAGTGTTTCACCAAATGATAAGATATGTTATGAAACTCTGAATTGTCTACGATATGATATGTTTTCCCAAATATGAGATTTTGTTAAGAATGAACGAGTTCCTTTCAAAACAACTATTGTAACAACTTGGAAAATGTACTTTGATCTCTGGTAACTTCCGTTATGTCTTCGACTTGCCATGTACGTTCTGTATAAGCTAATGATTCGTTATAAACGTTCTGTATGATGTCAGTCTTGATGATCGTTCTGTATGGCTCCAATTGTGTATAATCGTTCTGTATGGCTCTGTACCTTTATGAACACTCTACATGTTATCAACTTGTTATAGACGTTTTGTATGATATCTACATGTGATAGACGTTCCGTATGAGCCCATTCCAATGTGAACATTATGTATGAGTCGTTCTAATGTGGATGTTCTATATGAGCTTGGCCAAAGTGGACGTTCTATATAAACTCGGCCATTGAGGTTGTTTTGTATGCCCTTGTTCCATTGTGAATGTTCTGTATGGTTTCGATATGATAGATTGTTCTGCCAAATGTTAATAATGTTTTTGGAAATGTACCACACCATGAGTTAATCTACGAAAGATTTGATGAAGGTTTGATACACTTTATATATAATATATGTACCTGAGAAATGCTATGATTTGTCAAAAACATTGGAATATTTTTTTATACGTTATAAAACTCATTCATTTAACCTATTTACAATAAGATTACTCATTGACCTTCCAACTCACTCTTTTATATATAATAGTGGTTGGGCATGTGCGTTGCATGTGACATGTGATTTTTCATCAACTGTTAGTACAGTAATTATGTGTTGCTCTTAAATTGGAATGTAATATATATACAAAGTATGGAGACTTGTATGGGTAAATTGATCTGTATTTAAAATATAACTATGCAAGAAATGAATAAATACTCGGTCGAAGAATTTAAATGATAAATGAGAAATTTTATAAACATAAACATTAATTTATAGATAGATTGTTGAAATCACAATCTTATCTTAAATAATAAATAACAAACAAGTCGTTTAAATATATAATGTTACACATCTTTTTCTATCAACTTCCCACTTTTGATTTTTCACAATCCGTACATGTAATACAATTGAATGTATGAAATTAATTGCACAATTGTACAATTTTGTTTAATAGTTTATCCCATCATACAAATTCATTGAACCCACTATTGTATATTATTGGTGTAAAAATGCATTAATATCAATATGTAATATATTTTTATACATTAAGAGTTGCTGAGTCTCGTTTTATAGCGATCCTGGTTTAGACCCGACCCATTTATTGCTTTTGAATATGGGAAACCATATCCAAGACAGTTGTTATTCCTCTTCATATTTAGTTTTGGCTTCAAGGGTCGACACCATCCTTGTTGGTGTCAACCTACTTTCTCTTCTTGGCATTATTCTGCTCCAAGGGTCGATACCAGCCTTGGAAGGGTCGACACCTTCGTGCTGTTGTGTTACTGGATAGCTATTGGATTTTAGAGTTGACACCAGCTTTTGGTAGGGTCGACACTTGATTTTTATTTATTTATTTTTTGTTGGCCTCTGGAGTCGACACCGGTCTGAGAGGTATCAACCCTTGTCTGCTGTTGAAACTAGTATTGGCTACTGAAATTTGGTGTTGACACCTTTGGTTTGAGGGTCGACACCCTGTCTGCTGCCAACATTGGTGTTTTGCCATTTCTTCCTGCGGGTCAACACCTCTGGTCCAAGGGTCGACCCTTGTGTTCTTTCTCCCAAATTTCATTCCGGTTATGGGCCCTACTTTTTGAGAGTTTTGACTTATTCTTTTGGGTTGACTTTAGGACTTTATTTCACATTAACCTAGTATTATAAATAAGGTCCTTACCATTTTCTTCACTTTATCTTCTCTCTTATCCTCTAAAATTGTGAATCTCTCTCTCTAAAACTCACTTTTTTTACAAAGATCTTCAAATCTACTCACGTAGAAGCATCTATTTACCTTGCTCCTTTGAGATTAAGTGTAGGGTATGTCGAGGGCTTCGTTTTGATCAGAGCAAATCATTTTTTTGTCACTGTCGACTTTTAGGTTATTCTTCCTTCTTCCTTTCTAAACTTGAGGTAGGGATTCTTCGCACCTTCTTATGAGTTTCAACTTAGTTATATGTTATTTCTAAAACAATATTATGATTTAGGGATTTTGAACAAAAATCTAGGGTTTGGGTTTTAAAATCAAAAGAGGGGTTTTGTTAAATGGAATCATGGGAAAGGTTGTGGGGATATAATGATGATTGTTATGTGTGGAAAATAGTGGACTTCTTCACTAGGAAGTGATTTTGAAAGAAAATGAGATTTTGTTCCAAAACTATGAGTTTTGACTTGTGTTGGAAAACGTTGAAAGATGATGTTGGTTTTGTGTAAAATTTTGGGAAAGAATATGCATATTAAGGGGGATGGTGGAGTTAGATATGTATTATCACTCACATTTTGAAATTGGAAAGTCTATCTGATGAAATTTATTTATCTGTTTAGGCTATTGGTGGAAGATAGCTATGATTGTTGTGGACATTGCATGAGAACTAAGAGAATTGAAACCGTTTTCTCATCCATTTTCATTGGGCATTGTTGCATATTATCACATTGAAAATGTATACTCTTTTAAGAAAAAGGTGAATACTTGGTGAATCTGGGGTAGAGAATGTGGTTATTAATGTTAAGTTGGAATGTGTGTCCTTGGTAAATGTAACGACCCCAAAATCCGTATCCGAAATTACTTTTAAGTCCTTGTGGATTAATGCATTTTAATTTAGTGATATCTATTCAAATTGAGGAATTATCTATTGGGTCACGGCTTTAAATTGACATTACTGACCTTTACGGGTTCAGAAATTAAAATTGAGTACTTGGGTATGTTAATGGGAATTTTTAGAACTATTTGGGAAAATTAATTGGAAATCTAATTTGTCTGATTCGTTAATGCACGTTTTGGTGGTTAACTTGGTACTGCAAATTGAAGGTCTTAGAGGCTTCAGAAACCGGAACAGAGGACATATTTATGATCAGAATAATTTTTAGAGTCATCTAGAAAGTTTAATTGAAATTTGATTTTGTGTGATTCGTAAGGGCGTGTTTGGCCCTCTTTATTGTGAAAAGCTTATGTGTGTAATATATATATATATATATATAAGGATAGGCCATGTGAGTTGGGAGCTTATCATTTTAAAGTCAAACAAATATCTGAGGAAGGGAGTGAACCATGAGAGAGAGAGAGAAGGGAGCCAAATTTCTCTAAGAAGAGAGAGAGAGAGAGCTCACCATTCTTGGGAGCTTGAAGATAAACTTGAAGAGAGAAGAAGGAGATCAACCATGGAGGCTTAAGGAAATGGAAGAGAACTAAGAGGAAGGCAAAGATTGAACTAAGGTATGATAATTTATCTTGAATCCTTGTGTTTAAGGCATCAATTTCATGAAATCATGATGATATGGAAAGATTTGAGACCATTTAAGTTAGGGTTCTAAGTATCTATTTAATTGAATTCAATTTAAGGAATGAGACCTTGGGTTCTATGGTTTTGTTTATGATTGGGGCTCAATCTTATGAATACCATATGAAATGCATTTTAGAATTGTCCAAAGAATAAGATCAAGTAAGAATTAAGTGGATTTCTGGGTTGTGTCTTGAGAACTTGGAAGATCATGAAAGCTAAAGCCTTGATCTTGAACATTGTGGAAAAATTAGTTTTTTTGAAATGGAATTACACTTGATTGATGTTAGTTTATCATGTTGTGGGACAATTTTACATGTTTTTGGGTGATTTGAGTTTGAAACCAAGCTTAAATATGGAAAAAAATCAAGTGTTAAAGCTTATAACATTTTCAGGCAGCCAAACTGGCCCAAAGCCGCACGTGCGGCGGGTCTTCCCGCACGTGCAGCAGCCCATTTCCAGCCCCAAAATTGATTCTGCTAAAAAAGCACGTTCTCCCGCAAGTGCGGCCCAATTCCCGCACGTGCGGCCCTGTTTCCCGTACGTGCGAGGACAGCTCTGTTCAGCCAACTTTGAACAAGCATATCATTTGCATCCGGACTCCGTTTTGAGTGATTCTTGAGCCTAAAATCAAGCCTCGGAAGTCTAGTTTCCAATGGTGGTGGTCTCACTCCCAAATTCTAAGTACATAAATAGTTATGTCCAAATTAGTAACAACTATTCACTTTCTGTTGACCGAATTTGTACCATTTCTTCGTCTGAACCTTTTTCCTATCGATTCCTCCTATCTTCTGAGACATGGATTATAACCTATGGAGGACTAATGATTTTAGAACCACCATGGCTATTGATTAAGGAATAAGAAAGAGATTGATTTTATTCACATAATCTGCTATGTGCATTGTGTTTGTAGGTCCAGACGAGGACATCGTTCCACCGCTATCAAAAACCTATCACTGTGAGTAATAGTAGTGTAACGATATGTTTCATTTACTTCCTATGATTATGATTTATGTATTGTTATTTGTGAATGGCCTATTTCATTGATATTGTGTTTTGATTCAATTAATGGATATGCTCGAATAATGGCATTGATATAGACCTAAGGTCGTTCTATCCCTAGTAATAAACGTGGGCCCGAGGCCATTATGATGTGAATTGTTCTGTCCCTATTAATGCAGGGATACATTTGCCTTCTGTTAATAGTTATTATTAATGTTCTGTTATCCGCAAGACAACTATATCGACTTGTAATAAACCATGGGAAAATCTTTGTGCACTATTGAGTAATAGTACTGTAGCAGTACGTTTTGCTTACTATTAATAGTTAATACTGACGTTCTGTTATCTGCAAGTTAAATATCTGAATTCATGATGAACAAATGGAACATATGTATATTATGGAACAATGATATCTTTGTGTATCTGGAATCATTCTGTTTTGCTAATGATGGGCCCGAGGCCAATCTATTGATATCTGGGCCTGAGGCCGCTCTGTATAATCTGTTAGGCCTGAGGCCGCTCTGCATAATATGTTGGGCCTAAGGCCGTTCTGTATTATATTTGGGCTTATAGTCGATCTGTATTATATATGGGCTTACAGCCATTCCATATTATATCTAGGCTTACAGCCGATCTGTATTATATCTGGGCTTACAGCCGTTCTGTATTATATCTGGGCTTACAGCTATTCTGTATTATATGTAGGCTTACAGCCGTTCTATCTTATATCTGGGCTTACAGCCGTTCTGTCCTATATCTGGGCTTACAGTCGCTCTGTATTATATATGGGCTTGAGGCCGTTCTGTGTTACAGGAGGGTCTGAGGCCGTTTAAAATGATTATGAATAATATCTCTGTATGGTTTGATATGCATATTTACACTCTCTAAGCCTATACTCATCTAACTCACCTCATTACATTGCTATTATTCACTGAGTGTCACGGCCCAAACCTGCCCCTAAAAGTTTGGGCATGACCACGTCAGAAACAGACATAATAATCGACATATGTAACATATGGGGCCTGAACAGAAGCACCTGATAACACAAAAATCTATTCCATTGAGCTACTACTATTATGCCAGGATCACAAACATCACATTAGGTAAATAATATACAGAGAACACATACCCGAGATTCAATCACATACATGCACATACTTAGAACCAACCCCATAATTGGGCATATAATAGCATTAATGAACAACGGGTTATATACATTCAACCATAGATAGACAACCGAAGCAATAACCAAAACATAGCAAAACTTTACAAAATGCACGGGCTTTATCTATGTGCCTGGACACCCTGAGGTTGACAAGACAGAGACAAGTCTTAAGGGTTAGGACCGGCCTCCTGGTTGATTACCTACGGAAACAGACAAAATACAGAGTGAACGAAACTCATTGAATAATAGTATATAGATAATGCAATGGTTAACTTGAATAATAAAGCATAACTGTAGAGATATATGATTAACTTCTTTTTGTAATTATTTTCAAAACAACCATGGGTTCAGTTTGCTTAACAAAGTAGCTTTAAGCTCAGTAATGTACAGAATGGCCATAGGCCTAATAGATACAGAACGGCCATAGGCCCAGAAATATCAGAACGGCCATTGGCCCAGAAATAACAGAACGACTTTAAGCCCGGAAATAACAGAACGGCTTCAAGCCCAGAAATAACATAATGGCTTTAAGCCCAGAAATAACAGAACGGCTTTAAGCCCAGTTCATATATGTATGGACTTAAGAGGTGGCTCGCACGGATTCTAGATGTGACTCCCATCAAAGTGTAGCACTTAGTTCCGTACAGCACTTTGTTCCATACCAGAAATCAATAAGTCTCATCATGTCATAATATAAACGAAATGAACATCATAACGGAATAACCACAGATATCATCAGAACAGACTAGTCTTATAGTCATACAGAGGCACACGGTTTCTTTTTATCATTCAAATGAGTTAGCATAATTAAGTTACATTTAACAAAGTGCTAACAGCAACCATTAACATATTGGGCGATTCTAAAGGTACATAAATACTGTAGTTTCATAATGTACCCACATTTCACTTGTTCATCATGAATTAATGCCACTAACTTGCAGATAACAGAATGTGCATATTAACTATCAGTATAGTTGTCTCATAAATAGCAGAACATAAACATTAACGACGATCAAGAGCGAATATACCATTAACAGAGGGCACACATGCCATTCCATTGCATTTCATGAGGATAGAACACTTCACATTCTAATGTGGGTTATATGATAACATTAGGCCTTTGCATTTATGTCATAGGATCTGAATGATCTCAAGTTCATGCGTCATATAACAGAATAATATTGATTCATTAGTGGCAACCCAGAATGATCTTAAATGCACCCAAATTTCATCATTCTAAGATGAACATAAATTCCCTTTATTCTTAAAAGACGACATAGTTCGTTTATAGATAACATAGATTTAATGTTCATTATTGACAGAACAAAATGATTCCAAAGTCATACTGACGTATGTAAATCTTTCAACATTCACATTGATTTCCAGCTGACATAACTGTTAGTGTAATCACTTACAAGGATAAGACGTTAGTAACAACTGTACTATTACTCACAGTGGTAGGTCTCTGATAGCGGTGGAACGATGTCCTCGTCTTGACCTACAGACACAATGCACATAACAGATTATGAGAATAAAACCAATCTCTTTTTATTCCTCACTCAATAGCTGTGGTGGTTCTAGACTCATTAGTCCTCCATAGGTTATAATCCTTGCCTCATAAGATAGGAGGAATCGATAGGAGAAAGGTTCAGACGAAGAAACGGTACAAATCAGTAAACAGAAAGTGAACAGTCGTCACTAATTTGGGTATAACTATTTCTATATTTAAAATTTGGGAGTGAGACCACCACCATTGGAAACTAGACTTCCGGGGCTTGATTTTAGGCTCAAGAATTACTTAAAAAGGAGTCCGGATGCAAAAGATATGCTTGTTCAAAGTTACCCAGTGTATACTGAAACAGGGGTGGCCGCTCGTGCGCCCACTTTGGCCGCTCGTGCGGCCCAATTCCGAGCGAAAGAACCCGGCCGCTCGAGCGCCCCAAAGCATAATGAAAACCCCTTTTTTTTCCTTCATGTCCGCTCGTGCGTTCAGGGCAAAGAAATCAGTCCGAAAATAGCTCTTTGATTTGGAACTTCTCATTTCAAACCCAAACTTCAATTTCATGTAATTCCAAGCTTAAAACCCTTTAATACATGATAAATTTTACATTCTTCACTTCCATTAAGCATCATAATCTCAAAATACTATCCAATTCCCAAGCACAAAACAAGGGTAAAAATTAAAACACCAAAAGCATAAAATAGCCATGATTTGGGATTCAAGCTCACTTCCACAATCAACCTCAAGATAAACCAACATAAAGAATTTAATTCTTTAATTAAACATCTCTTAAGGAATCAAGGTTCAATTCATGGAAAGAGTTCATCTAAACTTTTATCTCTCAACCCCAACTCAATTAGTTGATTTCTCTTTATTTTAGATCATGTATTTAAACTAATAATAGATCAATCTTAAGGGGTTAAGTTGATTTCACATACCAATCTCTTGAAGTTTACTTTAATTCCATCAATTTCCCCATCTTTCCTCTTCATTCTCAAGCTCTTCCTTTCTTCTTCTTCTTGAGTTCTCTATCTCTCCCTCTCTCACGTGGCTCCCCCTTTCCTCTAGATATTTTTTTTGATTCTAAGAGATGAGTCCATCCACTCATAAGGCACCCATTATATAAATATACACACACACACCAACATAACACAATAGGGAGAGCCAAACGTGGCCTTACGAATCGTACGGAATCAAATTTCAATTAAACTTCCCAGATAACTCTAAAAATTATGCTGATCATAAATATGTCCCTTGTTCAGGTTTCTGAAGCCTCTAAGGCTTTCAATTTGCAATATAAAGTTAACCACCCAAACGTGCATTAACGACTCAGACAAATTAGTTTTCCAATTAATTTTCTCAAATAGTTCCGAAAATTCCCTTTAACATATCCAAGTACTCAATTTTGATTTCTGAACCCATATAGGTCGGTATTTTCAATTTTAAATCCGTAACTCAACCAACAATGCTTTAATTCCAAAAGATATAATTAAATTAAAACACCTCATCTCATAGTTAAATACAAATGATTTCTTATACGTATTTTGAGGTTAGTACATTCTCCCCACCTTAAGAAGTTTGGTCCTCCAAACTTGATTTACCTTAAGACGAGTCAAGATTCATCCTGGATATACAACATTTCAATAATTTAGGCATTCACAATCCTATACAGTTAATTTCAATGGAGTTTGCTCCCAAAAGCACAAGTAATTCATCTTTACTAACTAATTGGTAACCCAATTGATAATAATACTAAATAACATCAAAGTATCGTCTCATTACTTGATTATTCACAATCCTGATACATTTCAATTTATTGATTCAAAGGTCATACCTTCCAACTACTATAACAACTTAAGGACATTGAGAAATGGGTTCACTCAAGTCTTCGATTACCTGTGACTCATAAACTATCATACATAGTTCAAACTTTTTAGGTTCACATACAATCCCACCTATCCTAATTCCTCAAAGGTTAAGGAAACATTTACTACATAATCATGTTTCAAAGGTACATGCTTCCTACAACAATTAAACCCAGAATAACAAATAAGTTCTAAATCAACGACTTCATGGCTCTTTGCTCACTATCAGAATTAGACTTATCAGTTCAAATCAGATTTCTAACAGACTCCAAATAGTTTGGTCACGACCCAAGGAGAACCAATCAATATCATTAATTCTTCATAGTTGTACTTCTAAACACCGGAACGCAAGGAGGACCATATTCCAAATCCAACAGTTACAACAATATCAAAACTAGCATCATACACTTTTGCAATTCCTTGTAAGTGTGCCATGGGAGACACTTAATCAGAATATTATAAGTTCGGATCTGAGCACTAAAAACATATAAGGTAACTATCTTTTCAAGTATAGGGAGCCATCAAAAATAAAACCAAAATCAAATTCAAAATTACGTTCACTTAATCAGTCATAACGTTAGGGCGTAACGTCTTTGCATAGTAAACATTTCTTTTTGTTACAACACAATTTAATTTGGCCTCTCTTTTAATCATTTCAGTATTCCACTATTCAGATGATTCTTCATTTTCTAGTGTAAGACACGAGATCAACCACATGGTTTCGTATTCACAACTCATAATTACAGTGGGTTTGCAAACTGCCACACCGAAATCATAGACCAATCATCTGGCTCAGCCAATTAACATGAACGGAGCATCCAGTTATTCCATATACGTAAGTCTTGTTAGGTCCATTTATAGGGTCATAATTCTAGTAAATATATAGTAATCACATCCATTTGGGTTCCATAATATCTAGAAATTCTACAGTATAATGCTAAGGTGCTTTAATCAACTAATATCAGAGTTAGAATTCTTGGCAAGATTAGTTCATCATGTTAGTAAATCAATTCCGAACCATATAGTGCACATTGTACAAATCTGTATAACATGCAAGATCTGCATAATTCTGTGATTGTATATAACTATGGGAATGTATTTAAATGCTTAAATTAATTAAGCCATCATGTACGCACAAGCTCAATGGATGTTGTCTTTTATGGATATTGCTTCCGCTTAAGGCCCCGTATGTAGTTAAATATTATTCTAAAATTCTGTTTTGAGGCCTATATATAGGCCGGTCATGGACCAAACTTTTAGAGGCGAGTTTGGGTCATGACAGTAAAAGACCAGAAAATTGCGCGGATAGGTGTTGAGCCTTTCAGTGAATACCAATAAAAATGACGAAGAGTGGTGCTTGTATATCCTGCTAGCAGACACGTACCTAGAGATTCACAGTGTTATATTCACAGTATTGATTATAATGAAAAGAGAAAAGATGTTATGAATTGTTTTATAACCTGATATTACATGGTTTGAAAGAGATGTAAAATGTTTTGGCACGAGCATGGCATATGCATTCATCCTATAACTTTGTTGAGATTCATATATTGTGTCGAATTGTTTCACGTGGAAAAAACATTTCAAGTGTTGATGATATGCCTCCGCCAAGGCAATAGCTTAGGAGAACTTGGAGTGGGAGCTTCTTTTGTGTATTTACTGTATTTATTTTTGTACAAGCCAAGGGCTTTAACTGTATTAGACTTAAGTCCACTTTTTTTGTAACCCAGCACTGTCTTTGAAAGTTTTGAGCCTTTAGGGCATTCATTTATCTGTTGTACCTCCGTATCTTACCTCTTGTTATAACATATACTATAGATTCATGGTTAGACTTGTGAATTTATATCAACTTATGTCACCATCTTGTACAAGTAATTGGGATAAATGAAAGATAATTATTTCATCATGTGTTATTATATAATTAATATTGTGGATGGATGGTTTATAGCAATTATTTCGAGGCATAACAACTTGGTATTTGAATGTACCAGGTTTGAATACTTTGGGTACGTGAGAAGTGGTTTTTACCACAATGGGTTTATATCGTTTGATAGAGATATTTGTATGTATGGTGTGTTATGTGATAACTTGTGTATATGACTAAGTGGGTATGGAATTGAATTTCTAAGATATTGATTGTGTTCACAAGTTTCCAGAAGTTCTATTTCAAGAGCATTGATCACTGCTATTTCTAACTAGAACTCTAGCAGTGCCACGAGACGATCATTATCTAGAAAGAAAGTTCGTATGTATTTTTGTGCTTATGTGCTTATGTGGAATGAATGAAATGTTGTCCATCGCATTAGGACCCAAGTGAGTTAGCTTCGGCACATTTGTAAATGTGCTAATCTCTGGTGTTACCTTCATTAGGATGTCAAGATGAAGACATGGTGGTGGTAGGCGTGGCAGGCCTAGACGCCATGAGGTGCCATTACTAGATGAGACTCTGGCGTAGGAGGAAGGGTTGGTCAGGACAATGTGGCCAAACCAATGGATCGTCAGGCCATGGGCGCTTTGGCCCGTGATATGGTCGGAGCTTTGCAGGAATATATAGACATTCTCAAGGCTAAGAATCAAGTCTAGGCCCAAGTAGCAAAGACAGGGCCATCCTTTCTAAAAAGAGAGTTCTTCCGATCGAATTCGGATGAGTTTTGGGTGATCCGAAGGAGCCACTGAAGGAGGATGAGTGGTTGGAATAGATGGTGAAGATGTTTGAGATGCTTGGCATCGAAGATGATGGGCTGAGAGTGACCTTGACATCTTTCTAGCTGAATGGAGATACGAGTCAATGGTGAAAGTATGTGCGCGGGCGCATCAGGGTTACTTGGGAGGCATTTGTCAATGCCTTCCAGGAAAAGTTCTTGCTTCCCACTGCAATAGGAGAAGTTGAAAGATCAATTTCTGAAGCTCAAGGAGCTCAGCTTACTTGTAGCCAAGTTTGAGGCAACTTTCACTAGCCTCTCTAGATTTGCACCGAAGCTTGTGGCGATGAAGGAATGCCATTGTATCGAGTTTGAGAAGAGGTTGAGGACTGAGCTCCTTTTTAAAGTAGCTAGATCAATGATTAGGGACTACGGATGCCTTATGGAAGTGGCGGCTCATCTAGAGACCGTGGTTCAGAAGGAGGAGGAGTGGATGAGGGGCTTTAGGAGGAGTTAGAAGGTTTAGGGAGAGAATCGAGATAGTAAGAAACAAAGGGTTTCCAACCCATAGCAGCCCCAGGGAGCTTAGTCTAGGTCCACTTTTCCTGTACCGAGCCCTGGGCCAAGAAAAGATGGACAGGGAAGGATTACCTGTTTCAAGTGTGGCCAGCTGGGTCACAAGTCTATAGTTTGCCCCAAGAATAGAGAGCACCATCGGTAGCTCGTTCTCAGAGCCAGAGTCAAGGAGAGGGCAGCCACCTACCTATTATCAGTGTGGGCAGTTGGGGTACGTGAGGAGGTTTTTCCTTCAGTCAAGTGGCACATCTAGTGCGGCTAACCAGAGGCAGACACAGAGCCATCAGCTTGCGTAGTCAGCTTAGGCCTCGAAGGCCAATCAGGGTGCCTCTCCGGCTCAGTCTGTACATCAAATTTATGCTCCGAGGGGTGAGCAGGTAGAGTAGAGACCTACAGGACGTGTGTTTACTGTTACCATGCTAGATTTAGTGCGAACGCCTTCGGTAGTGAGAGGTAATTTCTTGTTGTGTAATTCTATTGCCAATATGTTGATTAATGCAGGTGCATCCCATTCTTTTATTTCGTCTACACTTGGATTGGCATTGGGATTAGAATTGGCTCAGTTAGCATCTCCACTCAGTGTAGAGTTACCTATTGGGGATGAGATTGTGTTGGAACTGGAATGTTGGGATTGTGAGATAGAGGTTGCCGATCATCGACTTCCTTTAGCATTTGTATTGATTGATATGTCAAGTTTTGATGTTATATTTGGGTATGGACTGGTTGTCATCTTATCGGGCTGTTATAAACTGTTACCGTCAGAGGGTTAATGTATGTACCTTTAGTGGTGACTGTTTTTATTTCTTAGGAGATCAGGTTTGTGACATTTTGTTCTCAGGGTCGCTCAAGCGAGGAAACCGTCGTTCAAGCGTAGAATCATTGCTCCCTAAATCTTGCTGAATTGTAGGCGTGCTCACTCGAGCGTGGAATGCTAGCTTCTAGTAGTTTCACTGTAGCACTGCAAAATTTCTGAGGCTTCTCTTTCTCCGCTCGAGCGAAGAAGTTGTCGTTTGAGCAAGGCCTCTTGATTGTGTCTGGTCGCTTGAGTGTAGGAAGTCACACTCGAGCGAGGGTCGCGATATCAGCTTTTTAAATACGGTGATTCTAGATTATTCTCTCATCTCTTTTGTTCTATCTTCCATCTCCTCTTTCTCTCTCTATGCAACCCTAGATTTTTACCAACATATACCTCTCATACTTTTGAAACCCACCCAAAATTGCTTGCTAGGGGCAAAGAACACTTGAAGATTATCATTGTCTATCGATTTGATTGTGAGTTTGCGATAGATTCGTGAAGGAGCTTGGATTTTTGGCTTGATAGTTGAGGTAGGGATACTTTTACCCTTGTATGTCTTCATTATTGAAGAGATTTCATGGTATTATGTGTGATTTGTGAACTAATTGAAGATTTTGTTGGATCAAACCCTTATTTCTCATGCTAACTCATTTGCTTAACATTATGTTGATAATCTCTCAATTCCTTCTTTAAAGTATGAATGTAAATGTGGTTAAAATCTAGATTGGTGACAAAGAAGAGAAACCCCAAATTAGGTGAAACCCTAAGTTCCCAAATTGAGTAGAACATACTAAATACAATGAAATTCCTCTTGACCCATGAAACTTTGTGACAATGGAGAGATGGAAATGTGGTTACGGATGTATTGTAGCTTGAATAATTTTTTATCTTTAAGTTTTATGTGATGTTCATCTATGGTGATGTTTAATGTTTGATTGTGGGATTGAAATGTGATATAATTGTTAAGCATACATGAGTTCAAGTGTGAGTCAGTTTTGGGTAATGGTGGTGTTGTGTTGATACTCATGTGGGGAGTTTGAAAAGGTGCCCGAATGCCCAGTCTAAACTTATTGCTAGACAAATATGGGAAAATGTTTTGGGGTGTCCACATAGTCCGGCCGTATAATAGCCGACGAAAGTGGAAAACGGATGGTTTTCCTTAAGGTGCCCACCTCTCGCCATATAATAGCCGGCAAATGTAGGGGTTGTTTTCCAAAGTAAAAGTACAGGTTGTTGTAAATTGGACTCATGTAGATGAATGTGTGACATGATCTCCATGGTTGTGGATGTTTAATTGTTGTACATGAAGACATGAATTGCAATTATCTGTGTTGTATTATTACGATCCATTGTGAATTGTTGACACATAACTGTGAAAATGAATTTTATTGTATTCTTTTATCACATAAATGCCATAATCTTGTTCAAAGGATTAGATACCTGGATAAATGTGTTCCTACTAGGCAAATAGCTCAACCCTAATTTATTTTTCAGGAATTGACGAAGGACAACCTAGTTGATGGATTGGTCCAAGCACTATCTCTTTTTGGGGATGGTAAAAGTCAAAAGGATGTTGGATGTTTTAAACTGGGACTTTTGTAACCGGACTACTAAATGTATCTTGTGACATTGTACGCCCAAGAGGCTTATGTTTTGTTGAGTCATCTAGTTTATTGAACTGGAACACGTATTTCGGATATTGTGGGAATGTATTTATTAAATTGTTGTCACTTAACTCTTAGTTCAATGAGAAAGATAACTTTTTGGATTAAATGATCATGTTATCTTGGTGTACTATAGTGCAAATTTCAGGGCGTTACAGGGTTGATAGAGCCTTGTTGCCAGTATGTGATCCATGTGGTCGAGGTGAGCTCAGTCTCCTACTTGCTACATTCATGGGTGTTGAGAGTGATACAGTCCTAGTTGAGTTGCCGAGGGTAGTTTGTGAATACCCAGACATCTTTCCTAAGGATCTCACTTGTTTACCACCTCATCGTGAGATTGAGTTTTCTATTAACTTAGTGCCTAGCATGGCACCGATATCTATGGCACCGTATAGGTTTACACCCACCGAGTTGAGTGAGTTGAAGATTTAATTCCAGGAATTGTTAGATAAGGGTTTTTTCCACCCTAGTACATCACCTTAGGGAGCACCGGCTCTCTTTGCCAAGAAGAAGGATGGCACATTGCGACTTTGCATTGATTATTGAAAGTTGAATCAGGTAACTGTTAAGAACAAGTATCCATTGCCTCGTATAGATGATTTGCTTGAACAGTTGAAAGGGTCTAGTTGCTTCTCCAAGATAGACTTGAGATCTAGTTATCACCAGTTAAGGGTAAGGGAGGAGGACATCCAGAAAATGGCATTTCGTACGTGATATGGCCATTATAAGTTCCTGGTGATGCCTTTTAGGTTAACCAACGTGCCGACCTTGTTTATGGATTTGATGAATAGAATTTTCCGCGAGTTCTTAGATCACTTTGTGATCGTCTTCGTTGATGACATCTTGATTTACTCGCCCTCTGAGGAGGAACATGAGGAACACTTGCGAGCTGTACTTGAGTTGCTTAGAGCCCACAAGTTGTATGCAAAGTTCGAGAAGTGTGAGTTCTGGTCGAAAGAAGTTAAGTTCTTAGGCCATGTGGTATCCGCGGAAGGGGTGACTGTAGATTTCTCTAAGATCGAGGTAGTGCAAGACTGGGAACAACCTAAGAATGCCTTTGAAATCCATAGTTTCTTGGGATTGGCTAGGTATTACCACCGTTTTGTGAAAGATTTCTCTAGATTAGCCTCACCTTTGACTAGATTGACGAGGAAAGGAATCAAATTTGTATGGAGTGAGACTTGTGAAAAGTTGTTCCAAGAGCTTAAGGTTAGACTTACCACCACTCCAGTGTTGATTATTCCGGAGAGGGGTTTGAGCTATTCTATGTATTGTAATGCCTCATAGGAAGGTTTGGGTTATGTTTTGATACAAGAGGAAAGGTGGTAGCATATGGCTCACGTCAGTTGAAAACACACGAGAGAAACTATCCTACATGACCTAGAGCTAGCAGCGGTGATCTTTGCTCTGAAGATTTGGAGACATTACTTGTATGGTGAGAAGTTTCAGGTATTCTCCGATCATAAGAGTTTGAAGTACCTATTTTCACAAAAAGATCTGAACTTGAGACAGAGGAGGTGGATAGAGTTTATGAATGACTATGCTTTTGAGTTGCATTATCATTCGAGGAAAGCCAATGTAGTGGCTGATGCCTTAAGTAGAAAATCCTTAAGCAATATAGCTAGCATTGCCATTCGGGAATGGGAGATAATGAGTGCCATTGGAGAGTTTGACTTGTATCTTGGTGAGTCCGTCAAGTCGGCAGCTTTGTTCTCGGTAATTGCACAACCTACACTTTTGAGCCGAGTTATAGAAGCATAGAGGGGTGATATTGAGGTAGAGACCCTCCGGGAGAAGATAACTAGTAGGAAGGTAGAGAAGGGCTTGAACGTGTATTTTGACTCGAGTGTTAGATACCTTGGCCGTCTTTTCGTGCCGCAGTCTTGTCGAGAGGAGGTACTCCGAGAGTTTCACCACTCACGCCTTGCGGTACATCCGAGAGGCACAAAGATGTATCACGACCTTAGTCGCTAGTTTTTGTGGAGGGGTATGAAGAAGGATGTAGTCGTGTTTGTATCGAGGTGCCTTACCTATCAACAAGTAAAGGCTGACCATTAGAGACCAGGGAGTTTGTTGCAACCTTTGCCAATAGCTGAATGGAAGTGGGAGCATGTCACGATAGATTTTGTTGTAGTTATTCTGAGAACTCAATAGAGTAATGATGCCATTTGGATGGTAGTTGATCGGTTAACTAAGTCAGCTCACTTTGTCGGCATGCGCACGAGTGATTCGGTAAATTATCTTGCCGACCTTTATATTAGGGATACAATTCGACTTCACGGGATCCTGGTGACTATTGTTTCAGATAGAGATCCGCATTTCATGGCTCGGTTGTGGCAGAGCCTTCAGAATGCCTTGGGCACTAAGTTGACTTTTAGTACCGCTTATCATCCTCAGACTGATAGACAGTCAGAGCGTACCATCCAGATCCTTGAGAATATGCTTTGGGATTGTGTTCTTGACTTCAAGGGCTTGTGGGAGAGGCACTTGCCCTTAGTGGATTTCGCCTATAACAATAGATTCCAATCAAGTATTAGCATGGCACCGTTTGAGGCCTTGTACGGCCGACCATGTAGATCTCTTGTGTGTTAGGCCAAGGTGGGTGATGCACCTATGATAGGTCCTGAACTAGTCTAGGAAACAACAGAGAAGGTTGCGCTTATTCGTAAAAGGTTGGTTACAGCTCAGAGTCGTCAGAAGAACTATGCCAACCATAGGAGGAGACCGTTATCCTTTGAGATAGGAGACCACGTCTTTTTGAAGATATCACCTAGACGGGATTTGATGAGGTTTGCGAAGAGCGAAATGTTGTCCCCTAGGTTTATTGGGCCTTTTGAGATCTTAGAACGTATCGGGGAGGTAGTTATCATTTGGCCTTGCCGCCACAGCTTTTCGAGGTTCATGACGTGTTTCATATTTGTATGCTCCAAAAGTATGAGTCGGATCCATCGCACGTGTTAGATTGGACCGAGCTAGAGGTAAATGAGGATGCCTCGTATAAAAAGCAACCAGTTAGAGTCTTAGATACTCGAGACCAAGTCTTGCGTGGCAAGACAATTCCCTTGGTAAAGGTGTTGTTGAGACATCACGGGGTTGAGGAAGCAACTTGGGAATGTGAGACGAAAGTCCGTAAGAAGTATCCAGACCTATTTGTTGACATTTGAACCTATATCAAAAATCTTGTCATGTTAATGTAATATAAACATTGTATATGTTTTGAAAATGTGAATTGTATATTCAGTAATGGTCATGTGTTTATCTCGGTGATGAGAATGAATGATAGGTGAATGGGTCATGGTGATGAAATTGAATTGCTATCATTGTTGTAATTGGCTTAAATACGGTACTGTTGTTAATTTAAAATTTCGGGGACGAAATTCCTTAAAGGGAAAAGGTTATAGCAATCTTGATTTGGACCCGACCCATTTATTGCTTTTGAATCCAGAAAACCATATCCGAGACGGTTGTTCTTCCTCTTCATATTTAGTTTTGGTTTTAGGGGTCGACACCATTCTTGTTGGTGTCAACACTGCCTTCTCTTCTTGGCCTTGTTCTGCTCCAAGGGTCGATACCAACCTTGGAAGGGTTGACAACTTTGTGCTGCTGTGTTCCTGGATAACTACTGGAATTTAGGTCGACACCATCCTTTGGTGGTGTCGACACTTGCTCTTTTTTTTTTTTTTTTTGGCCTCTGGGGTCGACACTAGTCTGAGAGGTATCAACCCTTGTCTGCTACTGAAACTAGTATTGGCTACTGAAATTTGGTGTCGACTCTGGTCTGAGGGTTGACCCCTGTGTTCTTTCTTCCATATTTCAATCCGATTTTAGGCCGTTCTTTTTGGGTTTGACTTATTCTTTTGGGTTCACTTTGGGAATTTATTTCACTTTAACCTAGTACTATAAATAGGGTCCTCACTTACCCTTTTTCTTTACTTTATCTTCTCTCTTCTCCTCTAAAATCGTGAATCTCTCTCTCTCTAAAACTCATTTTTTTTCACAAAGATCTTCAAATCTACTCATGTAGAAGCATTGGTTTACCTTACTCCTTTGAGATTAAGTGTAGAGTTTGCCGAGGGCTTCATTTTGATCGGAGCAAATCATTGTTTCGTCTTCGTCGACTTTTGGATTTTTCTTCCTTCTTCCTTTCTAAGCTTAAGGTATGGATTTTCCATACCTTCTTATGAGTTTCAACTTAGTTATATGTTATTTATAAAACAATATTGTGATTTGGGGATTTTGAACAAAAATCTAGAGTTTTGGTTTTGAAATCGAAAGAGGGGTTTTGTTAAATGGAATCATGGGAAAGGTTGTGGGGATATAATGATGATTGTTATGCATGGAAAATAGTGGACTTCTTCACTCGGAAGTGATTTTGAAAGAAAATGAGATTTTGTTCCAAAACTATGAGTTTTGACTTGTGTTGGAAAACGTTGAAAGATGATGTCGGTTTTTTTGTAAAATTTTGGGAAAGAATGTGGATATTAATGGGGATGGTAGAGTTAGATATGTATTATCACTCACATTTTGAAATTGCAAAGTCTATCTTATGGAATTTATTTATCTATTTAGAGATATCTATTTGGGCTATCGATGGAGGATATCTATGATTGTTGTAGACATTGTATGAAAACTAAGAGAATTGAAACCGTTTTATCATCCATTTTCATTGGGCATTGTTGCATATTATCACATTGAAAATGTATACTATTTTGAGAAAAAAAAAAGAAAAAGAAAAATGAATACTTGGTGAACTTGGGGTAGGGGGTGTGGTTACAAATGTTAAGTTGGCCTGTGTGTCCTTGGTAAAAGACCAGAAAACCGTACAGATAGGTGTCGAGCGTTCCGATTAATACCGGTAAAAGTGACAAAGAGTAGTCCTTGTATAGCTTGCTAGCAGACACGTACTTAGAGATTCATAGTGTTGTATTCATAGTACTGTTTACAATGAAAAGAGAAAGGATGTTATGAATTGTTTTATAACTTGACATTACATGGTTTGAAAGAGATGTAAAATATTTTGGCACAAGCATGGCATACGCATTCATCCTATAACTTTGTTGAAATTCATATATTATGTCAAATTATTTCTACTGGGCTTTGGCTCACCCTACGTGGGAAAAATGTAACGCCCTCAAAAGATAATATAAATCAACCCAAGAGATTCACAAGCATAATATGAAATGTATTACTTTCATTCATCAAAGTTTATATTACAAAAGAGATTACATGCATTACATTTTCATAAATATTCATTCTGAAACTACAGCATGTAACTCTAATTAATAACAACAAAATAAATGCCCTACGGGCTTACATCTTTCCAAGAGATAACTTGGTTACAACAAAAGTGAGAGTCATAAGCTCTTTACAATTAAAGCCCTT
Organism: Camellia lanceoleosa; assembly: GCA_025200525.1. Classification (NCBI taxonomy): domain Eukaryota; kingdom Viridiplantae; phylum Streptophyta; class Magnoliopsida; order Ericales; family Theaceae; genus Camellia; species Camellia lanceoleosa. The sequence goes on from CM045766.1 coordinate 55,352,781, forward strand.
GGCTTAGGAAGAAAACATATAAACATATAGGTAAGTAGAGATATTATGCCCTAGGAGATGGCATGTTACCTGTACATGAAAATGGTTTCCCAAGTAGGGTGAGCCAAAGCCAAGTAGAGATATGCTAAAACAATGTATGAGAATTAACTTAGATATCAACATCAAATAAATGTTTAATACTTGCAAACCAGCTTACCCCATTTCCATGACTAATCAATATCGACATCTATATTTCAGTCCATTTCTATTCATTTATCCAAATCAATTCATCGATATAGTTCGTTGTAATCTAAACAATTCAAAACGAGACTACAACTCATTTATTAACACTTCAATAACAACCATTATTCAAACACTTCTATTTTCTTGCCATTTTACGGAATCACATCCGAGGGAACTGGCACCTATATATATATATATATATATGAGTTTGGGACTTTCACCCTAGACACTCCGGCCAACTTAATTTTCAATGGAGTCCATCCCCTATCTCCTCGCAAACAATGGAGTACATCTCCTATCTCCTCCCAAACAACAATACATATACAATGTATTTAAAAGAGTGTCATATACAATGACTAACCAAATCACACATTCAATTGTTTAATCAAACTGTCATATTCAATGACATAATTTAAATGATTAGTTTCAATTCACCTAATCATCATGCAGTTTCTACAACAATCATAGATATCCTCCACCGATAGCCTAAAACAAATATTTGTAAACAGATATACAATCGACCAAACAGATAATTTATCAAATTTTCATAAGTGAGTGATTTAACAAATCTAACTTCACCATTCAATCATACACTCTTCCAATTTCATATTTCCCATATCAATTTCATTATTTATTCAAAATAGTCATTTAACACAAATTAGGGCAAAACCTTACCCTATTCCCAATATCATCCCCAAGACCCAATCTCATCATTTTTTTTCATATAACACCATAATCAAGCCCTCATCTACATATATGAAGCCAAATACAGGGAACCCCTCTTTCAAAATTTAAACCCAAACCCTAACTTCACCCAAATCTTCCCAAATTCCACCATTTATGCAAAATGACAAACACCTAGGTTAAAACTCATATTAAAGAGTAGAATATCCCTATCTCAAATGTAGAGCTCAAAGAAGAAGAAGGAGAATCTCAAAAATGCCCAAAGTCAAGCTTTACTCAGATAGATTGAAAGCCCACAAGATGCTGCACCTTTTTCTCAAAGGAAGTAGAGTAGAAACTCTTAGGTTCTAAGGGATTTGTAAAGAGAAATTGGATTCTTAGAGAGAGAGAGAGCCGGATTAGGGTTTTGGGATGAAAAGAAATCAAAGAGTGAAGTAAAATATCTCTGCTACGAACTAATATACGCGGTCTTTACTCGAGCAAAGGAGTTGTCGCTCAAGCAACCAGACACAACAAGTGACCTCGCTCGAGAGCAAGAAGCATCGCTCGACCGTCGACTACAAAGCTTCAAAAGTTTTTCAGACGCACACGCTCGGTCAAGCGCAAGAAGCCTCGCTCGAGCGTAGAATACAAACCTTCAGGTCTTACACAGACGACCCTCCCTTGAGCGCAAAAAGCCTCGCTCGAGCGAAGGAACAAATAACACAAGGCTTGCTCGAGCGTAAGAAGTCTCGCTCGAGCGAAGAACTTTATCTTCCTAGAAATTCTGCGTCTAGGAAAGAAACCTGAGGACTCCCAATTCTCGCTCGAGCGCAAGAAACCTCATTCGAGCAAAGAAGCAAATTACAAAAAGCTCGCTCGAGCACAAGAAACCTCGCTCAAGCAAAGAAGCAAATTACAAAAAGCTCGCTCGAGCACAAGAAGCCTCGCTCGAGCGAAAAGGCCAAAATCTGGGCAACAATAATCTAACCCAACTAACAACCAACTTGTTCCAAACTCGCCCAACAAGTTCTAAAACTCAAACACCAAGGATCAAAGGAGAAAAAAATAAGACATGGATACGATATTCAATCACGGAACCCGAGTCCAGAACACAATGAAGGTCGGGGCAAAACTGGAATCGTTATAAAAAAATATTTCAGGTGTTGATGATATGCCTCCACCAAGGCAATAGCTCGGGAGCACTTGGAATGAGAACTTCTTTTATGTATTTATTGTATTTATTTTTGTACAAGCCAAAGGCTTTAACTGTATTGGACTTAAGTCCACTTTTGTTGTAACCAAGCACTGTCTTGGAAAGTTTTAAGCCTTTAGGGCATTCATTTATCTGTTTTACCTTCGTATCTTACCTCTTGTTATAACATATGCTATAGATTCAGGGTTAGACTTGTGAATTTATATCTGCATATGTCACCCTCTTGTATAAGTAATTGACATAAATGAAAGGTAATTATTTCATCATGTGTTGTTATGTAATTAATATTGTGGATGGTTTATAGCAATTATTTCGGTGTGTGACACGTTTCCTATGCCACGAATATCTTGTATGATGAAAAATATAACATTAGTCATTAATATACAATTGATATACAATTGTCGTGAAAAAAAATAAATATAAAAAGTATAATTATTGTCGTGATGTAGGTGTTTTGCAAAGTTTTGGTTTGTTATTGAAAGCGTATGTTGTGGACACTTGTTTGTATGACCTGTATATATATATATATATATTGAACATAACTTGATAGAAGAACAATACACAATTTTGCAATTTTTTCGTAACAAATACAACTATATTACTAAAGTGATACATGTTAGAAAATTAGAGTATTTGATGGTAATATAGCATTACAGATTAACAATGTATGAATACAGTAACATTTACAAATTTATATTTCTATAATTTTTATATATTTGTATATGTAGACATTGACATATATAAGATATCACAAATGTAATATACGAAATCTTTTGCAACAATATAATACAAGTAATAATGAGAAATTAATTATTCATAATTAAATAGTTGGTCATAATGTATTTTTTTTCATTAAACTCACATAAAAATTGAAAGGAATTTGTGAATAATAATAATAATAATAATTATTGGGGCAATCCCACATCGCCTGGGAGGGACACTTGCAACCAACTTATAAGCATACTGGCCCTCTCTCCCTTGTAAGACGCGTTTTAAAGCCATGAGGCCGACGGGCGTTGTTTCGCCACCTCGCCAGAGCAAACAATATCTTGCCGTGACTGGCTTCTCGCGCCCCAACAAGATATTGTCCACTCTGGCGAGGTGGTGAAACAACGCTCGTCAGCCTCACGGCTTTAAAATGCATCTTACAAGGGGGAGGGGGCCAGTACGCTTATAAGTTGGTTGCAAGTGTCCCTCCCAGGCGATGTGGGATTGCCCCAACATAACCCCCCAGCGTACTGGGCCGCGAATAGCGGGGAAGTTTGCCGGACGACCTGCATGGGCCACCAAACTCACGTGACTGGCTTCTCGCGCCCCGGCAAGATATTGTCCGCTCTGGCGAGGTGGCGAAACAACGCCCGTCGGCCTCGCGGCTTTAAAACACGTCTTACAAGGGGGAGGGGGCCAGTACGCTTATAAGTTGGTTGCAAGTGTCCCTCCCATGCAATGTGGGATTGCCCCAACAACAATAATAATAATAATAATTAAAAATCAATATATGTTTGAATTTATAAATTTTTTTATCAATATTTTACTTTTTAATTCTATTTAGATCATTAGATATCAGATTTTCGTATAAAAATATAATTTAAATATAAAATATGAATAAATTCCACTATCTTTAATCACCAAAACTAAGAACATATAAAATCAAAAAAAAAATCAAAAACTGAAAAATAGATTTAAAAAATAAAACCAATGAAAATAGTTCTTGTTTTGAATTTTGACATCACACCTTGGTTATTAAAGTAACCATGTAAAATATTACAGTTCATAACATATAATTTAAACAAAAAGAAAGTGTATAAAAATAACCTGCGAATTTTTTAGATGCATCACAAATTTTTATTTTAAAAACGCATATGCTTTCCTCTATCTAGATTCAAAAGAATGCATATAACTTTAAGATTCAACCAAAATTATTCACAGTGAATTGATCCATGATGAACAATTGTAAATATTATGTATATCAGCATAAAAGCAGACACAGGAAATAAAAAATAGTAATTATTTTTTATTCTTCAATCATCATTAATGTAAAAAATAGATAATTCTTTTTTTTATATAAAAGGGAAGACAGCTTGTTTATATTTATATAGGACTCTTGGAAGCAGATATATCATTTTTTAGTGTTTAACTCTAAAAGTAAAAATGTAACTAATTTATATAGGACTCTTCATGACTTTTTGAATGGGTAAAATTGAAATTCAAAAAAATAGAAAACATGGCAAACTCTTTACACTTTTATAATAGTAGTAGGTAGTAGATGTATGTAGGTAAGCGTCATGAAGTTCAGCATTAGAAACTATTTTGGAGTCAACCCATTTTTTGAAGCCACCCGAGACATGCCTCTTAGATTTTGTTTTGGCCAAACTTGTGAAGCTTTGGTTTTTGTCAAGTTTGTTATATTATATGTTTGATCTTGAGATATGTATATAAGATAAATGTTTGTAAACATTATGATATGTTATGAGATGTGTGGTATATGTTTATGATCATGTCATGTATGCACAGCTCAATAAACAAATTTTATATTATGCTTTCACTTCAGGCCCCATATATTTAATTATGTTTGAAGTTTTTGTCTGAGACCGTAGGTAATCTTATGATTATTGGCCGGTCATGATGTAAACCTCTAGGGGCGGGTTCAGATCATGATAATTATGAATATGGAGAACTAAACAAAATAAAAGAATATTGAAAAAGGGACAATCAAACTCACGAAACAAAGAATTATGTAATTCTTCCAAAGCCTACATCCATGAACAAAACAAATTCCACTAAGAACAAATAAAGCAATTGCTCCGAAGAGCTACAATGATGACGAAACAAATACTAAAAATAACCAAACTCACCAAACTCAATATCAAGTTCTCTCAATCTCTCACCCAAGTTGTATTCCAACAAGTGAATTATGAGAGAACCCACCCATACTTATAGTAGAGTTATCCTAGCCAAAATCAAACCCAAAAACAATGAGATTCTAATTTCCAAATTAATTTGATTTCTTAATAATCCAATACAAAATTAATAAGGAAACATCTAAACGAAGTCAAATATGTAATCTCACAATCCTAGTCCATATGAAAGAGAACACTTCAAATCCAAACCAATTTAGGAGTAGACAATGAGCCAAAATTCAACAAGTTCCAAATCGAAACCACAACTATAAAATTATGGATCGAATCATGAAATACGGTTCACTTATTTTAAGAACGAGAACTGAACCATAATTTTAAATGAACAATACAATTTGGTCTGAATTAAACTGGTTTGTAATTTTTATTTATTTATTTATTTATTTATTTTTTTTTTGCTTAGCCTAACAAAAACTATCTCATTATTAAATTTATATTATACCTCTTGCATCTCTTAGTCAAGACCAAAAAAAATTAAGACTTCTTTATCAAAATTATTTTAGTTGTTTTGATTGTGAAGGTAAGGGTAGTTGTTATGAATTTTAAATAAAAGTTATAATATAAAAAATAAAATCACTATGAAAAAAAATTACAAAGGTTCTCAATTAGATTTTTCTCCTTTGAGTCTTGAGTAGTTTTAAGCCACCTCTATCAGAAAGGGGATGGTTAGACATGTGAAGGCAGCGGAGGGAAATGAAAACTTTTCTTAAAATGTGAAACAACAGTGATTCATCCCACTAAAAATATCATCACTAATAGTACTAATACATTAAAAATATAAAAAAAATATAAAAAAAAATACAACTTCAAGACGAAAACATCACATCATTACTGGCGAAACCCACTGCCACCTAATTAGTGGGAGCACTAATTAGTGCTCCCAAGCATTTTTCAATGTGAAAACACTTGGTTTATTGTTGTCTCGAATTTTGAAAATTTTAAAACTTGTTGCCAATTTTAATAAAACGAAAGTAGTTATCAAAAGTACTTTTTTGTTTTAAGTTAAGGGGTTGTTTGGGATATCTTAAATAAGTGTATTTTTTTGTCTTTTTAAACTAAAAAATTGAGGAAGAAAATATGGATGTTTGGGTTAACTTTTTGACTTTTTATGAAAAAATATGTAATAAAAAATTGTAAAAATTGATTTGTAGGGACAAATTAGGATTGGGAGTAGTGCAGCCGTAATTGTTGACTTCTGGTAAATAGTATTAACTTTTTAACTTTTTGAGTAACTTTTTAATTTTTTAACTTTTTTATAATATGCCAAACTTAACCTTAATTGTGGTTTTATAGTAAGGGTACAACTTAAATTGGCCCAACTTCAAAAATTTTAGTCCAACTTGAGCTTGAATAATAACAATTTAAAAACCCAAATTGAATTTGAATCAAGCTTGGATAGATATACCAAGTAATTTAAAATCCAAATTATACATATAAATAAATAAATATATTAAATAAACATGAAAAATACTAACCTTTGGATTATAGTTAAGTTATTTTAACCATATTAGATAACTTAAATATATATATCTCATATCTCACATACAGAAAAAGTTCTAATGCCCACTTTATCATTCTTAGCTCAGCCCTTTCAACGATTTTGTCTCTACTATCTACTCTAAATATATATTGGCCTTAGTTTAGGAAGTGGATTGAGTTAAAATAACTCATTAAAAGATAAAATACGTTAAAATAGTTAATAAAATAAAATATAACATCTAACTCATAATTATATTACTTTCCTCTCACAATCATCAATTTTTTTTTTTTTAAAAAAAAAAAATCAACTTTCTAAACACAACTATTTTAGCCAAGCTAAAATAGTCAAAAAGTCAAATTGACAACTAAAATAGTCAACTTTCCAAGCAAGGCCAAAATATCACATTTAAATTATACTCATTTTACTTTTTCTCTCACAACTAAAAAAAAAAAACTTCTTCCCAAACACATGTTTTTAATTAGGCTAAAATAATCAAAAAATCAAAAAGCTAACTAAAATAACTAATTCCCGAATGGGCCTCAGTCATTCTATGTATTTCTACAATAATATTTTTTTGTTGTTAGGTTATTTTGATAAAATATTTATTTTTTTTGTTATTCCTGCAAATTATTTATTTTGATTCTACTCATAATTTTGTCTCAAAAAAAAAATTTGTTAATAAGGCTCAGCTTAAAATAAATAAATAAATAAAATAGCTAGACTCATTGCAATAATACAAGCCAAAAATAAAAAGAAAAACAGTTCAAATTTGTGGTGTAAGATTTCAGATTCAACTCAAAGTTTGATAGCCTTTGTTGTAGTGATTTATTTCTCCTCTATTATGGAAGTTATATGTAGTTTAGTAGTGGTTATTGGGTTTGTGCTTGGTATATTGATTGTGTTAAGTTTTATTGACTTTTTAACTATTGTAAACTAGGAGTTTATCTAATGATGTAAATATTTCTTACGTTTGTAATTTACTCTCCTATTAATTGGCAAAAAATTGCAATACAAGTGAATATATATATATATTATTTTATTTTTAAAATAACTTAAATTTATAGGCAAATTAAGCCTAAACTGAGTTCAATTTATTCAATTTGAGTCAAGTTTGGAGAAACAAAATCGAGTAGGAGGTAAAGTATGGAAGGACTTGAAGTCTTACCACAATCTAAATTAGGTCCAAACAACTTGCTATGCAAGAATGTGATTTCAATCACACAATAAATAATAACTAAAGAATAAGTACACATAAAATAAAATAAGATATACATGATTCGATAAAATAACTACGTCCACGGCGACAAGATAACCAAAATCCTCTATACAAATAAAGGTTTACTAGTACAACTCCACGACTCTATTTTTTCTGTTACACTTTAAAATCCTAGCCTTCCACTTTGTTTGGGGACCAAATATTTTAGTTAAAAAATTAAAAAGTCATTATAAGTTATTACATCACTCTTTCTATTTTTCTACATATCTTTTTATAATTTTTATAAAAGAATTAAAAAAAATTATTAAAATAATATATTTCTAAACGAGACTTAAGTACAAAATATCTCAAAACAATTCTCAATTCGACCGAATTGTGAGGCTTTTTTTTTCATTCAATTCCTTAAAATACATTGATTTGGGCCGTGAGTTACTATGGCGCACAACTAGACAATGCCCGCACAAAGCATAATTGGGCACGGGCCGTGGCGTCCCCATGGACTGAGATAGCCCTTAGATCAGTTCAAATAGAAAATGAGTCCAGCCAAACACGACAAAAAACAAGGTTGACGCAACTTCCAACAAAAAAATAAAATAAAAATAAATGTCACTTATTTGAACATGTCTCGTCTGTTTGTGCAATTATGTGTTCAAATTTTTTACTATTTATACAAATATCACCTATCTGTATAATTATTTATTTAATCTTCTTACTATCTATTCAAATGTCTCCATATCTATACACATATCACCTATCTATTCACTTGTATGTTTACCTCACTATCACCAGCTACCACTACTAATCACCACCAATTGTCTCTGGGTGACTTTTTGGAAGACTTTCCACCGCTATCCTTATCACCTAAAAAGATTAAACCTAGGACTAATAACATAGAACCTCATAAAAATAGAGTTTTCACCAATTAACCTATTTAGAAATATGTTTGGTCTTATTTGTCATAATTTTAAAAAGTTAAAAAGTCACTATCCTATTTAAGTAATATCATCTTGTTTAAATCACATCACTTCTCTGCCACATCACTTCAAACCCAACTCATATCCAACCCATATTTTATAAAAGTCAAAAAGTACATTTATTTAGATCATGCCAAACCATATAAGCATCAGCCTGGTGGCCTTTCTGCTATAAATAAACAGATGGTCCAATTTATATTTTGGTTTCCTATTTAAATAATTATTTCTGGTTGAACTTGTTTATTTGATTTGTTATGCAATCGATCTTAGATAACCGTGGTTATCAGTCGATCGTGACACCTAACTCTTCGATACTGGAAGCGAGTTGTAACATCTACAAATATCAATTTGTTTAAAATGGATTTGTAAAATTTAGCTGATGAGATTTTTAAGTATTTTAGTACAAAATAAACAAAATCTGTCTAAGAAAATGCATGTCTTTACAATCTTAAGAATTTAGAGCTTAAAGTGATTGTCAAATAAATTTGAAATTTGAGTTCATGGCCTGAGCGTCCATTATTAAATGCATCAAAAAAAAGTATAAATCTTTAATTAATAATTGTTTTCAATTACTTTAATTTTATATATTATAATATATTAATTTACTGGAGGAAAGAAAGCATCAATAGCATATAAAAAAGTGTTTGCAACTAATAGAGACGTTTAGAAAAAAATACACAGAGCATAATTAGTAATTGGAAGGTGCTATTTACACACTACGAATCCTTTCAACACATACCATTTAACCATTAAATTTATATAACGATAATACCTTTAGGCTATATTTGATTCCACAAGACTAATAGTGAGGTATTAATAATCCTATCAAATTAGTGTGGTATTCATAATCCCACCCCTACCCCATTACTAATAATCTTACAAATTTGTTGGATTAACTATCCATTGGATTAATAATCCTAAAACAAAATGTCAAAACAAACATAGGATAATTGGGCCCACGGATTAATAATCACAATCCTATGCTCTAATCCTTTCAATCAAACATGCCCTTAACTAAAATGACTATTGAAAACTATATGGGTGTCACGGGTTGAGTTGGGTCAGGTACCCCCTCAACCTGCCAATTGAACCGAAAGTATTGGTGTAGCAAGAATGAAATAGGACTCCACTTGTGTGTTGGTTCAATCTGATTTCACAAGTGCAATGTGAAATGGAAACACAAAAGAGTCCAACCGCAAATTCTTTTGAAAAATCAATGTTTGAATCAAATGCCAAAAGCCACCTAAATATTTATGGAAAATTTAGGAAACCCGTGACTCGTGCCAAAGGCCATTAGTCCGTCGTTACCAAAGTGTCTTGGTTCGGGAACTTAGGTATGAGAGGGGAAGGTCAATAATTGAACACCCCACTCACCCGATCAAAGATCGGCCTCTACTAATCATGATGTGGTTTTTATGTACAATAAAAGATTGTGCTTTAGTATAAGAACATGTATACATTTGGGGTAGTGAACCTCCAAAGAATTTAAACCATTAACCATGGAAGAGTTTCTTTCTTATACTTGAATCACAATCTTAATTTTTCACAACTTTTTAATCGAAATAAGCAAAGAATGGAGGGAGGTTGCAGAGATGATTATGCGAAATTGATTAATTGGTTAGTACAAACAAACTAGGGGCAATGATGTGATTCAAATAGGAGGCAACCCTTCCACTAGGGGCAATAAGGTCGAATGTGATTCCAGATTTGAAACAATCCTTGAACTAGGGGCGAAAGTGTGAGGCTTACATATCCTAAAATGGAGACAACCCTTGAACTAGGGGCAAGAAGGTACCACCCTTGAGAGGCAAAAGTTAGAGCACAAAAAAATAAAAAAAAAATAAAAAGAAAAAGAAAAATGAAAAGCTCTCAAGGTTGAAAACCCGAAAGGGCGGCTTTGGCAAAAGTTAGAGCGTAAAAGGAGAGTGTCAATACCCGAGTGAACCTTAGCCAAACTATGTAGGACCTGTTATTCAGATTGAAAACAACCCTTGAACTAGGGGCAAGAAGGTCGGATGTGATTTAAGATTTGAAACAGCCCTTGAACTAGGGGCAAAAGGTTGGATGTGATCAAAGAGTTAAAACTGAAGACCAAAGGCAAACCGTTGAGAGAATGAATTTTATTATTGAAGGACATCAAGTCCCAATCCACTACACTAGGGGCAAATTCAGTACTGGTCAAGTGTAGCAGTCGTTCTTATAGATGGCCTAGAAATTTCACATCCAATCAACATGGACAAGTTAAAATGAAAGTAACCCTTGAGAGGCTTGAAATTTGAAAACCCAAAACAAAAGTTAGAGCAGAAAAACAAAAAAAAAAAATGAATGAAAAAATATATAGAAAAAAACAAAAAAATAAATAAATAAAAAAATGATGATGAACAAAAAGGAGAGTGATAATACCCGAGTGAACCTTGGCTGGAACTACGATGGCCTGATTCCTATCTTGAGGATACGTAGATAGCTTCATCTTGAAGTTCGGCCCCAATAATTTTTGTTAACTCATTCATTTTGTCCATGTTTGATTGGTGTATCTTTAGTTAACCTGGTTGTCCTATTCGTATTTGATTGGTGTATCTTCGATCTACTCAATTTAGTTGGTTCGATTCAACTTGGTTTTCATTCAATTTATCATCGTTACTACAATAGAACCAATATGCACCCCAATGATTGATTCCATGTTGGTTGGGTAGTGGCCATCTTGCAAAAATAAATTTTGATTAATTTGAATGAAGTTGACTAATTTTTCTCGAAAATTATTCCATTTTTGCAAAACTTGGACCATTCTTTAGATTTAAAAAGGGAAAATTTTCAATGCTCACAGCTCAGCTTACATGATTTCAAAACAGAAAATGGAAGAAGTATGCTAATCTAACTCTTATGCTGATCAAAACATGTTTACAAAAAAATCAAAAGGTCAAGGCAATGAACTAGGGGCATAGTCGAGTTAGAGATTTTGTCTTCTCCACCGCTTGAGTCAACTATTCAGTATATAGTGTGTATTCATACCAATCAGTGTATTCATACCAATCAGTGTATATAAATGTGTATTCATACCAGTCAGTATATTTATACCAGTCGGTGTATTTATACTAGTCAGTGTATATAAGTGTGTTCGAAACGTTTTGCTTCGTTCTTCTTTCGTTAAGTCATTCTTTGATTCAAATCAGTATAGAATCAATGTTCAATTCAGAATTCAAAATTTTATCACTCTCAAATTCAATCAAACAAAAATGTTTTCAAACTCAAAAGTGATATGTCAGTCACGCCATTGATGTGCAAAAACCAAACTTATTTTATTGAAGTAAATATCTGTGTGGATGTAAATATCTGTGTATTATCCTGTCTATGTTTGCAATGAGTTCCTAGGAGACCAACTGCGACGGTGGAAACTAGAGTTTGAATGGCAAAGCCGAGAATGCAAAAGGTTCGGGATTTCCGAGACTAAAGCCTAGTTTAAATACAATATGTAAATTACAGCAGATATGTAGGTGGTGCAGTGGTCCAGCCATCTCATTAAAGCGATAAAAAAAATTTTATAAATAGGTACTATTCACCGCCGGGATATTTATTTAAAGTAATAAATTACAACAATTTATATACAATATTGAAATTACAGCAGATATGTAGGTGGTGCAGTGGTGCAGCCATCCCATTAAAGCGATAAAAAAAAAAAGTTATAATTAGGTACTATTTACCGTCGGGGTTACTATTCACCGCCGGAGGTTACTATTCACCGCCGGGATATTTATTTAAATAAATTACAACAATTTATATACAATATTTAAATTGATATGTAGGTATCCCATTAAAGCGATAAAAAAAAGTAATAAAACGATATAAATAAAGTATTTAAACAAATTAGGTACTATTCACCGCCGGGGTTACTATTCACCGCCGGGATATTTATTTAAAGTAATAAATTACAACAATTTATATACAATATTTAAATTACAACAGATATGTAGGTGGTGCAGTGGTGCAGCCATCCCATTAAAGCGATAAAAAAAACGAAATAAATAAAGTATTTAAACAAATTATATCACATTTTACATTAAATGAAAATTTGCGAAAACTCACATTTTGAAGAAATAATGAATTTTCTGAGTCACAAACTTTCTTTTTGATTACTCTCAAGTCTGTGGAATGTGTTCTCAATTCTCAATCCAAAATTTGAAATTATAACTTTAGTGGTTGTTTTTTGAATGGTGTAGTGGTGAAATAGAAATAAAAATAAAAATATTAAAGAAAATATTTTATTTCTTTCTCTCTTTTTTATTTCTCTCCTTTTTTTCTTTTCCCAAAATCTCTTCCTCTCCCTCAGAATTCTTTCTCTTTGAATCCTCTCTCTGCCGAGCCTCCTCTCCAAAAATTCTTTTTCTTCCCCTGAATCCTTTCCTACAGAATGCCCAAACTCCTCAGAATCTCCCTCCTTTTTGAATTCCACTCGATTGCCTTATATAGGCAAAATAATATAATATAATAATCATATAATAATAATATAAATATAATAATATATATATATATATGTGCAAAGTTGTTGAAGTTGTCGGGCGGTGCCGACGAATTAGTTTTTTATTATTTTTATTTTTTTATAATATATATAATATAATATATATATATATATATATAATATAAAATATCTAAAATACATAATTTATATCAAAATACTAAATATATAATATACTAATATAATTTTATATAAAATACGAAATATATAATATAATAATTTTAAACACATAATATAATTTGTTTTATTATTTTCTTTTATATAAAATACACCAAAAATATGAACAAACACATAAAATTATGAAAAATTACAAAAATACTAAATTAATAAAATATTCAAGATTTTAAAATAATTTGGCCATAATGGTGAAGGTTGGGATTAAAGTTCAAATTTCATTTCTTTTAATGAGAATTCTGCGAGAAACACATTCTAATTGTCATCATCGGGTAATCAAAAGAAAGCGCCCAAGTCTTATGGCCAGTCAAAAATGGGGTGTCTACAATTGGGTCCAAACTTTGCTCAATCGATTTCGATCCATTTCATATCGAAACTGTACGTCTCTGAAACTGAAATCAGCGTGTGGTCACGGTCGGTTTCGATAACATATAAGTACAGCACATACAGAGAAAGGGAGAGAAGAAAAACATAAGGCATCTCAGAGCATGAGACAATGTTTTAATAGAAGATCAGAGATAAATTTCAAGGGTGAAGATAAGACAGGAGTAGTGAGCATAGAAGATCAGAGATAAAAATTTCCGATATCAACACCACATTTCAGCATCATCGCCAGTCGTCCACCATGACTCATCGTCAGCGCCAGTCTTGCAATTAGGTAAGAGAGCCTGAGAAGAGAGGACATCTATATAAAGGGAAGAGAGAGATAAGAGATTGATGAATGGGTGAGAGAGTGAGAGAGCGAGAGAGAGAGAGAAAGCAAGTCTAGAGAGAGAAGAATAGAAGTCTGAGAGACAAAAAATTAATGACTCTTGACATGACCCTATTGCTTTGGTCAGAGAGAAAATTGAATGGTTAGGTGTGGTGATTTGACCATATATCACGTGGAGAGAGATAAAGCAACAGCTACAACATGATGTAATTAATATAAAATATTCAGATGGTTCGGTTTTTACAAATTTTCAAGCATCCCATCCGACCACTGGAGCAAAGATTTTCTAGAATTTTTTTTTTTTAAAGTTTTTTTTAGAGTGGTGGATTGTGTGGTTGAGATTTAATGACAAATTATATCAATTTTTCAGCATCAAATCTCAACCACACAATACACCACTTAAAAAAAAAAACACTCTAAAAGTTCTTTGGTGCGACCACTGATTGACTATCCAAGAAAAAAGTATGTTGTAATCCGCAGCCAATCATTTGAATCTTCGAAACCGTTCAATTTGTTGATGGGTTATTCGGTTCGGTTCGAGCGGGTTACTCGGTTCTTTGCATAATCCTAGCACATATATTCCTTTAAGTAATTCACATATAAAATCACAAGTCTTTCTTTTGGAACAAATCGCTCTCCCAACACTCATCGAACACTATTCATCTTTACTGTTATAATTTAGCACGCTACACTCGTCATCTTCACCATAATAATCCAATACATTACACTCATCATCTTTGCCACTATAATTTTCACCATTATTTTTCAAACTCAAAATATTATTACCTTTGAAGATTTAGGGTTTTAAAAATATTGAAATCAATTGATTTTGAAAATTTGCACACCATGGATGACACTCAAATTGTTGATTTAAAACAACATAACAATGAAAAGGTCAGTTTACATTTTTATTTATCTCGTTCGTATAGAAGATGACTTACTTGTTCACCTTTGAAATTCCTTGTCAAGCAGATTTTGCTCGGCAAGAGGTTTGTTGATGGTTTTAATCAACTCTATAATTCCTTATTGAACTTATGTTGCTCGCCAAGAAGTAAGTTGCCGAGTAGATTTTGCTCGCCAACTTTAAAATTTCTCGCCAAGCTAAATTTGCTCGCCAACCTTGAAATTCTTTGCCGAGCTAATTTTGTTCACCAAAAAGCAAGTTGCCGAGCTGACTTTGTTCGCCAACATTGAAATTCTTTGCTGAGTTGATTTTGCTCCCCAAGATATCTAGCTGAGCTGACTTTGCTCGCTAACATTGAAATTCCTTGCCGAGCTTATTTTGCTCGCCAACTTTAGAATTTCTTGCTAAGTAGATT
Source organism: Camellia lanceoleosa (assembly GCA_025200525.1). Classification (NCBI taxonomy): domain Eukaryota; kingdom Viridiplantae; phylum Streptophyta; class Magnoliopsida; order Ericales; family Theaceae; genus Camellia; species Camellia lanceoleosa. The sequence goes on from CM045766.1 coordinate 55,368,185, forward strand.
TTGCTCACCAAAAAATCTTACCGAGCTGAATTTGCTTGCCAACTTTGAAGTTCCTTGTCGAGCTAATTTTGTTCGCCAAGAAGCAAATTACCGAACTGACTTTGCTCGCCAACGTTGAAATTCCTTGCCGAACTTATTTTGCTCACCGAGAAGTAAATTGCCAAGCTAAGCTGATTTTGCTTGCTAAGAAGTTGCCGAGCCAATTTTTCCTACAACTTTCAATGAAAAACTGATGATTTGTTTAGTCAAAGAAAATTCTAACAAATAGTGGACCCGAGATCCAAGGGGAATCCATTTAGCTTGGGTCACTGCTTTGCCTTTGTAAGTTATGTTAGCTTCCAGCCCACACTCCACATGGTGTGGGTGGCACCATGTCCTAAAGAAAGGTGGTGGGGGCAACACCAACTCACTAAAGGAAAATAGTAAAGGCGGCACCACCTTGGCCAATTATGGTTGTCCCTTCACCCACTCCTCTTCTCTTGGTTATAAATTGAGATAAGTGAGGAGGGGTTGAATACACAAGATACAGGACAGTGAGCAGAACACGTGAAAGTGAGAGTGCTATAGAGAGAAAGTGAGATGTGAGTGGTGTAAACTCCCTCCGAGAAATTCTATAGTGGATATATCTCCGTGGACGTAAGCAATTGCCGAACCACGCAAATCTCTTGCGTTATTGTATGTGATTGATTTCTGGTGCCCCATAGTCCTAACAAGTGGTATCAGAGCCTCGTCGGTCGTGTTTCAGAACAAAAATAGAGTGTTTTTCGAAGCTGCCCAGAAATCAAGTTGTTCGAAATCAGGTTTTGAGCACACTAGGAGCAAGGTCTCGACGAGAGAAGTCCAGAACTGCAAAGAAAAGCCCCAGAAGAGCTAGAACGCGCTCTCTAAAGTCAGCGCGTGACTTCCACTCTCTGCACACGCCTCAAGCGCCGTAAAGAAGAACCGATGCGTGATCTCACACTCGCCCACCCGCGCCAAGCACTGCTCAAGAAGGAAGACGAGTATGTTGTGTGTGTGGTGACGTCACAAGCCACGTCACTACCCCACATGGCTGCCACGACATCGCCACGGCACTGACATGTGGATTCCACGTCAACGCCACCTCACTAACATAGGACTACCACGTCAGCAAAGCCAGTGCCACGTGACTGAACACGTCAGCACCTCTATTGACAAGTCAACCCAAAGGCGAGAGTTATCCGCTGCTGCACGGCTAAGGTACATCTGCAGATCTGAACTGTCCAAACTGTTTTGGCTTGACCTGAGCCAATCTGAGTCTATTTTGTATGATCCAATAGTGTATTCCAACTATTTAGAGTATTCCGGACACATCCGTACGGTCAAATTTTTCATTTGAAGTTTTCTGTAAAAAGAAAGAATACGATGGTGGAATCCACATTAACTTTAGGATCTATGTTCAAGTTGACTCCTTCTAATTATGTAATTTGGAAGTCACGGATAGAAGACATCCTATTTTATAAAGACCTATTTGACTCTATTTTTGTAAAAGGGATTAAACCTGAAGGAGTGAAAGATGATGATTGGATAAAGAAGACTATCAGTTGTTTCAGACAATGGATAGACCATGGTGTGTACCATCATGTCGCCGAGGAGACAAATGCCTATTCTCTATGGACAATGTTAGACGACATGTATCGGTCAAAGACCGCTCGGAACAAAGCCTTGGTGATGAGAAAGCTTGTCAATTTGAAGTTGGAGAATGGTACGTCTATCGCCAAGCACACTAGTGAATTCAAAAATCTGGTAAATCAGCTTGCAACCATCAAGATACGTTTAGACGATGAAATACAAGCCTTACTACTGCTCAGTTCTTTACCAGATAACTAGGAGACGTTGGTGGTCTCTCTCAGCAACTCTGCACCAGAAAGGAAGCTGACCATGAGCATGGTCACAGACGCCATGTACAATGAAGAGACAAAAAAGAAAGACATGGAAGGTAATCAGTTCCATGCTCTTGTCACAGAAGATAGAAGCAAAGAAAGAGGTAAAGGAAGAGGTAAAGAAAGAAGCAAGAGTAGAGGCAGCTAGAACAACAGAAGTAAATCCAGAGACAACAAAGGTCGAGATAACTCCAGCTTCACCTGCTTTCACTGTGGCCAGGAGGGTCGCATAAAAAGAAACTGCCCAGCCGAAAAGATAAAGGCCAAAATAGTAAGTCAAAGGGAGATGAGAATATGACAGCCACAACAACTGATGAAATACTTATTGTAGTTAGTGAAGAGGAGGATTGCCTTCACATGACTGACTATAGCTACATAGAATGGGTGATAGACACAGCTGCATCCTATCACGCCACTTCTTACAGAGAACTCTTTAGCCCGTACAACACTGGAGATTTTGGCACTGTTCGAATAGGGAATTCTAGTTATTCGAAGATTATGGGTATTGGAGACATTAGTATTCAAATTAATGTCGGGCACAAGTTGGTTCTCAAAGAGGTGAGGCATGTTCCAGATTTGCGCCTCAATCTTATCTCCGGAAGTGCCCTGAACTGACAGAGCTATACAAGTACATTCGAAAATGGTCGTTAGAAGCTGATAGGAGGAGCTTTGACAATCGCCAGAGGAGAGATGTCTTCAACACTGTATAAGACTCAAACGGAGATCTGCCTAGAAAGTCTTAATGCAGTAGAAGACAAGGAGTCACCAGACTTATGGCACAGAAGACTGGCTCACATAAGTGAAAAGGGATTGCATCTGTTGGCAAAGCAATCCAGAATACCCTTATCCAAAGGGAGTGCCCTAAAGCCGTGTGATCATTGCCTTTATAGCAAACAACATCGAATATCATTTAGTTCAACGAGCAAGAGGAAAATAGAAGTGCTCAGTATGTATACTCGGATGTTTGTGACCCAATTGAAGTGGAGTCACTCGGCAGCCACAAGTATTTTCTGACTTTCATTGATGATGCATCAAGGAAGTTGTGGGTGTATTTCCTGAAGACAAAATATGAGGTATTTTAGCACTTTCAGGAGTTCCATGCAATGGTTGAAAGAGAGACCGGGAAGAAGTTGAAATGTCTTTGCACAGACAACGGAGGCGAGTACACTTCCAATGCTTTTGCAGCATATTGTGCCAACAGAGGTATCCGGCACGAGACAACAATTCTCGGCACCCCACAACACAATGGTGTGACAGAGAGGATGAACCACACTATTATTGAAAGAGTCAGATGCATGCTTAGAATGGCAAAGTTGCCAAAGTCATTCTGGGCTGAAGTTGCCCGTACAACCTGTTATCTCATCAACAGGTCGCCTTCAATCCCATTGAATTTTGCGATACCTGAGAAAGTCTGGTCTAAAAGAAAGGTATCATATTCTCACTTGAGAGTCTTCGGGTGTAAGGCCTTTGCACACATCTCCAAGGAAAACAGACAAAAGCTTGATGACAAGTCCACTCTATGCATATTTGTGGGCTATTCAGATGCAACATTGGGGTACAAGTTGTGGGACCTAGTGAACAAGAAAATATTCAGGAGCAGAGATGTTGTGTTCCAAGAAGACCAAACAGTAGCAGATTTTGAGAAGTCTACAAAGTCTAGAGATGTCATCACTCCAGATTTGTTTCCATCTCCCGACCCATCACAAAATGCTAGATGTGATGATGTGCAACAAGAAGTGCCAGAGTTACAGGATCATATGCCAAAAATTGAGGATCAAGAGAAAAGAGATGAAGACCCGAATGAAGAGGGTGTTAAGTAGGGGGAGCAATCCCTTCAACCAGAGGTAACTGGGCCTCAGTTGTGGAGATCTGAAAGAGCTTCTGTGCCATCAACCAAATATCCCGCTTCTCAGTATATTTTGATTACTGATGAGGGGGAGCCTGAGAGTTTTTCGGAAGCTTTCATACAAAGAAAGACCGTTGGATGCAAGCCATGAAGGAGGAAATGAGTTCGTTACAGAAGAACCACACTTATGAGCTTGTTTCACTTCCAAAAGACAGGAAGGCATTGAAAAACAAATGGGTGTACAAAATAAAGAAAGATGGCAACGGTAAAATATTGCAGCATAAGGCTCGCTTGGTGGTCAAAGGTTTTGGGCAGAAGAAGGGAATTGACTTTGATGAGATCTTCTCCCTAATTGTGAAGATGACTTCCATTTGAGTAGCTCTGGGATTAGCAGCTCGCTTGAATCTAGAGGTAGAACAAATGAATGTCAAAACTGCATTTCTTTATGGTAATTTGGAGGAAGAGATCTATATGGAGCAACTAGAAGGATTTGAAGTTAAAGGAAAACAGAATCTAGTCTGCAAACTGAAGAAGAGTCTCTACGGCCAAAAGCAGACACCGAGACAATGGTACAAGAAGTTTGATTCATTCATGGTGGATCATGAGTACACAAGAACGGTAGCAAACTAGTGTGTATATTTCTGAAGGTTTTCGAATGGAAACTTCATCATCCTACTATTGTATGTCGATGATATGCTGATCATCGGACATGATATTGCTGTGATCAACAAGTTGAAAAAGGACTTGTCACAGTTTTTTGACATGAAGAATTTAGGCCCAGCACAGTAAATTTTGGGCATGAAGATTGTTCATGATAGGAAAGCCAAGAAGATATGGTTGTCGCAGAAGAAATATGTTGAACGGGTGATTGAAAGGTTCAACATGAAAGATGTCAAGCCAGTCAACACACCACTGGCTAACCATTTCAAGGTGACAAAACGTTCGTGTCCCACAACCAGCTCTGAAATGAAAGAAATTGAGGCAATCCCTTATTCTTCTGTAGTAGGAAGTTTGATGCATGCAATGATGTGTACATGACCAGATATAGCTCACGCAGTTGGCGTTGTGAGCAGATTCCTCGCCAATCCAGGAAAGGAGCATTGGGAGGCAGTCAAATGGATTCTTCAGTACTTTAAGGGAACTTCAAAAATGTGTCTATGTTTTGGAGAAGCTGAACCAATTTTGGAAGGTTTTACAAATACCGATATGGCGGGTGATCTTGATGGTAGAAAGTCTACATCAGGATTTCTATTCACTTTTGCAGGAAGAGCTGTTTCATGGCAGTCCAAACTACAAAAGTGTGTTGCTTTATCTACGACAGAGGCAGAGTGCATTGCTGCCGCAGATGCTGGAAAGGAAATGTTGTGGTTAAAGCGATTTCTCCAAGAATTGGGTCTACAGCAGGAAGAGTACAAGGTACATTGTGATAGTCAGAGTGCAATTGATCTGAGCAAAAATTCCATGTACCATTCTCGTACAAAACACATTGATGTCCGGTATCATTGGATACGAGAAGTAATGGAAAAGCAGCTAATGAAACTAGTGAAGATTCACATGGACAAGAATCCTTCTAACATGATGACCAAGGGTGTCACCAGAGACAAATTGGAAGTTTGCAAGAATCTAACCGGGATGGACTTCAAGTAAGAAGTCGGTTATCCATGTGGGCGTGGATGGGGAGAATTATTAGCTTCCAGCCTACACTCCACATGGTGTGGGTGGCACCATGTGCTAAAGAAAGGTGGTAAGGGCAATACCAACTCAATAAAAGAAGATAGTGAGGGCAGCACCACCTTGGCCAATTATGGCTGTCCCTTCACCCACTCATCTTCTCTTGGTTATAAATTGAGATGAGTGAGGAGGGATTGAATACACAAGATATAGGACAGTGAGCAGAACACTAAGAGTGTGAAAGTGAGAGTGCTATAGAGAGAGAGTGAGGTGTGAGTGGTGTAAATTCCTTCCGGGAAATTCTATAGTGGATATATCTCCGTGGACGTAGGCAATTGCCGAACCACGTAAATCTCTTGTGTTATTGTGTGTGATTGATTTCTGATGTCTCATAGTCCTGACAAGTTAAGGCAAGAACCGAGACTGAGGGAGAAGCTGTAGGGTTAGTCTCAATAGCTCGATGTGTGTCTATGCCAAATGACTTGCCGAATAGGCTGGCTAGGCGAGACGGTCGTGGGTCAAACCAAGCAACTCTGAGCATGACCACCAACTCTATTGAGTGCACAATAGAGATAGCAGATAGAGCTAACGACTTCGTGTCGAATTAAAATGGTGAGTAACAACTGAAATGAAAAGAAATAGTGGCAAAGCAAAGCCAACTCAGTGGTGAATGCCAATAGCAACAAAACTGATCTGTCAAAGTGTTGAAACATCAAAAATAAAGAGACGACGTCGGAAATTGGAAATGCAATGTTACCCACCCTGAAAACCAACATCGGCGCGACACTTTTACACCTCAAAATGGACTGTCAAAAAGGAAAACGACGACAAAGTTTTGGTTTTTGAAAATTTTGTGTTTCTAAAGTGAGAAAATGAGAGGACAACGGCGGAAAACGAAGCTCTCAGGTTTTACTAAAGAGAGATGGGGTAATAGCTTCAAATGAGAAAAGTTTAGAACCGATTTCTTCGAATCCTATGTTCCAAATGGCACTCAACCCATCGTTTCAAGCACAACTACCAACCACAGAAGACAACGTGCCCGCTCGACAAATGACAAGATGTTTGGGTCAGACCGAACAGAATAAGTAGTGGCAATCCAAGTAAGACATTCGACCAAAACATTCAGATTCTAAAAAGAACTCTGAAATTTTAGAAAGAGAATGTGCAAAGAGGCATGATATAAATCAATAGGGCCTTGAGAAGACAAGAGTTGCTCGATCCCACAACCAAACAAGCATGACTGAGCAACGTCGTCAACATCAACAAAACAAATTAAAAACAAAGCCGAGCTAAGGCACGTTCAGCTTGCTTTGAAGTATCACTGAGCAGTTTAGCCCAGTCGACAAGCGCTGCGATTAAAATAAAAATAATAAAATAAAATAAAAGTGAACAAAAGCCGAAGTTACTCATGGAAACAAAGAATGGTCAAGCTGCGTGGAGGACCGGCGTCAGGATCCTCTGGAGTGTGTATTCTACAATGATCTCCTAAAGTGGTTCATTCAAAGGCTGATATTAAGCCTCACCAAAACGATGTCGTTTTGGTGAGCAATTTCAAAAAAAAAAAAAACAAAATCAGAATTCAAAATATCAAATTGTTCCTATGAAGCATTACACACACAGAGAGGAGAGAGAGAGAAAGAAGAAGAAACTGAAAATATTAGGGCTTTGAAAAAACAGAGTGAGAGAGTGACAAGAAGATAAACCCACCTCTGTGGATCTGTGCTTGTATTTTTTTCCTAGCAAGTTATTGGGCATCAAATTGAAGAGAGAAGGCATGGAGGTGGGTTTTCGAGGAAGAAAATACTATAGCTGGCATTGGAGAGAAGGCATCAAGTTACAAGTTTATCTTCTTCTTGTCTCTCTCTCTCTTCTTGTCTCTCTCTCTTTTGGTAACTTGGGCATCAAATTGAAGAGAGAAGGCATAGAGATGGATTTATCTTCTAAATAGGATATATTCACAAAAAATCCAAAGAAATCACAAAGAAATCAAAAAGGATATATATATATATATATAAATCCATAGAAATCCAAACAAACCCAGCTCGAAAAATCCAAAGAAATTAAAAATAAATACAAAAAAATAAAATGAAATATTCACAAACCCAACTCCTAAATAGGATATATATATATATATAATCACATATGTATGAACACAAACACAAATCAGAGAAAAAAATAAAGAAGAGAAAAGTAAAACTGTTGGAGTATGGCAGGGAAGGCGTCAACGGTGGGGTGGTAGCGGTGGCGGCGGCAGAGCATCGGGGTAGGAAAGGGCGGGGTGGGGGCGGCTCCTTCTCTTCTCTCCTCTCTCAGCCCTTTTCTCTCTCTCTGTCTCTTTCCCAGAGTGAAAAGTGAAAATTTTTGAATTTGAATTTTTTTTTCAATTTATATACCAAAACAACGTCGTTTTGGTAAGGCTTAATATTAGCCCTTAAATGAAACTACTTTAAGAGATCAGTGTAGGATTCATACTCTAGAGAATCCTGATGCGGAGGACTGAGCTTCACAGGAGGTAACAATACTGACTGAATTTCCAATAGAAATCAAAAAATATTATTATATACAAGGCTGAGCTATGGTGGGACCTACCAGGCGTGAACAAGAACCGAGCACCAAGCCCAAAGAATGTTAAGGCTGACCAAAAAAGGTAAGGCAACAAGCAAATAAATTGTAAACTCATTTCAGTGGAGCACAAAATGTCAAAGGTTGTGGCCCCAAGCAAACATTAGAATAAGTTGAAAACCAGGTACAAAGACTACACAAATGAAGAAATAGTAAAGAAAATAGCTTAGTGGATATGGGGTCCACTTAGTTTCTCCATGGCCAAGCATGTAAATCAGCAAACATTGCAATCACGAACCAAATCATGGGACTAAGCAAGCACCGGGCTACAAAAACCGATGGGCCAAGATATTTAAAAATATATATATATATTTTTTGAAGGCGGAGATCCATTTATCAGCAAAAAGAGTCGAGTTCCACAACAACAATTGGGCCGAGATACAATAATGACTTCCACTCAATAAATTTAAGTACAAGCCAATGGGTAATTGAGAGGGGAATTTCCACTGAGCAGTTTGGCGGACCAGGCAGGGAAGCAAGCTCGGCCAGTTATGGTAATTCGGATCATGCTATGGCAGACCAGATTAAGGGACAATTGAGAGGGGGATTTACGCCAAGTAAATGGGCCAAGCAAGGTTATGATAGCCAAACTGAGGTGGCTTTAGGCTGCGATCTGAAAGCGCATGGCCCAGTTGTAATGGCTGAGCGTTGCTCAAACAGGGGACCCAGCATGGTCGAGTTAAGACCACATCTTCGACCAAACTAGGTGATTGGGCGAGATTTGCCCAAAGTATTCTGAGATCAATCAAACTAAAGAGCGACAAGGGTCGATGAGATTAGCCGAGCTAGCTACATGAGCCACATGTGGAAGATTGAGCAAAGTTAGTGGAGTTAAGTTGGCTAATCTAAATTGGGTATTAGCTCTATGCCTCTAACCCAGGCCAGCCAAGTACTGCATGGTTCCATTGGGCGGATGGCATTGCGCCATATTGGAGGTAGCTCAGGAGTAATTGCTACGTGGCCCAATGAAGATACAAAGAAGAGATTCCGTCATCCCTACGCATCAATACCATTTGGCTGTTTTGCCATTACTGTTTGGCAATATTGACGCATACACATGTAAGGTGGCGAGAGGATAATACATCCACGTGTCCGAGAAAGGACAAGCAAGGTAGTGCGCGCAGAAACTATATAAACAGCGCAACACCTCCATGCACAAGTCTGGATTTCTAGTTATGAGAGCTATTTGCATTTTGTCTCTTTTTTTCTTTTCCAAGTGCACTAACTTGACTTGTACACCCACCAAGTAGCTCATCATCGTTCTATTCTCAGGTTGGACGACTCAATTTGAAGCTACAAAAAGCTTAGACCCAAAGAGTACAGAGAGCGACGAATATTTCCTCCTTGTACAATTTCAAAATTCTATTTTACGAATTTGAATAATGTAAACCATAAGGGTACCTATAAGTAGAATGTGTAAGTATAACTAATGTTTCATTAAATGTTATATTCATGTCAATTTTATATCATCCAAGTTTTACAATCCTGTTTATTTCTCACATTATCATGTCATGTAACAATTGAATTTGAGTAAAAAAATTATCGACCCTAACCCATTACGTAACAATTATCTCATGCCATTGTCACCAATTCTTCGACATAAATATTACTAGGTAATTAAAAACTATAAATAAAACAACAATGATAGAGACCACTAATTTTGGAGTTCTAAAAAGATCATTAATGACATGGCACTCAATAAAATATATATATATATATATATAATACCAAGACCAAAACATCAAATCATTTATGGTGGGGTCCACTGCCACATCATTAGTGACTAATGACATGGCACTCAATAAAAAAAGAAGAAAAATACAATATCAAAGTCAAAACATCAAATCATTTATGGTGAAATTCACTGTCACATCATTAGTGGTAACACTAATTAATGCCCTCACTCATTTTCCTAAATAAAATTCAACGAACTCCTCTTATCTCCTAGTAATCCAATTACATAATTTCCACCATTCTAATATAAAACTTCTTGTTCTAAAAAATATAAAACTTCTTATTTATTAATAATACTATTTAGTTTCAGTATTTTTAAAACTGGATTTTTTGTTTTTGTTGTTCGTATTGTTTTGTTTTTAGTAAATATTTTTAAAATTTTAAACATTTTTTTTTTACTTTTTTAATACACCTTACTTAGATGTATTTAAAAAGTAAAATATTTGTGAAAAAAATATTTGTAAAAAATTAATAAATATACAAAAATATGAAAAATATACTAAATTTCCATATTTTTTTAATATTTTTGGTATTCAGTGAATTTTTTAAAGATTTTTTTCACGAAAATTATATTTTTTAAGTGTATTTATGTTAAGTGTGTTTAAAAATTAAAAAAAAATTACTCAAAATTTTTAAAAAGTTAGTAAAAAAATTTTTAAAAATACAAAAAAATATGAAAGTAGAATTTTTTGAAAACTATTTTTTAAAAATCCAAAGTATAATTTCCACCATTCAAACATAAAATTTCTTATTTATTGATTATACTATTAATTAGCGCCATACATAATAACTCCTAATTTATAGAATCAATGATGATTGGTACCACTAATTTGGTACCATTAAACCAGCACTAATGAGGTGAAATTTTTTTTAAAAAAAAAGTACAGTAATATTGTGATAGTGGGTGAGGCCCACTATCACATCATTAGTGTCACCACTAATTAGTGATTTAAAGTATTTTTATTATAAAATTTAACTTTCCCCTAGCCCTAGGTCTTAAAAGTCATTGTAGAATGCCCCGAAGTTCATATTTTTCATTCCGTGCCACCAAATGGCAATGCCAAACTCATTTACAGAAGACATGTTTGAAAGGTAGTTATTTTAATAGGTTATTTTAATTTTTAATTGTTTTAATAGGTTAAAATTTTTATAATTGAAAAGATGATTAGATTTGTTTATAGTTAGATGTAATATTTGTGAGAGAAAAAATAAAATAATTATGAATTTGATGTGACATTTTATTTTATTAATTATTTTAGCTTATTTTGTCTTTTTGTGAATTTTAACCTTAAAAAGGTTAAAATTTCACTTCCCAAACAGAGCCATTGCGTTCAAACATTAATGGAGGAAAAAGAAAATTAAAAAATATGGATAAATTACAAATGTACTCTTTAAAGTTTACTTAAAATACAAATTGTTTCCTGTAGTTTGAAAAATTACAAATATCTCTTTGTTAGTATTTTTTATTTAACAAAATTAACTAAAAATATAAAATTCATGATTACTCTCCTATACAATAATAAAATTATCTAAATTATTAATTAAAACATATTTCTAATATCATTAAAAACTATTAATTTACTTGATAATTTATTAACAAAAGAGACGATTTATTATGAAATTAAAAACCTCAAAATGGAATGTAATTTCTAAAACCATAAGGGGTGATTCATATTTTAATTAAATCTCAAAGAATGTATTTATAATTTACCCCAAAAATATTTAACATATATTTTATTCATATTTTCTTTTTTTATTTTTAAATTTTTACCTAAATTCGTAACCCAACACAATCTTACGAAATTGCCATTTGGATGTAAAGTGATACTATGGGATGTTTTGGCAACACATCAAAAAAATCAAAAGTCAACTTTTAACTCATTTTGAATTGTATCACTTCGCACATGAAACAATAAAAAAAAGTAAAAAAACTAACTTTTAACCATTTTTTCAAAACACCCCCATGTAACAGTATCACATTCAGGTGATGTTTGGTAAACATTTTGGAATAAAAAAGCACAAAAGGACAAAAAAAAATTCAAAAAATCACAAAAAGACAATAAGCAAAAAGACAAAAAAAATACACCATTCCAAAGCTAAAAAGTTTAAAAAACTAAACAAGAATACCAAATGACTAAAAAAGTCCCAAATTTAAAAAATCATAAAAATTAAAAAGTTAATTAAAAAAATTATTGCCAAACGAGCAGCAATGAGCCATCTCAATTTTTGGCGGAGACTACAATATAGGGCTCTTTTGGGATGAGAGAAAAACGCCACGTTTGTGGCTTGAGCAAAACGCAAACTTGCTTCTTTTTTTTTCTCATTTGGGGAGTGGAAAAAGCAAGTTAGAAAATTACATAAATACCCTCAATATTTACATCTTATAAATTTGGGTAAAACGTAATTTTTTTCAAGTTTGGTGAGATTATTTTAGCCATTTTGGTGTGATGTGACACCATAAATAAATATTAATTAAAAAAAAAAAAATTTTACCAACTTTTCAAATCACTTTAAAAAATCTTGATTAAAAACAAAAAAAATTAATTTTTACCACCTTCCCAAAATAGCACATAGTGAGATACTTTTCATCTAATCCAAAAAAGTCATTGCCAAAAGTAAGTGAGATACTTTTCATCTAATCCAATTTCTGATTTTTTATTGGCAGAGACACCATTTAAGATATTATCACCGTTACAAACAATGGAAAGCACTAAAAGCAAAGAAAAGAAAAAGAAGAACATATGAGCATTTTATGATGACATGCCTGCTAAAAGAAATTGGACAATAACCATTGGGAACTTGGGGAATTGAAAACATCATTTATACATATTTACCTACATTTTCCTTTTTACTATAATAGAGAATACCTGTATGCAATCTATCTATATACTACTGAAGCCGAGAAAGACAATTCAAAACACCTCGTATTAGCCAATATCGGCAGATCTTGAAGGCGGCAAAAATGGGCACTCAGCTTTTCCAAGCCACAAACAACCACACGCTACTTTGTGATTTCACATTATGTTAGCTCGTAAGGTCAGCTTTTTTATACTTCATTTGTCAGGCCTGAAGGCTTACACCTCAGTTGTAGTATATGTGTTCTCATGCTACAATCCTTCACCTGCTTTTATAACATTCTGTCAGTTCTCGACAATAAAAAAACAAAATAAAAATAAATAAATAACACTTCAATTTCAATACTTACCTGCATGGCTGTTAGTGTGGACAATAGATCTTTGCACTGATCAAGTAAAGCACGTTCCTTTGCAGTTGTGTTTGCAAGTTCAGACAACAATGGGTTCACTTGGTCTACCTGTCAAAGAAAAATGGTTCAGAAACATAAACCATGAGATGAACTTCAATTTAAGCAAGCATCAAAGCCACTTATAAGCTATAGCTATAGGGGCTTAACTCATTGGCATCATCAATTTTAAAAAAAAAAAAGTGATGGACATCTACCACAGCAAGCATGAAACCAAAAGGCATTCAGGAAAAGAGAATTTTCTTTCCTTCATCTTCTTGTCAACTTTTGGCACAATTGATATGTGACAATATACACCAAAAAGATAAGAAAAACAAAAAAGAGGAGTGTCCTAAAAACATAATAATCACAAACACTGAGTTTGACACCAGGTAGAAATATATGGGAAAGGAAAGAGCTGCTCCTCCCTATCTTCTCTTCTTTTTTTTTTTTTGGTTTATCTAACTCGCTTACCTTAAAAAAACGAAAGAGCTCCTCCCATTTTTTCAAAATTGAACTGATTTTTTTGCACTTGAAAGGTTGGTAACAAGAAGAAAGTAACACAATCCATTCCTAGGGATGCACATCTTCCATTCCTCCTCTTTCCCCTTTCTTCTATTCTCCAATCATACCAAACATAATCTGCATAAACTCAAAACTTCCTTTTTCTTTCCTAATATAATAGAACCAAAAAGTTTACCAATTGCACATCCAAAAAATTGAATTACAATACCTATCCATAAAAAACTCAAAATAAATAAATTTGCAAAGATTGAAACGCCCGCCAAACCAAATTTAAAAATAAAATAAAATAAAAGAAAAAAGAAGAAAGAAAGATCTTTCAGACTATATAGACCTAATATCTTATAGGGCTCAATTCTAAACCCGTACCGATAATCCAAATCATCTACTTTGTAGACATCGCAATAAAGGTTATTCATGCAAAAAATTAACTTCATCAGATAGCTACAAACATATGAATAAATAGCATTTTATTTTAAAAAATGAATGGTTTAAGTTTACAATCACATTTGTCATTCATTTTATAAAACAAAATGTGATTTTTTCTTATGTTTATAAATGTCCAATGAAACTCATTTGTTATATGGATGACTTTTATTGCAAAACCTACGAGATAGACGGTTTCGAATCATCAGCACGAGTTTAGAATTAAGCCCCATAAGAGGAGTATGGACAAGTATAGAGGGGAACCTATCCCAACCAAAATAGTCTCAGATAACGTTGGCATGGTTTCCACTTTGTGCTGATTATACCCATAGTATTTTGCTTTCATGTCCAGGAAGGCACATTTTACCATATTTACAAAAGGTGTTTATACTTGTACTTAAAAATTATGATGTGCTTACACAAGTGGTAACACAAAGGAATGGAAAAACCATAGAAGAAGAGGAACTTCAATCTTCCATAATTTTCCATTACATAAAGAGCCAGTTTCTGTTGAACCATTTTCTCTTCAGAACACCATTTAACTTGCTAACAATATGCGGAAAAAAATAATAATAATGCATGTGAGACAATAATGGTTGATATATGGAAGTCAGTTAGCATGTTCAAATCTTAAACAAAAACTAAACCCTGGTCTTGAAATCCTGCAAAATAATCATGATACTAGATCTGTGGCACTATAATACACAATAATCAAACCTCAAATGTAAAGACAATGCAAAAGAATTATGATTGAGAATAACAGACTACATTTACATGTCAGTATACAAAAAAGACTTACAGAAGGGTTAATTGAAATCCCAGCATTCGGAATATTAAGTCCACTCTAAACTTGATTATATAACACAGTGACCAAAATTTTAACATTAAGGCAACAATAGAACTCATCCGATATTATACTTCACACCCTTCAAACAAAGAAAAGTTCCAGTGGTTGTAGTTGTATTATGGTTCTTACCCCTTACTCATCACTGGACCTTTACTTACTCCTTACTCATCATTGGACCTTTACTGTGTATGATTCCCAACGAACCAAAGTAATATTTGACCTAACTACTATATAGCCAGACATCCTGAGCACAATCTTCTTAATCCAGCAGGTCACAATAACCGCACAATATATTGTTCTGGAAATGTGGGATGATAATACATTGCTAAAAGCCATGAACTATATATACTTACAAGAACTATGCTATAAACTAAAATAAGGGAACCTATGACCATATGTCCTAAAACTGTTCTGCTTAACGTCTACTTATTATACTTTATCCAAACACTTCAGCAAATCAAACTAAAAAATATAAATAAATAGAACCAGTTTAATATTATAAACCAAATTCAATGTTTACTGCCACTACAAAAAACAAGAAGGATAATTCAAATGATCAACAAGATTACCTTTGTCAACAAAGAGCATATAGAGGATGCCATAGACTGCATCACATCAACTGCTGAACAAATAGCATCTTTGACATTTTGAATATCTGCCTGTGATAAAATAAAAATAAAAATAAAATTTTTAAAACAACCAAAACAGAAAATGGTTTCTCAAAGTCACATAAATGCTATATTGGCTATGCATTAAGTGATGATGGGATGCCAATGCTCATTCAAGACAGAAGGCAGGAGCACAAACCCTTGCACCACCAACAATAGGAAGCCGGAGAGTGCTGCTTTCCAATGCTTCGATAGCCCCAGACAAGGAATTGGAGTGATCCCAGTCAATAAGATCCCAATCATCCAAATATAGCATCTGCATTCATCAAATACAATTAGATCCAAAATAATGGACTTGCAGATGGGTAGAACTAATGAACCCTACTCACAAACAAATGTGCATATCTGTATGTGACCTTGAGAATTTAAAAAATGAAAAACAAAAAAAATAAAACGCTTGTCCAAATGATTTAAATGCAATCACACCCCTCCGAGAACCAACATGGACCATGGAATAAAATATTCAAGTTACCCACTTCAAAGAGAGAATACCATGGCATGACTGAGAATGACACAACTCTTTCCCGTACATCAATCTTACAGATTCTATATTTTTGGTCTCTGCAGATCGATGAAATAGTCCTAACTTATAACTCGAGTTCCCAAGTTGTGTTCTTAAGAAGATTGTGAGCAATGGTGGTGGTTTGCATGTGCGCGTGAGTGTACAAGATCAGTTGTAATTTGGGCATGTCTGTGCCTGCTTGTCTAGCAAAACCAGAGCTAAAGAGAAAGAGTTCTTCATATATTCAGCAAAGTGAATCTAAGAGGAAGCGCAGGGCAGGTACTGTTCTATATTCAATCTAGTAATAGAAAGAAGATGGTGATCAGCAAAACTAGCATATCAAAAGACATTTCAAAGCCAACTGCAAATTTATCTGTATCTATTAAAGGCACAAGGCAACAAAACAGAAGTGGCCAAGATTAAGCTCAAACAAAATGCTAAAAAGACAATGGACATGGCACTAAAAGAACATGACTTTTAAATTAGGAAAAAGTTGAAAACAAAAGCAAAAAGAAAAAAAAATTAAATTAAAATCAAGACAACAAACCCCATAAGAAACATAACTGCAACAAATTCATGATCTTACTTGTCCCTTGAGGATGGAGTATAGCATCAAGTTTTGCCGCAACAACTGTAACTCTATTCTTTTGGTTTTGATAGAATGCAGCAATTTCGAGGTAGCCACCCAACCATTGTATAGGCTTCTCTGGTACAGAGAAGAACAATTAGAAAGACAATAAAAATATTGTTCCAATACCTCATTACTAGGTTTAAAATAAAAATAAAAACATATTAGCTACAAAGTTATCTAATTTCTACATTTCCTTTCAATCTGCAAACCTTTATAACGTTTGAAAAATCCACCTAATTGTTTGTGAAAAATGAAGGGAAGGATATTCTCACTGTTAAATATTGACTGTTTGATACATTACTGCTGTCAGGTAGGGGTGGGCACCGGCCCGGTGGTCTGGCAAACCCAGCCTGCATTTTCAAGGGCTTGGCATTGATAATTAAGTCCGTAGGGCTGGGCTGGAGAGAACTTTTTGACCCGTTAATTAAATGGCTTGGGCTTGGGCTTGGGCTTGGGCTTGGGAATAGTCATTATCCCAGCCCAGCCCGGCCAGTATATGTACTTTTTATATGTATTATATATAATATTCTCTTTTATATACAATTTATTTAGTTTTATTTTTGTTTAAAGTAAAGAAAATACACTTTAGATGAAAGTACACTCACCAAGCTTTGAACTTAGGATCAAATGAACAAAATTAAATGTTTACAGCAACTTAACTATAGCTTTCTGAAGAGTGTAATAGTTACCACCAGTAACCCAAATCTTTTCTGCTTGGACTACTATCCAATCTTGCCAATGGTATATCTTTGTTCAGCCATTTAAGTAGCCAAACATGCATAAAATGTCTCAGACGGTCAGGCCCATAACCATTTAATAGAAGCATATCACTCATGCAGCTATTCTTGAACAACTACTACATCATTCCCAAACACATTAAAGAAAAACATTTTCCTTTCCTCCCTCATTCTCTTATGCAATAGAATTCAGCACATGGTCCCCCTTGAACAGAAAATTCATTCCCCTTTCTACATCAGGGAAATTATAATATTCATTCCTGAAGCATAAGGAGGTCTATGGTTAAGCGAAAAATAAGCAACTATGAAAAATTCAAATACATACGTAGGCATAATGTTAAAAACCATATAGTGGTATACACCACCTAATATCTTTTCTCTTCTTCTGCCTTCATCCCTTCTGAACTTTTATCTAACCCCTTTGACTATTTAAGTCATTTACTTTTATTGGATTCCAGATGACATCTCCAAGATAAGACAAAATAGTAGCTGCTGGAAGGGAGCAAACTATATTTTCTATCCTACTTATATGTCGATTTAAAAAGGGTCAAAGCAACCTTCTAATAAATTATTGCGCATCCATGGATTATCCCTCGTCATCTGCCCTCTTTTTTCATCATGCCATGAATTTTCCACCCTAGAGATGTCAATGCACCAACTTGTAACCACTAGAAACTGATACTTTCCATCAAACAATTGAAACAAATGTATAGGCGATATAAGTGATCAAAACATAGATGTTATGAGAAGGCAGGAGAAAATTAGATACAAACCAAAACTACTGTATACATCAACGGTAATGGTAACAGAAATATAAATGAATGTATGTAAAAAAATTCATCACTGCATAAACAAACTTACTCATGATAAAAATAAAAGATCAATATACAAAGAAGGAAATCAACGAGCTATATACCTCTGCAGTCACTTTCTGGACCATCATTGCATTGTCTGCTCTTGCATTTATAAATCGCCATTGCAAGTGCCTGTTATGTAGCAGCCTCAGCACGTGTGCATCCCCAACCTTCCCCCTCCTTACATCAGCAGCAAAGCTGAGAATTGAAGGAGTGTTTCCCAAATCATTATTCACAGTGCTTGCTACACCGCCATTCCTCACTCGAGATGGGCTCATCATCCCCCTCGATGGGGATGACACGGAAGATGTCACAAGCTTGCTTGGCGATGCTGGCCGAACACCACAACGAAGAGGAGAAGATAAACCCCTGCTACCCGAAACTCCTCTAGGCGTCGAAATTGGACTATCCATGTAGGATTTCTTCAATGCATTGAGTTTTGGTGGAGTTACCGTTTTCAACCCATTATTATTCTTTGAAATTGGGGAAACTTGCTCTGGCAATCGGCGCTGCAGCCGGTTAGTAGTCTCTTGCCAAAACCTGGCGGGCACCACGATGCCGCGTGGCCTTCCTCCACGCACGGGAGCAGCAGCTCTCACACAACATTCTTGTACAGCCCCAGCTCCCGCTCCAGTGCTTCCAGAGGAAACACTTTCAGTGTCGTCCGAAGCAACCAGATCAGAAGTGGCAGCAGCTCCAGCATCTGAAATTGCATCAATTACAATCTGAGCAGCTTTATCAAGGTTGGGATTGGCTTTCAATCTGGGGCTAGCAACTGAGGCTTTACTGCTATCATCGATCATGATGATGGATTGTTGTTGCAATGCCCTTATCGTCATAGAACAATTCAATTCCCGCGATCTCCCAGGCCACCGATGCTGATGATCTTTAATAATTGGCTTCGAATTTTCCCTCTCCGGCGTCTCTTTCCTGGTCGAACTAGTCAAATTATTCGTCGCCGGCGCTGGCTTCGCCTTGCGCGAATACGAATCTCCTTGAAACGAAACTGACAAACTCCTCTTCGAAGCCACCAACAACTTCGCAGCAGCCGACATCTCCCCCGCATTTCCCGGCCGCCTCCGCTCCACAGATTGCGACCGTGAAGGAGCAGGACTCGGCGTCATCGGCACAGTTCTCGAAACAAGAGGCGAAGGATGGCGCCTGGAGGAAGACGAATTCGAAGACGACGACGATGATGATGAATACGAAGATGATGAAGTGGTACAACTAGAAGACAAGTATCGAGAAGTGACTTCTCTGGATCTGGGTCTCCGAAGAGGAGGGCCAGCGACGCCATTGTCAGCCTCAGAAGGTAACAACGGAGGCCTTTTGGGGTTGTTCTGGTGGTGAACCCCACCTTGTGATGAGACCTTGTTAGGGTTCGGCGTAGCAGACACAGCAGCCACCATTATAGCACACACTTGTCACAGCTCATAACTATCAAACCCTAATTACAGCCCAAAACCTGTGACTATTCAAGCTAATTCCGAATTTAGAGAGACAAGGGAGGAGTGAGTGTACTGAAGGGATGAAGTGAGAGAATAGATACAGAGAGAGAGAGAGAGAGAGAGAGAGAGAAAGGCTTATAGGAGAGAGAAAATGAGGCGATATATGACCGTTACGCGAAGCCGGCGGCGAGAATATAAAGAGGAGTGATGAGCGAGATTTGGGAGCGTAACTGCCGTACTAGTTCTAGTTCGTGTGCTTGAGTTGCTATGCTACTACTATAGAAATACATTTACATATATATACGTTTGAAAATTTCTATTCCTACGTAAAGTTGGGTAATTATTTGGTGGGTGATTGAGAGCTCTACATAATATATTGCTGAATTTTATAGATATGGCATTGAAGGAAAGGAAATAAAATAAAATAAATAAGTTAAAATATTACATTAATGGGTTATTTGGTACTTTAGAAAAAGAATCACGTGCTACTCTATAATAATATAATTGATAAAAAATATAAAGTATTAATTATTTGTATTAGATGAATGAAGAACATGAAAGTGTATAATGAATAGTAATTGATAAAGAAGTATAGTTATGTGGTATTCCGGTAATATTATATAATTTCTCCATTAAATTTATATAAAACATGACGAATTATACTAATGGTTCTTGTTATTTGAAATTTGTGTCATTTTAATCTCTAATATTTCAATTCTAATATATTTGATCCTAAATTTTAAATCTCGCTCTAAATAAGAACAATTAAATACACCGTCTTTTTGTAAACAAAAAATACTCTATTTCAAAGGCAAAATCATGAATTTAATAAATATAAACTAGTTTGTCAAAAAATTATTTTTGAATTTTTTAAAAATATTTCTACCCACCAAAGATAAAATTATATAAAAATAATAAATCTTCTAGAATTTTATTTTTTTATCAAATTAATTTTTAGTATGTGTTTGGATGATGATCATGTAATGAGTAGTTTTTTTGTTGATATTTTTTTATGGTTATCATGTAATTGTTGGTTATTAAGCTATTAATGTGTAATCGATATGTTTAATATATGAAATGTTTTTAGTTTTTTTTATTATTATTTAATAAATTTATTTAATAATGATATCAAAGTTGTTGCCATATTTGATTTTTGAAAAAAATAAAAACTAATTTAATGAAAATAAATATCAAAAAAATTATTTCTACCATTCCAAAAGATAAATTTATATAAAAATGAGAGTATGTTTGGTTTGATTTTGGGAGAGTAATTTTTAAAATTTGTTTTGGGAGCAGGGTTTAAAAAAAAATTTGGTTTGTTTGGTTGTGTATTTTGAAAGTAGTTTTAGAGTTTGGAATGATTTGATATTTTGTTATAATTGAGTAGATGTGTGTGAGAGAAAAAGTGATTGAGATTGAGAGAGGAAAGAGAAAAAGTGATTGATTGATAGGTAAGAGAAAGAAAGTGATTTTGAAAATTGTTTTGGAAAATTTACAAACCAAACAAATTTTTTAGAAATTTTTTTTCAAAATCACACTACAAATCAAAACCAAACATACTTGTTTTGTTTTTAATTTTTTTCACCAATTTAATTTTTAGTTTCTTATAGAAAAAAAAAATTCTAGAAATATATGCTAAAAACCAAACCAACCACACACTTTATAACTAAGAAAGTGTTAACATCTGTATCTATACTATATATTAAGCAAAATGAGGTTTTTAACCCCAAGCCCTGTGGGAGCTCCAATCTCCCAATCTAAATTTCCTGATTTTTTGATTTAAAAAAAAAAAAAACCCTTAGCATTTATTAACTTCTCCCAACCTCCAAGCCTTACTCTCATAATAACACTTTAATGCATTGAGAACAAGCATAAAAAAAAATCTTTGAAAAGTCCAACACATATGAATTCTTTGAAAAATCTTAACACATATGATTATTATCTCTCATAATAACACTTTAATGCATTAAGAACAAGCATAAAAAAAATTTCTTGAAAAGTCTAACACATATGATTATTATTAAAATATTAAACTTTAATATAATATAAAAAAGAAAAAAAAAGATTTTAAAAAAAAGATATTTAAAAATCACAATTTACATATATAGAAATAATTGTGAAGTGCATATGAATTCCTTAAAAAGTTCAACACATATGATTATTATCCCTCATAATAACACTTTAATGCATTAAGAACAAGCATAAAAAAATTCCCTTAAAAAGTCCAACACTTATGAATTCCTTGAAAAGTCCAACATATAATTATTATCAAAATATTGAACTTTAATATAATAAAAAAAATAAAAAAAAAGACATTTAAAAAAAAAAAGAAAACAAAGTGGTGAAACACAACCCGTACATATCTATATCTATATTTACTATATATTAAGCAAAATGGGGTTTTTAATTCCCAAGGCCTGTGAGAGTTTCAATATCCCAATCTGAATTTTCTAAATTTTTTATTCAAAAAAAAACTCAGCATTTATTAATTTTGTCAAAATTCTCTGATCAGCATTTATTAACTTTTCAATCCACATGTCTTTCCACATGCCTGCATTTATTGATTTGGTCAAAATTCTCAAATCAGCATTTAAAATCCTCTCATACAAATAATTATAGATACAATTCGTGTATAGTTACTGTAGTACCCTTTTCAACTTTTCCCATACACTATGGTTAGTGATAAGATTATTAAATTATTTTTACAAAAAAACTTAACAAACATGATTTAGATATTAAAAAAAATCTAAAACAAATATAAATATCTATAATTATTCTGTGCATAGCACAGGTGATAGGCTAGTATATATATAAGGAAAATAGTCTTTTTAAGGACCATGATTGTGGAAGTTCCAAACTCCAAAACTAATTTTGTTAATTTGTTAATTTTTAAAGAAATAAAAAAAAAATCTATTGGTTAGTTCCCTAAGTCAAAAATCCAAAAACAAAAAAAGTTCTAATTATCTACAATTTTGAATTTTAAAATTCAAAACAATATGATAAGTCATCCTCACTCTTTCCAAAAATAATGTTGATCAAAATAACATAAATAAATGCACTAATTATTTATGATTTTGAATTTCAAAATTCAAAATAATGTGGTAATCTACTTTCATCTCACTCTCATCCTTTCCGAAAATAATATAAATCTAAAATTTTAAAAGCCCAATCAAATTAAAAATTCAATAAAATTCTCTCTTTAAAATGCTCAATATTTGATCTTTTTTTTTTAGCTCGGCCAACTCCCCAAATGTAATGATGCAATGGTTATTCTCTCTCTTTGCCAATAGTCCAAACTCATTTCAAGTTTGTTTGTTTGTGAATTTTTATTTTTTTTTTGTAAATTTATATTTTCGTGTGAGTATTTTTTTTTTCTCTCTCTATATGACTTTTTTTCCAATGTATTTTTTTCCCAACTAAATTGATAATAATATATAACTATCTTTGTTTTGGGAGTTGATTTGAAGTTTTTTTTTTTGGGTGGATGTTTGTGTATTTTTTATATTGTTGTTATTATTTCTTTTTATATATGTGAATTGATAATATAATTATGATTTTTTTTAATAGAATAAGGTGTCTTATATTGTTCTTTATGATTTTGCCATTTTTTAAATTTCTTAAACAACATTTTCAAATTTTTTATTTGTAAAGAATTAAAAACATTTAATTGATTTTCCCATCAATAAATAAAATTTTAAATAATGAACAATATTCCATAATTTATGAATTTAAAAAAAAAAATTAACACCCATATATGGAATAAGACAAACCTAAAATCAGGCATATTTTTATTTTTCATTTTTAATTTTTTAAAACTCTAACAGTACTTTTTTATTTCCACAATATTCTCTTTTTATATTTACAAAGAAAAAAAACTAGACCGAAGTTACATAATGGTTAGTGGATGTAGTGAGCATAGCAATAACAATGGTGATGATGAGCTCGGCCAGAGCATTGTTTGGGTGGATTTTGAAAGGGTGGATTTTGAAAAAGTGAATATTAAAAGAATAGTAAATAATTTTCGTGATAAATTGATTTAGAAAACTAATGTGTGATTGAGATTAAATGTGAATTTTACCATACAAAAATTGAATATGGATCATATATTATTTTTCATATATAATTTTGGATACTTTTGTATAACTATCAAAAATTATTGTGATCACATGTTACTTATTATTTGATATATTATTGTTGTATCATCGTAATGAATTTTATTATTAATGTCTATTATCAATGTAATGGCGAGAGCTCACATGATAAATAAAAGTATATTTTGTTATTATTATTTGTTGATAATATATTTCTTTATTTACCTTTTTACAATGTTCAAAAAATTAATTTATATTCATTGCTAGTTTTTGTAGATGAGAAGTCAAAAATAAATTTTAACCAAATTCAAGTTATAACTAATTTGAGATTGAAAAGGAAATTTAAAAAGAAATTATAATTATATATAATTTTAAAATATTTTTAAAAAAAATATAAGGAAAATTGGAACTATAAATTAAAATTATCAAACAACCTAATTCCATGAAAAGATTTAAATGAAAATTTGATCAAATTTGAATTTATAATTATTAAATATTTTTAATAAGTCATTAATTTTTTATTCAGGTTCTAACCTGATCTGGTCTTAAATAGTCTTTCAGATATAAATATATCTTAATATTGATGCAATCAATATTAGACATATTTTAAGAAGGGTAAATTATATTGATAGTCCCTGCATTTTATTTCTTGTATCAATTTGGTCTCTATAATTTCAATTAGTTTAATTCTTACCCCTAATTTTAGATTTTGTATTAATTTGGTCCAATTGATGATGCCAGTTAAGATTTTTGAAAGAAAATAGTTATTGAGTTGGTTGAGATTAACTTATTGAATTGAATAAGTTTATAATTTTGTCTATAAAGGTATAACAGATGCTACTCATGTGTCTATTTTCAATAAAATAAAATAATAAAAAAACACTAGCAATTATAACAATTGGACCAAATTGAGACAAAATTATAAATTTAGGGTCAAAATTGAGCAAATTAAAATTGCAATGACAAAAATACACAAGTTAAAACATAGGGATTACCAATGTAATTTATCCTTTTAAGAATAAGTACATAATTTCTTAATTAATTTTGAAATTGTTAATAAATATACCAAACAAATATGTACATATTTTCTATTTTTGTTATAATTTTTTAAAATATATATATATATATATTTACTAATTAAAAATTAAATAAATAGGTAGGTCTACTAACTCATAGATTGGACATGAATTAGACAATTCTCTAAGGACTAGGTTTAAATCAAGAATTATTGGCAAAAAAAATCTACTTGAACTAAATTTTATTGGCTACTTTTTAGTATTTAATCCAATATTAGAACTCACAAATTAGCTCATATTAGTCATGAACTGATAAACTATGATATGATTTAAATATAAAATTTAAATTTATTTGAACTAGAATATGACCTACAATTTAGGGTGACTTTATCTTAAATAATTTTTTATGCATACATATATATATATATATATATAAAACTATTCATTTAATTGTTTTAAACATAAATATATAGTTTTTTTTTTTTAAACTATAGTTCAAACTTTTTAATAAGTACACATAAAATAAGTCCATATTTCTTATTTTTATTATAAAAAAAATATTTACAAATATTTATTTACTAATTTAATAAATAGATAGGTTAAATAATTCATATAAGTTGAAAACAGAACAAGATAATTTTTAATGATTAGGTGAAGGACAAGTTGGTGTAAATCTAATGCTAAACCCAAATTTAATATCACAAGTGAATTCTAATTAATTTTTACGTAAATCTTTTAACCTAAGACAAATTATAATTTTTAGACTTCACAAAACATGAAAAAATTACTATATTGACAAATATAATTTACCACTATCATATGATAAATTAAATTTACGAAACTCATAAGACGAAATGTATTTATATTTTATCATAAATATAATTTTTGTGATTTATTTTTTATTTTTTACCACTTAAATTATGACATATATTTGTTATTAAGAACTTAAAACACACAATTAATGACATAAGAATAAAAAATAAAAATAAAAAATTTCTTATATGTAACTGTGATGAAAATGAATAAAATTTAATTGATTCTAAATTATTTTTGGTAAATATTGTAGATAA
Organism: Camellia lanceoleosa; assembly: GCA_025200525.1. Classification (NCBI taxonomy): domain Eukaryota; kingdom Viridiplantae; phylum Streptophyta; class Magnoliopsida; order Ericales; family Theaceae; genus Camellia; species Camellia lanceoleosa. Next base: position 55,394,012 of record CM045766.1, read on the forward strand.
ATTTTTAAAATTATCATTTAATTTTAAATTTTATTTTTGATTATTCATTTATCTCCATGCATAGCATGGGTAATTATGCTAATTATTCATTAAAAAAATGTCATTATATTTCAAAGAAAATACAAGGTAACCAATACAAATTAAATTATATGACGACTTTGCCTTGAAATGGATCGTTTGCAAAGGACATATCTTTGATTGTCCTTGTTTAAAATAAGATTCAAAATTCAGGGTCAAATGTATCATAATTGAAAAATTAATAACCAAAGTCTCAAATTACAGAGACTATTAGTGTAATTCGTCCTATAAAATTTTTTACAAGAATGATATGCCAATGTCATTATTATAAATACATTTATCTTTAAGGCCTCGTTTGTTTGGCTCCATAGGATAGAGGGGATTAGGAGTATGGTAGGATTAAGTGAAAAGATTATTAGTGTGGTGATATTATGTTGGAGATATATAGGATAAAAAGTGTTTATTTGTACACCATCGGATTAGTAATATTATAGATAATATTTTATTAATATATAAAATTAATATTTTTTAATTTTTAGTATTTTTTAATATTAAAATTATTGTTATTTTTATACTTTTTAAGTCCACTTAATCTAGAGACAATTAAAAAATATAAATTTTGCATAAAAATTATTTAAAATTCAGTGAATATAAAAAAAAAATCATATCTTTATATTAGTTATTAAAAAAATTAAATAATTTTTTGCAAATAAATTATTTGAAAAAAAAATAATATTAAAAATATTTTAATCCATTAATCATATCACTAGATTTCTGATCCCATATGCTTTCTTTCTATGATAGTCCAACCAAGAAGGGAGATTGCTAGTCCCTTAGAAGTAGGGATGTCAATTTGAACCTGGCTCGACGGGGACCCAGACTATCCCGTCCCAATAAGCCAGGTTTCCTCGAAAATTATCCCCCATAAGGTCGGGGGTGGTATTAAAAAATAGATCCCCGATGATATTCGAGCCGGGGACGGGAACAGTTTCCCCCAGCCTTGGCCCTGCCCTGTTTAATCCCCGAACAACCCTGTATATATATATATATATATATTATACTAGTTCACTCTTCTATAAAAACCCATCTCTCTCTCTCTCTCTCTTTTCCCTCTATTATCTCTCTTTCGCATCTGACGCCACTACCACCGTGCTACTTCTCGTCGCCGTCTCTCTCTAGATCTTCGCCCCTGCAGATTTACTCACTGTCCCTCCATGAACTCTACCATTTCAAATCCAAATCTAGTTTCTCTCTCTCTCTCTCTGTGTCTTTGGGGAAGAAAGTAGAGCCTCTCTCTCTAGATTTTAGAGAGAAAAAACTGCCCCCATGGAATATGGTGATCTGTGTTGAATTTCTCCTCCTAATCTTTGAGTGAGAGTGAACATGTGAGTAGATTTGGGGATATAAAGTCTGTGTTTCCATCAGATTGAGTGAAAAAATAGATTTTTATGTTTAGTGTATTCCAGACACTTTATATATATGTGTATATATATATTTGTGTGTTTTACAGCTTCAGCTTCTGATTTTGATTCTACATTTGTGTGTGTGTCCATGAGTGTATATATATCTATATATTTGTGTGTGTTTTACAACTTCAACTTCTGATTATGATTCTACATGTGTGTGTATATATCTATATATTTGAGTTGGTTGTGATTGTGTTGTTAGATCTACAACTGGAGCTGATATATTTTTTTTTTTTTTTTTTGGGTCAGGCAATTTTCGAGGTCGGGGAAAGCAGAGCCCCGTTAGGAGGTGGGGATACGGATGGTGATAGGTTCCCCGTTGAGGATCAGGGTCGGGGAGTGTAATCCCCGACCCTGCCTCGGCCCGTTGCCATCCCTACTTTGGAGTATTAATCCCATCACAACCAAACACTCTTTATATGGCCCTCCCTCACTATTAGTCCAATCCCCTCACTCATAGAGTAAAACAAACTTGACCTAATAATATTTTATTTTGAAATGAAAAATCCACAATACGTCAGATCATTATGTACGAAATTTTTATTTGTATAGCAATACTGTATAGATTTTAATGAATAAAAAATTTAAAAAAAAAAAAAAAGGAAGAATGATGAAAACATGTAAAATCATGGCAAATAATTGGGAATCTTTGTTAAATTACAAACTTATCTTCTTTTTTCTTTTTCTTTTTCTTTTTTTTTTTTTGACTCTGGAATCCCCAAGGCCTTGCCCTTTTGGACTCGACCCTATAAGTCAACTAGAGAAAGATGTTGAGGATCCCACTCCTCATTTCCCCCCCTCTCTCCTAACAACAATAAAGGGCTATCGGTAGAGGTTTCAAACACAGGACCTATGGTTACGCACACCATTACCTTACCAACTCATTCAACTATTGGGGGTATTCATCCAACCCTTAGAGGTAACATACCCTTCTTCCTTTCTACATGTCTTTCTTTTCTTCCCCATCTCTGAAACCCTAATCATCTCATGTACATTTTTCTAGTAACGACGGCGGCAACAACACACATTCCCCTAGTCTCATCGTACTCTTCCCTACCTACTTCCTGTCGTATCACCTTTCCGTCACCACCCCTGTAACCCCCAAAACCTTTCCCTACCTACCAGATCACACCATCGTCCTATTTTTCACCGCGATCATCGCACCCAACCACACCGCAATCTTTCTCTCTCTTTGTCGCCACTATCATAACTACTATTCGACCACCACAGACTTTCTATAGTGATCCTGGTTTTTACATGACTCTTGTGATGGTCCGGGCTCGGGTTTAATGCTTTCATATTATTGTCTATCTTTTTCTTCCCTTGTATACCTTTGAAATTGGTCTTTGGGTTGTTGTAATTGCGTTTGGAACAGGCCAGTTACTTAGTTTTCAAACTTTGTGTTGCCCAGATTTTTGGTCTTACGCTCGAGCGGCCATTCTTGCGCTATAGCTGGATATGTAGATTTTTATACTCCTCCCGAGCGGCATTTCTTGCGCTTGAGCGGGAGTTGTAAACTCTCAGTACTCTGCACTTCTGCAAAAGTGCTAGAGGAATGTTTTTCACACTCGAGCAGCGTTTCCTACGCTCAAGCGGGTGTGCGCTCGAGCGTTCCTTCTTGAGCTCGAGCGGTTGGTCTGTCGTCTGCAAAAGTTTTGGAGGTGTGTATTCTACGCTCGAGCGGTATAAATCTTTGTATTTGACGCTTGAGCCACGTATATTAGATCGCGAAAAGTACTTTTTATATCACTTTTTCATATCTTTTCAACCAAAACCCTAAAATTGAGAGCCTCTCTCTCTAAAATACTCTATCTCTCTCTCTCTCTCTCTACATTTTGGCCTAGATCCTTTTATCTCTCCACCCTACTCCCTTTGATAAAAAGGTAGAGCTTCTCAAGATCTTCTCTTTGAACTGATTATAGTTGGATTTCAGCACTTTTGGGGTTTCTCTCTTGCTTAGTTCATCTTCTCCCTTTGAGGTAGGGATATTATATACTTTAGTATGATTTTTAACCTAGTTATTTGTGGTTATGTATAAATGGTGAAAATTTTGAGAGTTTTTGGGTAAACTTAGGGTTTGTTCTCAAATTGAATGGGGGGTTTCTATATATTATGTACCATAGATGATTATGGGGTTTTGAATATAAGGATATCTTGTGTTAAAATAGTGAATGTTGGTCTTTAGGTTAATATTTGAATGAGGGGGGAGATTTACCCTGAATGTGTCTTGCATATTATTTTGGTATAAATAATGAAATTGATGTGAGAAATGTGAAATTGGAAAAAGGTGTAAATGAATGGTGTAGTTGGATTTGTTTAATCACTCATTCATGGAAAATTTGATAAATTATCTGTTATAAAGATTGTATATCTATTTAGAAATATTTGTATTGGGCTATCAGTGGAGGATAATTATGATTGTTGTAGAAATTGCATGATGATTAGGTGACTAATGATTTAAGTTTGTCATTGAATATAACGGTATAATTAAGGCATTGAATATGTGTTATGGATAATCATTGTATATGACGATGAATTAAAATACATTGTATATGTATAATGTTTTGGGAGAAAAAATGGGATGTACTCCATTGTTTGAGAGGAGATAGGGGATGGACTCCATTGAGAATTAAGTTGGCCGGAGTGTCTAGGTGAAAATCCCGAAATCTTGTGAATACACGGATGCCGATCCAAGGGACAAAATTTTCGTAAAATGACAAGGTTGAAGTGTTTGTATGATGGTTATGTGGATAGGGAACCACTGAGTTGTAGTCTCAGTTGGATCATTTGGAAAATTATGTATATTTGCCATACGACTTGGAATGAAATGAATTAACTTGAAATGAATGAATGAGAATGGATTGAGGTATGAAAATCAATAATGAATGGTTATGGAAAGAATGTAAGTTGATCATGAATATTGAACACTTATCTGACACTTATATCTTAGTTAAACTTCATACATTGTATTAGACTGTTTCTACTGGGTTTTGGCTCACCCTATTTTGGGAAATCATTTTCAGGTACCGGTGACATGCTTCTTCTAAGGACATAGCTTTGGAGGACTTAGGAGCTTGAGGCTCTATTTTGTTGTTTTATGTTTAAACGTTTATTCAAGCCGATGGCTTTACATGTATAGAGCTTAGGACTCTCTTTTGTTGTAACCAAGTGATATCTTTGAAAGATGTAAGCCCATAGGGCATTTATTTTGTAGTTATTAACCAATGTTACATGCTACAGATTCAGGATGAACATTTGTGAATGTATAATGCATGTAATATCTTTTGTATTACGAACTCTGATGAATGAAAGGATATCAATTCTATTATGCACTTTTCTCTTATGGATGGGTTAATTGTATTATTTTTTGGGGCGTGACAGTTTCTCTCACTCTCTTCCGACCATTGCTACCCCAACCTCGCTAGTAGATCAGGCCTTGGTGATTAGATTGCAACCCATACCAGGTGTATATATATATCTTATTTTGGAGGTTTTTTGATGGTACAGGACGGAGGAGAGACTTCAGTTGGTGGTTGATTGGAGGGCCTAAATTGGGGAAGAGGTTGAGGTATGGAGGTGGTCGCAATTGCTAAAAAGTTTAGAGGTCGATTGAGGGGTGGAGAGGGGTTGGTTAGAGTAAAGAAGGGGTGATGGCGTAGAAGGAAAATATAGGAGGGTTGCAGTAGTAAGAGAGGGGGTTGTGGTGGTGGGGGATGGTGATGGTGATGGTAAATGGAGGAGATATGATGGTGTAAAGGGTTGTGGGAGGGGTCTGTAGTGTCGGGAGAGGAAAGGATGGCTGACGGTGAGTGGTCAACGCCGAAGTTGCAGATGTTTTGGCAATTTTATATTTTTTTCGTTCATTTGTATTGCCATTTTGAAAAATACTTCCACTGATTTGCAATAATTCTTTGTTCCATCCACTTTTCTGTAATTTTTCCTAAATTTTATGAGAAATAAAAATTCAGTGGAGATTTTGAAAATTAATTACAAATCAATGACAAAATTTATAAATATTAATAATTAAATTCGTAAGCTTTGTCATGTATTTATAATATTTTTGTAAAACCACCACTGTCTCGTAATTTCTCTTAAATTTTATCAACTTTAATAAATAACATTATAATTTTTTTTTATGTATTTATAAATATTTTATGAAAATATCACTGATTTGTAATTGTTTTCTTATCTTAAAATGATAGATAATTTTATTATACAACCTCATACCATATGTATTTTTAGTTATGTCATTTCTTTTTTAATTATTATAACGGTTTTGATTTAGATTCGATCCATTTCATGCTCTTAGATTCGGAATTTTTCTTTAATTGTTATTCATGTCTTTTATCATCTTGTTGGTAGTTGACTTGGGTTGTTGGTTGTGTTTGAAATAGGTTGTAAGTTAGTTTTTTAAAAGACTTGCTATCTAGATTTCTTTTTGTTTGCTCGAGCGATGCTTTGGTCGCTCGAGCAGTCTTTGAGATCTCTGAATATTTTTGTAGGTCTATAAAACTTCTAGGAGTAAGGTATATTCGCTCGAGTGGTCTTTCTTGCTCTCAAGCGGTCTTCTTCGGTTTGTAAAACTTTTAGGAAGGGATCATTGTGCGCTTGAGCGGTGTTTTGCTCGCTCGAGCGGTGTCACTTATTGTGTCTAACGCTCAAGCGATGATTTGGTCACTCAAGCAGTCTATGTGTACATTAGTTCGGGAAAAAGGGATTTTTTTAAATTGCTTTTTCATCCCTCTCTCTCTCTAAAACACCTCTAACCCTAGTTTCTTCACTTTCTCTCTCTAGTTCTTGTCTTAAAGCCTCAAATACTTCCTCATCCATTGATTTCTCCATCATAACTCCTTAGAGAAAAAGGTAGAGCTCGTCAAAAGCTTCATTTTAATAAAAGATGATCTCGTTTTCGGCTCCATCAAAGTTTTACCCTTGCTCTCTTTCTCTTTTTCTCTTAAGGTAGGGATGTATAATTCTTAACTTCGTAATTTACTCTTTGAAAAGGTTTAGTCATTTGGGGGTTTTTGGTTAAACCTGAGGTTTGATTTTAAAAAGTAAAATAGGGGTTTTTTAAATAAATTCTTGAGAAAGGTTGTGGGTGCGTATATATTGTTAGGTTGGGTTGAAATTTTGAAAACTTCTTCCTTAAATGAGATTTTAAAGAATAAATGAGATTTTATTTGAAAATCATTGATGTTTGGTTTATGGAAGTAAAGGAAAAGATGTTGGTTTTTGAAAAGATATAAAGAATGTATCTATTGATGATGAGAGTGGAATTGAATATTTATTATCGCTCCCATTTTGAAATTTATGAGATTTTTAGTTGGAAAATTATCTGTCGAATAGAAATATATATTTCGGGCTATCGGTGGATGATAGCTTTGTTCGTTGTAGAAATTGCATGAGGATTAGGTTAAATTGAAACTAATTCCTCATACATCTTGCATCGAGTATCGTTTCATATTGAACATTGAAAATGTATTGATTTTGAAAGAAAAAATGTATATACCTTGGTGAATTTGGTTAGGAAGTGTGGTTGTGGTTTATATTGTTGGCTTGTGTATCCTTGGTAAAAAAGTCCAGAAACCTGCTTGGTTAGGTTCCGATCCTTCCGGTTGGTATCGATAAAATGGATTTAGTACTGCTTGTATAAACTAGTGGCAAACATGTGCTTAGAAATTCTTAGTGCTTTGGCTTTGGCAAATGGCATATATATGCATTCACCTTATGACTTCGTTAAGTTTCATGCTTAGTATTAAAGTATCTCTACTAGGCTTTAGCTCACCCTATGTGGAAAACAACTTTTAAGTGTTGATGATATGTTTTCACTAAGGACTTAGCTTGGGAGGACCATGGAGCTGAAGGCTTATTTTTGTTTCTTTCGTTGTAATTATCTTTTGTACAAGTCTCGGACTTTTAATTGCTTTGAACTTGATCCATATTGTTGTAACCAAGAAATGTCTGGAAAGATGTAGCCATTAGGGCATAAACTTATTTGTATTATCTTTCATTTGAGTTCATTCATATGTGGCATATGCTATAGATTCAAGATTTAGAATTTATAAATGTAAGTGCATGTCATCTTTTGTACGGTAAATAAATATAAAATAAAAGGTTAATATTTCGTATATATATGCTTTCTATTGAATATCATGAGATGGTTTGTTGTTATTATTTCAGAACATTACAATTATGACTGTAGATACCTCATTTTTGACTGCCCTTACAACTTGGACGTCATTGCTTGCACAACCAATGATAAATGTGTGTATGCTTGGTAAGTGCTCAGGATCCTCAGCGGAATGCCACAGCTTTGAGCTTTTCAAACCCTACACACCTGTTGCCTTATTTTTGGACCAAAACTAGAGTTTTTCAAGCTTGCAACCCCTTGTAGCCTGCAGGCCCCTTTTATTGGCTGTTGGCCACTGATTTTGGTTGCCCGCCACAAGTGTTTTTTGCATATTTTTTTTGCTAGCTGTGCCAGCTGTTAGCACATATGCATGCACCTTCTTACAAGTGTATGCCTTGATATTTCTGAGGGAGTTGCTTGGTTTTCTATATATAGGAGGCCTTCTTTTCCATTTTTAAGGTTGAAATTTTTAGAGCAAAAATTCTCTCTTTCTCTCTCTCTCTCTACAATTTTCTCTCTCTTTCTCTTGAAATTTCTTAGCTTTTTGAAAGCTTTTTCCTTTACATTCTTAACCAAACCTCTCCATCTTTGAGCTGAGGTACCCTTTAAGCCTTGTTTGAGCTATTGAGGGTGTGTTTGTCTTGATTTTTTGCCTAGAATTGGTTCATCTCTTCAAAAGGTGTAAAGCTTTGCCTCTCTTCTTGCTTTATTTACTTTTTTTTCCTACTGTTTTTAGGCTGTATAAACTCTGTATTTTTGGGTTGAAACTTGGGTTTTAAGACCAATAAAGGCTGAGGGGTGGTTCACCCTTCTTTACACCTTACTCTTAAAGCCTTTACCCTTGTGTTTCCCACCTTTACATTATATTTTTTTGAGCTTTTAAACACTGATTTTCAGAGTTATTTCAATGACTAAAATCATGGTTTGAAGTCCAAAATTGGAGGGGTTAGACTCCCCTCCTTGTGTTTTGCTTACTAGCCTAGCATGATGTATGTTTTAACTTATTATTCTAACTATTTTTGTCTTAATTCCAGCATATTTTAGGACTTATTTAGCACTTTTTTAGGATTGTTTTTAAGTGTTCATTGCATTTGAGCCTTATATTGTGTACTTGTAGTGTAATTGTCCTTATAAGTTTGGTGTTTTAGGCCTTAGACACCACCTTATTTGAGTTGATTGCATTTGTTTAGTGTTTTTCTTACTTGTTCTCACCTTTAATTACCTCTACAACATCTCTCCTTTCTTGGCTTTTTCTTTTCTTTGAAAGTGGTTTCAGATTATTTGCTTGTTTAAATATGAGATTGAGGTGTCATATTTAATGATTTAATCCCTTTGGGGGTTCATGATATCTCTTTCATACCCAAAGCAACACTTGGTTTGAGCATTTTTTCCATTAGAGGATTTAAAATTCACTTGTGAACTTAATTGATTAAAAAATTGAGAGGTAACTAAAATGGAGTAATAAAATTGGTGAACAAAAAAGGTGCAAGATAATAATTTGGTTAGGGTTCAATTGGACATTAATTGAACCCTTGAGTCTTGAGTCGTTTCATACTTATTAGTGATGAGAACGGTTCAAGATTCATTGTCAGCTACTTCTCTTGATCATTCATGATAGGGAGGCGATTTTTAGAGTTTTGTTTTGTTGCATTCATTGAACTTGCACACTTGGTTCATAAGCTATCATGCAATGAAATTGCATCTATTGGTGGTTTGTGAATCAAACTTACTACTCCTTTGAACTGTTTGATGATAAGGAGGGGGCAAGTTGTGCAAACAAACCCTTGAGAATACCTTATTCCTGCTCTATTTGCTCTCTGTTGCAGCAGGAAAGTCCAGTCATTAGTGGCCGGCAGGGCATCTGCCAACCACCAATGCAAAATCCAGCAGTGTACTTTTGAAGAAGAACAGAGTTGGTTCTGAAGTGGAAATCAGTACAAGTGTCCTATTGTGTAACAGAGGCATTTGGCAGCAGAAACAGTGGGTTTTTCGGGTGGAAAGTCCGTGCATACATGAGTATTCCTCATTTCCCGATGCAGAGTAATTAGAATAGTCAGTTTAGCACTATTTTCATGTTATATTCATGTAAATAATTAGTTAATTTGTTGTAATAATTAATTAACTAGAATAGTTGATTAATTTGTTGTAATAATTAGTTAAATAGTTTAGCTTAATTAGTTTCATTTGGGTTTGTAATAGTTAACTATTTAGCTTAGTTTTAATTAGTCAGTTAGTTAGTTTATTCGGACTCTCCTTCGTGAGAGCGCAATATAATAATGTTTATTGCATACTTCATGGCATCGTGTTTTATTTAGCATACTTTATGTTTGTATCCACTTGTATTACATGCATCGAGGCTCGGTTCATCATTCTAACTGCATTGTTAGTTTAATATTTTTTTGAATACGTGCTTAGACCGCATGCTATCAAATTGATTCATATGACATGTTAAGTAGCCGTGTCTATTTAGATTACATATCACATGCGTTGCATTAGTCATATTGCATAAGTTAGGATCATGTATTGTTCTAACTTTTTCATTTTTTTTGGCTTGGAGTACTAGGTGAGCCTTTACTCACTTTAACATAATTGCATGAATGTGATTGTTGCCATGTCTAGCATGATACTATGAGGCTAAGTGCTTAATTGATAAATTGCTTGAATGCCTGTGGATGAAGGCTAATTGCTTGAATTGGAATAATTTGAGTAATCTTTATATGTGATCATTTTTTCAAATGGTACATATTCGAAACAATTTTCAAAACAAACATGAATCAAGCGTTCAAATTCTTGCAAATTAGTCTATACTTGTGTGTGTGTGCGCATCACATAGTAAAGCTAGTCTAATAACCAGAACAAGAGTACATAATGTAGATAAGAATCACATCATGATTAATAGAGGCCGATTTTTGATCAGGCGAGTGGGGGTGCTCAATTCATGACCTTCCCCTCTCGTACCTAAATTCCCGAGCTGAGACAATCTTAGTGATGACGGACACGTGGCCTTTGGCACGAGTCATAGATTTCTTAAATTTTTCCAAAAAAATATTTATGTGGCGACTCTGTATCTGACAAAGTAGTCCATTTTTGGCAATTTGATCCAAAATCGATTTTCCAAAAGATTTGCCGGATTTGGACTCTTTGGTGTTTATCTATTTCACGTTACACTTGTGAGATTAGATTCAGAACCGTAGGAGTCTGATACTGTAAGGCTTATTCGTCTTCTGAAAGGGGGCATGAAAAGTCGAGCTACAATGACCAATTTTCTTCTTTAATTATGACATTATTTTAAGATATTTGGTTATGATTTTTTTTTGTGTTTGGTGATGATTTTTTTTATTTTATTTTAGTTATGACTCAAAAAATATAAAGTTATGTCATTTTCTTCTATAATTATAAGGTACATATGATACACACGTTTTGAGGGTTATATACCATAGTCGTTCCCTAAAATTATATTTTGTACTTACACGATTTACTCACACTAAGAAATTCTTGTATACCAATAAGGTACCATATAGCATTACCTTCCAACAATTACCAATGTATATGCCCATATTGTTCCCAAACACCATAAATGTAGTAAACCTCATTATCAAAGCCAATTACAATAATAAAAGGTATCACATGATATATATCTTATTTACATAAAGAAATTATTGTACTCCTGATCATTTAATAATTCTTCCCTCCTAATAACCCCATACATTTTCAATCTATTTGGTGTGCAGTGTCTTATAAGTTAAAAATTAGTTATAAGGGTGGTTAATAAAAAATAATTATCAACATATTTGAAATATTAAATTCTCAATATACATTCACGTATCCCAAAATATTTTTTATACTTTTTTCTTTTTCTACACTAACAACCATCTAATAATAATAGCTTTTAAAATTTTCCAAACAATAAAAGTCAAAAGTACATATTTTTTAAATAAATAATTTTTTGATTTCTTAAATTATTTCAACTTGATAAACTTCTAGTAAAAGTTGAATTAAACAATTGTCATAAACTCTTAAAATTTAAAAACAAAAAAGAAAAAAAAAATTGGTGATAAATTGAAAGAGGAGGCCACATGGAGGCATTAAAAACATTGTCAAATTTTTTGGAGCTAAAAGCACAAGGAAAATGCTATTTATACATAAAATTTATATATAAAAAAAAAATCACAAAAATGATGTGACAATGCTATTTTGATAAATAAATGTCGTTTTGTGGGTGTATTGTTTTAAATAGAATGGCCTAAATTATATCATTATGTATAAATAATTTTTGTTTGTGTAATTTTATCCTAATATTTTTTCTATTTGTAATGACAGCAATGGCAATGGCTATGCCAATTGGCATCGGTTGCGAGTAGAAAAGTAGACAAGATAAATAGATAATGGTAATAAGATTTTTCAAATTATTTTTGTCTAAACTAAAAAATAAATTTGAAAATTATTGCTACAAAAAATTTAAAATTAAACAGTTGGCTGAGTGACCTAAAACAAAAATTATAAATAACTTATATAAATGCACCAAACATTCCAAAATTATCCAAACTTTTAAATCAACATAAATAAAAAGTGAGTCTCAGGTGTTTTAAAAGACAATAGGAAGTACATACATTTATAATTGATAAAAAATAATATCACATAATATCTTATTAATATACCAAAAAAAAAAAAAAAAAAATTCTCATCTTTCATATTCCAAATACAAAAAGATATAAATTTCTAATAATGTTAGGTGATTCGAAAATTTATAACTCGAATGACTCAAAACACCAAAAATAATATCATTTTAAATGTAAAACGATATCATTTTAACACATTCAAACTATTTAAGTCACACAAATTCGAGCAACTAAAACATTTTTCAATCCATTCATCACAACACTCTTTGACAATCCCTAGGACACCAAATAACTTGTCGCCAAGGGGTGGGTAGGAATGCGTAGGAAGGGAACAGGTGGAAGGGAGTATGTGGGTCACCAATGCCTCTCCTCCTCCCATGTAAAGGTAATTGGAAGACGAAGTCAAAGGAAACGTTTTAGGTTTTTTGTGTGAACCTTTTTCGGACGGACGTTACGTTAACGACATTTATTTTTTAATTTTATTTTACAAATTAATAACCTGAAGAAAGCAGTAGAATTATAATTTTTGTATTCATAATGATTCGTATCTTCCAAGAATATTGATATCCCAAGATAGGCAAGTGTGGGAAATTATAATAATAATCAAAAAGTCATTAAAAATAATAAAAAAAAATTATTGAAAAGTTTAACCTAACAATTACATAAGGCATTAGGTAATGAATATTTTTTATTAGTGAGAAATTCGTCTTTCGTAAAATAGTTTAGTGAGAAATTATTTTATTGTTTTAGAAGACATTTTATCCCTAATTTATCGGTTGAATTTTTTTCACTATTTGTTTAATTTTATGACTATCTATTTAAATATCCTTTTATCTGTTTTATTTTTTGACTATCTGTTTAATTTTTTTCCTTATCTGTTTAAATATCTGTTCACATTTTGTTTTCTATTCAATTTTTTTTTTCCCTTGAACTTATCTTTTGATTTTTTTATCTATTCAATTTTTTTGAACCTATCTTTTTAAATTTGTATTTATTTGTTCAATTTTTCACAAGCCTATTTTTTATCTATCTATTTTTTTTATTTGTTTAAATTGTGATATAATACACAGAAAGAGATTGATTTGTTCAATTTTTTTTATCTGTTAAATCAAATTATCATATAGAGAGGAGAGAGTAACCTGTTGAAATATACCAAGTCAATATCTGTTGCAATCAACAACAACAACAACAAATAAACAAAAAAAATAATTAGATCATCAACAACAAGCCAAATCAAAGTGTATAAACGAAAAATTGAGATCGAAAAAGATACCTAAAAAATAAATTTAATAAATGAGATCTTTATTATTTGAGTTGAAAGCTAATCCTCCTCTATAATGCAGAATCCATGTAAGAATGAGAGCTGCCACTACGACTCTAATGATCCTCACCAAAAGAAAGGTCAAGCGTTAAACCACAGGAAATGCCATCATCAACTTTATCTATACAAATATATGTATGTATATAGAGTGAGTGAGTGAGTGAGTGTGTGTGTGTGTGTGTGTGTGTGTGTGTGTGTGTGTGTGTGTGTGTGAGAGTATAGCGATTCTAGTTTAGACTCGACCCATTTGATGTTTTGGATCCGGGTTTCGTTGTCATATATTTCCCCTTATCTCTTTTTGAGTTTGGTTTTTGAGAGGTGTTGATTGCATTTGGAATATGTTGGTAGCTTGTTTTTTAAACTTTTGTTACCTAGAATTTTGTTCATTTGCTCGAGCATCACTTCTTGTGCTCGAGTAGTCTTTGTAAACTCTCAGTACTTTTGCAGGTCTGCAAAACTACTAAGAAGTGGTATTCTATGCTCGAGCAATGCTTCTTGCGATTGAGCAGTGTCGGCTCAAGCGGCCATCGTTGAGCTCAAGCGATGGTCTTTTCTCTGTAAAACTTCTGGGAGTTCACATTCTACGCTCGAGTGAAGATTCTTGTGCTCTAGCGGTCACATCTTTTGTGTCTGGACGTTTGAGCGACACTTCTTACATTCAAGCGGTCTATGCGTATATTAATTCGTAAAAATCACTTTTTACATCACTTTTTCATTTCTCTCTCTCTCTAATCATTTCAAAACCCTAAGTTGAGACTCCCCCTCTCTAAAGCTCACATTCTCTCTACAAAGACACCTAAATCCGTCGAATTCTTCACCTGTGTCCTTTGTTAAAAAAGTAGAGCTCGGTGAGGGCTTCATTCTAATCGGAGCGAAGTTGATTTTTGACTTCTTTGGGTTTCCTACATGCTCTCTTGTCTTCTAAAACTTGAGGTAGGCATATCTCTACACTTTTTATAAGTTTTAACTTAGTTATTTGTTATTTTTAAACAATATTGAGATTTTGGAAGATTTGGAGCAAAGTTGATTTTTGGCGTCTTTGGGTTTCCTACACTCTCTCTCGTCTTCTAAACTTGAGGTAGGGATATTTCTACACATTTTTATGAGTTTTAACTTAGTTATTTGTTATTTCTAAACAATATTGAGATTTTGAAAGATTTGGAACAAATCTACAGTTTTTTGGTTAAAGACCAAAAGAGAGGCTTTCTAATGGTTTCATGAAAATGGTTGTGGGGTTGGAAATAAGTTTGAGTTGTGGTGAAATAGTTGCTTTCGATATGTAGAATTGATTTTGAAAAAAAAAGAAGGGATATTCCCTAATTATGATAAATGTTGATTTTATATAAATAATGAGATTGATATTGAAATTATGAAATTGGATTAGTTTTGATCAGGATGGTAGAGTTGGGTATGTATTACCACTCACACTTTGGAATTTGAAAAGTTTATCTTTATGGAATATTATTTATCTATTTAGAAATATCTGTTTTGAGCTATCGGTGGAGGATAACTATGATTGTTGTAGAAATTGCATGAGAATTAGGGAAATTAGAACTGTTTTTCTCATTCATTTGCATTGGTTATTATTTCATATTTATGCATTGCAAATGTATATTGTTTTGAGAAAATAAGTGAATCTAGAAAGAAGTTGTTACATTAAATAAGTTGGCCTATGTGTCTAGGGTAAAAGTCCCGAAAACCACGCATATACATGGGTGCCAATCCCGCAGACGAAATATCTGTAAAATGGCAATAATAGTGTTTATATAGTCTACATTTACATGGGTGCCAATTTACGGTTTCCTGCGAATGAAATTTTTGTGAAATGCGATTCACTTTTAGAAATTTCTAGAAATATGATTCACTGCCCAGTTTTTTTTTTCCATGAAAGGAGAATGTTTTATGAATTATGATATTCATTTGGGATTGCGTGGTTTTGGGAAAGAAATAAAATGTTTTGATATAAGCATTGCATATGCATTCACCTTATAGCTTTGTTAAGATTCATATACTGTGTTAGATTATTTCTACTAGGTTTTGGTTCACCTTATGTGGAAAAAACATTTTAGGTGCTGATGATATGCCTCTGCTAAGGCAATAACTTGGGAGGACTTGGAGTAAGAGTTTCATTTTGTTATATTCATTTTTGTATAAACCAAGGGTTTTAAGTGTATTGGACTTAAATTCCATTTTTGTTATAATCAAGTACTGTCTTGGAAAGTTGTAAGCCTTTAGGGCGTTTATTATCTGTTTTATTTTCATATTTTATCTCTTGCTGTGACAAATGCTATAGATTCAGAGATAGACTTATGAATGTATATCTTCATATGTCACTATTTTGTAAACTCAATTGGAATCAATAAAAGATAATTACTTACGTTAGTATAGTTATTTAATGTATGTAATGGATGGTCAATTGCCTATTATTTCGAGGTGTTACACAGACAGAGACAAAGACAGAGAGAGAGAGAGAAAGAGAAAGGTGTGTGAATATATTTGTGTGTACACAGATCTGACATGAAAAAAAAGAAGATGTGACTATAACGTCGTTAGATCTAGTTTTGAAGATCATAAAGAAAGACTGAGATCGATTGCAAATCCGAAGAACAACGCTGCTAGAGTCTTCGAAGAATGGTCATTTTGCAGTAGTTTGTCCTTATGGACATAATATTTCAGAGTGTGAATCTTTGAGCAAAGAAAATCTAAATTTGGATTTATAGACAGAGTACCCTTAAAAAAGTAGAAAAATTTAAAGAATTATACAAAAAAATCAAAGATTCTATTTTCTTTCTATTTTTTACACATTTTTCGTAAAAAACTAAATATCATTTACACATACTAATTTTTTTCATCTCATATTTTAGCTAAAAAGTTACTAAAATGACCTATTGCCAAACCAACCCCAGGCTTGAGTTTATCTCATGTTCACATCTTAATATGAAAAACTTAAAGGGCCTGTAGGACACATCACCAGTCCAATTTTGATGATTCAAATCGTTCATTTTGTAAGATTTTCAATGTATATCATCTTTGAAGAAATTATGTTGATTTGATAATAATAACCTTTTCATTTTATCATGTCTGTTTCTAAAAAATTGATGGTCTATTTTTAAAAATGTGTTTGTCCTCAATTTTTTTAAAGACAAATATTATAAAAAGAAAAAATACGATTATTGGATCGAAATATTTTTTTTTCAACGAACTAATAGTCCTATTAGGAAGATGGGTACACCGATAAGGCTTTTTGACTTTTTGGTGCGTCAAAAAATCATGTTTACTTTTAATTATTACCACAAAATTTTTTTAGGGGAATTTTCATAAAAAAATGTTACTAATTGTTAGTTTTTAGCAGTAGTTGAAAAATTCGTCATAGAAACGTTACTAACTATCAGTTTTTAGCGACATATTTAGAAAGTCATCACAGAAAAACATCACTAACATTTGTGAGACCTTTTGATCTATACAAACACTTATGAGATTTAATGGCGCATAGATCTGTCCTTATACAGGACCTTTGAGTAATTAATCATTTTTTTTATTATAAATGATATACATTGAAGGCTTTATAAAATGAATGATTTAAATTATCAAAATGAGACCTCTAATAAACTCCACAGACCTCTCAAATCTATATCTATATATATATATATTATAACCAAAAAGAGGTTTTTAATGAGAAGCCATGTAAGAGTTTTAATATCTCATACTAATTTTCTTAATTTTAAATAATTAAGAAAATATCCATTGGCTAACTTCCATTTAACCATATAAAAATAAAACACTAATTCGTTTATGGTTTATTTGATAATCCCACATCGGGAAAGAAAAAAAAAAAGAAAAAGCGAGTTGTTTCACTTATATAAAGTGAATTTTGTAGTCCAATTTAATATTATAGTGTTGTTCATGTTTTAATTCAATATAATTTAAATTTTAAAATAAAAGTTAAAAGTTTTAATTAATTAATTTTTGTGTAAGTTGGTCTTTTGATTTAACTGATTAGGCTGAATCATTTTTGATTTAATTGATTCATTGGTTTAACCACAATTTTAGTAGTTTTATCAAAATATATTGGTTAGATTTGTTTGATTTGAAATAAACTAAAAATTGATCTGATTAAAGATTGAAAAACTAAAATTGCTTAATTAGAAATAAACTTCTCGCCCAAACAATTGTTAACTTTTATTTTATAATCCCACATCAGAAAAAGAAAGAAAAAGTGAATTGTTTCACTTATATAAAATGAATCTTATGCTCCTATTTAATATTGTAGTGTTGTGCATATTTCAATTCAAGACAGTTTAAATGTTAAAATTAAAATAACATTTAAAAGTTTTGTAATTAATTAATGTTTGTATAAGTTGGTTGGTGATTTGACGATTAGGCTAAACCGTTTTTTAGTTTGATTGATTCATCAATTTCACTACGACTTCTAATACTGATTTTTTTTTTTAATTTTAAACAACTAAAAAAAAATCTCAATTGACTAGTTTCCATTTAACTATATAAAAATAAAACTGTAATTAGTCTATGATTTATTTTATAATCTCACATCGGGAGAAGAAAGAAAAGTGAATTGTTTTACTTATATGAAGTGAATCTTATACTTATTTAATATTATAGTGTTGTGCATAGTTCAGTTCATGATAGTTTAAATTTTAAAATAAAAACTCAAATTAGTCTATGATTTATTTTATAATCACATATTGGGAAAAGTAGGAAAAAATGAGTTGTTTCACTTATATTAAGTGAATCTCATACTCTCACTTAATATTGTAATATTGTACATATTTTAGTTTAAGACAGTTTATATTTTAAAATAAAATTTGAAATTTTTAATTAATTAATTTTTGTGTAAGTTGGTTGGTCTTTTGATCTAACCGATTAAGTTGAATTATTTTTGGTTTGATTGATTTGTTGGTTTAACCGCAATTTTAACTGTTTTATCAAAATATATATTGGTTAGATTTGTTTGATTCGAAATAAATTAAAAATTGATCTAATTTGAGAGGGTAATTTGTAAACAAATTAGGCCGAGCTAGGAAAAGGCATCTTTGGAAGTTGGGCCGCACAATGGGCCGAGATAAGAGCTGGTATAGCTCGGTCTTAGGCCAAGAAGACATCTCATATTTCAGATTTAGGCCGAACTATGGGTCGAGGTGTTTGGGCTTCGCAAGTTGGACCTCGTCCTTGTTAGTTCAGTCGGAGACTACTGGAGTTAGCTCGGTCTAAACAGACAAAACCGAGGTAAAATCAATGACGAGGGCTGAGCTGTGTATAGCTCGGTAGGGTGGCATTCGATAGATCGAATTTCGATCACACGGTCCGAATGGCAGGGGACCGAGATAAGGCAGTTCGGTCAAGATTGTATAACTGAAGTTAAGGGTTCAGCCATCTCACTTGGCTTGCAGTGACGAGACTCCTATGATGACTCTGCTAAGGAGAGTTAGAGTCATACTGGGATTGTGCAAACCATTTCACTTGGTTGGTAATGAGTAGGAGTGTGACTCCTAGGAGGACTCTGCTAAGGAGAGTAAAGTCCTACTAGGATTGTGTAAACCATCTCACTTGGTTGGTAGTGAGTAGGGTGTGTGATTCCTAGAAGGACTCTTATAAGGAGAGTTGGAAATCCTACTAGGATTGTGCCAAGTAAAGTCTATAAAAGTTCATGACCAGACCTATGTATAGGTATCCCAATTCTTACTCTAGAATACACAGAGCTTATTGTCTATAGTCTAGTTGCTGACTTAGGCATCGGAGGGGTTTTCGGTACACACCCACCGGTTAGTTCACGTTTGTGTTTTCAGGTGGAAAGCAATGTTGTTTAGAGGAGTGCAAACTTGATTAACAAGATCATACGAGAAGAATTATTTCGTACTCGTACAATTGGCGCCGTCTGTGGGAATTCCACAAAGAACAAAACCTCTTGATCAAGCTTTCCTCTCTAGACAGAAGCAATGGTACACAACAAAGACTTGCCGCAATCTGCTATTGATGGGCAAACACCGGAAGGGGGTAGGAGGCATGAAGGTTTACCCTCTATCCCACCCATGGCAGAATTAGATCCCCAGCGAAGGAATCCGCGGAGAGAAGCAAGAGAAAGACAGGGCTCAAGTCTACACCACTCTCAAAGCCCTGATAGACAGAGGCGGAAGATGGCATTGAAGCTATAAGGAAAGTTTCAAGGCAAGAGTATTTGAAGAAACTGAAGGAGCTCAGAGATGATATAGAATACGAGCAGTATCTATTTGATGGTGTAAAATTGACTGAAACAGAATATTGTGAACTGAGTTGAGAGATTCAATGACAATAGCGCTGCTCCTTACTATGGAAGCCCTGATGGAGAGAGTACACCAACACATCATGGTAGAGGAAGATGGGGTGCGCACCAAGGCAGAGTCTAGCACAACAGCGATGTCGGACAAAACACCTTCGGCAAAAGATAACACGATTGACAAGTAGGACTGACCGCGCAAAAATCTTTACCCAACTAGGGGCAAAGTGGGTTGGCAGGTTTGACCAACTCTTTCTGAAAAGTCTTTGCCCAACTGGGGGGCAACATAAGAGGTTGGCTGGAAAAACCAACACTTCTCCTAAGCCGAGGATAAGGATCCAGGCTGCAGGACATTTGGCTGGAAAAACCAAACACTTCGCTCAGAGTTGGCCAGAATAACCAACTTTGAGCTCTCTTCAGCTAGGATTAGGATCTGAGCTGAAGAGGTTGGCTGGAAAAACCAACACTTCTCCTAAGCCGAGGATAAGGATTCAGGCTGCAGGACATTTGGCTGGAAAAACCAAACACTTCGCTCAGAGTTGGCCAGAATAACCAATTTTGAGCTCTCTTTAGCTAGGATTAGGATATGGGCTGAAGAGGTTGGTTAGAAAAACCAACACTTTTCCTAAGCCGAGGATAAGGATCCAGGCTGCAGGACGTTTGGTTGGAAAAACCAAACACTTCACTCAGAGTTGGCCGGGATAACCAACTTTGAGCTCTCTTCAGCTAGGATTAGGATCTGGGCTGAAGAGGCTGGCTGGAAAAACCAACACTTCTCCTAAGCCGAGATAAGGATCTAGGCTGCAGGAAGTTGGCAGGTTTGACTAACAAGTCTTTGCCCAACTAGGGGGCAATCAAGAAGTTTGGCAGGAATGGCCAAGCATTTAGCTCTTCTTCAAGCCGAGATAAGGATCCGCGGTGAAGAAGGTTGGCAAGAATAACCAACATTTAGATCTCCTAAGCCGAGATGAGGATCTAGGCTGCAGGAAGTTAGCAGATATGACCAACAAAATTTTTTAAACTCTTTGGCCGGGATGATGGTTACCTTGGCCAAAGCAGGTTGGCAGGTATGACCAACAAATTTTTGAACTCTTTGGCCGGGATGATGGTTACCTCGGCCAAAGCAGGTCGGCAGATATGACCAACAAAAAAATTTTTGGAACTCTTTGGCCGAGATGATGGTTACTTCGGCCAAAGCAGGTTGACAGGTATGACCAACAAAATTTTTTAAAACTCTTTGGCTGGGATGATGGTTACCTCGACCAAAGCAGATTAGCAGGTATGACCAACAAAAATTTTTTGGAACTCTTTGGCCGGGATGATGGTTACCTTGGCCAAAGCAGGTTGGCAGGTATGACCAACAAAAATTTTTAGAACTCTTTGGCCGGGATGATGATTACCTCGGCCAAAGTAGGTTGGCAGGTATGACCAACAAAATTTTTTGGAACTCTTTGGCTGGGATGATGGTTACCTCGGCCAAAGCAGGTTGGCAGGTTTGACCAACAAATTTTTGAATTCCTAGACCGAGATGGTTATCTCGGCCAAAGCAGGTTGGCAGGGTTAGTATAAACTGAGTTAATCTACTCAGCGAGACACAGAAAGAACGACTGGCCAGACGATTGCAAACTCGAAGGATATATACGTTGAAGGCAAAAAAGCAAGGCTATTCAAATTTTTGGCATGACGGTGGTAACAGGAGAACGAGGATATTGGGGGCACGCCATGTATCTTGGGAATGATGTCGTACCAGATTAGTGGAAGAACATGGTGAGCAACTGACAAGGCTTATTGGAGGCCGAACAAACTTTGGAAACCGGACAACTTTTTAGCTCGGCAGAGTGGGGGCGTTCTTAGCTCAGCTGGAGGAAAAATAATCCCAATCATGCTATGCAGATGGAATTAAAGGGCAATTGAGAGGGTAATTTGTAAACAAATTAGGCCGAGCTAGGAAAAGGCATCTTTGGAATTTCGGATTTGGACCGAACTATGGGCCGAGGTGTTTGGGCTTCGCAAGTTGGACCTTGTCCTTGTTAGTTCGATCGGAGACTACTGCAGTTAGCCCGGTCTAAACAGACAAAACCGAGGTAACATCAATGGCGAGGGCCGAGCTGTGTATAGCTTGGTAGGGTAGCATTCGATAGATCGGCTTTCGATCACACGGTCCGAATGGCAGGGGACCGAGATAAGGCAGTTCGGTCAGGATTGTATAACCGAAGTTAAGGGTTTAACCATCTCACTTGGCTTGCAGTGATGAGACTCCTATGAGGACTCTGCTAAGGAGAGTTAGAGTCCTACTAGGATTGTGCAAACCATCTCACTTGGTTGGTAATGAGTAGGAGTGTGACTCCTAGGAGGACTCTGCTAAGGAGAGTAAAGTCCTACTAGGATTGTGCAAACCATCTCATTTGGTTGGTAGTGAGTAGGGTGTGTGATTCCTAGAAGGACTCTTATAAGGAGAGTTGGAAATCCTACTAGGATTGTGCCAAGTAAAGTCTATAAAAGCTCATGACTAGACCTATGTACATGTATCCCAATTCTTACTCTAGAATACACAGAGCTTATTGTCTATTGTCTAGTTGCTGATTTAGGCATCAGAGGGGTTTTCGGTACACATCCGCCGGTTAGTTCACGTTTGTGTTTTCAGGTGGCAAAGCAACGTTGTTTAGAGGAATGCAAACTTGATCAACAAGATCATATGAGAAGAATTATTCCGTGCTCGTACATAATTAAATATTGAACGATTAAGATTGTTTGATTAGAGGTAAATTTCCTACCCAAATAATTGTTAACTTTTATTTTATAATCCCACATCAGGAAAAAAAAAAAGAAAAAATGAGGTGTCTTACTTATATAAAGTGAACCTTATACACTCAATATTATAGTGTTGTGCATTCTTCAATTAAAGACTGTTTAAATTTTAAAATTAAAATAACATTTAAAAGTTTCAATTAATTAATATTTGCGTAAGTTGATTGGTCTTTTGATTTAGCCGATTAGGCTGAACTGTTTTCGATTTAACTGATTCGCCGGTCTAACCGCGATGTTAGCGATCTTATCAAAATATATTAGTTAGATTTTTTGATTCGAAAAAAACTAAAGATTGACCTAATTAAAAATTAAATGACCGATATTGTTTGATTCGAAATAAATTTTTTACTCGAACAATTGTTAATTTTTATTTTACACAATCCCATGTCGAGAAAAGAAAAAAAAAAATAATTATTTCACCTATATAAAGTAAGCCTATACTCCCATTTAATATTATAGTGTTGTGTATGTTTCGGTTGAAGACAATTTAAAATTTAAAATAAAATAAAATTAAAAATTTTAATTAATTAATTTTTGTGTAAGTTGATTGGTATTTCGATCAATTTTAACAATTTTATCAATATATATTGTTTTATTTCTAAAATATATGTTTAAGTTTTATGACAAACTTTCACATAGAATAAATTAAAATTAAAAAATTTATAAAACGAAATTTATTTTTATTTTATTATAAATATAATTTTTTTGAAATTTATTTTATTTTTATCATCTTTATCAATTAAATTATGACATCTATTTCTTACTGTGAACTTAAAATGTATAATTAATGGCATAACAACTGTAATATATATATATATATATTTTAATAAAATGATTAAAATTTAATTCATTTGTAAATTAGTTTTCTGTATTTTAAAAAAAAATTTATGTTATTTTTTAATTGTTTGCACGAATTCCTATGCTAATTGTTTTATATTGAAAGATATTGATAATAAACCCCAAATAAATTATTGAAGTTGCGTTTAGTAGATTTTTCTAAATATGATTTAAGAATAAAGTCGTATTTTGAATTTGTGAGTTTTGAAATTATGATTTGAGTGTAAAAAATTTATTTGGTGAATGAGTTTTAAAAAGAGTTTTGAATTGACTGGGAAATTTTTGACGTGACATATGATATTTAATACAAAAATTTACAATTCATAACCAAACACACAATTCAAAATTTTATTCAAAACTCATAAAAAAAATCTAATTTTTTTTTATTTAAAATATAAAAAATAACAAGGGGCATTTGTATAAAAAAAAAAAATGCACTGTTCCGGTCAACTGGTCAGATGTTTGGGAGGATAACCGATTTTTAAAAAGGATAAACAAATAACATACTTAAAAACTGAATGTGAAATTATATTTTAAAAACTCTACCAAACGGAGCCTAAATGTTTTACCAAATCTTTTATGTGTGTTTAGAGTACATAACATTTTCCATTGGGAAGGAAATCAACGAAATCAATTCCTGCGGAGTATATGGAGTGTGACAATGCTATGGCCGTCTTATAGGCAAAGTTATTGAAGCTCGACTCCAGGCCTTCACTTGACTTTGGAAAAGGTCTCCTACCCTTGTTTAGTTATTTTTTTATTTATATTTATTTATTTATTTATTTATTTTCTAAGTTTGGTAAAAAACAAAATGTTAATTAATTTTTTTTTAGGATGAAAATAATTTTAAAAAATTTTTAAAAAAATGATATTTAATTTTATTAGATTAGTTTTAATTTTTTTTAAAAAAAAAAAACTCAAAAAGCTAGTTTTGAAAATGATATTATAATGAATGTTTTTATTTTTTATTTTTTTATTATTATTGAAAAGCATGAGATTTTATATATGAAAAAGTTAGAAATCTCAAATAAATTATTAAGAGTCCAGCTTGTCTCAAGTTGAGATCAAGATTGGACTCGTCCAGTTCGGCCCATGGGGTCTATTTTTGGGCCCGTTTTGATAATCCGAACCGTTCAATATGTAGAACTCGTCGAGTACTACATGTTTGAAAAAAATCACATTGATCGGATATCAATAACTATGTGATCAAATCAGTTTTGTATAAAAAAATGGACGGTGAAACAATTAACGGTTGATAAAAAAATTGTTTTGTTCACATAACTATCGATATCCGATCAACGTGATTTTTTACAGGCATATAGTACTCGATGAGTTCTACACATTGAACGGTTCGAATTATCAAAACGGGACCCGTGGTGGGCCCCCACGGGTCCAACAGCACAGTCCCGTCTGATCTTGGACTGGACCAAAGCCACTCAATTATTAAATATTTACATAAGACCCATTTGGGTTCCACACTGATATTAGTATTTGATAATTCATTTAGGGTTTCTATTATTGCTCTTTAATATATTGCACATTTAACAATAAGTTATTTAATGAAGGGTAAATTATGCAAATAGTCTTTGTAGTTTACACGATTTGTCAATTTGGTCCCTATAGTTTCAATTTGCTCGATTTTGTCCCTTAATTTAATGAATTTGTGTCATTTTAGTCCAATAAATAACGGTTGTTAAGTTAATTTAACTGAAAGTCAAACCGTGTATCAATTTGGCACCTGTGCTTTACACGATGTGTCAATTTGGTTCTTGTAGTTTCAATTTTCTCGATTTTGACAGGGACTAAATTGACACATTGTGAAAAATACATGGACCAAATTGACACGTTGTTTGACTTTCTGTTAAATTAACTTAACAACCGTTATTTATTGGACTAAAATAACAAAAATCGTTAAATTAAAAGACAAAATCAAACAAATTAAAACTATAAAAATTAAATTGACACATCGTATAAACTGCAGAGACTAATTCCATAATTTTCCCTTTAACAAAGTATATTGAAGTAGAAGGCGGATGACCAAAAATAAAAAGAATAAAGAAAGCCTTCAAGTAGAGAGGATAACAACCTTCATGTAAGGAAGGGAAAGTCTTCATGAAAGGAGAAATCTTTACGCAAAGGGGCAAAAGTGAAGAATAGTCAAAAGTTATAAGACAATTTTACTTTGAATTTTAAATAGGAGTGCCCTAAATGTATTTATTAACTAGTTTGAAATTATTGTATATTTTTTTAAGAAAAATTGTGTCATAAATAATGTATAATTTTTTTCTTAAAGTTTTGCTAACCAATATTATTAGAACACTTGGTAACTAAACATTTTTTTAAAAAAATTTTCAAAGATTCATTTAAAAAAAAATTCACACAACGCGTCCTCCCCCTCCCTCCCAAAAAAAAAAAAAAAAAAAAAACCATGAGCATACTATCGATTTGTTTCAGAAAACAACTCCATCGATTTGTTTTATAAATGAAAATGATCTATTCTACTTTTTTTTTAAAAGGCCCATATTGGAAAACAACTCTTTATATTTTGAAAAATATCAAAATTGTAACTTTAAGGAGATCCACTTAAAAGAAAAAAAAAAACTGTGTTGACCTATGTGGAATAGGTTCAAGTTTAGTCTTCAGGTGTTTTTTTTTTTTTTTTTTTATCATAAACTTCATTTTAAATCTATAAGCTCTAACACTTGGAAAATTTGTAGTAATTTTCTTTATTTATTGTTTTATATCCCACATAAAAACTTTAAGTAAATCCCAAAATTATTTGAATTTATATTAAATATTAAAAGCCTCTCATTAGCATGTCAATTTTGGCCTCTAGGGTTAGGCTGGTTTTGAATTTGGGTTGTTTGGCATCAACTTTTTTGATTAAAATAGTTAATAAAGATAAAAAAGACTAAAATACTCAATATGACAATATGTCACATCTTACATATTAATCAATCATTTTTTTTTTCCTTCACAATCATCTATTCAACTATCCAAAAACTTTCATAAATCATCCCAAACAAAATTTTTTTTAATCTCATAAAACAGTTAAAAAGCAAACAAAAATAGTCAACATCCCAAATGAAGGCATTGTCTATGTTTAGCTCTCAACCAATGAGGGATGACTAAGAATAGTGCATAGGCAATTTTGCAATGGGCACAATGATTACTGTTGTGCATCTCTTCCGGCTCGATTTGAGTCATATTTTGATAATCTAAATTATTTATTTTAAAAAAATATAAAGTAAAATATACTTATAAAAAGTCTAATTGATTTGATATTAATAACCCTTTCATCTAATTACATTTTTATTTAGTTTTATACTGACAATTTATTTTTTATTTAAAAATGTGATTTCATGAAATCTTATTGATATCCAATCAATTTAATTTTTGACATGTATGTTTTATTCGATATTTTTTAAAAGATAAATGGTTCAAATCATCAAAATAAGACTCAAAATGAATCCCACGAGACGCATAACCATCACTATTGTATCCACTGTAAAAAGTGACCCCATATCAATGATTCTTTATCTCTCATGTATCTAATAAATGTGAATCATTATTATTTTACTCATAGAATGTTTCCATACATTATTAATTAACAGTATCACATAAGTAATATTAGATGATAATGCTAGACTACTAAAGAATTATCTAAAAATAAAATTTATACTGACGCCAATCATTATATTCCCTTTAGAATTAACTTCATTAAATGAAAATTGTCTTCTAATATATAAATCAAGAAGTTATTTATAGGTAAATTAAAAACATAGACAAATTGTGATAATCCAAACCGTATTATATTTAATTATACATGCGATTATGTGTTTGATATGGATTTGCATGATTAATTATGTGATTTATGTAATTTTGAAATTATATCTGTTGATAGCTATCGCAATTAAAACTTTGAACTGAAAATTGAAAGTCTTAGAGGTGCTAGAAACTAAAACCGACTTTCTATTTATGTATAGCATGATTTTTAGAGCCTACTGTGAAATTTGAGAAAAATACGATTCGGAATGACTTAATTGGGTTTAATTAACCTTAGAATAAGCAAACCTAAGTGGTATTAGCCTAAGGTATATATATATAGTAAGGCTTAGTTTAAGCCTTGAGATCACCTTATAGTAACAAAACACTTGCTATGGAGTTAGAGCGAGAGAGAGCTCCAAGAATTGAGAAGAGAAGCTAAAGATTTAGGACAAATTGAAGGGAAAAGCTCAAGAATTGGTTTAAGGTATGTAAAACCCAGCTAGAACTCTTGGATTAACCCATCTTTTGTTTGAAATCAAGAATTAATTTAAAGATTTAAAACCTAAATAAGTTAGGTTTTGAGTTGAGAGTTTGTTTGAGCTAAATTCAAGAAATTGAGCTTTGATCTCTTTAACTTTGTTTAATTTGAGTTCAATCTTGTGAATACTTCATGAAATGAGCTCTAGGGTTTTCATTTAACAAGATTTGTGTAAGGATCATGCATGTATAATATGTATTTTGAATTTTATTATGAGATTCTTGCATTTATGGAAAAGATGAGATCTTGATTTTGAACTTTAAGCAAGATTGATGTGTTTGAGTTGAAATTACACTTATATAATGTTAGGATCTCACATTTTTGAAGTGGTTTTACATGAATTGAACCTTGAAAATGAGTTTGGAAACTTGGAATTTGAGCAAATTTCAGACTGCTTAGGAAAACCTAGAACCACACGTGCAGAGCTCATAGCTACACGTGTGAAACCCAGAACAAAATAGAGCCGAGCATTTTGCTTCATACGTTCGGCACCTTCTGCATGTACGGAAAATAGGGAGAAAATCTGTTAATTTCTGTTAACCTCTTCGACTCTCTGAGTCTATTTATAAGCATATTTAGACCCTTCGAAATGTCTAAAGGTAAATAGAAAATGAAAGAACCGTAAAATGATTAAATAAAGGAAAAGGCTAAGGAATGAATGAATAGTTTACCGAATTCATACATGTGTTATGTTGTGTAGGTTACCCGCCAGAAGGACCACTGCACGGCCAATATCACTATAAGTAATACGTTTGTAAATATATGTTCTTAATTATTATTTTGGAACAATATGAATGTTATATATGCATATGTACTTCTGAAATTATATTATGATATGACATGTATGGGTTTTGATTAATGCTTTACGAATGTTATAAAGTGCTATACGAATGTTATAAAATGAAGGATAATGAATTATATGTGGGCCCAAAGCCATTTTGTTATATATGGGCCTAAGGTCGTTTTGCACATTGGAACCGAGGTCGTTTTGTTATATATGGGCCTGAGGTCGTTTTGCAAATTGGACCTAAAGTCATTTTGTTATATGTAGGTTTGAGGCCGTTTTGTATAATTGGACCTGAGGTCGTTCCGTAACATGTTAAACCCGAGATTGATTGTCAAATTTGAGTGTGAATAAAACTATGGATCGTTTTTACTTTTGAAAACATATTGTTATGTTAAATATGCTCGATGGATCAAACTCATCTATTAACCCTTTGCACTGTTATTACTCATTGATCTTCGCTCACTCCCTATTTTATATGTATGTAGGTATCAAGGAAATTAGCCTTAGAGTCAGCCTGAGGAACTGTCTATGTGGACCTGTTATACCAAGCCTCCAAGATGGAGCTTTTGTCTTTTTGGTGTTATATTTTATGTTCAGTCTTTTGTTTGGTTTTTGTCAAATGGGTTTGTGAATTTGTAAACTTAATGTTGATGACTGGTTTTTGTCAAATGGGTTTGTAAATATATAAACTTAATGTTGATGACTCCTATGTATATAAGGTATGTTAGGAAATCATGATATGTATATGAGAGTTTATCCTGATCATTTAAGCACTGCTCAATGGATGTTATACTAAATATTTGCTTCTGCTTACGGCCCCGTTATTAAAAACATTTGATTTTCGTATGAGGCCGTAGGTAATCATGTGATTATTGGCCGGTTATAAACCAAACTTTTAGGAGCAAGTTTGGATCATAACAGTATGGTATTAGAGCACGAGTTAATAGCTCACACACTAGTCTATTTGAGCAATAAGGAGTCTAGAAAAGAGTTAGGACCATTTGCATTTGTGTTACAAGTGTATGAGTTAAGAGGTGAATCCATGATCTTTATGTGAACATGAGAATGCAAGATCTAAATACAAACGTGCTTTCCTAAGCTTCTTATTGAATATGAAGTATATGAGAATATATGGGTAAGTTTGATTATTGTTTGAACATGAACATGGAAATTGTGTAACCATGTGTATGTTTCTAATCTTAGAATAAGAAGTGACCTATGTGCGAACCTATGTGAATTAATGTGTAATTTTGATATCGATACTGAATGTGCGACTTATGTGAACATGAACATATGAACATGAAAGTTATATAATTTATGTGAACCTACATGTGCAACTCTGTTGTTGATGTATGTTTTATATATATAGCAAAATGGTGAAAACAAGGGTGGGTGAATTGGAGGAGTTTACCTCCTCTCAACTTGATAGATTGGAAAGAATAGTAGAAGAAATGACAAAGGCCTTGAGACATCAAAAGGTGTTAGACCCTGCCCTGACATCTGAGGCCAACATGAACTGATTTTTGGAATGAAAAAGAAGGAGACAAAGCTTTGATATGAAAAAAACTTCACAAAGAATAAGAAATGGAAATTAGAAACATTTACGCAAGATAAATTCAATCAAAGAAATGATTTAGCATCGATTTGTTCAACATGTGGGAAAAAGAACAGTGGGATTTGTTATCGACTTTTCGAGACTTGTTATAGATGTGGCGAAATGGGTCATAAGGTAAGGAATTGTCCCCAGACTAAACAAAATGTGAATTGGCCTGCTACCTTAGTTGATTTTGTACCAATGGCAAGACCTTACGACAAGTGAAATTGCTAGCTAGGAGAAAACACTCAACATACTAGGACTGTTGTTCTAGGTACCTTTACTATTCATGAACGAATGCCTATGTGTTGATTAATTAGGGACTCTTATATATATACACCTTTGCTCAGAATGTTAATTGATTCTGGATATATAAACTATACCTCTGTTTAGGATGATTGTTATAGTACTTATTCCTACTAACTAGACCATTGGGGCTATAACTCTACAATTATGTGACTAGAATGGGCACCCCATAAAATGAATATGTGTTATGTGTGATTATGTACCTTGCTTGTTTAACGCTGACTGGATTATTTGAATCACGAATTTGTGATTATATAACCTACTTCGAATTTTTGCATGACAAATTCTATATTATGTACTACCAAGGAACTTTATGTTATAAATAATTGTATATCTGTGTATTTACATGTGAACTTATTTGAAGAAACTATATTGTGTAAGATCTGAGATACTTTGATATGAACCATTATGATGTATGATCTTGAGAACAGATGAACTAAAACGATTGTGAGACTTTGGATGAAATCTCTAGGCGAATTGATTGTGACCCTCAGAACTAAACGTACCTTGTTTGAGAATGATGGGACAAAACCTTTAATTGATTTAATCTGATAGAACCTTTATTTGATTTGATTTGATGAGAACCTTTATTTAGTTTGATTTCGTCACGGGAGAAGTACGAATTGTTTATGAACAAATGACCGGGTTATATTATGATAAGAATTGCATGTGGATTGCTAACAACAGACATGAACACTATTTAGAACCAACCTTCAACTATAGGGAATATACGTGGTATAGATGACTTAGAATACGCAGGGTTGATAATTGACTGGTTTACCAATGGCTACTTCTGTGTTACAGTGTTTTAACCTGATGCTGTTGGGGTTGTTAATCGTGAATTATTTTGATTATGAACACTACTTGAGATTAAAAAAAAAAAAAAAAAACCTTGACCATCTGGAAGTATATGGATTTAGTATGTTATGTAATTAACTAGCTTAGTATTAGCATGCCTTATAATTGATATTATGGGGATAAGAGAATTATGTACATCATGTGATTGATTATTTCAGTGTAACCTTTGTTGATTTGGGAATTGGTATATGTAGCTCAATTTTTTCGCGCTTGCCTTTCGGAAGTCGGAATAAGCCCTACAGTTCGAACTCCTGCGGTTCTAAATCTAATCTCACAAGTGCAATGTGAAATTGATAATCACCAAAGAGTTCAAATCTGGCAAATCTTTTGAAAAATCGATTTGAATCAAATTGCCAAAAATGGACTGCTTTGCCAGATACAGAGTCGCCACCTAAATATTTTTTGAAAAATTTAGGAAACCCATGACTCGTACCAAAGGCCACATGTCCATCATCACTAAGATTATCTCAGCTCGGGAACTTAGTTATGAGAGGGGAAGCTCATGAATACATTCGAGCACCCCCTCTCGCGTGATCAAAGATTGGCCTCTGCTAATCATGATATGATTTTTATCAACATTATATGCTCTTGTTCCGGTTTATTAGGCTAGCATTACTATGTGATGCGCACACACACAAGTATAGATTAACTTGTAAGATTTGGAACATCTTGAGTTCATATTTGTTTTGGAAATTATTTTGAAATATGTACCACTTGAAAAAGTGATCGTATATGAACATTACTCAAATTATTCCAATTCAAGCAATAAGCCCTTATCCACAGACATTCAAACAATTATAGCACTTAAGCAATTAGCCTCATGGCAAGCATGCTAAACATGGCATATGACTAATGCAACACATGCGACATGCAACTAAAATAGGCTACTTAATATGATATGTGAAGCAATTAAATAGCATGTGGTCTAAGCACGTATTCAAGGAAGTATTAAACGACAATGCAAGTAGAATGATGAACCGAGCCTTGGTGCATGCAATACAAGTGGATGCAAACATGAAGAATGCTAAACAAAACGTGATATACCCAAACTAACCATCATAAGCTAGTAAATAAAAGGGAGAAAGACGTGGGGTTGGAAAACATATACATTATTACATTGCGCTTTCATGAAGGAGAGTTTGAATAAGCTAAGCTAATCAACTAACTAATTAAAGCTAAGCTAATTAAGTTAACTATTACAGACCAAAATAAATAACTAGCTAAACTAATTAACTAATTATTACAACAAATGATTCAACTAACTATTCTAGTTAATTAACTAATTACAAAACGAAATTGAATAACTAGCTAACTAACTAATTAATTACAACACTTTACAAAATTAATTAGCTACAACTAATTAATTACAACAATTTAAATTAAATATGCTCGGTATGCGAAGAATGCTCATGCACATGCTCGGTTTCCACCCAAAAAGCCACTGTTTTGCTTTTGAAGAGCCTCTGTTGCACAATAGAACACCAACACTGTTGCCCACTTCCAAAATAACTTTGCTCTACTTGAAGAACATACTGCCAAATTTTGTATCAGTGGCCGGCCGGCCAGTGATGAAGGTTACTGGCCACCAGTGATGGCTGGCCGGCCATCAAAGGTGGTCTGTCGACCATCTACCGGCCATGGAAAGTGGCTTGCCGGCCACTGCTGCCTAGTTCTCCTTACTGCAATAGAGGACAAACAGAGCATGTACAGAGTATTTCAAGAGCTTGTTTGCACCACTCACTACTCCTTTTCATGAACAAATCAAAGGAGTAGCAAGTTTGGTTCACAAACCATCTATGGATGCAGTTTCATTGCATGATGGCTCATGAAACCAAGTGTGCAAGTTCAATGAATGCAATGAAATGAGATTCTCAAAACCACCTCCTTATCATGGAAGATCAAGGGAAGTAGTGACCTTGGAGACTTGAATCATTTCATCACTAATGGGTATGAAATGGTTCAAGTTTTCATGTGTTCAATTAACGTCTGATTGAATACAACCAAATTATTATCTTTCACTATTTTAGTCCCAATTTTAGTTCATTTTAAATTACCAACCATTCTTTAATGAATTGAGTCCAAAGGGTGAGTTTAAGTCCTTTAATAGAAAGAGGGCACAAACCAAAAGTTATTTTAGGCATAAAAGAGACCTCATACCATTGGTAATAAACCCCCTAAGGGATTAAACCATTAAGCATGACACCTCAATCTCATGATTTAAACAAACAAGTTGTTTGAACCACTTTCAAAGCAAAACAAAAAGCCAAGAAAAGAGGGAGGTTGTAGAGATTATTAGTGATGAAAATGAGTGAGAAAAGCATAAATAAATGCTATCAATTCAAATAAGACGGTGTCTAAGGCCTAGAACACCAAACTCATGAGGATAATTACACTACAAGCATGCAAAACAAAGCTCAAATGCAACTAACACTTAAAAACAATGCTAAAACAGTCTAAAAAAAGTTCTAAAACATGCTGGAATTGAGCTAAAAAAAAGCTAGACTAACATGCTAACATATGGCACAAACTAGGCTAGTAAGTAAGACACAAGGAAGGGAGGCTAACCCCTCCAAATTTGGACTTTAAAACATGATTTTGGCTACTGAAAAAGCTCTGAAAATCAGTGTTTAAAAGTTCAAAAAAAGATAGTAAAAGGGTGGGAAACACAAGGGAAAAGGCCTTCAAAGCAAGGTACGAAGAATGGTGGATCACCCCTCAACCTTTAATGGCCTTAGAACCCAAGTTTTAACCCAAAAATATAGAAGTTTTATAGCCCAAAAATTGTTGAAAAATAGCAAGTACAATAGTAGAGAAAGCAAGTGAAGGGACAAAACCTTAAACCTCTTGAAGATGAGAAGCAATTCAATTAACAAAACCAAGATAAAACACCCTTCAAGAGCTCAAACCAAGCTCAAAAGTGCCTTATCTCAAAGATCAGAAAGTTTGGTTAAGGGTGTATAGGCAAAGGATAAGAATTTGTAAGCAAAAGTATAGAGATTTGCTAGAGAGAGAGAGGAAAAATTTTGATCTCAAAATTTTCTAACCTTAAAACATGAGAGAGGGATCTCCTATATATAGCAAGCATGAATTCCCTACAAGAATATCTAGCCTTACACGTGGGTGCAAATGGATGCGTCTGTGCAAACAGTTGGCACAGCTGACATAAAATATCTGTAAAAAAAACTGGTGGCTGGTATGCCACATCAGTGGCCAGCAGCCAAAAAGTGATGGCCGGCAGCCCACCAGGAGCTGCAGGCTTGAAAAACACAGGGTTTGGTCCAAAAACAGAGCAACATATATGCAGGGTTTGAAAGGCTCAGAGCTACGGCTCTCTGTTGAGGACTTCAAGCACTGGACGAGCATTTAGACTCATAATCAGGTGCACATGCAATGGTATCCAAGTTGTAAGGGCCATCAAAAATGGAATGTCTACAGTATATGGATCCACTTTATATTTCTGATGCCTTCTGACTAACCACAGATGACGGTGATGAATCAGTGAATTACATGGCAAAACACTTGTTTCCTTGCATAGTTTCTACGACTTCTAAGAATTTCAAAGGAATTTCCTCATGGATGTTAAAGTTGAAGCTTTTAACTATATGTTTTAGGTTTTTACAATTTAATGGAAGTTTTGAGCTTTCAATTAGTAAATTGAGTTGTTTTTGAAGTTGTGATTCGTGTTTGAAGTTGGAAATTCATGTCCATGGTTTAGATTTTCTTGCTTGGATTATAGGTTTTATGCCAATAAAGGAATCAAAGAATGTGTTTGGGAAATTTTATGGTAGGAGAGATTAATAGGAATATGTTTACTGAATACAAGAAGCATTGAGTTAGAATTAGTAGTCTTATATTAGACTGATTGAAGAATTTAAAATTCGTTTGTATGGACAGTTAAACCTAAGCTGAGGTAGAGGAACAAGATAATCCCAATGGTGAAGGTTGAATGGATAGAACATTATGGAAAAGAAGCCACGTGGGAAATGGAAAAAGAAATAAAAAAGCGATATTCGGATTTGTTTTCGACTTAAGGTAAACAAGTTTGGAAGACCAAACTTCCTAAAAGGGGGAAGACTGTGATAACCCTATCCGTATTATGCTTAATTATGTGTGTGATTATGTGTTTGATATGGATTTGCATGATTAATTATGTGATTTATGTAATTTTGAAATTATATCTGTCGAGTGTAGGAGTATCTGTTGCAATTAGAACTTTGAACTAAAAATTGAAAGCCTTAGAGGTGCCAGAAACCAAAACCAACTTTATATTTGTGTTTAGCATGATTTTGAGAGCCTACTGTGAAATTTGGCAAAAATACAATTCGGAATGACTTAATTGGGTTTAATTAGCATAAACCTTAGAATAAGCTAACCTAAGTGGTATTTGCCGACGTTATATATAGTAAGGCTTAGTTTAAGTCTTGAGATCACCTTATATTAACAAAACACTTGCTATGGAGTTAGAGAGAGAGAGAGAGAGAGAGAGAGAGAGAGAGAGAGAGAGAGGGCTCCAAGAATTGAGAAGAGAAGCTAAAGATTTGGGAGAAATTGAAGGAAAAAACTCAAGAATTGGTTTAAGGTATGTAAAACTCAACTAGAACTCTTAGATTAAGTCATCTTTTGATTGAAATCAAGAATTAATTTGAAGATTTAAAACCTAAATGAGTTAGGGTTTTGAGTTGAGAGTTTGATTGAGCTAAATTCAAGAAATTGAGCCTTGATCTCTTTAATTTTATTTGATTTGAGTTCAATCTTGTAAATACTTCATGAAATGAGCTCTAGGGTTTTCATACAACAAGGTTTGTGTAAGTATCATCCATGTATAATACTCCCTCCGTCCCAAAATATTAGTTCCTTATTCCATTTTTCATTGTCCCAAAATATTAGTCCCTCTTCAAAAATCAAGTACAAAAATAATATAAATTTCCTAGTTTGCCATTCTTTTAAATTCACAAATAAAAAAGTACAATTATGACATTGATATTCCCAAAAAAATGTACTATCAAAGGGTAATTTTGGAAAATCAACTTTTTAAAAGTGCAATAATTGTACTACTAAAAAAAGTTGAATTCCCCAAAAGGGACCATTATTTTGGGACGGAGGGAGTATATATTTTGAACTTTATCATGAGATTCTTGAATTTATGGAAAAGATGAGATCTTGATTTTGAACTTTAAGCAAGATTGATGTGTTTGAGTTGAAATACACTTATATAATGTTAGTATCTCATGTTTTTGAAGTGGTTTTACATGTATTGAGCCTTGAAAATGAGTTTGGAAGCTTGGAATTTGATCAATTTTCGGACTGCTCAGGAAAACCCATAATCGTACGTATGGAGCTCACAGCCACGCGTATGGAACCCAGAACAAAACAGAGCCAACCATTCTGCTTTTATTGCATGTGCAGGCCGTATGTGCGGCACCTTCCGCACAAGCGGTGTGTGGAAAACAGGGAGAAAATTTGTCAATTTTTGTTAATCTCTTCGACCCTCTGAATCTGTTTATGAGCATGTTTAGACCTTCCAGAATGTCTAAAGATAAAAAGAAAACAAATGAATTGTAAAATGATTAAATAAAGGAAAAGGCTAAGGAATGATTGAATTGTTTACCGAATTCGTATATGTGTTATGTTGTATAGATCACCACCACATGACCAATATCACTGTGAGTAATAAGTTTGTTAATATATGTTCTTAATTATTATTTTGAACAATATGAATGTTATATACGTATATATACTTCTGAAATTGTATTATGATATGC
The DNA here is from genome assembly GCA_025200525.1 of Camellia lanceoleosa. Classification (NCBI taxonomy): domain Eukaryota; kingdom Viridiplantae; phylum Streptophyta; class Magnoliopsida; order Ericales; family Theaceae; genus Camellia; species Camellia lanceoleosa. The sequence continues at coordinate 55,431,095 of CM045766.1, forward strand.
CATGTATAAGTTTCGATTAATGCTTTACGAATGTTATAGAGTCCTATATGAATGTTATAAAATGAAGGATAATGAATTATATGTGGGCCCAAGGTCATTTTTTTATATGTGGGCCCAAGGTCGTTTTGTACATTGGACCTGAGGTCGTTTTGTAACATGTTGAACCCGAGACCGATTGTCAAATTTGAGTGTGAAGAAAACTATGGATCGTTTTTACTTCTGAAAACTTATTGTTATGTTAAATATGTTCTATGGATCAAACTCATATACTAACCCTTTGCACTATTATTACTCATTGTGCTTCGCTCACTCCCTATTTTATATGTATGGAGGTGATCAATAGGGAGATCAACCTTAGAGTCAGTCTCAGGAACTGTCTATGTGGACTTGTTATACCAAGCCTCCGAGTTTTTTCTTTTTGGTGTTATAGTTTATGTTCAGTCTTTTGTTTGGTTTTTGTCAAATGGGTTTGTGAATATGTAAACTTAATGTTGATGTCACGCTCCAAGCTCCGTGACAACGCCGCACACTCATTTAAGTGAGCATGCAAGGCTAAGAGTCCAATACATAACTAACAATGTAAAATACTCAAATTAAATCCTTAAAAATCATAATGCTAAAAACCATGCAAATAGATAATTCTTATCATATGAAATTATCCACCAAGTCCACTAATAAAAATAATAATAATAATGATCCAAGTACTTAAATTATAGTCCTACTCTCGGCACTCCCACAAGTAAAAACCCCGCGCAGCTCTACTCCTTAGAATCTGAAAAATAAAATAAGGGTAAGCTAGACAGCCTAGTAAATAACCAACCATCACTGTTAGCTGGATCAAGTATAAAAAAAAAAAAAAAAAAAAATAGTCGATAACCAATAAATATATTTTTTGCTACCATTCAATAAATGAATAATTATTTTGTAAGATGGTTTCGTAGCTGAAAATAAAAAGGGTAGCAATACATTTTAATTGAAAAGACAATGAGATAGTTCGATGAAATTTCGTTGTTCAAAATTGATGGTTCGATATTCAAATGGTTCAATGATGCAATTCACAAAACCCAAGTCTTAGTGACTATGGTCACTTAGCCCGTGACAAGGCCCAGAACCACACATAGGCCGGTGGTAAATCTCCAAAAGAAACTAGTTTCTGTGCCAATAAATAACCCCTGAGTGATGTTCAAATTCAAATAATACACAACTTTTAAATAAAATATTCGATATTTTCAGAATAAACATTCAGTACAATTTTCATAATAGTTTCACAAAATATTCAAATAATTTTCGATGCTGTTTTATACTTGACCCATATTTTATTTTAAGAGAACATGAAGGCTATAAATAAATATTTATGATTTTAAACGATTCGATAGGAATAAAAATGAACCAACAGTGATAGAGGGTTACTTACCTCAAAAGCTTAGAAATAACACTCCAACACCAACTCCAAACACCCAGCTCTACCACTTCAATCACACAAACCTAATAAATAAAACCTCAAATAAATTAATATTTTTTTACATGTTACATACACCCACAAAAGCCCCACTATATTAGATTAATGTATTGCTTTAATATCCAAGAGATCAAACCATTTAACCCAACTTTAAAGCCAAACACAGCCTTACCCATGATACAAAACTCCATTGTTTCTATTACCCACCCAAAGTTACACTTACACATTGCACACAATTTTCAAAACCTAAGTAGGCACCTATAGATCTTTCAAATCCCCTTAATGCATTGATTGTTAAATTCCTCAACATAAACTTAATAATTAACAGTAAAGATAGATTTTACCTTAACCAATGGGTGTCCCAAAATCATCAACATGCTGCCTCCAATCCCTATTGTAGTCTCACTTGAACCTCTCTTCTCTTTTTCTTTTCTTTTTTTCTTTTACCTTCTCAAACCCTAGCCGCCTATGGAGCAATTCACAGTCTCTGTTTTGTTTGTTTTCCAAGACTTAAAGCCACAATAGGTGGGCTTATTAACCTAATTTCTCAAAGTTACAAAATTACCTATCTAAGTAATAGGAAATATAATGCCATCTCATAACTAATTCTTTGATATTAATAAATGACCCATATAAATTAATTTAATTACTAATCTATCCAATAAAATAATCCTACACGCAACTTGGGTTTTACAGTTGATGACTCCTATGTATATAAGGTATGTTTGGAAATAATGATATGTATATAGGAGTTTATCTTGATCATTTGAAGTACTGCTCAATGAACGTCATATATAATATTTGCTTCCGCTTAAGACCCTATTATTAAAAATATTTGTTTTCCGTATGAGACCATAGGTAATCATGTAATTATTAACCGGTTATAAACCAAACTTTTAGGAATGAGTTTGAGTCATGACACAAATAGTTAATTTTATTTTTTTCATCCATACTCTCAATTCTTTATTTTTGTTTTCTCCTTCTTGGCATCTTTCATGTCCCTCTCTCATCACTAGTGGCAAGCAAGAATAAAAATAAATAATAATATGGCAAAATTTCAATGACCATGGAAAATTACTACCAATGAGTACCTTATTATATATATACTAGTAGTTAATCCGGGCGATACACGGGCTAAATATATTTATTTTTAATTTTTTAAAAATAAAAATTAGTTAAATTATTTGTATTTTGAATATATAAAATATTTAAAATAATTGTTGAATTGAAGAAAAAATAAGCGTTAACTTAAAATTTAAATAATGATTTTAATTATCTATTTTAATAATTTTAGTTGTATCGTTTCATAAAAGAGTTATTTAAATCAACACATATACTAATTTTAAATAAATTATTTATATGTATTTTAATAATTTTAGTTCTACCGTACTATAAAAATGTAACTTACATAAATATATGTAATAAATTTCATAAAAATAAATATTTTTAATATTTAACTTTTTAAAAAAGTGAAAAAAGTAGAATAAAATATTTTTATTATGTGTAATTCTATCAAATTTTGTTTATGGGTAATTTAGATTAAGTAGAAGTCTTTTAAATATTAAATTCTAAAAAGAATTTTGGTAAGGGTATATTGATCAAGAATTTTAATAAAAATTAAAAAAGGAAAAAGAAAAAAGGGAGATGCGCTACATAGGAGAGAGAAAAAAAAGGGTAAAAGTAAACAATATTTTTTTAAATATTTTTTTTTGATAATTTTAGTCTTATCATTTTATAAAAGTCTTATTTAAGTCAATACATGTAATAACTTTAAGTAAATTATTTTTGTATATTTTAATAATTTAAACTCTATCATTTAGGATGAAAATTTGCGATATGACACGATAACTCGACTCGAATCGTACATGAAATTAGGGGTTTGGTTATGGTGTGCAACTTACACCTTACACCTTACACTTACACCTTTTGTGAAAAATTAAACCTTACACTTACACCTTTTTTGAGGTTGCACACCATATGCAACCCACTTACACCTTACACTTACACCTTATACTTATACTTACACCTTACATTTACACTTTTTGTGTAAGTGACACATGGTGTGTAATTACATACTTAAGAAAAGTCCTGAAATTATATTTCCTAACATGGGAAGAAATAATAACAAGCACAATAACTAATTGAAAAATAAACATCGGTTAACTCTACGCCAACTGTCATGGTAAATTGAGCGTTGGGTTTTATTTTGATAGCATAGCTGCTTTGTTTAGAAAGTTGGTTATTTTAGGTGATTATTTAATTTTTTTGGCTATTTTAGAGATATTTTGAGAAGATGGTTAAAAATTATTTTTGATTTTTTTTGATTTTTTTGTGAGAGAGAAAAGTGGGTTAAAAGTTGATAAATGACTTTTAATCCACTTCCCAAAATAGGTCTTAGATTGGCTAAAAAAGTTGTATTTAGAAAATTAGTTTTTTTTTTTTAGTTGACTTGACGGTTATGTGAGAAAAAATGAAATGATTATGGGTTAGATTTGCCATTTTATTTTATTAATTATTTTAATTTATTTTATCTTTTAATGTGTTATTTTAACCCAATATTTTTTTCCAAATAAAGCTAGCATCAAGTGGTGGACCAAAGTTGAGTAAAATGCCCAATGACTAATTGAAAAGAAAAAAAAAAATAGTTATTTTTATTTTATAAATATAGAAATAGAAGGGAGTCCATTTCTTGAAGGGTACAAGAGCAGATCATGCGTAAATAACTTTCAAGTGGTCATGCTAGAAAGTAACTGAATGGATAGATCATCGTGATTGGTAGGAAGAACGTAGGAAGAAAATAAAAGCAAAAGAAAGTTGTATCGATAAGATTGAAGTTCATACATCAAACTTAGTGAAAGAACACATCATTAATCTTAATCACGAGTGCATTTGAGAATAAACAAATAGAAAAAGAAACACAAATGTTAACACAAGTCTTCTATGAATATTGTTTAATATCGAAAAATATGTAAAAATATTAACAAGTGTAATGATTTCAATAAAAGTATATTAAAAATAGTGAAATGTGTTTTACAAATATTTTATCTTTTACTTATACTTTAAAATTTTTTGTTAACAAGACCCAAAAAGAAAATCAACAAGGCAAAGTCACCAACGACACCCAATTAAATTATAAAACTAGCAAAGCACTCATCTCAATCACTACTAAAGGCAAAACAACCTTTTATCAACCTTATGAAAGTGAAGGATGGTCTTAATCTGGAGCCCCTTTGGGTTTTCTTAAATTCAATTAAGCTCTTTAAGTTAATCCTAAGGCACACTAATCTCCTTTTCTACGCATCAAACCAACCCCAACTCCAACACCATTATGATTCACTAACAATAATTTTTTAATTTTTTAATTTTTTTTAGCATTGTTTACAATTGTATGGGAAATAATCTTGATATTAGTGACTATAATGTTACCTATGTCATTTTTTATCAAAAAATATTATGCATGTTATTTTTAGTGTTTGTTAGATATTTGGAATAACCTACAAAAGTTAAAAAGTTATAAAAAAAGTCAAAAAATCTATACTATTTGAAGAAAGCTTGTGGGGGAAGTCCAGAGGGCAAAATTATTATTTTGTTCTTTGAATTTACCTATCCAAAAGTCAAAAAGTTAGCAAGGATAGAATGGTCATTTTGATTTTATTATAATATTTTATTATACATCTTTTCGTAAAAAGTTAAAAAATTATCCTATATATATATATATATATTTTCTCTACTTTATTAGCCATAAAATCAAAAAGTACACAGTTGTTTGGGATGTGTATGTAGTGCACTTTTTGACTTTTTAGTTAAAAAGGTAAAGAAAAAATATGTATATTTAGAATAACTTTTTTGACTTTTTACAAAAAGATGTGTAATAAAATATTGTAGTAAAATTAAAATTACCATTCTATCCTTTTTGATTTTTAACTTTTTGACTTTTGGATAGTTGAATTCAAATGGCAAAATAATAATTTTTTCCTTTAAGCTTTCCTCTACAAGATTTTCCTAAATAGTATGAACTTTTTAATTTTTTTAATAATTTTTTGACTTTTTAATTTTGTATGTTACCCCGAAATAGTGGCAAGGCTCATATGTAGTTATCCTACCTGGTAGAATGATGGGTTTGATTGGTCGTAGTTTTCTTCGCTTGACAATTTTTAGTGTATTTGTGTGTAAAATTATAATGTAAACTTGAAACTGAAACAAGAAAATAAAACTCAAATTGACATTGGAAATCAAAAATGAAATTAAACTTACAATTGGAATTAAAGAATAAAAATAAAAATAAAAATAAAAAATAAAACCTAAAACAGTATGTGATTAAAACTTATGTTTGACATATGTCCTTAAAACAAAATATGGTCCTTGCTACAGTATTCACTAGTACGTGGAAGCAAAGTTGCGAAAAATGTACGCCAAATTAATTCAATGGAGAGCTGTTTAGGATTATTGGTGACTGTTTGGAAGGTCTAAAACATGACTCTTCTAACAAGAAATTGGGTCTGGCTCGATTCTAGCAGTGTTTTATCCCAATTCAAATTGGGGCAGCGGTGTGCATGTGGTGAACCCACGTTTGGATTCTCCAATATGTGCAATTCACAAATTTCATACTTTAATTACCAATATGAGACAAGTTTTGTTAACCTTTCTCAAATGGTGCACTTTAACATTAATTTTTCGTTCATCTATTAATGATTTTATTAAACAAGTAAATGTGAGTTCCATTTTAATTACTATACAGAGGTGGTGAGTTAACACATCACCAGTTGAACCCACCTTAAAAGGTGTGTGAGTCCCAATTTAATGTTAACTAAAAGTTCATCAAAAATCTTAATAATACAAAACTATTTTCCAACATCCTTGCATATAAACAATGCAAATATGAAAAGTGGGATTATTGATATTATCATATAATTCTTCAATTGTGAAGAACAAGAGGTCATGTTCTCCTCGAAATAAATTAATTTAGGAGTTGTTTAGAATGATCTAAATAAGTGTACTGTTTGATTTTTTTTATAAAATATGGGTTGGGTATGGGTTGGATTTGAAGTGATGTGGTAGAGATGTGATGTGACTTAAATAAGATGATGTGACTTAAATAGGATAGTGACTTTTTGACTTTTTGAATTTTTTAAGCTAGGCCTTAAGATCTTTCCCCCTCAAAGGTCATCTCTTCTCTTCTATTTTTATTTATTTTTTATTATAAGAAAGTTTATAACAAGTGGTATCATAGATTAGATAAAGATGAAAAATCTAAAATACCTAAGATATTGATTTGTGATCATGTTTTAATTTTAAATAACGAATGATAATTCCAATCAAATAATCAAAAACAAATCGACACAACGATTTAACGTGGAAAAATCACAATTGGAGTAGCTCCAATTGTGATAAAAAAATCACGGGTCAAAGTCACAAAACAATCCATTAAGGAGACAAAAAAGAATTATACAAGTGTACTCTCAATTACTTAGCGAATCCACGCCCAAATTGAACCGACCCCAATGTGCATCTTCTAACATTGTCTTCACCTCGGAATTATCTTGTCCAACATTGAATCCACAACGTGAATGTCGAATCCACGATGATGAGCCATGTTGAAATCCACCAAAGCTTCAGGCTCAAGTTCGTCGAAATCCACCAAAAAACGACTCTCTCTTTTGTGAATAAAACAATAATAACAACTTTTAATGTTCGACAATCTGAAGTCCGTTGATCAATCAATCACTTTCTATATACCAAAGAAACTCATATAAAATAGTCTCAAATATAAAACACTTTATTTTTTCTTCCTTTCTAAAAATCTGGACGGCTCAAATCCTAAAACAGCGAACAACACACTTTATAGAAAACAGGATCACGTAGACCGCTCGAGTGGTGTGACTAAAAGCGGTGTGAAACAAATAGGTTGACTGTTTGAGCACAACTTTCACCTCTTGAGCAGTAAAATTTTCTTCTCAAAAATTCAGACGTTCTGCAAAAAATAGTAGATGGTCTGTTTCTTCACTCGAGCGAACAAATGACTGCTCGAGCGGTCAAATAACTTCGACTGCATTTTTGCCTTTTTGCTTCGAGGGCGCTGCCTCTTAACCTCGCCTTGGTGCTGCCCCGGACCCGTTATGGGGCGCTGCCCCCTAAATCTCGACGAGTTGACCGGGTAGCTCGATCCCTGTACTTAGTCAGCGAAGTGGCAAACATAAAAGGATTGAGATCACAAACTCCTCTGCAAGACACAATTCAGGTTGGATTCACATCTAAATACTCATAGTCTCATTGAAACAAAAGAACAAATAAAATTGCAATTGAAATAAGTTTTGTTAAATGAGATTGCCAATTACAAAAACTTAACAAAAGATGTAGTAAAAATCAAGGCATTTGTTGTCAATATGATTGGGATTAGCAAGCGGTTCAAGAAATCTCTAGGGGAGACCAAAACACTAATCAAAATACTTAAAAGAGTGACAAAGATGGTAGAAAACACACATTAAAAAAATAATAAAAAAATTATATGTATATATATATTTAAAAAATAAATAAATAATAATAAAATAAAATAAAATTGAGAAAGATGATTTCTTGATGTAGGAAAAAGCAACAATCAGTGTTAATGCCTCAAAGTGACAAAAAAAGGTCTCTACAAGTTCTAATGATTTGTAATATTTGTATAATTTAACCTTGGGCCAAGTTTTTTATTTTTATTTTTTTTATTTATTAAAAAAGGAGTAGGGAATTCACATGACTAATAAGGTTTTGATATCACTATTTTAGGTATTAACTCCTTAAAAATCGGTTTACAAGGTGAGGGTGTCCAAGTATCTAGACAATATAATATATAATGCATATTCACTAATTGAGCAAATTAGTTTGAAATTCTCATTCATATCTACCAAACTAGAATGCTTTCCTTTTTACTAACTACTGAGAAAAGATGGCAGTGGTTGCATAAGCTACTTTCAATTCTTCTCTTAGTATCCATTTCTACAAATATATATATATATATATATAAATCTAACCCACAACCACTATAAACACATTAGTACTAGCGTAATTATACAACAAGATATTCACAAGTAACTCTTTACACCCACCACAGATTCGAAGGTGTGACTCAACACTTTTTTTTTGGGGGTTTTGTGTGAAATCTCAAAGTGGACTTTTTATATATTTAAATTAATTTTTTTTATTTGACATTATTTTCCTTACATGACTATTCTAGTAATTAAGATAGGATTTACAACCTTTACTCTTGGGACCATTGGACAGTTAATTTTTTGTTTTGTTAGAATTTTAGTGAAGAATCACATGAAAAACAACAAATATGCGGTGACAAATAACACGGGAACATATGTGAATGTGAGTATGCATGATTTCTTTTTCTTTTTTTCCCTAACAGAATGTTTGGGTCAACTTGTGTTCTACTTAACTAATCTCGAGACTTCAAAATTAATGACCGGACAAATATCTAGTGGCCCTTTGAAAAGCACACAACATGTTAATAGTAAGCCTTATTATAATCATAAAATGTAAAATGGAAAACCAACAATTCTGTAAAGCTTTCATGCTATTACAATATCAACCTAGAGAGGAGTCATTAGTTCATATCATCTCCATAATCATTTGCTTTACAATCTTATTCCATCATTAACCAGCAAATTAATCATGACATCAACTTCAATATTAATCCAAACCTCTACTATGATTTTCATGTCATAATCCTGCTATAGCTTTTACTTCAACAATTTATGTTAGGTAAAGATATCATTCAATTGTAATATTTTGTATTTAGAATTTTATCTAGAAACAATAATGTATGGTTCATATTCATGATGTACATAGACCCACTATACACCAATTAAATCTCAAGCACAGTTCTCCATTCATGGTAATTTTCTTGACAATTTTTCGTGTTAAGTAGGGTTTTCCATCATTAAAACTGACTCAAGTTTAAAACTGATTCGAAATAGTTTATTTAATTTCAAATAGGAAAAGGTTTTCCTCTTAACTCATTAACTAGGAAGTTTTACAACCCAAGGGACAAGACAGTTTATAATTGGTCACTTGTTCTATTTAATTTTGTATCAACTTTTTTGCAATCTTGTTAATGCAATTTGGTCAAAGGCCCCCATAATAAAACTTTAATACATTAAGAATAAGTACATAATTTTTTTCTTAAACAGTTCAGCACATACCACTATTACAAAAATATCCTTAGTGACTAATTTAATATTTTAAACTTTAAAATGATATAACTTTTGATTTAGATGTCGATTTTTGATAAAATTAGTATTTTTAGGCCTCGTTTGGGAACAAGCTAACTTAGTAACTTTTTGGCTATTTGACTAAAATATGAGCTAAAAAAAATTAGTATGCTTGGGATGACTTTTTGACTTTTTACGAAAAGATGTGCAAAAAGTAAAGAGAAAAGAGAATCTTTGACTTTTTGGTATGGGTTGTTGGCTTTTGGATTTTTTTAGTGACTTTTTGACTTTTTGGCTAAAAAAACCACTTGCCAAATGAGACCTTAGAATCCTCTCATCAAAATCAATCAAACAAGATCTAGATTTAAAATAAAAAATTTAACATCGAAATTGACGTAAAAGTAACATTTTACTTTGTTTAATAGTAAAATGTTATTTTGATTCACAGTAAAATGTTACTAACTACTAGAGTAACACTTTACTGTCTTCTTGAACAGGGCATCAGTAACAAAAAAAAACAAAATAAAAGCAAAAAAACAAACAATTAGAGTATGAACTGAAAGAAGTTTTATGAGTTCTTTCGCTACAAGTTCACAAATAAGTCAACAACAATCAATAAATAATTATTCAAATCAACAATTCAGCAAAACTCTCCTTAATCACACTGGGTTTCTACACCCACCACCACTACTTTCATCAAAACCCAATCAAGACCCAACATTTTGAAACTTTTCACACATGGTTTAAAGAACACGTATGTATGGGCAAATGTAGCTATATATTATAACTTAGTTCGATTGGTATTTTGAATTTTCTTTCATATTTTAAATAGGTTCATACTTTGCAAAGGACTGAAAATGCCACATATTCTGAAGAGATTAATATATTGGCAAATGGTCCTTATAGCATGACAAGAAGGTTTATCGGTTATATAACTAATGGGTTCTATTTTCGAGTCAAGGCCATGGATGACCGTCTAGATAGTCAAAATTCTGGTGTAATTTTGAAAGCAGATACTATTAGTTATGTTAGCCGGAAAGACAAAATCCTCATGTGGGGGCTGTGTACTATTATGGACAAGTGACAGATATCATTGAAATCTAGTACAACAATGCAATGAAGTATGTATTATTTAAGTGTAATTGGATTGACAATGTTTGGGGAGAAAAGAAGATAATTTCAAGTTTACATTGGTCAATTTCAACCATTTGTTGTACCGAGATGATCGAATTACCAATGAACCTTTCATTTTGGCATCCTAAGCTAAGCAAGTTTGGTATGTTGCAGACTATATAGAACCAAATTGACAAGTGGTTGTCAACATTTCTCAAAGGGGTTTATTTGATATGTATTCTACTAATCTAGAAACTGAGCTATATACGAGTCAACAATTAGAAGAAAATATAATAGTCCGTGATGAAGAAGTTGGCTGGTTGAGGAAGTCGTAGAACGAGAAACTGTTGATGTTGAGTTAAGATATTTTGTAATAATTTTTTTGGGATTTTGTAATGAGACAGTAAATTGTCATGCTTTAATGAACTATATAATTAGGCATGCTACATTATTTAACAATTTCATGTGTTTCCAATTTATTCATTATGTTTGTATTATATTCATTTATATAATGGCCTGTTAAATTATTAACTTCAAACTATTCTCTATATTTTCAATTGTATTTCTTACAAATTGTTATGGCACGAAAGAGGAAGCTTAATCATCCCTCTTGTACTATGGCTGATGTTTTGTGTATGCAAACACAATCAACACCATCACAGCCACTGATACATCCACTACCATCATCACAGTTGTCCCGACTAGCATCACCTTCACAGCCTACCACAGTTATACAAATTTGTTATGTATTTAAATTATATTAATTAAATTATTTCATTTTCATTATAGATAATTTGGGTAATTTCATATGCTAGGATTAATGACTTCTTCACATATCACCTTAGGTATAAGAATATGTTATGTATTTAATTTATATGTTGTTTATTATATTCTTATATAATTTGTTTATTCTTATGATATGTTCCAAATCCAGTAACTAATTCACAAGCCATCTCAGGTATAACAAATGGCTATGTATTTAATTATATAAATTCAACTATAAGTTATTTATTATCAATTTTTATAATTTGTGTTTTTTTTTTTTCCATTATTCCTCACATACCTTACAATTTCTTTATTTTCCACTTGAGGTCGAGGATCTGTTAAAGGCATTAAAGATTAGGGTACGGGCAAGAAGTTGGCCATTGATTTTGGTGCTGACTTCTATCCTATGGGAGATAATGTGTGTAAGTTAAACTAGCCAACTTGGGTTGGTACGTAATGGGAACATTGTTTCTCTTACATACGTTGATTGAATCCAAGTGCCTAAGGATATTCCTAAATCAATATGGGCGGGCGTTAAGGTAAAAACATATTTAGTAAATTATTTAATTATATTATTAATTGAACTAATGATTTAAATTGTATTGTAGGATAATTTACAAATTTGTCCAGAGGGGTACAAATCATGCTGCTTGAAAAAGTGCAATGACTTGTGGAAGGACCACAAAAGTATTTTAATCTTTTAAATCTCATCCTAATATCAAAGACATGGTGCCTTTGCAAATTGTTCTAGAATAGTGGTATGATCTTATTGATTATTGGAAGACTATGAACGTAGAGGTATATAAAATAAGTTAATTATGAAGCATGTAACTTTAGAAAAAATACTAACTTTGTATGCTTGCAACTTACATTTATGGAAACTTTATAGGAAATTGCAGTCCACAATGCTGGAAGTCGTTCATTTCATTATATTAATCATACGACAGGACGTGCTTCATTTACTTAGATTCCACAGAAGGTATAAATTACGTGGATAATAATTAATTTTTAAATTTTTAGATGATTGTTGAAGGGTTGGCCACTGATAAAATGAGTGTTTGGAAATATACACACAATCAAACTGACCTTGATGTTAGTTAAATTTGAGCCAACTCTCCATGTTGCTTGAAGATTACCACACTATTGAAGATGTTCGATACAGTGTTTTCCACAAGGTGGTCGGTGAAGATGGGCATGGATATTGTTGTACTTACGACAAGGATGTGCCTTGGAGCATAGTGTATGGAGATGCATCTAGGTCATCATAGTTAGGATTTCAGTCATCGACTGTTGTTGAGATCACCAAGCAGGTTCGTATGGAGTTGAAAGAAGAGCTAAGGGATGAGACTAGAGAGGAGTTGATGAGGAGATGAGAGTAGAGCTTTTGACACGGATGCAACAAATGAAAGCAGAAATATTGGCTATTGTATTCGAAGAAGGAAGTACAAATCACAACAAACAAATTTGGTATAAATTATGTTTTATAAATATCAAATTTAAACACAATTCTATCATTGAATATAAATACGATTAACAAATTATACCATGAATATCATAGGTACCTTTGTCACGACCCCAACCTGCTCCAAACAGGATGGTGTAGTGACTGGCCATTAGTCCCTGACTACCAAAGACCTAACAGAATAAAAATCAAATCAAACTGGACTCTTATGATAATTAGGGCAAATCTCGTTTTAAATTATGGAAGCTATTAATTACATTAGTGGAGTCCAGTGAGTTCATTAAGGCATCTATTTAGAGCAATGCTTGGCTATATAAAATGAAACATACATCATTCTTAATTACACATTTCTTTAAAGAAAGATACAACATGTACATGATTAATTATAACTTCCTTAACTCTAGCACATATACAAAAACTCTTCGAAGCTATCCTTTTCATAATGCTTCTCTTGAACCTACATATATATAAGGTGAGGGGTGAGCCATTGCCTAGTGAATAAAGTAAAGTGATAAATGAATGAATTCCAAGCTCACTAGTAAAGAGTCAAATTCCTGTAACATTCATACATTTTATAAGATCATCTCATAAGCAAAACATGATGCATGGTACATCCATTAGAACTTCTTTTATAGAATAACTGTTCCGGGTACCGGTTAGACAACGCTACACCTTCAAGTGGTTGATGAGATCTCACAAAGGCCATGGTTCTTATTGCGTCCCCTATAGCTTAGGATTGGCTAAGGATGCCATTGATTAATTCAATAAAATATACGACATTCATTCATTTAGAAGCAAAATAAGGATTTCACAAAATCATGATATATTAACAATGTTTCCAAAACTAATTTTCAAATGTAACTTTATAACAATATTACTCACAGATGGATTGCGAACAATGAGGTTTTCCCTTTCTCCAAAGCTTAACCTACACAAAGTATAAACAAGGCATTGAAAATATCTTAACTTACAAGTTCTTAAATCAATTCAAGTATTTTAGCTTAGCATTTTCTAAAGGATCTCTAGTTCTAATTCAAGTCTTTTCTAAATGTTAATCAAGTACAAAGTGTGTGCCAAAGACGTACTTTGAATGGCCCTAAATGTTCATGACTTAATGTTTCCTAATCTTTCTAAGCTCAAATTCAAGTGTTAATCATGTACAAATATGCATATTGAAAAGCCTTAGGTATCCTACAACAATTTCATATGTTTTGTATTGAAATTATCATATTTAGATGCTTAAGGTTTAAGGAAATAGAAAGAAACGAAAGGAAAATAAGTTAGGAGAGGAATTAGCATGGAACGGTCAGGAAGAAAGTGAGAGGCCTTCACTACTTTAAATATATATTTTTGTGTACTTAAACTTTTGATGTGAGACCACCACCATTGGAAACTAGACTTATAGGGCTTGAAGTTAGACCCAAGAATCACCTAAAACCGAGTTCGGATAAGAGAGATATGCTAATTTGAAGTTGTAAGGTAAAAGCTAAAACAGGGTTGGCCGCACATACACCTATCTTGGCCGCACGTACGGTGGCTTGGCTGCTCGAGCGGTTGTCTAGGCCACTCAAGAAGTTGGCCAAGGTGGGACAGATTGCATTCTGCGGGCTCTTCTTGAGCGCCCAACAAGAATAATTCGAGTTTAGTGCGTGTTCTTGTTGTTCTAACTCATTTTTCTTCATTCTAAAGCCTCAAAACTTGATGTTTGATGTACCAAAACATAAATAAATGATGTATGATCCTTGAAAACTCATTTTTTATGCATGACTTCAAGATTTAAACCAACCAAAATCAAGGTTCAATCCAAGAACTTTCCAACTTTGCTTGTTTTCAAGCATTCCCTCATTTTCTTAATTTCAATCCTTCAAAGCATGATGTTTGAGACTTCAAATCATGAATAGATGAGGTGTTTTGTAGAAAAACATTTATACGCAATGAATTCAAAGGTAAAAACAAATCAAAACATAGTTTTTTATTCAAATCTTTCAAACCATTTCTAGTTTTCTAACTTTCTCATTTTTTCTTCATTTCAATCTTAACAAATCGTAGTTCAAACAAATTCCTAACTAGTTTATAGCAACAATACTAGATAGAGGGTTGAGTTTCTTACTTTTTGGTGATTTTTCTTGAATTTCTAGGCTTAGATTGAAGCTCCTTTCAGTTTTCTTTGATTTTCTCTCATTTTCTCTCCTTTTTTCTTCTTCCTCTCAAGAATTCTTGAACTCTCTCTCTTTTCCTCCATTTTTCTCCACTATTCTCTTTTATTTTATATGGTTTGATTAGCTTAAGTAACTAATTGTCCCATTAACATGAATATCATAGGTACTGGATGCATTGAATGTCCATCGTGAACCTAGGGATTCTGAGGCCGATGAGAACCCACATACACCACCACCAGATGATGATGTAAAGCTTTCAAACACTTCCAAAACTTGTCGTTTATGAAAACTTGTCATTTAAAAACTATTTTTCCGAATCGGTTGACACACTAAAAGGGTCAAACGGCGTCAAATGTTAATGAAACTTGACACACACAACTAAGTAGTCACAAATGACTTGTAGGAAAAGATAGGAATAGAAATCGATTCTTGGTTTTAAATCTAGTGCTTAATTTCCGTTTGTGAAAAACTTATCCTTTAGAAACTCTTTTTCGAACTAGTTGACACACTAAAATAGTCAAACGGCGTCGAATGTCAACGAAACTTAATACACACGACTAACTAGTCACAAATGGCTTGTCAGAAAAGACCGGACTCGAAATCGATTCCGATTTTGAATCTAGAGCCTAATTTTCGTTTGAGAAAACTTATCATTTAAAAACCGTTTTTCGAACCTGTTGACACACTAAAATGTTCAAATGGCATCTTATGTCAACAAAACTTAACATACATGACTAACTAGGCACAAATGAATTGTAGGAAAAGAAGGGACTCAAAGTCGATTCTTGATTTTGAATCTAGAGCCCAATTCCCGTTTGTGAAAACTTGTCATCTAGAAACTCTTTTTCCGAACTGGTTGACACACTAAAATAGTCAAACCGCGTTGGATGTTAGTGAAACTTGACACACATAACTAACTAGGCACAAATGACTTGCAAGAAAAGATGAGACTTGAAACTGATTCCCGATTTTGAATCTAGAGCATAATTCCCATTTGTGAAAACTTGTACTTTAGAAACTCTTTTTCCGAACCGGTTGACACACTAAAATGGCCAACAGCATCGGATGTCAACAAAACTTGACACATATAACTAACTATGCACAAATGATTTGTAGGAAAATATGGGGCTCGAATCAATTCTCGATTTTTAATCTAGAGCCTAATTCCCGTTTGTGAAAAGTTGTTATGTAGAAACTTTTTTCTGAACTGATTGACACACTAAAATTATCAAGTGGCGTTGGATGTCAACGAAACTTGACATACACGAGTAACTAGGCACAAATGACTTGTAAGAAAAGATGGGACTTGAAACTAATTCTTGATTTTAAATCTAGAGCCTAATTCCTATTTATGAAAAACTTATCCTTTAGAAACTCTTTTTCCAACTGGTTGACACATTAAATGGTCAAACGATGTCGGCTGTCAACAAAACTTTACACACACAGCTAACTAGGTACAGATGACTTGTAGAAAAAGACGGGAGTCGATACCGATTCTTGGTTTTGAATCTAGAGCCTAATTCCCTTGTGTGAAATTTTGTCCTTTATAAACTCTTTTTCCGCACTAGTTGACACATTAAAATAGTCAAACGGCGTCAGATGTCAACAAAACTTGACACACATAGCTAACTATACACAAATGATTTGTATGAAAAGACAGGACTAGAAATCAATTCTCAATTTTCAATCTTGAGCCTAATTCCTGTTTGTGAAAACTTGTCCTTTAAAAACTCTTTTTCGAACCGGTTGACATACTAAAATGGTCAAACGATGTCGGATGTCGATGAAACTTGACACACACGACTAACTAGGCACAAATGATTTATAAGAAAAGATGGGGCTTGAACTGGTTTCTAGTTTTGAATCTTCAGCCAAATTTCTATTTGTGAAAACTTGTCATTTAGAAACTCTTTTTCTAAATCGGTTGTTACACTAAAATGATCAAATAGTGGCGGATATCAATGAAACATGACACACATGACTAACTAAGCACAAATGACTTGTACAAAAAGATAGGACTCAAAATCGATTCCGGATTTTGAATCTAGAGCCTAATTCCCGGTTGTGAAAACTTGTCATTTAGAAACTCTTTTCCAAACTGGTTGACACACTAAAATTATCAAACGGCGTTGGATGTCAACGAAACTTGATACATACGAGGCACAAATGACTTGTAAGAAAAGACGAGACTTGAAATTGATATCTGATTTTAAATCTAGAGCCTAATTCCTGTTTATGAAAATTTGTCCTTTAGAAACTCTTTTTCCAAACCAGTTGACACATTAAAATAGTCAAACGGCGTCAGATGTCAACAAAACTTTACACACATAACTAACTAGGTACAAATGACTTGTAAAAAAAGACGAGACTCGAAACCAATTCCCAGTTTTGAATCTAGAGCCTAATTCCCCTGTGTGAAAATTTGTCCTTTATAAACTCTTTTTCCGAACTAGTTGACACATTAAAATAGTCAAACGGCGTCAGATGTCAACGAAACTTGACACACATAACTAACAATGCACAAATGATTTGTAGGAGAAGATGGGACTTGAAATCAATTCCCGATTTTCAATCTAGAGCCTAATTTCCGTTTGTGAAAACTTGTCCTTTAAAAACTTTTTTTCGAATCGGTTGACATACTAAAATGGTCAAACAACGTTGGATGTCAACGAAACTTAACACACATGACTAACTAGGCACAAATGATTTTTAAGAAAAGACGAGGCTTGAAACCGGTTCTGATTTTGAATTTAGAGCCAATTTCTGTTTTTGAAAACTTGTCCTTTAAAAATTCTTTTTTGAGCTAGTTGACAGACCAAAATGGTCAAATGGAGTCGGATGTCAATGAAACTTGACAAACACGACTAACTAGGCTAAAATGACTTGTCGGAAAAGATGGGACTCGGCCCCTTGACATTGATTATTTGTTCTTTATTTTGTGTCACATATATTGCTTTTTTATTGTTGTTAATCTCACATCTGTTTATCAACCCAAAAAAAATCTCACATCTATTTCATGTCTACTACCATAAATGACTAGGGGCTATTGTATCTGTGTTTAAGCACAATTATTTGGCTAGATTTCTTATTTTGTGTTTATTCGAATATTGTTAGATTATAGGGGAATGTGTTTAATCAATACCTAATTTTAATTGTATCATCATCATTGTAGGATGTAATTAAAATTTCTTTAGATAGTTCACACCAATAGTTCAATTGGTAGAGGGGCTTTTATTAATGATGATCTGCTGTATGAAATTGATGGAGTTCAGATTGGGCCCAAATATTGCGAAGTCTTTGTCTTAAAAGCGAAAAAGTCGAATGCTTATTTGGAAACACCATCCTGAGGTCTAAGAATAGTTGAAGAAACTGTTGAAAGATATATTGCATGGCACTCGATTCATGTATATATTACAATATTATTTATTTATTTATTGAAATAAATATCAAATGTTTTACATTTTTTGTAAGCTTGAAATTAATTATATTGTAAATAATTATTTTTTTTTGGTTTCTTTTTGCAGGTGCTATCCTTTTGAGTACGTGATGATATCTTCGCATATCGATATTGGAGCTTACTGTTGATACTAAAACAAACTATAATATATATGTGTGTGTGTGTGTATTGTCGATACTTATGTTTTGTTTTGGATATAAATTTGAGTTCTTGAATTATCGAAAATTATTAGCATTGTTAGGGGTTGTTTTGTATATTTTTGTAATGAATGTTTGGTTGACAATGTATTGTTATAGGACATATATATTATTATTTGTATTTATGATTTTTTGAATGTGAATGTGGATGTATTTTATTTTAGAAAATATTAATAATTTGTACAGGGAAATAATTTTAATACATTATATATGTTTTTATTTTTTGCAACGTCTAGAACCATCGCAAAACTACAATGAATTAATAAAATATATATTTATTTTAGAAAAATAAATTTTTTGCGACAATAATAAACCGTTGTTAATGTAATCATCATTTCTTTCGATTTTATTAGCAATGGTTTCACTTGTCGCATTTACGTATTACTTCAATTCTTTCGCGATGATTTAAATTGGTGCAAAAACATTATTGACTTTAATACTCTTGAAAAATCTAGAAATCCCCTAGATATTGGTTTGTGATTATGTATCAATTTTAACCGGTAAATAACAATCCCAATCAAACAATCAAGATAAATCGATACAATGATTTTAACGTGGAAAAACCACAATTGGAGCGCCTCTAATTGTGATGAAACACCACGGGCCAAAGTCACAAAACAATCCACCAAGAAAACAAAAGGAATTACACAAGTGTACTTTCAATTACCTAGAAAATCCACGCCCGAATTGAACCGACCCCTATATGCCTCTTCCACCACGGTCTTCACCTTGAAACTGTCTTGCCCAAAGTTGAATCCACAACGCCGATGTTGAATCACGATGACGAGCCACTCCGGAATCCACCAAAGCTTCAGGCCTGAATTCCCCAGAATCCACCGAAGAAGAACACTCTCTTTTGTATAGAATAAACAAACAATCATTTGATGTATACTTCTTCCACCTTGAGTTGAATACTCAATCAAACATCAAAGAAAACTAGCAAAATTTCCATAGAAGAAAACCCTAGAACCCTCCAAGAAGATCTGGAATCCGTACCTTAAAATCTGACTGAAACACATATTTATAGAAAACTGAATCGCGATCTTCACTCGAGCGCAGGAATGGCCGCTCGAGCGGAACTTGCTCGAGCACAGGAAAGTTCGCTTGAGCGTAAAATCTCAACTTCCAGTACTTTTGCAGACATTTCAAACTTTTGGAACCAAATATTCTTTGCTTGAGTGCACAATCGGCCGCTCGAGCGGACAAGCAACTTCGAATGCATTTTTGCATTTTGCTTTGGAGGCGCTACCTCTTAATCCTGCCTGGGCGCTGCTTTGGACCCGCCAAGGCGCGCTGCCCCTTGGATCCCTGCGAGCTAACCTGGTAGCTCGATCCCCAACATAGTCAGCGAAGTGGCAAACAAGAAAGAATTAACTTTTGAAACATCTCTCTGCAAGGCACAATTCGGGTTGGATTCGCATCTAAAACTCAAAGTCTCACTGAAATAAAAGATCAAATATAATTACAATTGAAAGGAGTTTTGTTAAGCGAGATTACCAAGAATAAAAACCTAACAATCTCCCCCTTTGGCAATGCCGTGACAAAACATACCTAACAAATAAAATCCTAATCACCCTAACCCATTACAGCCAACAAAAACAAACTTTTTCAAGGTCATGATCTACAAAACATCTATTAGTGTCAAAATCTCCAAAACAACTATTAGTGCCACAAGAGTATATGAAAAAACAATAGACATATGACTAGATTATCTTGAAGCATGAGATGGAAATATAAATAGATATAAATTGGAGATTTTAAGAACATGTAGCATGAAAACATGAAAACTAAGACACATGCACCCGACACATGGCATGAATACATGAAATCCTAAGACACATGCACCCAACAACATTTCTCCAATTCTTTGTCATGAATTGACAAAGGAAGCTTAAACAACGAAAGCAAGATCAAAAACCACACAAGTAGGGACAAGATGATGGAAAAATTAATAACCTGCGAGAAGTAAGCAATAAACAAGCAGTGGATAGCAACACACAAACCAACTAATGCCAAACTCCCTTACCAAACCAATCCAATCTAAGATGAACCAAACTCCCCCTTACTAAAAGCAATAACAAACACTGAAAATAGTGAAGAGGAGGAAAAAGACAAAAACAAAATATGGTGAAGCAAGTAAGGAAACTCAGATTTTTATCTTAAAAACACACAAGATTATCCAAGAAACACAATTACATGAAAACACAATGTGCATAGCCTCTAGAAGATTCCTCGTGAAAGAAAGTGATGCATTATGTGAAAAGCATAGATCCCATGATAAAAGTGTGTGTATGACTCTTGGAGTTCGACAAACACAAGATTCAAATCCTAGTAGTAATCTGATAGCTGGACCTTCGGCAAGAGAATCTAACCACAACTAAGGAAAGTCAAACTACTTGGAATCAAGGGATATTTGGTGAGTAAAAACGGAGGCTCCCCCTCAATCAATGAATCCTTTTTTTTTTTTTTTGTGCACATTTTTCCTTTTTCTTTATTCTTTTGCATATTTTTTTCTTTTCTTTCTTGTGCACATTTTTTTTCTTTTTTTTGCACACTCATTGGTGGCTAACACGCTCAAGAGTATAGAAACCAAACCAGAGAAGCATGGATACAATAAGGATAGCCTGGTTGGTGACTCTGAAGTAGCATTTTCCTTATGCCTTAATTACAAAGAGCTGAGGGGAAAGTCGTGGAGATGCAAAAAGATGGAAGGTGGTTAAAAGATTCAACATCACCTATGATATGCTAGTATAGGTTAATTCCTCTAGAAAAACAAAAGATACAATGCCAGAAGTCCATAGAGAAAAAATGATCACTAAGGCGAAAGACTCCGGTATTTGCTAATCCAAGAGTGTGTACAAAATGAGATATACTAATTAAAGTATACACACTCCAGAATGAGTAATGACCACAGAAAGCATACACAAATTAACATATAATGGATATTCTCATCAATTCCAATATGTATCAAGGACTTCTCAAAAATTTTAAGCATGCAAAACCATACTAAGAAAATCTTTTTGGATTTTGTTTAAAACAAAGCAAGAGAGAAAACGAACAGGCACACACATTTTTAATTTTTTTAAACAAAGCAAGGCAAAAAATGAACAGGCACTCATTAAAAGACTCAGAAGAAAAAATACATAGAAACCCAAAAACTAAAATAACAAATTAACACAAGTCAAGTTTTCTCACCCAAACTCCTTTAGTATGAACAAAGTTGTGAGAATTGCGGTTCTTGGGTGGTGTCTTGACGTTGTGGTTCCCTTCATCTTCATTAGGAACCTGTCTCGACTTGGTTTCTAACTTCCTATTTCTAGGTCTAGGCAAATGCAAACTTGCCCCATGTTTGGTCTTAAGCAAATCAAAATAGCAAGGTCTATTATGACCCTTAACCTCATTACGACCAATGAAGTGTCTCCTATCCCACGAGATATTAGAATTTCTTCCATCTCTATGAGACACGCTCCCATGTAACTCATAACAATAAGAGCTAATACGACATACTAGAATGATGACAAACAAAAACAGGGTGTACAGGGTGTACCTTATTTTCTTTGACCTTACCAAATCTAGGAATATTGAGAAGTCTTTCCTCTCGTTAAATCTTGTGCTCCCCCTACCCTTGAGTTCTTGTATTATGAGATGTGGATGCGCTCTGTTTTTGCTCTTTCTTACCAGCAAAGCCAATGCCACTCTTGTCAGAACAAATTTGTTGGGACCCAATGATATTGTCCAAAGTCTTTAATCCTTTGTTCCAAAGACCAATGGTTGCCATAGTACACTTGAGCTCTTCCTTGTTCTTGATGATTAGCTCTTCTAAGGCACCTTGAGACATCTCGAGAGTTTTAATCTTTTCTTCATATGTTGCATAGATTTGCTGTAGCTCATTTCTCTCTGTCTCACAAGTCAAGAGTTTTGCACGAAGGACTTGTCGATCATTAAATATCTTGATGACATCATTCCTAGCCTCGAAAATCTCCTCCTTTAGTTTGACATTCTCAATTTCGCATGCTTTGAGTTTTGTAGTGAGTTTGTCATTCAATTTGGATAAGTTAAGAGATTCCTTATATAACTTTTCATAAGATTGCTGAAGCTCTTCATCATCACTTCCCGAGGATTCATTATCAGTGGCATTCTCAACCGGCCTTTTCGAATACTTTATTCGTCCTTCAATTTCAAAAGTCACCATGAAAATAAGAAATTGTTTATGTCCCTCTTCACCTTGATCTTCGTTGTCCCTTTCATCTTTATCAGTTTCTGATTCATCATCCCAGGTGATAGAGAGGGCTTTCTTTTTCCTCAAACGAGTAGGGCATTCTTGAGCAAAGTGGCCAAATCCTTGGCATTCATAGCAGTGGACTCTTTTAGAGTTCCTTTGTATCTTTTCTTTCTTTTTCTGGGTTATAGAATTAATTTTGAATTTATCTTTGCCTTTGGATTTATGAGTTGACTCCAAAAGATTAGGATTCTTTTTAAAAAAAAGACTTTTTAAATTGTTTTACGAAAGCATCTGTAATCTTGGAGTCAATCTCACAATCCTCATCAGAATCCTTTCTAACTATATGAGCATTACTCAAAGCAATATCGTCTTTTTGTTTCTTTTTGAAATTTCTATGTGCCTCTTATGTTTGGAGATTTCTAACCAAATGATCCAGCTTGAGGTTGTCAACATCTTGAGCCTCCTTAATAGCCGTAAACTTTTGGTTGGAACTAATAGGGCAAGGAGCGCAAAATTTTTCCCACAACCTTGGATTCAGGTATTTTTTCACCTAAATTGAAGCAGGAATTTACAATGTCACTCAACTTCGCATAAAATTCATTAAAGGTCTCACTATTTTTCATTAAAAGGTTTTTGAAACTAGACGCGAGCTTTTGAAGTTTTGAGCATTTAATCGAAGGAGTACCCTCATGAATAGTTTGTAAGATATCCCAAGCCTCTTTTGTGACTTCACAATTGCAAATACGACTAAATTCTTCAAGTGTGACGGTACAAAAGAGAGAATTGATAGCTTTACTATTCCAGCTACTATTTTGGTAATCAATTGTGTCCCACTTAACAATTGGTTTGGAGAAAGATACTCCATCAATGGTAATCGTTGGTTTGGTCCATCTATACATGACAAATTGCCAAACTTTTTTATCAATAGATTTTAGAAACGATCTCATCCGAGCTTTTCAAAAGGAATAATTAGATATGTCAAGTAGGGGTGGTTGTACCATAGAATTTCCCTCACGAATTGAATCCATTATCACAAATCAAACAAGATCTCACTCTAATAGTTTTTTTAAACAAAAAATAGAGAGACCTGCTCTGATACCAATTGAAAAATCTAAAAATTCCCTAGATATTGATTTGTGATTATGTATCAATTTTAACCAGTAAATAACAATCCCAATCCAACAATCAAGATAAATCGACACAATGATTTTAACGTGAAAAAATCACAATTGGAGCACTTGTAATTGTGATAAAAAACCACAGGCCAAAGCCACAAAACAATCCACTAAGAAAACAAAAGGAATTATACAAGTGTACTCTTAATTATCTAGCGAATCCACACCCGAATTGAACCGACCCCAATATGCCTCTTCCATCATGGTCTTCACCTTGGAACTGTCTTGCCCAACATTGAATCCACAACGCGGATTTCAAATCACGATGATGAGCCACTCAGGAATCCATCAAAGCTTCAGGCCCGAATTCCCCAGAATCCACCGAAGAAGAACACTCTCTTTTGTATAGAATAAATAAACAATCCTTTGATGTATATTTCTTAAACCATCAATTGAATAGCCAATCAAACATCAAAGAAAACCAGCAAAATAGCCCCAGAAGAAAACCCTAGAATCCTCAAAGAAGATCTGGAAGCCGTACCCTAAAATTTGACTGAAACACATATGTATAGAAAACTGAATCACGATTTCCGCTCAAGCGCAGAATGGCCGTTCGAGCGCATGAAAGTTTGCTCGAGCATAAAATCCCAACTTTTAGTACTTTTACAGACATGTCAAACTTTTGGAACCAAACATTCTCTGCTCGAGTGCACAAACGGCCGTTCGAGCGAACTAGCAACTTCGAATGTATTTTTGCATTTTTTCTTGGTGACGCCCTCGACCACTTACAGGAGCTACGCCGGACACCAGCATCCCTGGACCCCATAAGTGACCTAGTAGCTCGATCCCCGACATAGTCAGTGAAGTGGCAAACAAGAAAGAATTAACTTCTGAAACATCT
Organism: Camellia lanceoleosa; assembly: GCA_025200525.1. Lineage (NCBI taxonomy): Eukaryota > Viridiplantae > Streptophyta > Magnoliopsida > Ericales > Theaceae > Camellia > Camellia lanceoleosa. The sequence goes on from CM045766.1 coordinate 55,456,140, forward strand.
CTCTGCAAGGCACAATTTGGGTTGGATTCGCATCGAAAACTCAAAGCCTCACTGAAATAAAAGATCGCATATAATTACAACTAAAAGGAGTTTTGTCAAACGAGATTACCAAGAATAAAAACCTAACAATCTCCCCTTCTGTCAATGTCGTAACAAAACACACCTAACAAATAAAATCCTAATCACCCTAACCCATTACAGCAAAAAAAAAACAAACTTTTTCAAGGACACGATATGCAAAACAGCTATTAGTACCGCAATCTCCAAAACAACTATTAGTGCCACAAGAGTATATGAAAAAGCAATAGACATATGACTAGATTATCTTAAAGCATGAGATGGAAATATGAATAGATATAAATTGGAGATTTTAAGAACATGTAGCATGAAAACATGAAAACTAAGACACATGCACCTGACACATGGCATGAATACATGAAATCTTAAGATACATGCACCCAACAACATTTCTCCCCCTTTTTGTCACGAATTGACAAAGAAAGCTCAAACAACCAAAGCAAGATCAAAAACCACACAAAAAAGAATTAACTTCTAAAACATCTCTCTGCAAGGCACAATTCGGATTAGATTCGCAACTAAAACTCAAAGTCTCACTGAAATAAAAGATCAAATATAATTACAACTGAAAAGAGTTTTGTCAAACGAGATTGTCAAGAATAAAAACCTAACAACTCTTTTTTACGACATTTGAGACCGGCGCTAATAATACTTTAGCGACGTCAACTACCATCTCTAAATTTTTTTTTTTGGTGATGGTATCTGAAACTGTTGCTAAGAGTGATATTTTTTCCGCTTATTTGTGTCAGGTTAAACCATTGCAAAAACCACTAACTTGCTGTCGCTACAAGAAAGCGATGGTTTATAATCGTCGCAAATACCTTTTGCCACGTCCCCTTCCGCCATCCCCCTTTCCCATCGCTACTTTGTTGTACACCTTTTGCGACGTTTGAGGCCGTTGCAAAAGGTCTGATTTTTAGTAGTAAATCTAACCCACAACCATTATAAACACATTAGTACTAGCGCAATTACACAACAAGATATTCACAAGTAGCTCTTTATAGCCGCCACAGATTCCAAGGTGTGACTTAATACTTTTTTTTTGGGTTTTATGCGAAATCTCAAAGTGGATTTTTTTATATATTTAAATTAAAAATTTTTATTTAACATTTATTTTCCTTACATAATATTTGAGTAATTAAGATAGGATTTACAACCTTTACTCTTGGGACCATTGGACAATTAATTTTTTGTTTTGCTAGACCTTTAGTGAAGAATCACATGAAAAACAACAAATATGCAGTGACAAATAACATGGGAACATATGTGAATGTGAGCACGCATGATTTTTTTTTTTAAAAAGATGTTCGGGTCAGCTTGTGTCCAACTTAACTAATCTCGGGATTTCGAAATTAAAGACTGGACAAATCTCTAGTGGCCCTTTGGAAAGCATGCAACATGTTAATAGGAAATCTTATTATAATCATAAAAAGTAAAATGGAAAACCACCAATTAATTCTGTAAGGGTTTCATACTATTACAATATCAACTTAGAGAGGGTTGTCAGTTCATATCATCTCCATAATCATTTGCTTTACAATCTTATTCCATCATTAACTAGCAAATTAATCATGACATTGACTCCAAAATTCATCCAAAAGATCATCAAATGTCTTATTTTCAAAAAAAAAAAAAAAACCTCTAGTATGATTTTCACGTCATCATCCTACTATAGCTTTTACTTCAACAATATATGTTAGGTAAAGATATCATTCAATAGTAATATTTTGTATTCAGAATTTTATGTAGAAACAATAATGTGTGGTTTATATTCATGTGGTACATAGACCCACAATGCACCAATTAAATCTCAAGCACAATTCTCCATTTATGGTAATTTTCTTGACAAATTTTCATGGTAAGTAGGGTTTTCCATCATTAAAACTGACTCAAGTTTAAAACTGGTTCAAAATAGTTTATTTAATTTCAAATAGGGAAAATGTTTTCCTCTAACCCATTAAGAGCATCTGCATCAAACACATCAAATCCCTTTCTTAGCTATTCTATCAAGAAAATTCACTAAACAAATACTCCATCAAGCTAGCCTTTTCAATTGCCAAATCTGTTGAGGCTCAAATCCTCTCCACAAGTAGCTAGTCATCAAGTCTCAACAAATATATTTAAATAATAAAATATTATACTAGCATTACACAACTATTTTTTGAAATTTAATTTTGTTCACATATTTGATAAATGTATAAACCAACCAACTCTTTTATTACTTAAACTAATGGGATATTTTAAATGGTTATGTGTATGAACAAAATAGTTTTTCTTGTACAAAATTGTAAGCATACTGAAAAACCCAAAATAATTGAAAAAAAAAGTTATATTGAAGTGGATAAAAAATAAAGATGAAGTCATATTATTTATATTACAAAGATATGTAAAAAAACACACATTGAAAATGTGTCGGTTTAAAAATATTTGATCAAAAGTTGAACTATTGAAAAATATTAGTTTAAAAAAATATGGCTGTTAGAAAAAAGAAAAAAGAAATAATAAAATAAAAATATTTAAATAGAATAGAAAAATAATAAAGAGTTTGTTGGAGGATGTATTTAAAAAAGTGATTAGCTAAAATAGAAAAGTAACTTTTTAGCTAAAATTTGACTAAAAATTTGACTCTTTTGATAAAGATGCTCTAAGTAGGAACTCCTACAACCCAAGGGACAAGACAGTTTATAATTGGTCACTTGTTATACAATCCAAAATCTATTCAATTTGGTAACAACTTTTTTGCAGTCCCTGTTAATGTAATTTGGTCAAAACCCCCTCATAATAGGACTTTAATGCATTGAAAACAAGTACAAAAAGTTTTTCTTGAAAAATCTAGCACATACTACTATTACAAAAATTGAAAGTGATTGGTAACTCGAAATCAAGGCCCCTGAATCCCCCCGAATTAAAAAACGACGTCGTTTCGTCATTCTAATTTTTTTTTTTTTTCAGAAGAAGAAAATCAGAAGGAGAGAAGAAGAAGAAGCAGAAGAGAAGGAGGAAGAAGAAGAAGAAGAAGAAGAAGAAGAAGAATTGGAGGGGGGCCAACAAAATCGGGCTGGAGGCGGAGGCGGGGCGGAGGGCAGAGGTAGAGGCAAAGACAGGGAGCAGAGACAGGGGGTGGAGGTGGAGGCGGAGGCAGAGGTGGGGGCTGCGAGGCAGAGACAGAGGCGACGGCGGGGCTGCGACAGCGACGAGCTGCTGTGACGATCGGCCGGTCGATCTGCGATCGATCGGCGGCAACGGAGGCGGAAGAGGGGCCCTCTCTCTCTTCCCTCTTCTCTTTCTCTCTTCTCTTTCTCTCTTTCTCCATTTGGGCTGTTCGGAGGGGCTCAAAATCGGGGGAAAAATCATTTTTCTACAAAAATATACTTAGTAACTAATTCAATATTTTAAACTTTAAAATGATATAACTTTTGATTTAGATGTCGATTTTTAATAAAATTAATATTTTTAGAATCCTCTTATCAAGATCTATCAAATAAAATTTATATTGATTATGAAATTCTTTTAAAAAAAATTGACATCAAAATTCACGTAAAAGTAACATTTTATTTTTGTTTAACAGTAAAGTGGTACTCCGATTCATAGTAAAATGTTAATGACTATTGTAGTAGCACTTCATTGTCTTCTTAAATAGGGTATCAGTAATAATATAAAATAAATAAATAAATAGAGTATGAATTGAAGGAAGTTTTACGAGTTCTTTCACTATAAGTTCACAAACAAATCAACAACAATCAACAAATAACAATTCAAATCAACAATTCAACTAAACTCTCCTTAATCACCCTGGGTTTCTACATCTACCACCACTAAGGCTGCAACCGAACCAAGCCGCGCTTTGTTGAGCTTGAACTTTGCTTGTTTGCTTATCGAGCTCGTTTATTGAGGTCGGGCTCAAATCGATAACTAATTGGGCTCAAGCTTAGTTTGGCTCGTTAATAGTAATGAAACTTGAGTTTAGTTCGGCTTGGCTCGGCTCGATAATATTTTTTCAAATATTATTTAATATATAAATAATGTATTTATACTACTATTTATATATGTTTATACATTATTTAATACATAGATATTATATTTATTATATAATTTAAATAAAGATAAACGAGCCGAACTTATTTGAGCTCAAGTTTGGATCGTTTACTAAACAAGCCTAACATTCGAGTTCAAGCTCGAGCTCAACTTATTTACTAAATGAGTCGAGTCGAGTCGAGTCGAGCCGAACCAATTCATGAACAGCTCGGTTCATTGCAGTCCTAACCACCACTTTCATCAAAACCCAATCAAGACCCACTTTCACTACAATGATCGGCATGAAAGCTTCTTCTTCTGCTTATTCTCTTTCTTCCTCTTGGAACTCGTTTTTTCTTCTTCTCCGTTTTGGTTTATGAATTTTTGGAATTGAAATTTGATGCAAGTTGTGGATTGGATCTTGAAAGAGGATTTCTGCTTTAATAGCACACTGTGAAGAGTAAGATTCTGAAGCAGTGGGAATAGCTTTTTCAGTCTCACTCAAATCTCTCACGCATATATGGAACAACAAGATTGCCCAAAAAGAAATAATAAAAAAAATTTCTCTATTCTCAATCAAGTATGAGTACTACAAAAATTAAAGTTTTAGAGATTAAAATTTAGGGACAAAATTATTTTTTAGGGACCAAATATTTTTATTACGAAAAGTGTCATCACTATATTTTTAGCAACAAAAATTAGACATTAATAATGAATTATTATCTCATTGGGACCAATTTTTTTTGTCTTAAATAATAAACCATTTTGAGACTAAATTATTTTGTCTTTGAAAGTCTATTTTATTTATTTATTTATTTTTGATCAGCAAAGAAAAAGGAAACTTTTATTGATGAAAAGAGCAAGTACAAGCACCAAAATACATCAAAAAAGAGGGAAGTGCAAAAACATCATATAGCTATCATCACTCCATAATTCCAACTAGGTTGGCACAAAAGAGGAAACACAATCATATGTTAGCACTAAACCCACTGATTGGCGAGATACCAATCGAAAACAAAGAAGAAACTAGAAAGGCCACCAAAAAACACGTATATCAAGCTCCACCACCAGCAAAACTTGGCAGCAGTAGCAACCTACCAACTCTGCCAACACCTACCTCTGAAGACTCTACCAGCACCTTCTGAGACATACACCATCTATCTCCTTGCCACACGAAAAGGCACTAAGTATTTAACACCCAAGATATCAACAAGCAGCACCAATAGATAGTAGCACCAGGTCGCAAAAACAACAGATAGCAACACCAGATAGCAGCATCAGGACTGTTGACAAACTGATGAGTGCACCAATTACACTTCTACTACACATGACAGCAAACACCAATAACAAGAAAAACCAACAACAATAGGACCAGCAGCAGTAGTGCAAAACAACAAAACACCAGCATAGGGCTTTCCACACCAGTAACAAAATCAATACATGGCATCTCAAAACACTTCCACCACAATGCCACAGTAAACACCCTTCAACTCATACAATGTCTGATCCAATTCAAAGTACAAAAAAACGCAACAACCATAGCAGCTACCGAGAATATTCCAAAATATAACCCATTGAGCCAAAATTGCCTGCCGTATCAGATTACTACCACCAGCAGTAAATTCTAATAAGCATCAAAGCAGAATCAACCACCCAACATCACAGCAACAACAGACAGCAGCATCAACAATCAAATTGCCCTTCAAGCTTTAACACCGACAACAATATACATCAGAACCAGCATCTAGATACAACCATCCAGCAATAATCAGTCATCAAAACATCCATCAAGCATCCAATACGAAGAAGTTAAGAATGACCTCTGAACTGCTGGACGTTATTAACAATTTCCTGCACAGAGTAAAACCCATCACTAGAATAGCCTTAACCCAAATGGCAATTCTGAATTTGATCAAATCACACACTTCCACCAGATTTGCTTGCTTACTTTGGAACATAACCTCATTCCTGAGCTTCCATAATGACCACAATACAACCAATGGTATAGCCTGCCAAATCAAATTTGCAAATTTACCCTACCTAAAACCACTCCACCAGCCAAGAAGTTCCTCCACATTCCGAGGTATAACCCAATGTAGCCCCCACCATTGCAGTAAATAAGACCACACCCTCCAAGCAAAAGGACACCACAACAAGATATGGGACACTGACTCCACCTCCCTCCTGCAAAATATGCATAGGACCGAAGCCTCAAGACCTAAAACCCCAATTCTTTGCAAAAATGAAAAAGTCTTAAGTCTCCCATTCCACGCCAACCATCCAAGAAACTACACTTTTGGGGGGTAAATATTGTTCCAAAGTAACTTGAAACCAATAAAAGAGTGAAAGCCATCAACAAAGAATACAGGGACGAGACCAAAAACTGCCTAGAAATATTAGCCAACCACTGTAGACAATCATCTCTATCTGAAGATCCAGACCCAACAGAGTTCAACAAAGCCTCCAAACTAATCAGCTCATCTGATTCCCAGCTCAGCAAGGCTCTTCTAAACATAAGAAAACCATCTGACTGGTCGACCCTCCTATCCAGCACCACTCTCAGAGTGATCTCATTTTCTGAAGATAAACTAAATATCCTAGGGAACAAAGCCTTAATAGACAGATTACCCACCCACTTATTAGTCCAAAAGTGAACTCTGTTTCCATTACCCACACATAGTTGAGAATTTGCCATAAAAATATTGAAGAGATGGGAATCTAATTGACTAACCTTGAGAATATCACCCCAAATTTTTGAATAAGACCCAAAAACTACTGGGAAAGGGTACCATCTCCCACCATTCGAAGAATATCTATAACAAATAACACGTTTCCACAATGATGAATCCTCCACACCAAACCACCACCACCATTTGGCCAATAGGCAATCATTCACCTGATGAGCCTTCCTAATGCCTAGACCCCCATTATCTTTGCTTTTAGTTACTTCCTCCCAACTAACAAGATGAACCTTCCTCTTTAGGTCAGGCCTCCCCATAGAAAATTTGCTCGGATTCTGTCAAATGCCTTAGCTACAGAGGAAGGGATCTTAAAAAGAGATAAATAATATGAAGGAAGACTAGACAACACCAACTTAATGAGTGTTAACCTTCCTCCAAAAGATAGAAGCTTCCTCTTCCAAGAAGCAAGGCTAGCTTTGCATTTATCAAGAATAGGCTTCCAAGTCTTCTTAAGCCTAGGACTTGCCCTTAATGGTAATCCGAGGTAGGACAATGGTAATTTCTGAACCCTGCAGCATAACCTAGATGTAAACACCTCCATCTCGTTCTCAGGCACACCTATACCACATATAGAACTTTTATGAAAGTTAATTTTCAATCCAGAGACCAGTTCGAAGCACCTCAAAATCCTTTTAACTACCATTACCACTTCCAACTTAGCCTCACAGAAAATGATTGTGTCGTCCGCAAACTGAAGATGTGATATTGTAACATCATGACCCACCGTAACCCCTGAGAGTAGACCCAAAGACCTGGCCCTGAGCATCAGCATATTAAGCTCTTCCACCACTATGTTAAACAGAAAGGGAGATAAAGGGTCACCTTGTCAAAGACCTTTACTAGGCTTAAATTCATCTGTTGGCAATCCATTGACAAGGACAGAGCATCTGGAAGATTGGAGGCACTCCCGAATCCAACCCCTCCACCTAACCCCAAAACCAAACTCATTCATCATAGATAAGAGACAACCCCAATTAACTGAATTGTATGCCTTTTGGAAATCAAGCTTGAGAATCACTCCCTTCTTTCTATTAACCTTCCACTAATCAACAATCTCATTAGCTATTAAAACCCCGTCAAGTATATTCCTGCTACCCAAAAACGCTGATTGTGCCTCTCCAATAACCCTTGGCACCACCTTCTTCAACCTATTGGCCAACACTTTAGCTAGAATCTTATATATAGACCCGATTAGACGTATTGGCCTAAAATTAGAAATACTACTTGGACAATCAACCTTGGGTATAAGAGTAATAAAAGAGTTGTTTAACCCCGAAGCCAACTTTCCATTGTCATAAAACTCCTTGAAAAATTGCATAACCTCTGGCTTAAACACCCTCCAACAATTTTGGAAACACGCCAAGTTAAATCCATCCGGTCCCGGAGCTCTATTCCCATCACTGCTTTTAATAGCAGCCCAAACTTCTTCTTCCGAAAAAACAGCTTCCAGGCCATCCACCAATTGATCTTGACCAATGGTTCTAAATTGCCCTCTCAGCTGTGGTCTGCTCCTCCAATCTTCAGTAAACACTCGTTTAAAGTGTCTCAACACCTCTCCTTTCACCAGGTTTGGCTCCTCAAGACACTCACCATCAACTGTCACTGAACTAAGGAAATTCTTGCATTGCCTACTCGAAGCTATAGTATGAAAAAACCTTGTATTTTTGTTACCTTTCAAGGACCAACCTAATATGGATTTCTGAAGCCACATCCATTCCTCCATTTTAGACAAAGACCATACTAGCTTCCTAACCACTCTTCGCCTAGCTACTTCATCATCCCCCAAATCTTTAGATTCAGCCACCAAATCCAATTCATGCAGCTTCTCCTAAGCCTTTTTTAATGAACAAGATACGTTCCCAAACACCTTTCTATTCCGCTTCTTCAGAACCAATCTCAGATTTCTAAGCTTCATGACAGTTACAAACCCTGCCCACCCACAAACTGTTAATTCCTTCCAAGACTTCTTAATAAATGATATAAAATCTGGATGTAAGAGCCAGGCATTGATAAACCAGAACGGTTTTGGACCCCAATCCCTCCCATCCTCCGTCAAAATCAAAGGATAGTGATCCGACACACCCCTAGGCAAGCACCACAATTTCAGCTTAAACTTCTCTATCCATTCAGAGGATAGCAATACTCTGTCAATCCGACTCCACCTGTCCCCATCTTCTGAATTACTCCAAGTGAATTGTCTTCCAAGCATCGGCACATCGAACAGTTCTAGTTCTTCAATGAAATTGTTAAACTCTAACATGCCTCTATCCCTTCTTGTGCAACCTTTCCTTTCCCCTAAACTCCTAATCTTATTAAAGTCACCCCTCAAACACCATGGACCAGGAAAATCTGACCTTAAATTCTTAATGACATTCCATAAAAGGCCCCTCCGTGAGGCATCATTTGGTGCGTAAATATTTATAAAGACACACTGAAAATCAGGGGAGATAGTACCTGATAACAGAACGAAACACCTAGAACTGCAACAATGGGACATTACAAAAACCTCCGGTGTCCATACACACAGCAACCACTAGCCGAACCATTAACATCCACACTCAAAAATTCAAAATTATCATCAGACCAAACCGAACAAACCAACTCTCTAGTCAAGCCACTCTTCATAGTTTCGTGAAAGAACGCTAGATCAATTCTGCGCTCCTTAAGTAACTCCTTAATTTGCTTTCTTTTCCCTGGTTTCCCAAAACCCTTGATATTCCAAAACAATAGTTTCATCTGGACACAAATCAAGATACCAAGGCCACCTAATAATATTATTCAGTGGTGAATAACACCATCCTTCTACCCCACCCTCCTCTCATCATCCTCTTCTAACTCCATAATTATCTCATGTTCATTGTTGCCAAAATCAATCCCTAAGGATTTACACACCTTCAAAGTCTCCTTTGCTTCCTCCGTAGCCTGAGCCCTTTCTCGATTAAACTGACCACCCGAACTTGATCTTGACAGCACAGCCGCTGCCACTCGAAAAATAGGTCCTTTGTGCCAATTCCCTCTTGAAGATGAACCACAACCGCGAACAACACCCTTTATCCCTTTCGAATTTTTTTTACCCTAGCTTGATGCCATTCCATAAGCTAAATCTTTCTTTTTCCCAAATAATTTGCAAATCTGTTTGTGAGGCACCCCAGATCCTCCCGCAGACCTACCCACCACAAATGTGGGCTGTGTAGAAGGTAAAGGAAAATTTTCACTAGCATGGGCCTGAATCACATCCTTGCCATTAGAGAATAGGCCCATACCCTTATTAACTTCACTAGGCTTAATCAGACCCTTTGCTCTAATAGCCTCATCCAATACAATTTGAATCTTAATGCCTGGCCTATCAGGCCCATTGCCACTAAGGCTTCTTAGATAAACAGCTGTAGCCAACCCTTCCTTCTCACCGCTCCTCTCAATAATATTCCTCTGACAGGCAGTTATATTATCATTGGAAATACCTCTATTACATACTGCTAATTCCTTCTGACTCCCCATGCGTGTACTAAATGAGTCTCCCCCTACAGAATGAGAAGGATCGTCTAGCTTCTCCACACCTCCACTACCATCCCTAATTGTCACGTCCTTCCTACAGAGAGGCCACGTCATTTTGCATTGTGGCATCCACATCAACCGCTTCTTCCAATTCTGGTCTCTTATGGCTGCCATGCTTGACCTTTGAATTGTTGGAACTACAGTAATCCATAGCAGAGCACTTACGACCACCATTCCTTTGCACCAGGACATGTTCCTCACAGACTCTTACTGGATAGCTTTTACCTTTGCATCTTACCTACACCATTGTATTAATAACACCCATGAACAATGTGGCTACCTTCACTCTTCCACATCTGAATGATACCTGCTTAGATGTAGCTTCATCCACTCTAATTACCTCCCTCCATAACTGCCCAATCTTACTAAAGGTATCAACACTCCATAACATCACAACCATACTCCTCTCTCTTGCTGGATATGCCCACCCCTCGACCATTCTTCCACATAAACACACCAGTCCTTCCAGCAACTTTCAAGTATTGACTTATTAGTCTTCAACTCAGTCGCTGACCTGAAGGATACCACAACAGTCCTTTCACCTCCTTTTCTAACTTCAACTCCCTCTGGCCCTAGGTCACAGATAGTTGTAGACCACCCAAAACTCGCTCCGCATGCCCTTTTTTTGGAGAGGGCGCGGATTGTAGTTCTAGCTACTACAGTTCGGACTCCTGTCACAGTTCTGAATCTAATCTCACAAAGTGCAATGCAAGACTGATAAATCACCAAAGAGTTCAAATCCGACAAATCGTTTTGAAAAATTGATTTTTAATCAAGAAGTACCAAACATAGACTGCTTTGCCAGATTTTAGAGTCGCCACCTAAATATTTTATTTTGAGAAATTTAGGAAACTCTGACTCATGCCTAAGGCCACGTGTCCGTTATCACCAAAGTTGCCTCGGCTCAGGAACTTGGGTACGAGAGGGAAAGGTCATGAAATGAGCACCCTCGCTCGCCCAATCAAAGATCGACCTCTACTAACATGATATGTTGTTTTTGAAAACACATGTGTTCTTATTCAGATTATTAGCTAACTTACTATGTGATGCGCACAACACACACGACTAAATCGTTCGATTTGGAGTAAAACATCTCATGTTTGTTTTTCGAAAATGGTTTGAAAGTGCTACTCGCAAGTAGACTAAAACACGAATTTGCCACCAAACAAGGTGGGCTTGAAACAACATGATTTGGCCACCCTCAAGTGGGCTTAAAACTCACATTTTGATGAATTGTTCCAATTCAAGTAATAAAGCCTTCATCCACAAGCATTCATGCAGTTAAACAATTAAGCAATTAGCCTCATGGTAAGCATGCTATCATGGCAGTCACTTACACACATGTAAGGATGCTAAAGCGTAAACACTTATAGTGTACTCCAAGCCAAAATAGAAGCTAGTTAGAAATCAATGCATGATCCTAGCTATGTTAAGATGCCTAATGCAACACATGCAACATGCAACTAAGTAGGCTCGGCTATCTAAGATGGCATATGAATGCAATTTGACAACATGCTTTGAAACACGTATTCAAATATGTATTGAAATATAATGCAGTTTGAACGATGCGCTGAGCTCGGTGTATGCAAGACAAAATGAATGATGCACGCATGCAAGCATAAGTATGCTAATTGAAATATGTCCTAAAACTAACAGTCAAAAGCTGATAAGTAAAAGGGAGAAAGACGTGGGGTTGGAAGACATGCATCACGCATACGCATACTTATTACAACATTTGCCCTCTCGACGAAGGGTTCGAATGAATAAGCTAAGCTAGCTACGCTAAGCTAATTAATTACAAACTGAATTGAAACTAGCTATACTAAGCTAATTAGAATATTACAAAGATGAAATAAATTAGCTAAATACATTAACTAATTAATTACAGAATCAACAAATTAATTATTTAAACAAAGCAGTTAAAATGGCCTTGAGGGGAGGGAGATATGCATGCTCGATTGCCTCGCCCAGAAATCCACTACCGTGCCTCATGATGCCTCTGCTTGCACTCTTTTGGACTTCTGAAAATTGTGCCAACTTCTAAGATGCTTCTGATCCACCTTAGGAACATGCTGATGGATGGTCGGCCAAGAGGGATGGTCATCGGCCAAAGTTGATGGTCATCGACCACTTCTGATAGTCGATCAGCAGCCTCGGTGGCCAGTCGGCAGATTTGATGGCCGATCGGCCACTGCTTCCTGCAATTTCTCATTTTGCTGCAACAGAGCACAAACAGAGGCATAGCAGTGTATTTACAAGGAAATGTGTGTGCAACTACACTCCTTATCATGTCTCAAGCTCAAAGGAGTGTAGTGCTCGGCTCTCGAGCCACCAATCACGCATCTCGGTGCATGATGGCCAAAGAGTCAAGCTTGCACAATGTCAATGAATGCACAAATAACACATAAGGGCCTTAACCTCTATCATGATTGATCAAGAGGGTCGGCGACCAAGAAACGCAACACGTTTTATCACTTCAAGTACGAAACGTGCCACATTCCTTGTGTTTGGATCAACGCTCGATCCAAACACAATGCAACACATACAACATGATCAACTTATCAATGCTAATGGCATGCACAAGATTCTATCTTGTGAACAATGCATGCATGGCATGTTTGAAGGCTAAAGCATCAAATCAAGTAAAGAGCATCATACAAGAGGCATGCAATACAATACTCAATGGACTAAACCACCCCTAAACAGTCCTCATGCATGTCAAAATAATGGCCAAAATGCTCTGAAATGCTAGCATTGAAAGCAATAAGATGCATGCTCATGCATTGGCCCATGAATAGGGCATAAAGGTGCAACTCTTAAGAGCACTTAAAGAGTGAAAAATACGGAAGTGTGACAACACTATATACTCTGAAATATCATTCCAAATGATGCCAAAACATGCACATATGACAAATGAGGCATGCTAGGACGCTCAAAGCTTAAGGCTAAAACAAGGCCAAAAACATGTTTGAACATAGCCAACACATGCCAGAATTAGAGGCGTGAAGCATGGAGCATGCAAGGCCAATGAGGAGGATTATACTACACATGTAAGAAGCAAATGAGGGATACTCTAATCAACCAAAAACAGAGTTGTATCATGTCAAAATAAGACCCAAAACACATTGAAATGGTAGCCCAAAAGCTTAGGCAAGATGGCATACATATTGGCTCATGTTTAAGGCATAAATCATAACTCTCCAAAAGTATTGAAAGAGTGAAGCATGAGAGAGTATGACCACACTTCATACACCGAAATCATGGTAGAAAAGAGGCCAAAGCATGCAAACAACTCAAGTAAGCCATGCTAGAGACTATAAAACTCAAAGCTAGTGAGCAAGATTGCACTATGGCTATACAAAACAAGGCATGCATGACCAAAACAACTTAAAACAGAGCTTAAGCATGGAAAAACATTAGTAAAAGCTTCATGGAGTGGAGCCAAAAGCATGCTAAAATGATAGTCCAAAGCATGATGCATGTTAAGGCTATAGGGAGGATTGCACTACAAGTACATGAAGCATGCAACAAGTGATCAAACCAACCCAAAACAGAGTTATAACATGTTAGAAAAGTCACAAAAACATGCTAAGATAGAGCCTCAACATGCTAGAAAAACATGCTACTTTGCAAAGCTGCAAGTTGGATTATACTACAAGTACAAGAAGCATGCAAGGGGTGACCAAGACAGCCAAAAACAAAGTCATGGCAGGTCTGAAAAAACACAAAAAAGTGCTCAAACAAAGCCTCAAGAAGATAGAAATATATGCTCTTTTGGTGAGCCACCCACACAAGCAAACAAGAGAAGAGGAGGGGAGGGACAACCCCCTCCTATTTGAGGCCTCAAAACACACTTTCCACCATTGAAATTCCTCTAGAATTCAGTGGTTAAAAGGCCAAGAGAAGGTCATCTCAAAGGCCCTAAGAGGTGGCATAAAATAAAGCATAACAAGCCACCAAAAGTGGTAGACCATCCCTAACTCAAACCAAGCCTCAAACAACCATTTTTAATACTTAAAAATGAAGCTTTTTGTAGTTGAAAGTTAAGCCAAAAGTAGCATGCAAAGGTGGCTAAATACTTTAACAAAAACAAAACTTAAAAGAAGATATGGGACTCACCCTTGAAGCACAACAATAACAGCAAGTTCAGAGGCAAAAACCAAGCTAAAACTACTTAAATGCAACCTTCAGGAACCTCAACTCAAGAGTTAAGGTGTTTCACTAGGTGCTTGTGCAAAAGTGTGAAGAAAAACCACTTTAAGGCACAAACAAGTGCAAATATAGAGAGAGGGAGAAAGAGAGAGAGAGATATGTTTTGTATCTCCAATTTCTGAACCTTTGGAAAGGGAGAGGGACCTCCCCTCTTATAGAAATCCAAGTCTCAAGCTTGTTGAACAAGCTAGAGGCTTGGTGCAATCCCTCCATACACGTGTATGGAGGATGAGTTCTATGCTCACCAGCTAGCACAGCTGGCAATAAAAATATCTGCAAAAGCAAGAAAAAGGGCCTCGGCCAAAAAGTATGGCCAACCGGCCATTAAAGGTGTCGACCGGCCACCACTGATGGTTGATAGAAAGAGGGCATGGCCGATGGGCATGGGGTCTGGCCGATGGGTTGTAGGGATGGCCAGCAGGCAACCTTCTTCCCTTAGAAACAAAGTCACAAGCTCTTGGTCTACAACCAAGCACAAAATAGACAAGTTGAGAGGCTCCAAGGCAAGGCACACAACCGAGACCTTCAGAAACTCAAAACGAACACGAGCATGGATGATCATCGAGTGTTCAAATGATGACGTCCAAGTCTTGAGGGCGGTCAAAAATGGGGTGTCTACAACAGCTTTTTTGAATTCAGAAAACACATAGAAGCTTTTCAGCTTAACAATAAGACTATCGTACAACCAACCATTCCCCACTTCATCCACATCTACCATAGGGCCCATAATCTCATCAACATTTCCCACATGAGCCACTTTTGCATATGACTTCCTGCCCTTAAACGAGGGCTCTGCTTTCGCCAGATAACTCCTCCCAACCTGTTTTGCTCTCCCATTGCCCTTCCTTCCTTCGACAAACTAACCCATGCGTCTACCAGTAGAAGTATCTTTTGCAAACTTTGCGAACTTGACCCTTAAAGCTTTGTCGTCACACCACACTCCATTAGCCTTTTGGATTGCCATCTCTGCCACAACAGAGTAGTCATATCTGACAAAGCCAAACCTTGACCTTGTAGTTTTCCTAGTTTTATTAGGGATAAACACATCCCTAACCACTCCGAACTTCTTAAACAACTCATACAGCCCCTTTGGATTCATTGACAAGGGAATGTTGTCCACAAAAATTGTGTAGATACCTGGTTTGGCAGGTACAGACCCTTGTTCTCGTCTCCCTCGCCCATACAACATCGGACGCCATCCCCCCACCTCCCTAGCCCTAGTAGTCGCCACCATTGGTCTATCTTGTCCACTTGGATTTTAAGGTAACAGAAGGCTAAATAAGTGTTGGATTCAATGTTGGTGAATTAGTTCTTAGAAGTTCATGTTTAACTGAAAATGGTCTGACTGTGAAAATTTACTCTTTGAAAGTCTATTTATTAGTAATATTTTTAAAATTTTGTCGCTAAAAGTTTTATTGTCGATTTTTCGGAATGACTTTTTAACGACTATCTTCACAACAATAGAAATTGGTTCCTAAATGTCATTTGCAACAAAATTTACCCAATTTGTGACCAAAAAATATGATCTCTAAAACTCTGATATGTTATAGTAAGCTTCTAAGTGAGGGGGTTTATGAAAGAAAAATTTATAGACTGCCATTTTTACGAAAGAAGGGCTCAGTAGAGGGTTTTTGCCAAATTTCCCCTGCTAAGAAACATGTATTTAAATTTCTTTCTAAAAAAATATTCTTAACTTAAAAGAAAAAAAAACTCCGTCAGACTTGGGTCACTCAACAAATATTTGAACTTATTATCCTTTTAAAATCCTTGCAAATTGCAATCATAAGAACACAATTCTTGAAGAAAAATAATTTTTAAGAACACAATTCTTGAACACAATTGCAATCATAAGAACACAATTCTTGAAGAAAAATAATTTTTAATTACTGCAACAAACTAATAATAGATGTCAAAAAAATCATGACAAAGATCCTAATTCATATCACAATGCACATGTGAGGTCTCAAATTAAAAATAAGAAAAACACAGACACACAATGAAGACAGACATAAAACACATACATGCGTGCACTAGGCAATCGATAAAGATATAGGTGGACCACTATTGTAGAGTTGCATTTTCTTATTCAACATACAATTATCATCTACAAAATGAAGTCCATGCCATTTAACTTTATCAAAGTGTTTTTTTTTTTGGGTCCTAATCAAAGAGGTTTGTGGTCCGATCCAAGCTTTATCATTCAAAGTAGACCCACTCCCTCATGAATTGAGTGAATTGTTTACAAGAACAATTTATTTATTTATTTTTTTTTGGGTCAATCAGTATGAGATTATTTTCAAATATCAAGAGAATTGAATTACATCAATATAGGTAATTAAAAGCAAAGTTCAGTTTAGAATCTCACAATTTTGCAATTATTATAGTCCCTTGCTAGGTGATTAGGCTTTTCCCAATAGGATAAATCCAAGGATGACTATAAGAGGATATTTTAGTCATTTTTTGAACAAATCCTAACCATGAGATAAAAATGCTGCTAATTCACTCTACTATAAATTTTCAAATTAATGTGTAATTAAAATCTCTTCTGAGATAAGTGGATAAATTATACATCATATGGGAATAAATGGATCTGAATAAGTTGTTTCAGACCACAAAATATGAACTAAACATGAATTAATTTTATTCTTAAATAAAAAAGTAATAATTATCCACAAATCAAACAAGAAAAGTAGTGTGACCAGCTAAAACAATAAAGAGTAGCAAAGAGGGATGATGATGAGCAAACAGCTATCTCAAAACAATATATAATGGTAAGCAATCATCTCTTTTGATAGAGAAGGAGATATAATTAATTAAGAAGACATTATTACATGTACAAATGAATGAATGAGAAAACTAAAGCTAAACCCAAGTCCCCTTCAAATTGCTCTCTTTGAAGTATATATATGAACATTAATCGTACGGTTTTGTTGACATCAAAAGAAATTTGAGTCTCTACTTTCCAACATAGCACTAGGATTATGTGTAGACACAGAATTTTCCTTGCATGTGAACTCCTCATGATCAAGTTAAAGTTGCTGCAAACGATGTTGTATGGCCTGAAAACACATAAGCAATGAGCTTGCTGGTAGGTGTGTGCTAAAAAATCCCTCCGATGCTTGAGTTAGATTAGAAATCAGAACTCAGGCAAAGCCCTCTAAAGTTTTAGTGTTTAAAATTGTATCACTTTTTTTAGTTTAACTTTGAGACTTTTGTATATTCTAACATAGTAGAGTTCTAGTGGGACTGTAATTCCGATAGATAATCTCAACCCACTAGGAGCTACCGCGCCATAGACTAAGGCTTTGCGCCATGCTTTTTACTCTAGCTAGGTCCAATGACCTAGCACATTATCACCCAATCACCTAAGCCTAGCTCGACCTAACACTTGTGCGACACACTAGGTATGTGGACCACTTTTGGCCCGCCCAAACTTGTACTATGCTCCAAGTGTGTGAAATGTTTTTACATTGCTAGGTTGTCAGAGCTGGGCCTTCATGGGCTTTGCCCGGCCCACCAGCATGGTAAAAATCCCCCCCTCAAATTACTAATAACACACTACATAGATTTTATTAGAAAAAGCACCTCTTTCTAGGTTGTTCTGTCCCCTACTGTTTTATTTTGTTTTGTTTTATTTTGTTTTGTTGCTTTATGTCTGTCTATTACTGACCATGCTTCTTTCCTTTTTGCCTTGCTTTGTATTGAGTCTTCCTCAAGAGGACCCACCTCTCTCTGTATGTCAAAACACTTTTCAAAAGAATAATGTTAGAAAATTTTAAAATTTATTTACATTGTGAGAAGTTATTACCTTTTAGTTGTTTATTTTTAAAAATCAACAACTAAGATGCAATAGTAATAAATTTAGAGGTTAAGCATTTTTCCTTTTAAAGTAATGTTTACAAATGCACAAAAAGAATTTCTAAAAAAGTTTACAAAATGCAAGTTTGTCTGTATTTATTTTAATCGTGGTCTCATTCAAAATAAATACACAATACTGACACTATTGTATCACTGCTTTCTATACACAATTTCTAGAAAATAAATTTTGTATTTTTTTTTATTGTTTTTCATCTCTTATTATCTTGTTCATGAGGATATATATACTTTGGTTTGGTGAATATTTGGTAAACTCATCTCATGATATTTCTAAATCTTGAGCATTAAGCAGCATAATTACTTTCCCAAAATTGAATGTAATTTTTTCTTATCCTTGTTAAGAGCCCTAAACACAACTCTTTATTAAGAAAAATTATCAGATGTTATTGAAACAATATTACACACCAATTATCAATTGACACTCCATGATTAAGAACTAACCCCAAAAAAAAAAAAAAAAATACAAAGTCAAACTACAAGTAAGCTCAGATGATTGGCAATCTACACTAACTCAGTCCTCCATGAATAGATGCACCTCAACTACTTTGTTCTTCTAAGACCTTTTTTTCTTCTTCTTCGACATTTTTATTAATTGCATAGAAATTAGTTGCTTCTGTCATTATATTGCAAAGAAAGACTAATAGTTATTGCTGAACAAGCAACGAGAAAGACATGATGAAAATCATTAGTAATGAATATGACTTGCCCAAAAAAATAATAATAATAATAATAAATAAATAAATAAATAAAACAATGAATACGATTAATAGTATCACCATCAAACAGGCCCTTAGACATATATGAATTTTTTAAAAAGAAAAAGAAGATAAGAACACATAAGGGCATGGAATTGTTGTTGATCTATTAATAATTGAAATAATAAAGAGCTCACAAACTTTTGGTTTATCTCTCAACTCAATTTAGCAATAATTATTATTATTGCTGCCAAGTGCCAAGGAAGATTTTATTGCCACGCAACGCAACACCTTAAATCATGTTTACAAGAACTTATTGCACTGTTTGATAGTGGAGGAAAATGACAGGTAAAGAAAGTTTGATATTCAATGTTTGTAAATGTTTGTAAAGAAAGTATGATATTCAATGTCTGTAAATGTTTCGCTTTATATCCACACTCACTACAATATATATGGGTGTATTTGTTTTGAAGGATTAGGGGGTGAGATTGGACTATTAGTCCCATCGGACTAATAGTCCATTGTTTGTTTTATTTTTTTTTGCTTCGGACTAATAGTCCCCCGGACTATTAGTCCTACAAATATGGTACTATCCTATCTCATTGGAGAAGATGGGATAGAAACCATGGGATTGGTATCCCATGATATTATTTTGTGAAATGTTCATTTTATCCTCTATGCTATTACTTAGCAAACAATTAGAAAAGGATAAAATAGTCTTTTGAACATTTATAAATTATATTTTTAGCGTTGTTAATTTAAAATTATATATTAAATAAAAAATTTAAATTATATATTAAATTTAATTAAAAATAATAAATTATAAATTATGGCCTTATAAATTAAATTTTTTTAGTGTTGTTAATTTAAAATTATATATTAAATAAAAAATATAAATTATATATTAAATTTATTTAAAAATAATAAATTATAAATTATGGCCTTATAAATTAAATTTTTTTTTGTTGTTGAAAATTTAATTTATATGTTAAATAAAATTATTTTTTATTGTCGTTAATTTAAAATTATATATTAAATAAAAAATATAAATTATAAATTATAAATTTAATTTAATTGAAAATAATAAATTAAAATAATTAATATATTGTGCAAAAAATAAAATAAAATAAATTTTTATTTAATCTAACTAAAAATAATTAAAATATTAAAGCTATGTTTAATATTGCTATTACTTAGTAAATAATTGAAAAGGATAAGATAGTCATTTGAGCATTTATCTTTGTCCATAATATCCCAAACAAATATTGGATAACTAAAAATAGTCCAATCCAGACATCTAATCCCATGACTAAACAAACATAGGATACAAATTTAGTCCAACTAAATAGTCCCGGGACAATGTATCTCAAGAATAATAGTTCCATGGATTACAATCCCCCCTTATCCAGTTCATCCAAACAAACGCACCCAAAGGGTTTTAGGAACCAAGCATTTTTATTCGTAAAGTACAAATTCTGTTACAAAAAAAAATTAAGAGACCAATTTCTATGATCACGATAGACATCACTAAAAGGCCATCCTAAATAATTTTTCTAAAAAAAATAAAAATGAATAAATAAATAAATCTTTGGTGACAAAATTTTGAAAATGTCATAATAAATGTAATTTTAGGAATAAAAAAATTCGATGCCAAAAATATTTATTTTTTAGACTAAAATTTTGGTTCCAAAATTATAGCAATTCATCACCAGATGTCCAAACATTTTTGACAACTAATATATTTTGTTCCAAAATAACGATTTCGTGCTTAAATTTTTATTTCTAAAATTTTAATTTGTTATTGTGACCATAGCAGTGGCACATACAACTTTAGACATAATGGCCAACCATTAATCGTTTGGAATGGAGAATTATTTTTATTTTTTTTTCTATTTTCTAAAAACAGCTTGTCGAGATTTTTTTTTATATTTTTTTACATAATAAAAAAAAGATATATTATAGACACTTCATAAGATTTGCCTCCAGTGGTTCTGGAAATTACAATCTGCCCCTTGAAGTTTATAATTTTATAATAAATGAGTTTTTTTATTAATAGCTCATTAAGTCAATTAACAGTATTTAATGATGTCAAAAAAATTATTTTAATTAATAATTTAGGTAATTTTAATCATTATATAGGAGATCAGTTAATAAATTTATTTTTTTAGTTAATTCAGTTAAATAAAAAAATTATGAGAAAGAGGTATTTGTAATTTTCCAAAGTACAAGGGGCAATCTGTATTTTAAGCAAATCTCAAAGAATATATTTGTAATTTATCCAAAAAATAAAAAAACCAACTTTTAAAGAAATACTAAAAAAAAAAAATGAGATACTTTTTCGTAAATCTCTTTTCGCCTACTTATGTTCCATTTAGTCCACATTATTTTCTTGTATTCCAATAAGTCTTATGGGTGACATAGTTACCAAAATACCTCTAATAATATTCACATTTACAGTGTGAGTGTTCTGTGATATGAATGTTCACACCATTAATGTAAATGTTAACATGTCAATGTGAATATTTATATTGTCAATGTGAATGTTCACACTATCAATGTGAACATTCATATGTCAATGTGAACATTCACATTGTAAAATATGAATGTTCACATCACTAAATTGCTAACCATTCAAAAAATATTTGTAAGGGTAAAAACGTCCATAAAATATCTTAAATATGATAATTACGATTTGGTAGATCAAACGTTCAAATAATAAGATTTATTAGAATATAATAATATCTCATGGACTAATTGGGATACAAACACTTGAAAAATGATTTTCTAATAAATTCCCCCTGCCCCCCCCCCCCAAAAAAAAATAAAAATAAATAAATAAATAAAAATTGGATTTTAGAATTTTGTTTAAGACAGGTATGAAAATAATTTCCATTTGTAGACTTTTTATTAATTTGTTTCCAAAAACAACAAAAACAAAAAGGTGAAAAATGAAAACAGAACAAGCCAGTTGGTTTGTGTTTTTGTTTCTCCATTATTATTATTATTATTATTATTATTATTATTATTATTATTATTATTATTATTTTGTGTCTCAAAAAAAAAATAGAATTTAAAAAATCCATTTTTTTCACTTAGTTTTTTTTGTTTTATTTTTTATTTTTTTTGTTTTTTTGGTGGGCGCCAAAATCAAAATTCCAAAATTTGATTATCCAGTTTTCAAAATCAGATTTTGAGTTTTCAATTTGATTTTTTTAATTGATTTTTAGTGAATTTTTTAAAATATTTTTTGTCAAATTTTTTTTATTTTTATATTTTAGATGTATCTAATCTAGATATACTCAAAAAAAGGAACATATTTGTGAAGAAATTTTTAAAAATTCAATAAATATAAAAAATACGAAGATATATTCAATTTTTAATTTTTGGAGAAATATCTAAAATTATTGGGTTTGGAAAAAAATAATTACAAATAAATGATAAACTTTATAAATATTAATAATTAAAATCATAATATTTTTCATGATTCCGTAATTATTTTTGAAAAGATGGACTAAAATGTAATATCTAATCTTTTTTTTTTTTTTTTGGTATTTATTAATTTTTCTAAAGATTTCTTCACAAATATATTACTTTTTGAGTACATCTAAATTAGATGTATCTAAAATATTTATAAAAAAAAAAATCGATTTGAAAACACAAAATTTGATTTTGAAAGTTGAATAACCAAACAAAGTGTTAATTTTTCATGGTTTTCAAGTCTATGTTAGGACATAGTTCTTGATCATGGGATTGGATAGGCTCTATTTTGTTTCCTTTCAAAAAATAATTTCTTGAAAACAATTCATCAAGCAAATTTTCTGTACATTTTGAAAAGCAAAAACAAAAAACAAAAAATGAAAACACAACTAAACAAAACTATGATTCTGGGCCCAAGAAAGATCGTCAAGATTGAAGAACATCCAACACTTACCATCCGAAAGAGTTGTTATATGATATCCGATCTACTTTGTCCAAATTTATCTTTAATCAACCGCAGGAATCTTCTAAACCAAGCAAATTAACAAATAGAAAAATAAATAAATAAATAAATAAGCAAACAAATAGAAAAAGTTAGTTAATTACGACACTTGCATCTGGGTCCCAGCTGACATAATCTTCTAATTGATGAAAAATTCAATTTGTTGATAACTTAATTAGGATGACATTTTCTTAATACTTAATTTTGGAAACGAATGATGACAAGTTGGAAGTTTGAAAGAGTCATCACTTAAGAAATACTTCATTGTTTAAATTATTGGTGTTAAAGTAACTAATACTAATAAACAATGTACCCTAAGGTAGGTATGGTGGCCCACATTGAAAGTCTTTTTTAGGCTTAATATAATTCACTTTATGTATGCTCTCATTATTTTTAGGAAATTATTCTACTTCACTACTTTAGCGCATCTCCAATGAATATATTTAAGAACTGATATTTGTCATCAAGCTTCTTTTTTCATGCTCGAATGGAGCTGTTAAGGAGTAAGGCTGCAGAGGAAAAAGTACTCAAATGTTATGTTTATCGTTAATTGTGAAAACTAAATTAATACAGAAAAGTAGGAGTGTAAAAATGACTCGCGGCTCGTGGATAGCCCGAAGTCTGCCTGCGGGCCGGGGTGGGCCTGACTCGATTAAGTCTGGACTCAAGCCCAGCTTGGGACCTTAGGCCTACGTCATAATTTTGAAGCTTAGCGTGGCCCATAGCCTGGCCCATTAACCTACTCAAAGTCCAGCCCGAGGCCCAATGTCATTTTTTGTGGAAAAAATAATTTTTGGTGAAAAAATAGAAAAAAATATTCAAACCCTGCCCAAGCCTGAGCCCAGGCCCACCGGTCCGCCCAAGGCCCAAATGCCACTGGGCCTAGGCCTACTTTTTTAGCCCGTGGCCCAAACCGATCGAAATTTTGGCAGGAGTCCGAGAGACCTGACATGGGCCAGGCCAAATTTATACCCCCACAGAAAATACAATTGAGACAAGAGAGAGAAGGAGAAGGGGAATGAGAAGGGGAAAAGAGGGTTAGAACCAGAGATGAAACCAAGATTTCATTATTAGAGGGGTCAAAAGACAAATAAATTTTTTTACTATATACATAAGTACACATGTATGTGCAATATGATATATAAATTATATCTATGCACATAAAAGAAAATTCAAATACCATAGAAGCAATTTTTAATAAGATGAAAAAGTTTTTTTGGTATAAAATAAAAAGAGAATGTAAGATGCGATAAGAATGAAATATTCATTTTTTATACTGGGGACAATTTTGTATATAAAATAAGATACATATTTTTAAAATATCATGACAAATTATATTTTTCACAAAAATAAGGGATCATCGCCTTCTATAATCTTTTTTTAGTTCAGTTGAAAAAGAAGAAGAAAGAGATACAAAGGAGGATGGGATGGGATGGTAGGTTGACACATGATTAATTATTTTTTTAGTTTTATTATTATAAGATATATTAAAGTGATGAGCTGTACTTTTTTTTGTTAATACACAATTTAATATCTCTGTTACAATAAACTAACAAACTTTAACACAAAATTGAGCCCACTTTTATTATTTTTTACAAGTTAACATAAATTAACATACAATTTTAATACTTTGATTAGAGATGCTCTTAAACACACTCCATGATTTGTTTTTAAGTACAAATAACATGATTCTCAGTGCACACAACGAAAATAAATTTGGAAAGTGTTTATCAAAAATGAAGCAAGAATAAACATTTTCCTATTTTTATGCTTATGATTCACCTTTCCACCAGAAAATCCAGAAAAAAAGGGGAATGTGATGGGGGGGACTAGAAAATGGTTCAATTGTTTGAAAAAAAAAAAAAACACACTTCCTGTTTGTTGAACATAAATGATATAGCATTCTAAAGCATTGTTTAGCATCGAAATTGGAATAAAAAAGATTCTATAAACAAATGAAAAGATTGCTAAGATTATCGAAATAAGTAAAAGTAATTTGAAATTTGTAAAAAATGACTCATGTTTTTTTTTTTTTTTTTTTTAAAGATTAGGAAAGAGAAAAAGCTAGAAGAAATGTAGTTGGTATTGATAGGTATCTCTGACTATCAAAAGTGTTCAATGAACAGAAGAATTGGTATTACACATATGTAGTAAGAAAAGAACAAAAGTAGGCAATAGTACTACTGACATTAACTTGAAGGAGAAGGAAATGTTTTCAAAGTTGAATGAAGACAATCAATTAGGTGCCATTTTTTTTATCATTGAACAGGCTTTAGTTTTTAGTTGTGAATATGGTCACCAACCAATAGATGGCCTTTTTAACAGCAATACAGAAGACAAAAAAGAAACATAACTAGATCTAGGGTAGATGGATAGAAAAGAAAAGCATCACTATTGAGTGGGGTGAAGAAGTGGTTCCTACGGGGGTAATGGCATGATTATTGTTGTCTTCTCATTTTCTTCTACTTACCCTACAGCATTCAAGGCTGAGATGTACTCAATATAACCCTACTCCAATGCTGCTACATGA
Organism: Camellia lanceoleosa; assembly: GCA_025200525.1. Lineage (NCBI taxonomy): Eukaryota > Viridiplantae > Streptophyta > Magnoliopsida > Ericales > Theaceae > Camellia > Camellia lanceoleosa. The sequence goes on from CM045766.1 coordinate 55,481,820, forward strand.
AAGATAATAAAACATCCAAGTAATCTCATAGATTAATGTAAAGGGGTATCTTGGGGATTCATGTAATATGGTTTGACTCCTATCAGCTTGTGAAGTTTAGAAAGGTACCACATGATATCTATCCTATCTACACCCAAAATTTCTCAAAGTTTAGGAGGTGTAACTAGTTCTTAATCTAGTGACAATGATGCCAATGACTGGGGGATGGGATCGATTTGCGTGGATAGGGATGAGAGGGTGAAGCATCTTTTGTATCCAATTTTACTTATCTTTCTTTCACGGATTAATTGCTTAAAAGTCCTATTAGTTAAGCTTGTTTGAGGATAAATCCTATCTTCAGATATTTAATTTTATGTTTTAAGAGAACATTTTTTGTATACCAATAGGGTACCAAGTGGCATTACCCTTCCACTAATCACAAATATATATGTTTCATAATATTCTCCAAACACCCAACAATATGGCCCATATTCCACTACCTTCCCCCAATCATAATAATAGAAGGTATCACATAGATGGCCTGACACGTCCCATAATGGCTAACGCACACATTAGCATAGCTGACATGTGTTAATTTTTTTATTTTTTTTTTTTTTTCATATTTGTTTTTTATGTTTTAATTTTTAAAATGTCATAACTGTTATTTTTATATCCATTTCAAACAAAGTTTATATTTTGGAAATCTATTAGTCGAGATCTATCAAATAAGATTATTTTAAATTTAAAATTCTAAAAAGTAAAACATAATCTTTTTTGGCAAAATTGTTACTCTGAAAAATTGAGAAATTTCTCAATTTCAAAAAACTGAACCTTTTAAGTTTTTGCAAAATTATGTTAGTGTGTATGTGTTTTTAGGAGAGACATTAAATTTCTTTTAGTTTCATTGTTTGTTACATGAATAATTAGAAAACAAAAATTCTGTAAATTTTTTTATTTCAAAACAGAGATATTTCTCAGTTTCACAAAACTGTGAAACTTTTCCAAAAAAATGTACCAATTTTTGGTTGGTCAATCAATTTCAATATCAACCGTTGAATGGCGATCATTCATATATAAATGCTACATTCAATGATGTCAATATCAAGTCTCTTTCAGGTAACAAAGGTCATAATGTTACCTTTAATTTAGAACTCCAAACTGTGAGGCCTGATTTTTAAATCTCCTTTGGAGAGATTAATGGTTAAATTAATAAAAACCTCACTGGAGAAAATTGTTTGGAATAAAAAAAAAATAAAAAAATGACCACTGCATAGATACACTTCAGTAGAGCTATGTCAAAACTGAAGGAGGATAACCTTATCAAGGCCATTGGCACCTTTAGAAAGCTCTTATTGGTCTGGCTTTGCAACTTAATTGTGTGAGTAGCAACTTTAAGGTTGAATGGGAGGTGAATACAATGTTGAATGAGACGGAGGCGAAGGCGGATGAGGCTGAGGCTGAGGCTGAGCCAGACAGATTGGTGAGTGTGGAGGCTATGTCAATGAGGCTAGTTGGAGGTGGACTGGCGGAAGCAAATGTCACGATTGAGAGAAAGCAAAGATTGAGAAAGATGATAATGGACTGGACCACTTTAAACAGTAGAATATTTCTGAAATATAAAATTTAATGGTACTCAATAAGTTAAAACCTATTAGCTAGGACTTATGCTCCACTAGTTCTCTGGCATGAGACTTGTGGGTAAATGCCTCTTATTTCATATTGTACATTCAATTACACCATATTTTTTTTATTTTTATTTTTTTTAAGATTTGTACATTTTGATATTCCTGTCATGGGGAGAGTGCTTTTGGGAAAGGGCATAAAAATTTTCCCATATTTAAACGCTATTTGCCCTCCAATGATTTGTGTAAGAGTGCAAAAATGGCCAATCGGTCTAAACCTCGCCCGAGGCTTGGCCCAACTCGTACCCCTGAGCTAAAGCTTAGGCCATGCTTTTTCTGGCCTCCTGCTTGACCCGTCCACTGCCTAAAGTTATTGTCATGACCCGAGCCCGCCCCCGTGGGTTAAGGACATAACCGGCCAGTAATCATAAGATTACCCACAGCCTCAAACCAAACCAAACATATTTTAACAGAGTTAATGGGGGCCAAATGGAAGCAATTTAAAAACTGTGTCCTTAGAGCTGTGCTTACATGGCACGTCAAACAAGTCATACATATAAACATTAATAACTCACAACAGAATTAAATTATCAAAAAGTTCTGTACAGACAGGATCATCCAAAACTAAGTCAACCCATGAACTATATACAGACATATACAAAGGCTCCGCCAACATGACAACATAAAACAAAATAACAAAGGCGAAGGCGAGTCTCATGCGTGAGACACATAGGCTAACTTTCCAAAACTCGGTTGTTCCATACAGACTTCACTGGGGCTAGGTCCGGACCTCTCTTGGCTAACCTACAAACACATGAATGAGCGTGAGCGGAAGTCCAGTGAATAATATCAAATAAAGAAAATACATTGGAACATTATACATCAGGCGGCCTTTGGCCCAATTCATTCATGTCAAACTGGCCTTTGGCCCTTTTCGAACGTTTATATCAGACTGGCCTTTTTGGCCTTATCAAACTTTCGTATCAGACTGGCCTTTCGGCCCTTCCAAACTTGTCATATCAAACTGGCATTTAAGCCTTTCAAACTTGTTATGTCAAACTGGCATTTAAGCCTTTCAATCTTGTCATAATAAACTGGCTTTTAATCCTTTCAAACTTGTTATGTCAAACTAGCATTTAAGCATTTCAAACTTGTCATATCAGACTGGCATTTAAGCTTTTCAAACTTGTTATGTCAAACTTGCATTTAAGCCTTTCAAACTTGCCATAATAAACTGGCATTTAAGCCTTTCAAACTTGTTATGTCAAACTGGCATTTAAGCCTTTCAAACTTGTCATATCAAACTGGCATTTAAACCTTTCAAACTTGTCATATCAGACTGGCATTTAAGCCTTTCAAACTTGTCCACTATTCAAAATTAATGAACTTTACAAAACTTACATAGAAGTAAGCAATTGGACAACAATATGTATTTCAGATATTACTCACAGTGATCGGCTTGTGGATTTGCCCTGGTGCTTGACCCTACACATCACATAACACATGGGTCACAATTAATTTAATCTGTTCTTTAATTCACATTTTCCTCTTTAGGCTTCATTCTTATCTCTTTAATTCAATTACAATGCTCAAAGTATGCCTAAGAGTGATTAGAAGTGAAAGAGAACGGAAAATGAAACACAGAACGCGTAAACAAAATTTTAGAAAACAGGGTCCCCGCTTGAGCGTGGACTTCCCCGCTTGAGCGGACCCGTAAGGCCTGCAAAAGTATTGGTTGCATCAAACATACGCTCGAACGTGAATTAGGGCGCTCGAGCGAAAGGTCTGTCTAAATAGCTCGCCCGCTCAAGCGGACACCAAGTTTGCAAAAAGTATTAGGAGCACGTATTTCTTGCTCGAGCGGCAGTTACCTCGTTCGAGCGGACATCAAAATTCTAAAAATCCCAGATTGTGTTCTTGAGTCTCATTTCGACTTTCAACTAACAATTCATGCATTTTATAGCTCCAATCCCACACATACTTGTACTAACATGGTATAAACACCAAAACACATCATCATGGAGCTCAATTTCAAAGATTTAACACATGCATGGCTTAAATTGACACCAAACTCAATTCTAACATACACATTTATGCATTCAAAGCTCTTATCTTCATAGATTGTACATGCATGTGATGTCTAGCTCCCATTCTCAACTTAGATGATACCAATGGTGATTATACATGAGCTTCAACTACAAATTTACATGGATTTCAACCAAATTGCGACATGAATCATGTAATTCAAGCTCAATTATGCAAATTCCAAACAATTACATACATGCATGCATATATGGTCTTCCAATTCAACAAAACAAATTCAAATCTAGAGGTTCAATTCCTCTAATCTATGGTCAAATCTAGAGTTGGCCTCCAAAATCAAGCTTCAATGATCAAACTCTCAATTTCTTTCACTCTCTCTCTCTCTCTCTCTCTCTTTCTTTTAGTCCAAAAATCAGCCAAAATGCCCTAAGGAAGGAGTTTGAGGCTGTAATATAATAATAATAATGCCCTTACAACATAACCCACTAATGCCAATATAATAATAATAAGGTAATTGGGCACTAATTCATCAATTTAATCAATTTAATTTGACCCGAATCAATTTTCAATTAAATTTCACCGTAGGCTCTAAAAATTACGCTAATCATAATGGCACAATCAATTTCGGATTCGGTGGCCAATAAGGCCTTCAATTTAATTTTCAAAGCAGATAATGAAACAGATATTCCTATGGTGAACAGATAGAAATTTAAAACCACATATTTTCACATAATGGTGCACACAATCATGTCAAAACACATAATCACATTCATATTAAGGACCAATTAGGACATTACGGAACAGGGGTATCATAGTCTTCCCCCCTTTAGGAAGTTTGGTCCTCCAAACTTAATTTACCTTCGTCGGGAAACAAGTGTGGGCATCGTAGTCGCATTTCCTCGTCTTTTTCCCATGTAGCATCCGTCCCATAGTGTTCTTTTCATTCCACTTTCACCATTGGGATGGACTTGCTTCTCAATTGCTTCACTTGTCGATCAACAATTCGTTCCGGCCACTCAACATATTTCATATTTTTATCAATAGCTGTCCGGTGATAATCAATCACATGAAACGGGTCTCGGAGGTAACCCCTCAACATCGACACATGAAACACGTTATGGATTTGTTCAAATCCTGGTGGCAAAGCAACTCTATAAGCAACTAAACCAAGCCTTTCCAGAATCTGAAAAGACCCAATGTAACGGGGCGACAACTTGCTTTTTTTTCCAAACCTGACTTGGCCCTTTATTGGAGACACACGAATAAACACATGGTTACTGACCTCATACTCAAGAGGTCTCCTTCGAACATCTGCATAGTTTTTTTGTCGGTCTTGAGCTGTTTTGAGCCTTTGACGAATAGTCATGATTTTCTCAGAAGTGTCTTGCATAATTTCAGGTCCAAGCAAAGTTCTATCCCCGATCTCTATCCAACAAATAGGTGATCTACACCTCCTATCATACAAAGCCTCATATGGTGTCATATCGATGCTGGAGTGGAATCTATTATTATAAGCAAATTCTGCAAGTGGCAAATAGTCTTCCCAACTCCCCTGAAAATCCAAAGCAAACATCCGAAGCATATCTTTCAAAGTCTGTATTGTTCGTTCCGATTGCCCATCTGTCTGTGGGTGGAATACAGTACTGAATCTCAATTCTATTCCCATAGCTTCCTGCAAACTCTTCCACAATCTAGATACAAATTTCAGATCTCTATCCGACACAATGGATACCGGAACTCCGTATAAACGGACAATCTCCTTAACATAAATAGTAGCCAATCTATAAGCATTAAATGTAGTTCTAACTGGCAGAAAATGTGCAGATTTAGTCAGTCTATCAACTACAACCCAAATAGAATCCATACCTCGAGAAGTCCGAGGTAGGCCAACAACGAAATCCATAGTCACATGTTCCCACTTCTATTTAGGAATAGGGAGAGGTTGAAGTAGACCGCCTGATTTCTGATGTTCAGCCTTGACTTGCTGACATTGAAGACACTTGGACACATTCTGCAATTTATTTCTTCATTTTAGGTCGCTAATAGGTTTGTTTCAAATCCCGATACATTTTATTGTTGCCCGGATGCATAGCAAATACGGATCTATGGGCTTCATCTAAAACCCTCTTCTTTAGTTCCGGAGGAATATCTAGGACACATATTCTATTTCTAAATCTCAATACTTCATTCTCAATGCTAAACTCTGCTTTCGGACTTGCCTCAAATTCATTAGTTACTTTCTTGAGGAATTCATCCTCGTTCTGTTTTTGTTTGATTTCATCAATGATTGCCGGCTCAGCTGTAATAGCAGCTATCAATCCGCCCTGTTCACACATCACTACTTCAATTTCAGATTTCTCAAAATCTTGTAGAATCTCCTTCTGTTCAGTAAGCAACCAAGCCACACTTCCTGTTGATTTTCTGCTCAAGGCATCGGTAACTGTATTGGCTTTCCTGGAATGGTACTAAATCTCAAGATCATAGTCTTTTATCAGTTCAAGCCATCTCTTCTATCGCATATTCAGCTCTTTTTGTGTAAAGAAGTATTTCAGGCTCTTATGATCTGTGTAGACTTCACACTTTGCCCCATACAAATAATGCCGCCAGATTTTCAAAGTAAAACAACTGCAGCCAATTCTAAGTCATGTGTTGGGTAGTTTTTCTCGTGCAGTCTCAACTGTCGGGAGGCGTAATCAATAACCTTTCCGTTTTGCATTAACACACAATCCAAACCTTTATAAGATGCATCACTGAAAATCACAAAATTTTCCGTACCTGAAGGTAGTGTCAAAATCGGTGCGGTGGTCAATCTTGTTTTCAATTCATGAAAGGCTGATTCTCTTTCATCGTTCCACTCAAAAGGTTGCCCCTTGCGTGTCAGTTGGGTAAGAGGCACAGCTATTTTTGAAAAATCATTCACAAACCTCCTGTAGTACCCAGCTAAACCCATAAAACTGCCAACTTCTGTTATATTGGTCGGTGTAGGCCAATTCACGATTGCCTCTATTTTCTGTGGGTCCACTAAAATCCCTTCCCTGTTGATCACATGCCCTAAGAAAACAATTTCATCCAACCAAAACTCACATTTCTTTAGTTTAGTAATCAATTTCCTTTCTCTAAGTATTTGCAGGACAGTTCTCAAATGTTGTTCATGTTCAAGTCTATCTTTAGAGTATATCAAAATGTCATCGATAAAAACCACAACAAATTCATCAAGGTAGGTCTTAAAAATTCGGTTCATCAAGTCCATAAATGCTGCTGGAGCATTAGTTATTCCAAATGGCATAACAAGGAACTCAAAATGTCCATACCTCGTTTTGAATGCGGTTTTCTCAACATCTTCTGCCTTAACTTTCAATTGATGATACCCAGATCTCAAATCAATTTTAGAAAACACCTGTGATCTCTGCAACTGGTCAAATAAGTCATCAATACGGGATAGGGGATATTTGTTCTTTATTGTTACCTTGTTCAATTCCCGATAATCGATGCACAAACGCAAAGTTCCATCATTCTTTTTCACAAACAATACTGGTACACCTCAAGGCGAGGTGCTAGGTCAGATAAATCACTTGTCAAGCAAGTCTTGCAATTGTTCCTTCAATTTTTTTATTTCGGTAGTAGCCATTCTGTAGGGAGCTTTGGAAATAGGTTGGGTGCCTGACACAGTCTCAATTGTAAATTCTATCTCCCTGTCTACCAATTCCCCTGGCAATTCACTTGAAAACACATCTAGAAATTCTTTAACAATAGGGAATCATTCAATTCAACATTCACAGATTGTTCCGATAACACATAACACAGATAACCCTGGCACTCCTTCCTGATCAGTTTACATGCTTTCATTGCAGATATCAAATAAGGTGGAGGCACTACCCCATTTCCCACAAACACAATCTCATTCTGTTCTGGTGGTTTAAACACAACCTGTTTTGTCACACAATCAATGATGGCACAATACTTGGTCAACCAATCTATACCCAAAATTACATCGAAATGCCTAAAGTTCAAGGGCAACAAATCTACATATAGGAGAGCATCCTCAACATGTATATCACAAAACCGGTATATAGATTCACACAATACAGATTCCCCAGATGGAGTAGACACACATAGCAGATATGGCAGTAATTCTAAGGGTCTATTCAGTCTAGATGCAAATGCATATATTACAAATGAATGTGTTGATCCAGAGTCAATTAACACAAAGGCATCCCGATTACATATAGAAATTGTACCTGAGACAATTGCGTTGGCATTCCGTGTATCGCCCGAAACAAGCACAAAAACTCTTCCTTGCCTTACAGTATCCCCGGTGGTAGCAGGTCTCATAGTATTTCCTGGTTTTGGGGTCGATGCAGTGGAACTAGCAGCTACCCTCCCACTGTTCTGATTACAATCTCGGGCCATGTACCCTCGCTTACCACACTTGAAACAAGCCCCTGACACATGGTAACAAACCCCACGGTGCCTTTTGCTGCAAATATTGCACATGAGAGATGTGTCTTGGGAAGTATTCAAAGTATTTGAGGAGCCCGTATTTTGCTTTTTTATAAATTTCTTCTTTGAAAAGAAGCCTTGCCTTTTATTGCCTTCCTATTCTGTTGTTGGCTTAGTCTGTCTAGCTATGTTGGCTTCTGATATAATCTAGCACCCCAATGTAAGTCTCTAGTTTCAGGACATTCACTCTTTCTAAAATGTCACTTCGGAGTCCACCTTCAAAGTGTCTCGCCTTTTTATAGTCAGTATCAATTACATGTGGTGGAAACCTGCCCAATTAAGTGAATTTGGCCTCATACTCGGCTACAGTCATACTGTCTTGTTTCAGTTCCATGAATTCTGCCACTTTCCTATCCCGAACACACTGCGGGAAGTACTTGTCATAAAAGATTCCCAAAAATTTTGCCCAATTGGCATCTTTGTAATTCTCACGCATTAACATCGACCATCTTCTTGCTTCGTCTTCTAGCATAAAGGTGGTGAGAAACACTTTCTGTGTATCCGAACACGGAAATACTTCAAACAGTTTTTCAATGCCGAGGACCCAAGCTTCAGCTTTCAAAGGATCCAATCCACCATGAAACTGTGGCGGTTTCATTTTCTTGAACTCTTTGGTGAGAGCTATGATTCGGTCGTCATTCTGATTATCTGGCACATGAGGTGCCAGAGGTGGTGGTGGAGAATGTGGTTGCTGCCACTGTTGCTGCCATTCTTGTTGTTGTCTCAATGTCTCTGCCATTTTCCTGAATCAGTCTTCCATTCTATCCAGTCTAGCAGTAGAAGATTCCTCTATCTCATCACCTCTTGTTCTTACCATCTGATTAAACTTGCATTATATTTTATACAAAAGATTTACACGTACGCATGTATTAAAGAGCATGCACATCTAAATAAATTGCAATGCAAACAAATCATCACTTATAACACATAGTTGTTCATATTGAAACATTTAGATGCATTCTCAATACTATCAAAGTCAAACTTATCACATGAATGCATCTTAGGTCTTATCTAGATGCTTATTGCTCTTTTGGACAAGTGTGTGAGTTATTAGCTCGTGCTCTGACACCATTCTGTCATAACCCGAACCCGTCCCTGTGGGTTAAGGACATAACCGGCCAGTAATTGTGAGATTACCTACGGCCTCAAACCAAACCAAACGTATTTTAACAGAGCTAATGGGGGCCAAATGGAAGCAATTTAAAAACTTTGTCCTTAGAGTTGTGCTTACATGGCACGTCAAACAAGTCATACATATAAACATTAATAACTCACAACAGAATTAAAGTATCAAAAAGTTCTGTAAAGACAGGATCATCCAAAACTAAGTCAACTCATGAACTATATACAGACATATACAAAGGCTCCGCCAACGTGACAACATAAAACAAAATAACAAAGACGAAGGCGAGTCTCATGCGTGAGACACATAGGCTGACTTTCCAAAACTCGGTTGTTCCATACAGACTTCACTGGGGCTGGGTCTGGACCTCTCTTGGCTCACCTACAAACACATGAATGAGCGTGAGCGGAAGCCCAGTAAATAATATCAAATAAAGAAAATACATTGGAACATTATACATCAGGCGGCCTTTGGCCCAATTCATTCATGTCAAACTGGCTTTTGGCCCTTTTCGAACGTTTATATCAGACTGGCCTTTTTCGCCTTATCAATCTTTCGTATCAGATTGGCTTTTCGGCCCTTCCAAACTTGTCATATCAAACTGACATTTAAGCCTTTCAAACTTGTTATGTCAAACTGGCATTTAAGCCTTTCAAACTTGTCATCATAAACTGGCATTTAAGCCTTTCAAATTTGTTATGTCAAACTGGCATTTAAGCCTTTCAAACTTGTCATATCAGACTAGCATTTTATCTTTTCAAACTTGTTATGTCAAACTGGCATTTAAGCCTTTCAAACTTGTCATATCAGACTAGCATTTAAGCCTTTCAAACTTGTCATATTAGACTGGCATTTAAGCCTTTCAAACTTGTCCACCATTCAAAATTAATGAACTTTACAAAACTTACATAGAAGTAAGCAATTGGACAACAATATGTATTTCAGATATTACTCACAGTGATCAGCTTGTGGATTTGCCCTAGAGCTTGACCCTACACATCACATAACACATATGGGTCACAATTAATTTAATCTGTTCTTTAATTCACATTTTCCTCTTTAGGCTTTATTCTTATCTCTTTAATTCAATTACAATGCTCAAAGTATGCTTAAGAGTGATTAGAAGTGAATGAGAACGGAAAACGAAACACAGAACGCGTAAACAAAATTTCAAAAAATAGGGTCCCCGCTTGAGCGTGAACTTTTCCGCTTGAGCGGACTCGTAAGGCCTGCAAAAGTACTGGTTGCATCAAACATACGCTTGAGCATGAATTAGGGTGCTCGAGCAAAAGGCCTGTCTAAATAGCTCCCCCGCTCGAGCGTGAATTACCCCGCTCGAGCAGACACCAAGTCTGCAAAAAGTACTGGGAGCATATATTTCCCGCTCGAGCGGCAGTTACCCTGCTCAAGCGGACATCAGAATTCTGGAAATCCCAGATTGTGTTCTTGAGTTTCATTTCGACTTTCAACTAACAATTCATGCATTTTATAGCTCCAATTCCACACATACTTGTACTAACATGGTATAAACACCAAAACACATCATCATGGAGCTCAATTTCAAAGATTTAACACATGTATGGCTCAAATTGACACCAAACTCAATTCTAACATACACATTTATGCATTAAAAGCTCTTATCTGCATTGATTGTACATGCATGTGATGTCTAGCTCCCATTCTCAACTTAGATGATACCAATGGTGATTATACATGAACTTCAACTACAAATTTACATGGATTTCAACCAAATTGCGACATGAATCATGTAATTCAAGCTCAATTATGCAAATTCCAAACAATTACATACATGCATGCATATATGGTCTTCCAATTCAACAAAACAAATTCAAAACATGCTCTTGACCATTAATTAACTTTGAACACACAAGATTACACCTTAAACTCATAAATTCAAGAATCAATGCTTACCTAGAGGTTCAATTCCTCTAATCTATGATCAAATCTAGAGTTGGCCCCCAAATCAAGCTTCAATGATCAAACTCTCAATTTCTTTCACTCTCTCTCTCTCTCTTAGCCGACCCTCTCTCCTTCTTTGAGTCCAAAAACCAGCCAAAATGCCCAAAGAAAGGAATTTGAGGGTGTAATGCCCTTACAACATAACCCACTAATGCCAATATAACAATAATAAAGTAATTGGGCATTAATTCATCAATTTAATCGATTTAATCTGACCCGAATCAATATTCAATTAAATTTCACTGTAGGCTCTAAAAATTACGCTAATCATAATGGCGCAATCAATTTCAGATTCGGTAGCCGATAAGGCCTTTAATTTAATTTCCAAAGTAGATAATCAAACAGATATTCCTACGGTAAACATATAGAAATTCAAAACCACATATTTTCACATAATGATGCACACAATCATGTCAAAACACATAATCACATTCATATTAAGGACCAATTAGGACATTACGAAACAGGGGTATCACAGTTATTTTGGTGAGAAAAAAAAAAAAAATGTCAAGCTTGGCCCTCCAGCCCAAAGCCCGATTGTCCCTGAGTCTGGGCTTGGGCTTGGGCTTGGGCTTGGGTTTGATTTTTTGAAACTGGATAGGTTGGCTGGGTCCGATTGTTGGCTGGGGCTCAATAACTCCAATTGTTGCCAGTATCCTAAATTATGACTAAAAAAGCTCAAAATGATACACCTCATGACCTCAGTGTCAGGCCACTAATCAGCCAGAAAAGTACACACTAATTAGGATGAGACCCATGAAGCATTACTTACAAACACCAAGGACCTCTCAAGTAACTCCACAATTCAGTAATTTTTGGTTGCATTTGTTTTGGTGGACAGCACTGATGGGGTCGATGGCGATTAATACCTGTTAGTGTAGCGATCAAGATGTTCCATCACTAACTAACAAAAAATATACAAATGTATTCTACTGTTATCAGTAATCGCCATGATCTGTTAATATGCATAATATGGTATCAATAGATTCTCATAACAAATATAAGTCAGCTGCTTCATCAAGATCATATGCTCAAAAAAGGAATGTTTTCTCTTGAATATAGAATTGTAGTCTTCATGATAGACGTACTTATAATTGAAGATGCAATGGCACTAAGATGAGAAGAGGATATGTAAATTTCTGGAATTTTTCAGGCTTCAATAATTTTGGCACGCGAATTACACAAAATGTATGAGGGAAATGACACTTTGTATAGAAACGATAAACTGTTAAACAATTTAATGATTAATACCTACCTCAAAAATAATCCTTCCATATATTTTTCTACCAATATTCTTGACTGATATTGGGTCAAATCTCAAAATTAGATCTGTCATTGATATCAGTTTGTCATTCTAAGAACGAAAGAGACTGTAAAAAAATTCACTGGCTCAATGTTATTGATTGTCAAATTCTGATGGGGTGGGTATTCCTTAGTTTATTCAATCAAAAGTTCCATGTCCTTTAGCTCACATTGATTGTAGATACTCATCAAAGATACAAAATAAATCATTGAAGCAATGCCAAGGACGGGCTAAAACAGATACAAGACTTCTACGTGCACAAAAACCGGTTACAAAAAACTCACAAAGGGGTGATCCTAATGTTCACTTATCTTTTTTTGGGGGCATTTTTTTTTTTTCCGATTAAATATAAACAGATGATGATGCCTTGAGATGATAAAGATAACCTAATGCTACCTAATGTTTGTAATGTTCCTAAAGCAACAAACATTGACATATAACAACAAACTCTTTCCAACCAAAATAAAGTACATAACACAAGTGGCAGGTACATAAGTTAGCAGTATAATATGTTACATTACACATGGTTGAAACACCGTGCTAAACTAACAAGTTATTACATTTTTCACATATCAAGTTATTACAGAGAAAAAAGGTTCTAAAGAAGGCTAAGGAAATCCCTCCTGCTTTGGGTGGTCGGGAGGTGAAGGCTTTGGGATATAAGGCATGAGCGGAGTGCCATATTGGATAGGTCCAGGTCTTACGGAAGCCTTTGAACTGGGAACCAGATCGATAGGGTTATAATCTTCTAGCTTTATACTCCCTGAATTACTCTTGTCAGTGATTGAAGCATGACAATTCTCCTGCAGATTGGAAAGAAAATAAAGATTATATCTAAAGCATAAACAGAAGAAAGAAACAGTCTGAATAGTGGCCTCTCAGCATCATGTACCTTAAGCTTCCTGCCTCTTGTCTTCACTGTCATATTATCCCCATGTCGATTTAAAGCCATCGCTGGTTGATTTAAAGAAGCCATGTCATCATTTAAACTAAATGAATCATCTAAGCAATTATTAGAGTGTTAAAATGGCCTAATTTACAACTTCATCACTGCACCATTATTTGACACTAAACAATAGCATTAGCAGTTCAACACTATTGCCTTATCATTCTAATTAAAAAAGAACCAAAGAGAAACCACAACACTGCATTTGGGCTAGCTAACAATAGCAATTTATTTATAAATTAGCTTGACCATCAAAAATCAAAACATCTGTTGAAGTATCACCAACATTTTTTTGATAAGTTAAGGCGACATTATATTAAACAAGCCACTACATAATTTCTTTGGTCACTCCACATATAGAAGTGAGAAATGCAAAGAGAAAAAATGGATTATTATAGATAATCAGTGCTTATAAAACGCCACAGATAATTAATTATGTCCGTAATTTTGAGAAATCTTCAACAGAGGTATTCTTGTTTTGACTAAGCTTCTCACCGTGAAATGGATTTCATGTATGTGGCTTTGATCCTTCACCCAATCATATGTTCACAACTAATAAGCCAATATCTATACAAATTTGGGAGTGCTATCTTAATCTAGGATTTCTATTCAACTAATTCCAACATGTGGTCACTCTCAGTTACTAGAAGAGCTCTACTCTTTCTTTAAGAGGCGATTGTTTTGCTACAAAAAATTAACATGAGATTGCACTCACTCGATTGCTTCTCACACAAGCAAATATTTGAGTTGAATAGGAGTCGACCAATCATTATTAAACAGGTAATACTCTCATCACCAATACATGCATGTAAAGAATGTAATGCAAGTAAGGTGATATTAAAGAGTCTTCTCTTGGTACAATTTACAAATTAGGATACAGTAATGCCAACTATTCACATTACAATCATAAGCACTCAGTTCATCTACTTTTATATGCATACACACTATATCTGCATAACAAAAACAATTCTCAGTTCTAAGTTTATATCATACATGACTACATAATAATTTCCCTTATTTTTTGAAAAAAAGGAAATGGCCTTGCTGATAAGTAGAAATGTAAGCCTACTAGCCTAAGTTCAGAGGTTTAGTAAGTTTATTATTAGATAAAAGAGAGTAAAGAAAAACCTCATGGCCAGATATATCATACCGAATGGCAAGGGATGCTCTGTCCCAATGCACTCATAGTTAGGAAGCACAAATACAAGATACGGATGTGACGGTACGATAAAACCTAAAACAATAGGATATGAATATGGCGAAAATACGTTTGTAAAATAAAATTATTTTTATAATTTTTAGTTATGTAGTATGTATACATTTAAAACCCAATGCAAGAGTACATTCATAAAATATCTAGTACTAAAATTCCTAATATCAAAAGAGAATTTTATGTTCATAAAAAATTATTAACAAACAAGTATGTTGGCAAAGAAGTATCAACTAACAATAACAGAAGATTAGGTTAAATATTCAAGAATATTTAAAGAACAACAATAAAGATAACAAAATTAAGTGATGATAACAATAACCCTAAGTCATAATATCCAAAATTTAAAAATAAAATAAAATAAAATAACAATAAAAGAAAATTTAAAAGTAGAAACAATGTGAATAACCTTTTTTTTTGCTCTTTCAAATTAACTTGAATAGCCCTTTTAGCAAGGCTAACAAAGTAGAATTTGGTCTATCACATGAAAATAAATCAATGATAATGCAAGCCCCATAGAATATGAAAAGACATGGAAACAGAAGGGGAGAGAGGTAGAAAGAGGGAGAGAGCAATGACATTTGAAAAAATAAAAAGAAAAATATTGGAAAAACAATAATTTTAAATTGGATACTTATTTGGCGTATCCACCCATATCCCTCCTATATCTGAAGTTAAAATAAATAAACGAATACTTATCCAACACGTATCATGGTGTATTGGACGCCTATATGTATCCGATACTTGTATGGGGCCTTTTTTGGAATATTCGTGCTTCATAGTAGTCATAAGATCGTGTTTTGAGATTTTCGTATCTCCATTAATAGGATTTGACATTTTCATGCCTCCAAATTCTTACATGATCCTTTGACTCACAATGTATTTGAAAACAAAGGATCCTTAGCTTGCCAAGTTACAGTCCACAAACTACCACAATCAAACAACCATATTAACATAGAATCACATTAACCTCTGCGAAATGTAACCTTTTGATATCTACACTTTCTAAGTTGGGTTCTCCTATAGGGTGTACCCAGTACCACAAAATATGTAATTTTACTACAAAATTTCATAATATTAACCATAAAATACGTAACTTGCATAACCAAAAAATGTTAACCAAACCACAACCTTTTGCAATATTGACCACAAAATTTTGTTAGTGGCTAGATTCCACATTTTATGGTTGATATTATAAAATTTTATGATAAAATACCCATTTTATGGCATGGTGCATATGGTATGCACTTAGGTGGTGGGGTGCACACCATAACATTTTCTTATACCTATTATATAAAACCCAAAGTAATGAGAAAATGACTTGTAACTGTGAAGCTATAAGGTATCATACCCTGGGGATTACGAAGTGCATAGTGTTTTGAAAAGATGCTTAAAAATTATTTTTTGATTTTTTTTTTGTGAGAGAGTGAAGTGGGTTAAAAGTTAGAATTTGAGAAGACTAAATAAGTGTACTTTTTGACTTTTTATGAAATATGAGTTGAGTTTAGGTTAGATTTGAAATGATATGTTAGAGAGGTGATGTAATTTAAATAGGATAGTGACTTTTTAACTTTTTGTCCTTTTTCAATCATGCCAAACTTGGCCTATTCACTTCCCAAAACACCCCTTAGCCTCCATTTTTCTCTTTCCAAAAATGTCTTTGTGTAACTGCCCTTAATTTACTGTCAAAACACTGATTACCATAATTTGTCTAATGTCTAAATCTCTGGTGTGAACTTTTGTCACAGAAATTTTCAGACACAAACAAAATAAATACAATATATTTTTCCAAATGTTTAAAAGAACATAGAAGTTTACCAGGAACAGAGGAGGTGCTTCTTTCTCTGGAGAGACAAAGAAACATCAAAGCCATCCCAGTCACCAAGAACAAAACCCAGCACACAATACCCTTCCTAATATACAATATTTATGATCAATCAATTCAAAATCTCTGAAACCCCTGAACAGATTTGTGTCTTCTTCAACAAATCTTCTTTAAATAACTCAGTCTCTCAACCCATTTGGAAATTTTCTTCAGAAGAGAATGAAATAAGGGTCACCGGCCTTTCGATTCACAACACCAAATCCACCAGAAAATCCGCGGAGATAAGGAGAAGATTGCCTCCGAGCCCATATCTAACGATACTATATATATATATATAGAGAGAGAGAGAGAGAGAAGTGAACAATTAAGGAGATTATGTGGGTGTCATTGTGTAGAGTATTACGAAGAGATTTAATGTGGGTATTGTTTTGTGTAGCAGAGGTGGTTGTGGTGGCGGTGGAAAACGAGCCTTCTGATGAATAATAATGTAGGTTAGAGCAGACTTGAAGATTGGGAGCCTTTGGCTACCAGACCGCCTCTTAAGCGGTTTGAACGGTGGCACCCGTGGTGCAATTTGGGCGGGTTTAATCCCACCAATTCAAACTCAATTTGAATTTTTTTGGATTTGAATAAGATGTTTTTAAATTCAGGCCAAGTTTAACATCTCAATATAAGTGCACTTATTTCATCTTTTTATCTTTTTTGAGTCACATCAATCAACATCTCTTCTCTATTTTTTTTATACATAATATAAGAAAAATCAAAAAATGCACTTATTTTAAACTTCCCAAACTTGGCCTCAGTGTAGATTTAGATAAAAATTTAAAAGTTTGAATTAAATTTGGACAAGTTTAAGTAAAGATATCAAACAATTCGAGTAATTTGAAACCCGAAACCCGATTTGTAAATATATAGATATACAAAAATATTAAATATATATAAAATATTAACTATTATATGATATTTAAGTAATTTATATTATTAAATGTATATTATATATATAAATAACATAAAATCATATTTTTTTAAGTTTATTTTTTATTTTTTATTTTCATTCATAAATTGTAAAGATTACTATAGCGGCATCTTTCTTACATTATATAAATTATTTGTTTTAATGGTATAAATGATTTTCTATTAAAAAAAATATATATATAAATAGAGTCAAATTTTAATAATTTAATAAAGCAACTGTTAAAAATAAATAAATAAATAAAATTAAAATTCATTTACAATTTGGGCAATTTGGATTGAACTCAGGTCGGGTTTGAGCAGGTAACCTTGGGTTACAATTCGGATCTTGGCGAGCCTGGACAGGTCTCAACACAAATTGAGCTGGGCTTGAATAATCTTCTAACTTGACCGAACCTGCCTGAATTGTACCCTAGATGGCACCAATAGAATGACTCACATCTATTCTCTTACATTTTATATTTTTCATATTTAATTTTTTGAATTTTATTTTGAGTTATAGTGATAATTTAAATTGTTTCTCATAAATCTCATAATAAAAATTATCTCTGTAAAAAAATTAATTTTATCGGATATCAATAAATATATAAATTAATTAATTTTTATTTTATAAAATAAAAAAATTAAATTTAAACTTACAATTACTGTTTATTTTAAAAAATAAGATATAATTTATTCGTATATCTAGTGATATCCGATAAAATTAATTTTTTGTGTGACTCATCTAAATTGTTGTGATTACATTATGAATGATTTAGATTATTATTGTGTGTTTAGAATGGAGCCTAAAAAATAAAATAAGAAGTATGAATGATAAAGAGTATGGAGCGGAGTCATTTCCGACGCAAATGTCCATCAAAATATAAAAAATGTGATACTATGAATTATCTTATACTCTATGGAAATTCTTCTGCTTGGCGTGTGTACAACACCTTAATTATGATTTTTGTGATATTTGGTTATAATTTATTGTGATATTAATTATGATTTAGTTACACACAATGTGGTGTTAGTTATGATACTTTGTGATATTAATTATAACATTATTTTGATTATGATTTAAGAGGTGTTTAGTTATATCTTATATGGTGTTTGTTTATTTATTTATTATTTATTTTTTTTTAAAGTTATAACTCTCATAAAATTGAATTATGACATTTGTAATAATCAAACTCACAAATATCACAATTTATATGTGTATACCATAACATTACCATATACTATATATATATGAACAAATAAATATTAAAAAAAATTATAAATTGATGTGATACTATCATAGATTGTTGTAATGTACTATCTTTCAAATTCTTATGATTGAGGTGGGTTTGGAAATTATTATTTTTTTAATTTTTTAGAATATAAGGCAAATTGATGTTTTTGATAATTAATAGTAAAAAAAGTTGAGTGGGTTCTTAACTTCTTCAACTGAATATAAACAGCTACTGTTTTGGAGAAAACACAGCTCAGTGAAACACTACAAAAATAATTACTTATTGATGAAAACATTGATCATTTTATGTTTTAATATTTGTAACATTTATTATTAATTTGTAAATATTTTTTCAAAGCACACTGATATGTAAATTTCTCAATTTTTTTTTTTTAGCTGACAATGCCCAAAAGTAATTGTCCAGCTCTTGTCCTATGCCCAAAAGTACTTGTCCAGGTCTTGTCTTGTAATTTAGTTAGGACTTAGAGGTGTAATTTTGGCCAACCCATGCGGCCTAGGCTCGGGTCGGCTTGCCTTTGGACCTTGTGCGTTCCTGTCAAAATTTGGATTGGTTGGGCTGGTTAACTCTTTTTTGGGTGGGTTGGGTTGGTTAACTCGTGCAAAATCTCGGTTTAGACCCAAGTCCAAGCCCTAGAAAAATTCAGACCTCAAGTTGGGCCTGGGTTGGGCTCAACAATTGGTCATTTAACTTGAAAGAGTGTTTGGAATTGGTGAGCCCATTTTAAGGTCGATTTTGGTGATTCGCACTATTCATGTTTTAGGATTCATCGAGTAGAATATTCAAGTAAAAAATTAACATAATCGAATATCAGTAGCTACATCTTTAAATCACATTTATTTTTTATTTTTTTATTTTTTAAAAAAAGACATCAATTATAATTTCAAGAGTGACTATCTATGTTTTGTAATACTATATCTTTCACCAAATTTTTTTTTTTTAAATCAAATTTAAATTTGATGAAAATTTTGGTATAAATGGCCTCCAATCTTTTTATCAAACTTGTATCATTTTTTCATCAAACCAAAGAAAAACAAGTTTTGTTAGACATTGTAACAATCTAGAAATTTCTATTTTCTTCTCATAGCTGGAGCGATGAAATGATCGCTCGAGCGGTCTTGTGAAGCTTCCATTATTTTTGTAGGTTTGAGATTTTGGGTGTGACGACTCAAACCCGCCCCTAAAAGTTTAGATCATAACCGACTAGTAATCACTTGATTACCTATAGCCTC
Source organism: Camellia lanceoleosa (assembly GCA_025200525.1). Classification (NCBI taxonomy): domain Eukaryota; kingdom Viridiplantae; phylum Streptophyta; class Magnoliopsida; order Ericales; family Theaceae; genus Camellia; species Camellia lanceoleosa. The sequence goes on from CM045766.1 coordinate 55,501,787, forward strand.
AAATAATAATATAGAATAAATACAATAATGGAGCCATAAGCGGAAGCATATCACATACAAAGAAGTCCATTAAGTTGTGCCAATATGATCAAAATATACATTGCCTATATCATAGTGCATCACACATATTTAAATGTCCATGCAAAATTTTATGTACCAAAGAAGTTCCTTGTACATATAGTTTACATAACCCAAGACCATCATAACAAAGTTAACACAAAACTCATATCAAAAAGTGAGTCAAAAGACAACAAGACAGAAGCTCCATCTTGGAAACTTGATCAAACGGGTTCACAAAATAACTCTTGGTGCAGACCCTACGGTTGGGCTCCATGCTCCTAGTCACCTACATATACATACATATATATGGAGTGAGTGAAGTTCAATGAGTAATAATAAGGTAAAGAGATTTGAATGAATGAGCATGAGCTTTACAAGACTATAGTAACTGAAGCAGATCTTTCCAAGATATAACTTTCATATAATATCCATATTCACATTGCGAAACCACCTCGAGCACAACATCATATAGAACGGCCTCAAGCCCATCATATAAGCAGAACGGCCTTAGGCCCATTAAGCAGAATGGCCTCAAAGCCCATTACATTATCAACTGATCAGAACGACCTTAGGTCCAAGAAAATCATATCAAAACAGAACGGCTTCGAGCCCAAACATATCATAGTATAGCAGAACGACCTTGGGTCCTCATTGCATATATTATATCACATTCATGAAACTCATTCATTTTGAATAAAACACAAGTTACAGATAGCAGATCCTTCAAGAAGGAAAATAAGTACTTTAAAACATATCTTTACAATACTATTACTCACAGTGATATTGGCCTTGCGATGGTCCTTCCGGTAGGCGACCTACACATCATAACACAGATACAAATTCAGTAAACAATTCATTCATTCTTTAGTCTTTTCCTTCATTCAATTGTTTACAATTCGTTCACTTTCTGTTTATCTTTAAATATTGCAGAGGGTTTGAACATGCTCATACACAAATTTAGAAGGTTGAAGACGTTAATAGAAATTGATGGATTTTCATCTTGTTTTCCGTACGTGCAGAAGTCCTTCACCACACTTGTGATGCTCTGATTTGCCTTGTTTTCCGCATGTGCGGTTGTGAGCTCCGTATGTGCGGTTCTGGGCTTTTCTGGGCAGTCCAAAAATTGTCTCAACCTTAAGCTTTTAAACTCATATTCAAGCCCCAATTCATACAAATCCACTTCAAAAACATGACATATATAAATAATCAAAGTGTATTTCAAACTTCATTGAATCAAAACTTGCTTAGCTTCCATGAATTTATGAGTTTCTTCATTTTCTTTCAAAGTCACTTACATCTTCATTAAGTATATAATCTTTGAGCCAAAATCTTGCGAAAGCTAAAGATTAGGGCTCAAGTTTTCACAAACAATCTCAAAACAAGCAAGGATGAAGATATACATTCTTAAATCAAACAAATCCAAGGGATTCATGTTCAATTCCAAGACTATAGTTCAATTAAGCTCTTAATTCCAAAACCCTAACTCCTTTGGGTGTGAAAACTCCATTTCAAGTCTTGATTTTAAACAAGTGAAAAGATATTCTAAGAGTTTGAGTTAATTTTTATTTACCTTGAGTTAATGCCTTGAATTCCCCTTCAAATTCCCAAGCTTTCAAGCCTTGACTTGATCTTCTTCCTTTCTCCTCTTGTTCTCCCTCTTTAGAACTCTCAACAAGATATTTTGAGCCTCAGTCTAAGTTCTCTAAGGCTCTTACTCATATATCTATCTTAAGTTAGGTTCAGGTATGGTTTTAATTAGTTTTAATTTACTCCTTAGCTTAATTAAATGCATTTAATTCATTACGAATCAAATTTTTACAAAACTTCATAATAGGCTTTAAAAATCATGCTGATCACAAATATCAAGTCAGTTTTGGTTTTTGACATCTCTATGACCTTCAATTTTCAACTCAAAGCTCTAATTTCAACAGATTTTCCTACACTCAACAGATAGAAATTCAAAATCATATCATTCACAACTAAGCATGCAATTTCATATCAAACGCATAATCACATAGATAATTAAAGAATGAAAGTATATTATGAAGTTAGGTTATCACAATCTTCCTCCCTTTAGGAAGTTTGGTCCCTCAATGGCCATATCGCTCATGTGTCACTTGATTTGGGTTCTACTCATTCATTTGTCTCAAAAACATTTGCTCCTAATTTGAATAGACTTATGGAACCATTGAATTATGTGTTGTGTGTGTCTTCACCATCCGGGGGCTCAATGTTATGTACTTCTATTTATCCTGCATGTGAGATTTTATTTGGGGGTATTTAATTGTATGCTAATTTGATGCCACTTGATATAGATCATTTTGATATAATTTTGGGGATGGATTGGCTAAGTAAGTATTATGCAACCATCGATTGTGTGTCTAAACAAGTTGTTTTCCGGCCTCTGGGACAACATGAATTTACTTTTGTTGGGCATGGGGTAGTTCCTACACCTTATTTGATATCAGCCATGAAAGCATGTAAACATAGCAAAATGTGAGTCAAAAGATAACAAGGCTGAAGCTCTATCTTGGAGACTTGACCAAACGGGTTAACAAACTAACTCTTGGTGCAAACCCTACGGTTGGGCTCCATGCTGCTGGTCACCTACATATACATACATATATACGGAGTGAGTAAAGCTCAATGAGTAATAATAAGGTAAAGAGGTTTGAATGAATGAGCATGAGCTTTACAAGATTATAGTAACTGAAGCAGATCTTTCCAAGATATAGCTTTCATACAATATTCATATTCACATTGCGAAATGGCCTCGGGCCCAACATCATACAGGATGGCCTCAGTCCCATCATATAAGCAGAACGACCTCAAGCCCCTTAAACAGAACGGCCTTAGGCCTATTCGATTATCAGAACGGCCTCAGGCCCACTACATTATCAACTGATTAGAACGACCTTAGATTGAAATAAATCATATCAGAACAAAACGGCCTTAGGCCCAAACATATCATAGTACACCAGAATAACCTTGGGTCTTCATTGCATATATCATATCACATTCATAAAACTCATTCATTTTGAATAAAACAAAAGTTATAGATGGCACATCCTTTAAGAAGGAAAATAAGTACTTTAAAACATATATTTACAATACTATTACTCATAATGATATTGGCCTTGCGATGGTCCCTTCGGCAGGTGACCTACACATCATGACACAAATACAATTCGGTAAACAATTCATTCATTCTTTGGTCTTTTCCTTTATTTAATCATTTACAATTCGTTCACTTTCTGTTTATCTCTAAACATTGCAGAGGGTCTAAACATGCTCATACACAAATTCAGAAGGTCAAAGACATTAACAGAAATTAACGATTTTTTTACCCTATTTTCTACACTTACGGAAGTCCTTCACCGTACGTGCATTTATTTTAGAAGTGATGCTCTGATTTGCCCTTTTTTCCGCACGTGCAGCTGTGAGCTCTGCACGTATGGTTCTAGGATTTTTTGAGTAGTCTGAAAATTGTCTCAATCTTAAGCTTTTAAACTCATATTCATGCCCCAATTCATACAAATCTACTTCAAAAACATGACATAGGTCCATTTCCAATTTTGGAAAGATTGGGTCCGGTTGCTTATCGTGTTGCTTTACTGCCAGGTATGGAACAAATACATAATGTATTCCATGTGTCAATGTTGCGAGGTTACCTCTAGGATCCCTTCCTTGTTATAGATTACCATTGGATTACTTTGGATGATGATATGGTTTATGAAGAAAAACCCATTCAAATTTTGGATCGCCAAGTTAAACAATTAAGGAGCAAGATGATCCCAATGGTGAAAGTTGAATGGAAAGAACATTACGGAAGGAAGCCACTTGGGACAGGAAGAAGAAATGAGACAGCGATATCTCGAATTATTTTCGACTTGAGGCAACACAAGTTTGAGAGACCAAACTTCCTAAAGGGGGAAAGATTGTGATAACCTGACTTCATAATATGCTTTCATTATTTAATTATCCATATGATTATCTGTTTGATATGAAATTGCAAGCTTAGTTTTGTGAATGATGTGATTTTAAATTTCTATTTGTTAAGTGTAGGAAAATCTGCTGAAATTAGACCTTGGAGCTAAAAATTTAAGGTCTTAGAGATGTCAGAAACCAAAATTGACTTGATATTTGTGATCAACATGATTTTCAAAGCCTAATATGAAGTTTTCTAAAACTTTGATTCGTAATGAATTAAATGCATTTAATTAAGCTAATGAGTAAATTAGAACTAATTAAACCATACCTTAACCTAACTTAAGATAGATATATGAGTAAGAGCCTTAGAGAACTTAGACTTAGGCTCAAAATATATTGTTGAGAGTTCTAGAAAGGGAGAACAAGAGGAGAAAGGGAGAAGATCAAGTCAAGGCTTGAAAGCTTGGGAATTTGACGGGGAATTCAAGGCATTAGCTCAAGGTAAGTAAAAATTAACTCAAACTCTTAGAATATCTCTTCACTTGTTTAAGATCAAGACTTGAAATGGAGATTTCACATTGTGGACACCCCATTTTTCATTGCCCTTAAGACTTGTTCGCCACCGATTGATCACCCAATGATGAAGTTTCACGCTTGTCAAACGCTCAATTTCCTCAGCAGAAAGCCTCAATTTTGGGCCTCAAAAGCCTACAAACCTTGCACCACTTTTGGACCAAAACAACATTTTTCCAAGCCTGACCACTTAGAGGCCTTCATGCCACTTAGGGGCTGGCTGGCCACAAATAAGTGTATGGCCGTTCCCTTAGTGGCCAGCCGGCCGGCCACTTGTTCAGGCAAAATAGATATTTTCTTGCCAGCTGTGCCAGTTGTCTCCACAGATGCATGAACTGCACCAGTTGTTTCTATATTGATATTTCCGAGAGAGCAACATAATTTTCTATATATATTTGACCCCCTCTCACAAAATTAGGTTAGAAAATTTTAGTGAAGCAAAATTCTTGGAAAAAATATATCTCTCTCTACCTTGCAACCTACACATACCTTACCTAGGCCTCCTAAACCAAATTTTTAGGGTTCTTTGTTGAGGTTGTTGAGCTTGAATATTAGCTTTTGAGGGTGAGAAATTGTTGGTTTATAACTCCAAGGGTCACCCCTCTTTAAGAGGTATAGATCCTAGCCCTTTTGCACTACTTCTTTCCTATCTTTTCTTACTGTTTTTGGACTATTTTTCAACTGTGTTTATGGGCTGAAACTTGTCGTTAAAAGCTATCAAAGGTAGAGGCGTTAATCACCCTTTTTTGAACCTTCTTTCCTAAGCTTTTACCCTTATTTTTCCCATCTTTTTTTCAACTTTTTCCTACTGATTTTTGGAGGTTTTTAGAGGCTAAAAATTCTGTTTTGAAGTCCCAAAAAAATAGAGGTGTTAGCCATCTCTTTTTTTGCTTGTTTGCTAGCTTAATTGCTCCATTATTTTAGCTTGCTTTTTTTAGCTGTTTTTACCTTAATTCCAACACTGTTTCAGCCTAATTTAGGACTATTTTTATGTGTTAGTTTTATTTATGCTTTGTACAGTAAGCTTGTAGTGTAATGGTCCTCATAGGTTTGGTGTTTTAGGCATTATACACCAACCTATTTGAGTTGATACCATTTATTTAGTGCTTTCCATACATGTATTCACCTCTACAACCTCCTTCATTTCTTGGCCTTTTATTTCCTTGAGGGTCATTTCAACCAATTGTTGTTTAACCTTAAGATAAGAGATCCTTGTGCTTAATGGTTTAATCTCTTCGGAGGTTCATTACCAAAGGCATGACATCTCTCTCATGCTCAAAACAACCCTATGTTTGACACTTCTCTCTATTAGTGGACCTAATGCTCATTTTTGGATTAAAATGACTAAGAATGGAAAGGTAATTAAAAGAAGCTAATAAAATTGGGGCTAAAATGAAACAAGATAATAAAATCAACCTGGGTTCAATTGGGCATTAATTGAACCCATTGAGTCTTGAGTCGTTTCATATTTGTTAGTGATAAAAATGGTTCAAGAGTCAATGTCAACCATTTCCCTTGATCAATATCATAAGAGGGAGGGGGATTGTGAGTCTTTTCATTGTCATTTATTGAGATTGTATCCCCTGGTTCATAAGTCATCACGCGATGACTTTGCGTTGATTTGCGGCTTCTGAATCAAGCCTACCACTCATTTGATTCGTTTGATGATAGGAAGAGGCAGGGTGGACAAACAACCCCTAAAAATACTCTGTTTGTGCTTTGTTTCATGTCTGTTGCAGTAGGGCAGTACCAAACATTAGTGGCCTGCCGGCCACATTACTGTATGGCCAACCACTTCTTCTAGTCGGCCGACCACCTTTTTCAGTTAGGCAGTGTCCTTTTTCCTGTAGAACAGAGCAAAGGCTGAGGTAAAAAAATAGTACAATTTTCTGACTGCAAAACAGCATCATTCTGGCAGCCAGACAGAGGCATTTTCGGGTAGAAAATCTGCTTTTCATGCATGAACAATTCCTTCTTGTGGCTCGTTAATTAGTATCTTGTAATTAATTAAGTTCCCTTCGTACTTGTAATAGCTTAGTTAATTAATTTGGTGTTGTAATTACTTAATTGGTTCTAACTTGTAAATAATTAGCTAGAATAGTTGATTCATTATTTTGGGTATTGTAATAGTTAGTTAATTTGTAGTAATTAGCTAGGACATTTATTCGGACCCTCTTGTGCGAGGGAAAATATGTAATAATGCGTGTATGTCTTCCAATCTCCATTACTTTCTCCCTTTTATTTACCCGTTTATGTTGGATAGTGTCGTACATCATATTTTGTTTAACATTTTCCATGCTTTGCATCCATGTGTCTTGCATGCATAAAAGTTCGGCTTATCATTCTAACTCACATTGTTATTTATTATTTCTTTGAAAACGTGCTTAAACTGCATGCTATCAAATCGATTTAGGTGCCATGTTAGTAGTCGAGCCTATTTAAATTGCATATTGCATGTGTTGCATTAGTCATATTTTATTAGTTAGAGGCATGCATGTTTTCTAATTCTTTTGCTTTGTTTGGCTTGCCTCAGAGTACTAGGTAAGCACTTATTACTTTAGCATATTGCATATGTGTGATTGTTGCCATGTCAAGCATTTCCATGAGGCTAAGTGGTTAAGTGATATACCTGTTTGAATGCCTGCGGATGAAGGCTAATTGCTGAAGTTGGGATAACTTGATGAATGTACATATGAGATCACTTTTTCAAGTGGTACATATTCAAAACAATTTTTAAACAAACATAGAATCAAAGTATTCCAACTTTTGCAAATTAGTTTATACTTTTGTGTGTCACATAGTAAATTAGCCTAATAAATCGGAACAAGAGCATATAATGTAAATAAGAATCACATCATGATTCATAGAGGCCGATCTTTGATCGGGTGAGTGGGGTGCTTAATTCATGACCTTCCCCTCTCATGCCCAAGTTCCCAAGCCGAAACACTTTGGTGATGACAGACATGTGGACTTTGGCACGAGTCATGGGTTTCCTAAATTTTTTAAAAATATTTAAGTGGTGACTTTGAAATCTGGCAAAGTAGTCCATTTTTGGCATTTTGATTGAAAATTGATTTTCCAAAAGATTTGCTGAATTTGGACTCATTTGTGTTTATCTATTTTACATTGCAATTGTGGAATTAGATCAGAACCATGGGAGTCTAAACTGTAGAGCTATTGTATCCAAAAAGAAGCACGAAAAGTAAGTTACAGTTTTTGGCGACTCTGCTGGGGAAGTTAGAGAAATTGACTCGAACTTTATGATGTGAAATTTTATTTACAGATATATGTTCTTTGCATTTACATCTGCATTATTACTCTAAGTCGTTGTGTTTTCTATCTGCTATTCCTAGACGGCTTGCCGGAGGCATGCCTAAAAATCTTGCCAAAAGGTTGGCCGGTCATGGGCTCTGCCATGTTGGAAACACAATCCTTGAATCTAGACTACTGCTGTACCGTTTGATCATCTTTTCACTTCTCGGTGTTAGGTGTGAGAGGTATATTAGGTAGTCTTGCTGAAGTACCCCTCTTTGACCATTTGGCTTAGCTGCATGTAGTAAGCCATAGTGACTATTCCAAACTAGGACAAGATGCTCACTCGATTACAGGATTGAGTGAAACCCCTTGATTGAAGTAGTGGAACCCTAGTTCATCACAAAACTAGGACAAGGTAACATTACCCCCTTATAGGGGTGTTTTGGCTCTCTCTTAACTGGTATGTGCTTTATAGTAAAACTGTACAGGAATGTGCATATCAGTTGCATAGTTGGTTTGGTATCTGTTTCGGGGCAGAATTTAGTATGGAGTACAGTTCTACAGCTTTGATCATGTCTGTGTTGATAAGATCTTAGCTGAGGTGCTATGCGGTTTCTGATTACTGCTCTTTTGCTTTATTTCTTTTGCTAGGTAGTTTAAAACCATACCTTCAGAAGGTTCTGATATCCTCCAAGTACACTGGACCCGCATCGGAAGACTTTGTAAAGTCGGAGATCTTGTTCGGGGATAGCCTGTGTTTGCCTCACTGTCACCAGTTGCAAAGCAAAGGAGAATCAGATAGAATTCACCAGTCCAATTCTTACAATAGTCACCTCTCAGTTCACCTGTATTTAATCCAGCCCAAGAATAGGCACCTATTCTAATGGTGCAGTATCCTCCAACAAATATGAAAGACTTGATACTCCAACTGCAATAGACAGTTGAGACACTACAACATGATGCGGCCCGTCAGGCTGAGGTCATAACTAGGCTATAGCAACAACAGCAGCAACCGGCTGCGGCCTCTGCATCACACGTACCCACCGCGACTATCCCTGTGCTCGGTGCCACTGCTAATATTACCACTGCTCAAGATCCACAAACCGAGGGTGTTTTGATTTTTGTAGCTCAAACAAAACCCATCCCAGCACAAGCTTCCAAAGTCCCGGCCTATCAGACCGAGGCCCCATTCGAATTTGAGGTTGACCCAACCACACTCAAAGTCAACAAACTGGAAAAGTTGCTCAAAAAGGCACAAGGGGTCAATTCCATTCCAGACATAGAGAAAGGATATATTGAGTCTGTGGTTACTTTACTAGAGTGGTTTAAGATGCACACATTAACCGATTTGATGGCTCAAAGGACCTTAAGGTTCATTTGCGACTGTTTTCAGATATTTTGCGGCCAATGGGTTTAACAAGATTGTAAAAGCTATCTCTCTTCGATCGCACCATGTTAGGTATAACGGCCATTTGGTATGCCAACTAGGAAGATTTAGTAAAATAGAACTGGGAGGAGTTAGTTGAGTCCTTCATCGCTTAATACTCTTACAACACGCAAATCGAGGTCATAACTCGTGATCTCGAGGTGATGCGTCAAGAGCCAAAGGAAGGCTTCTCCGAGTTTGTGACAAGATGGAGAGCTAAAGCGTCAATGATGACCACTCGACCTTCAGAGAAAGACTAGATTAGAATGGTCGTCCGAAATCTGCATGGCAATTTGTTATAGAAATGATTGTTCTCCTCCTATTTACATTCAAAAAACTCCATGAGATGGGGGTTCAAATCAAGGATGCCATGAAGCGGGGGATTATCACAGACGATAAGGAGCCAGTTAAGAGGCCATTTGTTCGCAGTTCCAATGCTGTCAGCATACTTATTTGATTTTTGATCTGATTCGTTTAAGCTTGTCTGTTTTAATTATTTTGCTTGAATCATAGTTCGTTCCGTTATGTTGTAACCAAACGATATTATATGTACGGTTCATTAAGAGGAGTTCTAGATAAATCATTTGTGTCTTGGTAGGAGAACCTGCACGGCTTTGTAGCTAAGTTCACTTTTGTGCATCTATCGCATTCGCATTCACTTTGTGCATCTATCCCACACATTCACTTGTTTACTGAGTGCATCCATTGCACTTGTTTGCTTTATGCATCTATCGCACACATGCCCTTGTTCTTCTTTGTGCATCTATCGCACACCTCTCTCTTTTACCTCGGGACGTGCAAAACATGATCCCAAGTGGATTTTGTTTCTCAGTACGAGTGAAACGCGGCCTTTGGCGGGTTTTACCTCGGGACGTGTAAAACACGACCCCAAACGGTTTTTATTTCTTAAGACGCGTGAAACACGACCCTAGGATGGTTTTACCTCGAGACGTGTAAAGCATGACCCCGAGCAGTTTTTGTTTCTCAGGACGTGTAAAATGCAGCCCTGGGTGGGTTTTACATCGGGATGTGTGAAACATGACCCCAAGCGATTTTTGTTTCTCAAGACGCGTGAAACGCGGCCCTGTGCAGATTTTACCTCGAGACGTGTGAAACATGACCCTGAGCAGTTTTTGTTTCTCAAGACATGTGAAATGCGGCCCTGGGCAGGTTTTACCTCAGGACATGTGAAGCACGACCCCAAGCGGTTTTTGTTTCTCAAGATACTTGAAATGCGGCCCTAGGAGGGTTTTACCTCGAGACGTGTGAAACACGACCCCGAGCGATTTTTGTATCTTAGGATGCGTGAAAAGCTTCCTTGGACAGGTTTTATCTTGGGACGTGTGAAACACAACTCCGATCGTTCTTTCTTCTATTTCAGGACGCGTGAAACGATACCTTAGGTGCGTTTGATCTTGGGATGCATGAAACACAATCCTAAGTGGTTTTGTTTCTATCTTAGGATGCGTGAAGTGCGACCCTAAGTTGTTTTTCTCTCATCTCGGGATGTGTGGAACACGACCCCAAACGATTTTCGTCTTATTGTTTCTTAGGATGCATGAAACACAGTGTTTTCTTTCCTCGTCCTGTGTTTTGGCATGGGTAGAGTGTGTTTTTGATCTTTTCGGTTTAAACTTGAAGCTGCTCATTCATGTGTTGTTATTTTGTCATCTTGCATATTGTATCTATTATTGCTTATTGCATCATCTTGCATGATCATAAGTTTTCAAAATAGCCGGCTTCGCGTAGCGAGTGAGTCCAGCTTTCGAAGTTGTATTGAGCATATAATTTGTATCTTGCCTCAGAACTACGCTGGTTTGATTCCTTGCAAAGGGATACGTAGGTAGCCTGTGAGCACAACCATTTATTTCTGTCTTGATTATTTGTCCAACTCTTACGGCCTTGTCAAAATGGGTCGTCTCTGGGCTTTGACATTCACTCATGTCATTGCATGACTTCGAGCTCTGTCAAAGAGTGGCAATTGTAGACACCTCATTTTTGACCACCTGCAAGACTTAGGCGCTTGGTTCGATACACTCGATTATGAAAGTTGAATTGTGTGCTTTGAGTTCACAGCGATTCAGATTCAGTCAGGCTCTCGAAATAATATCAAATCTTCAACATCTGCCTTGTTTGAACCTCTGAGTCCCATTTTTGGACCTTTTTCCACCATGAGCTGAGTTTGAACCAAAAAAAATAGGGAAGGGTATCAAAGCCCAGCCGTCCATCAGTGATGGCTAGCCGTGGCTATGAATGGCTGATCGGTCCTTGGTGGCGAAAAAACACTATTCTAGGTGGGAGCCCGCCACCTGTCTATTTTGGAAGATATTTATCACCTTTTGAGCTCAAATTGAATAAAAATGAAGCTGTGTGATTGTTTTGAGAGTTGAACAAAATTTAGAAAGCCTATATACACCTTGAGAGCTCCTATCTCCTCTTTCTTCCATTGCAAGCAACCTTTGAGTTAACCTAGCTTCCTTGTGTTATCTCCATACACCATATACAACCTTGTCTCACCACCTTAGAGCCTTGGTTTATCTTGGAGAAGCATAATTCAAGCTTGAGAGTGAGTTGAGACTGAGTTTGGATCACAAACAAAAAGCTTACCCCCTTGAGAGGTATAAGCTTGTTATTTTCTCTCTTGTCTTCATTTCTTTCATTTGCTACATAATTCTTATTGTTTTTGTGTTGTTTTGAGTCTATTTGAAGTATTTAAGATTAGGTTTGAAGGGCTACCAAAAGGATAAAGAGAGTTTGCTCTTTCTACACCTTTACTTATAGCTCAAACCCTTCATTTTCCACTCTTTTTCTTTGATATCTACACCGATTTTCAGAATTTTAGAAAGGCTAAAAATCATGTTCTAAGGTTTCAAAAGTGAAGGGGTTAGCAACCCCTCATTGTTCTTGCTTCCTAGCCTTGTTTCATCTTTTTGTTGTTAGGCTTTTTAGGCTCTTTTCATGCATCTTTAGACTCTGTTTTTCATGTGTTATGGGCTGTTTTAGGGCTGTCCAAGCTTTTTAAATTGGTTCATGCTTTGTTTAGTTTAGCTATTGTCTCATAAGTTGGCATATGTGGGGAAGTGGTTCTGGAAATACTCTTTTGATCCAATGGGGCACTGGAGATCCTCAGCTGGTAACCTAAAAAAGGATGAACACTCCGGTCGGCGCGTGCTGGAATTAGCACTCCAATGGTCAAGTCAGTATCTACTCTCTTGATTACTTGTACTTTAAGTTAAGCGTACTAATTCTCACATACCTCTTTCTGGCTGATGTTCTTCTATTTATATCTTTTCTTTCTTGGGCCTCGGGGTTGGGCCCACTTTCAATTCGCCGTATAACTATTTACTCGGCTCTTTTTGTTGCAAACCGCTTTTCACTCGGCCCCTTACTCAACCGGCTATTTGGTCGAATAGGGCAAGATTTAAATGTGCAAGACGACGCCGAATGCGATGTACATATTTCGATGTTCCGGGTCTAATTATTCGGCCTCTTTATGACTCCTAATATTTGGCCCCCACAATTGCCCCCCAACCACTCCACCAACGACAGTTAGCTGGAGTGTTTGGTTTCGAACTCAAAAAGTCAGAGCCGAAATTCGGCGGCTAACCTTATTCCAACGCGGATGTCAGAGCACACGCCTCCCGGTTATCATTTCAACTTCTCGCCCCTTCGTATGCTTCCATTTATTGTGATTTAAAATCTTGTCGTCTTTTTGAACACACATTTTTGGATGCATAGAGTTTTTGGACTGCCTTCCGACTCACCTCTGTAACTTCCATTCATCCTTCATTGTCCTCTCCATCTCTTGTAAGTTCTCTTCTTCTCTGCTTTGAATCCCTTTTCCTGGTTTGCCTTTAGTTTAGTACGCTCCTATAGGTTGACCGAAATGGAAAAACATCTGAAAGACCTTCTCTTCGCGGATCGAATCCCTAGTTTTCAACGCCATTTTTCTATCCCCGATGACGTCGATCTGTCGCTTGTGACAGACGGTACCCTCGATATAGAGAAGGATGATGAAAGCACAATAGTATTTCCTCTCTTATCAATTGTAGAGGGCGGAATCCGTTTTCCGCTTCATCTATTTCTTAGAGCTATCCTTCGCCATTGGGGTCTAATCCCCTCCCAACCCAATGTCAACTTTTTTAGAATCGTAATGGGGATTATTGAGCTAAACCGTCGCCTCAAGATTAACCTCGGCATACCTGCTATTCGGCATTGTTACGCCTTGGCCAAGTCTTCTGGTCGGCATGGACACTATTTCCTTAGGGCTAAGGACACCGACCATCAACTAGTGACTATGCTTTCCATCTCTGGCAAGCGAGTCGATGATGTTATGGTCGTTGTCCGAGGTAACTGGGAATTCGGCGAAGGCGAGAATCGCCTTGATCCTATTCCTAGAAGGAGGGGTGAACTAGGTGGTCGTATAGCTTTTTGCGTTTATTTTTCTTATATTTATAAAGCTTCAATTTTTAAATCTCATGGTTTTGCTTGTGCAGGAAACAATTTGAAGAAAGTCTTGACTTCAACTGACGACGCCGTTCTTTCAGAAATTAAAATCGCGCACAAATATTTTGGCCGTCCGAGTCTTCAGAAGCAAGGGAGGGTGGCCCTCATTCTCCTTCGGTACGAGCCGACATATACAACGTTTTCGACGGTAGAAAACATCCCAATTCTGAGGGGTGAAGAGTTTCTTACGGCTCTTATTTTGACCGACCTCAAAAACTTGTGGCAAGTTAGTTTTGAGGGGTCCGATTCGGAGCGAGCGGAAGTAGCTGAGGTCACTGAATCAGACCAGTCCGAAGTCGAAGTACACAAGGCTTTGAAGTTGGCCTTCGAGGAAACCTGCCTCAATTTAGCCAACCCTTCGTCCACTTCGGGCCGAGGGGTCCTTCCGTTTGATGACATTTTTACCGGTTTGGAAGACCTTCCCGGCACATACCCTGAAGACATGGCTGGGTTAAACCTCACACAACTCGCCAAAAAGAAAAACACGGAAAGAATAGCCGCGCAGCGAAGAGCAGAGGCCATTCTATCTGAAGTGCCACCTGTCGCCGAAGCTCAGCCCTCCCTGCCTGTTATCGAGGAGGAAACGACTCAAACCCGAAGTACCGAGTCTGAGGCGGCTGTGCAAGCCAATCAAGAGGCTGAGGGAAGGGCGGAGAAGTGTTCTGCCGAGGTCGAGGCCAGCTTAGAAGAAACCGTGCTGACAAACGGCCGCGTTTAGAGGAGTCGGATGTGATTGTGCCTTTTGTCATTCAACCAAAGATAAAAAATACGCCGATCTCCTCTGATGCGTCGGCTATTAAAGACCCAGTCGTCGCGTTGAGCATAGCTACGTTCGTCTCATTGCTAGCTAACAAGGCTGCTTTTCGAGCGGAGCCGGATCTGCTGGTAATAGCATTAGCCGCTCAATCGGCTCTTCTGGTATATACCTTGACCTTGTCTTTCCCTTTTATGCAAATATTGTTTTGGTTTTAATTTTTTGTTTTGCAGACGGCCGGAAGAATAGCCGAGATAGGCCGTCGCCAGCATGACGCCGTCGAACGACTTGGCCGTTTACAATCAGAAGTAGAGGGCTAGAGGAGCAGGGCCGATTTCGAAGCGGCGAGGGTGAAGATGGAAGGCGCGAGGGCCGAGGCCGAGATGGAAAGGGCGAGAAATGCTGACCAGCTAAAATTGGCCGCCGAGAAGAGGGCAGACGTGAGTGAAGGAAGAATCGCAAGAATCGAAGAATTGGAAGAATCGAAGAGGGTGAAGGAAGTAGCCAACTCCGAGGCTTCCAAGGCGTACGATGCCGGGCAAAGCGTTGCTCTCGCAAATTATGTGGAAGAAGTCCCCAAATTTGAAAATCGGGGATTCAAACACAGCTGGCTCAAAGCCCTTGCTGCTGTTGATGTGATATTGGCTATGCCGATTCCATACGAGCAGGTGGATGTTGAGCCACTGGAGTCTGACTCTAAGGATTGATTAGGGTGACACTTTAGTTGTTTTTGTTTAAGGATTTGGAATTTTTCATTTAGTAGTTTTTATTTACGTGTAAAATGACTACAATTTTTAGGTTTTTGCTAGGTGCTTTCATGCAAACTTGTAGCTTTTTGTTTGATAGTTTTCATATGTAAAATGGCTACAAACTGCCCAATTTACTAATGAAAATCTCCTTTATACTTTGCTATTATTTGTACTTAATTTTGCTATTGATGAATGGTATTGCTTTTTGCTACTTTGGATAAAACATTCATGTACACTTGCCGATTAGATAACTAGGCAATTTAACAATTTATCCTCGTCGAATAGCCGATCAGATTAATAAATCTGATCGATCGGCATATTATTAGTTCATGGAGTGGTTGCGGTATAGATCGATCGGCATCAGGCTTAGATATTTGGCCGATCAGATTAATAAATCTGCCCTTGCCCTAGCCAATGCATGAACTCCAAAAAGCCGAATATTATTAGTTCATGGAGTGACTGTGGCACAGATCGATCGACATTAGGCTTAGATATTTGGCCAATCAGATTAATAAATCTGCCTTTGCTCCAGCTAATGCATGAACTCCAAAAAGCCAAATATTATTAGTTCATGGAGTGGCTACGACACAGATTGATCGGCATCGGGCTTAGATATTTGGCTGATCAGATTAATAAATCTGCCCTTGCCCCAGTCAATGCATGAACTCCAAAAAGACGAATATTATTAGTTCATGGAGTGGTTGTGGCACAGATCGATTGGCATCGGGCTTAGATATTTGGCCGATCAGATTAATAAATCTGCCCTTGCTGCAGCCAATGCATGAACTCCAATGAGCCGAATATTATTAGTTCATGGAGTGGCTGCGGCATAGATTGATCGGCATCGAGCTTAGATATTTGGCCGATCAGATTAATAAATCTGCCCTTGCCCCAGCCAATGCATGAACTCCAAAAAGCCAAATATTATCAGTTCATGGACTGGTCGCAGCGCACGTCAATCAGCATCGGGCTTTTGGAGTTTAGCGTTAATGAAATCACCCCGAGGGCGCTGCATGCATTAGGAATAAATGGGTTGGGCTCTTTGCGCCAGTGATTCCACTTATTGTGTTCAAACTCAATTTAAACCAATTTGTTGCGTAAGGTTAGATAAGTGCGAATGTCAAATAGACTGTTCTTCAATAGCAGAGGAGAAGGGCGAACATTGGCTGAGCTTGACACTGAAATGAATCGCAGTAGTGAGCCCACACGCACGGGAGGTAAGACGTCCAGGGAACGGGAAAAACGTCAGCCCCCAAGTCGTCGAAGAAGATCACCCTGAAAGGAAAAACAGCAACAGGGAAGCTCCCCGCGACCGCGACTGAGAAATGAGGCCGATGTGACACCGCGACCGTTGAGTTTTGCGGTTTTTGTGGGGAATAAACCGATGACGAAGGCGAATTCTATTGTCAACGACCCAGGTGTAGCAGTCGAGTTCACTCGACAGATTTTTCCACTGGAAGTTTAGCAGTCGATGGTTGGTCGACAAGATTTTGAAGGTTTTCAAGGGGGCATCCACGGAGCAGTGAGAGGGCTGTGCACTGCCTATGAAGTCGGCATGCGTCTGCGTGCCACGCAGCAGGAGATAGAGAAAAAGGACGAACGAATTCGAAACTTGGAGGCTCGTGCGGAGAAGACCGAGCGCGAGCTAAGGAAGGCCTAAACTGCCAAGCCGCGTGCGGCCGGACAATCCAACCTAGTCATTGATGAAAGAGTGACCCAACGGCTATTAAGCCATGCGATTGCCGATCAAGATACGGCAAGTATGTTCGCACTAGAGAATGCGAAGGCCGCGGCCTATGAACGAGGCTTCCACGACGGCCGGAAAGTCGGGGATAGAGAAGACCAAGGAAAAACTCGCAAAGGAGGTATGCCGATGCGAGAATCGGAGCTTTAGGCATGGATGGATTAAGGCTCTCCAAGCCTCAAAGGCACTCCAAGGAGCAGGAGTTGAATCGGTGTTGCCATTATATCAACATCATCACTTTCCTTTTGGTGCTTTCGAAATTGAGAAGAGCGATGACGAGGGCGATGCCGAATAGAATTGAATATATATTGTAAACGCTCCAACACAGATTGGGCGTCAGCTATGTATCTATTGGCTAATTTAATAAAATATTTTATTTTAAATGTTTGTGTTTCATTTTGAATGTTTACATGCTTAATTAGGCATCTCATTTCAAATGTTTGCATGTTTTAATTTGTTTATGCAGTTTCGTCGGCCCAACTTAATTAAGCATTTCATTTTGAATGTTTGTATACTTTAATGTGTAAATGGTTTTTGCCGACTCAACTTAATGAAGCATTCCACTTTGAATATTTGTATGCTTTAACCTTCGTTGTGAAGGGCGCTCCAAATCCGGAGTCTTATTCGGCCTAAACGTGTTATGCATGGCTGGGGCTCCGACTTCGGAGGCTTTTTGTCGGCCAATCGTGATATCTACGAAGGGCACTCCGAATGTGGAGTCTTATTTGGCCCATAAGTGTCATGCACAAATGGGGTTCCAAATCCGGAGGCTTAATCGGCCCAAAGGTGTCATGCACTGATGGGGCTCCAAATTCGGAGACTTGTCTTGGCCAATCGCGATATCCACGAAGGACGCTCCGAATCCGGAGGCTTAATCAGCCCAAAGGTGTCATGCACTGATGGGGCTTCGAATCCGGAGACTTAATCAGCCAAAAGATGTCATGCACTAATGGGGCTCCGAATCCAGAGACTTGGCCAATCGTGATATCCACGAAGGGCGCTCCGAATTCGGAGGCTTAATCGGCCCAAAGGTGTCATGCACTGATGGGGCTCCGAATTCGAAGACTTGTCCTGGCCAATCGTGGTATCCATGAAGGGCGCTCCGAATCCGGAGGCTTAATCGGCCCAAAGGTGTCATGCACCGATGGGGCTCCGAATCCGGAGACTTGTCTTGGCCAATCGTGATATCCACGAAGGGCGCTTCGAATCCGAAGGCTTAATCGGCCCAAAGGTGTCATGCACCAATGGGGCTCCGAATCCGGAGACTTAATTGGCCCAAAGGTGTCATGCACCAATGGGGCTCCGAATCCGAAGACTTGACTTGGCCAATCATGATATCCACGAAGGGCGCATCGAATTTGGAGGCTTCATCGGCCTAAAGGTGTCATGCACTGATGGGGCTCCGAATCCGGAGACTTGTCTTGGCCAATCGTGATATCCATGAAGGGCGCTCCAAATCCGGAGGCTTAATCAGCCCAAAGGTGTCATGCACTGATGGGGCTCCGAATCCGGCGACTTGTCTTGGCCAATTGTGATATCCACGAAGGGCGCTCCGAATCCGGAGGCTTAATTGGCCCAAAAGTGTCATGCACCAATGGGGTTCCGAATCTGGAGACTTAATCGGCCTAAAGGTGTCATGCACCAATGGGGCTCCGAATCTGGAGACTTGACTTGGCCAATTGTGATATCCACAAAGGGTGCTCCAAATCCGGAGGCTTTTGAACTGAATTGCGCGATGAGGAAACGGGAAAGTTTGTATTGCAAAAGTGAAATATGTACATGGTGAACCATTCAAAACTAGTATCATTCCCCACAGGTTGGGTTTAATGATAGAATTTACGCAAGTGCGTTGAATTCCAAGGCCGTGGCAAAGTCCTTCTAGACATGTCTTTCAGCCGATATGCCCCTACTCCCGCGATCGAATCGATCTGATAGGGGCCGTCCCAGTTAGGACCCAATTTTCCAACTGCTGGTTTCCTGGCAGCTGGAAGTACTTTCTTCAGGACAAACTCTCCTGGTGTGTAGTGGGGTAGCTGAACACGTTGATTATACGACTTAGCAAGCTGCTGCTGATACCGTGCCATGGATGCAACGGCACGGTCTCTTCGTTCTTCAATCAAAATCAAATCCAAGGCCAGCATCATGTCGTTTCGACCCATATCAAAAACTTTCGATTTCAAGGTTGGGAGACCGATCTCCAACGGTATGATTGCCTGGGTTCCAAAGCATAAAGCAAACGGCGTTTCCCCAGTGGATCGCCTCAGCGTAGTTCGATGAGCCCACAACACACTCGGCAATTCTTTGACCCATTTGCCTTTAGCTTTCTACAGCCTCTTCTTGATGCCGTCCAAGATGGACTTGTTAGAGGCTTCGGCTTGACCATTGCTTTGTGGGTAAGACGGCGTGGAAAAGTAAGGCCAGATACCATACTTGCTGTATAGCTCTCGGTAGACGCCACAATCAAACTGGGTGCCATTGTTTGGGATAAGTGCTCTTGGAATGCCGAATCGTGTTATGATATTTCTCCATACAAAGCGCTTAACATTAGCATCTCAAATGTGAGTTAGTGCCTCTGCTTCGACCCATTTTGTGAAGTAATCTGTCATGACAATCAAGTATCGCTTGTTCCCTGGGGCCCTCGGCAATGGTCCGATGATATCAAGTCCCCACTGGGCGAACGGCCAGGGACTGGTGATAGAGCTTAACTCTTCAGCAGGCAGATGGGTTAAGGGGGAGAACTTCTAGCATTGTTCACATTTTTTCACATAACATTCGGCATCTGCTCTCATTGTCGGCCAATAGTACCCCTGTGTTACAGCTAGATGGGCCAAAGAGCGCCCGCCAGAATGGGCACCACAGCTACCTTCATGTATTTCAGTTAGGAGTTCCTCAACTTTATCTGGATGAACGCATTCTAAATATGGGCTAGAAAGGGATTTTTTTTATAAAGCTTTCCTTGTAGATCCAAGTAGTATCGCAGGGCTTTGTTTCGCAGCTTGTGTGCTTCTTTCTTATCTGGCGGGAGCTGTTCGGAAGATAGGAATGCAGCAATGGAGTCCATCCAACTCGGACCTAGCTCTATGACATTGATCTGGGCTACCTCTGAAGGGCCAATGCTCGGCTTAGGGATGAAGCCCACTTCGATTGTCCATTTAATCTCTGAGTTAATGGCGGAGGCTAGGCAAGCCAGGGCGTCTGCATGTGTGTTCTGATAACGGGTTATTTGGTTCAATTCATGATGATCGAATTTTGCCAACAATGAATTTGCCGTTTTTATGTAAGCAGTCATACGGTCGTTTTTGGCCGCGTATTCCCCCTTTAATTGATTGATCACAAGTTTTGAGTCACAGAATATAAGTAAGCACCGAGCACCCAGGAGATGCGCATTCCGCAAGTCGGTTAGCAGGGCTTCATATTCGGCCTCATTGTTCAATGCTTCGAAGCCGAGTTTGACAGCCTGCTCAATTATTGCTCCGTCGGGAGCCATGATCACTACTCCGGCTCTGCTGCCGCATTCATTGGACGACCCATCACAGTATAACTGCTAAATGTCCCCAACATAAATTTTCCAGTTCGACTTAGGTTGAACTTGATCAGACTTCAAGTCGGCAACACCTCCAGTGAATTCGGCCACAAAGTCGGCAAGCACTTGACCCTTGATTGAGGTTCTAGGCAGGAACTGAATATCATACTGGCCGAGTTCAAGAGCCCACTTTGAAACTCGCCCTGATGCTTTTGCACTGTGGAGTACTGCCCGGAGGGGGTAGTCCGTTAGTACCCCGATGGTATGCCCCTGAAAGCAATGCATCAGTTTTCTTGCTGCCATGACGAGGGCTAGGATGAGTTTTTCCAATGGAAGGTAACGTGTTTCAGCATCAACTATTGCCTTGCTCACATAATACACTGGTCACTGCTCTCCAAGCTCTTCCTTTAACAGTACGGCGCTAACAGCCCGGTCGGAGACAGCTAGATATAAAATGAGCGGGTCGCCTGCCGATGGTGTTGTCAATAGTGGAACTGATCGGAGATAGGTCTTCAGATTGTTGAAAGCGGTTTCACACTCAAAGGTCCATTCAAAAGCTTTACCTTGCCGTAGGGTGTGAAAGAATTGTCGGCAACGGTCCGTGGAGCGATTGATGAACCTGTTGAGTGCGACGGCCATCCCCATTAACTTCTGAACCTCCTTGACCGATCGAGGGGAGCCGAGTTCCAGGATTGCTGCGATTTGCCTTGGGTTGGCTTCGATTCCTCTGTGGTTGACAATGTAACCCAAGAATTTGCCAGAGCCGAATCCCAAAGGCACATTTAGAAGCGTTCAGCTTCATTCTATATTTGCGTAGAATGCCGAATGTCTCGTCCAGATTGGCTAGATGATTTTGCTCTTCCTTGGACTTGACCACCATATCGTTAATATACACTCCCATAGTGTGACCGAGTTGTTCCTTGAACATGGCAGTGACTAGTCTCTGATAAGTTGCCCCTGCATTCTTCAGCCCAAAAGGCATAACCTTATAGCAATAGGTTCCTCTTGGGGTGAGGAATGCAGTTTTGTCTTGGTCCTCCGGATGCATGGTAATTTGATGGTAGGCTCGGTAGGCATCGAGGAAGCTCATACGCTGATGACATGCCGTAGCATTTACCAGTTGGTCTATTTTGAGGAGAGGAAAACAATCTTTGGGGCCGGCTTTGTTTAGGTCCGTGAAATCAATGCACACTCGCCAAGTCCCATTTTTTTTCTTTACAACCACAGTATTAGAGAGCCATGTAGGGTAGGTCACTTCCCTGTTTGCCCTGGTGTCAAGCAATCGGTCAACCTCTTCAACAATGGCGGCAGTGTGCTCTGCGGCTGACCGCCGGCTTTTCTGAATAATCGGCTTGCATTTAGGGTCAACATTTAAATGGTGCTACGAAACAGAAGGATCGACACCCCGTATCTCATATGGTATCCACGCAAATACATCTAGGTTGCCAAGCAAGAAGGAAATTAGCTGCTTCGTGTCAGCTTCATTTAGGGAGGCGTCGACCATGAAGAACTTGTCTGGATTCCCATCAATCTCAACTCAATCCAGGGCTTCCGTGGCCTTTTCATTGGGGGGCTGCCCAACATCGTCGAGGCTCTCTCGATCCATCACCTCAATAGAATTCACTTCCAACTCTTTTGGTGTTTTTGCAGCAAGGAGGTAACATGCTTGTGCTGATTTCTGGGAACCACAGATTTGCTCAATGTTGCAGTCTGTCGGGAAGCGGAGCAATTGATGATAGGTGCTTGGCACGGCCTGCAGAGCAGGCAACCAAGTTCGACCCATGATGAGATTATATGGCGAAGGCAGCTTGACGACCAAGAATTCTACATCTGTTGTTCGGGAGCTCGCTCGCACTGGTAGTGTGATTTTGTCCAACGGGTACTCTGGATTAGCGTTGAAGTCGAATAATAGATAAGGAGCCGGAGACAAGTCTGACTCGGCGAACCCGAGTTTAATGAAGGTCTTGTAATACATAACCTCTGAAGTACTCCCCTAGTCTATGAGAACGCGTTCAACGGTAAATCAGTTTACGCGTAGTTCAATGACCAACAGATCAATGTGGGGGAGTGTTACGCCAATTAAATCAGAATCGTCGAAGGTAATATTCGGGGCTTCATGGGGCCGTTTTGCTGGTGTGATGTGCTTTTGGGAGATTGGGTGCGACTGAATTGCATGCACGGTTGGGGCTGTTGGCAGGCTGTATATCATATGGATGATACCGAGCGGAGGTGAGTCCTGCCGAAGGGCAACTGTTTTGGTTAAGTTCTTTCGGACATGTTGCTGGAGTTGACCGTCTTGTACCAACTCCTCAAGGTGGTCTTCCAAAGCATAGCAACTGTCGGTATCATGGCCGTGGTCTTTATGATATTCGCGCCGCCTATCTCGTCTCCTCGTGTCGCGAGGTCCCACCATTTTTTATGGCCATTTGAAGAATGAGAGGTGTTGAACCTTAG
The DNA here is from genome assembly GCA_025200525.1 of Camellia lanceoleosa. Classification (NCBI taxonomy): domain Eukaryota; kingdom Viridiplantae; phylum Streptophyta; class Magnoliopsida; order Ericales; family Theaceae; genus Camellia; species Camellia lanceoleosa. Next base: position 55,524,761 of record CM045766.1, read on the forward strand.
CCATAACCGCATTGACCAGCTCCGATAACTTCGTGTATTTTTGGTCGACACGCCTCGCGCGCCTGTTATCCACTTGAAGCTGCTCATTAGCTCGGTGTGGACACTGGTCGTTTGATCAGCGTGAATCCCGTCTTCGATCTCGCTTAGCCCAATTCCGTGATTCGGGGCTCCGTGGTGGTACAGCGTTTATCAGCTGTACGACTTTAGGCAGGGCCAACATAGTTGCTTTATGCCCGTCTTTGACCCAGAGGGCATCGTCTTCGACTTTGCAGTATTCCTCAACTTTTTTCATCAACGCCCAGACCGTTTTTGGGGGCCATCTGGTCAAAGAGCTGTGGAGGGCACTGTCGGGATGTAACCCCATCTTGAAGGCGGTAATGGCCATGGAGTCATTACAAGCATCATCTACCAGATTAAAACACTCCCAATACCGCGCCAAATACGCACAAAGGGTTTCCTCCGGTTGAATTTGCATTGCCCAGAGGGAATCGGCTTGCTTTGGCTGGACCTCATTAGTGATGAACCTTGCCTTGACGGATTTTTGGAGTTGGTGGAAGCTCTTGATCAAAGCCGGCTCCAGTTTATAATACCACCTGACTGCCAGTGGTCCCAAACTGCTCGAAAATATTTTGCACATGAGAGCCTCGTCGTCTGCATGCAGCGTCATGGCTTACTTGTAATGGCGGATGTGATCGGTGGGGTCTGATTTACCGTCGTACAAGGTGAATGACGGTGCTTTGAACTTCTTGGGTAGCACTGCCCTTGCAATCTGTCATACAAAGGGATCGTGTTGGTCTTCTTCATCTGAACTGTTTTTTCTTCGCTTATGCCTTATACGTGGACTCTCTTCTGAGGAACTGGTAGTTTCGAGTCGACCCTTCTTTTTGGGCTTTGGGGATAATGAATCAGAGTCACTGTCACTAACTCTGACTTGTCTTTGAGCTCGAGGTCTTCGATCATCCGCTCTTAGCGGTCATCCCGGATCTGGGTGTGTAACTTGTTTAGACTTTGCCACTGCCAAAGCCAAATCCTGTTGAAGGCGCTCATTCTCAGCCATCATGTTTTCCAATCTTTGTTCGTTTTGCTTTGCTTGCTCCATAATCGCCTGCATTGTCTCATGAGCGAATGTCGAGGGTGAATCGAAGTTCAGGACCCTTCTTGCGGTAATATTCTCTGGCCCAAGCATGTTGCTTGGAGTGGTTTCGTCTTGTGGCGTAGGGTCTCCAGCGGCTAATAGAGGATCTTCCGTCGCACCGGCCATGGATGTGCTTGAGTATTCCCACAGACGGCAGCAATTGTGGGGAAGTGGTTTTGGAAATACTCTTTTGATCCAATGGGGCACTAGAGATCCTCAGCTGGTAACCTGAAAAAGGATGAACACTCCAGTCGGGGGTACCGGAATTAGCACTCCGACGGTCAAGTCAGTATTTACTCTCTTGATTACTTGTATTTTAAGTTAAGCGTACTAATTCTCACATACCTCTTTCTGGCTGATGTTCTTCTATTTATATCTTTTCTTTCTTGGGCCTTGAGGCTGGGCCCACTTTCAATTCGCCGTATAACTATTTACTCGGATCCTTTTGTTGCAAACCGCTTTTCACTCGACCCCTTACTCAACCGGCTATTTAGCCGAATAGGACAGGATTTAAATGTGCAAGACGATGCCGAATGCGATGTATATATTTTGACTCTCCGGGTCCAATTATTCAGCCTCTTTACGACTCCCAATATTCGGCCCCCACAACATACATAACTTGTTACATGTTGTTCTAAGCATTTCTTTACTTATTTCCATGTTTAAAAGTCTAATTTTAATAATCAATCCACCATCCATCTCTTTCATTCTTGAGAATGATTTCAACCGATTGAGGTTGTTCAAGACATGTAAGAGAGACTCTTAATGACTTAATCTTTTCGGAGATTCGTTGCCAACAGTGTGGTCTCTCTCTCATGCTTTAGAAGAACCTCTCATTTGACATAACTTCTTGTTTAGAGGACTTTAACATCACCATGGATAAATGGACTAAAGAATGGTAAGGCTTCACAAAATTGGCTTAAAACTTGAATCAACCCATATAAAGAAAATGGCTTAAATTGCTCCAACTTGTCTGGACATTATGCCAAGTTCCTTGTGTCAAGAGTCGTCACATGCTAACTTATGGCATTTGGATGATTCTTGAAGCGTTGCAACCTCCCTCTTTGAGTTCATTCCATGACAAAAGGGAGGGGTGGTCTCATTATTTGCATTTCATTGATTTTTGTCCAAAATTGCATCCAAGACCATCAAGCAATTAATTTTCTCATTGATGGCTTTGGAATCAATTTCAACCTTCTCTTGAGGTTTTCCCATGACAGAGAAGGAAAAAAGGGACAAACAGTGCTTGAGGACACTCTGTCTGCACTGGTTCACCTCAGAACACAAAAACAAAGTTTTGCAGCAAATTGATGCACGGCCGGCCATCTGTAGGCCCAATCGGCCATCAGTAATGCACGGCCGACCCTCAGTGTGTGGCTAGTAGTGCAGTTTTGTAAGAAAACAGAGGTAGTGGCTGAAGGTGAAACAGAGTTGGCTTGGATAGACAGAGTATCTCTCAGGCGCTGTGCATGAAACCTTTATCCATCTTCACTTACACATTTTGTTGAATGTAATTAATTGTTTCATTCATGTTATAATTGTCATAGTTGTAAATCAATCTTGTTGTAATTAATTAATTGTAGCTAGTTAAATGTGTAAAGTGTTGTAATTAATTAGTTAATTAATTACTTATTCAATTTCGTTTTATAATTAGTGAACTAGAATAGTTAGTTAATTCATATTCATTTGTAATAATTAGTTAAGTAGTTTAGCTAATTTCATTTGTTTTTATAATAATTAGCTTAATTAGCTTAGTTTTAATTAGTTAGTTTATTTAAACACTCCTTCGTAAGAGTGCAATGTAATAATGTGTATGTCTTATAACCCCACGTCTTTCTCCCTTTTATTTAACTGCTTATGATGGTTAGTTTAGGGACATCATGCTTCAATTAACATTCCTTATGTTTGCACCCATTTGTATTGCATGCATCGAGGCTCGGTTCATCATTCAAACTGCATTGTTAGTTAGTTTTAATACTTCTTTGAATACGTGCTTAGATTGCATATTATTTATTAATTGTTTCATATGCCATATTAGTAGCGAAGCCTATTTAGTTGCATATCGCATGTGTTGCATTAGCCATAATTACATAGTTACTCATTTCTGTTTTGGCTTGGAGTACTAGGTGAGCTTTTATTAGCTTTAGCATGTCGCATGTGTGTGGTTGTTGCCATGTTTTGCATGTTTACTATGAGACTAATTGCTTAAATGCTAAACTTCTTGTATGCCTGTGGATAAAGGCTTATTGCTTGAATTGAAATAATTTGAGTAATGTTCATATGCGATCACTTTTTCAAGTGGTACATATTTTGAAACAATTTTCAAAACAAACATGACTCGAGATGTTCCAATTCTTGTGATTTAGTCTATAATTGTTTGTGCGCATTACATCGTAAATGCTAGCCTAATAAACCAAAACAAGAGCATATAAGGTTGATAAAAATCATATCATGATTAGTAGAGGCCGATCTTCGATCGAGCGAGCGGGGGTGCTCAAATGTATTCATGACTTTCTTCTCTTGTACCTAAGTTCCCGAGCCGAGACAATCTTGGTGATGACGAACATGTGGCCTTTGGCACGAGTCATGGGTTTCCTAAATTTTCCAAAAATATTTAACTGGCGACTTTGTATCTGGCAAAGCAGTCAATTTTTGGAAATTTGATTCAAAATCGATTTTCCAAAAGATTTACCGGATTTGGAGTCTTTGGTGTTTACCAATTTCACATTGCACTAGTGAGATTAGATTCAGAATCGCGGGAATTCGAATTGTAGGGCTTATTTTGAACTTCCGAAAGGGGGTGCGAAAAAGCCGAGCTACAACATCACATAGTAATGCTAGCCTAATAACCGGAACAAGAGCATATAATGTAGATAAGAATCACATTATGATTAGTGGAGGCTGATCTTCGATCGGGCGAGCGGGGGTGCTCAATTCATGACCTTCCCCTCTAGTACCTAAGTTCTTGAGCCGAGACAATCTTGGCGATGACGGACACGTGGCCTTTGGCACCAGTCATGGGTTTCCTAAATTTCCCCAAAACATTAGGTGGCGATTTTGTATCTAGCAAAGCAGTCCATTTTCGACAATTTGATTTAAAATCGATTTTCTAAAAGATTGGCTGGATTTGGACTCTTTGGTGTTTATCTATTTCACATTGCACTTATGAGATCAGATTCAGAACTGCAGGAGTTCGATACTGTAGGGCTTATTCGTTTTCCAAGATGAGGCAAGAAAAAGTCGAGCTACAGTTTCTGGCGACTTTGCTGGGGATTTAGGGAACTTGACTCGAAATTCATGATATGAAATTTTATCTACACTTATATTTTCTATGCATTACATTTGCATTGGTGTGCTTAATTCGCTATGTTTGCCATCTGCTATTCTTGGATGGTTTGCAGGAGGCTTGCCCAAAAGCTTGCCAAAAGGCTGACTGGTTGTGGGCTCTGCCATGATGGGAACACAACCTATGGATCTGGAGTACCGCTATACTGTTTGATCCTACTTTTACCTCTCGGTGTTAGGTGTGGAGGTATATTAGGTAGTCTGGTTGAGGTACCCTCTTTGACCATTTGGCCTAGTTGCATATAGAAAAGCCATAATGACTCTTCTGAATTAGGACAGGATGCTGACCCCTTGTGCAGGATTGCATGAAACTGCTTGTTTTCAATAGATTACCCTAGTTCCTGATGAAATTAGGACATGGTAACCCTATCCCCTCATAGGGGTGTTTTGACTCTCTTTACATGGTATGTGTTTTGCAGTGAAACTGTACATGGGTGCTTCATATCAGTGGTATAGTTGGTATCTATTTTTGGGCAGCATTTAGTGTGAAGTACAGCCACTCAGCTGTGATCATATCTATTCTAGTGAAATTGGGCTGAGGTGCTGTCTGTTTTCTCTTTTCCTAGGCAGTTTTGAAACCATAGCTTCAGAAGGCTCTGATATCCCCCTGGTACTCTGGACTCATGTCGATAGACTTTGTAAGGTCGGGGACCTAGTTCAGAGGCAGCTGTCGTTTGTTTCACTTTTGCTGGTGGCGAGACGAAGGAGGGCCATACTGGGTTCACCAGTTCCACTGTTCCGACATTCACTAGTTAGATTACCTTCGTTCAGCTCATCTCAAGCATCTACCCCTATCATGGCTTAGCCTCCATCAAATTTAGAGGAATTATTACTCCATTTACAGCAAACAGCATGACGCGACCCGTCAGGTCGAGGTTATGACCCGTCAAGCCGAGGTTATAACTAGCCTACAGCAACAGCAACCGCAGCCAGCAATGGCCTTTGCATCGCATGTACCCACCACGGCTATCCCTATGCCCGGTACCACAGCTAATGCTACTACTGCTTAAGATCCACAAACCGAGGGTGTTCTGGTTTTCCCAGTCCAAGCAGAACCCATCCCAGCACAAACTTCCAAAGCCCCGGTGTATCAAACCGAGGCACAGTTTGAATTCAAGGTTGATCCAACCGCGCTCAAACTTAACAAGCTAGAAAAGATATTAAAAAAGGCACAGGGGGTCAACTTTATTCCAAACATAGAGGATGGGTACACTAAATTGTGAACTGAGAGGTCTCCCACTAGTGGAAAATATCTGAGTGTTGTGTTTGTTGTTTTTGTTTGTCTTGATTCTTGTTTTGAGTCATTGTGAGTGTAAATAGATGTGTTAGATCGTTGTTACTTTATTTTTCCTTTGTTGAGTCATGGTGTACTGTGGCCAGTCGTAGGCTCAATACCCGGTTGAGAATTCATTCTTGGTTTCAATTTCAAAAATAAATCGTTTTGTGCTCAGAGTGCTGTGTCATTCCCAACATGGTGCAAAACAGGGTTCCTTCTTTCATAAAACTGCAGGGTCCAACCCCGATCAAAAGAGGAAACAATAGAACGAGGACATATCTGAAGCTACGTAGGCTCTGGACTGCAAAGCAAAACAAAAGAAGGAAAATTGGAGCAGCTCAGTTTGTTTTAACTTCAGCATTTCCGAGATTGCATTTTGAAGGCACCTTTTCAGGCCTTGTCATTTCTCTAAAGTATGAGTGTACCTCGACCTCAAGTTCACACCTGCTTCAAGTTAGAATGGCTATCAAAGTGCTCTCCTTGAACACCATTCCCCATCAGAGGCATCTTGGCTGTGTTTGGAATGAGTTCCTAGGAGACCAACTGTGACGGTGGAAACTAGAATTCGAATGGCGATGCCTAGAACGCAAAGGTTTGGAATTTTTGAGACTAAAGTCTGGTTTAAATACCCAGGGGTGTATCCCCGGCTTGAAATCTGTACGGCAGCCCCATAGGTTGAGGTAGCGTGTATGCGCCTCAATTCTAGATACTGAACCAACCTAGTCTGTCACCCTGTTGAAGAATAGGGAAAGTTGTGAATATGATCAGGAAGAAAAGCGGTATATGTGGCTTCTACATGCAGAGGTTAGCCCCTTGTTAGCATTTGAGGGCCTTTGAACTGTGAGTTGAAGGTAAGAGTTTGAAGAACACAAGGAGGAGATCCCCGTCAAAGTAGAGCGGTTCATTGCCACTCACCCCATGAGGTAATTTCTAAAGTGCCACAAGGGGGAGATCCCCGTCAGAGTAGAGCGGTTCATCGCCACTCACCCCATGAGGTAATTTCTAAAGTGCCGCTTTGTTTGTTTACTGCTTTTCCTGTGCATCTATCGCACAATCTTATCATACTCTTTGCATCCATCGCATCATCTCAGGACCTCTTCTCACGATTTTAGCATGGTTAGAGTGCTCCCTTCCTCACACAATTTCAGCGTGTTTAGAATTTATCTCAGGAGGCGTGGAATGTGACCTTGAGTGTTTTTCTCATGACCTCTTCTCATGATTTCAGGGTGGTTAGAATGTTCCTTTCCTCACACGATTGTAGTGTGTTTAGAATTTTTCTCAGGTCACGTTCGAGCGGTTTTCTCAAGACCTCTTCTCACGATTTCAGCGTGGTTTTAGTGTTCCTTTTCTCACACGATTTCAGCTTGTTTGGAATTTATCTTAGGACGCATGGAACGCGTCCCTAAGTGGTTTTTTCAGGACCTCTTCTCATGATTTCAGTGTGGTTTAAGTGTTCCTTTCGTCACACGATTTTAGCACGTTTGGATTTTTTTTCCTGGACCTCTTCTCCTGATTTCAGCGTGGTTAGAGTGTTCTCTTTTCTCACACAATTTCAGCGTGTTTGGAATTTATCTCAGGACGTGTGGAATGCGACCCTGAGTGGTTTCTCAGGACCTTTTCTCACGATTTTAGTGTGGTTAGAGTGTTTCTTTCCTCCACGATTTTAGCATGTTTGGAATTTTTCTCTGGACGCGTGAAACGTGAGCCCAAGTGGTTTTTCTTGTATCTCAAGACACGTGAATCATGGCACTGGCCTGTGCTTTATCTTGGGACGTGTGAAGCGCAAACCTGAGCAATTTTATTGTATCTCAGGACATGTGAAACGTGCCCCTGGGCGTGTTTTATCTCGAGACGCGTGAAGCACGAGCCCGAGCGATTTTCTCTCATCTCAAGACGCGTGAAGCGTGGCCTTGGGCATGTTTTATCTCGGGACGCGTGAAGCGCAAGCCTGAGCAGTTTTTTTTTTTATCTTAAGACGCGTGAAGCATGGCCCTTGGTGTGTTTTATCTCGGGATGCGTGAAGCGCGAGCTCGAGTAGTTTTTTTAATCTCAGGATGCGTGAAGCGTGGCCTTGGGTGTGTTTTATCTCGGGACGCATGAAACACGAGCCCGAGTAGTTTTCTTGTATCTCAGGACGCGTGAAGCACGAGCCTGAATGGTTTTCTTGTATCTCAGGACGCGTGACACGTGGCCCTGAGTGTGTTTTATCTTGGAAGCACAAGCCCAAGCCGTTTTTCTTGTTTCTCAGAACGCGTGAAATGCGTGTAGACACCCCCATTTTTGACCGTCCTCAAGACTTGGATGTTCCTACAGGTACATCCAGTGATAAGTTTGATTACTTATCGAGGGATCGAACTTCCCAGTGAAACGCCACAGGTTTGAGCTTTCCAAACCCTGCATTAATTCTGTCTCATTTTTGGACCATGTTTTGGTCCTTCCAGCATGTCATTCTTGATGCACTGCCGGCCATGTTAAGGCACTGCCGGTCATGGATTTTGGCCTATCTAGCCATTGATGTGCCCTGCTGGCCACCAGTGCATCAGTAGATATTTTTTGATATTTTGTGCCAGCTGTTTGCACAGATTGGAGCATCTGCTTGCACGTGGATGGTTGGATCTTTTTGAGAGGATTTTGTATCTTCTATATATAGAAGTCTTCCTCTTGTATGCAAAGGGTTGGAAATTTTTGAAGACAAAAATTCTCTCTCTCTCTCTAGAATCCTCTCTTTCTAAATATTTTTCCTTAAAGCCTAAATTCTCTACACTTTTGCTTGTGAGCCCTTGATCAAACTTGATCACCATTGTATTGAGGTTGCTTGAGGTTCTACTTGAGCTCTAGAAGAGGATTTTTGCTTGGTTTGACTTGCCTTTGTTGCCTATATAGCATCTTGTCTTCAAAGAGGTAGAATACTTGTATTTTCAACTTAATTTAAATACTTGTTTGGCCATCTTTGCATGCTATTTTGAGTCTGATTTTTGACCTCTGAAATCTCTGTTTTTATGATTTAAAATGGTGGTTTGAGGTTTGTTTTGGAGTTAGGGGTGGTCCACTCTTCTTGTAGTTTGCTTGCTAAATGTTGTGCCATCTTTCAAAGCTTTTAAAACAACTTTTTTTTGGCCTTTTAACCACTGAATTCTAGGGGATTTTCAATGATAAAATCTTTGTTTTGAGGTCCAAAATAGGAGGGGGTAGCCTCCCCTCCTTGTGTCTTGTTTGCAAGTGTAGATAGCCTAGCATGTGAGCATGTTTTTCTACATTTTTGTGGCTTGATCTCAGCATATTTTAGCCACTGTTTTGGCATATTCTAACTCTATTCTGAGCTGGTATGGTCATTGGAGCTTCACATTACATGCCTATAGTGTAGTGCTCTTCACTAGTTTAGTGATTTTGGCCTTTAAACATGTTATGCATGAGTTGTTTACATGTTGTAGTATCATTTTTCATGCCATTTCAGCACTGAAATATCTACAACCTTCCTCATTTCTTCACTTTTCATTTTCTTTAGGGGTTGGTTAACCATAAGGTTGTGTTTAAGCTTGAGATAGAGCTTGTGCTCAATGGTTTTAACCCTCTTTTGAGAGTTCCTCCTAACCAAAGGCATGATCTCTCTTATGTCTTAAACCATCTTTTGGTTGACCTCTCTCTCATTAGTGGACACTCATCTTGGACTTAACTGGTTAAAGAATAACTTGGTAATGCTAAAATGAGTAAACAAAATTAAACAAATAAAACATGACTAAGATAAGCATGTTGTGTTTGCATTGCATGTGTTCAATCAGACGTTATATTGAACACAAGGTAGATTGGTCCATTTCATACTCAAAGTGATGAAATGAGCCAATCTCCTTTGTCTTCATCACTCTTGATCATGCATGATAGGGTGGTGGTCCTTTGAGTCTTGTTTTGTGCATTTAATGAAATTGTGCAACTTGGATCTTTGGCCATCATGCATTGAAAATGCTTGATTGGTGGTTTTGGATCCAAGAGTGCCACTCCTTTGATGTTTTGAGATGATAAAGAGGGGCATAGTATAAACATATCCTTGGAAGACCCTCCATTTTCCTCTATCTGTGCTCTGTTGTAGTGTGGTAATTTAGTACACCAGTGGCCAGCAGTGGCTCACTGATGGCCGGCAGTGCTTCATCCTTGGCCGGCATAGCACACTTTTGGCTGGCAGATAGCCGGCAGCAAGCACTCATGGCCGGCAAGCCACTGGTGCAATCCTCAGGATTGTTTTAGTAAGGTGGAGCAGAAAGTTCTTGGAGTAAGTCAACCTTGTAAATAGACCCTCTCAAAAGCAAACCGGTGGGCTTTTCGAGGCAAAAACCGAATGCATGCGTCTTCCATGTTCTAAAGCAGAGTTAAGGCAGTGTAGTTTAATGCTTTACATGTTTAGTGTACATTGGTTTTGTAATTTAATTAATTAGTTCGCTAATTAGTTAAGTGTTGTAATAATTAAGTAGCTTAGCTTAGCTATTTCTTTATTTTGATTTGCAATAATTAGTCTAATTAGTTTAATTAGATTAGTTAGGTTAGCTTAGATTAGCTTAGCTCTTATTTATTCAGACCCTCCTTCGCGAGGGCGCAATGTTGTAATAAGTGTGCGTGTGTGTGTGCCTGTCTTCCAACCCCACGTCTTTCTCCCTTTTATTTATCCGCTTTCGATGGTTAGATTAGGGACACGTTTTGATTAGCATACCTTATGCTTTTCATGTTTGCATCCATTCATTTGTCTTGCATGCACTGGGCTCGACGCATCATTTAAATTGCATCGTATTTCAATACTTATTTGAATACGTGTTTCAAAGCATGTTATCAAATTGTTGCATTCATATGCCATCTTAGTAGCCGAGCCTATTAATTGCATATTGCATGTGTTGCATTAGGCATCTTAACATAGTTAGGAATCATGCATTTTTTTCTAACTAGTTTTTGTTTTGGCTTGGAGTACTCAGTAAGCTTTTACGCTTTAGCATGCTTGCATGAGTGTGAGTGTTTCCATGATAGCATGCTTTCCATGAGGCTATGTGCTTATCTGATAAACTGCATGAATGCCTGTGGATGAAGGCTTAATTACTTGAATTGGAATAATTCAATAAATGTGAGTTTTAAAGCCACTTTGAGAAGTGGCAAAATCATGTTTTAAGTCCACCTGAGGATGGCAAATCCACGTTTTAGCCCACCTGAGAGTGGCACCTTCAAACCATTTTTGAAAACAAGCATGAGTTGTTTTGTTCCAATTCTTGCGATTTAGTCTATACTTGTATGTGTGCGTCACATAGTAAAGTTAGTTAATAACTGGATAAGAACACATGTGTTTATCAAACAACATATCATGCTTAGTAGAGGTTGATCCTTTGATCGGGCGAGCGGGGGTGCTCATTTCATGACCTTCCCCTCTCGTACCCAAGTTCCCGAGCTGAGGCAATTTTGGTGATGATGGACACGTGGCCTTTGGCACGAGTCAGGGTTTCCTAAATTTTACAAAAATAAAATATTTAGGTGGCGACTCTATAATCTAGCAAAGCAGTCCAGTTTTGGCATTATTTGATTCAAAATCGATTTTCCAAAATGATTTGCCGAATTGGACTCTTTGGTTTTTATCGATCTCACATTGCACTTTGTGAGATTAGATTCAGAACCGTAACAGGAGTCCGAATTGTAGGACTAATTCGAGCTCTTCGAAAGGGGGCGCGAAGAAAGTCGAGTCTACAACGCGACCGTGAGCTATTTTCGTTCCTCTGTTTTTCAAGATACGTGAAGCACGACCTTGAGCATTTTTTATCTCGAGACGTGTGAAACATGACTCTGAGTGGTTTTCATTTCTCAATTTCTCAGGATGTGCAAGACGCAACCCTGAGCTGTGATTTCTTTCCTCGTCTCGTGTTTTGGCATGGTCAGAGTGTGTTTTCAGATCTTTTTGCATGGAACCTATATTGGGTTTAGGCTTGAAACTGCTCATTCATCTGTTATTATCTCATTATCTTGCTTATTGCCTCTGTTATTGCTTATTGCATCATCTTGCATGATCATAAGTTTTCAAAATAGCCGGCTTCGCGAAGCGTGTGTGTCCAGCTTTCAAAGTTTCCTTATGCATATGATTTGCATCTTGCCCCAGACCTACGTTGGTTTGATTCCTTGCAAAGAGATACATAGGCAACCTGTGGGCGTAACCATCTATTTCTGTTTTGATTGTTTGTCCAAGTCTTACAGCCTTGTCAAAATGGGTCGTCTTCGGGTTTTGACATTCATTCACAGCATTTCATGACTCCGAGTTTTGTCAAAGAGGGGCAACTGTAGAAACCCTATTTTTTACGGCCCTTATGACCTGGACGTCATCGTTTGTATACCACACGATGAGTATATATGCTTGGTAAGTGGTCGAAGTCCTTAGCAAAATGCCACAGCTTTGAACCCTCCAAATCTTGCACCCTTGATGACTTGTTTTTTGACCAAAACCTTGGATTTTCAAGCCTGCAACCTCTGGTGTCCTGCCGGCCACTGCTATGGGCTGCCGGCCATTGCTTCTGGTTGTCGGCCATTGATGTGGCCTACCGGCCACCATTAGTAGCCTGTTGGCTACCAATGTGTTTTGTAGATATTTTGTGACAGCTGTGCCAACTGTTTGCACAAATTCTTACATCTGCTCCCACGTGTATGGCTGGATGTTTCTGAGGGAGGTTCATGTTTCTCTATATATAAAGGACCTCCCCTCTTACTTTGGGGTCAGAAAATTTTTGGAGCAAAATTTTTCCTCTCTCTCTCTCTCTTGCAAATTTCTTCACCTTTGCCTATACACTCTTAACCAAACCTCTCCATCTTTAAGATGAGGTATTTTTGAGCCTTCTTTGAGTTCTTGAGGGTGTGTTTACCTTGATTCTTTGCCTAGAATTGGTTCTCCTCTTCAAGATGTATAAAGCTTTACTTCTCTACTTGCTTTATCACTCTTTTTCTTACTGTTTTCCCACTGTTTTTAGGCTGTAAAAACCCTGTATTTTTTTGTTGAAACTTGGGTTTTAAGGCCAATAAAGGTTGAGGGGTGGTTTACCCTTCTTTACACCTTGTTCTCAAGGTCTTTACCCTTGTGTTTCCCACCTTTACACTATCTTTTTTTTGAGATTTTAAACACTGATTTTCAGAGTTGTTTTAGTGGCTAAAATTATGGTTTGAAGTCCAAAATTAGAGGGGTTAGTCTCCCCTCCTTGTGTTTTGCATATTAGCTTAGCATGATCCATGTTTTAGCTTATTGTCCTAGCTATTTTTGTCTTAATTCCAACATGTTTTAGGACTTATTTAGCACTGTTTTAGGACTATTTTTAAGTGTTCATTGCATTTGAGCCGTATATTGCATGCTTATAGTGTAATTGTCCTCATGAGTTTGGTGTTTTAGGCCTTAGACACCACCTTATTTGAGTTTATTGTATTTATTTAATTTGAAACCACTTTGAAAGCAAAGAAAAAGCCAAGAAAGGAAGGAGGTTGCAGAGGTAATTAAAGGTGAGAACAAGTAAGAAAGGCACTCTAAATAGATAAATAAATTTCTCAATAGATAATTTATCACATTTTCCATAGGTGAGTGGTTCATTGGTCCAACTACACCATCTAATCACAATTTCCTTCAATTTCATGATTCTCAAATCAATTTCATACTCCCATATTGATTTTATAATTCTAACCAATAATTAATTCAATTCACATTAGGGCATTTTTCCCCCTTTCTCAAATATTGCACTCAAGGCCAAATTTTCCCCCATTATACACAAATAACCTATTTCCAAGACCCCATATACATATAGAACCTAAAAATAGACAACCCCTCTTTTACTATTTCAAGCTCAAAACCTTAACTTCACCCAAACCAACCATTTACACAAAATGACCAACATTTATGCTAAAGATCATAGTGATGAGTAGATTATCCCTACCTCGAGAAGAGAAGACGATCCAAGCAAGAGATGAGCTCCAAAGATGACAAAATCGACTTCTACTCGGATGAAAATGTAGATCTTGAGATGCTCCAACTTTTTATCAAAGGAAGGAGGGTGAGAAGATCACTAGATCTAGGTCAAAATGTAGAGAGAGGGAGTATTTTAGAGAGAGAGGCTCTCAACTTAGGGTTTTGGAAACTTTTAGAGAGAAAAAGGACAGAAAAAGTGATTTAAAATATCACTTTTGCGATCTGATATACGTACAGTCCGCTCGAGCGGAGAATTTGACGCTCGAGTGTCAGACACATAAATTCGACCCGCTTGAGCACAACAAAGGCTGCGTGAGCGCCAAGACACAACAGCAAGGCACTACCCGCTCGAGCGCAATAAGACCCGCTCGAGCGTAGAATACACTCGTCCAGTATTTTACAGACTTCAGACAACCGATCGAGCGCCAGAGGGGCCACTTGAGCTCAGACCCGCTCGAGCGTGAAAAACACTTCTGCAGTATTTTTGCAGACGCACAAAGCATTGAAAGATTGCAAATCCCGCTCAAGCACAAGAAGACCCGCTCGAGCGGAAGACCAAAATTCTAGGCAACAAGGTTCTAGACCAATTAGCAACCAACCTGTTCTAAACATGCCCAAGACATTCCAAAACTCAATTTCAAAGAGTAAAAGGAGGAAAAGATATAATTAACAACATTAAACCACAAGACATGAGTTCAGAATACCATATGAGCCGGGTTAAAATTCGGGATCGCTATACAGTTAGAAAAAAAAAAAAGTCATATAGAAAAGAAAAAAAAAATACTCACACGAAAATAGAAATTTACAAAAAAAAATAAAAATACAAACAAATAAACTTGAAATAAGTTTGGACTATTAACAAAGACATAGACTAATCTTTGCATCATTACATTTGGAGACGAATTGGTCGGGCTGAAAAAATGTCACGCCCCGATTTTTATTATCCAAATCCATTATAACCATTCCATTTAGTTGAGAATAAACAAGAATAAATAGTAACGTTCTCTCGCGATAACAATGATGATATAAATGAGACATAGTACAATGTCCAAAGGCTTACATTGAATGACAATAAATTAAATAAAGGGATTTACCCTTATACAATACATGGCACTAGGCCTACAAATAAAGGCCCCGTGGCCAACAAATAAAGAGACTTCAAGTCATACACGATTCCTCCAGCCTTGTACCTGAAAAAGATTTTCAACACGTGGGATGAGCAATAAGCCCAGTAGAGATTCCAAAGATCCTAACCAATCGCAACATATACATAAAAATGATCATAAATGCATCAGGACAATATCATATAAGTAGTGTGACATTTTCTTATACAAAATATACTCATATAACTGTGTTTTTCTTGAAAACTTTCCTCTTGACACAATCCAATATAAAGTGATTTCTTTTCTTTCTCATTTCCATCATTTCTTCCGACAGAAGGTATTTTAAAACTTCATTCTTTCTGTGATAAACTTATCATGTTAATATAAAGGAATCTCACTTAAACAATCGTTCCTGAGAAAACACCTCCATAAGCAAATCATGATTCTCATCCTGTCTCTCTATACACCATAAACATTTCTATCCCAACATATATATATATATATATCTACAACCTTCCCTGACCATAGGCCCAAGGATCTTAAGAGGTGACCGGTATCAAACCGTTAACATGAGAATATATTCAAGCGAGATAACTGGGTAATTCATACTACCAATCTCATCCCCACAATATGAAAACCGACAACGTTCATATACATAACCATATATTCAAAACGAGATAACAAAAGTAATACATACTACCAATTCCATCTCCACCGACCTATAGCAAGGTTGGCAGATCCAACAATACCAATATCACATTATGCTTTACCGGCCTCACCCGGAAGGAGGTGCTCCTCATAACAAATAACACTTTACTTTTCTCACCCGAAAGGAGGTGCTCCTCAGGGCATACTTTACCGGGCGCGAACCGGAAGGGACGAAGAACCTAACATAACGCGGTATGCTTTGCCGGCTAACAATACGGCGGGAAATGGACCCCCTTTTCACACTTTACTAGGCGCAAACCGGAAGGGACAAGGAAACCTCTGTCAAGGCGCCATGCTTTGTCGGCTATGATACGGTGGGAAACGGACCCCCAAACGACATCACGTCAAAAGCATAACGAGCTAATCAACATAATACTACATGGGTGTAATACATACACCTAGTTCAATTATCACTATAGTAATCACAATCAAATATAATCATGCTAACTAGCATCAATAATACTAGGTGTAATACATACTCCTAGTCTGATCATCATTACAACAACACATTATCAGTTAATTACATTAACTCCTTTCTAATTAAAATACTCCGCCAACTATCGTTCCAACGGGTTTTCCCTTCTTTCAAACATCTTAATAACACATCACGGGGTACGAAACATCAAGACCACAACTATTCAACAATAGTCTCTCAACGGAGACAACACTTACAAACGTTGCAACTACCCCTTTAACCACATGGTCCGTTTCTTAACAATGGAATTGTCTATTCATAATGTTCCTTTATCAAAGACAACACAATGTGTTACATCGCATAACCCATCATACAAGGATACTCATAGTAACAAGAAATACCATCCTCCACCGCTGGCCACGGACAAAACTCTAGACGTCAATCACGTACTCCGAAATAGAAATATACCTTATGGAAATTCCACCTTCCCATTCATCACAAACCCTCATGTTTTATAAAAGAGACAATTAATTCCATTTTGTTTTGAGAGGATAGCATTTCCCTACTCCAATTCCCTACACACACAACAATAGCCAAATCCATTATCATTAATCCCAAAATTCCCAAATCTGGTAAACAACCAAAACATAACCTCAATTTCCATTCGACATTAAACTTCTCCTTGACATTTCAAAGTAACAAAAGGTACGCCACACTCTGTTAGTCTACGTCCTACACATGATTTGTAACCCACAATCAATTATACACAAACCCACAAACTCACTATTTTAAACCCAAATTTACCCATATGCTTTTTAACAAAATCAACCACCAACTACACTTTAAATGTAATGAAAATACCACAAGTCTATCTATAAAGAAGTATTGAAGAGAAGCTCAAGAATCCCTACCTCTTGAAGGGAAGAGGAGAAAAGCCGAAAATCCGACGACGACAAAAACACGATTCGCTCAGATCAAAAGGAAGCCCTCGAGACCCTCTACGTTTTGATCAATAGGACTAGGGGTAGAAAATGGGTGTAACTAGATGAAACCCAAGCTTTTAGGCCCAAGAAACCTTAGCAGTGGTGAAAAGGGAGAGAGAGAAGAGAGAGAAAGGCAAAAAGTGACTTTTTTAGCGTGCTGCGACCTTTTAAAGACACACGGTCCGCTTGAGAATGGAAAGTGACGCTCGAGCTTCTAACATAAAGGTCTGCTTGAGCGTGGAAAGTGAAGCTCGAGCGTAAAATACACAATTCCAAAAGTCTTGCAGACGAAGGACACCGTTCGAGTGTGAGACTGGACGCTCGAGCGTCCAATGCACTCTCTAAGCATTTCCAGACTTGCAAACGAAATACTAAGAGTTGACAAATCCCGCTCGAGCGTGAGAATGGCTGCTCGAGCGGAGAAGCAAAATTGTGAAGCTCGGTCGAGCACAAGAATGCCCACTCTAGCGGAAGAGCCAAAATCTGGGTAAAAAAGGTTTGGAAAAACAAGCGACAAACCTATTCCAAATGCACAGTTACAACCCGACAACCAATATAGAGGGGAAACAAGTGAAATAAGATATTAATAACCGTTCTAAACCATCCAACCCGAGTCCGGAATACAATAAGTGACGGGTCAAAATCGGAGTCGCTATAACCTCCCCCCCTTAAGGAATTTCGTCCCCAAAATTGAGAGGATGACAAAACACAAGGCACACAATCGTGAAAAGAAAAACACCTACCAAAGCCAAAGTTAGATCTATAGACAGGATACTTTCTCCGGATCTCAGTCCAGCACCTCAGTGCCCCAATGACCCCCGAGCAACACTCAACAAGAAACAAGTCACAGCTGACTCTCTGATCCACATGCCCGATGGAATCCAAATGGTTAACCCAAATAACCGAACTATTCACTTCTGAATGCCAAATACATACCGAGCGCTCTTGTAACGCCCTCAAAGTAAGACATAATCATCCATTCATAAAATTCACAAAACATAATAGAAATGTTACATATTACTTTTATCAGAGTATTCTTTACAAAAGATATTTAAACAAATAAATGCCCTACAGGCTTACAGTTTTCCAAGAGATAACTTAGTTGCAACAAAAGAAGAGTTCTAGCTCTATACATAGAAAGCCCTAGGCTTGAATATACATTTAACATCAAAACAAATAACAAAAGGGAATCTTCAACTCCAAAACCTCCCAAGCTAAGATCTTGGAGGCGTCATATCACCTGTACCTGAAAAATGGTGTCCTAAGTAGGGTGAGCCAAAGCCCAGTAGAGATATGCTAAACAACATATGAGAATTAACTAAAACATTAGCATCCGATAAATGTTTAACACTTGAAAACCAAGTTACACTCTTTCCATAACCAATCAACATTGACATCTATATTTCAATCCACTTCCATTTATTTATCCAAATCAATTCATTAACATTGTTCATTTTTTTCCAAACAATTCAAAATGAGACTACAACTCATATCATCAACACTTCAATCATCAACATCATTCAGATGTATATAAGATTTCAGGACTTTCACCCTGGACACTCCGGCCAACTTAATTATTAATGGAGTCCATCCCCTATCTCCTCCCAAACAATGGAGTACATTCCATATCTCCTCCTAAACAATGGAGTACATTCCATTTCTCCTCCCAAACAAAGATACATATGTAATGTATTTAAACACTTTGTCACATACAATGACCAATTAAATCACATATTCAATGCGTTAATCCAACCGTCATATTCAATGACATAATCCAATTGATTAGTTTTAATTTACCTAATCATCATGCAGTTTCTACAACAATCATCGCTATCCTCCACCGATAGCCCAAAACAGTTATTTGTAGACAGATATATAAATCTATCAAATAGATAATTTATTAACTTCTTCATAGGTGAGTGATTTATCAATCCAACTACACTATTTAATCACATGTTTCCCCAATCTCATAATTTCCAAACCAATTTCATATTTTCACAATTGATTTCATTAATCATACAAATGATTTATTTAATTCAAATTAGGGCATTCTCCCTATTTTCTCAAATGTTGCACCCAAGGCCAAATTTCACCCATATTATACAAACAACCCCAATTTTCAAGGCCTTACATACACATATGGAGTCCAAGGTAAAAACCCCTCTTTTAAAATTTTCAAACTCAAACCCCACTTTACCCGAAATCCCCAAATCACACTATTTATACAAGATGACCAACATCTATGTCAAAACCCATATAGAAGAGTAGAATATCCCTACCTCAAGAAGAGAAGACGAGCCAAACAAGAGATGAGCTTCAAAGATGACGAAATTGACTTCTACTCGGATGAAAATGGAGATCTTGAAGAGCTCAATCTTTTTATCAAAGGAAGGAGGGTGAGAAGATCACTAGATCTATGTCAAAATGTGGAGAGAGAGAGAGAGTATTTTAGAGAGAGAAGCTCTCAACTTAGGGTTTTGGAAAGTTTTAGATAGAGAAAGGATAGAAAAAGTGATTTAAAAAGTTGCTTTCGCGATATGATATACGTACAGTCCGCTCGAGCGGAGAGTTTGATGCTCGAGCGTCAGACACATAAATTCGAATGCCAAGACACAACAGCAAGTCACTACCCGCTCGAGCGCAATGACACCTGCTCGAGCGTAGAATACACTCATCCAGTATTTTACAGACTTTAGACAGTCGCTCGAGTGCCATAGGAGCCGCTCGAGCGTAAGAAACTCCGCTCGAGCGTGAAAAACACTTCTGTAGTATTTTTGCAGACGCACAAAGTACTGAAAGATTGCAAACCTCGCTCAAGCGCAAGGAGGCCTGCTCGAGCGGAAGACCAAAATTCTAGGCAACAAGGTTCTAGGCCCACTAGCAACCCACCTATTCTGAACACGCTCAAGACATTCCAAAACTCAAATTCAAAGAGTAAGAGGTGGAAAAGACATAACAACAACATTAAACCACAAAATCCGAGTTCAGAATACCATAAGAGCTGGGTTAAATCCGGGATCGCTATAACCTTCCCCCCTTAAAGAATTTTGTCCCCGAAATTTTTATACAAGTTTCAAAATTGTGATTATTCAATTCTCAACGTGATTATAATCCAACACTCACCATCATGATCCATCCGCCGGTCATTCCATCTCTTCTCAAGAGAGCAATTTGCAAATACAGCTCAATATACATTATCAACATGCATTCTTTTGAAATTCAACTAATTTCAATACACATATTTCATAACTTCATAACACATTCAATGTTAATAACATATTTGCATTTCTAAAACACATTCAACATATATAATGTTAAAGTAACTCGCATTTCCGAGACATATTCAACAATTACAATATTTCCATAGTCCAAAACATATACAATGTCTTTAGAGTTCATCAATAAAACAATATTTCCAACATATGCTCAAACATTAACAAACAGGCCCGGATATTTCTCTTGGACCTCCAATTCACGCTCCCAAGTGGCTTCCTCAATCCCATGTTGTTTCCACAATACTTTGACCAAGGGAATTGTCTTGCCTCGCAAGACTTGGTCCCGTCTATCCAAGACCCTCACCAGTTTCTCCTCATATGAGGCATCCTCATCCACCTCTAAGTCGGTCAAATACATGCGATGGATCCAGCTCATAGTTCCGAAGCATACTAACATGAAACACGTCATGCACTCTGGAAAGTTGCGGCGGCAACGTCAAACGATAGGCAACCTCTCCAATCCGCTCAAGGATCTCAAAAGGGCCAATAAACCAAGGGGACAACTTCTCACTCTTCCCAAACCTCAGCAAACCCCGTCTAGGTGATATTTTCAAAAAGACGTGATCACTCACCTCAAATGACAAAGGTCTCCTCCTACAGTTGGCACAACTCTTTTGGCGACTTTCAGCTGCAACCAACCTTTTACGAATAAGTGTCACTTTCTCCGTCGTTTCCCGAACCAATTTTCGACCTAACAAAGGTGCATCACCCACCTCGGCCCAACACACTAGAGATCTGCACGATCGGCCAGACAAGGCCTCAAACGGTGCCATACCAATACTTGATTGGAAACTGTTATTGTAGGCAAACTCGACTAAGGGTAGGTGTCTCTCTCACGACCCCTTAAAGTCAAAGACATAGCCTCGAAGCATATCCTAAAGGATCTGAATAGTGTGCTCGGACTGCCCGTCAGTCTGAGGATGGTAAGCCGTGCTGAAGGTCAATTTAGTGCCCAAGGCACTCTGCAAGCTTTGCCACAACCAGGCAGTGAAACGCGGATCTCTATCTGAGACAATTGACACCAGGACCCCGTGCAACCTCACTATGTCTCGAATATACAAGTCAGCAAGATAATCTACCGAATCTCTTGCACGCATAGGAATAAAGTGCGCCGACTTAGTCAACCGGTCAACTACCACCCAAATGGCGTCACTACCTTGTTAAGTCCTCGGAAGACCCACAACAAAATCCATCGTGACATGCTTCCATTTCCACTCGGCTATAGCCAAGGGTTGCAACAGACCCGCTGGCCTCTGATGCTCAGCCTTCACTTGCTGACAAGTAAGGCACTTTGACACAAACACCACCACATCTTTCTTCATACCCCTCCACCAAAACTAGCGACTCAAATCGTGATACATCTTTGTGCCTCCTGGATGCACCACAAGGCGTGAATAGTGGAACTCTCGGAGTACTTCCTCTCGGCACGACTCCGGCACAAACAAGCGGTCTCGGTACCTCACACTCAGGTCGGGATACACAGTCAAACCCTTCTCTACCTTTCCACTAGAGATCTTCTCCCAGAGGGATTCTACCTTGAAGTCACCCTTCTATGCTTCTAACACTCGGTTCACAAGTGTAGGTTGTGCGACTATAGAAAACAAGGCCGCAGATTCAACAGACTCGCCCAGATGCAAGTCAAACTCACCAAGGGCACCCAACATCTCCCATTCACAGATAGCAATACAAGCTACATCACTAATGGACTTCCTACTTAGGGCATCGACCACAACATTGGCCTTTCCCGGATGATAGTGCAACTCGAAATCATAATCTTCAATGAACTTCATCCACCTTCTCTACCTCAAATTCAAGTCTTTCTATGTAAACAAATACTTTAGACTTTTATGATCCGAGAACACCTCGAATCTCTCAGCGTAAAGATATTGCCTCCAAATCTTTAAGGCAAATATCACAGCTGCTAACTCTAGGTTGTGAGTAGGGTAGTTTCACTCGTGTGTTTTCAATTGACGTGAGCCATAGGCTACTACTTTCCCCTCTTGCATCAATACACAACCCAAACCTTCACGTGAGGAATCACAATACACTGCATAACCCAAACCCCTCTCCAGAATAATCAAGACTGGAGCGGTGGTAAGTCAAACTTTAAGCTCTTGGAACAACTTTTCACAAGTCTCACTCAAGACAAACTTGACCCCTTTCCGCGTCAATCTAGTTAAAGGTGAAGCTAGCCTGGAGAAATCCTTCACAAATAGACGGTAATACCCGGCTAACTCCAAGAAACTACGAATCTCGAAGACATTCTTAGGTTGTACCCAATCTTGCACTGCCTCTATCTTGGATGAATCTACAGTCACCCCTTCCCCGGATACCACATGGCCTAAGAACTTAACCTCTCTTAGCCAAAACTCACACTTCCCAAACTTAGCATACAACTTATGGGCTCTAAGAAACTCAAGCACCACTCGCAAGTGTTCCTCGTGCTCCCCCTCAGAAGGTGAATAAATCAAAATGTCGTCCACAAAGACGACCACGAAACGATCTAAGAATTCTCGAAAGATCCAGTTCATCAAATCCATGAACACAACAAGTGCATAGGTAAGCCCAAAAGGCATCACTAGAAACTCATAATGGCCATACCGCGTACGGAATGCCGTCTTCGGGATATCCTCCTCCCTGACCCTTAACTGATGGTAACCCGATCTCAAGTCTATCTTGGAGAAACAACGAGATCCCTTCAACTGATCAAACAAATCGTCTATACAACACATAGGGTACTTATTCTTAATCGTAACCCAGTTCAACTTTCGATAATTAATCCAAAGTCTCAAAGCCCCATCTTTCTTTTTAGCAAGGAGGGCCGGTGCTCTCTAAGACGAAGTACTAGGGCGAATAAAACCCTTATCTAGCAACTCCTGAAGTTAAGTCTACAACTCACTCAACTCGGCTGAGGCAAAATGGTACAGTGCCATGGAAATCGGTGCCATGCCAGACACTAAGTCAATAGAAAACTCGATCTCTCAATGGGGTGGCAAACTAATAAGATCCTCGGGAAAGACGTCCAAGTACTCACAAACCACTCTTGGCAACTCAGTCCGAGTCTCATCACACTCACTACTCATAAAGCTAGCGAGAAGACAACTAAGCTCAGTCTGCCCTCGCGGATCATACACCGGTGGTAAGACTCTACCAACCCGATCTCCCAAGAAATGAAAACAATCTTCACTCAAGGTACATACAGTAATCCTCTGGCAGTAACAATCTATAACAGCCTGGTATGACGATAACCAATCCATACCCAAAATTACATCAAACCCAGACATATCCATCAACACAAAAGAAAAGGGAAGCCGACGATCGGCGACCTCTATATCACAGCCCCGACACCCCTATTTCAAAACCTCATCCCCAATAGGTGATACAACACAAATAGGAGACGATAACTGCACCAACTCCGATCTCAAAACAGATGCAAATGCATAAGATATAAAGGAATGGGATGCACCCCGTATCAATTAACACATTAGCAACCGAGTTGCAAAACAAAAAGGTACCTCTCACTATTGATGGAGCTGGTACAAGATTCGGCGTTGTAACAGCATACATGCGCCCTGTAGGTCATTGATCTACCTACTCACCTCTCAGAGCATAAGACTGCTGTACTGATTGAGCCGAAGAGGCTTCCTGATTGGCCCTCGAGGCTTGAACTGACTGCGCTGGTTGGTAACTTTGTGTCTGCCTCGAACCAGACGCACCAGATGTACCACTCAACTGCAGGCAAAACCTCTTCAAGTGCCCCGCCTGCCCACACTGATAATAAGTGAGTGGCTGGCCTCTGCCCTACCTCTAGCCTCGAGAACGAGCCGAAGATGATGCTGCACGCTGCCCTCCTTCCCTCTGTGGGCAAACTAGAGACTTGTGGCCCACCGGGCCACATTTGTAATAGGTGATGTCTCCCTGACTGTCTCTTCCAGAACCTAAACTCGGTACTGGAAAGGTAGATCTCGAATGTACTCCCTGGGACTGTTGAGGATTAAAACCCCTCTGCCTCTTACTGTCCCCCTGGCCATCTTGACTCCTCTTGGAGCCCCTCATCATCTCCTCCTCTACATGCAGAACGGTCTCAAGATGGGCACCAGCCTCCACAAGGCGCTCATAATCCCTAATCATGGATCTGGCCACTCGAAACAAGAGTCCGGTCCACAATCTCTTCTCAAACTCCAAACATCGGCGCTCCTTAGTCGCCACTAACTCTGGTGCAAACCTAAATAGGCTAGTAAAGGTGGCCTCAAACTCTGCCACTGGGGTGATCAACTGCACCAACTTGGAGAATTGATCCCTCAACTTCTCCTTCACCATAGCAGGCAATTACTTGTCCTGGAAAGCTTCCACAAAGGCCTCCCAAGTCCCTCCGATGCGTCCCCGAGCATACTTCCACCACTAATCTGCATCTCCCTTCAGCTGGAAGGACGCCAAGGTCACTCGCAAGCCCCCGTCTTCGATGCCAAGCATCTCAAACGTCTTCGTCATCTACTCAAGCCACTCATCCGCCTTCAATGGCTCCTTAGGATCACCCAAAAATTTTTCTAGATTCGACCGAAAGAACTCCCTCTTTAGAAAAGATGGCCTTGCCTCAGCTACTTGGGCCTGGACTTGATTCTCAGCCCTGAGAATGTCCATAGATTCCCTCAACGCTCCGGCCATTTCACAAGCTAAGGCGCCCATGGCCTGCTGACCTACTGGCTCGGCCACGTTGGCCTGACCAACTCTCTCTTCCTGCGCTGGAATCTCATCCAGTATAGGCATCTCCTGCCTCCTAGGCCTACCACGCCTACCGCCATGACCTCAACCTGACATCCTAACAAAGGTAACAAAAGGATTAGCACATTTACAAATATGCCGAAGCTATCTCACTCGCGTCCTAATACGATGGACAACTGTAATTCACTCCACATAAGCACATAATCATATAAACACTTACGAATTTCATTTCCAGATAATGACCGTCTCGTGGCGTTGCTAGAGTTCCAGTTAGAAATGACAGTGATCAAGTGCCTTTCCAACAAGATTTCCAGAAACCCATGGACCCGATCAACATCCTAGAAACTAAATTCCATACCCATATAGTCACATAAATATGTTATCACATAAACACATAACATTACACTTAAGTCTCTAACAAGTGAGACAAACCCATTGTGATACTAACTACTTCCCACGTACCCAAAGTATTCAAACCCGGTACGCTGTGATACCAAGTTGTAACGCCCTCAAAATAAGACATAATCATCCATTCATAAAATCCATAAAACATAATAGAAATGTTACATATTACTTTTATCAGAGTATTCTTTACAGAAGATATTTAAATAAATAAATGCCCTACAGGCTTACAATTTTCCAAGAGAAAACTTGGTTGCAACAAAAGAAGAGTCCTAGCTCTATACATAGAAAGCCCTAGGCTTGAATATACATTTAACATCAAAACAAATAACAAAAGGGAGTCTTCAACTCCAAAACCTCCCAAGCTAAGATCTTGGAGGTGGCATATCACCTATACCTGAAAAATGGTGTCCCAAGTAGGGTGAGCCAAAGCCCAGTAGAGATATGCTAAACAGCGTATGAGAATTAATTAAAACATTAGCATCCGATAAATGTTTAACACTTGAAAACCAAGTTACATTCTTTCCATAACCAGTCAACATTGACATCGATATTTCAATCCACTTCTATTTATTTATCCAAATCAATTCATTAACATGGTTCATTTTTATCCAAACAATTCAAAATGAGACTACAACTCATATCATCAACAGTTCAATCATCAACATCATTCAGATATATATAAGATTTCGGGACTTTCACCCTGGACACTCCGGCCAACTTAATTATCAATGGAGTCCATCCCTTATCTCCTCCCAAATAATGGAGTACTGTAGACACCCCATTTTTGACCGTCCTCAAGGCTTGGACGTCACTGTTTGAACACTCGGTGATCATCCATGTTCGTGTTCGTCTTGAGTTCTTGGAGGTTTCGGTCGCGCGCCTTGCCTCAAGACCTCTCGACTTGTTTACTTTGTGCTTGGTTATGTACCAAACACTTGTGTTTTTGCTTCTGAGGGCAGGGAATGGCTTGTTGGCCATCCCCACACCTCACCGGCCTTGGCTTGAGGCCACCGGCCCTGTTTTCTTGCTACCGGCCAAAGGTGTTAGCCGGTCGGCAATGATTTTGGTCGGCCGACCATTTTTGTTGGTCAATCGACCACATTTTCCAGCCGACCCCTTTTCATCTGCTTTTGGCAGATATTTTATGCTAGCTGTCACAACTGGCATCCACATTACACCCCCTCCATGTGTATGGAGGGATTTACACCTTGTGTTAGCTTCTCTTAGAAGCTTAGGAAGTGGATTTCTGTAAGAGGGGAGGCCCTCCTCCCTTCTCAAAGGTTTTGAAAATTAGGGTTAGAGAGTTGTATCTATCTATCTCTATATCTCCCTCTCTTCACTCATTTGTGTGTGTATTTGTGGCCTAAAGTGACTTTTGTTCACACTATTGCACACAAACACCTAGTGTTATACCATCCTTGGTTGCTGAGGCTCTAAGGAGTTGTTTTAAGAGTTCTTGGGCTGGTTTTGATCCAAAGAAGGTGCTGGAGTGGTGTTCTTGAAGAGGTTCTTCAAGGGTAAGAAACTACCCTCTTTATTCCCCATTTTTGCACAAGCTTTTAGCCTATCTTGCATCTATTTTTAAGCTTAAATTATAACTGATAAAAGTTCTATTTTTAAGTGCTTAAAATAGTTGTTTAAGATCTCTTTAGTGTTTGGGGTTGTTTACCTCCTCTTAGGCCTTGTTTGGCCTCTTTTTGTGCCCTTCTTTGTGAGCTCTGGGACCACCTTGTATTGGCCTTCTCACCACTGAAATCCAAAGGGATTTCAGTGGTGGGGATGGTGTTTTGAGGTCTTAAGAAGGAGAGGGCCATCCCCTCTCCTTGTTGTCTTCAATACTTGTCATATTTGCCTCATATGTGAGCACCTTTTTTAAGTTCATGTTGGCCATGTCTTAGCTGGTATTTGTGGTTGTTTTGCCATGGTATGCCTCTCTTTTAAGTTGGTTTAGACATGCCATGTATGCTTCATACACTTGCCTTGTAATCCCATGATTTGGTCTTAACATGCATCATGTTGTAACATGTGTTTTTAGCATGAATTTGGCTCAACTCCATGAAGCTTCTAGATTTTTTTTTAGCATACTAGAGGTCTGCTTTTGGTTGTTTTGGTCGTCCATGATGTGCTTTGTATAGCTACCATGCAAACTAGCTTATAGGCTTCGGATGTTGGATCCTCTAGCATGCTTAATTTGGATCATTTCAGTGGTTTGGCATCACTTGGAATGTCATTTCAGTCCATATAGTATGCTTGAATACTTGCATTTATCACCTATTCCATGCCTTGGATAGTTCGTGTTTTATGCCTCATGAATGTGTCATTGCGTATGTCATCATGCTTAGGTATTTGGGATGACATCTAAGTGGGTTTTTGGGCTCATTTTCACATGTCATAACTCTGTTTTGGGTCGCTTAAATCCTGCCATGTTTGGTTGCATTAGGTGTAGTGTAACACCTCTTTGATGGCCTTGCATGCTTCATGTTCTTGCCCCTTTGTTTTGGCTTGTTTGGCCTTGGTCATTGCATGTTTTAGGCTTATTTTGCCATGATTTATAACTATTTTGGGTTATACTTGCCATATGCTCTTTGTTTTGTGTAGCATTGGTTCAATTCCCTTGCCTAGTTTTAAGCCTTAAGCCTTAATCATACATGCTTGGCTTGTT
Source organism: Camellia lanceoleosa (assembly GCA_025200525.1). Classification (NCBI taxonomy): domain Eukaryota; kingdom Viridiplantae; phylum Streptophyta; class Magnoliopsida; order Ericales; family Theaceae; genus Camellia; species Camellia lanceoleosa. Next base: position 55,552,747 of record CM045766.1, read on the forward strand.
TATGTGATTTGGCATCACTCTTAGCACGATTTCAGAGTATGTAATGTTGTCACATTTGCATGCTTTCCATTCCTTTTAAGTGTTCTTAAAAGTTGTCCTTTTATGCTTAAGTGTTAGGCCAATTGGCATGCATGTTTGTATGTACTTTTGTCCTCATTTCCATAGCATTTTGGCCACTGTTTTGGACTTATTAGAGAGCTGTCCATCTTGGTGTAAGTCCATCCTTTGCATGTTGTTGCATGCTCGCCTTGTGTGTTGTTGCATACTCAGCTCATTGCATGTTATTGCATGCCTAAGTTGCATCTTACATTCTTGTTAGCTTGCATTTTGCCATATGTTTGATATGTTGTTATATGTTTGCATGTTTGTTCACATGCTCATGTTGCATTGGTTTGCTTGCATGTTTAGGTTGCATAGCATTGTGCATGTTGGCATCCCTTGCCTCTTGATCAATTATGATGGAGGTTAGGATCATTGTGTGTTTGTGTGCATTTCACTTGATATCAAATTACACACTTATCCTCTTGGGCCATCATGCATTGAAATGCGTGATTGATGGCCCGAGGGTCAGGAGCCACACTCCCTTGAGTTCATAACATGATAGGGAGGGTGGTCGTACAAACACCGCTTTGAAAATACATTGCCATGCCTTGTCTGTCCTCTGTGCAGCAAAACAAAGTTCTACAGGAAGAGATGGCCGGTCGGCTATCTTCAGTGCTGGCCAGCTATGTATTGTTGGCCGATGGCCTCACTTTTGGTCGGTGACTATATTTCCATGGTCGGTGACCTCCCACAACCCTCAGGGAGTGGTTCAGAAGCATCCTTGAGTCTTGCAAAGTTTTCAGAGGTGCAGAACAGTGTAAACAGAGGCAGCATGAGTATGGTGATGGATTTCCGAGCGGAGTCGAGCATGCGTGCATTCCTCCCTCTTCCCGAAGCTACTTTACTGTTTTCAGTAGCTTAATTAATCTGTTTAATTAGTTAAGTGGCCTTGTAATAATTAGTTAGCTTGTTAGTTAGTTAATTTGTACTATTCTTTCGGCTTCTTCCTCGAGAGGGTGCAATTGTGTAATAAGCGTGCATGTGTGTGATGCATGTCTTCCAACCCCACGTCTTTCTTCCTTTTACTTACCTGCTTATGGTGGTTAGTTTTAGGGCATATTTGATTTAGCATACCTTATGCTATGCATGTTTGCATTCATTCATTTGTATTACATGCACCGGGCTTGGCGCATCATACTAATTGCATTGTACTTCAATTCCAACTTGAATACATGTATCAAGTTGTCGCATTTCACATGCCATTCTTAGGATTAGCCGAGCCTATTCTAGTTGCATTTTGCTTGCGATGCATTAGCCATTTTAACATGAACTAGGATCATGCATGATTGCTAACTAGTTTCTTGTTTTGGCTTGGAGTACATTGTGAGTGTTTTATGCTTTAGCATCTTGCTTGTATGCGAGTGTTAACATGACAACATGCTTTCTATGAGGCTAATTGCTTATGTGATATGATTGCCTGGTTGCCTGTGGGTGAAGGTTGGATTGCTTGAATTGGAATAATTCATTGAAATCCATGTTTTAGCCTACTTGCGAGTAGCAAAATTCAAAACCATTTCCAAACAAATGGATATGCGATGCTTTGTTCAAAGTTAGGCGATCTAGTCTATACTTGTGCGTTGTGTGCATCACATAGTAATTCTAAGCTAATAACCGGAATAAGAGCACATAATGTTTTCAAAACTAGATATCATGGTTAGTAGAGGCCGATCTTTGATCGGGCGAGCGGGGGTGCTCATAGCTGACCTTCCCCAATCGTACCCAAGTTCCCGAGCCGAGGCAACTTTGGTGATGACAGACACGTGGCCTTAGGCAACGAGTCAGGGTTTCCTAAATTTTCCCAAAACAAAATATTTAGGTGGCGACTCTGTATCTGGCAAAGCAGTCCATGTTTGGCACTTCTTTCTAAAAATCTATTTTTCAAAACGATTTGCCAGATTTGGACTCTTTGGTGATTTATCGGTCTTGCATTGCACTTTGCGGGATTAGATTCAGAACCGTGACATTTTGAGTCCAAACTGTAGTGAGCCCAAATGAACAAAACGGGATTCCCTTCCGGGACGTTCGGGGACGTCTACAAGTACATCCTATATCTCCTTCCAAACAATGGAGTACATCCCATTTCTTCTCCCAAAGAAAGATACATATGTAATGTATGTAAACACTTCGTCACATACAATGACCAATTAAATCACATATTCAATGCGTTAATCCAACCGTCATATTCAATGACATAATCCAATTGATTAGTTTCAATTTACCTAATCATCATGCAGTTTCTACAATAATCATCGCTATCCTCCATCGATAGCCCAAAACAGTTATTTGTGGACAGATAAATAAATCTGTCAAACAGATAATTTATTAACTTTTCCATAGGTGAGTGATTTATCAATCCAACTACACCATTTAACCACATTTTTCCCCAATCTCATAATTTCCAAACCAATTTCATATTTCCACAATTGATTTCATTATTTTAACAAATGCTTTATTTAATTCAAATTAGGGCATTCTCCCTCTTTTCTCAAATGTTGCACCCAAGGCCAAATTTCACCCATATTATAGAAACAATCCCCATTTTCAACACCTCACATACACATATGGAGTCCAAGGTAGAAACCCCTCTTTTAAAATTTTCAAACTCAAACCCCACTTCACCCAAAATCCCCAAATCACACTATTTATACAAGATGACTAATATCTATGTCAAAACCCATATAGGAGAGTAGAATATCCCTACCTCAAGAAGAGAAGACAAGCCAAGCAAGAGATGAGCTCCAAAGATGACGAAATCGACTTCTACTTGGATGAAAATGGAGATCTTGAAGAGCTCAATCTTTTTATCAAAGGAATGAGGGTGAGAAGATCACTAGATCTATGTCAAAATGTAGAGAGAGAGAGAGAGAGAGTATTTTAGAGAGAGAAGCTCTCAACTTAGGGTTTTGGAAAGTTTTAGAGAGAGAAAGGACAGAAAAAGTGATTTAAAAAGTCGCTTTCACGATCTGATATACGTATAGTCCGCTCGAGCGGAGAGTTTGACGGTCGAGCGTCAGACACATAAATTCGACCCACTCGAGCACTAAGACACAACAACAAGGCACTACCCACTCGAGCGCAATGATACCCGCTCGAGCGTAGAATACACTCGTCCAGTATTTTACAGACTTCAGACAGTCGTTTGAGCGCCATAGGGGCCGTTCTAGTTCAGACCCGCTCGAGCGTAAGAAACTCCGCTCGAGCGTAAAAAACACTTCTGTAGTATTTTTGCAAACACACAAAGTACTGAAAGATTTCAAATCCACTCGAGCGCAATGAGGCCTGCTCGAGCGGAAGACCAAAATTCTGGGCAGCAAGGTTCTAGAGCCACTAGCAACCCACCTGTCCAAAACTCGCTCAAGACATTCCAAAACTCAAATACAAAGAGTAAGAGGAGGAAAAGACATAACAACAACATTAAACCACAAGACCCGAGTTCAGAATATCATAAGAGCCGGGTTAAAATATGGGATCGCTATAGCTCTACACTCGAACATTAAAGGAAACTGCACTCCCAACGAGAATTTCCCAATCAGTTCTCACTAAAAGAAGAGCTATACCCAGAACCATAGTTCATGGAGACAACTCTCTGGCACTATTGAAACAATCGATGCCAACCCACAAGGGAAAAAAATAAAACACACATAACTGGTAACTGAAACCAAACCATAATATGATTCACCCCCACAAGGTTGAACAGAACAATCACTTAATCTTGTTAAAACAACGATTCTCTTATTATTTCAAAAACTCATTCATCACTTATCCCGTTTTTCCTCAAAAGTTATTCAAACTTACAACATTTTCCAACAAAATTTTGTTCCAACGTCTTAAGAAGACCATTTGTTTTGCAAACATTTTCTCCAAACAATGCGTGAAGTTTCATATCCAAAATTTTCAGTTGAAACAAATGCCTTAAAAGGCCATTAAACAAAATTCACTTTTCATTTTATTTCTCAACAATATCTAGTGAATCTTAACCATCACCCAATTACAACCATCACACCCACGGTGATTCCAAACATTTTACATATACAATGTAGTTAAAGACATAATTATACATGGAGTACATCCCCTTTCTTCTCCCAAACAATCATATATATATATATATATAATGTATTTAGACATGGTCGTATTCAATGACAACGGGTGAGAAATTAGTTTCAAATTACCTAACTCTCATGCAATTTCTATCACAATAATGCATAGAAATAAATATAATACCAAGAGATATAATATAACACAAATAGCTTCCCAAATCTCAGAAGTCTCAAACCAACACAACACCAGCAATATTAATCGACATAATCCAATGGCACAGAAGTGCTTATAAAATTTTCACATTAACACGTCACCCCAACTCAAGAGGTTTTACACAACCATACCAATCAAACGCACCCAAAAGCGAGGCTCCACGCCCCAAGTAAAATCAAAAATACCCCCTCAACCTTACGACCATTAACTCAAACCGTAAACGATTCCCGAGGTGCCTAAGTGCCAACCAACTTTGAATGCCATATGGCCAAACCACAAATCCTTCTATCCTCATGACTCAAAGTCCAAAACAAAACACATCCTTGCCTCTCAACAAGGTATACGAGACCAACCTGAGACATCACAAGCCAACCTGTTTCCCCACAACATCAATATGGCGTAATAAAGCTAGGATTTTCAATCCGTACAACATCTATCAGCACATTATGAATAAATATAAGGTTAGTTACATAACCACACCATTTGGGTTTACAACCACATACACACATGTATAAACAACATCCATAGGCATACAACCTTACATAAGGTAACACCAAACGACACTACAAGGCATCAAAACCCCTTCACACCTCCAACCTTACTATTGTCCCTGCTTGGACTACTGGAACTGGCTCTGCTCATTCAGAGGACATCAATGCCAAACATGGCCTGTCTAACCACATCAAGAACACCATGGCGGTCCCCTATTCTGAGACTGACTCGAGGATGCCTGAGTCTAACTAGACCCTCCACAACCCGAGTTTGAAGAAACAAATGTAGCCTAAGGCATCAACTGCCCCTGTGCCTAAGACCTTGCTCGTCTCCAATTCTTACTAGGTCTACTACCTCTCCAAACAGTTGAACTTAACGGTGTGGACTCTTCTTCCTCATCCTGACCAACACTATCAATAACTGTTTCCATGTAAGCCGCTGCCTCTACCAAGGCATGATAATCTCTATGCATTGCCCTGCAACTCTTCTTCGAATAACATCACACAACTTCCCTTCGAACTTAAGACAACGTCGCTCTTCTGTTGCAACCAACTTTGGAGCAAATCTTCACAAACTAGCGAACCTCACCTCAAACTGTGCCAAAGGAGTATCATCCTAGTGCAACTCAACAAACTAATTCCTCAATCTTTCCCGAGCGAAAGGAGGAAAGTACTTAGCCAAAGAGGCCTCAGTGAAAGCACCCCAAGTGGTGCCCACAGAAACTTGCACCACTTCCACCAATAACTGGCGTCTCCCTTCAGTTAGAAACCAGATAACACAACCCTCAACTCCTCGTCTTCGACTCCGAGCATATCGAGAGTGTTGGTAATCTATTCTAACTGGTCATCAGCCTCCAAAGGCTTAGGCTCCCCCAAAAACACAGGTGGATTGGAGCGAAGAAACTCCTTGGTCAACTTAAGGTTATGCCCATGGTTCCCCTCATTGCGAGCTAGAGCATCTCTCACCACCCTCACAATCTCACGTGCAACTTCCTTACCCACAGCCGACGCTACAGGGGCAGGTACTAATGGAACAGTTGTGCCTCTACCGACACTTCTACTTTCCCCACGACCTCTGCTTCCTCGAGAAGACATCCTATAAAACCAAAATCGAAACAAACTCAGTAAACAACACAACGGCCTCATCCAAGGCATACACTAACCCCGCTAAGTTACAAGACACACATAGTTCTGAAACACGTAATTCTATCACATAAAAACAATTAAACACTTAATCACATAATCACATAATCGAATCAAGTCCACAAGATAACTACTTACCCCGAAACTCTCAAGGAACTTCTATTAGAAACCACATTGATCAGGCGTGTTTCCAATAGAACCTCAAAGTAAGTTCACCAGCGACAAGCATTATCCAGAAAACTTAATCCCATGCTCACACAAATGCAACACACAAAGCCCTAACACATAAATCATCTATATGCAACGTCCTCGCCAAGCATAGTAAATCCACTATGGTAAAACCACCTCCCACGAGCCCAAGGTATTCGACCCAGCTCGCTCTGATACCAAGTTGCCACGCCCCAACTTTTATTATCCAAATCCATTACCAAATCCATTATAACCATTCCATTTAGTTGAGAATAAAAGAGAATAAATAGTAACATTCTCTTACAACAATAATGATGATATAAATGAGATATAGTACAATGCCAAAAGGTTTACATTGAATGAAAATAAATTAAATAAAGGGATTTACCCTTATACAATACATGGCACTCGGCCTACAAATAAAGGCCCTGTGGCCAACAAATAAAGAGACTTCAAGTCATACACGATTCCTCTAGCCTTCCACCTGAAAAAGATTTTCAACACGTGGGATGAGCAATAAGCCCAGTAGAGATTCCGAAGATCCTAACCAATCGAAACAAATAGATAAAAATGATCATGAATGCATCAGGACAATATCATATAAGTAGTGTGACATCTTCTTGTACAAAATATACTCATATAACTGTGTTTTTCTTGAAAACTTTCCTCTTGACACAATCCAATATAAAATGATTTCTTCTCTTTCTCATTTCCATCATTTCTTCCAACAGAAGGTATTTTAAAACTTCATTCTTTCTGTGATAAACTTATCATGTTAATATAAAGGAATCTCACTTAAACAACCATTCCTGAGAAAACACCTCCATAAGCAAATCATGATTCTCATCCTATCTCTCTATACACCATAAACATTTCTGTCCCAACATATATATATATATATATATCTACAACCTTCCTTGACCATAGGCCCAATGATCTTAAGAGGTGACCGGTATGAAACCGTTAACATGAGAATACATTTGAGTAATTAATACTACCAATCTCATCCCCACAATATGAAAACCGACAACGTTCATATACATAACCATATATTCAAAACGAGATAGCAGGAGTAATACATACTTCCAATTCCATCTCCACCGGCCTACAGCAGGGTTGGGAGATCCAACAATACCAATATCACATTATGCTTTATCAGCCTCACCCGGAAGGAGGTGCTCCTCATAACAAATAACACTTTACTGGCCTCACCCGGAAGGAGGTGCTCCTCAGGTCATACTTTACCGGGCACGAACCGGAAGGGATGAAGAACCTATCATAACGCACCACGCTTTGCCGGCTAACAATACGGCGGGAAATGGACCCCCTTTTCACACTTTACCGGGCACAAACTGGAAGGGACGAGGAAACCTCTATCAAGGCGCCACGCTTTGCCGGCTATGATATGGTGGGAAACGAACCTCCAAACGACATCACATCAAAAGCATAACGAGCTAATCGACAGAATACTACACGGGTGTAATACATATACCTAGTTCAATTATCACTATAATAATCACAATCAAATATAATCACGCTAACCAGCATCAATAATACTAGGTGGAATACATACTCCTAGTCTGATCATCATTACAACAACACATTATTAGTTATTTATATTAACTCCTTTCTAATTAAAATACTCCGCGAACTACCATTCCAACGGTTTTCCCTTCTTTCGAATTCGAACATCTCAATAACACATCATGTGGTACTAAACATCAAGACCACAACTATTCAACAATAGTCTCTCAACGGAGACAACACTTACAAACGTTGCAGCTACCCCTTTAACCACATGCTCCGTTACTTAACAATGGAATTGTCTATTCACAATGTTCCTTTATCAAAGACAACACAATGTGTTACATCGCATAACCCATCATACAAAAATACTCATAGACCATCTCTGGTAACAAGCAATACCATCCTCCACTGTAGCACTTGTACCCTTTTAAAACTTTTGAGAAGTGTATTTGAATCCTTTATTTTTATTTTGGAAATCTTTGGTGTTGTTGTATATTGGTTTTGGAGGAGTATAATCCGATTTAAACTTGTTGGGTTTGGTTGTTCACATTTGTTCTTGTCAAAAGTTCCTTGGAGACTTAGAAATTCTATTCTAAGGTCTTCCTAAGGGTCGACCCTTACCTGTTGGTGAAGTTTGTGGAAGTGTTGTCGGAAAATAGGGTCGATAGCAGTTTGGGGAAGGTCAACCCTCTTATATTGCAGAATCTGTGTGTTAGTTGCTGGAAATTAGGGTCCACCCCGTCTTGTCTAAGGGTCGACCCCCTTACTTGTGCCAGATTGTCTTTTTTACCTAAAGGGTCTACCCCCCTGCCCGAAGGATAGACCCTCTACGGATTTTTTTTTTTTGGTTCGAATGGGCCCTACCTTTGGGGGTTTTTGGGCCTATTATTTTGTTTGACCTTAGGGCTATTCTCTACTAGTATAAATAGGCCCAAACCACTTCTCTCTCATTATTTTCCTCCCCTTTTTCCTCTCAACCTGTGATCTTTCACTTCTCTCTCTAAAACATGACTTTTCGCACTTAGATCTTCAGATCTACTCACCTAGAGCCATCTTTTCACCTTGGTCCTTTGGGAAAGGTTGTAGATCTTGTCAAGGGCTTTCTATTGATCTAAGTAGTTTGTGATTTCATCGCCGGTGATTTTTGGGTTGTTTCCTCTTTGCTTCAGAGGTAGGGATTTCTTTGCTCCTTTCCAATACTTCATCTATAGATAGATATATGGTAGATTTTATTGCATAAAAACCATATTCATTATGGATTTTCTTGAAAGCCATAAAAGGGGATCTAGGGTTTGATATTAGTGATTGGAGTTGTTAAGTTGTTTGTTGTTGGGTTATTTGGGAAATGATTTATTATGTTTGTGAAGAGAGGGAGGAAAGCCTTAATTTAATATTATTGAGTTAATGGATTTAAAAGGGAAGAAGTTGAATAATCTTTGTATTTTGCTAATATGGGTTGTATAATTATGTTTATACCAAAAGAAAAAAAAAAAAAAAAAAAAAAGTAACCACGATATTGACATTGTTTTAGACAAATCATGTGAAGTTGAGTTGAGTTAAGTTATGGTTTTGATACCAATGGAATTGGTTTGTAAAATAAAGAGGATGGATTTGGTTTTGGTTTTGTAAAATGACGAGAATGAATTCTTAGAAAATGGTTGGAGTTGTGTGGATTGGAAAATAAAGAAAAGTGGTCTTTTTGAAAGAAAATGAAATCATTACCCTTTGTAAACGAATAATGAACTTGAGGTCGGATCTTGAAACCTTCACATATTATCATCGTTATTACACTGAAAGTCTTGTGAGAATTGGATTTGTGTTTTCCTTTCGTATTAGTTGCAAAAATGGATAGATATGAATGTAAATGGTGGGGTTGGATATTTGTAATCTCTCACCTATGAAAATATGAATAGTTTATCTATTTTGGAGATTGTATATATGTTTAGAAATATATGTTTTGGGCTATCGGTGGAGAATAGTCATGACTGTTGTAGAAATTGCATGTGGACTAAGTGAATTGAAATTAATCACTTGTGCTTGTCATTGAATATGACTATATTTATATACATTGGATATGTATGGTTATTTGGGAATGTAAAGGGGATGTACTCCATATGTGATTATGTGTTTATATACATTGTGTATGTATTACACTTACGTTGTTATGCATTCTAGTATGTTGAGATGGTTGGGAATGGCTTGCACTTCAAATGAGAGGTACCGTTACCTTCCAGCTAGCACCTGGAGAATTGGCCGCGCTTAGAATGAGAGGTACCAGTACCTTCCAGCTAGCGCCTGGAGAACTTGGCAGAGGTACCATTACCTTCCAGCTGGTGTCTGGTAAATTGGCATTATGTTACAGAAAGGTGTATCCTTGGCTTGGCATTATGTTATGGAAAGGTGTATCATTGGCTTACCGTGCTTAAGGCAGGTAGAGCGGAACTTGTTTATCATTATTGTCTCAGTATATCTATGTATATTATGGGTCATGATGGTTATGGTTCTGGAAGGCTGAGTTGCCTCATTCGTTGAGTAGATAGTTGTTGGATGCTTGTTGTTTTCCCTTTGTACTGAATGTATATATGTATAGATATGAATGTGTTGAAAACAGATGTAAGTACTATAATGAGATTGTGAATAATGTGAAGGACATCGGATACTTGTGAACATGTTTCAAAAAGGCAAATTTGGTGTACGTTTGGAAAGTATGAGAAAACGAAATGGGCTTTGTGAAATTGTTTTCAGGAACTTGTTATTGTCATATGAATTTTGAAAAAAGTAACATGAGGAAAGAAAATTAAAATGCTTATGTTATTCAATGAAATGAATGATTTTGAGAAAAGTTCTTATATAAGTATATTTCTGTATAAACCGTCACATTATGTATATGATATGATCTAAAGCATTCATGATCATAGCTATCTGTATGTTGATATTGTTTAGGATCATATTGGGATCCCTACTGGACTTTATGTTCATCCCACGTTGCTAATCCTATTTCAAGTGAACGTCAAGAAGGATTTCAAGATCGAGGATCTTCTTTATGTGTCGGCCAGGGGACCATTTATTTGTAGGCAGAATGCCATTGATGTAAAAGGGTTAAACCCTTTCTTTTAATTTAAAAGGTGTAAGCCTACGGGCAATTTATTTATTTTTATCTCATGTTGCATTCGTTTCATATTCGAATGAGAGAACCATTAATAAAAGTATTCATTATTGTATTAAATTTCCGCACATGATCTCTGAAATTGTATTATAATAAAGGATTTGATAATGGTAGCTGTTGGCATAAAAAGTGGGGCGTGACATCCACCGCTGGGCACGGACAAAACCATAGGCGTCAATCACGTAATCCAAAATATAAATATACCCTAAGGAAATTCCACCTTCTCATTCATCACAAACCCTCATGTTTTATAAAAGAGACAATTAATTCCATTTTGTTTTGAGAGGATAGCATTTCCCTACTCCAATTCCCTACACACGCAACAATAGCCAAATCCACTATCATTAATCCCAAAAATCCCGAGCCTAATAAACAACCAAAACATAACCTCAATTTCCATTCTACATTAAACTTCTCCTTGACATTTCAAAGTAACAAAGGGTATACCAAACCCTCTTAGTTTACATTTTACACATGATTTGTAACCCACAATCAAATTATACACAAACTCACTATTTTAAACCCAAATCTACCCATATGCTTTTTAACAAATTCAACCACCAACTACACTTTAAATGTAATGAAAATACCACAAGTCTATCTATAAAGAAGTATTGAAGAGAAGCTCAAGAATCCCTACCTCTTGAAGCGAAGAGGAGAAAAGCCAAAAATTCGACGGTGGCGAAAACACGATCCGCTCATATCAAAGGGAAGCCCTCGAGACCCTCTACGTTTTGATCTATAGGACTAGGGGTAGGAAATGGGTGTAACTAGATGAAACCCAAGCTTTTAGGCTCGAGAAACCCTGGCAATGGCGGAAAGGGAGAGAGAAAAGAGAGAGAAAGGCAAAAAATGACTTTTTTAGCGTGTTGTGACCTTTTAAAGACACACGGTCCGCTCAAGCGTGGAAAGTGACGCTCGAGCGTCAGACACAAAGGTTCGCTCGAGCGTGGAAAATGAAGCTGTAGCGTGAAATACACAATTCCTAAAGTCTTACAAACGAAAGACCCCACTCGAGCGTGAGACTGGATGCTCGAGTGTCCAATGCACTCTCCCAGCATTTCCAGACCTGCAAACGAAATACTGAGAGTTGACAAATCTCACTTGAGCGGAGGAGCAAAATTGTGAAGCCTGCTCAAGCGAAAGAGCCAAAATCTAGGCATCAAAGGTTTGGAAAAACAAGCGACCAACCTGTTCCAAACACACAGCTACAACCCGACAACCAATATAGAGGGGAAACAAGTGAAACAAGATATTAATAACCGTTCTGAACCATCCGACCTGAGTTCGGAATACAATAAGTGACGGGTCAAAACCAGAGTAGCTATAAAAAAAAGATCAAATATTGACTATTCTAAAGAGAGAATTGTATTGAATTTTTAATTTGATTGGGTTTTTAAAATTTTAGAATTTATATTATTTCGGAAAGGAGGAGTGTGGGTTACTATATTATTTTGAATTTTGAAATTTAAAATCATAGATAATTAGTGCCTTTATTGTTTCTTTATTTGAATTGTTTTGATCAATATTATTTTTGAAAAGAGTGAGGATGATGTATCATATTGTTTTAAATTTTAAAATTCAAAATCATAGATAATTAGAGTTTTTTGTTTTTTTTTTTTTTGAGGGCGGTTGACTTAAGGAACTAACCAATAGAGTTGTTTTTTTTTGTTTTTTATTTTATTTTATTTTTATTTCTTTAAAAATTAACAAATTAACAAAATTAGTTTGGGAGTTTGGAGCTCTGACAATCAATGTTCTTAAAAAGTCCATTTTCCTTATATATATATATATATATACTAGTGGTAACTCGTACTATGCACGAAACTTTATAAATTAAAAAAAAAAAATCATTATAATTATCATGAAATAATTTAATATTTTACTTTGCGATATACATAAAATTTAAAAGTTAACTTTTATATTTATAACTTTTTAAATTATTGGTTTAAAAAAATTAAAAATATATATATATATATATATATATATTTAGTGTAATTTTGATAATTTATATTAGAAAAAGTTAAACCTGATTAAATGAGATTAACTAAGTTATGACATACCTCTTCTTGTTATGAAACTATACAAATTTAAAAGTTATGATTAAAACAAATATATAATTTTATAATTAAATATGAAGCGAAGTGATATTTAATAATAATTAATAGGATGTTCCTATTGTTAATTCAATAATTTAAGTTACATTTCTTCCAATTTCAATTTCATAACCAAAAACACAATATGAATATAATATACATACGGATTTCTAATCTTTATGAATAAAAAGGTTTCAAAATATTTTCAAACTTTCATCATTTTCTTTTAATTTTTTTTTTATCTAATTTGATTTTAAATTTGAATAAAAATTTTGATTTGATATGAATTAGTTTAACTTTTTCATTAAATTTTTATCAATTTTTAAAAGAATTTTCATTCTTATCCCAATTTTTTTTTCTTTTTACCAAATTTAATGGAAAAACAATAATTTTCAACGTTTCATCTTTTTAAATTTTTATCAAATTATAATTGATAAAAAAATATATTAAGGGTTGAAGATTCTCTTAATTGGAATTATAGTGAAATAACATCTTGAAATAGTCAAAATTTGAGTATGTGGTTAGTTGAAATTTAAAATTTAATTAATTCTCTTTTCATATTTGTACAAAAATTGACACTTATGACTATCATTATAAGTTGGATTATGGAAAAAAATTTGGGGTGTCAAACATTTTTCATTTGTAAATATCCTACATATTATAAAATGAAAAAAAAGAAAAAAAAAATTGTGTAGCTTTTTGATATATGTTTATCAATTTTGTTTTATTGACATAAACAATTGATGTTTCAATTTAAAAAATTAAAACGAAAAAAAATAGATTGAGTTTTTTGAAGATAAAAGAAACGATCTAACTCTTCTATATACTATTAAGATGGACTTTTTAATCACATTAATATATATATATATATATATTTAGAGATTATCCCTATATATTATGCTATTATATATTATTATAGTTGTAACAAATTAACTATGATATATATGAAAAGTTATATTAAACTTTCATTTTCAATTAATTTAATTATAATTAACAAACTAACAAATAGTAGTAACAATCTAATGGGATAGAAATAGGATAAAAATAAAGAACACAATGATATTTAAAAGTTTTAAATTTAGCTAGTTATTGTCACGCCCTCAAAAAAATTACATAAACCCATCATTTAATAGTATTCTAAACATGATAGATAAGTCACATTTTCATTCATCAGAGTTAATATTACAAAAAGGTATTTCATATAAGTTACAAAGGTTTACAAAATAATAAAATGCCCATTGGGCTTACATCTTACCAAGTTGTTACCTGGTTACACAAAAGAAGAGTTCTAACTCTTTTACAAGTAAAGCCCTCGGCTTAGATTTACATTTAAACACAAATATTGACAAAACATCAAAACGAAGCCTTCAGCTCCAAAACCTCTCAAGCTATACCCTTGGAGGTGGCATATCACCTGCACCTGAAAATGGTGTCCCAAGTAAAGTGAGCCAATGCCCAATAGAGATATGCTAAACATAATATGAGAAATAACTAAAACATTAGCATCCGATAAATGTTACACATATGTAAACCAACATGCATCCTTTCCATAACCAGGAAACATTTACAACCGCATTTCAATCCATTTCCATTCCTTTATTCAAATCAATTCTTTAACATGGTACATTATTTATCCAGACAATTCAAATGAGACTACAACTCATATTATCAACACTGCAATCAGCAACATCATTCAGATGTATATAAGGTTTCGGGACTTTCACCCTGGACACTCCGGCCAACTTAGTTATCAATGGAGTTCATCCCCTATCTCCTCCCAAACACACACACACACACACACACACACACACACACACACACACACACACACACACACACACACACACACACACACACACACACATATATATATATATATATATATAAATATACAATGTATTTAAACAAATTGTCATATACGATGACCAATTCAATCACATATTCAATGTTTATACCGGACTGTCATATTCAATGACATATTCCAATTGATTAGTTTCAATTTACCTAATCATCATGCAGTTTCTACAACAATCAAGACTATCATCCACCAATAGCCCAAAACAGTTATTTCTAAACAGATAATAAATTTACCAAACAAATAAATTATTACATTTTCCATTGGTGAGTGATTTATCAATCCAACTACACCATTCAATCATAATTTCTTCCAATTTCAAGATTTTCAACCCAATTTCATATTTCCCCAATCCACCAAATTGATTATACAAGTTAATTATTTAAATCCAATTAGGGTATTAATGAACCCAAAGGTAGAAAACCCCTCTTTCAAACATTTCCAAATTTAAACCCTAACTTCCCAAAATTTCGAAATCTCCTCATTTATACAAAATGACTAATGTCTATGCTAAAGCTCATAAAAATGAGTAGATTATCCCTACCTCAAATGAAGAAGCTCAAAGGAGAAGGAAGAGAAAACTCAAGATGCTCCAAACTCAAATTTCTTCGGATCAAAATGAAGCCCACACGATACTCTACCTTTCTTACAAAGGGACTAGGGTAGAGATACCCAAGAACAAGATGTATTTGTAGAGAGAGAGAAAGTGTGTGGAGAGAGAGACAGCCGAATTTAGGGTTTGGAGAGAAATGGGGATGAAAAATTGATGTTGAAACACGCTGCTGCGAACTGATATATACAAGGCTCGCTCGAGCGAAGGAGTGGTCGCTCGAGTGACCAGACACAAAAGACCTCGCTCGAGTGCAAGAAGCGTCGCTCGAGCGAACAACGCGAAGCTTCAGGTCTGCAACCCAGACGCACGCTCGAGCGCAGGAGTGCTCGCTCGAGCGAAGGACACAGAGCTCGCTCGAGCGCAAGAAAGCTCGCTTCGAGCGAAGAATACCACCCTTCAGGTCAAAAGAGATGCAGACGCATGCTCGAGCGCAAGAGTTCTCGCTCGAGCAAAAAGACACACTAGACCAGGCTTGCTTGAGCGCAAGGAAGCTCTCTCGAGCAGAAGCTATGTCT
Source organism: Camellia lanceoleosa (assembly GCA_025200525.1). Classification (NCBI taxonomy): domain Eukaryota; kingdom Viridiplantae; phylum Streptophyta; class Magnoliopsida; order Ericales; family Theaceae; genus Camellia; species Camellia lanceoleosa. The sequence goes on from CM045766.1 coordinate 55,568,695, forward strand.
GAAAAGAAACCTGAAGACCCCCAATCCTCACTCGAGCGTAACAGCCTCGCTCGAGCGAAAAAGCCAAAACCTGGGCAGCAACCATTTGTTCAAACTTACAACCAACCTGTTCTAAACTTAACCAACACATCCCAAAACTCAAATACCAATATCCAAAGGATGGAAATGAGATACAGACAATAACAAAGAACCACGGAACCTAAGTCCGGAACACAATGAATGATGGGGAAAGACCGGGATCGCTATAATCTCCATCCCTTAAAGAATTTTGTCCCCGAAATTATATATATATAAGTTTTCAAAATTTTGATTATTCAATTCTCAACATGATTATAACTCCATACTCACCTCATGGCCCATTCACCGGTCATTCCATCTCTTCTCAAGAGAACAATTTACAGTATATGGTTCAATATACATTATCAACATGCATTCTAGTGAAATTCAACTAATTTCAATACACATATTCCACATCTCCATAACATATTCAATGTTAACAACATATTTGCATTTCTAAAACACATCCAACATATACAATGTTAAATTAAAACTCGCATTCCCGAGACATATTCAACAATTACAATACTTCCATAGTCCAAAACATATACAATGTTTTTCGAGTTCGTTAATGAAACAAAATTTCCAACACATGGTCAAACATTAACAAACAGGTTCAGATATTTCTCTCGGACCTCTAACTCATGTTCCCAAGTGGCTTCCTCAACTCCATGATGCTTCCACAATACTTTCACTAAGGGAATCGTCTTGCCTCACAAGACTTGATCCTACCTATCCAAGACCCGCACCGGTCTCTCCTCAAACAAGGCATCCTCATCTACCTCTAAGTCGTTCCAATCCAGTATATATGATGGATCCGGCTCATACTTTTGAAGCATACTAACATGAAACACGTCATGCACTCCGAACAGTTGCGGTGGCAATGCTAAACGGTAGGCAACCACTCAAGGATCTCAAAAGGGCCAATAAACCGAGGGGACAACTTTGCACTCTTCCCAAGCCTCATCAAACCTCGTCTAGGTGATATCTTCAGAAAGACGTGATCACCCACCTCAAATGCCAAAGGCCTCCTTCGACGGTCGGCATAACTCTTTTGGCGACTCTGGGCCGTAACCAACCTCTTACGGATAAGTTTAACTTTTTTCGTCGTTTCCCGCACCAACTCCGGGCCCAACAAAGGTGCATCACCCACCTTGGCCCAACACACTGGAGACCTACACGGTCGGCCATACAAGGCCTCAAATGGTGCCATGCCAATACTCGATTGGAAACTGTTGTTGTAGGCAAACTCCACTAATGGTAGGTGTCTCTCCCACGACCCCTTAAAGTCAAGGACACAACCCCGAAAGCATATCCTCAAGGATCTGAATAGTGCTCTCGGACTGCCCGTCAGTCTGAGGATGGTAAGCCATGCTAAAAGTCAATCTAGTGCCCAAGGCACTCTGTAAACTTTGCCACAACCTAGCAGTAAAGCGCGGATCTCTATCTTAGACAATCGACACTGGGACCCCGTGTAACCTCACTATATCCTGAATATACAAGTCGACAAGATGATCTACCGAATCTCTCACGCGCATAGGAATAAAGTGCGCCGACTTAGTCAACCGGTCAACTACCACCCAAATGGCATCGCTATCCCGTTGAGTCCTCGGAAGACCCACGAAAAAATCCATTGTGACGTGCTCCCATTTCCACTCGGCTATAGGCAAGGGTTGTAACAACCCCGCTGGCCTCTGATGCTCGGCCTTCACTTGCTGACAAGTAAGGCACTTTGACACAAACACCACCACATCTTTCTTTATACCCCTCCACCAAAACTAGCGACTCAGATCATGATACATCTTCGTGCCTCCTGGGTGCATTGCAAGGCGTGAATGATGAAACTCTCAGAGTACTTCCTCTCGGCAAGACTCCGACACAAACAAGCGGTCTCGGTATCTCACACTCAGGTTAGGATACACAGTCAAACCCTTCTCTACCTTCTCACTGGAGATCTTCTCCCGAAGGGATTCTACCTCAAAGTCACTCTTCTATGTCTCTAACACTCGATTCACAATTGTAGGTTGTGCAATTACAGAAAATAAGGTTGCAGACTCACCCAGAAGCAAGTCGAACTCGCCAAGAGCACCCAACATCTTCCATTCTCGGATAGCAATACAAGCTATATCACTAATGGATTTCCTACTTAGGGCGTCGGCCACAACATTGGCCTTCCCCGGATGATAATGCAACTCAAAGTCATAATCTTCTATGAACTCTATCCACCTCCTCTGCCTTAAGTTCAAGTCCCTCTGTGTAAACAGATACTTCAGACTCTTATGATCCAAGAATACCTCGAATCTCTCACCATACAGATAGTGCCTCCAGATCTTCAAGGCAAATATCACAACTGCTAACTCTAGGTCGCGAGTAGGATAATTCCTCTCGTGTGTTTTTAACTAATGTGAGCCACAAGCTACTACTTTCCCTTCTTGCATCAATACACAACCCAAACGCTCTCGTGAGGCATCACAATACACTGCATAACCCAAACCTCTCTCCGGAATAATCAAGATTGGAGCAGTGGTAAGTCTAATCTTAAGCTCTTGGAACGACTTTTCACAAGTCTCACTCCATACAAATTTGACCCATTTCCGCGTCAATCTAGTCAAAGGCGACACTAGCCTGGAGAAATCCTTCACAAACCGACGGTAATACCCGGCCAATCCCAGAAAACTGCGGATCTCAAAGACACTCTTAGGCTATGCCCAATCCTGCACTGCCTCTATCTTGGATGAATCTACGGTCACCCTTTCCCCGGATGCCACATGGCCTAAGAACTTAACCTCTCTTAGCCAGAACTCACACTTCCGAAACTTAGCATAAAGCTTATGGGCTGTAAGCAACTCAAGCACCACTCGCAAGTGTTCCTCGTGCTCCTCCTCAGAAGGTGAATAAATCACAATGTCGTCTACGAAGACGACCACAAAGCGATCTAAGAACTCCCGAAAAATCTAGTTCATCAAGTCCATAAACACAGCCGGTGCATTGGTGAGCCCAAAAGGCATCACCAGAAACTCGTAATGGCCACACCGTGTACGGAATGCCATCTTCGGGATATCCTCCTCCCTGATCCTCAACTGATGGAAACCCGATCTCAAGTCTATCTTAGAGAAATAGCGGGATCCTTTCAACTGATCAAACAGGTTGTCTATACGAGGCATAGGGTACTTATTCTTAACTGTAGCCCGGTTCAACTTTCAGTAATCTATGCAAAGTCTCAAAGCCCCATCTTTCTTCTTAGCAAAGAGGGCCGGTGCTCTCCAAGGTGAACTGCTAGGGCGAATAAAACCCTTATCTAGCAACTCCTATAACGCCCTCAAAATAACACATATAAACCCACATTCTTGACATGCATGGACATAAGGGAATAACGCACATTTCCATTCATCAGAGTATTCATTACAAAGGTATTACATGTTGACAATAAAAATAAATGCCATACAGGCTTACAACTTTCCAAGTCAACACTTGGATTCAACAAAAGAAGAGTTCTAACTCTTTATACAAAATAAGCCCTTGGCTTGAATTTACATGTAACACACAAAAAGATAACGACAAAAGTTCTTCCGCCTCTAAGCCTCCCAAGCTACGTCCTTGGAGGTGGCATATCACCTGAACCTGAAAATGATGTCCCATATGGGTGAGTTAAAGCCCAGTAGAGATATACTAAACCAAGTATGAGAAATGACTAAAACATTAGCATTTGATAGATGATTAACACTTGTAAATCAACTCACATTACATTCCAGTTCCATGACAAATATATTCATGTTTCATTTCACTTCCCTTTACTTATCCAATTTTGATTCACAAACATGGCTCAGAACCTAGCCAAACAGTTAAATGAGACTACAACTCATATTAAAACACTTCCGTACTTCAATTATCAATGGAGTCCATCCCCTATCTCCTCCCAAATGGGTTTGAGAGTCCATCCCCTATCTCTTCCCAAACCATGGAGTACATCCCCTATCTCCTCCCATTCAACATACATATACAATGTATTTATCCACTTATCATATACAATGATCAATCAACACACATATTCGATGTATTATTTCAACTGTCATATTCAATGACATATTCAATGTGATTAGTTTCAGTTTTCCCTAATCAACATACAGTGTCGACAACAATCAAGACTATCCTCCACCGATAGCCCAAGGCAGTTATCTCTAAACAGATAATAAATTTATCAAACAGATAAAATATCAACATTTTCATAGATGAGTGATTAATTTATCCAACTACACCATTCAATCTCATAATTTCCCAATTTCATGATTTTCAACCCAATTTCATGATTTCATACTTTCCCCAAATTAATTATGCAAATTAATTTATCACATTAATTACGGCATTTTCCCTTTTTCTCAAATATTGATCCTTAGACCAAATTCCACCAATTTGACTCACAAACTCATATTCCGAAAGTTTTTTATACACATGGGGCTTTAAAATACAAAACCCCTCTTTTAAAATTTACAAATCAAACCTTAAATTTTCCCAAAATTACCCAACAACACCATCTAATCAAAATGACCAAAATTTATGACAAAACTCATAAGAATGAGTAGGGTATCCCTACCTTAATTTTCGGAGCTCAAAGGAGGAGAGAGGTGAAACTCAAAGTGCTCCAAATCTACAACTTTTCAGATTAAAGTGAAGCCCACACCACCCTCTATCTTTCTTACAAAGAGATTAGGGTAGAAACACTCTAGAAGTAGATGAAACCCTAGAGAGAAGGTGTATGTGGAGAGAGAAGGAGCCGGATCTAGGGTTTGTATAAAAGAAGACGATGAAAAAGTGAAGTGTAACCCGTGCTGCCAACTGATATATACGAGGCTTGCTCGAGCGAAGGAGTGGTCGCTCGAGCGACCAGACACAAGGAAACCTCGCTCGAGCGCACAAAGCCTCGCTCGAGGCAACAATTCGAAGCTTCAAGTCTGCAACCCAGAAGCACGCTCGAGTGAAGAAACCCAAAACATACAACTCACTCGCTCGAGCGAAGGAAAGCTCGCTCGAGCCAAGAAACACAACCTTCAGGTTAAAAAGAGACGCAGACGCACGCTCGAGCGTAAGACTTCTCGCTCGAGCCACCAGACACAAAACTCAACTCTTGCTTGAGCGAAGGAACCTTAGCTCGAGCAAAGGAACTAAAACAAAGAGCTCGCTCGAGCGACAAAATCTTTGCTCGAGCGAAGACACCAAAATCTGGGCAGCATCCATTTGTTTCAAAACACACCCAACCTGTTACAAACCTGCCCAACACATCCTAAAACTCATATGCAAAGAATTAAAGGACGGAAACAAGATATAAACAATACCAACTCCACGGAACCTAAGTCCGGAATACAACAACAAAAGGAGGGAAAATCGGGATTGCTATAACCTCCCCCCCTTAAAGAATTTCGTCCTTGAAATTAGTTACAAGTTTCAAAAGCATAATTCCTCAATTCCCACAATATTACAATTCAATATTCAACAACCTGACCCATTACCGGTCATCCCATCTCTTTTTTAGAGGCAATTCTCAATGTAATTCAATATGCATTAACAACATGTTTTTCTTTGAAATTTAACAAATTCTAATACCATATTCCACCATTTCATAACATATTCAATGTTAATAATACATTTGCATTTCTACAACACATTTAACATATACAATGCTAAATTAGCCTCCATAAACTCAAAACATATACAATGTTTCCCAACTTAAGACATATTCAATGCTCTTAAAGTTTATCAATACAACAAAATTCCCAATACATGGTTAAACATTAACAAACAAGTCCAGATATTTCTCACGGACATCCAACTCACGTTCCCAAGTGGCTTCCTCAACCCCGTGATGTTTCCACAAAACTTTTACCAAGGGTATCATCTTGCCTCGCAAGACTTGATCCCGCCTATCCAAGACCTGCACCGATCTCTCCTCATACGAGGCATCCTCATCTACCTCTAAGTCGGTCCAATCCAATACATGCGATGGATCTGGCTCGTACTTCCGAAGCATACTAACATGAAACACGTCATGCACTTCGGACAATTGCAGTGGCAAAGCTAAACGGTAGGCAACCTCGCCAATCCTCTCAAGGATCTCGAAAGGGCCAATAAACCGAGGGGACAACTTCCCACTCTTTCCAAACCTCATCAAACCCCGCCTAGGTGATATTTTCAAGAAGACATGATCACCCACCTCAAATACCAAAGGCCTCCTCCTACGGTCGGCATAACACTTTTGATGACTCTGGGCTGTAACAAGTCTCTTACGGATAAGCTCAACTTTCTCTGTCGTCTCCCAAACCAACTCCGAGCCCAACAGAGGTGCATCACCCACCTCGGCCCAATACACTGGAGACCTACACGGTCGGCCATACAAGGCCTCAAACAGTGCCATACCAATACTCGACTGGAAACTGTTGTTGTAGGCAAACTCCACTAAGGGCAAACGCCTCTCCCACAACCCACTAAAGTCAAGGACAAAACCTCGAAGCATATCCTCAAGGATCTGAATAGTATGCTCGAACTGTTCGTCAGTCTGAGGATGATAAGCCGTGCTGAAAGTCAATCTAGTGCCTAAGGCACTCTGCAAACTTTGCCACAACCTACCAGTAAAACGTGGATCTCTATCTGAGATGATCGACACTAGGACCCCGTGCAACCTCACTATGTCCTGAATATACAAGTCGGCAAGATGATCTACCGAGTCTCTCACGCACATAGGGATAAAGTGCGCCGACTTAGTCAACCGGTCTACAACCACCCAAATAGCATCACTACCCCACGGAGTCCTCAGAAGACCTACAACGAAGTCCATCGTAACATGCTTCCACTTCCACTTGGCAATATGCAAGGGTTGCAACAAACCCGCTGGCCTCTGATGCTCAGCCTTCACTTGCTGACAAGTAAGGCACTTAGACACAAAAATTGCCACATCCTTCTTCATACCCCGCCACCAAAACTAGCGACCCAAATCACAATACATCTTAGTGCCTCCCGGATGCACCGCAAGGCGTGAATGGTGAAACTCTCGAAGTACTTCCTCTCGGCAAGACTCCGGCACAAACAGACGGTTTTGGTATCTCACACTCAGGTCGGGATACACGGTCAAACCCTTCTCAACCTTCCCACTGGAGATCTTCTCTCGAAGGGATTCTATCTCAAAGTCACCTCTCTGTGCCTCTAACACTCGGTTCACAAGTGTAGGCTGCGCAACTACAGAAAACAAGTTCGCAGCCTCAACAGATTCACCCAGAAGCAAATCAAACTTGCCAAGTGCACCCAACATTTCCCACTCCCGGATGGCTATACAAGTTACATCACTAATGGATTTCCTGCTAAGGGCATCAGCCACAACATTGGCCTTCCCCGGATGGTAATGTAACTCGAAGTCGTAATCCTCAATAAACTCCATCCACCTCTTCTGCCTCAAGTTCAAGTCTTTCTGTGTAAACAGATACTTTAGACTCTTATGATCCGAGAACACCTCGAATCTTTCGCCATAAAGGTAGTGCCTCCAAATCTTCAGGGAAAAAATCACAGCTGCTAACTCTAGATCATGTGTAGGGTAATTCCTCTCGTGTATTTTCATCTACCGCGAGCCATAAGCTACCACTTTCCCCTCTTGCATCAGCACAGAACCCAAACCCTCTCGTGAAGCATCACAATAAACTACATAACCCAAACCTCTCTCCGGAATAATCAAAACTGGAGTGGTGGTGAGTCTAACCTTAAGTTCTTGGAACGACTTCTCACAAGTCTCACTCCATACAAACTTGACCCCTTTCCACGTCAATCTAGTCAAAGGTGAAGCTATCCTGGAAAAATCTTTCACAAACTGGCGGTAATACCCAGCTAATCCCAGAAAACTGCGGATCTCAAAAATACTCTTAGGCTGTGCCCAATCTTGCACTGCCTCTATCTTGGATGTATCAACAGACACCCCTTCCCTGGAAACTACATGGCCTAAGAATTTAACCTCTCTTAGCCAAAACTCACACTTCCCAAACTTGGCATATAGATTATGGACTCTAAGCAACTCAAGCACCACTCTCAAGTGTTCCTCGTGCTCCTCCTCCGAAGGTGAATAAATCAGAATGTCGTCCACAAAGACGACCACAAAGCGATCTAAGAACTCCTGGAATATCCGGTTCATCAAGTCCATAAACACTGCCGGTGCATTGGTGAGCCCAAAAGGCATCACCAGAAACTCATAGTGGCCATACCGCGTACGGAATGCCGTCTTCGGGATATCTGCCGCCGTGACCCTCAACTGATGGTAACCCGATCTCAAGTCTATCTTAGAGAAACAACGGGACCCTTTCAACTGGTCAAAAAAATCATCAATACGAGGCATAGGGTACTTGTTCTTAACCGTAGCCCGATTCAATTTCTGGTAATCGATACAAAATCTCAAAGCCCCATCTTTCTTTTTAGCAAAGAGGGCTGGTGCTCCTCACGGTGAAGTACTAGGGCGGATAAAGCCCTTATCTAGTAACTCCTAGAGTTGAATCTTCAACTCACTCAACTCGGCTGGGGCAAAACGATAGGGTGCCATAGAAATCGGTGCCGTGGCAGGCACTAAGTCAATAAAGAATTCGATCTCTTGATGGGGTGGTAAACTAACAAGATCCTCGGGAAAGATGTCCGAGTACTCACAAACCTCTCTAGGTAACTCAATCTGGATTTTATCACACTCACTACTCATAAAGCTAGTGAGAACACCACTAAGCTCACTCCACCGTCGCGGATCATACACTGGTGGCAAAACATTACCAACCCAATCCCCCAAGAAATGGAAACAATCCTCGCTCAAGGTACATACAGTGACCCTCTGGCGGTAACAATTAATAACAGCCCGGTATGACGATAACCAGTCCATACCCAAAATCACATCAAAGCCCGACATAGCCATAACTACAAAAGAGAATGGAAGCTGACGATCAGCGACCTCTATATCACAGCCCCGACACCCTTGTTTCAAAATCAACTCACCCCTAACATGTAATACAGCACAAATAGGAGAAGCTAATTGCGCCAACTCCAACCCCAAAACAGATGCAAATGCAGCAGATATAAAGGAATGTGATGCACCCGTATCAATCAACACGCTAGAACCCGAGTTGCAAAACAAAAAGGTACCTCTCACAACAGATGGAGCCGGTACAAGATCCTGCAGTAACAAGATACACGTGCTCAAGGTCTTCGGTCTACTGCCACCTCCGGAGCATAAGATGCTATGATCGAGACAATGAGGCTCCCTGATTGGCCCTTGAGGCCTGAACTGACTGAGCTGGCCGATGGCTCTAAGTCTGCCTCGAACCAGATGCACCAGATGTGCCACTCAACTGCTGGCAAAACCTTTTCAGGTGCCCCGCCTGACTACACTAGTAACAAGAGAGTGGCTGGCCTCTGCCCTGACTCTGGCTCTGAGGTCGAGCCGAAGATGAAGCTGCTCTCTATCCTCCTCCCCTCTGCAGGCAAGCTGGAGATTTGTGGCCCAGCTAACCACATTTGTAACAAGTAAAGTCTCCTTGACTGCCTCTCCCAGAGCCTGAACTCGGCACTGGGAAGGTAGATCTCGCAAATACACCCTGGAACTGCTGAGGGTTAGAACCCCTCTGCCTTCTACCATCCCCCTGGCCATCCTGACTCCTCTTGGAGCCCCTCATCCTCTCGTCCTCCTCATGCATAATAATCTCAAGATGCGCCGCAGCATCCACAAGGCGTCCATACTCCCGAGTCATGGACCCAGCAACCCTAACCTTGAGCCCATGTCTCAACTTCTTCTCGAACTCAAGACAACGGCGTTCCTCAGACACCACTAGCTCAGGTACAAACCTAGATAAGCTAGTAAATGCGGCCTCAAACTCGGCCACTGATGAACTCAGCTGCTTGAGCTGACAGAACTGATCCCTTAACTTCTCCTTGACAGCAGGAGACAGAAACTTCTCCTGAAAGGCATCAACGAAAGCCTCCCAAGTGCCTCCAATACGGCCCCGAACAAACTTCCACCACTGACCCGTGTCTCCCTTCAGCTGGAAGGATACCAAGGTCACCTTTAAGGCATCGTCTTCGATGCCAAGCATCTCAAATGTCTTCGTCATCTGCTCAAGCCACTCGTCAGCCTTAAGTGGCTCTTTCGGATCCCCTAGAAACTCATCCGGATTAGATCGAAAAAACTCCCTCTTCAGAAAAGAAGGCCCTGCCTCAGAAACATGGGCCTGTACTTGATTCTCAGCTCTGAGAATGTCCATGGATTCCCTCAATGCTCCTGCCATCTCCCGGGCTAAGGCGCCCATGGCCTGTTGACCTACTGGCTCGGCCACATTGGCCTAACCAACACCCTCCTGCTGCGCCGGAATCTCATCCGGTATAGGCATCTGCTGCCTCATAGGCCTACCTCGCCTACCACCACGTCCTCGTCCTGACATCCTAATAAAGGTAACGAAGACATTAGCACATTCACAAATGTGCTGAAGCTATTTCACTTACGTCCTAATACATGGACAACTGTAATTCACTCCACGTAAGCACATAATCACATAAGCACTTACAAACTTCATTTTCGGATAATGACAGTCCCTAGGCGTTGCTAGAGTTCCGATTAGAAACAGCATTGATCAAGTGCTTTTCCAACAGGACTCCTAGAAACCCAAGGATCCAATCAACATCCTAGAAACTAAATCCCATACCCATATAGTCACATAAACATGTTATCACATAAGTACATAACATTACACTTAAGTCTCTAATAAGCGACACAAACCCATTGTGCTACTAACCACTTCCTACGTACCCGAAGTATTCAAACCCGGTACGCTCTGATACCAAGTTGTAACACCCTCAAAATAATACATATAAACCCACATTCTTGACATGCATAGACATAAGAGAATAATGCACATTTCCATTTTATCAAAGTATTCATTACAAAGGTATTACATGTTGACAATAAAAGTAAATGCCCTACGAGCTTACAACTTTCCAAGTCAACACTTGGGTTCAACAAAAGAAGTGTTCTAACTCTTTACACAAAATAAGCCCTTGGCTTGAATTTACATGTAACACACAAAAAGATAACGACAAAAGTTCTTCCGCCTCTAAGCCTCCCAAGCTACGTCCTTGGAGGTGGCATATCACCTGAACCTGAAAATGATGTCCCATATATGGTGAGCTAAAGCCCAGTAGAGATATACTAAACCAAGTATGAGAAATGACTAAAACATTAGCATTTGATAGATGATTAACACTTGTAAATCAACTCACATTACATTCCAGTTCCATGACAAATATATTCATGTTTCATTTCACTTCCCTTTACTTATCCAATTTTGATTCACAAACATGGCTCAGAACCTGGCCAAACAGTTAAATGAGACTACAACTCATATTAAAACACTTCCATACTTCAATTATCAATGGAGTCCGTCCCCTATCTCCTCCCAAACGGGTTTGAGAGTCCATCCCCTATCTCTTCCCAAACCATGGAGTACATCACCTACCTCCTCCCACTCGACATACATATACAATGTATGTATCCACTTATCATATACAGTGATTAATCAGTACACATATTCAATGTATTATTTCAACTGTCATATTCAATGACATATTCAATGTGATTAGTTTCAGTTTTCCCTAATCAACATACAGTGTCTACAACAATCAAGACTATCCTCACCGATAGCCCAAGGCAGTTATCTCTAAACAGATAATAAATTTATCAAACAGATAAAATATCAACATTTTCATAGGTGAGTGATTAATTTATCCAACTACACCATTCAATCTTATAATTTTCCAATTTCATGATTTTTAACTCAATTTCATAATTCCATACTTTTCCCAAATTAATTATGCAAATTAATTCATCACATTAATTAGGGCATTTTCCCTTTTTCTCAAATATTGATCCTAAGACCAAATTCCACCAATATGACTCACAAACTCATATTCCAAAAGCTTTTTATACACATGGGGCTTTAAAATACAAAACCCCTCTTTTAAAATTTACAAATCAAACCTTAACTTTTCCCAAAATTACCCGACAACACCATCTAATCAAAATGACCAAAATTTATGACAAAACTCATAAGAAGGAGTAGGGTATCCCCACCTTAATTTTCGAAGCTCAAAGGAGGAGAGAGGTGAAACTCAAAGTGCTCCAAATCCACAACTTTTCAGATTAAAGTGAAGCCCACACCACCCTCTATCTTTCTTACAAAGAGATTAGGGTAGAAACACTCTAGAAGTATATGAAATCCTAGAGAGAAGGTGTATGTAGAGAGAGAGGGAGCCGGATCTAGGGTTTGTATAAAAGAAGATGATGAAAAAGTGAAGTGTAACTCGTGCTGCCAACTGATATATACGAGGCTCGCTCGAGCGCAGGAGTGGTCACTCAAGCGACCAGACACAAGGAAACCTCGCTCGAGCGCACAAAGCCTCGCTCCAGGCAACAATTCGAAGCTTCAGGTCTGCAACCTAGAAGCACGCTCGAGCGAAGAAAATCTCGCTCGAGCGAAGAAACCCAAAACATACAGCTCACTCGCTAGAGCGAAGGAAAGCTCGCTCGAGCCAAGAAACATAACCTTCAGGTCAAAAAGAGACGTAGACGCACACTCGAGTGTAAGACTTCTCGCTCGAGCCACCAGACACAAAACTCAACTCTCGCTCGAGCGAAGGAACCCGGGCTCGAGCAAAGGAACTAAAACAAAGAGCTCGCTCGAGCAACAAAATCTTCGCTCTAGCGAAAACACCAAAATCTGGGCAGCAACCATTTGTTTCAAAACACACCCAACCTGTTACAAACCTGCCCAACACATCCTAAAACTCATATACAAAGAATTAAAGGACAGAAATAAGATATAAATAATACCAACTCCACGGAACCTAAGTTCGGAATACAACAACAAAAGGAGGGGAAACTGGGATTGCTATAACTCCTGCAGTTGAATCTTCAACTCACTCAACTCGGCTGGGGAAAAACGATACGGTGCCATGGAAATCGGTGCCGTGCCAGGCACTAAGTCAATAGAGAACTCGATCTCTCATTGGGGTGGTAAACTAACAAGATCCTCAGGAAAGGCGTCCGAGTACTCACAAACCACTATGGGCAACTCAGTCTGGGTCTCATCACACTCACTACTCATACAGCTAGTGAGAAGATAACTAAGCTCACTCCACCCTCGCGGATCATACACCAGTGGTAAGACTCTACCAACCCGATCCCCCATGAAATGAAAGCAATCCCCGCTCAAGGTACATACAGTAACTCTCTGGCGGTAGTAACCTATAATAGCCTGGTATAACGATAACCAGTCCATACCCAAAATCACATCAAACCCAGACATATCCATCAACACAAAAGAAAAGGGAAGCAAATGATCAGCGACCTCTATATCACAACTCCGACACCCCTGTTTCAAAATCAGCTCACCCCCAATACGTGATACTACACAAATAGGAGAAGCTAACTGTGCGAACTCCAATCCCAAAATAGATGCAAAAGCAGAAGATATAAAAGAATGGGATGCACCCGTATCAATCAACACATTAGCAACCGAGTTGCAAAACAAAAAGGTACCTCCCACAACAGATGGAGCCGGTATAAGATCTGGCGCTGTAACAGCATACACGCGCCCTGGAGGTCTCTGATCCACCTACTAACCTCTCGGAGCATAAGACTACTGCACAGACTGAGCCGAAGAGGCTCCCTGATTGGCCGTCGAGGCCTGAACTAACTGAGTTGGCTAATAACTCTGTGTCTGTCTCGAACCAGACGCACCAGATGTGCCACCTGACTGCAGGCAAAACCTCTTTAGGTGCCCCGCCTGCCCACATAGATAACAAGTGAGCAGCTAGCTTCTGCCTTGATTCTGGCCCTGAGAACGAGCCAAAGATGATACTGCACGCTGCCCTCCTCCCCTCTGCGGGCAAGCTGGAGACTTGTGGCCCAACTGACCACATTTATAATAGGTGATGTCTCCCTGACCGCCTGTCCCAGAACCCAAACTCAGTACTAGAAAGGTAGATCTCGAATGTACTCCCTGGGACTGTTAAGGGTTAGGACCCCTCTGCCTCTTACCGTCCCCCTGGCCATCCTAACTCCTCCTAGAGCCCCTCATCCTCTCTTCTTCTGCATACATAATAGTCTAAAGATTGGCTGCAGCCTCCACAAGGCACCCATGCTCCCTAATCATGGACCCGGCCACTCGAAACATGAGTTCGGTCCTCAACTTCTTCTCGAACTCCAGACAACGGTGTTCCTCAGTCGCCACTAACTCAGGTGCAAACCTAGATAAACTGGTGAATATAGCCTCAAACTCAGCCACTGGTGTGTTCAGCTGCTTGAGCTGACAAAACTGGTCCCTCAACTTCTCCCTAACAGTGGGAGGCAAAAACTTCTCCTGGAAGGCGTCAACAAAAGCCTCCCAAGTTCCTCCAATACTTCCCCGCACAAGCTTCCACCACTGACCCGCGTCTCCCTTCAATTGGAAGGATGCCAAAGTCACCTTCAAACCTCCGTCTTTGATGCCAAGCATCTCAAACGTCTTAGTCATCTACTCTAACCACTCATCAGCCTTCAGTGGCTCTTTGGGATCACCTAAAAACTCATCCGAATTCGATCGGAAGAACTCTCTCTTAAGAAAATATGGCCCTGCTTCAGCTGCATGGGCATAGACTTGATTCTCAGCTCGGGGAATGTCCATTGACTCCCTCAATGCTCCTGTCATTTCGCAGGCTAGGGCGCCCATGGCTTGTTGACCTACTAGCTCAACCACGTTGGTTTGACCAACACCCTCCTCCTGTGCCGGAATCTCATCCGGTATAGGCATCTCTTGCCTCCTAGGCCTACCACGCCTACCTCCACAACCTCGTCCCGACATCCTAATAAAGATAACAAAAGAATTAGCACATTCACAAATGTGCCGAAACTATTTCACTCGCGTCCTAATACGGTGGACAACAGTAATTCATTCCACTTAAGCACATAATCACATAAACACTTACGAATTTCATTTCCAGATAATTCATTTCACTCGTGTTGCTAGAGTTCCAGTTAGAAATGACAGTGATCAAGTGCCTTTCCAACAAGACTCCTAGAAACCCATAGACCCGATCAACATCCTAGAAACTAAATCCCATACCCATATAGTCACATAAACATGTTATCACATAAACACATAACATTATACATAAGTCTCTAACAAGCGAGACAAACCCATTGTGGTACTAATCACTTCCCACGTACCCAAAGTATTCAAACCCGGTACGCTCTGATACCAAGTTGTCATGCCCTCAAAAAAATTACATAAACCCATAATTTAATAGTTTTATAAACATGATAGATAAGTCACATTTTCATTCATCAAAGTTAATATTACAAAACGGTATTTCATATAAGTTACAAAGGTTTACAAAATAATAAAACACCCAGCGGGCTTATATCTTACCAAGTTGTTACCTGGTTACACAAAAGAAGAGTTCTAACTCTTTTACAAGTAAAGCCCTCGGCTTAGATTTACATTTAAACACAAATATTGACAAAACATCAAAACGAAGCCTTCAGCTCCAAAACCTCCCAAGCTATACCCTTGGAGGTAGCATATCACCTACACCTGATAATGATGTCTCAAGTAGGGTGAGTCAATGCCCAGTAGAGATATGCTAAACATAATATGAGAAATAACTAAAACATTAGCATCCGATAAATGTTACACATATGTAAACCAACATGCATCCTTTCCATAACCATGCAACATTTACAACTGCATTTCAATCCATTTCCATTCCTTTATTCAAATCAATTCTTTAACATAGTACATTATTTATCCAGACAATTCAAATGAGACTACAACTCATATTATCAACACTTCAATCAGCAACATCATTCAGATGTATATAAGGTTTCGAGACTTTCACCCTGGTGTAGACACCCCATTTTTGACCGTCCTCAAGACTTGGATGTTCTTATAGGTTCATCCAGCAACAAGTTTGATTGCTCGCTGAGCGCTCAACTTTCGCGACGAAATGCTTCAGGTTTGATCCTTCCAGACCCTATTTCCATTCTGTATCATTTTCAGACCATGCTTTGGTCCCTCTATATTGATGTTTATGATGACCTGCCAGCCATGATCAAGGGCTGCTGACCATGAGATCCTTCCTGTCGGCCATCAATAGGCCATGCCGGCCATCAATGAGGCACTGCCGGCCACCACTGATGGCCGGCCGCCCACCATTATTTGAACAGATATATTTTAGATATTTTTGAGCCAACTATTTGCAGGATAGACCATCTGCGTGCACGTGGAGGGATGGATTTGTTTGAAGGCTCCTTATATCTCCTATATATAGAGGTCTTCTATATGCATGCAAGGGGTTAGAAAATTTTGGCTGAGCTAAATCTCTCTCTCTCTCTCTCTAGAATCCTCTCTTTCCTTATTTTAGGCTTGAAAGTGGTCCTTCTCTACAAAGTTGCACTAGCACTCTTAGCCAAACACTCTCATATTGGAGTTGAGGTCTCTTGAGGCTTGGGTTGAGGGCTCAAAGTTGGTTTTAGCTCAAGAAAGTTGTCGTTTTGCTGCTGTCTTCAAGAGTAAGAAGCTATCCCCTTTTAATCTTTGTTTTGCTTCATTGGTTTGGCCAACCTTGCATGTTGTTTTTGGCCTAGTTGTCAACTACAAAAACCTCTATTTTTGAGTGTTGAAAATGATTGTTTGAGGCCCTTTTGGGATTAGGGGTGGTCCTCTCTCTTTTGTGGCTTATTGGCCAAGCTTTGTGCCATGTTTAAAAGCCTTTAAAACAATCTCTTTTTGGCCTTTTAACCACTGAAATCCAGGGGATTTTCAGTGGCAAAAACTTGGTTTTGAGGACCAAAATAGAAGGGGGTGATCCCCTCTCCTTGTTTCTCCTTTGCATGTCATGTTGGCCTACTTGCTGAGCATGTTTTTCTATCTTCTTTTGACCTGATCTAAGCATGTTTTTGTGACTTTTTTAACATTTCTTGGCTTTGTTTTGGGCTGTCTTGGCCACTTCTTACATGCTTTTTACACTTGTAGTGTAATCTTATTCACTAGCCTTGCATGCTTGATGTTTTAGTCCATAATTTTAGCGTGTGTTGACTCCACTCCAGCATGTTTTTGGCCTTTATTTAGCATGCTCTATCTCTGTTTTGAATAGCTTTGGTCATGCATGAATTGCTTTGTATAGCCATAGTGTGCTCTTGACTAGCTTTGAGTTTTAAGGCCATTAGCATGTTGTACTTGTGTTGATTGCATGTTTTGGCATCATTTTGTATGTAATTTCAGAGCATATGTCATTGTCATACTCTCACATATTTCACTCTTTAAGTTCTTTTGAGTGTTGAGCCTTATGCATTGTTTGTGAGTCAATGTATGAACATGGTTTTTCTTGCTTTTGATGCTGTCATTTCAGCTCATTTTGGCCACTGTTTTGGCATGCTTGGGGTCTGTTTAGGGCTGGTTTAGTCCTTTGAGTATTGCATTGCATGATGCTAGTGTTGTGCCCTTCACTAGTTTTTGATGCTTGAGTCTCTTAGCATGTTGTTTGCATAGCATGTTGTTTGCATTGCATCGTGTTCAACCGGACGTTATGTTGGACACAAGGTGGATTGGCCCACTTCATACTCAAAGTGATGAGAGTGAGCCAATCCCCTTTGTCTCCATTGCCTTTGATCTTCCATGACAAGGTGATGGTCCTAGAGTCCTGTTTGTCTTGCATTTATTGAATTTGGTGCAAGTTGGATCTTTGGCCATCATGCATTGCATGCTTGATTGATGGGTTTGGATCCAATAATGCCTCTCCCTTGATGTTTTGAAATGATAAGGAGTGACACAGTACATACATGCCCTAGGGAGACCCTCTCTTTCCTCTATTTTGTGCTCTGTTGCAATTTGGTGTCATAGCACACCAGTAGTCAACAGTGCCACACTGATGGCCGGCACCCTTGCATTGTTGGCTGGCATAGACCCACTCTTGGCCGGCAAATGGCCGGCAGAAACTCTTCATGGCTGGCAGGCCACTGGTGCACTCCCCAGCAGTGGTTTGGTAAGTTTCAGCAGCAAGTTCTTGAGGACACCCTGCAAACAGAGCCTCTAAAGAGCAACCGGAGACCTTTTCGAGACGGGAACCGAGGCATCCATATTCAACTTCTTCAAACAGAGCTGAGGTAGTGTAGTTTGAAGTTTGATGCTTTACTTGTTAATTAGCACTTGAATTTGTAATTTGATTAATTTGTTAATTAGTTAATTGTTGTAATAATTAGTAAGTAGTTTACTAGTTAATCGTTTGTTTTGTAATAATTAGTCTAATTAGTTTAATTAGATTAGTTAATTAGCTTAGCTTAGAATAGCTTAGCTTTCATTCGGACCCTTCGTCAAGAGGGCAAATGTTGTAATAAGCGTGTGTGTGTGTGCATGCCTTCCAATCCCACTTCTTTCTCCCTTTTACTTATCAGCTTTTGATGGTTAGTTTTAGGGCATACTTCGATTAGCATACCTTATGCTTTGCATGTTTGCATCCATTCATTTGTCTTGTATGCATCGGACTCGGCACATTATTCAAACTGCATTGTATTTCAATACTTACTTGAATACGTATATCAATCGTTGCATTCATATGCCATTTTAGATAGCCGAGCCTATTTAGTTGCATTTTTGCATGTGTTGCATTAAGCATTGTTAACATAGTTAGGATCATGCATGATTTTTAACTAGCTTCTGTTTTGGCTCGGAATACACTGTGAGTGTTTATGCTTTAGCATCCTTGCATGTGTGTAAGTGTTTAGCATGCTTGCCATGAGGCTATTTGCTTAAGTGATTAACTGCATGAATGCCTGTGGATGAAGGCTCGATTACTTGAATTGGAACAATTCGACGATTGTGAGTTTTAAGCCCACTTGAGGTAGCAAAATCATGTTGTTTTTAAGCCCACTTGAGGGTGGCAAATCCGTGCTTTAGCCTACTTACAGGTAGCACTTCCAAACCACTTTCAAAAGACAAACATAAGTCGTTTTGTTCCAACCTAAGCGATTTAGTCTATACTTGCATACTATGCGCATCACATAGTAAAGCTAGATTAATAGCCGGAATAAGAATACATGTGTTTTTAAAACAACATATCATGCTTAGTAGAGGCCGATCCTTTGATCGGGCGAGCAGGGGTGCTCATTTCATGACCTTCCCTTCTCATACCCAAGTGTAGACACCCCATTTTTGACCGTCCCCAAGACTTGGACGTCACCGCTTGGACACTCGGTGATTATCCATGTTTGTGTTCGTTTGGAGTTCCCGGAGTTCTCGGCCCGCGCGCCTTGCCTCAGGACCTCCGAACTCGACCGTTTTGTGTTTGGTTTTGCACCAAACACTTGTGTTTTGCCCTAGAGGCGAGGAATGCCTTGTGAGGCATCGTGGCTAGAGGCCTGGAGTTCCGGCACTATTTTGTGCGGCGAAATGACCATTTTGCTGCACTTGCTTTGTGAGATATTTTCTCCATACGTGTATGGAGGGATGAACCCTGTTTGCTTAGCTTGTAAGTCTTACAAGTTCTATAAGAGAGGAGCTTCTCCTCTTGGCAAAGGTTAGATTTTTTTTAAGTGTTAGACATTGTTAGAGAGTTGGAGCTCTGGTTTTCCTAGGGTTAGAATAGATATACACTCTATCTCTCTCTTTCCCTTTGTGTTCTAGGTGCACAAGTTCACACTTTTGCACATAAACACCTACTCTTACACCTTTTCTTGGTGTGCTCAAAGATCAGAGCTTATTCTTGAAGTTTTTTGACTGGTTTGGAGCTCAAGGGACCAAGCACAACAACCTTTGTGAAGGTAGTCAACAAGGGTAAGAACTTCACTTTATTTACCCCATTCTTGCAACTTGTTTTTACTTAGTTTAAAATAGTTTTTGAGCTTAGTGTTTGGCACATAAAAGTTCTAATTTTTGGCCCTCTTTATTGTGTATTAAGAGTGTTTGGAGGTTTGGGGAAGTTTGACCCCCTTTAGGTCTTGAAAAGGCCCTTTTTTGTGCTATTTTGTGGAGATCTGTCATGCTTGGGCCTCTTCACCACTGAAATCTTGAGGATTTCAGTGGTGGTAAAGTCCTAGGAAGGAGAGGGCCATCCCCTCTCCTTGTTGTCCTTGAAAAGGGCATGTTTTGCCTCTTGAGAGAGCACCATGTTTGTTTGTTTCTTGAGCATGTCTTAGTTGCATTTTATGTTCATTATGCCCTAACATGACATTGCTATAGGTTGGTTTTGGTCTCCTATGCATGCTTAGCATAGTTGCCTTGTAATGCCTCTTTATGCCTTAACATGTCTAGGTGGTATGCCTTAGCTTTTAACATGTTTTAGGCTTAGATTTGTGAAGCTTGTAGGCTTACTTTGTCATGCTTTAGCTCTGTCCATAACTATTTTGGCCAATCTTAGCATGTATTTTGTAGCCCCTTTGTATTTGGCTTGTTGGCCTCAAGAGTATGAATGTGTAGTGTACCATGCTTGCTTCATTTTTGATGGTTGGAACCATCTAGCATGCCATTTCAGTCCTTCATACATGCTTATTCGATTGCCTTGCATGCCTCTTTAATGCTTCAAGAGTGTGTGTTAAGTGCTCCATGTTTTGGCTTCAATGTATGCCTTTGGTTTAATGACTCTTAGATGCCATCTAAGTAGCTCTTTGGCCTTGCTTTAACATGCTAAGAACTTGTTTTGGTTGTTAAGTGCATGCCATATGTGTTTGTGCTAAGTGTGGTTTAATGCCCTATTGACTTGCCTTAAGCCTAGGTCACTTGCATGCTTTGTTTGGCATGCTTCATTGCATGATTTGGCATCATGTTTGACATGAATTTCAGAGCTTTCAATGCATGCTAATTGCCCATGTTTGGTCCCTTTAAGTGTGCATGAAAGTTGATTTTGTATGCTTAAGTCTTGAGCCTTAACATGCGCATGTGTGTGCGTGCATTTGGTCTCATTCCTAGGCACTTTGGCCCCTGATTTTAGGCCTTTTAGAGTTGCCTAATTCATGCCTAAGTCCACTATTCCATTGGTTTGCATGCTTGTATTATATGCTTGTTTGTATGCTTGCATAAATGCATCATATTGTCCATCTTGCATCCTAGATAACATGCTTAGGATTGCATCACATTGACATGCATACCAAGCCTCTTGAAGTGAGTTTGATAGAGGTTTGGTCCCCTTTTGTGCCTATGTGTTTTGCATGCATTTGAAATCAAAATTGCCCTCTTGGTTCTTTGGGCCATCATGCATGGAAATCGTGATTGGTGGTAGGCACAACCTCCTTTGAGTCCAAAATATGATAAGGATTGTGTTGGGTGCATACATGCTTTGAATTACATTGCCATGCATTTTGTTGTCCTCGGCATTGAATTTTCAGCCGATGAGTGAATTGGTGGCCTCCTCCTTGGTATTCCCCGAGAGGCATACGGGACTTTGGTAATTTTCGAGGAAGATAGCGAGGAAAGCAGCGAATCCGCATTTGAGCCCTCCCGAGGCATTGCTTTAATTAGATTAGTTATTTATTTAATTAATTGGTGAATTTGTAATAATTAATTAGCTTGTGTAGTTAATTAGTCATTATTATTATTTTGGTCCCTCGGCGAGGGCAAAAATGTAATAAGTGTGCGTGAGTGGGTGTATGTCTTCCAATCCCCACTTCTTTCTATCCCTTTTATTTACCTGCTTATGGTAGATTAGGGCACGTCTAAATTAGCATACCTTATGCAATGCATGCGTGCATTCATGCAATTGTTTACATGCATTCGGGCTCGGCACATCATGCAAACCGCATCGTACTTTCAATTCCAAATTGAATACGTGATATTTGTTGCATCTCATGTGCCATGTTTAGGGTTAGCCGAGCCTACTCTAGATTACATCTCTGCGTGTGATGCATTAGCCACTTAACATGAACTAGGTCATGCATGTTTGCTAACTAGTTTCTTGTTTTGGCGATGTAAGTTTTTATGGCTTTAGCATATCGCACGCGTGTGAATGTTTACCATGACAATATGTTTGCCATGCGGCTAAGTGCTTACACGATAAACTGTTTGAATGCCTGTGGGTGGAGGTTGGATTGCGTGAGTTGGAACAACTCATTGAAGTCCGTATTTTAGCCTACTTGCGAGTAGCAAACTCAAAATGTTTTTCAAAACAAACGGATATGCAATGTTTATTTCCAAATTAGGCAATCTGGTCTATACTTGTTTGATGCGCGCATAACATAGTAATTCTAGGTTAATAATTGGAACAAGAGCATGTAATGTTTTCAAAAACGGATATCACGGTTAGTAGAGGCCGGTCTGCGAAAGGTGCTCATAGTGACCTTCCCGATCGTACCCAAGCTCGAGCCAAGACCACTTTGGTGATAGCGGACATGTGGCCTTGTTCCTAAATTTCCCAAAAATAAAATATTTAGGTGGCGACTCTGTAATCTGGCAAAGCAGTCCATGTTTGGCACTACTTTTCAAAAATCTGTTTTCTCAAACGATTTGCCGGATTTGGACTCTTTGGTTCGGATTTAGAACCGCAACAACAAAAGGGAGTCCGAACTGTAGCCGAGGTCCCCCGCGGACGTGCTACACCAAGTTACCGAGCCGAGGCAACTTTGGTGATAACGGACACGTGGCCTTAGGCATGAGTTAGGGTTTCCTAAATTTTTCAAAACAAAATATTTAGGTGGTAACTCTGTAATCTGGCAAAGCAGTCCATGTTTGGTGCTTTTTCATTCAAAATTGATTTTTCAAAACCAATTGCCGGATTTGGACTCTTTGGTATTTATCAATCTCGCATTGTACTTTGTGACATTAGATTCAGAACCATAACAGGAGTCCGAACTGTAGTAAGACCAAATTCACGCCCTCTCCGAAAGGGAGGCCCGCGAAGAAAGTCGAGTGCTACACCTGGACACTCTAGCCAACTTAGTTATCAATGGAGTCCATCCCCTATCTCCTCCCAAACAATGGAGTACATATACAATGTATTTAAACAAATTGTCATATACGTTGACCAATTCAATCACATATTCAATGACATATTCCAATTGATTAGTTTCAATTTACCTAATCATCATGCAGTTTCTACAACAATCAAGACTATCCTCCACCTATAGCCCAAAATAGTTATTTCTAAATAGATAATAAATTTACCAAACAGATAAATTATTACATTTTCCACCGGTGAGTGATTTATCAATCCAACTACACCATTCAATCACAATTTCTTCCAATTTCAGGATTTTCAACCCAAATTCATATTTCCCCAATCCACCAAATTAATTATACAAATTAATTATTTAAATCCAATTAGGGTATTAATTCCCCGTTCTCAAATATTGCACCCAAGACCCAATTTCATCAATTATATACACTTAATCCCTTTTTCAAGACCTCCTTTACACTATGGAACCAAAGGTAGAAAACCCCTCTTTCAAACATTTCCAAATTTAAACCCTAGCTTCCCAAAATTTTCCAAATCTCCTCATTTATACAAAATGACTAATGTCTATGCTAAAGCTCATAAAAATGAGTAGATTATCCCTACCTCAAATGAAGAAGCTCAAAGGAGAAGGAAGAGAAAACTCAAGATGCTCCAAACTCAAATTTCTTCGGATCAAAATGAAGCCCACACGATACTCTACCTTTCTTACAAAGGGACTAGGGTAGAGATACCCAAGAACAAGATGTATTTGTAGAGAGAGAGAAAGTGTGTGGAGAGAGAGACAGCCGGATTTAGGGTTTGGAGAGAAATGGAGATGAAAAAGTGATGTTGAAACACACTACTGTGAATTGATATATATAGGGCTCGCTCGAGCGAAGGAGTGGTCGCTCGAGCGACCAGACACAAAAGACCTCACTCGAGCGCAAGAAGCGTCGCTCGAGCGAACAACGCGAAGCTTCAGGTCTGCAACCCAGACGCATGCTTGAGGGTGGGAGTGCTCGTTTAAGCGAAGGACACAGAGCTCGCTCAAGCGCAAGAAAGATTGCTCGAGTGAGAATACCACCCTTCAGGTCAAAAGAGATGCAGACGCAGACGCACGCTCTAGCGCAAGAGTTCTTGCTCGAGCGAAGAGACACACCAGACCAGGCTCGTTCGAGCACAAGGAAGCTCACTCAAGCAGAAGCTGCGTCTGAAAAGAAACCTGAAGACCCCCAATTCTCGCTCGAGCGCAAGAACCTTCGCTCGAGCGAAGAAGCAATTACCCAAGGCTCGCTCGAGCGAAGAAGCCAAAACCTGGGCAGCAACCATTTGTTCAAACTTAAAACCAACATGTTCTAAACTTAACCAACACATCTGAAAACTCAAATACAAAGATCCAAAGGGTGGAAATGAGATACAGACAATAACAAACAATCACGGAACCTAAGTCTAGAACACAATATATGACAGGGAAAGACCGGGATCGCTATAGTTATACAAAATCTAATGTTATAGTAAAATCTTGAATTCTTAATAAATTTTCACATTTTTTTATAAAATAAAATGACAATAAAAAATAAAAAATTTGATACCCATTTTTTTTACTTCAATTTTATGGTCTTCACTTAAAAAACAAAATTCGATCAAAATCCTTGGCATGGAACGGACATAGATACTTCGATTGCAATCATAATCACCAATAATTCTTCTTTACTATGCAAACCTGTAAACAAAAACATTAATCTCACTAAAACCAAAACCAAACCAACAGTAGAGAAAAAGAATCACATAGGGAAAAAATAAAATTAAAAAAATAAATAAATTTATAGAGTGAGAGAATGTTACCTCCTACGACTTAAACCTCACCTAACCCAATCCGTAGCTCATTTGCCAGTGCCCGCGAAATTTAGGAGTTGGGATGACTAATTAGATTAAGGCTTGAAAATTGATTAATTTGTCTCATTAAGTGATTTAAAATTTTGATATATATACATCAGAAAAATAGATAATTATATTATTAAATCATAATTCAAATTTAGATATTGTCATTTTTTTTAGATCCATATCTAAATTCTTATCTTTTTTTTTTTTTATTTTTTTTTATTTTTGTGTGGTTTCTATTCAGAGTTTTTATTTTTCAATTTATTTAAGATGGAGTTGCGAGTTTCTTTTTTTTTTTAATTTAATTTATCTATGGTTTTTATTTGTTTTTAATTATTATTTTTTAGGTAAGTTATGATGTGAGTTATGTAACGCTCTCAAAATAAAGTATAAGACAACCATTCATATAATCCATGAACATAGAAGAGATATTATATATTCATTCATCAGAGTCTTCTTCACAAACGATATTACATGTTAGCAACAAAATAAATGCCCTACGGGCTTACAGCTTTCCAAGTCATCACTTGGTTACAACAAAAGGATCCGTAGCTCTATACATAGAAAGCCCTAGGCTTAAATATACAATTAAATCAAAACGAATAACAAAAGGGAGTCTTCAACTCCAAAACCTCCCAAGCTAAGATCTTGGAGGCGGCATATCACCTGTACTTGAAAAATGGTGTCCCAAATGGGGTGAGCCAAAGCCCAGTAAAGATATGCTAAACAACATATGAGAATTAACTAAAACATTAGCATTTGATAAATGTTTAACACTTGAAAACCTAGTTACACTCTTTTCAGAACCAATCAACATTGACATCCATATTTCAATTCACTTCCACTTATTTATCCAAATCAATTCATTAACATGGTTTATTTTTTTCCCAAACAATTCAAAATGAGACTACAACTCATATCATCAACACTTCAATCATCAACATCATTTAGATGTATATAAGAATTCGGGACTTTCATCTTGGACACTCCGGTCAACTTAATTATCAATGGAGTCCATCCCTTATCTCCTCCCAAACAATGGAGTACATCCGCTTTCTCCTCCCAACAAGGACACATATGCAATGTATTTAGACACATTGTCACATACAATGACCAATTAAATCACATATTCAATGCGTTAATCTAATCATCATATTCAATGACATAATCCAATTTATTAGTTTCAATTTACCTAATCATCATGCAGTTTCTACAACAATCATGACTATTCTCCACCGATAGCCCAAAACAGTTATTTCTAAACAGATAAATAAATCTATCAAACAGATAATTTATTGATTTTTCTATAGGTGAGTGATTTATTGATCCAACTACACCGTTTGATCACATATTTCCCCAATTTCATTATTCCCAAGCCAATTTCATATTTCCACATTGATTTCATTACTTAAACAAATAATTTATATAAAGCAAATTAAGACATTCTCCCCATTTTCTCAAATGTTGCCCCCAAGGCCAAATTTCACCCATATTACACAAACAACCCCATTTTCAAGACTTCACACACACATATGGAACCCAACAATAGGAACCCCTCTTTTATAATTTCAACTCGAAACCTAACTTCACCCAAAATTCCAAAATCACACCATTTATACAAAATGACCAACATCTATGTTAAAACCCATATAGGATAGTAGAATATCCCTACCTCAAGAAGAGAAGATGAGCCAAGCAAGGGATGAACTCCAAGGATGACGAAATCAACTTTTACTCAGATGAAAATGGAGATCTTAAAGAGCTCAATCTTTTTATCAAAGGAAGGAGGATGAGAAGATCACTAGATCTAGGTCAAAATGTAGAGAGAGAGAGAGAGTATTTTAGAGAGAAAAGCTCTCAACTTAGGGTTTTGGAAAGTTTTAGAGAGAGAAAGGATAGAAAAAGTGATTTAAAAAGTCACTTTCGCGATCTGATATACGTACAGTCCGCTCGAGCAGAGAGTTTGACGCTCGAGCATCAGACACATAAATTTGACCCGCTCGAGCGCAACAAAGGTCGCCTCGAGCGCCAAGACACAACAGCAAGGCACTACCCGCACGAGCATAGAATACACTCGTCCAGTATTTTACAAACTTCAGACAGTCGCTCGAGTGCCAGAGGGGCCACTCGAGCTCAGACCTGCTCAAGCGTAAAAAAAGCCACTCGAGCGTGAAAAACACTTATGTAGCATTTCTTTTAGATGTACAAAGTAGTGAGTGATTGCAAACCCTACTCGAGCACAAGAAGGCCAACTCGAGCGGAAGACCAAAATTTTGGGCAACAAGGTTCTAGACCAACTTGCAACCCACCTATTCCAAACTCGCCCAACACATCCCAAAACTCAAATACGAGGAATTAAAGGATGGAAACAAGATATAGACAATAACATTCAACCACAAAACCCGAGTCCGGACACAATGAAAGTCGGGGAAAAAACCTAGATCGCTATAAGTTAGATATGTGATAGCCATGTGAGTTTTATTGATATAAAGTATAATGGTGAGAGATATTTTCAAATTAGATTTGTTTAGATAAGCTTTAATGATTTTAAAATTTTAAAATTGGCTACTGAGATACAAAAGAAAAATTTTAACTGAATAAATAAAAATTAAATTTATTAATTTTATCTGTTTGTATATCTTATTTTTAATTTTTTTTTATGGTATAATATAATATATAAGATATAGATAGATATCTACATCTTTCATGAAAAATATTATCTATTTTTTTGGGAAAGAGAGAAGGAAAGCAAGTTTTAATATTTTTTTGGGGAAATCGGAGAGAGAGATTAAGATGAAGAGATTATGAAATATTTTTGTTATTAATTAAATAAATAAATCAGTCAATAGCTTTTTTAAACAATTTTATAAATTAAAAAATCAATAATTTTAGAAAATTGATTAATTTGTCCCATTAAGTGATTTAAAATTTTGATAGATATACATTAAAAAAATAAATAATTATATTACTAAATCATAATTCAAATTTAGATGTTATTATATCTTTTTGAGATCCATGGCTAAATTCTTATCTTCTATATTTTTGTGTGTAACCATAGTGTATGGGAGAAATTAAAAAGGGTGCTGCAGTAATTATGAGAGAAGTCAAAAAGGTTTGTGAGTTGAGAGAAGTCAATAAATGTTGAGATTTTTTTTTTAAATCAAAAAATTAGAAAATTAGGATTATGATTAGGATATTGGAGCTCCCACAAAACTTGTAAATTAGAAATCTCATTTTCCCTATATAATACTAGTGATAACTCGCGCTATGCACGGCATGTAAAAAATTAATAATATATTTTTATACAAAATAATATAAATATTTAAATTTTTGTATGCAAATTATGAAAACAAATAAGATTAAAATTTACAATTTAAGTCCTACAATTGTATCACAATATATTTATTATTTTTTAATTTGTCACAAATTTAATCATGTAATTTTCAACCCCCTGGCTAAAATTACAAATTTAGGTGAGCTCAACCCAAGAAACTTGAGTCGAGCTTAAAAAATTTTAAAGATTGAACAATACAGTTTTTGATTAAGTGAGGACCTATGTAAAAATTTAAAAATTCAAATTAAATTTGAGTGAACTTGGGTAGAAACACTAAATAACCTGAAAAACCAAAACGAAATTATATATATAAATATATAAATTATTTGCTAATTTATTTTTTAAATAATAAATAAAATTAATTAAAAATTTAATATTAATGAACAAAAGAAAAAACAATATACTTGAAATTTCCAATAGAATTTTTTTTGAAAATATTTAAAAATACGCCTTTTAGAAATGGATCATCGAATATAGGATTGTTTGGGAAGTGTCATGTTAACTACTTATTTTTTATCTTTTTATCTTTTTTTGGGTCACATTACATCTCTACTTTTCTATACATTTTTTCGTAAAAACTAAAAAAAGTATACTTAATTATCTTTTTTAGGTCACATCACATCTTTACTTTTCTGTACATATTTTCATAAAAAGTAAAAAATTTATATTTATTTAGCACTTTCCAAACTACCATTAAGTTGATATTAAAAAAATTTACTTTTTATAATGGTATAAATAATTTAAATATGATTTTTTAGAAATTCTTTTTAATTTAAAAATTACAATAAAATATGAAATATAATAAAAACGAATTTCTTACAAAACAAAAGTGTTTGAATAAAAAAAAGGTAAGAAGAAAATTTAATATGGTATTTTCATTTAATTTGAAAATAATTTTAGATGAACAATAAATTATCACTTATAACCCTCTTTTTTTAAAATAAAAAAATTAACGTTGCTTTCTAATTTATTTTAGCAAAAGTTTTGAGCCAAAGATATCTTTATTCTTTATTTTAATATCTTTAATTAACAATTGAGATTTAAAAAAAAATCTAACAAAATTCACTATGTTTGGTAAGTACTAAAAAAGTTATGTTTTGTTCTTTTGTCAAAAAAAAAAATTTATATTAAAAAATATTATTGTTCAAGTCCTTATAGTTTAGAAGGAGATTAATTTTTTTTATAAAATTTAAAACAAAAAAGAAAAAAAATTTAATAGTGATTAATAATTTGAACACATGTATTGTGACGATCGGATCTTTTCCTTTCCTTCTTTCTTTCCTTCTTCGCTTCGTTTCCCTTTTATCTTCATTTCCCTAGTTCTTATTTCATTCGGTGTTGAAATTCGGTTGTTCTGGAGGGTGCGCAGGTGAGTCCGGATTGTCCGGGAGCGAAGCGGGAAACTTGGGCTGCTGGGCTAGGGCCGCACATGTGGGGCCCTAGGTCGCACGTGGGGAGTTAGGCCGCACGAGCGGTGAAGGTTGAGGCACAGGACTTTGCATTCTGAAATCGACGCACGAGCGGAGGAAGTGGACCGCTCGAGCGGTGGGGTAGGCCGCACGAGCGATGGAGGCTGCTGCATGTGCAGGGATGGGGGCCGCACATGCGGCCAACTGGGCAATCCGAAACTCTGTTTTTTATATCTTTTTGGTCTGAATGTCTCACTCATTCTACACATTTCTCTCTTACTCTAAACCCTATTTTTCTCCCCCTTCTCTCTAGACAACTTCCTCACACACTAAGACTCTTTGATTTTGAAATTTTTTGGGTCAAGATCATCATCATCTTCCTCTAAATCTTAAAGATCTAAAGCTAGGGCTCCTCTTGGTGTAGTGAGGGTTGAAGAATCCTCCATTGAAGCTAGGGTTTCATTTTGTCCATCATCAAGACCTTGAGGTAGGGACATTCTTGAGTTACATATACAAGTTTTGCTCTTTTGTTGATGATTTAAGAGTTTCCTTCTAGTTTTGATGATTTCAACCTTATGATTTTAAAAATGTAGAGATTTTTCAAAAAAGAGGGTTTTAAACTTTCAAAATATTTGGTCAATCTTTGAGGGTTTCATCTTGTTAATCTAAGAAAGATGTTTTGATTAGGGTTTTCACCTAGAAATGGGAAAAGTATTTTGTATGTGATGAAGAACCCTAGACTTTAGGGATTTTGGAAAATATTTATGAAATTCTTTATTATTTGTGTCATGAAGATGATTGAGAGTAAATCTCATAACAAGTTTGGCAAGAAAATGGAAATCTATTAAAGGTATGAGAAATGAGATGTTATTATAGTATATTTGTTAAATTACTTGAACATGTGTTGTTGGAAAGTGATGAATGATTATGCACCATGAAATGTTAAAGTTCTAAAACCTTGGGGTTTATGTTGAAGACATCTTATATTGCCTTGAAGAGGCAAACTTGATGTGGTTTGTGCATGGTGGGAGTTGTTGTTACTATAAATGGATGGCACATGGGCATTTGTGAATTAGTTTTGAAAAGAAGAAATGAGAAATGGGATAAATTGTTATTGTTGTAGAGATATTTTGAAAATAGAGAAATACTATGAAATAGTAATTATTGCATCATGTTTTCAATTGGTTTATCATCATTATTGTACATCATGACATGAGTTGGAAAAACGTTTACATTGAGAAAGATTAATTGTAATGAGAACTATGGAAATGTTAAAGGGGTAAATACGTTGGTAAGTTCGGTTAGGCGGTGTAGATGAGATTGATAAGTTGGCCTGAGTGTCCGGGGTGAAAGACCGAAAACACGCGCGGAGGAGGTATCACTTCCCTTCCGGTTAGCAACCCGGTAAAGTGGGGTATTGGTAGAGCTTGTAGAGCCTACTTGCAGACACCAACCTAGGGATTACCAGTGTCGTATTTACCACCCCTATTGATTTAAATATTGGAAGTCTTGCAATTGATGAGATTGAAGGATATTTTTTAGAACATGGTGATTTTCAAATAGTGCATTAAAATGAAATTCCCCTTTATTTTCGGCACTTGCATGGCATTACCGTTGCATTTTCAATTGTTGAGGGAATTTGCATAACTATATATACTTTGTGAGAATTCTCTACTGGGCTATGTGCTCACCCCTATGAGATTTTGGTGCAGGTAAAGATGCGGTGATCCCGCCAAATTGAGGGTGTGGATGTGTTCTTGTGAAGAGTAGATTACTCGTTTTTTTTTTTTGTTGTGAAATTTTTGTAAAGCCAAGGGCTAATATGTATGGGTTCGAGAGATCATTTTGTATAACCGGGCTATTGCCTTGGAACTTGTAAGCCCTTGAGGGCCTTATTTGTTTTGACTAAATGATTTTACATGCTATAGATTCATGTAATAGTTTGTCAATGAATGTATAATCGCATGTGAGATTTCTTTTGTAAAACATTTGGAATTCATGTAAAGGAATATAGTGAATGTATCGTTCCAATATTCCATGAGCCATGGTTATTATTTGATTTGGAAGTGAGTTGATGTATTAGATATGTTGGGATTATTTTGGGGCATTACATGTATATTATGACACATGTGAATATTGATCTCATTTAATTGTAGCAATATAATTTGAAAAAAATTTAAATTTGAAATTTTATTTCATAATTTAATAAAGGATACAAAATTTAAGGAATGAATATTGGTCTCATTCCAATTACAGGAACATAATGTAAGTAAGAATCCAAATTTGAAATTTTATTTAAGGGTAAATTACAAATACAACCCCTAAGGCTTGCTTAAAGTACAGATTGCCCCTTATGGTTTGAAAAACTACAAACACCCCTTTGTTAAAAAAATTTATTTAACAGAATTAACTAAAAAAATAAAATTCATAATTGCTCTCCTATACAATAATAAAATTATTTAAATTGTTAATTGAAACATATTTCTAACATTATTTTAAAATGTTAATTGATTGATGATTTATTAATAAAATAGGTGATTTGTTATGAAATTAGAAACCTCAGAGGGTGGAATGTAATTTTCAGAACCATAGAGGCGATTTGTATTTTAATCAAATCTCAGGGCGTATTTGTAATTTATCCTTTATTTTAAGAATATCAAATTAATTTATAGACCAATCATATTGTAACACGAATTAACAAAAAATTAAACAAAATAAAAAAAATGAGAAAAAAGAATTACAACTTTCAACCTTAATGAAATGACAATATTTTGTAATTATAATAGTATATAGATATATAGATAAATCATAGAATAGATCATTATTTAAAAATTATATATTATCGAATAAATTATTATAAATTTAAATTTAAATTAATGGAATGCTCTCCATATTTAGTGGCCCTCAAATTTGAATTTTGAAATGGATTAGTATATTTTCTATTTTTTATTTTATATATTTGATATGCTTTCCATTTGAAAGTCATAAATCTAGAGATATTAAATATTTTTAAACAAAATAAAAAAAAATGAGAAAAAAAGAATTACAACTTTCAACCTTAATGAAATGACAATATTTTGCAATTATAATAGTATATAGATATATAGCTAAATCATAGAATAGATCATTATTTAAAACTTATATATTATGGGATAAATCAGTATAGTTTTAAATTTAAATTAATGGAATGCTTTCCATATTTAGTGCCCTCAAATTTGAATTCTGAAATGGATTGGTATACTTTCTATTTTTTATTATACATATATATATATATATATATGAGATATACTTTCCATTTGAAAGTCATAAATTTGGAGATATTAAATATATATACATATATATGATATACTTTCCATTTGAAAGTCATAAATTTAGAGATATTAAATATATATATATATATATATTTGCTTGAATGAGAGCTATAGATGATTTTTTTTTAATTATTTAAAATTAAAAAAATTAGAAATTTTAGTTTGAGATATTAGAGTCCTCACAAGACTTGCGATTATAAACCCCCTTTTACTTATATAATAGATAGATAGATAGATAGATTTAATAAAAAAATTATATTTGTTTTAGATATTTTTTTAATATATAATTTTTTTTATAGATTTTTTATAAAAATAATTTAGCAATCTCATCGCTAACCATAGCATATGAGAGAAGTTGGAAATGGTGTAACAATAGATATGAAAGAAGTCCAAAGGCTTGTGAGTTGGAAAAAGTCAATAAATGCTAAGTTTTGTTCTTGTAAATAAAAAAATTAGAAAATTAAGATTGGGATATTGGAGCTCTCACAAAACTTGTGGGTTAGAAACCCCCTTTTCTTTATATAATACTAGTGGATCTCGCTTCCCTCTTTGTAACATACAAAAGTCCGTGAAGTTATTTCCTTAGTATGTTTGTTCTTGTGTGCATATGCCTCTTCCTAATACTAAAGCCCACCTTTTCCGCCATAGGTATTGTAAAAGTCATATGCAGCTTGTTCAGAGTCAAATGACATGCCCAATTTCGGCTTCCAACCATAATTAGCCAACTCCTCAACAACATTATTTTTTTCGATTACCTGCAATTCGATTTACAGGTGCAATGAATCAATTTATATTACTTTGATCTATGACTTGGATTTTTTTGGACAGGTATGCCAGTGTTTAATTTTCTATCTCTATGTTTCTAATTTAATAAAGTACCTCTATGCATCTAGTTATCTAAATTATCAACATTTACCAATATCTTTTCATGTGTTCTCTCATTTATTACTTGGATCTTTTAATGAGTTCTCTCATTTATATAATTTTTATAAGACAGTTGATTAAAAGGGACTATTTTGATTGATCTAATTTTTATAATTTCTATTAGAAGGCTTCTTTAACCATCTTAATTCAACCAATGGGACTTTTTTGATTGATCTAAACTGTTACACCTTGTGTGTATATATTGGGGCTTTTCTTTGAGAGTTTCTTTGCATTAATTAGTATAAATGTTGTGTTTGATTTTTATCATTATAATCGTAATTCATTGAGTTTCATTATATAAAAAATAGGCAAGAACAAATGTTAAGCAATATATAGCCGTTGGAATATATACAGCTAGGAAGTATAAGATTTACATATGTTAAGCAATGTTAAGTAGAGACTGAAAAATGTAAGACCATATCAGTTGAGCATATCAGCAACTATAACCATAAAAAATATAACGAGGGTGTTGTAGTGTGGTAAGCCTTTGCTGGTTAACGTAGTGTGAGGGAACACATGGGTAAATTTTGTTATTGTGAATTCAGTAGAGGTTGTGAGTACATCCTTAGAATGAGGAATTTGGTGTGGGTGTAGAATATCGTGCATTAAGTGAGAAGGTTTCGCTAGTATGGTATGTGGTGGTGTGTGGTTCGTATGTTGTTATTAGAATATGTGTAGAAGGGGATCGGACACAGGGCAATCCCAGGAGAGTGCCTTGGTAAGGAAATTGTGTAGTTAACAATTGGATTGAGTAATTTAATGTTTGAAATTGTTGGGTCACTTTGGTGTGGGTGTTTGTCGTCCAATTTGGATAGTGGAACTCTGAGTGAGGCAGTAAGATTGTGTAGAGTGAGTGATGCACTCTATCAGAGTTATTTCAACTTATTCGGTCCTTATGTGCGTTGACTTGAGATGGTGTATTGGGTTTGACTTGAAGAGTTCGGTTAGGACTCAAATGTGAAGCAAGGATGTGTGTGCCACTTAGGCATACGTGTGAGGGATGAATGAAAAGTTTGAGTACCATGGGGTAACTTTGAAGAATCCGGAGTGATTCATTAAATCGGAGAGGTTGTGTATGGAACCCTATTTAGAAGTTGGCGAGGTTGAGCAAGATGTTGGTGTTGAAGACTAGCACGAGTGAATAAAGTTAGATAGCTGATTGGTCAATACTTTGGTTGGTTGACATATAGTCACCTTGAGAATCAGTCAAAATTGTAGGTTGTATAATTAAACGGTGTCTTGGTGTGGAATGTAAGTCCCTCATGGACAATTGGAAGGTTGTTTGAGTGGTAGTAACCAGTTTGGGATTTCGGTTGAGAACTTTGGTCTTATAAGCGCTTTCCACCATTATGTGATCAATGGTGTGCAATTTCTTCCTTTGTGTTATTGCGTTACTGGTATTTCTAAAATTTATAGAGGTTCTCATTGTGGAAAATCTTGTTTTGGGTATTGTAACACCACCATGAGTGTGATGGGTTTTGTGGGATGACTATGTTGTGATTTACTCGAGGAATGCTGAAGAATAATTTGGAGGAAAACCAAGTGTTTTGGAACAAATGGGATAGATTAAGCATTTTCTTTAACTTGAACGGAGTATTGTATACCATGTGTTGAGAAGTCACATTTTGATCTAGCCTAAGTTACTGGTTACATGTTGTATGTCCCTTGGCAAAGGCTTGGAATTGTCGGGTACTGATGTGCCATGACGTTATTGATTATTCGTGTTTTATTTTGCGTTCTCGTTCTACGAGAGTTGACTGAAACCCTTGTGTGCAAGTGGTTTCCTTTTTCCTATGTTGGAGTGTTAAACACTTAATGGTGATTCGAGTATTGTAAGTAGTCACGTCATGGTGGATGTCATGAAGCACGGTTGTTATTGATGACGTTGTTACTATTATTATCGGGGAATGTGTTCTTGTCTTATAAACTACTGCGAGTTTGGCCGGTTGGGGAGGTAATCATATTCGTTCCTTGTTGTTGAGTCGAGTCTTGTGAATCAAGACGATTCTATTAGTTACGGTATCATGGAAACATCTCGGGATTGAGGAAGCTACTTGGGAGCGTGAATTGGAAGTCCGTGAGAAATATCCGGACTTATTCGTTGGTATTTGAACATATGTTGAGATTTTAGTTTGTTAATGAGATGTTAAAACATTGTATATGTTGTGGGTGTCTTGAAAACATGGATTCAATATGAGCATTGTATATGTTCTGGGAATATAGAATATTGTATGTGTTGTATCAAATTTGGAAACATTGTATATGTTTTGGATTATGAAAGCATTGTGAATGTTGAATATGTTTCGGAAACGCAAGTTTAATTTGAACATTGTATATGTTGTTTAACTCTTGGAAATGCAAATTTATCATAAACATTGAATATGTTTTGGAAATATGAGATGCACATATTGAAATTTGTTAAATTCAGAAGATTCATATTGATAATATATGTTGAGATATATCTATTGTGGAATTGTTCTTTTGTGGAAGGGTTGAATGACCGGTAAGTGGGTCATGGTAATGAGAATTGAATTATAATCATTTGAAAATTGGGCAATCATGGTTTTGAAACTTGTACTAAAATTTCGAGGACGAAATTTCTTAAGGTAGGGAGGTTGTAGCACCTCTATCTTTCAAAGCTTTTGGGGAAGTGTATTCGAATCTTTTATTTTTAATTTTATTTTTATTTTGGAAATCTTTGGTGTTGTTGTACGTTGGTTTTGGAGGAGTATAATCCGATTTAAACTTGTTGGGTTTGGTTGTTCGCACTTATTCTTGTCAAAAGTTCCTTGAAGACTTAGAAATTCTATTCTAGGGTCGACACCAGCCTTCCTAAGGGTCGACCCTTACCTATTGGTGAAGTTTCTGGGAGTGTTGCTGGAAAATAGGGTAGACACCAGACTGGAGAGGGTCGACCCTCTTATGTCTGTGTGTTAGTTGCTGGAAGATAGGGTAGACACCAGACTGGGAGAGGATTGACCCTCTTATGTCTGTGTGTTGGTTGCTGGAAGATAGGGTCGACCCGCTCTTGTCTAAGGGTCGACCCCTGCGTGTTTTTTTCAAATTTTTTAGGTTCGAATGGGCCCTATCTAAGGGGGTTTTTGGGCCCATTATTATATTTGACCTTAGGGCTTTTCCTCACTACTATAAATAGGCCCAAACCATTTTCTCCCATGATTTTCCTTCCCTTTTTCCTCTTAAACCATGATTTCTCTCTTCTCTCTCTAAAACCCAAACTTTTTCAGTTAAATCTCTAGATCTACTCACCTAGAGTGATCTTTTCACCTTGCTCCTTTGAGATAAAGTGTAGAGCTTGTCAAGGGCTTCGTTTTGATCGGGGCAAAACGTGGTTTCGTCGCCATCGACTTTTGAGCTTTCTCTTCTCTCTCTCATCTAAGCTTGAGGTAGGGATATTCTACTCTTTAATATAAGCTTTAACCAAGATATTTGTCATTTTGTATAAATAGTGGGGTTTGGGAAGATTTTGGTAAAAGTTAAGGTTTGGGTTCTAAACTAA
This sequence comes from Camellia lanceoleosa, assembly GCA_025200525.1. NCBI lineage: Eukaryota > Viridiplantae > Streptophyta > Magnoliopsida > Ericales > Theaceae > Camellia > Camellia lanceoleosa. The sequence goes on from CM045766.1 coordinate 55,606,081, forward strand.
AGGGGATTTTTCATGTTGATTTACAAAGTAACCTTACGGGTTTGTGTATGAGGTTCTTTATTGCTGAAGTGGTGAGATTTGGATCTATGGGTTGATATTTTGGAAAAAAAAGGGAAATGTTTCCCTAAGTTGAGTTGAAATAACTATTTATGTAAATAATGAAATTAGGGGAAATGTGATTAAATGGTGTAGTTTGGTTTAATAAATCACATACCTATGGAATTTGTTAAATTATCTATTGATAGATTTATTTATCTATTTAGATAAATCTATTTTGGGCTATCGGTGAAGGATAGTTATGATTGTTGTAGAAACTATATGAATAGAATGATTGAAACTAATCAATTGAATTATGTCATTGAATATGACGGTTTGATTAAACCATTAAATATGTGTTTTGATTTGTCATTGTATATGACAAAGTGTTTGAAACATTATATATGTATCTTTGTTTGGGAGGAGATAAGGGATATACTCCATTGTTTGAAAAGGAGATAGGGGATGAACTCCATTGATAATTAAGTTGGCCGGAGTGTCCAGGGTGAAAGTCTCGAAATCTTATATATTTATGGGTGCCGGTTCCCTCGGACGTGGTTCCGTAAAATGGCAAGAAATAGAAGTGTTGGATTTGATGAATGTATTGAATTGTGAACCATTGAGTTGTAGTCTCATATTGGCTGCTTGATAATAATGAATTTGGCTAATTGATTTACCCGAAATGGTAGAACGGAAATGAATTGAGATATTGGTTATCTATATTGAATGACCTTGAAAAAAATATGTGTTGGTTAAGAATGTTTCACATTTATCTGATGTTCATATTTTAGTTAATTCTCATGTGTGGTTTAACATATCTCTACTGGGTTTTGGCTCACCCTACTTAGGAAACCATTTTCAGGTACAGGTGACATGCCATCTCCAAGGACATAGCTTGGGAGGCTTAGAGGCTAAAGGTTCTACTTTTGTGATTTCATTTTTGTGTATATATGTTTTCCTTTTAGCCGAGGGCTTTAATTGGAAAGAGCTTCTGACTCTCTTTTTTGTTGTAACCAAGTGATTACTTGGAAAGATGTAAGCCTTTAGGGCATTTATTTTGTTGTTCTAAACTAGAGTTACATGCTATAGTTTCAAGATGGATATTTATGAAAGTGTAATGCATGTGATATCTTTTGTAATATTAACTCTGATGAATGAAAGTATAACATTTCTATTATGTCTCTAGACCTTATGAATGATTGATTTGTATAATATTTTGAGGGCGTTACAAATATGGTCGGATTTGGTATTGATATGTTACTATTTTATTGTATATGTATATATATATATATATATTAAGGAAAAAGGGGTTTCTAATCCCCAAGTCTTATGGGAGCTCCAATATCCTAATCTAAATTTCCTGATTTTTTGATTTTTTTTTTTTTTTAAAAAAAAAAAAAAACCTTAGCATTTATTAACTTCTCCCAACCCGTAAACCTTACCCTCATTATAACACTTTAATGCATTAAGAACAAGCATAAAAAAAAATTCCTTAAAAAGCCCAACACATATGAATTTCTTGAAAAGTCCCAACACATATGATTATTATCCCTCATAATAACACTTTAATACATTAAGAACAAGCATAAAAAAAAATTCCTTGAAAATTTCAACACATATGATTATTAACAAAATATTAAACTTTAATATAATATAAAAAAAGAAAACATTTAATTCCTTGAAAAGTCCAACACATATTATTATCAAAATATTAAACTTTAATATAATATAAAAAAGAAAAGAAAAAAAAAAGACATTTAAAAATCACAATTCACATACACAGATAATTGTAAATATAACATGTGCATAGCACGGGTGATATTCTAGTAAAATTAAAACCAAAAGAAATGTACCTTAAATTATTGGATTAATAACAGAAATATCATATCAATTATTGTTAAATATCACTTCATTTCATATTTAATAATACAATTGTATATTTGTCTAAATTATAACTTTTAATGAATTAAGAACAAGCATAAAAAAAAAAAAAAAAAAAAAAAATCCTTGAAAAGTCCAACACATATGATTATTATCAAAATATTAAACTTTAATATAATATTAAAAAAAGAAGACATTTAATTCCTTGAAAAGTCCAACACATATTATTATCAAAATATTAAACTTTAATATAATATAAAAAAGAAAAAAAAAAGACATTTAAAAATCACAATTCACATATACAGATAATTATAAATACAACCCATGCATAGCACGTGTGATATGCTAGTACAATTAAAACCAAAAGAAATGTAACTTAAATTATTGGATTAATAACAGAAATATCATATCAATTATTGTTAAATATCACTTCACTTCATATTTAATAATAAAATTGTATATTTGTCTTAATTATAACTTTTAAATTGGAATATTTTCATAATAAGAAGAGGTATATCATAACTAATATAACCTTGTTTAATTAGGTTTATTTCTTTCTTTCTTTTTTATTACAAATTATCAAAATTGCACTAAATAGATTTATATATATATATATATATAGAAAAAATTTAAACTAATAATTTAAAAAGTTGTAAACATAAAAATTAATTTATAAATTTCATGTATATCACAAGATAAAATATTAAATTAGTTCAATATATTTATAATAATTTTTTTTTTAATTTATAAAATCTCGTGCATAGCACAGGTTACCACTAGTATCTATCTATCTATCTGTATATCTATTTCTATATCTATACTATATATTAAGCAGAAGAGGGTTTTTAACCCCAAAGCCTGTGGGAGCTTCAATATCCCAATCTGAATTTTCTAAATTTCTTATTAAAAAAAAAAAAAACTCAGCATTTATTGATTTGGTCAAAATCTCCTGATCAGCATTTATTAACTTTTTCAACCCACATGTCTTTCCACATGCTTGCATTTATTGATTTGGTCAAAATCCCCTAATCAGTATTTAAAATTCCCTCATACAAATAATTATAGATACAATCCGTAAATAGTTACTGTAATACCCTTTTCAACTTTTTCTATACACTATGATTAGTGATAAGATTGTTAAATTATTTTTATAAAAAATCTTTAAAAACATAATTTATATATTAAAAAAGTTTAAAACAAATATAAATATCTATAATTATCCCGTACATAGCATAAGTGATAGACTAGTATGTATAAAAAAAGATGTTAGGTAGTCAATTATCTCTTGTTACTTCTTTTTTTTTTTTCTTTATTGTATATGCCAATTATCTCTTGTAATTTGATCATAAGATATGATGATCATCAAATTACATTAACCTCTCCCGGGAATAATTGGAAAATTATAACTAAAATCATAAATTTAACACAATTACACCTTCTCCTCCTCCAAGAAACTAAACATAACTAATTAATGCTATGAATTAACTTTTACATCTTAATCATCATTATCTTCACCTTTTTTTGTCATTACTCCCAAGCAATGCCCTTAGGCCATGTTTGTTTGAGCGGACTGGATTAGGTTGGATTAGCATTCCTATGACTAATAGTCCTAGGACTATGAATCCTTTGGATTATCTATCCTATCCTATGTTTGGATTGGGTTAGGATTATATGGAAGGATTAATAAAATATTATCCAATCCGATGTTTGTTTAAGGGGATTTGAATGAATTGGACATGACAAGATATAGGACATCCAATATATTGACCATAATACCCCTATTATAATTAATGCAAAATTTTGCACTAAAATGAGTTATAATTTTTAAAAAGCAAATTTTCATATTGTTGCTCCACATCCATTTTGATTCATTTGAACAAAATTTAACCCACCTTTTTTTTAATAGAAAAAATAAAAAATAATTCAACTATAAAATTTATATTTACATAAGAAACCATTTTAAAAAATACATATTTTAATCATCTAATCATTCATTGCCCAAATTCAAAAAAGTATTTATTTGATCAAAATTTAACCCCCACTTATTTTTTAATAGAAAAAAATCAAAAATCATTCAACTATAAAATTTATATATACACAAGCAATCATTAAAAAATATGCCCTGTTATTTTAATCATCCAACGATTCACTGCCCAAATTCAAAAAGGCATTTATTTAAACAAAATTTAACTCTCTTTTTTTTTCGAACAAAAAAATATCAAAAATCATTCAACTATGAAATTGTAAAAATATAAACCTACCATTCATCATTTCAAAATAAGCATTCCAAGTAGCATATTGCAACATAAAGTAGCAAAATATGAGTAGTTCAACAAAAAAAAGTAACAAAAAGTCAAGTCCTTATTACATGCATTAGAGTAATTAAAAAAACTAAGTACGTAGAAGGACATAAAAGAGCCACGAGTCTATCATGGAGCACTCCTACGTAGCAACCTCATCACCCACCTTAGTTTGTCATCATGTGTCAAGCTGAAGAACATGTCGAGTTTTTGAGCACTTTGTGATATGATCTCACAAGCATCTAGCCTTTCATCAAGAGCAATTGGCAACTTAATGAGTTCATCATTCAAACTTGCCCATTTAGATGCGAGATCATGTTCATAACCCATTCTTCGACCAATGAAATCCAACTTTTCATTGGTGGCAGAAAATACCTCACCCAACTTGTTAGCAATCATGGACAACCCTTCCACTACATTATCATTGCCTCTAGGCCTCTTCTTGTTGTCATTCTTTTTTGTAGAACTTTCAGGCGGTCGTTGACTTGATGAGCTGGAGCAATTTATTCCCTCGCCGATATGACTACTAATACCCATATGTTCAAGAAATGTGCCATCATCTGCAAGACTGTTGAACAACAATTCTTCCTCAGCATTTATAGCATCAACTGCATCAGCAGGCCCTTCAGCAAACTCCCCCGTAGCTCGATCCTTACCAAATATGTGGATCCATGAGTCGAAATACGGAAAACTTTTGTTTCGTAGGTTTTTCGCATCGCTCTCTCTCTACAATAACCAATTTCAATTAATATCTCCAACTTAAGATTAAAGAAAAATGAATTAAAAAATTAATAACTTATACAAAGTAACTTAAAAGAAAGTATTTTACCCGAACATATGCTTCCCAGACACTATCACTCTCAACATCAATTCTTTTTTCGGTGTCATTCCATCCAAAACCACTAGTACCAAGCATTCCTGCTACACAGTTGTAGTGCTTCTTCCATATCTTTATCTTTGATTCGATGTGGGGAGTGCCGCGAAGGTTTGTCCCGGGTAGCATCTCCAACAATTTCTCCTCTAATTTCATAAGGTAGCTGGCCTTGAAGGCATTGTCCTGTTTCATTCCATTGTTGACAATGTGCATCAAGGCATTAATAAGACATTGCTCTTCTCTTGGGCTCCACAATCGCCTTGGTTTTGACGGATCAACTTTCTCCTTTACTTTTTTATGAGAACTAGACACTTCACTATCCATACCTAGCAAAGAAGAACAAAGAAAAGTGTGCATGTTAGTCTCCATTATATGATTATCAACTTGTTAATGTACCAAAACAAGTCAATACATAAATGGATTATGGATTTCAATAATCAAAAAATTTCATACCCATACATGCATGTAACAAATCCATGAGACAAAAAAATATAAAGCTTAAAAATATGCAATCACCAACAAAAACCATACAATTTTTGCAAAACATGGTTCAACATCCACAAGCTAATACAAGTTCCAAGTACAAATCAAATGAAACTACATCATACTTGTAACAAGTACTTTTACAAATATTGAAACTATCCTTGTCATGCCTCCCTACTAGCCAACCAATTGTTATATAGTTGCATTGCAAGTGCATCCCGCCACCCAGTCCACTCATTAGATGTCTCAACGGTGTCAACAAAATCATCTCCCAATTGAGTTTGATCTTCTATGTCATTATTTAGCCTCTCTTCTATTGGGTCAACCGGCATCTCTCGACGAATGAGGTTGTGTAACAAACAACATGCTGTGATGATACGGTTTTGAGTTCTAATGGGGTAGTATGATGCACAACGAAGTATTGCCCATCTTATTTTCAACAAACCAAAACACCTTTCTATGACATTTCGGGCTGATGCATGTTTCATATTAAAAAATTCTTGATAATTAGTTGGAGTGGCCCCTGCTCTCCAAACAGACAAATGGTATCGTTGGCCCCGATAAGGTGCTAGGAATCCTTGTCCATTTGTATACCCGGCATCTACTAGGTAGTAGTACCCTGTATGAGATGTTATATATTAGAATCTATTATTAAATAAAACTTAGTAATTCCATCAAGCAAAGTTAATTATTTATTAATTACCAGTTGGAATTCTTAAGCCATTGGGTCGATTAATCACATCCCTCAAAACCCTAGAGTCTGCAGCTGACCCTTCCCACCCTGGCAACACATATATGAAGTTCATGTCCTGAGAGCAAACTCCTAGAACATTGGTAGCAATCTCCCCCTTCCGCGTTCTATACCGTGCTTGGTAAACCACTGGTACACGAACTTTAATATAGGTTCCATCAAGTGCTCCAAGACAATTCTAATACATAGAAGACATTGTAATAATTATGAGTTGTAAAAAAAAAATGTGTAATGTATTTTATTAAATGTTTTACAAACTACATTTACCTGGAAGCAATTCCACCTTGGATCAGTGCATGCTTGTGTTATAGGATTTGGTGTCCTAAGTAAGTGGCCTTGAAGGCGCAACACAGCTTTTAGGACATCATTGAAATGTCAACTTACAGTCTCTCTGGACCTAAAGAAATTAAACTTAAGTTTTCGTACTTTCAGGTCATGTGCCAAGACGTAGAGGAACAATCTCTTCTAAGGTAACATGTTTTGAATGCCCCAACCCGCCTATTGTACGAACCATATGGCATAACGTCATAAAACAACGACTATCCATACGAAGTTGTTCAATGCATGTAATGTCGCTTTCTCTCACTAGCCGATTAATGTGGTCCATTTGTTCTTGCAATCGATTGGGCCCTCGAATAACGGTACGAGGATACTTATGAATGTACCTCTTCAAGACAATTTCAATGGCAATATATGCTACAACGCATAAGGTGTACAATTCTTGCATTACAACTTGCAACACTACGTATAGCTCAAGTTCCTCATTACTCTCATCTCCAAAACCATCGAAATTGTACTCCATCTATGCAAATAGTGATGCACATCAATATATTATAGTACAAGAAAACTTCATAATTCCAAAAAAAATTAACAAAACAAAAAAAATAATAATAATGTAGAACATATGAGCATAACAATCTCTATAAATATATTCTTAAACTGGGTTGTTTAAACTGTCTACAAAAAAAAAAAAAAAAAAAAAAAAAAAACTTACTATGAATAGTTACATTCATACCATACTAGACACTGAAATAAATAAATAAATAAAAGAGAAGAAAGAGAATCATTTGATATTGGAATAATAAACTAGAATACAAACCAAGAACAATGCATTAGGCTTCTAGTTAAATAAAAGTTATCATGAGAATATGATACACGTAAATTCACTCAAGATATCTTACATATAAAATAAATTAAAAAATACCCTACATATAATATAAAAAAAAAAAAAAAAAACACTCCGTGGACCTTTTCTCTTAAATAGTGAATATGTCAAAGTTGTGACCTTATTTCTTTGTTTTAGTTACATATTTTAATTTTGTTGGTGGAGTGGGGGGTTTGAAATTATAAGTGAATGTCATGATCAGCTTCTTTTTACCTTATCATTTCTCTTTCTTTTTAAAATCTACTCGTGAAAAAAAGATAAATGTTGGAGTTTGACAATGCTACTAACATGATTTGAAAATTCAAACAAGAAAAAGAGATAGTTGGAAGTGAGATAATTTTGATCTAATTATTCCCCATATATGACATTTCTTAAAAAGTGATTTTATTTTATTGGATTTTGTATAGAACAACACACCATGGCTATCAGTTCCCCAGTTTGGTGACTGGGATCAAAAGGGTGTATTGCCAGACTACTCTCTGGATTTCTCAAAAATCAGAGAAATGAGGAAACAAAACAAGAGGGATGTGTCAAGAGCCAGTATTAGAAATGAAGAAGAGCTTATCTCCTCAGCCACCACCACTACTATAGACACCAACCACAGTGATCATCACCATCACCATCAAAAACACTCTCCAACTGTAAGATTCCTTGACTCTCTTTCTTTTCTTTTCTTTTTTTTTTTTGTTGTTGTTGGTGGTGGTAAAGGGTTGTTCTGGATAGAATTGAATACAATAATGAACATAGCTATACAGGTAGCCGTTGTTAGTTTATTAGGGTTTTAATACACTACATAAAACATAGCTATACAGGTAGCCCTCTGGTTCAATGAAGCAAAAAGTTGCATCTCTACTTTAGACAAAAGAGGGTAAAGAATGGCTCAATCATAATCCATGACTAGCCTCGTATATATATATATATACTGAATTGAAGAGATTACAATTTTGGAAGGTAAAATAATAATCACTAAAAACTAGCCTAATATCCCATAATACAGAATTTATGAGATCCTAAATTATTTCCATATTCCAACATAGACATCCTATGCACAAATGTATAACAAAGAACAAATATATTCACACAGAAAACAGATATTGAATAGAGAAGTTGAGGGGGAGAAAACCCCATGATGACTTATGCAGGCATAACTTGGTGTATAGTAGTAATAACAAGAAAATTTTTCCTTAATTAACTGCAACCATATTTTGAGTGTTTCATCCTACACGTAACCATCAACCATATTTTTTAACTGCAACCATATTTTTGTCTCAATTGAGTTCTTTAAAGAGGAAACAAAATGATTTTGCAGTAAGGAGTCTCAGTTAATGTCGCTTCTGAATTTTGAATAATGCATGAAATTATAAAAATCATATTTATCTTTGTCCAGGTGGTTCATACAGAGACTACCATGTGCATTCCTCAGGTGCTACTACCAATTCATCAGGAGTTAAAAGTGAACCAGGGTATTCTTTGAAACCAAGTAGTCTCTTTGTATATTTGGAGCAACTAGTTTTTCTTGGAGTTTGAGTAAAAAAATTATGAATATAGCCTTAAATATAGTTTGAAAAGTTTTGTTTTAAGAGTTCAAATTCAATTTAAAATAAAAATAAAAAGTGGAATGTATGAATTCATTCTTGATCTGCCCATCTTGTAGCTAATGAACATTCTGTTGTGAACAGAGAAGTGCCAATTGCAGAGGCACTGAGGTGTGAGATTGAAGTACAGAAGAGATTGCAGGAGCATCTTGAGGTCTCTCTCTTGTTTGATAGTTCTATGATCAATTTTCCTCTTTAGGCTATGTCACATAATTTTTGCTAATTCATGCCATGGATTTTGGCCATTGTCTGATTTTTTTTCTTTTCTTTTCTTCTCTCAATATGTAATATAGGTACAAAAGAAGTTGCAGATGAGAATAGAGACACAAGGGAAGTACTTGCAATCGATATTAGAGAAAGCTCAAAAAAGCCTAACACTTGACATGAACAACACAATCAGTCTTGAGGCCACTGGAGATTCACTTTCCAATTTCAATTTGGCTCTGTCAAATCTTAAGGTGAATATGGATGGGGAATCAAGAAATGAAAACATTTCGAAGAAGAGCCAATTGTTTATTCAAAGGAAATCAAATGGGTTTCTTTGCTTGGGAGAGGAACAGGAAAAGGACATCAAGCTTAAAGTTGAAGGTAGTTGCATAAATTTTGATTTGAATACCAGAGGGAGCTATGACTTCTTCAGAGCAAATGGATCAGAATTGGAAGTGAAGAAGACGCTTGCATATGGGAGTTAAAATTGAAAATACAGGGTTATACATGTTGCCCTCAGTATCTTATATTTGTAGTTGGTACTAATTTAGATACAACTTGAATGTTATTATTGAGTCTTTTTCCTATTTTAACTCATCAGCCAGTACCTATTGGTGGTGTCAATAAGTTTTGGAGGGTCTTTGTACATTAACAACCTGAAGAGAGATCCAGAACGACTTGGAGCTCATTGTTTCCACCTTGATCTATGGAACCCAAAGAGATTAGGTTATGGTTGGTTGATGGTTACGTGTAGGATGAAACACTCAAAATTTTGGATCTTGTCTTCCTGGTCATTTACTGCAACCATATTTTTTAATTCCTTAATTTTCCATTCCAGTGGATAGTAAGGACATTCTTTAATTTTCGAATCGGCGACAAGAAATTGAAAGTTTCACTACATCAATAAGGAAGAGAAGAAGAAATAAAGCTCAAAAAAAATGGAGATTTGGTTTGAAAATAATGACGATGAATCGAAATTAAAACTGCAAAAACGAAAAGAGAAACTTTGATTTGGTTCAAAAACGATGAAGTTAATTTTCGAAACAAAAACCAAAAAACCTATAGCTCATTAAATCTGCATTTTGCACGAAGAATGCTGAACTTAATTTCCGAAATGAAAACCACAAAACCGAAAGGGGGAAACTTTGATTTGGTTAAAAAATGATGAACTTAATTTTCGAAATAAAAACCACAAAACCTGTAGCTCAGAAAATCTACTTTTGGTTCAAAAAATGCTGAACTTAATTTTCGAAATCGAAACCACAAACCGAAATGGGAAACTTTTATTTGGTTCGAAAATGATGAAGTTAATTTTTGAAATAAAAATCAGAAAATCTGTAGCTCTGAAAATCTACATTGGGTTCAAAAAATGCTAAACTTAATTTCTAAAATTGAAACCACAAAACTAGTAGCTCAGAAACTTGCATTTGGTTTGAAAATGCTGAAATTAATTTCTGAAATCAAACCACAAAACATTGATTTGTATGCTGAAAGGGATTTTGAGATTAAACTAGGGATATGGTTCCAAAATCAAACCACATAATTTTGAGGTTAATCCAGAAACTTCACCTTAACAGGCCTTTAGATTGTCGATTATCTAATACAGGAAATTCACCTTCAATAGAATGTTATCAAGCCCACTTTCATAACAACATTCACTTTGGTAATAAGATTCTCAAAGACATACAAATCTAACAATATGAACTCACAATCAACAAATCTGAGATTTCAATGTGAGTGAAAAACTCATAACCCTAGATATGGATCTATGAAGATGAAGAGAGAGAAAGAGCAATAACTATAACAACACCAATGTAAAACAAAGATTCATAGCAAATCAAACCACATAGTAGCACCTTAATTCAAACCGAACATCAACGGAAAAAAAAATTAAAAAAAATTACTCACTGAAATTTGTTGAGATCAGCGAATCAACAAATGGTGGATCCAAATCGATGAACAGTTGCCTTGTTGAGATCAATGAATCAACAAATGGTGGATCCAAATCGATGAACAGTTGCTCCAGATTTGTAAATGGTGGCTCCAAATCGGTGATCAGTGGCTCAAGCTTGGCGATGAACTTTGAAGACTCTCATCTCATCACAGTAATGTCGAAGAAGTGAAGGTTGTAGAATAACATAATCAACAAATATGATATATAGTGAGGGTTAATTTGGTCATTTGATAAGTTAGTCCAGACTTTGGCTAATCTCCCAATTTATATCCCACCCATCCTTGTAGGATTGAATAATCCATCAAATGTGGGACATCATATCCGAAAGGATTGTTAATCCATACTTTAATTTTTTAACCAAACATCGGATTAATAGAATTCTTGGACTATTAATCCAATCCTAAGCCTATGTCCATCCAAACAAACATGGCCTTAATGTTTGATTCTACCATATGTTTCTCCAACTTCTTCCTCTATTTCTTCATCTTTATACCGTTTCCTCCTTTCTTTTGCCCATTGTTGTTATTGTCCTCAATCCTTTATCTCCATATCTCTCTCCCTTTATTTCTCTCTTTATCAATTGTTATTATTAACCATTGAAAATTCTCAATTCTTAATATTGATATTTGGACACAGAACATGACCATATTTGGGTCCAACTTATCATATTAAAATTTCAATTTATGCATCCTGGTTTGAAAATAACTTGTTAAATCCAAAATACTAAAAAGACCAGCAATTCTTGGTCCACCAATCAACTCAAGTTTAATATTAAACTAAGAAAAGCAATGTTGACAATGGTTTGTATCCAAAGATACAGAATAAGAACGATCATAAAGGTACTCAAACCAAAGGGAAAAAAACAAACAAAAAGCGAGATTATGCTTGGGGCAAAATCCTCTTCTCCTGTAGAACTAGTGAAATCCTTTAGCGATACTACAAAGATGAGTAACGACACAACGAAGATTAACCCCAACGAATAAACATGAATCAAAGCATGAATTTATATGACAACAATGGATAATAAAATAAACAAGAGCAACCAATCGTGAATACAAACTTCCAGCTAAAGTTAAAAGGAAGTTTTCAGCTAGAAAACAACTATCAAGCAAAATACATTACCGAGTAGGGGAGGGAATCGAGATTTACCTTAATAAAGCCAATTTCCTTGGCATTCTCGGAAGCATGTACGTAACACATAAGCCCATACTTACGGATCAATCCAATCGCCTTCTCTTCGTCTATTACCTACCCATTTCGAAGAAGCTTTTGCTTGCGGCGTTCTGTCGCCTCGGCTTCTTGGGCGAAGGGCAACTTACCATCGGAATGTGGTGTTCGGAAATAGCGGGTCGGCATTCACTTGGGAATTTAGTTGGCGGAGGTAGGGGCAAGCTAGTGGACATCTTGAGGTTGAGAAGATGATGAATTAGAGAGAGAGAGAGAGAGAGAGATACAAGAAATGAAGAAGAAGAGTTGTACATATATAGAATTAGAGAGAGAAGAATTAAATGTAAAGATGTTTTTGATTCGATTATTATAATTAGCAGCAGTTTTGATTCGGTAATTAGCCGTTTTGATAATATCATATATTTCACTTTTTAAAAATGGATTTCTGACGATGATCTATTTTCCCTCTCCTCTCTATAATTCATTGTCTTCAACCTCAAGATGTCCACCTCCACCAACGAAATTCCCACCAATGAATGCCTCGACATCTCCAACACCACATTCCTGATGGTAAGTCGCCTCCTCGAAGAAGCTGAGGCGGACCGAACGCTGCAAGCCAAAGCTTTAGTTCTTCGAGATGGGTAGAGAAGAGACAGAGAAGACGATTGGATTGATTCGTAGTTGAGACCACCATATTGATTTTCGAACTGGTGAAGCAACAGCATATCAGGAATACATGTACAGGAAATCTTAGAGAAAACAAAATGAAATTCTGACACTCTTTCTTTTTGCTCACCTAACTCTTTTTTTATGTGATGGATCAAGTTTTACTAACAAATTAAAAAATAAAAAATAAACATAGGCCAAATAAACATAGATGGAAAACAATTGAGAGAATGTCAAAATGTAACAAATATCGGCAGTTATATATTTGAATCATATTTATATTACAAAAAATGAATAGCTACTTGAAATTATAATTATCATCTGTTTTTTAAAACAAATATGATTCAAACATATAACTACCGATGTTCGATCATCTTAATTTTTTGCATGAATATTTTACTTAATAATTTCTAAAAAATGAATAATTCAGATCACTAAAGTCAACTCAAAAACAAATTCATGAAGCCCAAAAGTCAACTTGAAATAATCCAATCCTATAAATTTACTCTATTTTGATACAAATAAGAGTTTAAATCTTAATCTATATTCATAGCCAAAATAAAATATCACTTGAATTCTATGCATTCAGATTTATCTCTTCCAAAATATAAAGAAAGAAGAAAAAAAAACAAATATTTTCAAGTACCATTTTATTTCTAGTTCAAAAAAAAAAGTACCATTTTATTTGAAATGGATGATCGATTACAAATAATTGATATATATATATATATATAACACTACAAAATACTTAATTGTTTTATAGTTTCCACTCAATCAAAAGATGCCTTCTAGTTCAATGTCAGAGCATGCCAGACCAAAGTACACAAAAGTAAAAGAAGAAGACCACCTCCAACATTACTCAAAACCTGAACAACTCAATCCTATAATGCATATTATCTAACCTGAAAGACAACATCTGTTGCTTCAAATTCAGCATTTCCATGCAATATGACCTTTAATGCCTCAAACCGCTGTACATCATGCTTCCAGTATGTGTTGTTTCTTGAAGTCCAATCAATTCCTTCATTCAGTACTCTGACATTCTATAACTTACATCTTCCACACCTACAAAATAGAATTCCATTCAAACTTCAAGTTGTTTGCTACTACTCTTGGAAAAAAATAAAGAAAAACAAAATCAGAATCATCTATTACTTGTGCCAATATCTTAGTTTGAGCTCACCATTTTCATCCATCCTAGTCGAGCCCAGGATATTTTCAGCCACAACTTTCAAACTTCCATGGAGCTGGAAATAGAGGAACCAGATCAGCTAAGAGAAACAATTTGCATCCCTTCACTTATTTGGGAGAAGAATATTAAAACCTGAACATTTCTCCACGAGAATTCAGCAACCTCTATTTGTAACTCAGAACCCTTGGAAATGGAACCTCCATGAAACTGGGGCAAGAAGACAGAAATTACAGTTACAATTTAATTATGTACAACCGCTTAGTGCTTCACTCATTGAACGACAACAAATGCATACACTTCCAATGCAATTAACAAGGTATAATTCAAAACAGCTGCTTGATTGCTACAGGAAACTGCTGAGTCCAATGAACCATGTTAGCTTACTAGTCTTAGTTGATATGCTGTGTTATGTTTTGTTTTACAGATGAGGGTATTCTTGTCATTTATGTCCTTCATTTGTTTTTAACATAAATATGAGGTAAATGTAAAAGTTAGTTAGATGACCATGAACCTATTCATTTTAAGTCTCTCTTCTTCCTCTCTTCTCCTCTTTCCCTAACCGTAATTCTCACCATATATATTCTAACTAACTATTAAGTCACAAGAAATAACAGTTTGAAAACTCTTTTTGAAAATCAAATATTGATAACTTCCCAGCTCTAATTGGTAAGACCCAGTTTCTCTAATGTTCCAAATATACACATAAAAATTATAATGTTTTCATGATTAACAAAATTAAGAGTTCTGTACATATTAACCAGAATTTTAGGGCAATTCCCATGCAATACAAGCTTAAATATAAAAAGCAAAGTCTGAAAATTGAGTGTACTTTTTGTCTGGTGACTTCCCATAGTGGGCCCAAAGCAGATGAAGGAAGATGAGATATGGGGTCCGTAATCAACATATTTGTCATTACCTTCAATCTGTAACACAATAAACAAAAGAGAATAACTGAACAAAGTTTCAAAAAATATGTATCTACATGTACCGTAAAATATAAGCTGACAAGCATAAGAAAAAAATTATCTTAGATAGAATCTTGTGGTGGAGAAAATTAGCAACAAAGATTCATCACAAATCTTGGGACGAATGTTCAATATTAAAGTTGCAAATGTAAGAGGATGTACCTTAGGAATTTTTATATCACAAAGGAGAAAGAAGATCATAGGCATTGCGTATAATATCCAACAATGGAACCTTCCGAGTCTCGCACATGTTGAACAAACATTGGATCAGCAATCCTCAGGTTCGCTAGGAAGTTCATGCTACCAAATTGCAAGGATTAGACTCTGATTCAAGTGCAAAGGAATTGGATACCATCGTGAAAGTTTAAAACCTAAACAATTGAGCATTGATAACAGTGATTTTTATCATATCAATTGTGGTCTGCGTGAGGTGGCCAAAGAAGTCCGAGTAATTTCTTACAAGCTATCTATTATATACGTTAACACAATCTCATTACACTGAAGAAGAATATGAAAGTTCTTTAATTGACTAATTTAGCTAATACATCATGTTTTGATCTAACAGTTCAGATGGAAGTTGATTAGAACCCCAGATTTTTGGGGTTAACTTGACATTGAATGATAATGCAAGGCAGTCCAGGAATAAATTTCAAAATTTTAAAAATTATTCAAAATATCAAAAAAAATCAGTAAAAAAAAGCATGCAAAATAAATTTTAAAAAATGAAACCAAAACGGTTTAGGCTTGGGAACTCTTTAGGATCAATGGGTTGGTCCATCAAACTAGCATAACCTATATATGAGATAAGCCGGTTGGGTCGAGTTAACGATGGGTTGTAAACTTAAATCAGCCCGCCTAATTTTATCTTATGATCAACCCATTCCGCCACCTCTCCCGAACCTCAGATCAAAGTATCACACAAATTTGATGGGGCTATGAAAATTAGAAGAAAAAGTAGACAATTCCTTGCCAAAAAAAAAAAAACTAGCCATTTTTTATTTGATTACCCATAGAAAAGTAGATTGATACAAGTAAATTTCATTTCCTCTCTTTTTTCCTCCACAAATTCAAGATTCAAATATTTAAAAAAAAAAAAAATCAAAAATGAGAAGATCTAACAGTGAAATTCCACTGACTAAACATACGTACATTACCCTAAAAAGAGTAGAAGCCTTCGATCCATACATCTTTCAATTAACTCAGTTAAGCATTGTCCTGCTACATTTAAATCTCTATAAATGAACTAATCCAACTGGGTGATAGAAGAAGATTTCCCTGGTAAACAACAAATCTACTTTTGTGGGATCAAAATTTGTAACAATCTATTCTATAATTATTCAGTTGTTATGGTAATTAATCCAACCTTGTGTATAGGAGGGTTTTCATCCAGATCGTAGTTTCTAGACGCTGTCTTTCATCCGGGTGACTCCATAGAACACGGAGAACCTCTGGAGGAAAGACCAGTGCTGGCTGAGCAATTATCCGGCAATCATCTACCTTCAATCCATTTAATCTGAATATGGAAACACACACACAACAGAAGTTGAGTTAAATACACTTTTGGTCCCAAAGTCTTGAGTTTTGTGTCTGTTTGGTCATAGGGTGTTTTAATTGTGTCAATTTAATCCGTAACTTGGCCAATTTGTGTTTAAATGCTCACAACATTGTTTCCACCCAAATTTGGACAGCATTACCTTGGCTTCCATTATGGTCCAAAATTGTCACAATACCTCCTCAAAATTTTGTAATGTATAAGAGGTATCGTTCTCCAAATTTGGATGGAAACAGCATTGGGACCATTTCCAACACAAATTGGAAAAGTTGGGACCAAAATTGACTCAATTGATACATCAGAAACCAAAATGAAACAGAGTGCGTACTATGGGGACCGACAGTACATTAACCCTTGGAAGTTTAATGCACAATGACACTGAAAATTTCTTAAAAATGGGTATGCACTAACCTGTTAAGAATCTTTAACATGTTTGGCCATTCAGAAAGCATGAAATGCACATCCCTGATTTCCTTGTGTCTAAAAACTACAACCTTGACCTTCCCATAACTCCTGCATATGGAAAAGAGTTTCTTTTTGGCTTCCGCTGAGTACAGATTTGAAATCCTCACAACTGTTGTCCTTGGTGCATCAATTCTGAAGATCAATAGTTGTTTGCCACATACATTTATCGAAAGCTTTTCAAGTGCCCTTTCTTTGGCATCTTCTGTCTGTCAAGCAATCGACACTACCAGGCGTAAATGACTTGATAAATAAACATGTCCAAACCTCACTTTTTGTAAGTGTTGTTGAAACAAATTCAAGCATGACTGTTTGGTTGTGTTTTTGTTTTTTTTTTTTTTTTTTTTTGTTCTTCATTTTCATTTTTCTTGTTATCAGAAACAAAACTACGAAATTTCATTTTTTTTTTTTTTAAAAAAAATTCATCCTTTTCATTTTTGTATGAAAACAATTTCCAAAACTTCAAAAAACAACTTTTTGGTGCTTTCGAAAACAACTTTTCCTCACAGTTAAGATGGCAAAATAGATAGGAAAATGTAGAACATTGAACCTTGAAAAGAAGTAGAAACCCACGAATTACATGGTGGAATCCAAAATGTTTCAAGGACAAAATGTTTATAGAAACAATCTGGAATATAGAAGATGAAACTAAAAATATGTGGAATACAATGGCGGAATTCATTAAAAACATATTCCAAGGGGATGTCAGTTAACAAAGTTATTTAATAAGATTACAATTACTAGGAAAATGTATGACAAGTGGAGAAAAAGTATTTTACAACCTATATATAAAGAGATAATAAATATTCAAAACTGAAACAATTATAAAGGTATTAAGTTGATGAGTCATACAATAAAATTGTGAGAGTGATTGAGCAACGCTTAAAAGAGTTGCAACAACAATGTCATAAAATCAGTTTGGATTCATAAGTGATATACTTACGAATTAGACTAATAAAAAAATATAGAGATAAGAAGAGAGGTCTTCACATGATTTTTATAGATAAAAAAAAAAAAAAGACACTTATGGTAAGATGCTTGAAGATTTAATATGGCAGGTGTCACAGAAGTGACAAAGGGGTACATTAATGCGATAAATGACACATATGATGGGACTATGACTACAGTTAGATCCCATCTAGAAGAAACAAATGAATTTATAGTTACTGTAGAATTGCATCAAAGGTCACCCTTAGTCCTTAACTATTTGCCCTTTTAGATGAATTCAGTACACATTTAGAATGATATCTTAAGGTGTATGTTGTTCGTAGATATGATAGTCCTAGTTGATGAAACTAAAAGAGGAATTAACACTAAATCAAAAATTTGAAGATAAACTATTTGAGTCAAAAGGGTTGAAAATAAGGACTAAAACTGAATAAATGAAATTTAACTTTAGTCATAATAAAAGTAGAAATAACGGCGAAGTGAATATAAAAAACCAGGAGACCAAAAAGGGAATAATTGCGCTATCTAGTTTCGATTACTAACAAAGATGGAGAGTTTGGAAATTATGTGACCCATAAATCAAATTGAAGGGAAAATTTATAAAGCAACTATAGGCCAATAATGTTTTATGGAATAGAATCTTAGGCAACTAACACAGCAAGAAGACAATGGGGGCAGACCAACTAAAAAACAGGTAGAACCATAGGTAGTTTGGCCACACTTTTGATCACTACAATTATGCAACAGGAAAAATTATTCAGTACAGTTGCCACACAATACATCCTCTATACATCATTGTGGATGCAGTGTGTGGCAACATTGCTATGAATAATTACTCTGAGCTTGCAGATTGAAACCTATTTGGGGTTACTTAACCCTAAAATGTTCTTTTCTAACTCCAATTCCAAAAGTAGAATTGAATATGGGAAGTTTTGTGTGTGTGTGTGTGTGTGTGTGTGTGTGTGTGTGGAAGCCTCTTATAGACTAAAGCATCTCTGTGAACATGACATTGCTTCACATCAGTGTTGGTGTGGGGGACCTCATGGGTCTTTTTACAATTGCAATCATCAAAAGAGTTCACTTAATTTATTTGGACAATCAGTAGTACTTCCCTATCTTGATCAGTGGGATTTTGGAGATACCCACATCAAAAAAAAGTGGCCCATTGGTAAGTTTTAATCTTATGTAGAAAAAAACATTTGATAGCTTAAGGATTGAGAGTGTGGCATAAAAAGAACAGAAAAAACAGAAGATCTGAGCCAATAGTGGTGTCCAAGATGAAACATATTTGAGTATAAAACTTCAAACACATACGATCTGAGCCAATAGTGGTGTCCAAGATGAAAAATATTTGAGTATAAAACTTCAAACAAGTACACAATCATATATATTCGACTATCAGAGGTAGAGAAGAGAACACATGTTTTCTTTTGAAAATTGTTAACAAGCAGATGAAAAAAAAAAAAATTAAAGCAGAAATTTGAAAATTGAAAATTGTTCCCATTCTGAAACAAAATCAATGTCAACAAGCAGATTAAAAATAAATAAATAAATAAATAAAGCAGAAATTTATCAAAAAAAGCTAAATGTTTACACAAAAATAACAGGAATAGTATAAATTAAAAAACAATCCCAAACCCTTAAACAAAATTATAAGGAAATAAATTATTTTCCACCTAATAATTGAAAACCCATAAATAAACTGATGAAGATCGATATTCCGCTGATTTAAGGCCCAGCTTTTGCAAGATCAAACAAAAAAAAAAACCCGTAAAATTACCTTTGAAATTGGGCGGATCGAATTTGAGAGTGAGGTCGTACGACCTCGATCTGGAATTAATTGGATCAACCGAATCTGTTGCGAAGGCCGACCTGATTCGATCACCACCAGTTGTCTCGCTGGCCGATCACCGATTGCTAGAGAGAGAGAGAGATTTGAATTCTTGTGATGTTCCATTTTGATCAGAGGGAGGCAAATATATAAATATATATATATATATATATTATTTTATTTTTATTTTGGGTGATTGACGCCCTAAATTTCATTTTGGCGTTTCAAATTTTATTTTTGCACTTTTTTTTTTTAAATATTTTTTATCATACAATTCACGAGATATATTGTGCGTCGTAAAAATGTAATATTTTTAACGGCAGGCGATGTGTGCATCATAAAAAGTATAATATTTTTAATGGCGGGCGTTGTGTACACTGTGAAAAGTATTCACTTTTCACAGCTGATGTATGTGCGTCATGTATAATTGATGTATTAACAGTACGTCACATGCATGTCGTAGAAAGTTTTATTATTTACGGAGTGCATTGTAAGCCGTAAAAAAATCATCGTTATTACCATTCACGGCCTACAAAATAGACACGTTATGGTTAGAAAAGTATTTACGACGTGCAAAAAAAGTAAGTCGTAAAAGTGAGAAATTACGGCATGCATTTATTGTATGCCGTTCATGTGGTGTCGTAAAAAGTCAGTTTTGTTGTAGTGAATATAGATAATCAATATCTCAATTCATTTCCAGTCTACCATTTTGGGTAAATCAATTAGCCAAATTCATTATTATCAAGCAACCAATATGAGACTACAACTCAATGGTTCAAAATTCAATACATTCATCAAATCCAACACTTCTATTCTTGCCATTTTACGAAACCACGTCCGAGAGAATCGACACCCATAAATATATAAGATTTCAAAACTTTCACCCTGGACATTCCGGCCAACTTAATTATCAATGGAGTCCATCCCATATCTCCTCTCAAACAATGGAATACATGCCCTATCTCTTCCAAAACAAAGATGCATATATAATATATTCAAACACTTTGTCATATACAATGACAAATCAAAACACATATTTAATGGTTTAATCAAACCGTCATATTCAATGACATAATTCAATTGATTAGTTTTAATCATCCTAATTCTCATGCAGTTTCTACAACAATCATAGGTATCCTCCACCGATAGCCCAAAACAGGTATATCTAAACAGATAAATTGTCACAGCCCGAACCTGCCCCTAAAAGTTCGGGCATGACCCATGTAGGAACATATGATAAACCTGATATAATAATATACATAGGGGCCTGAACGGAAGCATAATGTACAAATGAGCAAAAACCAAACTTCCATTGAGCTACTATAACATGCCAGGATCATGCACATCAAGCAGAATATCACATACAGCACTAACCAATTATGTACTGGTTACGTATATACATGTAACCCTTGCCTTAGGGCGTACAACCAAAAATAATAAGTACAGACAACCCAAAACAGGTGTTTAGATTACAAACCAAACTTGACAAAAGTATACAAAAATAGGGCAAGTCTTCTTATGTGCCTGACCATAAGGGTTGACAAAAGGAACGAGCCAGAGCTAAGATCGCTTCTGGGTTGACCTACGTAAATGCATTAATATGAGGGGTGAGCGAAGCTCAGTGAATAATAGTACCAATAAATTGAATAAGTGTATGTAACTTAATTCAATGTTACAGAATGGCCCATGACTTAGAGTGTTACACAAATTGTTACGGAATGTCACAAATGGCCCTCGGCCCGGAATGGTACCCAGAATGTTACTTGATATTACAAGTTAGCTCTCGGCCCAGAATGTTACTCAGAATGTTACTCAATATCACAAGTTGGCTCTCGGCCCAGAATGTTACTCAGAATGCGTTCACAATTCTTTCCACATTTACCTTTTATTCACATCACATGTTATTCAAGCTCAGACGAGGTAGGAAGATACAGAAAACAGACAGAAATAGAACTTAAATGACATTTAACAATAAATGAATACATGTTCTTTGTATTATTACTCAAAGTGATGTGTTGGCATGCTAGTGCCTTCAGAAGTGTGCCCTGCACACAATCATCATTAAATGTTAGTTTCTCTTTTACTCATACGAATTTATAATCATCTCAGAGTCATCAAAACAAATATTCGACAAGACCAGAGGGTATAGCATGTAAAATAGAGCAACACAGAGTTTTTCTGAGAATCAGTCCTCCGCTTGAGCGCCACTTTGGCCGCTCGAGCGGACAGTATAATTCCGCCAAAAATGCTGAGAGAGTGATTTCTGCGCTCGAGCGGACCAGACGACTTCTGAAACCCTGTTTTCCTCCTTTGAGTTCTACCTTGACATTCTAACTTCAATCTCTCAATTCCAAGCATAATCAAGGATTACCATAGTTCCAAAATCATTTAGACACACAATTATTCTATATATATCACCAAATTGAGGTCAATCATCACTTAATTTCCATAACTCACTCAGAACTTACTTCATACATTACATACACACACATAGAGCTACTCAAACTTCTACTTCAAACTCATGGTGGAATATTTTCATGAAATAGCAAGGAATTAAGGTATTTGGTCCTACAACACAAATTATCACATAAGATGTTCAACATCTACCTTAACTTTCCAAAACAAGGAAGAATTCCAACCAAGATTAAGAGGAAGTGAGACCAGATCAAGAAATGTCCATACCTAAAGTCCAATCCAAACAATTCTTCACAATTTCTCCCCAAATTCTCCCCCTTGATGGCTTCTCTCTCACCCACTTTTTCTCCCCTTTGTGTTTCTTTACATCCAAGAGATGATTTTAAGTCAACATATCCAAAGAGATCTTGATAGATATATAAGACTTAGATATTTATGTTTATAATAAGACGAAATTCAATCGTTTAAGCATCCTAAATTGATTTTTCACAGAATGCCCCGTTAGAGCTTAAAAATCATGCAGATTTCAAATATCAAATTAATTTCTGAAAATTAAGTCTCTAAGGCATCCAATTTCAAATTTAAATAACTCCAGTGTAACAGATAATGTTCTTACTCAACAGATCATTTCCTCTAAGTTCCGTTTAATTCAAAGAAATGTCACATAGAATTCGATAATATACATTCACAAACACAGAATAGAGGGCTGAAAAGATACCAAAGTCATGTACGAGGGTCGGGCTATTACATAAATAAATCTATCAACAGATAATTTAACAAATTCCATAGGTATATAATTTATCAAACCAAACTGCACCATTCAATCACATTTCCCCCAATTTCATTATTTACATAAATAGTTATTTCAACTCAACTTAGGGAAAAATTTCCCTTTTTTCCAAAATATCAACTCATAGATCCAAATCTCACCACTTCAGCAATACAGAACTTCATACACAAACCCGCAAGGTTACTTTGTAAATCAACATGAAGAACCCCCATTAGTTTAGAACCCAAACCTTAACTTTTACCAAAATCTTCACAAACCCCACCATTTATACAAAATGACAAATATCTAGGTTAAAGCTCATATTAAATAGTAGAATATCCCTATCTCAAGCTTAGATGAGAGAGAGAAGAGAAAGCTCAAAAGTCGATGGTGACGAAACCACGTTTTTCCCTAATCAAAACGAAGCCCTTGACAAGCTCTACACTTTATCTCAAAGGAGCAAGGTGAAAAGATCACTCTAGGTGAGTAGATTTAGAGATTTAACTGAAAAAGTTTGGGTTTTAGAGAGAGAAGAGAAAAATCACGGTTTAAGAGGAAAAAGTGAAGGAAAATCATAGGAGAAAAATGATTTGTGCCTATTTATAGTAGTGAGGAAAAGCCCTAAGGTCAAATAAAATAATGGGCCCAAAAACCCCCTTAGATAGGGCCCATTCGAACCTCAAAAATCTGAAAAAAAAAAAAGCAGGGGTCGACCTCTTAGACAGGAGGGGGTCGACCCTATCTTCCAGCAACCAGCGCACATACATAAGAGGGTCGACCCTCTCCCAGTCTGGTGTCTACCCTATCTTCCAGCAACTAACACACAAACATAAGAGGGTTGACCCTCTCTAGTCTGGTGTCTACCCTATTTTCCAGCAACACTCCCAGAAACTTCACCAACAGGTAAGGGTCGACCCTTAGGAAGGCTGGTGTCAACCCTAGAATAGAATTTCTAATTCTCCAAGGAACTTTTGACAAGAATAAGTGCGAACAACCAAACCCAACAAGTTTAAATAGGATTATACTCCTCCAAAACCAACGTACAACAACACCAAAGATTTCCAAAATAAAAATAAAA
Source organism: Camellia lanceoleosa (assembly GCA_025200525.1). Taxonomy (NCBI): domain Eukaryota; kingdom Viridiplantae; phylum Streptophyta; class Magnoliopsida; order Ericales; family Theaceae; genus Camellia; species Camellia lanceoleosa. The sequence continues at coordinate 55,630,372 of CM045766.1, forward strand.
ATAAAGGATTTGAATACACTTCCCCAAAAGCTTTGAAAGATACAAGTGCTACAATATTCTATGTTGACCTACATTAGAAACCCACACCAAATGGGTAACATCGCTAATCCCCTAAATCACTCCACATAATCCCCCACAAAAAAATTGAAAATAACACTATGCCATAACCAACTCAACACAACATCAATAAAAAATTAAAACCAAAATCACACCCAAAGGTAAAAAAGTAAATTCCAAAACTCCCAAATTAAACCAAAACAACATACCATAAATAATTTTCTGAAATGGAATGCAATTTTTGAATAATTAGTTTAGAAGAAAACATCAAAAAACTAAATGAAGCAACATTTTCTGAAATGGAATTTTTGAATAATTTTTCCAAATAAGAATATACAAAAAATAAAAAGTTAATTTTTAAAAAATTAAATTCCAATATTTATTGGAAGCATAGCGCATAACCATGTATGTATCATTATTCACAGAGCTCTCTGTTTAATTATTGCATGTACAATAAACCAATCAGACTTGTTTCAGTCCCTAAGCCCATCCCAAAGCTCTCTCTCTCTCTCAAGCGGAAAAACCCCACCACCCCAATGTATTGGAATTGGTTGTTTTTTTTTTTTTTTTTCCTCCTATCACTTATCACTAACATGTCTCTGTGGGGATTGTTGTTGTGGAGGTCCTCTATCATTTTTGCTCTCGAACTCACAACAATAGTGCTCTTTTCAAACCCTAACGATGGCGAACCAAACGTCGACCTTCACTCCTCCAACAATGGCAACACCAACGATGCTCACGAAAGCCACTGTCTCAGCGAAGAAATCAACAACACATGTTCCACTCCCTACGTCTCCGCACCTTCAGGCCGCGGTAATGGCTGCCCCACCGTCGGTTATTTCTCTAGTGCTCCTACAGGTCTTATTCACTATGTGTTATCCACCGCTCCTCGGTCTGATTCTTTCTTGTCAACTGAATCTAGCTTATTCGAGTTTGAATTTTCTTTTGGGTTCTCACCAAACGGTTCAATAGGTAATGGATCGATGAGTTCGGCAGACGAGTTGTTCTTGAATGGTCAGATTAGGCCGATGTCACCACTACGAACAGCACAACTCCAATGGCAAGAACACGAAGAAAATGAGGCCTCTTATCATCATCATCATCGCATTCTGGAGTTGGAAGATTCTGAGAACAAATAAGCTGAAACTCTGTCGATCGAGACAACACTGTCAAGCTCTGCTTCGTCTTCAAGGTCTTCATCGTCTGGAAGGAACTTGCAGAAGTGGATATTCTTCAAAGATCTATTGTACAGAAGCAAAACCGAAGCTAGAGGCAACAAAAAGAAGTTTTGGTCATCGATCACATTCACTTGCTCATCATCTTCAAGGGACAAGAAGAAAAAGAATCGCAAGGAAACAGAAACGGAAACGCAAAAGCAAAAGCAAAAGCGAAGCAAACAAGTTCTCCCATAAAAACAAATCTCTGGAAAACTAGTGAACAGCGTCGGAAAGCATAGGGGTCCGCTGTCGGCTCACGAGTTACATTATACTTCGAATAAAGCACAAGCAGAGGAGATAAAGAAAAAGACCTTCTTACTCTACCGGCAAGGAGGGCTCAAATGTCTAGGGATTAGCGTTTGTATTTTTAAGTAATTTTATTTGTTACTGTACTATGGGTTGTAATTTAAGCTCTTGTATAGTAGAGACAGAAGCCTTTGTTCCAGTCGCCATTGATGATTTTGCTTCTTTAGCTATGAAGATATTATTGGATTCTTTAGCTATGAAGTATAAATAATATATTTATTTAAATTATTTTAAATAATTTCATATATTCTATGGCGATCCCGGTTTTTGACTCAGCTTTTATGGCGTTTCGGACTCGGGTCTTGTGGTTTAATGTTGTTGTTTATGTCTTTTCCTCTTCTTACCCTTTGAATTTGGGTTTTTCAATGTCTTGGGCGTGTTTATAACAGGTTGGTTGCTACTTGGTTTAGAACCTTGTTGCCCAGAATTTTGGTCTTTCGCTCGAGTGGGCCTTGTTGCGCTCGAGAGGGCCTTCTTGCGCTCGAGCGGAGTTATCAATTATTCAGTACTTTTGCGTCTACAAAAATACTGTAAAAATGTTTTTCACGCTTGAACGAGTTCAGTGCTCATGTTCTCTAGCGCCGAGCGATCGTCTGAAGTCTGTAAAATACTGGGCGAGTGTATTCTATGCTCGAGCGGGTCTCATTGCACTCGCGTAGGTAGTGCCTTGCAGTTGTGTCTTGGAGCTTAAGTGGCCTTTATTGCGCTCGAGCGGGTCAAATTTATGTCAAACTCTCCGCTCGAGCAGACTGTGCATATATCAGATCGCGAAAGTGATTTCTTAAATCATTTTTTCTGTCCTTTCTCTCTCTAAAACTTTCCAAAACCCTAAGTTGAGAGCCTCTCTCTCTAAAATACTCTCTCTCTCTCTCTCTGTCTCTCTCTGTCTCTATCTCTCTACATTTTGACCTAGATCTAGTGATCTCCTTACCCTCCTTTCTTTGATAAAAAGATTGAGCTCTTCAAGATCTCCATTTTCAACCGAGTAAAAGTTGGTTTCATCACTTTCGAAGTTTAACTCGTGCTTGGCTCTTCTCCCTTGGGCTTCTACACTTGAGGAAGGGATATTCTATTATCCTATATGGGTTTTAACATAGATATTTGTCATTTGGTATAAATTGTGGGATTTGGGAAGTTCTGGTGAAGTTAGGGTTTGAAATTGAAATGCTTGAATGAGGGGTTTTCTAATTTGGGTTCCCTATGGGTATGAGAGGTCTTGAACATGTTATTGCTTGGATATAATTGGTGAAATTGGGTCTTGCGTACCATGTCAGTTAAAGGGAGAAAATGCCCTAATTTGAATTAAATAAATTATTTGTATGATTAATGAAATCAAGTGTGGAAATATGAAATTGGTTTGGAAATTATGAGATTGGGGGAAAATGTGATTAAATGGTGTAGTTGAATTGATAAATCACTCACTTATGGTAAAGTTGATAGATCATCTGTTTGATAGATTTATTTATCTGTTTAGAAATAACTGTTTTAAGCTATCGATGTAGGATAGCCATGATTGTTGTAGAAAATGCATGACGATTAGGTAAATTGAAACAAATCAATTGGGTTATGTCACTGAATATGACGGTTGGATTAACACATTGAATATCTGATTTAATTGGTCATTGTATATGACAGTGTGTTTAAATATATTGTATATGTATCTTGTTTGGGAGGAGATAGGGGATGTACTCTATTGTTTGGGAGAAGATAGGGGATGGACTCCATTGATAATTAAGTTGGTCGGGGTGTCCAGAGTGAAAGTCCCGAAATCTTATATATATTTGGGTGCCGATTCCCTCGGACGTAGTTCCGTAAAATAGCAAGTGAATAGAAGTGTATGAATGATGTTTATGATTGAAGTGTTGATAAATGAGTTGTAGTCTCGTTTCGAATTGTTTGAATAACAATGAGCTATGTAAATGAATTGATTTTGATAAATAAAGGGGAGTGGATTGATTAGGATATCAATGTTGATTTGTAGTGGATTTGGTGTAAGGTGGTTTACAAGTCTTAAACATTTATCGGATGCTAATGTTTTAGTTAATTCTCATATGTTGTATAGCATATCTCTACTGGGCTTTGGCTCACCCTGCTTGGGACACCATTTTTCAGGTACAGGTGATATGCTGCCTCCGAGATCTTAGCTTGGGAGGTTTTGGAGTTAAAGACACCCTTTTGTTATTCGTTTTGATGTTAAATGTAAATTCAAGCCTAGGGCTTTTTATGTATAGAGCTAGGACTCTTTTGTTATAACCAAGTGATGACTGTAACGCCCCCAAAATATAACATCACAGACATGATCCACAATAGCATAAATAATAGTTACATAAATCAGGGTGTAAATAATCCTTTCATTGCATGAAGTAATAATCCAAAAGGGTTTAATATAGTTTAATGCCCTTTGGGTTTACACCTTACCAAGACATACTTGGTTACAACAAAAGAGAGTGTCATAAACTCTATACATATAAAGCCCTCCGCTTGAATAAACATTTAAACACAAAAATAACAAAATATAGCCTCCAGCTCCTAAGTCCTCCCATGCTACGTTCTTGGAGGAAGCATGTCAACTGTACCTGAAAATGGTTTCCCAAGTAGGGTGAGCCAAAGCCCAGTAGAAATAGCCTAACACAATATATGAAGCTTAACTAAGATATGAGTGCCAAGTAATGTTCCACATTCAAAACCAACTCACATTCTATCCATATTCATTTTATACTAATACCCATATCTCAACTTCATTTCCCTCTATTCAATTCATATTAATCGAGTAAATTCTGAGCCAATTCATGAGACAAATACGTTGTTATCTAAACAATCTAAAATGAGGCTACAACTTAGTCATTTACAATTTAATTGAACTATTATTCAAACACTTCAGTTTTGCCATTTTACGGAATTTTCATCAGAGGGAACCGGTACCCTATATGCACATGATTTCAAGATTTTCCATTTTACGGAATTTTCATCTGAGGGAACCAGCACCCATATATGCACATGATTTCAAGATTTGCCATTTTACGGAATTTTCATTCGACGGAACTGGCACCCATACATGCACATGATTTCAAGATTTGTCATTTTACGTTATTTTCATTCAAGGGAACTGGCACCCATATATTCACAAGATTTCGGGACTTTCACCCTGGACACTCCGACTAACTTAATTATAAATGGAGTCCATCCCGTATCTTCTCCCAAACAATGGTACATATGCAATGTATTAAAAACATTGTCATAGACAATGACTATCTATGACACATATTTAGCATCTCAATCATATCATCATATTCAATGAGGTAAATTTAAACGACAAGTTTCAATTCACCTAGTCCACATGCAGTTTCTACAACAATCATGGCTATCCTCCACCGATAGCCCAAAAACAGATTCTTCTAAACAGATATACAATCTTTTAAACATATAATTTATCAAATTTCCATAGGTGAGTGATTTAACAAATCTAACTACACCATTCATTCACACAACCTCCCAATTTCATATTTCTCACACAAATTCCATTGTTTATACCAAATAATCATTTAGCTCATATTAGGGAAAATTTCCCCCTTGTTCCAAATACTAACCCGAAGATCAAATTCATCAATTTTAACATGAAACCACCTCATATGCCAACCCCATGGTCAAATGTACAACAACACATAAAAACCCCTCTTTCATAAATTTGAACCAAACCCTAGGTTTTCTCCAAACATCCCAAATCTCACTACATTCTCACAACGACAAATAACTAGGTTAAAATTCATAACAAAGTGTAGAATATCCCTACCTCAAATGGAGAAGCTCAAAGGAGGTGAAGAGTGAAACTTGAAGATGCTCCAAACTTGAATTTCTTCGGATCAAAATGAAGCCCACACAATGCTCCACCTTTTTAACAAAGGGACTAGGGTAGAGAGACCCTAGAACAAGGTGTATTTGTAGAGATAAAGAGAGTTTAGAGAGAGGAGCTGTCGATCTAGGGTTTTGGAGGAAGAAGAGGTTCAAAAATGGTGTGTTGCATCTCTACTACGAACTGATATATGTGACCTTCGCTCGAGCGAAGGAGTCGTCGCTCGAGTGACCAGACACAATAATGACCTCGCTCGAGCGCAAGAAGCGTTGCTCAAGCGCAAGTATGCTCGCTCGAACGAAGGAACAAATAACAGGTCTCGCTCGAGCTTAAGAAAACTCACTCGATCGAAGAATACTAACCTTCAAGTCCTACAGAGATGCAGATGCACACTTGAGCGCAAGAAGCCTCACTCGAGCGAAGAGACATACCCCACAAGGCTCGCTTGAGTGCAAAGAAGCTTGCTCGAGCAGAAGCTACGTTTGAAAAAGAAACCTGAGGACTCTCAAACCTCGCTCGAGCACAAGAACTCTCGCTTAAGCAAAGAAGCAAATAACCAAGGCTCACTCGAGTGCAAAAAGCCTCGCTTGAGCGAAGAAGCCAAAACCTGGGCAGCAACCCTGTGTACCAACTCACAACCAACCTCTACCAAACTCACCCAACACGACCCAAAACTCAAATACAAAGAGTAAAAGGAAGGGAACAAGACATAGACTACAGTATACAACTATGGAACCCGAGTCCGGAACACAATAAAGGTCGGGGTAAAACGTGGAACGCTATAACCTCCCTCCCTTAAAGAATTTCGCCCCGGAAATTTTGTACAAGTTTCAAAATCATGATGTTTTAATTTTCAAAACGATCACCATTTAACCTTCATCACCATGACCCACCCACCGGTCAATCCATCTCTTCTCAAGAGAACAATTTCACAAAATATAACTCAACATACATTATCAACATGTATTCCTTCGAAAGTTAACTAATTTCAACACATACATCTCATGTTTTCCAAGACATAGTCAATGTTTATAACATATTTGCATTTCCAAAACACATTCAACATATACAATGTTTAAACTATACCCTTATTTCCGAGACATATTCAACATTTACAATGTTTTACAATCCAAAACATATACAATGTTTTTATAGTTCTTCAATAACACAAAATGCCAACATACATTCAAACATCAATAAATAAGTCTGGATATTTCTCTCGAACTTCCAATTCACGCTCCCACGTTGCTTCCTCAACCCCGTGATGTTTTCACAACACCTTAATTAATGAAAAAGTCCTGCTTCATAAGACTCGATAACAATAATAATAGTAATGACAACTTCAACAACTACAGCGTTCTAAGACATCCACCACGTCTCGACTACCGACAATACCCAAACCAGCATTGAGTGCTTAACACTCTAACATAGGAGACACGAAACCATTCACATATAAGGCTTTCGGTCGACTCTCATAGAACGAGAACGCAAAATAAAGCACGAATAATCATTAATCTTACGGCATATCAATGCCCAACAATTTCAAATCCTTGCCAAAAGACACATAATATGTAACCAGCAACTCAGGCTAGATCAAAATTTGACTTCTTATAAGATATTTCGTCCAGGTTAAAGAAATTGTTTTACTTATCCCATTTGTTTCAAAAAAAAAATAATAATAATTTCAATTTTCCTCAAAAAGGTGTTCAGACTCACACCGTCACAATTTAAACACCACATTAACAACTGGTCACAACAAAGCTTAGAGATTTTCAAATTATTTTCCCGAAAACAGAAATCACGATTTCACGTTTCGACCTAAAACCGTTTTAGTTTATGAAGAGCATCCAATTTTGGTCTTCCTCTAAATTATTCATCAACATTCCTCCAGTGAATCACAACATAGTCATCCAACAAAACCTGACACACTCATGGTGATGACACAATACCCAAAACAAACTTCCATGTTGAGGACCCTTATAGATTTTGAAATGCCAACAACGCAACAACACAAGGGAATAGATTGCACGCCCACTAATCACATAATGGCACCAAGTGCTTATAAGGCCGAAGCTCCCAACTGAAATTCCAAACCAATTACTATAACTCAAAATAACCTTCCAATTGTCCATATGAAAGTTACATTCCACATCAAGACACCGTTTTAATTACACAACCCACAGTTTCGAATTATCCCCGAAGTGGCTATATATTAACCAACCTAAGTATTAACCAATCAACTATCCAACATTATTCACCCGCTCTAGTCCCCGAACACCAACATACCATTTAACTTCTCCCAACTTTGTATCTATACCAACTTTTGTCTGACCATACCAACTCCAAAATAGAGTTCCATACACAACCTCTCAGGTCTAATAAATCACATCAGATTCTTCAAGGTTAACCCACGGTACTTTGATTTCCCATTCACCCTTCACACGTATGCCTAAGTGGCACGTGCATCCTCGCTTCACATTTGTGTCTTGATTGAACTTTTCCAGTCAAGCATAATATACCATCTCAAGTCAACGCACAAACCTGTGCCTTACACCATGTACACAAGGACTGAAGAAATCGAAACATCTCTGACAAAGTGCATCACTCACTCTACACAACCTTACTGCCTCACTCGGAGTTCCACCACCCAAACTGGACGACAAACACCCACACTGAAGTGACCCAGCACGGTCAAATATTAAACTACTCAATCCAATCATTAACCACACACCATACTAGCAAGGGCTTACTATGTTACAACACCATCATTACTACGTAACCACTCGAACCAAACACAAGAAAACATAACATCTCCATCCCTCAGTGACCAGTAAGGTCAACTCTTTAATCCACATTCTCCCCATCACTCAATACCCTAGTACAACCAAACACTAAATCTCATAGTCCACTTGCCATCTGTTGATACTTATAGGACAATTACCCTAAATCGAGCCCTGAGCACACACACGAGACCTACAAGCTTTTCAAAGTCTTACCATCCCAACTCTATAGAAGAACAAATGAAGTTCTCAACACACTCACTGACATTCTAAACCCCAATTCAAAACACCAAATCACTGTAACTTTACACATAGGTCACACACTAACTATAGGCTATACACCCGACAAATCCTTCTAACAACATCTCTTAATTTATTCTGAATTGAGGTACACACCCCTTACACCCAAATATAATAGGGAATCCTAGAACTTAGGAAACGCCCGCTATACCACTGTTCGAAATATAATACTAGCTACTCCAAGCACACCACCCATCGAAGTCAGCAACCACTACTACGATAAAGGACTAACGTCTCTATACAAGAAACAACCAACCTGATAATAAAGAGATTTGCTATTATAACCTGCCTTTAGAGTACAAATCTATACCCAACAAAACTATACACAATTCACTCTTTGAAGACAACGCGTTGTACGTATAAAACCTAGTGTCAATCGCACACTTCACATCCTCTCGGGGAGTTCTCACGACCGTAGACCAAACTTTCTACCACGTACATAAGATCAAATAAGTAACGCTCATGAAATTCCGCACACCTGGCAAGTATAACTGTTCTTGCCCCATGGTAATCCAAACCAAAACACATATTCCTCAACAACTCTTTTTAATTTTCAAAATATGGCTCGTTGACCATCACATTTCCAAACCAAGTCACAACTGTATATATACATCAATACAAAAAAAATTCGATCCCACAACAACTTGTTATATTAATAAAACTTTAGAGTCATCACATGCTTCGATCTGCCCAATCCATGGAAATAAACAAGCAAGGGTACATACGTATAAATGAGCAATTTTGATGTTTCAACATTCCCAAAACACATTGGTTACACAACAGAACCTAGTAATTACAAAACGATAATTCACCGGTTACAAAACAGAATAGTCAAAACAACACCATTCCTGTAGTACTACCACCACTACCGTCCTTCACTGGACCACTAAAGTCAGCTACTCTCGAGCCTAGAATACCCTAAGAGCTCACAAGCTACAGGTAGGAACTATTGATGTGTCCAAACTGGCCACACTTGGAACAAATGCATAATTCCCCACTAGCAGTCTGAGAACTCGACTCTCCTGAGGCCCTTGAAATCTGGCCTGCTTGTTTCTCATAACAATATTGCCCTTGCTTAGGCGAATAAGGTCGAACCCGACTAGGTTGCAAACTCCCAAAGAAGCCCCCGGTTGGGTGCATAAATGTTTAAGATGACCCAACTGATTACAACCGTAGCATGGAAGTGGTTTTTGAATATGTGACTGGTTTAAAGTCTGAACTGGTGAGGATCCCAATGACTACTTACCCATCGAGCACTCGATTGTTCCAACCCTTGGCTGACTAGATGATCCCGGTGGTACAACTACTTGTTGGACTACCAACCCTACCCTCTTCCTCTGTGGGCAAGCTGGAGACTTGTGGCCTAGCTAATCATATTAGAAACAAGTGAAATCCCTTTGCTTACCCTTCTTCGAACCCAAACTCGGCACTAGAAAGGTATAGCTAGACTGAGCTCTCTGTTGTGGGTTAAAACTCATCTGCCTCTTAAAAGGCCTACCAACGCATGAAGTTCTGAGGAGTTCGAAATGGCCTCCTCCCTACTCGACCGTGACTAGTACCGCCGCCTCTACATGAGCCGCAACTTCAACAAGCACACTATAACTTCTATGCCAAGACACGCAATCCTTTCACGGATGTCGCCATAGCCTACTGAACTTCAAACAACGCAGCCTCGCCCACCAACTTCGGAGCAAATCTCGATAGGTTAGCAAACCATGCTTCAAACTGTACCATAGGTGTAGTACCTTCGCCCCACTCCACAAACTGTTTTTGCAACTCTTCCCATGTGGAAGGAGGGAAATTGTTACCTTCTCGTCTAGACATCCTAATAAGGGTAACCCAGAGAGATTAGCACATTCACAAATGCGTCAAAGCTAACTTATTCGCATCCTAACACACTGGACAATAATAAATCACTCCACATAAGTACATAATCACATAACCATATACAAATTTTCATTTCTGGATAATGACTGTCCCGCGGCGTTGCTAGAGTTCTGGTTAGAAATGGCAGTGATCAAGTGCCTTTCCAACAGGACCCCCAAGAACCCATGGACTCGGCCAGCATCCTAGAAATTAAATCTCATACCGATATAATCATACAAGCATGTTATCATATAAGCACATAACATCATACATAAGTCTCTAACAAGCAAGACAAACCCATTGTGGTACTAACCACTTCCCACGTACCCAAAGTATTCAAACCCGGTACGCTCTGATACCAAGTTGTAACGCCCCCAAAATATAACATCATAGACAAGATCCACAACAGCATAAATAATAGTTACATAAATCAAAGTGTAAATAATCCTTTCATTACATGAAGTAATAATACAAAAGGGTTTAACATAAGCGAATGCCCTACGAGCTTACATCTTTCCAAGACATACTTGGTTACAACAAAAGAGAGTGTCATAAACTCTATACATATAAAGCCCTCCGCTTGAATAAACATTTAAACACGAAAATAACAAAATATAGCCTCCAGCTCCTAAGTCCTCCCATGCTACATTCTTGGAGGGAGCATGTCAACTGTATCTCAAAAAGGTTTTCCAAGTAGGGTGAGCCAAAGCCCAGTAGAAATAGCCTAACACAATATATGAAGATTAACTAAGATATAAGTGCCAAGTAAATGTTCCACATTCACAACTTACTCACATTCTATCCATATTCATTTTATACTAATATCCATATCTCAACTTCATTTCTCTCTATTCAATTCATATTAATCCAATAAATTCCGAGCCAATTCAAGAAACAAATACATTGTCATCTAAACAATCTAAAATGAGGCTACAACTCAGTGATTTACAATTTAATTCAACTATTATTCAAACACTTCAATTTTGCCATTTTTCGAAATTTTCATCCGAGGGAACCGGCACCCATATATGCACAAGATTTCGGGACTTTCACCTTGGACACTCCGGCTAACTTAATTATAAATGGAGTCCATCCCGTATCTCCTCCCAAACAATGGTACATATGTAATGTATTAAAAACATCGTCATATACAATGACTATCTATGGCACATATTCAACATCTCAATCATATCATCATATTCAATGAGGTAAATTTAAACGACAAGTTTCAATTCACCTAGTCCATATGCAGTTTCTACAACAATCATGGCTATCCCCCACTGATAGCCCAAAACAGATTCTTCAAAACAGATATACAATTTTTTAAACATATAATTTATCAAATTTCCATAGGTGAGTGATTTAACAAATCTAACTACACCATTCATTCACACAACCTCCCAATTTCATATTTCTCACACAAATTCCATTATTTATACCAAATAATCATTTAGCTCATATTAGGGCAAATTTCCCCCTTATTCCAAATACTAACCCGAAGATCAAATTCATCAATTTTAACACGAAACCACCTCATATTCCAACCCCATGGTCAAATGTACAACAACACATAAAAATCCCTCTTTCATAAATTTGAACCAAACCCTAGGTTTTCTCCAAACATCCCAAATCTCACTACATTCTCACAACGACAAATAACTAGGTTAAAATTCATAACAAAGTGTAGAATATCCCTACCTCAAATGAAGAAGCTCAAAGGAGGTGAAAATTGAAACTTGAAGATGCTCCAAACTTGAATTTCTTCGGATCAAAATGAAGCCCACACAATGCTCCACCTTTTTAACAAAGGGACTAGGGTAGAGAGACTCTAGAACAAGGTGTATTTGTAGAGAGAGAGAGAGAGAGAGTTTAGAGAGAGGAGTTGTCGATCTAGGGTTTTGGAGGAAGAAGAGGTTCAAAAATGGTGTGTTTCATCTCTGCTATGAACTGATATATGTGACCTTCGCTCGAGCGAAGGAGTCGTCGCTTGAGTGACCAGACACAACAATGACCTCGCTCGAGCGCAAGAAGCGTCGTTCGAGTGTAGAATGCAAGGCTTTAGGTCTGCCACAACGCAGACACACGCTCGAGCGCAAGTATGCTCGCTTGAGCGAAGGAACAAATAACACAAGTCTCGCTTGAGCAAAGAATACTAACTTTCAGGTCCTACAGAGATGTAGACGCACGCTTGAGCGCAAGAAGCCTCACTCGAGTGAAGAGACATACCCCACAAGGCTCGCTCGAGCGCAAGGAAGCTCGCTCGAGCGGAAGCGGTGTCTAAAAAAGAAACCTGAGGACTCTCAAACCTCGCTCGAGCGCAAGAACTCTTGCTCGAGCGAAGAAGCAAATACCCAAGGCACGCTTGAGTGTAAAAATCCTCGCTCAAGCGAAGAAGCCAAAACCTGGGCAGCAACTCTATGTACCAACTCACAACCAACCTGTACCAAACTCACCCAACACGACCCAAAACTCAAATACAAAGAGTAAAATGAAGGAAACAAGACATAGACCATAGTATACAACTACGGAACCCGAGTCTGGAACACAATAAAGGTCGGGGTAAAACATGGATCGCTATAATGACTTGGAAAGTTGTAAGCCTGTAGGGCATTCATTTTGTTGCGATAATGTAATATCCATTGTAATACAAACTCTGATGAATGAAAAAATGATATTTCTATTATGCTTTATGGATTTATTGCATGGTTTGATTATGTTTTATTTTGAGGACGTTACATATTCAATTTCTTATATGAATAAACTAGCATATCACCCATGTTATGCACGAGTTGTATTTACAATTATCTATATATGTGAATTGTGATTTTTAAATATCTTCTTTTTTATTATTTTTTTATATTTTATTAAAGTTTAATATTTTGATAATAATCATATGTGTTGAACTTTTCAAGGAATTAAATGTCTTCTTTTTTTATATTATATTAAAGTTTAATATTTTGATAATAATCACATGTGTTTGACTTTTTAAGGAATTTTATTTACGCTTGTTCTTAATCCATTAAAGTGTTATTATGAGGGATAATAATCATATGTGTTCAGACTTTTCAAGGAATTAATATGTGTTGGACTTTTCAAGGAATTTTTTTATGCTTGTTCTTAATGCATTAAAGTGTTATTATGAGAGTAAGGCTTGGGGGTTGGGAGAAGTGAATAAATGGTAAGGTCTTTTTCAAAAAAAAATCAAAAAAATAAGGAAATTTAGATTGGGATATTGGAGCTCCCACAAGTATAGCGATCCCGGTTTTCCACGTCATATATTGTATTCTGAACTTAGGTTCCGTAGTGGTTGGTTGTTGTCTATATCTTGTTTCCATCCTTTAATTCCTTGTATTTGAGTTTTGGGATGTGTTGGGTAAGTTTGGAACAAGTTGGTTGTGAGTTGAAACAAATGGTTGCTGTCTAGAATTTGGCATCTTCGCTCGAGCGAGGCTTTTTGCACTCGAGCGAGCCTTGGGTTTTTGCTTCTTTGCTTGAGCGAAGGTTCTTGCGCTCGAGCGAGCTTTCTTTGATGTGTCTCTTGGCTCGAGCTAGCACTTTTATGCTCGAGCATGCGTCTGCGTCCAGATTGGACCTGAAGGTTGGTAATCTTCGCTCGAGCGAGCGAGCTATATGTTTTGTGTTTCTTCGCTCGAGCGAGAACTCTTGCGCTCGAGCGTACTTTTGGGTTATGCGGACTGAAGCGCAGATTGTTCGCTCGAGCGACGCTTTTTGCGCTCGAGCGAGGTTCTTTTGTGTCTAGTCGCTCGAGTGACCACTTCTTCACTTAAGTGGGCCTCGAATATATCAGTTGGCAACAATGTGTTATACATCACTTTTTCATCATCTCTTTCATCCAAACCCTAGATCCAACTCTCTCTCTCTCTATACACTCCTCTCTACAAATACACTTGATTTGGAGTGTCTTTACCTTAATCCCTTTGTAAAATGGGTAGAGCTTTGCGTGGGCTACATTTTGAACCGAAAAAGTTGGGATTTGGAGCATCTTGAGTTTCATCCTTCTACTCTTTTGAGTCTTTCCATTTGAGGTAGGGATAATCTACTCCTTCTTATGAGTTTTAACATAAACATTTGTCATTTTGTATAAATGGTGAGATTTGGTAATTTGGGAAGTTAGGGTTTGAGACTTGAAATATTTAAAAGAAGGGTTTTGTGTTTTAAGTTCCATGTGCATATGAGGTCTTGAAAATAGAGATTTGTGGGTTTAATTGGTGAAATTTGGTCTTAGGATCAATGTTTGGGAAAAATGGAAAAATGCCCTAATTGAATTTAAATAATTAATTTGTATAATTAATTTGGTGATTGTGAGGAATACGAAATTGATTTGAAAATCATGAAATTGGATGGAATTGGGACTAGTTGGTGTAGTTGGATTGATGAATCACTCACTGATGGAAAATGTAATAAATTATCTGTTGATGGAATTATTTATCTGTTTAGAGATAACTTCTTTGGGCTATCGGTGGAGGATAGTCTTGATTATTGCAAACACTTCATGATGATTAGGTAAATCGAAACCAATTAATTAAATTATGTCATTGAATATGACAGTTGGAATAACACATTGAATATGTGCACTAATTGATCATTGTATATAATGAAGTGTTTAAATACATTGCATATGTATATTTGTTTGGGAGGAGAAAGGGGATGTACTCCATTGTGTGGGAGGAGATAGGGGATGTACTCTACTGTTTGGGAGGAGATAGGAAATGGACTCCATTGATAATTAAGTTAGCCGGAGTGTCCAGGGTGAAAGTCCCGAAATCTTATATACGTTCGAATAACGTTGATGATTGAAGTGTTGATAATATGAGTTGTAGTCGTATTTTGAATTGTCGACGAATTGAAATGTTGTTATTTTTATGAGTTGCAGTCTCATTTTGAATTGTTGATGAATTGAAGTGTTGTTATTTTTATGAGTTGTAGCCTCATTTGAATTGCTCGGATAAAGGAGTCATGTTGATAAAGTGAGTTGGAAATAGAAATGAAACCGGGTAGAAAGATGAATACTATGTTGATGGGTTATAGAAATGATGTTAATCGATGTACATGTGTTAAACATTTATCAGATGCTAATGTTTTAGTTATTTCTCATCTTTGGTTTAGCATATCTCTACTGGGCTTTGGCTTACCCTATTTGGGACACCATTTTCAGGTACAGGTAACATGCCGCCCCCAAGGACGTAGCTTGGGAGGTTTAGAGGCTGAAGGCTTATTTTTTTGTTGTTACCTTTTTGTATTACATGTAATCCAGGCCAAGGGCTTAATATGTAAAGAGTTAGAACTCTCTTTTGTGGTAACCAAGTGTTGACTTGGAAAGTTTGTAAGCCCGTAGGACATCTACTTTTGTTGTCAACATGTAATACTTTTTGTAAAAAATACTCTGATGAATGAATATATTTCTATTTTCCTATGTCTATGAATGACTGGTTTATGCATTTAATTTGAGGGCGTGACAACAAGGCTTGGGGGTTAGAAACCCCTTTTTCCTTAATATATATATATAGATAAATCATAGAATAGATCAGTATTTAAAACTTATATATTATGGGATAAATTATTATAATTTTAAATTTAAATTAATGGAATGCTCTCAATATTTAGTGGCCCTTAAATTTGAATTTTGAAATGGATTAGTATATTTTCTATTTTTTATTTTATATATTTGATATGCTTTCCATTTGAAAGTCATAAATCTAGAGATATTGAATATTTTTAAACAAAATAAAAAAAAATGAGAAAAAAAGAATTACAACTTTCAACCTTAATGAAATGACAATATTTTGCAATTATAATAGTATATAGATATATAGCTAAATCATAGAATAGATCATTATTTAAAACTTATATATTATGGAATAAATCAGTATAGTTTTAAATTTAAATTAATGGAATGCTTTCCATATTTAGTGCCCTTAAATTTGAATTCTGAAATGGATTGGTGTACTTTCTATTTTATATATATATATATATATATGAGATATACTTTCCATTTGAAAGTCATAAATTTGGAGATATTAAATATATATATATACATATATATGATATACTTTCCATTTGAAAGTC
This sequence comes from Camellia lanceoleosa, assembly GCA_025200525.1. Taxonomy (NCBI): domain Eukaryota; kingdom Viridiplantae; phylum Streptophyta; class Magnoliopsida; order Ericales; family Theaceae; genus Camellia; species Camellia lanceoleosa. Next base: position 55,646,835 of record CM045766.1, read on the forward strand.
ATAAATTTAGAGATATTAAATATATACATTTGCTTGAATGAGAGCTATAGATGATTTTTTTTAATTATTTAAAATAAAAAAAATTAGAAATTTTAGTTTGAGATATGAGAGCCCCACAAGACTTTTGATTACAAACCCCTTTTTACTTATATAATAGATAGATAGATAGATAGATTTAATAAAAAATTATATCTGTTTTAGATATTTTTTTTAATATACAATTTTGTTTTTTTAGATTTTTTATAAAAATAATTTAGCAATCTCATCACTAACCATAGTATATAGAGAAGTTGGAAATGGTGTAGCAATAGATATGAGAGAAGTCAAAAAGACTTGTGAGTTGGAAAAAGTCAATAAATGCTAAGTTTTGTTTTTTTAAATCAAAAAATTAAAAAATTAAGATTGGGATATTGGAGCTCTCACAAAACTTGTGGATTGGAAACCCCATTTTCCATATATAATATATTAGCCTATCACCCGTGCTATGTACGGGATAATTATAGACATTTATATTTGTTTAAGATTTTTTTTAATATATAAATTATGCTTTTACGATTTTTTATAAAAATAATTTAACAATCTTATCACTAACCATAGCGTATGGGAGAAGTTGAAAAGGGTACTATAGTAATTATACACGGATTGTATCTATAATTATTTGTATAAGGGAATTTTAAATGCTGATCAAGAAATTGTATCAAAAAATGTAGGCATGTGGAAAGACATGTGAATTGAAAAAAGTTAATAAATGTTGATCAGAGAATTTTGACCAAATCAATAAATGCTGAGTTTTTTTTTTTTAATAAAAAATTTAGAAAATTCAGATTGGGATATTGAAACACCCACAGGCCTTGGGGGTTAAAAACCCCATTTTGCTTAATATATAGTATAGATATAGATATAGATATAGATAATATAATATAGATAGATAGATGTGTTGAAATTTTCAAGGTATTTTGTTTACAACAATGATTCATCCCACTAATTTGGAAGCACTAATTGACCACTAATGAGGTGGAAATTCAAAAAAAAAAAAAAACACAAGAGCAAAACATCCCATCATGTGGGACCCACACCACTTTAGAGCTATTAGTGCTCCTCTTTTTAGTGGTCTCACTCATTTTTCTTTTGTTTATGCTGGTCTTTAATGCATTAAAGTTTAATTATGAGGGAGTTTTGACAAAATCTCCCAAAAGGCATGGGGATTGGGAGAAATTAATAAATGCTGAGTTTTTTTTTTTTTTTAAATCAAAAAATTAGAAAATTAGGATTGGAATATTGGAGCTCCCACAAGCCTTGGGAGTTAAAAATCCCTTTTTGCTTAATATATAGTATAGATACTAGTACATCATCCGTGCTATACACTGATTATGTTTACAATTATCTATATATGTGAATTGTGATTTTTAAATTTTTTTTTAAATGTCTTCTTTTTTTCCTTTTTATATTATATTAAAGTTTAACATTTTGATAATAATCATATGTATTGGACTTTTCAAGAAATTAAATGTCTTTTTTTTTTATTATATTATATTAAAGTTTAATATTTTAATAATAATCATATGTGTTGGACTTTTCAATAAAATTTTTTTATGCTTGTTCTTAATGCATTAAAGTGTTATTATGAGGGATAATAATCATATGTGTTGGGACTTTTCAAGGAATTTATATGTGTTGGATTTCAATTTTTTTTTTTTTTATGCTTGTTCTTAATGCATTAAAGTGTTATTATGAGGGTAAGACTTGGGAGTTGAGAGAAGTTAATAAATGCTAAGAAATTTTTTTTTTTAAATCAAAAAATCAGGAAATTTAGATTGGGAGATTAGAGCTCCCACAAAGCTTGGGGTTAAAAACCCCCCTTTTGCTTAATATATAGTATAGATAAATATAGAATAGACAAATAGATGGATAGATACTAGTGGTAACCTATGCTTAAAAAAAATTATTATAAATATATTGAACTAATTTAATATTTTATTTTATGAAATACATGAAATTTATAAATTAATTTTTATGTTTATAACTTTTTAAATTATTAGTTTAAATTTTTTTTAAATATGTATATATATCTATTTAGTGCAATTTTTATAATTTGTAATAAAAAAAGAAGAAGAAATAAACCTAATTAAAGGAGGTTACATTAGTTATGATATACCTCTTCTTGATATGAAAATATACCAATTTAAAAGTTATAATTAAGACTAATATACAATTTTATTATTAAATATGAAGTGAAGTGATATTTAACAATAATTGATATGATATTTCTGTTATTAATCTAATAACTTAAGTTAGATTTCTTTTGGTTTTAATTTTACTAGCATATCACCCGTGCTATGCACGGGTTGTATTTACAATTATCTGTATATATGAAATATGATTTTTCGATGTCTTTTTTTTTTTTTTTTTAAGTGTATTTTTTGATAATAATCATATGTGTTGGACTTTTCAAGGAATTTTTTTTTTAATGCTTATTCTTAATGCATTAAAGTGTTATTATGATGGATAATAATCATATGTGTTGGGACTTTTCAAGAAATTAATATGTTGGACTTTTTAAGGAATTTTTTTTATACTTGTTCTTAACGCATTAAAGTGTTATTATGAGGGTAATGCTTGGGGGTTGGGAGAAGTTAATAAATGCTAAGGTTTTTTTTTTTTTTTTAAATCAAAAAATCAAGAAATTTAAATTGGGATATTGGAGCTCCCACAAGACTTGGGGGTTAGAAACCCCTTTTTCCTTAATATATATATATATACATATACATACATACAATAAAATAGTAACATATCAATACCAAACCCGACCATATTCTATGTTGACCTGCATTAGAAACCCACACCAGATGGGTAACATCACTAATCCCCTAAATCACTACACACAATCCCTCATAAAAAATTGAAAATAACACTATACCATAACCAAGTCACCACAACATGAATAAAAAATTAAAACCAAAATCACACCTAAAGGTAAAAAAGTAAACTCCAAAACTCCCAAATTCAACCAAAACAACATACCATAAATAATTTTCTAAAATGGAATGGAATTTTTGAATAATTGGTTTAGAAGAAAACATCTAAAACTAAATGAAGTAACATTTTATGAAATAAAATTTTTGAATAAATTTTCCAAATAAGAACATATAAAAAATAAAAAGTTAATTTTTAAAAAATTGAATTCTAATATTTCTTGGAAGCACAGCGCATAACTGTAGACGCGCCCTTAGGCCTCACTCTACAGTTCGAGCTCCCCTGTTTTGTTTGTTGTTGTTGCGGTTCTTAATCTGAACCAAAGAGTCCAACTCTGGCAAATCGTTTGAGAAAACAGATTTTTGAAAAGTAGTGCCAAACATGGACTGCTTTGCCAGATACAGAGTCGCCACCTAAATATTTTTAAAATGGGAAATGTAGGAAACCCTGACTCAGTGCCGAAGGCCACGTGTCCGTCATCACCAAAGTTGTCTTGGCTCGAGAGCTTGGGTACGATCGGGGAAGGTCAGCTATGAGCACCCCCTTTCGCCCGGTCCGAAGACCGGCCTCTACTAACCGTGATATCCGTTTTTGAAAACATTACGTGTTCTTATTCCGATTATTAGCTTAGAATTACTATGTTATGCGCATAGCGAACAAGTATAGACTAGATCGCCTAATTTGGAAATAAGCATTGCATATCCGTTTGTTTTGAAAATAGTTTTGAAATTGCTACTCGCGAGTAGGCTAAAATACAGATTTCAACGAGTTATTCCAACTCAAACAATCCAACCTTCACCCACAGGCATTCAGGCAGTTTATAACACGTAAGCAATTAGCCTCATGGTAATCATGCTGTTATGGCAACACTCACACGCATGCGGTATGCTAAAGCATAAATGCTTACCGAGTACTCCAAGCCAAAACAGAAACTAGTTAGCAAACATGCATGGTCCTAGTTCATGTTAAGTGGCTAATGCAACACAAGCAAAGATGTAATCTAGACAGGCTCGGTTGTCCTAAACATGGCATATGGAATGTTGCAAGTAACACGTATTCAATTTGAAAATTGAAATACAATGCAGTTAGCATGATGTACCGAGCCCGGTGCATGTAAACAAATGCATGGATGCACGCATGCATTGCATAAGGTATGCTAAAATAAATATGCCCTAATCTACCATCATAAGCAGGTAAATAAAAGGGAAGAAAGAAGTGGGGTTGGAAGGCATACACACACTCACCCACACTTATTACAAATTTGCTCTCACTTGGAGAGACCGAAAGAATATACAAACCAAATAAATAATACTAAATTACTTATTACAAAACTTCTAATCTGATTAAATTAAATACAAAGCTCAGATGGCCGCAGCCCTGCCTTGGAATGCGTGTGATGATGCATGCTCGAGTCCGTCTTGCCCGAAAAACCCGTACCATGCCACTACTGCCTATGTTTACACTGCCATGCCTCTCCAAAGACTGCCAAAGTCCTGGGACATGTTCCTTGTATACTGTAAAGTACCATCGGCTGAGGAAAATGGCCACCGGCCCTGGTAAAAGTCCACCGGCTGCGGATGAAGCTATCGGCCATTCATCAATGGCCGGTCGGCACTAAACGTTGCCGGTCGGCAAAAACTTCCTGCAGAAGACAGTTTTGACAAAGAGACGTAGTGTAGTGCATAGAATTTCAAGCACATGTGTGCACCAACACATCCCTTATCATGTTTGTGACTCAAAGGGACATGGTTCTCAATTCTCGGACCACCAATCGTGCATTTCAATGCGTGATGGCCCAAGAAACCAAGTATGCACTTTGATTTCAAATGAGATGCACATCAAACAAACAAGTGAAACCCAACATCTATCATACTCAATTCAAGAGGCAAGGTATGTATGCTCATGCAATGCAACCTAGGCATGTTAACTAAGTATGCAACATGGGCATGCAAGCAAGTAATGCACAATGCATGTTAGGCACACAACCTAAGCGAGCAAGCATGCAAGATATGGAATAACAATGGGAGTAACAAGCATACAAAATGTGATCTAAGCATACAAGTATGCAAGGCATGCATCATGTTAAGCAACCTAAACATACAACAACACACAAGGTAAGCATGCATCAACATGTAAAGGATGGTCTTACACTAACTTGGACAGCTCTCTACTAGGTCCAAAACAGTGGCCATAATGATGCAAGTGAGGCAACAAAATACATGGAATGCATGCACAATGCATTAACCAAGCTTAAGGCACAAAAATGCAACTCTACCAAAGCATGGCAAGGGATACAAGATGGCATATAAGCATGTGAATTTCAGTACCAAAATATGATGCTAAACAGCCCTGAAACATGGAGATATGGCACCCGATGCATGAGATGAACCCCGAAATGCAAAACTAGGCACATGGAATGACTTACAGCTATACAAAGCATGCATTATTGGACTATGAAGCATGAAGACAGAATCTTGGCAGTCCCAAAACATGGATTTTTCCAGTTCTAAGCATGGCCAAAAAGTGCTAACAAGATGGAATAAATTAGCATGCGAATTTGACTAGCTAACATGGTTTACATGGCAAGTGTATGATGCACATGGAATCTGACCAAACCATCAAAAATCAGTGAATAAATCATGCCAAAACATGCTCAAATAACCACTGAAATGAAGCCAACACATGCAAAAATGATGAGCTCCTTTAGAGGGCTATACAAGAGGTTATTAAGCACATACATGATGGACATTCAACAAGGCCAAACCAGCTCTGGAAATGGCCTATAGGGGTCCTAAAACCCACTAAAAAATTCTTGATCTGATCTCAAGAGGTGTGCAAATATAGGCTCCTTTGTAAGGCCAAAAATACAAGCAAACAAGACAACAAGGAGAGGGGATGGCCCTCTCCTTCTTAGGACCTCAAAACACCACCCCCACCACTGAAATCCCTCAAGATTTCAGTGGTGGGAGGGCCAATACAAGGTGGTCCCGAAGCTTACAAAAAATGCACAAATAAGAGGCCAAACAAGACCTAAGAGGGGGTAAACGACCCCAAACACAAAAGTGTCCTTAATGAAGTATCATAAACACAAAAATAACAGAACTTTTTTATGTTATACACAAAGCTCAAAACCGCAAGCAAGATGGGCTAAAATTTGGTGCAAAAACGGGAAATAAAAGAGGGTTAGATGCTCACCCTTGTAGACCAACGTGGACAGCAGTCTTTGGTCCCAAAAATCAGTTCCTTAGCCTCTGAAAATGGCCTCCAAGAAGCTTAGATGGATGATGGAGAGGTGTGGTTGAGAGGTGGTGTGCAAAGGGGCCAAGAACTATGGACTTTGGAGCTTGGAATGTAGAGATATGGAGGGAAGTGTATGGTTTTTGCCTTAGACAAATTTCTTGGAACCTCTTGAATGGAAGGAGAGGCTTTCTATTTATAGAGAAGATGGAGGTTTGAAGCTTCTAAGAGAAGCTAAGCAAAAAAAGGGTCAAGGGGGTCAAGCTTCTCTTAGAAGCTTGGAGCAAAAGGGCCAAGAAGGCCAAGCTTCTTGGAGAAGCTAGACAAAAGAGCCAAGCTTCTTGGAGAAGCTAGGCAAAAGGTTCAAGAGGTGCAAGCTTCTCTTGGAAGCTAGAAAGGTGCAAGCTTCTTCAAGAAGCTAACAAGGTTCAAGCTTCTTGGAGAAGCTAAAAAGGTCAAGCTTCTTGGAGAAGCTAACAAGGTCAAGCTTCTTAGAGAAGCTAAAATGGTTCAAGCTTCTTAGAGAAGCTAAAAAGGGTCAAGCTTCTTGGAGAGGCTAAACCAAGAGTTCAAAAGGGTCAAGCTTCCTCAAGAAGCTAAAACAGGAGATTCAAAAGGTTCAAACTCCCCTCAAGAAGAGGTCTTGGCCAACCAAATAGGTCATTGGCACAATAAAGTGCCGGTCGGCTAAACATAATGCCGACCGGCCATTATTTTTAAGAGACAATGGCCGGTGGCAAACATGTGTAGCCGGTGATGATAGGGGAGGGCCGATGAGGTGTGAGGATGGCCAAAAAGCCATTCCCTACCCTTCAAGGCAAAAACACAGGTGTTTGGTGCCAAAACTGAACACGAAGCAGTTGAGTCAAGAGGTCCTGAGGCGAGGCATGTTGCCAAGGCCTCCGGGAACTCGAGACGAACACAAACATGGATAATCACCGAGTGTTCAAACGGTGACGTCCAAGTCTTGAGGACCGTCAAAAATAGGGTGTCTACAGTTGCCCCTCTTTGACAGAACTCGGAAGTCATAACAATGACGGGAGTGAATGTCAAAGCCCAGAGACGACCCATTTTTGACAAGGCCGAAGACTTGGACAAACAAACAAAACACAAATAAATGGTTGTGCCCGCAGGCTGCCTACGTATCCCTTTGCAAGGAATCAAACCAGCGTGGTTCAGGGGCAGGATGCAAAGTGATGCACAATGCAAGTGCATAACTTATAATCATGCAAAGAGAGTTGTGATGAAGCAATTATGCAAAATAAATGCAACATTTTAAGTGAATGCTATGCAAGCAAGTAAACGTGAACCAACCTATATCTCATGCAGAAAAGATGTAAGAGAATTATGCAATTCTCACGAACATGTGCGTTAGATACACAAAAGTGAACGAAGTGTGACGGATACACTAAGTGGACAAACATGTGTGATGGATACACCAAAGTGAAGAGAGTGTGATGGATACACTATATGAATAAAGTGTGATTGATACACAAGGTGAGTGCAGTGTGATGGATACACTGTATGAAGCAAAGTGTGATGGATACACAAGATGAGCATAGTGTGATAGATGCATAAAGAGAAAGTGTGTGATTGATACACAAAGCGAGCGTGTGATTGATACACAAAGTGAAAGTGTGTGATTGATACACAAAGCGAGCGTGTGATTGATACACAAAGTAAGCATAGTGTGACAAATACACAAAGCGAAACGAGTGTGATGGATACACTAAGCAAATATGTGATAGATATACTAAGCGAATGTGTGTGATGGATACACAAAGGGGGCATGTGTGATTGATACACAAAGCGAGCGCGCGTGATAGATACAAAGCGAGTGTGTGATAGATACACTATATGAACGAAGTGTGATTGATACACTAAATGAATGAAGTGAGCAAAGCGTGATGGATACACAAAAGGCAAACACAAAGTGTGATAGATGCACTAAGTGAACAAGTGTGATGGATACACAAAAGGCAAACACAAAGTGTGATAGATGCACTAAGTGAACAAGTGTGATGGATACACAATACAGCCACACCCGTGCATGGGGGGCAGGGTCCGTGCATTCTAGCTGGCACAACTAGCATGCATTATTCCTAAAAAAGACAAAAAAGTGGTATCGGCCAGAAAGGAGACAGATGGTCGGCCGACCACACCAAATGCCGACCGGCCAATGGTATATTTCACCAATGGCCAGTAGCAAGAAGACAAGGCCGGTGGGTGTCAGGGGTAGCTAACAAGCTACTCTCTACCCTCAGAAGCAAAAACACGAGTGTTTGGTGCAAAATCAAACACAAAACAGTCAAGTTGAGAGATCCTGAGGCAAGGCGCGTAGCCGAGACCTCCGGGAACTCAAAATGAACACGAACATGGCTGATCACCAAGTGTTCAAGCAGTGACGTCCAAGTCTTGAGGACGGTCAAAAATGGGGTGTCTACACCGCTCAAGCGTGAACTTCCCCCGTTCAAGCGGACACCATGTCTGCGGAAAATACTGGGAACACGAATTTCACGCTCGAGCGACAGTTTTCCCCTTTCAAGCGGGAATCAAAATTCTGGAAAATCCAGAACGTGTTCTTGAGCTTCAATTCGACATTCAAAGGTTCTAGATGCATGCTTTTAGCTCAAACATCACATATACATGTACTAACATGGTATAAACACCAAATCACAACATTATGATGCTCAATTTCACAAATTAATCACATGCATGTCCCAATTTACACCAAATTCATTACCAACATAATAATTTCATGCATTCAACACTTACACCCTTGTGAATTGTACGTGCATGTGGCAAATTACTCTCATTCTCAACTTAGATGATAAAGAGAAGGTCAAAATAAGAGCTTTAATCAAAATCTCCCATGGATTATACATTTTGTGCTCAAACATGCAATTTCAAAACAATTCTTCACATGCATGTGCATATAGACTACCAAATCAACAAAACCAACTCAAATCATGTTAACTCTTACTCTTGATCACCCAACTAGCTTGAATACACAAAATCACAAGTTCAAACTTATGAACCAAGAGGTGATTACTCACCTAGGAGCTTCATCCTTACAATTTATGGTGAATTCTTGAGTGTGCCTTCAAGATCACCAACCTTTGAGGCCAAAACTCCAATTTCCTTCACCCTCTCTCTCTCTCTCTAGCCGACCCTCTCCTTTCCTTAGAGTTTATAATCAGCCAAGTCAAGCTAAAGGAGAGAAATTGAGTGTGTAGTGCTCATATAAAAGCCCCTCTTGTTATATTATTTTAATATATAATAATAGAGCACTAATTCACTAATTAAATCAATTTAATCTAATCCGAATCAATTTCCAATTAAATTTCATCGTAGGCTCTAAAAATTACGCTAATCACAATGGCGTAATCAATTTTGTTTTCGGTGGCCGATAGGACCTCCAATTTAATTCCCAAAGCAGATAATCAAACAGATATTCCTACGGTGAACAGGTAGAAATTCAAAACCACATATTTTCACATAATGGCACACAAAATCATGTTAAACATATAACCATACTAATATTAAGGACCAATTAACATATTGCGGAACAGGGATATCACAGTCTTCCCCCCTTTAAGAAGTTTGGTCCCTCAAACTTATTTTACCTTCGTCGGGAAACAAATGTGGATATCGCAGGCGCATTTCATCCTCTTTTTCCCACGTGGCATCCATCCCATAGTGTTCTTTCCATTCTACTTTCACCATTAGGATCGACTTGCTTCTCAATTGTTTCACTTGCCGGTCAACGATTCGTTCCGGCCATTCGGCGTACTCCATATTTTCATCAATAGTTACCCGGTGATAATTAATCACACGGAACGGGTCTCGGAGGTAACCCCTCAATATCGACACATGAAACATATTATGGATTTGTTCGAATCCCGGTGGCAAAGCAACTCTATAGGCAACTGGGCCAAGCCTTTCCAGAATCTGAAACGGCCCAATGTAATGGGGCGACAGCTTGCCCTTCTTTCCAAACCTGACATGGCCTTTCATCGGAGAAACACGGATGAACACATGGTCACCAACCTCATACTCAAGAGGTCTTCTCTGAACGTCTGCATAGTTCTTTTGTCGGTCCTGAGCTGTTTTGAGCCTTGGCCGAATAGTTTTGATTTTCTTAGAAGTATCTTGCACAATTTCAGGCCCAAGTAAAGCTCTGTCCCCAACCTCTGTCCAACAATTTTGTGATCTACACCTTCTACCATACAAAGCCTCGTATGGTGCCATACCGATGCTAGAGTGGAAGCTGTTATTATAAGCAAATTCCGCAAGTGGCAAATAGTCTTCCCAACTCCCCTAAAAATCCAATGCACACATCCAAATCATATCTTCCAAAGTCTGTATTGTTCGTTCTGATTGCCTATCTGTCTGTGGGTGGAATGTAGTACTGAACCTTAGGTCTGTTCCCATAGCTTCCTATAAACTCTTCCACAATCTTGAAACAAATTTCGAATCTCTATCCGACACAATAGATACCGGAACTCCGTGTAAACAGACGATCTCATCAACATAAATAGTAGCCAATCTATAAGCATTAAATGTAGTTTTGACAGGCAGAAAATGTGCAGATTTAGTTAGTCTATCAACTACAACCCAAATAGAATCCATACCTCGAGAAGTCCGAGGTAGGCCAACAACAAAATCCATAGTCACATGCTCCCACTTCCATTCAGGAATAGGAAAAGGTTGCAGTAGACCGCCTGGTTTCTGATGTTCAGCTTTAACTTGCTGACACTGAAGACATTTGGACATATATTCTGCAATCTCTTTCTTCATCTTAGGCCACCAATAGGTCTGTTTCAAATCCCGATACATTTTATTGTTACCCAAATGCATGGCAAACGCTGATTTGTGGGCTTCATCTAAAACCCTCTTCTTTAGTTCCGGAATGTCTGGGACACACATTCGGTTTCGAAATCTCAACACTTCATTTACAACGCCAAACTCTGCTTTCAGACTTGTCTCAAATTCATCTATCACCTTCTTGAGGAATTCATCCTCTTTCTGTTTCTGTTTGATATCATCAATGATTGCCGGCTCGGCTGTAATAGCGACTATCAATCCGCCCTGTTCACACATTACCACTTCAATTTCAGACTTCTCAAAATCTTGCAAGATCACTTTCTGCGCAGTAAGCAAACAAGCCATACTCTCCATTGATTTTCTGCTCAAGGCATCAGCAACTGTATTAGCTTTCCCGGGGTGATACTGAATCTCTAAATCATAATCCTTTATCCGTTCCACCCATCTCCTCTATCGCATATTCAACTCCTTCTGCGTGAAGAAGTATTTCAGACTTTTGTGATCCGTGTACACTTCACACTTTGCTCCATATAGATAATGCTGCCAGATTTTCAAAGCAAAAACAACTGTAGCCAAGTCTAGGTCATGTGTTAGATAATTCTTCTCGTGTGGCCCCAACTGTCGGGAGGCATAAGCAATAACCTTTCCGTTCTGCATTAACACACAACCCAAACCTTGATAAGACGCATCACTGAAAATTACAAAATTCTCCGTACCTAAAGGTAGTGTCAAAATTGATGCAGTGGTCAATCTTGTTTTTAGTTCATGAAAGGCAGCTTCTCTATCGTCATTCCATTCAAATGATTGCCCTTTGCGTGTCAACTAGGTAAGAGGTACAGCTATCTTTGAAAAGTTTTTCACAAACCTCCTGTAATACCCTGCTAAGCCCATGAAGCTACAGACTTCTGTCACATTTGTCAGTGTAGGCCAATTCACAATTGCCTCTATTTTCTGTGGGTCCACTGAAATTCCTTCCTTATTGATCACATGCCCTAAGAAAACAACTTCATCCAACCAAAACTCACATTTCTTTAGTTTAGCAAATAATTTTCTTTCCCAAAGTATTTGTAGGACAGTTCTCAAATGATGTTCATGTTCAAGTCTATCTTTAGAATATATCAAAATGTCATCAATAAAAACTACAACAAATTTGTCAAGGTAGGTTTTAAAAATTTGGTTCATTAAGTCCATAAATGCTACCGGAGCATTAGTCACTCCAAATGGCATAACAAGAAACTCAAAATGTCCATACCTCGTTCTGAATACAGTTTTCTCAACATCTTCTGCCTTAACTTTCAACTGATGATACCCAGACCTCAAATCAATCTTAGAAAACACCTGTGATCCCTGCAATTGGTCAAATAAGTCATCAATACGGGGTAGGGGATATTTGTTCTTTATTTTTACCTTGTTCAATTCCTGATAATCAATACACAGGCGTAGGGTTCCATCCTTCTTTTCCACAAATAATACTGGTGCACCCCATGGCGAAGTGCTAGGTCGGATAAACCCTTTGTTAAGTAGGTCTTGCAACTGTTCTTTCAATTCTTTCATTTCGGTAGTAGCCATTCTGTAGGGAGTTTTAGAAATGGGCTGGGTGCCTGGCACAGTTTCATCAGAAAACTCTATCTCCTTGTCTACCAATTCCCCTAGTAATTCATTTGGAAACACATCTGGAAATTCTCTAACAATAGGGATATCATTTAGTTCAACATTCACAGATTGTTCAGACATCACATAGCACAAATAACCCTTCCACCCTTTCCTAATCAGTTTACATGCTTTCATTACAGATATCAAATAAGGTGGAGGCACTACCCCATTACCCACAAACACAATCTCTTTTTGTTCTGGTGGTTTAAACACAGCCCCTTTTGTCACACAATCAATGGTGGCACAATATTTGGTCAACCAATCCATGTTCAAAATTACATCAAGATGTCTAAAATTCAAGGGCAACAAATCCACATATAGGATAGCATCCTCAACACGCATATCACAAAACCAGTATATAGATTCACACAATACAGATTCCCCAGATGAAGCAGACACACATAGCAGATATGGCAGTAATTCTAAGGGTCTATTCAATCTAGAAGCAAATGCATATGTCACAAAAGAGTGTGTGGATCCGGGGTCAATTAACACAAAAGCATCCTAATTACATATAGAAACAGTACCTGAGACATCTGCATTGGCATTCCGTGTATCGTCCGGAACAAGCGCAAAAACTCTCCCCTGTCTCATGGTATCCCCGGTGGTAGCAAATCTCAAAGTATTTCCCGGCTTTAGGATCAATGCAGTGGAACTAGAAGCTATCTTTCCACCATTCTGATTACAATCTCGGGCCATATGCCCTTGTTTCCCACATTTGAAACAGACTCCTGATGCACAGTAACAAACTCCACGGTGCCTTTTGCTACAAATGTTGCACATGGGAGCTGTGTCTTGGGAAGAATTCGAAGTATTTGAGGAGCCCGTGTTTTGCTTTTTCAGAAATTTCTTCTTTGAGAAGAAGTCTTGCCTTTTGTTGCCTTTCCATTATGTTGTTGGCTTAGCCTGTCTAGCTATGTTAGCCTCTGATATAATGGCCCTGTCTAGCACCCCAATGTAGGTTTCTAGCTTCAAAACATTCACTCTTTCTAAAATGTCGCTTCGAAGCCCACTTTCAAAATGCCTCGCCTTCTTATAGTCTGTATCAATCACGTGTGGTGCAAACCTGGCCAATTCAGTGAATTTGGCCTCATACTCAGCTACAGTCATACTGTCTTGCTTAAGTTCCATGAACTCTGCTACTTTCCTATCCCGAACACACTGCGAGAAGTACTTGTCATAGAAAATTTCCAAAAATTTCACCCAATCAACATCCTTGTGATTTTCTCGCATTAACATCCACCATCTTCTTGCCTCGTCTTCTAGCATAAAAGTGGCTAGAAGCACTTTCTGTGTCTCCGAGCAAGGGAACACTTCAAACAATTTCTCAATGCCGAGGACCCATGCTTCGGCTTTCAACAGATCTAATCCACCATGGAACTATGGTGGTTTCATTTTCTTGAATTCTTTGGTGAGAGCTATTATCCGATTATCATTCTGATTATCTGGCACAGGAGGTGCCGGAGGTGGAGGGTGTGGTTGCTGCCACTGTTGTTGCCATTCCTATCGTTGCCTCAATGCTTCTGCCATTTCCTGAATCAACCTTTCCATTCTATCTATTCTGGCAGTAGAGGACTCTTCTATCTCATCACCTCTTGTTCTCACCGTCTAATTAAACTTACATTATACTTTATACAAAAGATACACAAGTATGCATATACTAGAAAGCACACATATTCAAACAATTGCAATGCAAGCAATTCACAAACTTATAGCACATAATCGTTCATATCAAAATAGTTAAGCATATTCTCGATGCTTCCAAATTCATACTTATCCCATGAATGCATCCTAGATCTTTTCTAGATGCTTATTGCTCTTTCGGTCAAGTGTGTGAGTTATTAACTCGTGCTCTAATACCACTCTGTCATGACCTGAACCCGCCCCCGTGGGTTAAGGACATAACCGGCCAGTAATCAAGAGATTACCTACGGCCTTGAACCAAACCAAACGTATTTTTAACAGAGTTAATGGGGGCCAAACAGAAGCAATTTAAAACTTTGTCCATAGAGCTGTGCTTACATGACACATCATAACAAACCATACATATGCATATTAATAACTCACAACAAAATATGTACTACATAAGGTTCTGTACATACAAGATCATATAAGTCTAAGTCAACCCATCACGACTATATACAACAGATGCAAAGTCTTCGCTAACATGACAGAATATAAATACATAACAAAAGGGTGAAGAGGGGTCTCGTGCATGAGACACAAGGGCTGACTCTCCCAAAACCTTTGATGTTCCACATAGACTTCGCTGGGGCTGGGTTTGGACTTCTCTTGGCTCACCTACAAACACATGAATGAGCGTGAGCGAAAGCCCAGTGAATAATATCAATTAAAGAAGCTATACAGACGATATGTAGAACAACATGCTTCAAACGGCTTTAGGCCTAATTCATATTTTTATTTAATATATATACACAATTTAGTTCAAGACTGCGGTTCCAAACAAACTGGCCTTTGGCCCATTCAAACTTGCATTTGTGTCAAAATGGCCTTTGGCCCATTCAGATGACAAAATGGCCTTTGACCCATTCATTCGTTCATGTCGAAACGGCCTCTGACCCATTTATTCATGTCAAAATAGCCTCCAGCCCATTCATTCATGTCAAAACGGCCTCTAGCCCATCCATTCATGCCAAAACGGCCTCTGGCCCATCCATTTGGTATAGCAAACATTGTCCACCAATCGAATCAGTGAACTTATAAAACTTACATAGAAGTAAGCAATTGGATAACAACATATTTCAAATATCTCTGTTAAGATATTACTCACAATGATCGGTTGGTTGGTTTGCCCTGGAGCTCGACCCTACATATTCTATGAACACAAAAGGGTCACAAACAATCCGATCTGTTCTAAATTCACATTTTCCTCTTTAGGCTTCATTCTTAACTCTTTAACTCAATTACAATGCTCAATGCATGCCTAAGAGTACTTGGAAGTGAAAGAGAACAGAAAACGAAACACAGAATGTCTTTTCAAAATTTCAGAAAACAGGGTCCCCGCTCGAGCATGGACTTCCCCGCTCAAGCGGACCCTTAAGGCCTGCAAAAGTACTTAGATATGTCAAATTTACGCTTGATCACAAACTCTGGCGCTCGAGCAGAAGGCCTCTCTACATTGCTCCCCGCTCGAGCGGACACCATGTCTGCAAAAAATATTGGGAACACGAATTTCACGCTCGAGCGGCGGTTTTCCCCGTTCAAGCGGGAATCAAAATTCTGGAAAATCCAGAACGTGTTATTGAGCTTCAATTCAACATTCAAAGGTTCTAGATGCATGCTTTTAGCTCAAACATCACATATACATGTACTAACATGGTATAAACACCAAATCACAACATTATGAAGCTCAATTTCACAAATTAATCACATGCATGTCCCAATTTACACCAAATTCATTACCAACATAATAATTTCATGCATTCAACACTTACACCCTTGTGAATTGTACATGCATGTGGCAAATTACTCTCATTCTCAACTTAGATGATGAAGAGAAGGTCAAAATAAGAGCTTTAATCAAAATCTCCCATGGATTATACATTTTGTGCTCAAACATGCAATTTCAAAACAATTCTTCACATGCATGTGCATATAGACTACCAAATCAACAAAACCAACTCAAATCATGTTAACTCTTACTCTTGATCACCCAACTAGCTTGAATACACAAAATCACAAGTTCAAACTTATGAACCAAGAGGTGATTACTCACCTAGGAGCTTCATCCTTACAATTTATGGTGAATTCTTGAGTGTGCCTTCAAGATCACCAACATTTGAGGCCAAAACTCCAATTTCCTTCACCCTCTCTCTCTCTCTAACCTACCCTCTCCTTTCCTTAGAGTTTATAATTAGCCAAGTCAAGCTAAAGGAGAGAAATTGAGTGTGTAGTGCTCATATAAAAGCCCCTCTTGTTATATTATTTTAATAAATAATAATAGAGCACTAATTCACTAATTAAATCAATTTAATCTAATATGAATCAATTTCCAATTAAATTTCACCGTAGGCTCTAAAAATTACGCTAATCACAATGGTGTAATCAATTTTGGTTTCGGTAGCCAATAAGGCCTTCAATTTAATTCCCAAAGCATATAATCAAACAGATATTCCTACGGTGAACAGATAGAAATTCAAAACCACATATTTTTACATAATGGCACACAAAATCATATTAAACACATAACCATACTCATATTAAGGACCAATTAATATATTGCGGAACAGGGATATCACAATTTTCCTGCTGCAACAGAGAGCAAACAGAGCAAGAACAGGGTATTCTCAAGGGTTGTTTGCACAACTCACCCCTCCTTATCATCAAACGGCTCAAAGGAGTGGCAAAATTTGATTCCCAAACCATCAATGGATGCAATTTCATTGCATGATAGCTTATGAACCAAAGGGTGCAAGTTCAATAAATGCAACAAATAAAGACACTCAAACCCCCTATCATGGATTGATCAAGGGAAGTGGTTGCTAATGACTCTTGAACCGTTTTCATCACGAACAAGTATGAAATGATTCAAGACTCAAGGGTTCAATTAACATCCGATTGAACCCTAACCAAGTTATTATCTTGCATCATTTTAGTCCCCAATTTTATTACTCCATTTTAAATTACCAACCATTCCTTAGTAATTTAAGTCCAAAGGTGAGCTTTAAGTCCACTAATGGAAAAGAGCATTAAACCAAATGTTGTTTTACACATGAGAGAGATGTCATGTCATTGGTAATGAACCCCCAAATGGATTAAACCATTAAGCACAACCTCAATCTCAAGCTTAAACAAACAACCGTTTTGAAATAACTTTCAAAGCAAATAAAACACCAAGAAAATGGGAAGGTTACAGAGATGATTAGAGGTGAAAATAAGTATGGAAAACTAGAAATAAATACTATCAACTCAAATAGGTTGGTGGCTAAGGCCTAAACCACCAAACCTATGAAGGCGATTACACTACAAGCACGCAATACAAAGCTCAAATGAAACTAACACATAAAAACAGTCCTAATATAGACTAAAACAGTGCTGGAATTGAAGTGGAAATTGCTATAAAAAAAAAAAGCTAAAATAATTGAGCTTTTGAGCTAGTAAACAAGCATAAAGAGGGTTGGCTAATCCCTCTATTTTTGGGACCTCAAAACAATATTTTTAGCCTCTGAAAACCTCTGAAAATCAGTGCTAAAAAGCTCAAAAAAATTTGATGAAAAGATAAGAAACACAAGGGCAATAGCTTAGAGGACAAGGTTCAAAGAAGGGTGGTTAAACCCTCTACTTTTGGTAGCTTTAAATCACAAGTTTTAGCCTATAAAAACAGTTCAAAAATAGCAAGAAAATATAGGAAAGAAGTAGTGCAAATGAGCTAGTAGGAATAACACTTTTGTTCACAAACCAACAAGTTCTCACTTTCAAGTGCTGAAATTTGGACTCAATAATCTCAACAAGGAGAGCTCCAATATTGGTTTAGGAAGTGTAGAGAGAGAGAATGTATAGGTTTCAAGATAGAGATAGAGAGAGAATTTCAAGAATTTGAGGTTTTGGTATTTTTTGTAACCTTAAACCATGAAGGAAGGTCTTCTATATATAGAAAAACAGCCTCACAGGTTGGAAATATCATGGCTGGAACAACTGGAGCTTTTGGGGGATAGCTAGCCAAAAATATCTGTGTTTTTCACCTGTGGCCAACAAGCCAGAAGTGTGAATTGCCGGCCACAAATGGTGGCCTGCCAACCACAAAAATCTACTTTCAAGCCCGACTACAAACAAGCAATCTCCTTCATTCTTGAATCTAAATTGAAACCCTAGAAGTCTACTTTCCAATGGTAGTAGCCTCACATCTAAATGTAAAGAAATATGCCTATTTTAGTGAAGCTTACTCATTTATGTCTTAACCGGATTGATGCCTAACTTGAAACGGCCATATCTCCCTCATCCGGACTCGGCTTTAGGAGATTCTTGAGTCTAAATTGAAGCCCCGGAAGTCCAATTTCCAATGGATGTGGCATCACATCTAAAATCTATGTGTACAAAGAGATACGCCTGATTTAGTATAGGCTGCTCAGTTCTCTCTTAATGGTTTGATGCCCAACTATTTCCCCAACCAGTTTTCTTCTCTCTCCTCCAATTTTCTTCAACTTCAAACCTATAAATAAAAAATTTTAAAAGATTTTTCAAAAAGTTCACCTCTCTTCCATTTATTTCCACTTTGTCCTTGCTCGATTTACCGAAAAGTGCAATTTTTAACAAAATGCGAGCCTCGAAACATCGTAGAAACATTTTCAAAAATATTTTGAAAGAGAGGGTTTTAAGGTCTAAATTAGTTTGGTCAAAACAGTTTTGGTCTAAAATGGGGTGTAAGGTTGGGATTTAGAAGCTCTTCTTGCTGAAAAAATTGAACGTTTGTACAACGTAACTTTCATCATCGAGTGATCAACCTGAGGTGCCCAAGTCTCAAGGGCGGTCAAAAATTGGGTGTCTACAATTGCCCCTCTTGGACAGAGCTCGAAGTCATGAAATGACGTGAGTGAATGTCAAAGCTTGAAGACGACCCATCTTGACAAGGCTGTAAGACTTGGGCAAACAAACAAAATGCAGATGCAGTTGGTTGAACCTGAGGATTGCCTACGTATCCCATTGCAAGGAATCAAACCAGCGTAGTTCAGGGAAAGGATGAAAATGATACACAATTGTAATGAAATCATGCAAATGATATACAATGTAACAAAATCATGCAAATGACATACAATGTAACGAAATCATCAAACCACAAGCAGTGCAAAACATACGAATATCATCAAGGATTAGTAATGCAAATCAAACTACGTTTTATATAGAAAATAAGTGGGCATAGCCGAACGATGCTTAACGCAGGCTGAATGCCTACATCCTTAATACTGGCCACAACTCAGCATGGATGCTTACACATAACAGAACCATGTTTCAACGTGAAAGGGGTGTGAGCACATGCAAAACTATGTTTTTCGTAGAAAGAGAACAAGTAATTGGATGGGATGATATAAATGAAGAATTATTTGCTGGGGAAAGATGATGATCCTAAATGTTGAATGCAACAAAACAAAGTACGATGCAGTGGATGCAATGGATGCAGTGAATAAAAGGCGCAGGCCGAACTACGTCTTGCCTAAAAAAGGCATGGACACAAAACAAACCACGTCTAACACAGAAAATGTGTTGAAACCCTCAATACTGGCCTCAGCGCAACATGGGTACTTACACATGACATAACCATGTTTTAATTAGGAAAAGGGATCGACACATGCCGAACTAAGCTTAACATGGAAATGATATAAGTAATAAAACAGTATAATGTAATGAATGTGATAGGAAATGTAGTAGATGAATATGGTGACATACTCCAACAACACTGGAATTGTGAGAGGAGGAAGAACAAATTCCAAACGTGCCAAAATCGCGTGAGGATGGAACAGTCTAACCACGCTGAAATCATGAGAAGAGGTCTTAAGAAAACCACTTAGGGGCGTGTTCCACGCATCCTAAGATAAATTTCAAACACACTGAAATCGTGTAAGGAAAATAAAACACTCTAACCACACTGAAATCGTGAGAAGAGGTCTTGAGAAAATTGCTCAGGGTTGCATTCCACGCGTCCTGAGAAAAATTTCAAACATGCTGAAATCGTGTAAGGAAGGGAGCACTCAAACCATGCTGAAATCGTGAGAAGAGGTCCCGAGAAAATTGCTCAGGGTCACGTTCCACACATCCTGAGAAAAATTCCAAACATGCTGCAATCATGTGAGGAAGGAAGCACTCAAACCACGCTGAAATCGTGAGAAAAGATCCCGAGAAAACTGCTCAGGGTCGGGTTCCACGCGTACTGAGAAAACTTCCAAACATGCTGAAATCATGTAAGGAAGGAAGCACTGAAACCATGTTGAAATTGTGAGAAGAGGTCCCGAGAAAACTGCTCAGGGTTGCATTCCACGTCTCTTGAGAAAAATTCCAAACACGCTGAAATCATATAAGGAAAAGAAAACACTCTAACCACGTTGAAATCGTGAGAAGAGGTCCTGAGAAAACTGCTTAGGGTCACGTTTCACGCGTCCTGAGAAAAATTCCAAGCACGCTGAAATTGTGTGAGAAAAGGAGCACTTAAACCACGCTGAAATTGTGAAAAGAGGTCCCGAGAAAACTGCTCAAGGCCATGTTCCACGCATCCTGAGATAAATTTCAAACACGCTAAAATCGTGTAATGAAAAGAACACTCTAACCATGCTGAAACTGTGAGAAGAGGTCCTGAGAAAATCGCTCAAGGTCACGTTCCACGTGTCTTGAGAAAAATTCCAAACACACTGAAATCGTGTGAGGAAGAGGACACTCAAACCATGCTAAAATCGTGAGAAGAGGTCCTGAGATGAGCGATGGATGCAAAAAGTATGATAAGATTGTGCGATAGATGCACAGGAAATGCAGTAAACAAACAAAGGGCACTTTAGAAAGTACCTCATAGGGTGAGTGGCGATGAATCGCTCTACTCTGACAGGGATCTCCCCTTGTGTTCTTCGAACTTTTACCTTCAACTCATAGTTCAAAGGCCCTCAAATGCTGACAAGGGGTAACTTCTGCATGTAGAAGCCATGGATGCCGTTTTTCTTCTTGACCATATTCAGAACTTTCCCTATTCTCCAACAAGGTGACAAACTAGGTTAGTTCAATATCCAAAATTGAGTCACATACACACTACCTCAACCTATGGGGCTGCCATATAGATTTCAAACCGGGGATACACCCTTGGGTATTTAAACCAGACTTTAGTCTCAGAAATTCCAAACTTTTGTGTTCTAGGCATCGCCATTCAAACTCTAGTTTCCGCCGTCGTAGTTGATCTCCTAGGAACTCATTGCAAACACAGCTAAGATACCTCTGATGGGGAATGGTGTTCAGGGAGAGCACTTTAATCGCCATTCTGACTTGAAGCAGGCTTGAGCTTGAGGTCGAGGTACATTCATACTTTGGAGAAATGACAAGGCCTAAGAAGGTGCATCCAGAATGCAATCTCAGAAATTGCTGAAGTTGAAACAAACTCAGATGCTCCAATTTTCCCTCTTTTCTTTTGCTTTACAGTTCGAAACCTATGTAACTTCAGATAGGTCCTTGTTCTATTGCTCCCTCTATTGATCGAGGTTGGACCCTACAATTTATGAAAAAAAAATAATTCTATTTTGCATGTCATGGTGCGAACGGCACGGTACTCTAAGCACAAAATGATTTATTTTTGCAAACCAAGAATGAGTTCTTAACCAGGTATTGAGCCTACGGCTAACCATAGTCAAAACGACTCAACAAGGAAAAAGCAAAGTAAAACAACCTAAACACATCTATTTACACTCAAAACAAGAATCAAGACAAACAAAAACGACAAACACAACACTTGGATGTTTTCTAATGGTGGGAGACCTCTCGATTCATGGGGAGCCCACTGTTTCTCCGTGTATTGTTTCCCACCCTTTCTTATTTGTGATTCTCATATCACTTTGGCACTCAATCTCTATTTTCTCTCAAAAGCCCTTTTCTTACTTTTTCTCTCAGCGTACATCTCTCTATTCTTTAATCTCTTTTTTTTCTCCTTTCCCAGGTGTGGTTAATGGATAAGTTGAAAGTTATGGACCCTTGCCCCTAGCATTCTACTAGATTCTACTTCTTTCACCCATAACTAGTGAGCTTTTCCACAGAGGGGTTGTGGTGCTACTGCACATGCAGCAGATCTGCAACGGACATCGGTTGACGATGCCCTTGGCCAGTTTAGATGTGATCAGACCCGTCCAAATGAGGAAGTGGAATACCCTGCTCCATTTCCAGTTCGTGCTTCGTACTTGGCTTGGCACCTCGCTGCTTGGAGGATGAGACAGTCTTTTGGCCTCTGTTGTTAGCTTCAGCTTTGCCCTTTCCGGTGAGTGCATTGATAATGAGGAAAAGACAGAAAACTTGACTCGGCTGTGCCACCAGTTCATCATTTTGACCATTTTTTTTGTTTTTGGCTTTCTGTTAAGACAATTTTGACCAACATGAGGGTTAGATTAACATGCTTGTTCGACTTTCTACTTTGAAATCATGTAAGTCAGGTTGTAAGTACTAAAAATTTTCCTTTTTTGGGTTCAAGAAATGGTCCAGTTTTGGAAAAATGAAATAATTTTTGAGAAAATTAGTCAACTTCATTAAAAATCCTCAAAAATTATTTATGCAAATGGCCACTGCTCAACCAATGTGGAATTAACTCTTGAGATACGCAACCACAGATCTGAACTTGATTTGTCTTGCAACTGAATCTTCTAACAGAATAGGACAATTGATTTTGAACAAAGATGAGCCAATTTACACCTGGATAGGATAGCCGAGTTTGAATAAAGATAAGCCAACCAGCATGGATGAGACAAGCAGGCTGAAAATGGTTGGGGCCAAACTTCAAGATAAAGTTGCCTATGTATCCCAAAGATGGGAATAAGACTGGACGTAGTTCCGGGGGGTTAAGGTGCACTCGGGTATTAATACTCTCCTTTTACGCTCTAACTTTTGCCAAAGCCACCCTTCCGGGTTTTCAACCTTACGAGCTCTGTTTTTCCTTTTCATTTTTCTTTGTTCTTCTTTTTTCGTTGTTTCTTCTTCTTTTTTCTTTTTCTTTTTTCTCTGTTTTTATTTCTTCTTTTTTCTTTTTCTTTTTTTCTTACTCTAACTTTTGCCTAGGTCACCTTCTAGGTTTTCGGCCCAACGAGCCTCTCAAGGATAGAAAAGTTTAACTTGCCCATGTTGATCAGTTTTGAGATCTCGAAGCCATCTGAATCCAGGAGAATGGCTGATGTTCGCTGATGACGTTGGAGCCCATCCAATTGGGTCTGAATTTGCCCCTAGTGTTGTGGAGAGGAACTCGATTGTCCTTTCAGCAATAAATTTTCTTCTTTTAAATTCTGGGATTTGGCTTTCTTGTCAAACTTCATTGGTTCGAGAAATGACCCAGCTTTGAATCTTCTAGCATATCTGACGTTTTTTCCCCTAGTTCAATGCAAGCTTCCTTCGATCACATCTGAACTTATTACCCCTAGTTCAAGGGTTGCTTTCCAATCCGGCCATGCAAGTCTTATGTTCTAGTTGATCATTGATCATTCTGAATCAAAGTTTGAAAGCAAAGGGGTCGAATCTTGAGGCCGAGAGTGATCCTATGATGTACAATCTCAAGATTAATTCCGGGCATGTCTTCGTAGGACCACGCAAAACATTTTTTGAAATCTTTTAATAAAGCGACTAGTCACTCAGGCTCCTCTGAAAACAATGTAGAACCAATCTGGATCAAGCTAGGATCATTCTCAGTACTCACATTAACATACATGATTTCATTCATTAAGGGCTTAGCATGCCTCTCTTCCTCTCAGTTGATCAAATTTTACAAATCCCGAGGAATTCCTTCCTCTTTTTTTTCATCACAGTGTTAGAAAAGTTTTGAAAAACTTAGGTCAATGCAATGATTTAAAGGCACAGAAAAGCAAGTGAAAAATACTTCCGTTTCATTCAGAACTTCTGGCCCAACTGGCTCAAGGATAGAAACAGACTCAAAAGAAAGAGTGAAAAGACAAACAAAAACAAACAGGGAAGTGATATCCGAGTTATACCCCCGAAATCACCAACCTCCAGCACAACAAGACTAACTCGATACAACAAGACTGACTCAATACAACACAACAAGACTGACTTAATACCCAAGTCTGAAAGTACAATAAACAGCATTTTCAAAGTGCTAAAACAATGTGTACCATCCACCACATCTAGAGTAAAATGAGCACCATCAGCAGGTGGTTCATCCACGATCACATAGTCACATTATTCTCCAAGTTCATCAATCCAGCACCGATGTAGGACCCGGTGAAGTGATGATCTTATTGTCAATCAACTCTTGAACTTCATGGCGAAGACGAAAGCAACCGTCAGTGTCATGGCCAATTTGTTGATACAAGGCACAGTACTTGGCAGCATTATGCTTGGCTGGAAGGGAATTAGGGAGAGGCCGAGGGTCAAGGGGTTTGAGATGGCCTTATTCTATGAGGATTTGGAGAGCTTTGGATAAGGTCATGTAAAAAGGATTGAAGGTGCGGTTTCCAATTCTGCCAGGGTTGATAGAGGGGTTGGCAGGTATTGATTGGGTTTGATGACCTCTTATGGGCATAGGATTGGAGCTGAAAGGGATGTTTCTGGTACGGCAGCCCTTTTCATGGTTTATCCCTGGATTCAAAATGCTCTCATCCTGAGTAACAAAAGTGTCATCCACAGTCTTTGCAACAACTACAAGCACTTGCTGTTTGTTCAGCCCTTTGACCTTCAACGCCTTAATAGCCCACTAAAGCTGTTCATAAGGATCAATACTTGCCCCGGCCTTGTTCTTGCCCCTTGCCTCCATTTTGCCAAAGGATTGGGTTGCTATATTGGAGCAGAGCCCAGTTGTTGTTGACATGTCATCACCCAAACTTGTGATAGCTTCAGGTTGGCCATTTTCAATTGCAGCTCGCCCCAAGATTAGGGAGCCTTTTGGCGTGAAATTTCTGGCATGTGATATGGTCGAAGTGGTAGCCTAAGGTCCTTTTGGTGGAGCTATGATCTCTTCATCAATAAGATCTTGAATCTTATGACGAAGGCGGATGCAACGGTTTGTATCATGACCGTGTTGCTGATGATAAACACAGTATTTAGCGGGGTCATATCTTGGTAGAAGTGGATTTGGGAGGGGTCGGGGTTCTAGGAGCTCTAGGTACCCTTTTTATAACAGCATTTTCAAGGCTTGAGAGAGACTCATGTAAAGAGGATGGAAATTTTGGGCTTGGGGCCGAGTTGAAGTGGTTGGTTTTTGGCTATTGATGGGGTGACAGTGTTTACTTCTGAGCATTTCACAGTTGTGCTACCACTGGTAGTAGCATTGGAACTACAAATAACATTCTTCTTCAAAGGCTCATTATCTTCCACAATGATCCCTTGTCTGATGGCCTCCTCGATTTGAACCCCCATTTCATGAAGCTCTGTAAAGGTAAATAAAGGTAGAACAATCATCTTCTGCAACAACTTGACATGCAGATTCTGAACAATCATTCTTATCTGATCCTTCTTGGAAGGTCTCGTGGTCATCATCGAGGCTTTGGCCCTCCATCTTGTCACAAACTCAAAGAAACCCTCCTCCGGCTCTTGACGGGTTGCCTCGAGATCACTAGTTGTGACCTCAATCTGTGCATTGTAAAAGTACTGAGCAATGAAGGCCTTGCCCATCTTTTCCCAATTTTGTTTGACAGAATCTTCCAACTTAGCATACCAAATGGCCGCTATACCCAACATGGTATGACCAAAGAGAGATAGCTTCTGTGGCCTAGTTAAGCCCATCGGCCGCAAGATATCAGAAAACAATCATAAATGGACCATCGAATCCCCAGAGCCATCAAATCGATCAATGTGCGGCATTTTAAACCGATCCGGTAATGTAATTGCCGAATCAGTGTACCCATCCTCTATGTCAGGGATGGAGTTGACCCCTTGCGCTCTCTTGAATAATTTTTCTAGTTTATTGACCTTGAGTGCAGTTGGATCAACCTCGAACTCGAATAGAGCCTCAGTCTAATAAACTGGGGCTTTAGAGGTTTGTGTTGGGATTGGCTCTGCTGGATTGCCCTAGTTTTCTTGGACATTAGCAGTATTAGCAGTGGCACCAGGCACAAGGATAGCTACGGTGGGTACATGTGATGCAGAGGCTGTTGTTGGCTACGGTTGCTGTTGTTGTTGCTGTAGCCTAGCTATAACCTCGGTCTGACGGGCTGTAACGTCGACTTGACGGACTACATCATGCTGCAGTGTTTCAACTGTTTGTTGCAAATGATGTATTAGTTCCTCCATACTGGCCGGGGGATACTGTGCAATTGGAATAGGTAACTGATTTTGTGTTGGACTGGCTAGTAGTAAATGACTGTTACTAAACCTGACTGGACACAAGTGAGCCAAGGGGTGACTACTATAGGAAATGGATTAGTGAATTCTGTCTAATCCTTCTTCGCCTTGTAACCGGCGATAGTGAAGCAAACACTGGTTGCTCCTAAACTAGGTCCCCGACCTTACAAAGTCTATCGATATGAGTCCAGAGTACCCCGGGGATATCGGAGCCTTCTGAAACTATGGTTCCAGGACTACCTAGCACAAGAGAAAACAAACAGCACCTCAGCCCAATTTCACTAGAACAGATATGATCACAACTGAGTGACTGTACTCCACACTGAATTTTGCCCCAAAATAGATAACAACCTTGCAACTGATATGCACTTTTATGTACAATTTCACTGTAAAGCACATACCAGTTTAAGAGAGGGCCAAAACACCCCTATGATGGGGTAGAGTTACCCTGTCCTAGTTTTGCCATGAACTAGGGTAATGTATTGCAAACAAGCAGTTTCACGCAATCTTGCACAAGGGTCAGCATCTTGTTCTAGTTTAGAACAGTCTTTATAGCTTTACTATATACAACTAGGCCGAATGGTCAAAAGGGCATCTCAGAAAGACTATCTAATATACCTCTCACACCTAACACCAAAAAGTGAAATGAGGATCAAACGGTACGGTGGTAGTCCAGATCCAAAGGTCATGTTCCCATCATGGCAGAGCCCACGAGTGATCAGACTTTAGGCAAGTTTTTAGGCAAGACTCCGGCAAACCGTTCAGGAATAGCAAATGGCAAACACAGTGACTTAGACATATCAATGCAAATGCAAAGAAACATATAACTGTAGATAAAATTTCACATCATGAAGTTCGAGTCAAGTTCTCTAATTTCCCAGCGAAGTCGCCAGAAACTATAGCTCGGCTTTTTGTGCCCCCTTTTGGAAGACGAATAAGCCCTACAGTATCGAACTCCAGCGGTTCTGAATCTAATGTCACAAGTGCAATGTGAAATAGATAAATAACAAATAGTCCAAATCTGACAAATCTTTTGGAAAATCGATTTTGAATCAAATTGCCAAAAATGGACTGTTTTGCCAAATACAGAGTCACTACCTAAATATTTTCAAAAAATTTAGGAAATCCATGACTCATGCCAAAGGCCACGTGTCCGTCATCACCAAGATTGTCTCAGCTCGGGAACTTAGGTATGAGAGGGGAATGTCATGAATTGAACACCCCCGCTCGCCCGATCAAAGATTGGCCTCTACTAATCATGATATGAATCTTATTTACATTATATGCTCTTGTTCCGATTAATTAGGCTAGCATTACTATGTGGTGTGCACATAAGGTATAGACTAACTTGCAAGAATTAGAACACTTGATTCATGTTGGTTTTGAAATTTGTTTCGAATATGTACCACTTGAAAAAGTGATCGCATATATACATTACTAAAATTATTCTAATTCAAGCAACTAGCCTCCATCCACAGGCATTCAAATACTTTATCATCTAAGCATTTAGCCTCATGCTAAGCATTTAGCCTCATGGCAAGCATGCTTGATATGGCAACAAACACATTCATGGAATATGCCAAAGCGAGTGAAGGCACACCTAGTACTCCTAGCCAAAAAGATGAAAAAGTTAGAAAAATGTATGATCCCAACTATGCGATATGACTAACGCAACACATGCAATATGCAATTACTAGGCTCAGCTACTAATATGGCATATGAATCAATTAAATAGCATGCGGTCTAAGCAGGTATTTAGAGAAGTATTTACTAACAATGCAAGTTAGAATACTGAACCGAGCCTCGGTGCATGCAATACAAGTGGATGCGAACATAGAGTATGCTAAACAAAGCATGATGTCCTAACTAACCATCATAAGCTAGTAAATAAAAGGAAAAAAGACGTGGGGTTGGAAGACATGCACGTTATTACAACATTTGCCCCCTCACACTAGAGGGTCGAAATAAATAAACTAGCTAACTAATTAAAGCTAAGCTAATTAATTAACTATTACAAACCCAAATGAATAATTTAGCTAAACTACTTAACTAATTATGACAACAAATTAATTCACTATTCTAGCTAACTAATTATTACAAGACAAAATTAAATAACTAGTTTAGTTAATTAGTTAATTACAACATGAAGTAACCAAATTAACTACTCTAATTACTCCTCCTCGGGAAACGAGGAATACTCATGCATGCACGGACTTTCCACCTAAAAAAGTCACTGTTTCTACTACCAAATGCCTACGTTGCACAAGAGAACACTTGCACTAATTTCCACCTCAAAACCAACTCTGTTATGGTTCAAAAGTACACTGCTGGATTTTGCACAAGTGGCCGGCAGGCTAGAAGTGATGGCCTGCCGTCCACTAATGATGGCCTGCCAACCACTAATGACTAGATTTTCCTGTTGCAACAAAGAGCAAACAAAGCAGAAACATGGAATTCTCAAGGGTTTGTTGCACAACTCATCCCTCATTATCATCAAACAACTCAAAGGAGTGGCAAAATTTGATTCCCAAACCATCAATGGATGCAATTTGATTGCATGATGGCCTATGAACCAAAGGGTGCAAGTACAATAAATGCAACAAATAAAAACATTCAAACCCCTTCCCTATCATGGATTGATCAAGGGAAGTGGTTGACAATGACTCTTGAACCGTTTTCATCACGAACAAGTATGAAACGATTCAAGACTCAAGGGTTCAATTAACGTCCGATTGAACCCTAACCAAGTTATTATCTTGCATAATTTTAGTCCCCAATTATATTACTCCATTTTAAATTACCAACCATTCCTTAGTAATTTAAGTCCAAAGGTGAGCTTTAAGTCCACTAATGGAAAGGAGCATCAAACCAAATGTTGTTTTACGTATAAGAGAGATGTCATGTCATTGGTAATGAACCCCAAAAGGGATTAAACCATTAAGCACAACAACTTCAATCTCAAGCTTAAACAAACAATTGGTTCGAAACAACTTTCAAAGAAAATAAAATGCCAAGAAAAAGGGGAGGTTGCAGAGATGATTAGAGGTGAAAATAAGTATAGAAAACAAGAAATTAACCGCCAAACCGCCAAACCTATGAGGACTATTACACTACAAGCATGCAATACAAAACTCAAATGAAACTAACACATAAAAACAGTCCTAATATAGACTAAAATAGTGCTGGAATTGAAATGGAAACAACTAAAAAAGCAAGCTAAAATAATGGAGCTTTTGAGCTAGTAAACAAGCATAAAGAGGGGTGGCTAACCCCTCTATTTTTCGGACCTCAAAACAACATTTTTAGCCTATGAAAACCTCTAAAAATCAGTGGTAAAAAGCTCAAAAAAATTTGATGAAAAGATGGGAAACACAAAGGCAATAGCTTAGAGGACAAGGTTCAACGAAGAGTGGTTAACCACTCTGCCTTTGGTAGCTTTAAACCACAAGTTTCAGCCCATAAAAATAGTTCAAAAACAACAAGAAAATATAGGAAAGAAGTAGTGCAAAGGAGCTAGTAATTATACCTCTTGAAAAGGAATAACACTTTTGTTCACAAACCAACAAGTTCTCATTCTCAAGGGCTGAAATTTGGACTCAATAATCTCAATAAGGAGAGCTCCAATATTGGTTTAGGAAATGTAGAGAGAGAATGTGTAGGTTGCAAGATAGAGATAGAGAGAGAATTTCAAAATTTTGAGGTTTTGGAATTTTTTGTAACCTTAAACCATGAAGGAAGGTCCCCTTTATATAGAAAAACAGCCTTACAGGTCGGAAATATCATGCCTAGAACAGCTGGAGCTTTTGGGGGACAGCTGACCAATAATATCTGTGTTTTTCACCAGTGGTCGGCAGGCCAGAAGTGTCAATTGCCAGCCACAAAAATCTGCTTCCAGGCTTGACTTCAAACGGGCATATCTCCTTCATCCGAACTCAGTTTTAGGTGATTCTTGAGTTTAAATTGAAGTCCTGAAGGTCAAATTTCCAATGGTGGCAGCCTTACATCTAAATTATATGCGTATGAAGAGATATGCCCATTTTGGTGAAGGTTTCTCTTTTCTATCTTAACCAGATTGATGCCTAACTTCAAATGGCCATATCTCCCTTATTTGGACTCGGCTTTAGGAGATTCTTTAGTCTAAATTGAAGCCTCAAAAGTCAAATTTGCAATGGAGGTGGCCTTACATATAAAATCTATGTGTACAAAGAGATAGGCCTGATTTAGTGTAGGCTGCTCAGTTCTCTCTTAACGGTTTGATGCCCAACTATTTCCCCAACTAGTTTTCTTCCCTCTCCTCCAATTTTCTTCAACTCCAAACCTCTAAATAAAAGTTTTTTAAATATTTTTCAAAGAGTTCACCTCTCTTCCATTTATTTCCACTTTATCCTTGCTCGGTTTACCGAAAATTATAATTTTTAACGAAATGCGAGTCTCGGAACATCGTAGAAACATTTTCAAAAATATTTTGAAAGAGAGGGTTTTAAGGTCTAAAATAGTTTTGGTCCAAAATGGGATGTAAGGTTGGGATTTAGAAAATCTTCTTGCTAAAGAAATCGAACGTTCGTACAGCGTAACTTTCATCATCGAGTGATCAACTTGAGGTGCCCAAGTCTTAAGGGCGGTCAAAAATGGGGTGTCTACAAGGGTCATCCTTGACTTGTACTGAGCACAGTTTAATTGGAGTAATCATGGCTCAATTAGACCAAGCATGGTTTGATTGGGCTGAACAACAGCTTAGGCCGACCAAGCTACAAGTAAACAAAACTCTAAGCCCAAACTTGAGCTTAGGTCTAGCACCATGACGTAGATTGAGTTCAAGGACCTAACGAATGGGCATGGACTAAAACGATATATGTGATGATCTAAACCTCAAGCCCAAGTGTGATGCCTGGGCATAACAACATCAGAAGACCAAAGCACTAAACCCAGGCATGAACCTAGGCCAAGCATGTGACAACCCTATCACATATTATGCTTTAATGCCTTAATTGTGCATGTGCTTGTGTGTTAAGTGTGAATTTGAATGATAATTATGCCATTAATGTGGTTTTGACTACATATCTGTTGATCATAGGAAAATCTATTATGATTTCTGCTTTGATCTAAAAATTGAAGGCCTTAATGGTGTAAGAAACCAAAATTGGTTAGTTTATAGTGATCGACATAATTTTTAGAGCCTATTAGAAAATTTGATTCTGACTAAATTAATTAGAATCAATTAATAAAATTGAGTATGATTAATTAGATTTAAGCTAGATTAATTAACCTTAAGCTTGATTAATTAGACATCACTAATCTAGTCTATACATATGTATTGTAATTACGAGTTGAGCTCAACAATCTCATTTCAGTTGAGATTTGTAGGTCTAGAGAGAGAGGCAGAGTTCATTTAGAGAGAGAGAGAGGCCCAAACTTGAAGAATTTTGCTTAAGGATTGGAGGATTGGGTAGAACAACTCAAGTTCTTGCTAAAATTGGTTTTCTTGAAGACTTTAGGTAAGCTTTTGAACCTTAATTTGTGAAATTAAATCATCAAAGATGGGAATTCAAGAGGATTTTTTGGTTAAATGTAAGAATTGGGCTAGAATTGGTAGAATCAAAGTCAATTCGTTGAATTTCATTATTTTTGGGCATGATTTTGACTTCCATGTTGAATTTGGAAGGTGAGTTGTACATGAATGCATGGTTCACAAAGTTTTGAAAGTGAATTGCATGTTTCTAAAGCTTTGAGATAGAATTTGAAATTAAAATCAACATGCATGAAGAATTGGGTTTCATTTTGAAGAATTCTTGAAGTATTGAGCTTTGATTTTGGAAATTGGCTTTGTATTCATGTTTTTGGAAGAGTTTTAAGTGTTTGAGAAGTGGTTTACAAGCCATGCAAGAGTTTTTGTTTGAAAATGCAAGCTTTGAAGTTCAATTATATTCTAGAATTTTTAGAATTTTGTCTCACCGCTCGAGCGAACAATCTATCACTCGAGCACATATTTCATGCATCTAGTATTTTTACAGACAATTGCAGTTAGCTCAAGCAACCAAGTCACTGCTCGAGCGACCGCATTTTATTTTTCACCTTATCTTGAGTGAACATCGAACCTAGATTCGGACCATCTAGTACTTTTGTAGACCAAGTCGTTCGCTCAAGCGACTAATATTACACTCAAGTGAAGTGCTCATATTTTGAAAAGACATATTCTGATCAAATGTGCATTCTCATTCCTTTATGATAATTCTTATGCATGAATTGAACATCTTAAATGAATTAAAGAGTTAGAAAGAAGCCTAAGAAAATTAAATAAGTTAAAGAACAATCCAATTAAGCAATGTGATTCAATGTGTGTACGTTTATGTATTGTGTAGGATCATCCACAAGGACAAGTCAGCAACCAAATCACTATGAGTAATATCTTAGTAAAGATATTTTCTTACTTACTTTTTTTTCTGAATGTCTTAATGTGGTAAGCTTTTCCCAAACTGTGATTTTCCAAGTGTGAATAAGTTTCTATCTGTTCAATCAATATGATATCTGTAAATGTGATTGATATAACATGAATGTGTATGATGGACCCAATGTCGTTCTGTATAATTGAATTAGACCTCAGGTCGTTCCATATATCTGACAATACCTAAGGTCGTTCCGTATATCTGACAAGATGGACCCAAGGTCATTTTGATTATCTGTTATGAGTTGACCAAATGGTCGTAATACAGCTGTAAATGATTGGACCCAAGGTCGTTCCATAATGATATGATCAATTCCGTTCGGTACATCTATCATACATTGGACCCGAGGTCTTTCTATTATCTATTGGATCCAAAGTCGTTCTATTAATTCACCTAAAAAAAGGCCATTCTATTATGAATTGCCTATGATATAGAAATGCTTATGTCATTTACTAAACCTTATTCACATAACCCCTAAACCTCACTTCGTTTATATATTTGCATGTAGGTAAGCAACGGGATGTCCAGCCTCAACCTTAGTGAACTTGTGAAGGATATCGAGTTTTTGTGAAGTCTGTCATGAGTGCCTCACGAGCAAGGATTTTATTCCTTTTGTCTTTTGCTTTGTTTTTATTGGTCATGTTTGACCTTGTCTATGTACATACAAGTTCTGGTTTTGTATGACAATGATGTATGAAAGATCTTGGACATATAGAATCTGATTATGTATGTATGAGTGTGAGTTATTAATATATGAGAAGTTTTTGTTTATGCCATTTATGCACAACTCATTGGACAAAATTTTATAATTCTAATTCCACTTCTGGCCCCATATGATTAATAACGATTTGATTTCTTTCTGAGCCCGTAGGTAATCTCATGATTACTAGCAGGTTATGATCCAAACCTCTCGGGCAAGTTCAGGTCATGACAGAGCAGGTGTTCCATAGTCCACATCATGCAAACCAAGTGTTTACTTAAACCAAGCACACGTTCAAACACAAAAGTTCAAGCCCAACAAGAATAGTGGTCCAAACCATAGCCGAACTACGAACTTGGGCCGAGCACAACTAAGTTGGACTAACTAACTTAAACCAATGGGATGGTCTATACATAAAGCATCTGGGTATGATCCGACCTAACATATAGCAACCCGGTTGCATAACTCTACTCATATCTCTCACACGTGGAAGAGTATATGTAAAGACTTGATAAGCCTCAAAGCCAAATAGAAAGTGGTTAGAGGAGTGGAGACATCATGATAATGCTAGGTGAACCCCTTCAACATGCACATCCAAACTGCTTGGCGATGGGCACACGCATACACAAAGTTGAAGGAAGGAAGCACGTGCCCCCGATCATGCGCACATGGAAAGCAAGGCAGCACCGCCTATATAAAGTGCACTATTTCCCTTAAGAAAAGAGTCGAATTTCATTTACTCTCTCTATCTATATACACTCATTTTCTCCATCTGTCTGGACTGACTTGACCATTGGAGTGGTTTCTAACCAAACCCTGGTTAGACAGCCTCACCGTTTGTTATCTGTGTAGGCATTCACCCCCTAAAGCAGAGCAATTCAACCACAAATCTCACTCATTCTCTATATAGTGGAATCACCCCTGCACATTAGTGGTAAGGACACATGGTATGGTACCCATAGAACACCTACTAATTTTCCCCTTTGGTTGAGTTGGTAGCATGAGCAGACTCTGAGTGCCCTAAAGCAACTTTATAGATCACGTGGAACCAAAAGAAGCTTTCCAATTATTTGAAAATATTTATGATACTCGTGAGAAACTTCTTCTGAAATTACCGCTTTGCATTAAAAGTGGTAGTTATAGGGACAACGTTTTTGTTTGGTAGCCTCAAGCTCAAGCTCAGGCTCAGGCTCTCCAAAATGATAATAGAGTTTCAAGTCAAATATTGGGCTCTAATTAGGTTCAATACATTTCTACAGGTAGTGGTGTACGAAAAATTCCCAATTACTAATTACATATTACTTTTAGGGCACTAATCCGTAGGTCTCATATAAAAAGTTCAAAACCCATCTAGTCCCAAAACAAGACACTTGCACCAATTAGTCCTACACATTTTTAATTGTTACCAAAAAAAATCTTATTATTTATTTATTCAAATTTAAAGACTTTACCACATCCCACCACCGTCGGACTTCCGTTTGACAGTGACGGGAGACTCTCTAGAGTATCATCGGACTTCCGTTTCACAATCACAGGAGACTCTCTAAAGTATCGCTAGAAATTCTAACTGTCACTAGAAGTCTCCAGAATGTCCAGAACATCGCTGGATGTCCAAAATATTGCCGAAGGCTTACCGAAATGTCCAGAACATCACCGAGAGGGGAAAAAAAATTAGAGTGAAAACATAGCAAAATTGAACCACATCCTCTCCAATACCACAAAAAAACAAAAAACAAAAATAAAAAGCTCTTTATCATACAAAGCACATAATTTTCAATTTACAAAATTATAAAAATTTGGAGTTTGAATTTATTGCATATCAAACTGCATAAATTTTCTATTTCAAAATTGCAAAAATTATCAATTTGTAGTTTCAACAATAGAAAAATCATTAGTTTGCTCATTTGCAATTTATGAAAACACAATTTCACATTGCAGTGATAGTGGAGATCTCAGATTAGTAGTTTCAAAGGATTTGTAGCTTCAGTTTGTCAATATTTGCTAATTTTTTTGTTAATTTAATAAAGTGAAAAAAAAATGGGGTTAGAGTCGAACATAAAAGCATAAATGTATATTCAAAACTGTAAAAATTTTCAATTTCCACTGCCAGTAACTAAAACTCAAAAAACATTTGTTCAGAACTTGAAAACTTTCTCCATTAAAATAGGAAAAGAGAAGTGTATAGTAGAGAAAAAGAAGAAAAACTGGGAGATTGAAGGAGAGAGACAAACATAAAGAGATAATTATACTCCAGCAACTATTTTTTGTTTAGATCTTGTCAAATATGATGTAGATCTACTCATATCTGGTCTAAATCTGAATATTCTAGTGAGTCTTGTCTTGTAATCTTGGCCAAATCTGAGTAGATTTGAGTATATATATGACAAAAATATCATCAGAAACTCATTTCCTTCACCATAGGTGAGGGAGAAGTAAGTAGTCAATGATTAATGGTTGTCGGTGAACCCCAATCAATGGTGGTCGTCAGTCGCCAATGAGCATATATCAGAAAGAGAAAGAGAACAAGAAAGGAGCTTTAGGTTGTGGTCTCCAGTCGCCAATAAATGCATATTAGAAGACAAAGAGAAAAAGAAAGGAGGTTTAGGATTTTTGGGTCTACAAAAAAAAAGTTATGCGACTATATGGGATACAAGTCTTTATATCAAGACTTATGAATAATTTGTCCTTATTTTTTTATTTTATTTTATGTTTCAATGGTATTCGATGTAGGTGACATGTAATTTCAATAATACATACATTACAAAATTATGTAGTGAGGAAAATTGTTTGTTAGGAAAAAAGGGGACTTACATGTAAGTATTAATAGGTAAACTTATTATACAATAGGTCTTATGAGAATTAATGGCACTTTTCATCAAACACTATTAAAAAAGTTACTAATTGTTAATTTTCAACGACAGTTTAATTTTTTGTCCCAAAAAAAAAATCACTAATTATAAGTTTTAGCGACAGTTTAAAAAAATCATTACAAAAAAAAAAAAAGTCATTAATTTTCAACTTTCACTGACAGTTTGAAAATTTTGTCATAGAAAAATATCATTAATTGTAAGTTTTAGCAACAATTTATAAAAATCATGGCAAAAAAAATAAATTCACTAATTGTTAATTTTTAGCGATATGCAAAAAAATTGTCATAAAAAAAATATATTTTTAGCGATAATTTTACTATGATTTATTTTCAATAGGACTTGTAAAAATTAAGTCTAACTACTAAGAATTATTAATAATTTACCATTTAAAAAAAAAAAAACGTGCTGTTTCAATTTTGGGTGAAATACCAATAAATCTCAAAATTTAATCTTATAAACGGTTTAGTCCTCACTTTTTTCTTATAAACCCAAAGGTCCCATTAAAGTAAAAATTACATAAAAGTGTAGTCACTTACATATTTGAATTTAATTTTTTAGGGATAAAAGTGATTTTCTCTAAATATAAAATTACACATTTGGGCAATTTGGACTATAGAAGTTTTAGATTTTTCCTCATTCTAGAACAAATCTCACATTACAAACAAAAACCTAACACTCTAACGTAACACTCCAATAACGTAACACTTCCATGTAATACACTAAACTCAATGGTGTACTTTTCCCAAACATAACAACGTAACACAAAAAATTCTTTTGTGTATACCAAACGTAACACTCCAATGTAAAAAAATATATATATAAAAAAATTCTTAATGTACTTTTCTCAAATGTAACACTTCAATCAGTGTAATCCCAAACGTAACACTCTAATATAACATACTCCAATGTAACACACGAAAACACTAAAAAAAAACTCTTGGTGTACTTTCTTTTCTTTTTTTTCAAACATAGCACTCACAGTTTGAAATTATAAATTTGTTCAAAACTTATTAAGGCATATTTGTACTCCTTTTGGAATGGATTGAAGAATCTCACATTTTTTTTTTTTTTTTTTTTTTAGTATTACATTGGAGTGTTATATTTAGGAAAAGTGCACTAAGTTTTTTTTTTTTTTTTAATATTACATTGGAGTGTTACGTTTGAAAAAAAAATACACCAAATAATTTTTTTGTGTGTTACATTAAAGTGTTACACTAAAGAATTTTTTTGAAATGTTATATTGAAGTGTTACGTTTAGAAAAAGTACACTAAAAAATTTTTTTGTATTATATTAAAATGTTATACTAAGTAGTTTTTGTGTGTTACATTAAAGTGATACACTAAGGATTATTTTAGAGTATTATATTAGAGTGTTACATTTGGAAAACGTACATCAAGAAATTTTTTTCTATGTTACATTAGAGTGTTACACTAAGGAGTTTTTATTTTTTTTATTTTTTTTTTCGATTCTAACTAAGGAGTTTTTATGTGTGTTACATTATAGTGTTACCTTAAGAAGTTTTGATGTGTGTTATATTAAAGTGTTATGTTTAGAAAAAAAATACACTAAAGAGTTTTTTTTGTGTGTTACATTAGAGTATTACAATAAGAAATTTTTTTGTGTGTTACTTTAAAATGTTACACTAAGGAGTTTTTTTAGAGTGTTATATTAGAGTGTTACGTTTGGGAAAACTATAGTAAGGAGTTTTTTATGTGTTACATTAACGTTACGTTTAGATGTTAATTAATGTCAATGTTACAATAGGGACAAACACTAAAAAAAGGAACGAACACCACACCAATAACACCACAAATGGGGTAACATCATCCACCTACAAATCACTCCACTAAATCCCTATCCAAAAAAAAAAAAAAAAAATAGAAACGTAAAAACCTACTTTACCCACGCACACCCAACATTAGGAAAAAAAATTCAAACAAAATCACACACAAAGGCAAACAAGTAAACTTTCAAACCTCAAATCAAGGAAATACAATATACCCAAAATAAAAAGGACTAATTGGTTTGAAAAAAAAAAAAAAAAACTTCTAGGACTAAGGCCATGTTTGGCATCTTCAAAATAATCCAAAAGACAAAAAGTTACAAAAAAGTTAAAAAGTTATCACTATTCACCAAAAAAAATAATAAGAAAATTAATTTTACACAAAAAATAATTAAATTCGTCTGACATCCCACAGGTGAAGCTAATTTTTTTAAAAAAAATTTACAGCCATATTGCACAAAAAACGCACTGCTGTTCGGCCAGTGAAGGGCCATCACAGGTCCCGTTTTGATAATCTGAACCGTTCAATGTATAGAACTTGTCGAGTACTATATGCTTATTAAAAATCACGTTGATCGGATATCGCTAACTATATGATCGAATCAGTTTTGTATTTTAAAAAAAAAATGGATGGTGTTATAATTAACAGTTGAAAAAAAAAACTAATCCGATCAGATAGCTATCGATATCCGATTAATGTGATTTTTTGTAAATATATAATACTCAACGAGTTCTACACATTCAACGGTTTCGATTAGCAAAAAGGAACCCATGATGGGCCCCCACGGGCCGAACATCACAGTCCAATGCAATGCCCGCAAATGAGGCAACCATTTCTTATGTGAAATGCCTCTGCCCAAGACGGTTGGCCATACTGCTACTCTCCTTACCTTCCCCTACACACTAATTTATATAATTTTTTAATATACGTTTTTTTGTAAAAAAAATTAAAAATTAATTCAAACAATCATATTTTTTTTCTCAACTTTTTAGTTCAAAAGGACAAAAAGTACAATTATTTAGGACACTCCAAACAACTCCTAAATGAAATAGCTTTTCTCCAAATGAAATTTATGAATAATATTTCCTTCAATTTTTTATTTATTTTTCTATTAGTTAAAATAGTAAAAGTCGCTACTTTCTTCTTTTCTTTTTTTTTTTTTTTTTTGGGAACAGTAAAAGTCACTACTTATTGGTAAAAAAAAAAAAATTTAATAAATGTCGTACATCAAATGATATGAAATATTATTCCAATGTCACTACATGATTACTTTTGTTTTGTACTTCTGCTTTATTAGTCCAAATGTGGTCTGAAGCATAATACGTCTACTTTATTAGTCCAAATGAGGCCTGAAGAATAATAATCACATTGAAAAAATGAAGGCCGATAATCAAACAAAACATTCTTTCGACATGGAATCATTGATTGGATATTATCTCCCCAAAAGTCTCTATACCTAGTTATTTTCCTACACTTTTGTAGTTATTAGATAGAAGACTCTATTATATATATGGGTGTGGCTTCTGTTCAGTTCTTAATCGGATTGGATCGTATTATTGGATTCAAGGGACCCACCACGGGTTCCATTTTAATCTGAACCGTTCAATATGTAGAACCCGTCGAGTACTATATGCCTTTAAAAAATCACGTTAATCAGATATTGATAACTATGTGATCAAATCAATTTTGTATAAAAAAAATAGACGGTAAATAAATTAACAGTTGACAAAAATCTATTTTGATCACATAGCTATCGATATTCGATCAACGTGATTTGTTACATTCATATAGTACTCGACAAGTTCTACACATTGACGATTCAGATTACCAAAACGGGACCCGTGGTGGGCCTCCACGGGCCCAACAGCACGGTCCAATCCGATTAAGGACTGGACAGAAGCCATTCCCTATATATATATATATATTTTTTTTTTTTTCACCTTCAATATGTTTAGGCGTCATGAAAATTGTTTTACAAGATTTGTTCCGAAATTGCACCGGCCGATCAAGGTATGACTTTGTGATAATTATTCGGTAGTTTAGAAGTATGGTCACGTGGTATTCTATAATAATATAATACGTAAAAAATATGAAGTATTGATCATTTGTGTTAGGTAATTGAGGAATATAAAAGGTATAACAAATGGTGATTGGTAAAAGAGTATGACACATAATCTGAAACTATTATTCTCTCGGTCCCAAAATATTAGTTTCTTATTCTATTTTTCATTGTCCCAAACTATTAGTCCCTTTTCAAAAATTAAGGACTAAAATAATATGAATTTTCTATTTTATCCTTCTTTTAAATTGATTAACAATACAAAAAGTATAATTATAATAATTGATATTTTTTAAAAAATATACTATTAAAGGATAATTTTTAAAAATTAATATTTTAAAATACAATAATTATACCGTCAAAAAATTTGAATTTCCTAAAAAAAATTATTATTATGAAACGGGTGGAGCATATAATTTTGGGTTTTTTACGGACCAGTCCCATTTTTAAGAGTTATTACCCAATAGGTCCTTAGTAGAGACTTTTTTACCTATAGGTCCTAAACATTTTTATTTATCCCGTTTTTGCCCTGAAGTTTTCATTCTCAGATTCAGATCTGGAGATGAAAAAAAAAAAAAAAAAGCTCTCTCTACACATCTCTCTCAGCCACACCATGAGTGGTCTGATCGAAGAAGAAGATCCGCCACCATCGCCGGCGCATTCAAGGAGAATGTTCACTACGAAGTCTGGATCTACAACCGCTGTAGTCCACCATTGCCGAGCTACACATAGATGATTTCCAGAAGCTCGCCGACAAGACCTTCAAGGTCTCCGATTGCCCTAGCAAGCGAACCATTTCCTAATCCATTTCTTTTCCCTTTCCTTTCATCTCTCTCTCTCTCTCTCTCTCTCTCTCTCTCTCTCTCTAAATCGATCTATCTCTATAGATTCACACACACACACACATATATATATATATATATGTATGTGTGTGTGTGTGTGTTTGTGTTATATATCTGTGTAAAATATCAAAGTGTTTAATGTGTGTAATGTTGTTTAACTTGGTAGTTATGCTCTGTTCCTCATTTTCTATGTTCAAAAAAAAAAGTGTTTTTCAGTGATAAATCAGTGATAAATTTGTTTAAATTAGTGATAAATCAGTGATAAATTTGTTTAAACCAGTGATTAATTTGTTTAAACCAGCGATAAATTTATTTAAACCAGTGATAAATTTGTTTAAGCCAGTGATAAATTTATTTAAACCAGTGATAAATTTGTAGTGTTGAGTCTAGGTGTAAAAATGGAAAATACTGTTTGATTTTTTTTTTTTTTTTTGCAAACAGTCAGTGATAAATTTATCACTGAATGTATCTCTGATTCTTGTGTTGGTTTGTAATGGTGATTGCTTGATTTTCCTTCTATAATTTTTTTTACAAACAAATAGTGATAAATTTACCACTGAATCTAATTTTTGATACTACATTGATCTGTGAATGTGAAAAATAATGAGAACTATTTTATAGTAATGACTTCTTGTCTCTCCCTTTCATTCTCTTCATTCTCTCCGTCATTCTCTTTATTTGTTCCGATTTCCCCTGAGAATGGTTTCCAAATCTTCACATGTTTTTCTGCAACAAACTGTTGGAAAGTTTGTGACGTCTTCTTTGCTTCATGTGTGTGGTGTGATAATGAGGGCTAAAATTAGAAATAGAAATAGAACAGGACTTAGCTGGTATTAATTTAGTTTCATGGGACCGGCTGGTAAGTCCCCCTATAATTTTCCCACTTCGTGACGAGTTAGACTGAGGGCCCAAGTAAAAAGAGGAGAACCAATCTGTGATTTAAGCCCATGGCTCTGCCTTCAATTAGATGCTTGATAGACATTGAACAATTGGAGTGATTGCTTTGGAGTGATTGCCTAGAATGACAAATTAAATAAGTCTTTTAAGTCAAAATATAGAACATTATGTTCATGACAAAATATAAAAAATATAACATAATTTTTTGTACCAAATTTTTTATCAAGGGTGATGTGGCGTTTTATGGTGTCCTTTTTAACACAACATTCATTATATGTTCTGGTTTAGAATTGTAAAATTATTAATATCACTGCATTTTGTATAAATAAACATTTTATATCTAAATTATTTTCTAAAAAATGCTAATTAAATTGTGGTCTCTAGAATCAATTTTCACTATTTTCAAACTAGTATTATCTTAAAGAAAATAAAATAAAGAAATTGTTTAATATTAATGTCACTTTTGAGACAAGAAGACACATCGGCTGGGACGAATACATGTGACTAATTATTATAAGGTTACAGGACATTTAAATAATTTGACACTCAACTATGTGGTAACTAGGTCTCAAGGAGCATTATATACTATTACGGGCCGAAATGAGTACTGGACTACAAGTAGTCCAACTGGCATTCAACATTAAGGTATTATTTGTTATAACTTAAAAAAGTTAAAAAGTTAAAAAGTCACTATCATATTTAAGTTTCATTATCTTATTTAAGTCACATACCTTTTTATCACATCACATTGAATCTAACGCATATCTAACTCATATTTCATAAAAAGTTAAAAAGTACACTTATTTAGATCATCTCCAACCACCCTAAGTTTACTATTTAAAGTACTTGACTCATTGGCATTTGACATTCCATATGTAATTCATAATTTAATTACTGGATGCTCAGCCCACTTGGCAGTCAACTTGTTTCGACATTCAAATTACCGGCCCATGATCCAACCATGTTTTTTAAGTCTTACCACATCCTCGGTTAAAGCAACGATACTCCTAGACATAAGTCTCATATTACGTTGACATTGAAGTCTCGTTTGACAATTATATGTTTTAATTAAAAAATTAAAAAATTATTATAAGTTATTACATTATTTTATCTATTTATTTACATATATTTTTATAAAAAGTCAAAAAATTATT
Organism: Camellia lanceoleosa; assembly: GCA_025200525.1. Taxonomy (NCBI): domain Eukaryota; kingdom Viridiplantae; phylum Streptophyta; class Magnoliopsida; order Ericales; family Theaceae; genus Camellia; species Camellia lanceoleosa. The sequence continues at coordinate 55,690,249 of CM045766.1, forward strand.
AAAATAACTTATTCCCAAGTGAGACCTAAGTTTTAGATCCCAAATGACTTAGCACCCAAATCTAAAAGTCTCATGTGACATTAGTGTTGGATAATAATAGTTTTTCGACAATTTTAATTCAATATTAAAGTGAGACTCAATCATTAGTTGAGGTGGGTCCAAGTGGGATTGTATTAACTTAAGTGAGAATATTACAATATTAAAATAATGAACCGAACCCATTGAGTTGTGAATGACAATTGTTTCATAAAGTAGACATTAATAAAAGTTGAATTTAGATTCGGACTTAATCATGGTTTGGACATGGTCTAAGCTTGTACTTGTGCATGTGTGGGGGTTAGACTTGGGCTTCGACTTAGACTTAATCTTGAGCTTGGGCTAGGCCAGGCTGTGTTGGACTTAGCTTGTGCATGTGTTTGTAATTAGGCTTGGATCGTGTTATGATCCAACACCCCTATCCGTTTTGCGATTCATCCAGTTGGATTATTCAAATAGTTATATATTATATATATATAGATATATTTTTATATATAATGCAAGGGAAGTTTTCAACCTTTGAAACTCTAGCCTTAGTGGCTAGAGTTGATGGCCTTAGTTAATGGTAATTGGATGACCCTACACTACTAGAAAAAGGGGCATTGGACACAGAACATTTTGCGATTGTTTAAAAATCGTTGCAAAAAGCAAGCTTTTGCGACGGCAATTAATGACGTCGAGAATTTTTTTTTTTTTTTTTTTTTGCAATGGAAAAACTAAGCCCGTCGCAAAAAGTTAGATTATATGCGATGATACGTTAAACGTCGCAAACTTTTTCTGGCCTTAAATTTTTTTATTTTTTTTTTGTGATGCTCTTTTGGCAGTCTGTCGCAAATTTTTTTTATTTTTTTCCTTATTCATTTGCGATGGGCCTTAAAAACATCACAAATGGTAATTCCTAAATTCGCGCCCACTCCTCCCATCCTCCCTCTTTCCCTCTTTTCCCAAACTCTCTATATTCTCTTAGAATAAAAAATAAAACTAAATAAAAACCTTCAATATTTTATCCTAATCTCACTGCTCTCTCTCTCTCTCTCTCGTAGCAGTAGCAACAACAATAGCATCTTGGGCAGCATCTAGGTAACCCCTATCTCCTCTCCTCTTCTCTTCTTTCCTTTCGCTCTTGCTTGCGCAGACTCTTGCTTGCACAAACCCTCACAATCTCTCTCTCGCTCTCGTGTTACCGCACAGACTGTCTGTAGCAATAGCAGTGACGACTTCCTCACCGGTTCTCCCTCCGGCATCTAGGTATAGCTTTATCTTCTCTCCTCTGGTCTTCTATTGTCTGTCTTATGCCTGCTCATCAGTTGATTGAAACTCTTTTTGATTAAGAATAAAACAGTTTGTCACAAGAACAAAACCCTTTTTCTTTTCCTTTGCCCTTTTAACTCCCTTTGCTCCAAATAATATATATATATTGGACACTCAGCAATGGGGGCTTTGTGCTCTTTGAGAATAGCAACAACGTTGTGAAGGAGCTCTACTCGCTTCCATAGTGGGGTCTTTGCCCACAATTTTTGCGCAGTTTTCATTTTTTCCAAGGCCTTGTTGACCTCTTCTTGTGTACAAGCTGAATGAAGGCCATAGCTAAGTAGATAAGTGAACAAACTTCCTATTGGATATATTCATCATTCCATGTGAGTGGCTAACCCACTTTAGAGAGAGTGGGGTGGCTGGAGAGCACTTTAGAGAGAGTGGGGGTGGCACCTCCCCACTAACCATGCCTTGACTCCTTTTCTTCAATTGTGATTAAACTCCTCTCCCTCAATTGTGTATAAATTAAGGTGAGGAGAAGAGGTTGAGAGAGAGAGAGAGAGAGAGAGCGAGCGAGCAAAACTGTGAGAGAACAAACCAAAAGAAGAGATGTGAGGCAGAGAGACCATCTCTTTCGGTGTGAGAGAGAGAGACGGGTGAGTGGGTGAGTGAGGATAGTGTGAGTTCCTCCCCTATTGTAATCTTTCTGTAATATCTCCATTGTTATAGTAATAACTGGTTACTCTCCCGTGGACGTAGGCATTGAGGCCGAACTAGGTGTGGGTGTGTTTTACTGCTTGGTATATTTTCTGCAAGGTCTTATGCGGGATCCCCGATCCCCAACAAGTGGTATTACAACTCGAGTGAAGGAAAAATAGTGTGTTTTTTGAAATGGCCCAGAAATCAACTTGCTCAAAATCGAGTTTTGAGCATACCAAGCAATGCGCCTTGACGAGTAGAATCTAGACCCAAAAAAACCAGCCCAAATTGGGAAGTCACGCGCTACCATATGCGCCCTAAAGTTTCGACGGAGTTTGCCGCATCTCGCCGGAAAGTTCAGTCCAGTTGATGGAGGAGTGGTGAAGAAGAAGATGTTAAGATGGTTCAAATAAAATATTTTGGAAGCCATTTAACACAAGGACTCCCATGGCACATTGGGTGAAGCATATTGCTTGGAGGTTATGTGTTCGAAACTTGGGGCAGCCAAAGATGGGTAATTTTTTTTTTTTTTTTTAAAGTGGAGGATGACACAGCACTGATGCAAGAGTGACATCAGTAGAAGGGCCCAGGTGATGATGTCAGCATGACGAGAGGCTGAAGAGAGGCTGACTTCAGCAAATGGAATATTCTTGGTAATAACAGAATATTCTCTGACAAATTCTGGAAATTACAGAATGGCCCAGAATTTTTCTAAAATTTCATTCTGGCCCTGGAATTTTTTAAATTGCAATCTGGTCCTCAATGTTTTCAAAAATTACAATTTGGTCCCTGAATTTTTGTAAATTGTTATTTTGGCCCTGTAGTTTGTGAAATTACAGTTCAGCCCCGAGTGTTTGGAAAATTTGTAATTTTGCCCCAGGTTTTGGGAAAAATTTTCAGTAAGGTCCCTAGAAGTGCAGCGAAGGTTGGTCCTAGCTAAACGAATCGTTCCGGAAGCAACCACGAGGTCAGAATAGTGAAATTCTAGACGATTTTTTGAAGATTTTCAAAATATGGGAGTTTGTCATCTTCAATAGTCGAAGAAAGGTTGCCGGATATTATGGAACGCTGCGGATTCACTGAAGAAGTTAGAATGGGCAGATTCTAACCAGATTGGACAACTAGATACAAATTGAGAGATAGATCATTGGAGACCAAAGAAGATCAGGCTTGATCAAGTGGCAAATCGAGGGAGATCAAGATTGGTTATGGGAGATCAGGATTGGTTAGGGGTGATCAGAGGATTGCAGAGATGATTATCTCCAAAGTTCATCGGAAAATCTGGTTCAATCAAAAGAGAAGACCATTCATCGACGTATAGATGATTTGGCAACAAGTACAAGCTCAAGGAAATGATGTAGCTGTTGGACCTATTGTATACGAGTAGGTACTGGTGACATGTGGACATATAGAACAATAGTTGTAGAGGAGCATATTAAGTGCAGAAGCACAAATGACGATCTGCTTGATGCAAGGGTACACTAGAGTGTCGTCTGAGTAGCGAGAAAAATGCGTAACGGGTTGTTAAAGTTCACGAGGCGCGATAGAGAAATTAAGATGGATAAAACACAAGAGTGCGCGCCAACGAGTGGCAAGTCTTTTGCTCTATGGTGGTTTCTTTAATTCCACGGCAGCGGAGGATAAAGTTGATGTGGATCTCTTAGGCGAGCTCGACGCAGGGAGACCAGAAGCCATGGGTGCGAGCACTATATAAAATTGCATAGCTGACGATGCTTTGACAGATGGAGCTCCTGTCAACCATCAATCTACTGAAAAACAAATCAGGGATTGCAAAGGCACAGATGACGAGCGTATGGAAACGCTAGGAGGTTGTTCAGAAGTGCAGAGGGCAAAGGCTGATAGTTCAGAGAAAGAACTCCGAGCAAAGAAAACCGAGGACGTCGATGGGATAGACGACGAGTTTTCTATTGCTCCAATGACTGGTCCTGCGAGGTAATGCATAACAATCAAGGGCATCTCAGTAGGGGGTGCAGGACATCCAATCAAGGGGTGTCGGATATCTTGGTTACGCAAGTTCAAGCATAGCAAGTGAAGGCATCCAAGACAGGAAGCGTAGAAGAGATCTGTGGGAGATAGGAGCAGAGGCTCTCTCTCCAAATTAGAGAGTGGTGTGAGTTAAGTTGAGGATGTAAGATTCCCTCATCCTCTTGTATCTCTGGTGTGTTATCTCTAGCTTCAGGGGATGTAAACGTCTCAGTGAGGAGATGCAAACTATGTTGAAATTTGGGCATGACAAGATTAGTAGTAGTGTGTGCACTGGATCACCTCACATGGGTTGAAGGGGTGATTTGTTTGATATATTCATCATCCCATGTGAGTGGCTAACCCACTTTAGAGAGAGTGGGGTGGTTGGAGAGCACTTTAGAGAGAGTGGGGGTGGCACCTCCTCACTAACCAAGTCTTGACTCCTCTTCTTCAATTGTGATTAAACTCCTCTCCCTTAATTATGTATAAATTAAGGTGAGAATGAGAGGTTGAGAGAGAGAGAGAGAGAGAGAGCAAAACTGTGATAGAACAAACCAAAGAAGAAGAGATGTAAGGCAGAGAGACCATCTCTCGATGTGTGAGAGAGAGAGAGACAGGTGAGTGGGTGAGTGAAGATAGTGTCAGCTCCTCCTCTATTGTAATCTTTCTATAATATCTCCATTGTTATAGTGATAACCGGTTACTCTCCCTTGGACATAGGCATTGACGCCAAACCACATTAAATATTGTGTCTCCTTGGGTGTGGATGTGTTTTACTGCTTGGTATATTTTCTGCAAGATCTTGGGCAGGATCCCCGATCCCCAACACTTCCAAGCATTTAAATTTACTTGCCACAATTTAAGGAAATTAAAGAAGAAAAAAAATCATATAAAGGCCAAGTTCAAGAGTTGTAAAATTTGGACCAAAATCCATTTGTTTATTATTAAGGGAATCTCTTTTCCTCTGTTCACTTCTTCCCTATTTGTTTACTGAGAAAAGTTGAAAAAAAGCACAGAAATCAGTTTTTGTATCACAAAATTTCTGATTACTGTGGAACCCAAAAAAGTGCTTCTACTCTACTGAGCCTAATGAAACTATTTGGTTAGTGGGTTTTTTCAGATTTTCTTTTCAACGACAGCATAAAGCATAAGATCCCTTATCTTTTTCCTTTGTTTTCTCAACTACCAAATAGAGTTCAATCACTTTAACACCACAAATTTCAAGTACCAGTAACCAAATTCGATAAAAGCTTAAAAATTATGAACAAATTTCCAAAGAAGCCCTGTTTTCTTGAGTCCCAAACAGCAAATATCACAACCATAAGAATTTGAGGAAATTTAAAAACAACAAATAGCAAATCCCAATCTGCTTCTAGTTGTACATAATCTACATAATACAAACAAATACATATATAAATACGAGCGAGAGCGAGAGCAAAAGAAAGATAGCTATAAAATAGAGCCCTGAAGACTGGAGGAAACACTCTGTTACAATCATTTTCTTCAATCACTCTCACCATTACTACAACTCAAGGTCCAGTACCAAAGGTTCGTTCATTTCCATCAATTTTCCCATCATTTTTCCCTGTAATTTTCCTTCATTTTCCATTTCACTATTTTTTCCTCTGTTAAATCATATATTTTGCATACACACACACATATATATACTAGGGGTATAAGCCCACCCGATGGGCATGCTATTAAATTTGTAAAATATAAATTTTAATTTTGAATTAGAAATATAAGTAGTGTTTGTTGATCAAGTGGTAAGGGTGTTGTTTTCCAAGCTCAAGATCTTAAGTTCAAATCTTGTACACTTCACTTTATAATTTTTCTCACTTTTGATATAAAAAAATCCACTTGACAAAAGGAAAGAGTAGCCTTCAAGACACTAAAGTGAGTTGTTCACATATATAATAGTATAGATATATAATTTATACAGAATGTGTTTGTAGTGAAGTAATTTTATTGATTTGAAATGAGTTTAAATATTGTTCTTAATTAGATTAGTGGTCGTTGTTGTCTATGAATAGGAAGCTAAAATAGTCTATTTGTTTATCAAATCATACTGAGTTTTGCGGGCTGACTAAGTTGCATTCTTCTTTCCTTCATCTAGAAACTTTTCGAAAACCATGATTCTCAATGCATGGTTTTTCAATTCATAGTGTACTCTTGATTCTTAAAATAGGTAACCTTTCTCAATGATTTGAAATTAAGGATTGTCACGACCCAAACCCGCCTCTATAGGTTTAGCATTATGACCGACCAGTAATCCGTAGAAGCAGTCCCAATGAATAACAACAAGGGTTTATGAATGATGTCCAAACAGTTTCAAAAATACGAGTTCATATCAAAAACTGATTTAGATTCACATATTTAACCAAAAATCATAAGTAGTTATATATGGCACATCTATTAGCTATCATATCAAATTGGTCCTGGGACCCACATGCATAGTCAATACCGACGACCATAAAGGTCCATATCTTGTGCGCAAGTAGCCATGGTATTATATCCCCCAGGCAAGGGCCATGTGAACATAGACCACGGTATTTTTTTCCCCGGGCAAGGGCCATATAATCATACGCCACGGTATTGTTTCTCTCGAACGAGGGCCACGTGAACTAAGGATGCCACAAATACATTTTAGAAAATTAGACGTTCATTCATTATTCACAAAAAAATAGCATTTCAAAAACCAAATCATATCTTATCATTCTGAAATTACTTATAATTAAATATAGCTTTACAGAGTTGTTACTCACAGATAGCTCCAGAGGCAAATCAGACAAATTAGACAGATCAAATAGATCAGGCAAACGTTAGTGCGTAACCTACATAAACACATAACATATCCACATTGAAACACAACATTACTTCATTAATCAAACTTGACTTTCCTCGTCTTTTTTTGTTTAAGTAATCCGAAATTCTACCTTGTTCATTCAAACGAATCAGGTCTCATTTCACATATTCTTTCATTATTAAATTCTTCTTTTTCAAGTAGATCGATTTCTTTGCTTGGCTTCTTAATTAATTACTACTAAATCAATGACTTATTCTTTAACCAACTAATTTATGTTGATTGTTAGCTTATTAATCTTCAATGAGCCATAAATCATGTTTAGAATCCTTTGGGAGAAGATGAGATGAAAATATAAACAAAGTGTGATTTTTCAAAACATGCTGAAAATAGCCTGACTGCTCGAGCCACCACTTGGTCGCTCAAGCGGATTGTGTTGTCTGCAAAAATGTTGGACGGGTCAAAAGTACGCTCAAGCTAACATTTAGTCGCTTGAACAACTAACAAACAAAAGGTGGGTTCACTAGAGCCACCAATTGGTCGCTCGAGCAGGTCTATAAATGTTCTGGACTTCAAAACTGGAGTTGAGCTTCCAAACTTTGTTCCAAGACTTGGAGTCATGCATGGCTTGCTTGAAAACATGAAAATACTTTGGAAAATACCAATACATGCCCCTTTAGAAATCAATTTCCCCAAAACTCAACAATTTTCTCAAAACTTGAATTATTTATTCATTCATGCAAAGATTTTAAATTCTTCTTCTCTTGATTTTCAAAACATGAAAATAAATCTATAAAACTCTTATAAGAATATTTACATGTAATTTATGAAGCTTAATTTAACCATAACTTTCAAAATCAAACCCAAAATAATTAATTTATAATTTAACTTCATAAAATCTTAGCTCCAATTCTTTATTTTCTTGTCAATTTTCCTAGCAAACATTGCACATATGTAATTAAGATAAAACTAACGAATTTAATATATTCCAAAATTTGTTTAAATTAAATAAAACTCTTAAATTACATTACATGCATGGATTAGAGATTAAAATCAAACCAATTTTTAGGTTCCAAAACAAAAAATCAAAACCTCATTTAACTCCATGATTAAACCCTTTTCATGAACTCAATGTTTTCACAACTTTTTCTTTCTCTTATTCTTAGTATAAAATTGAATGACTTAAATTCCTTCAAAATTCATGATGCATGTAAATATAAAACTCAAATACTTTATAGTGTTCAAAATCAAACTCAATTTGATAATATTATGAGATCAATTTCCATATTAGGTAACCTAACTCATTTTTCTTCATTATCTTCTTAATATCTTCCAATTACATGCTATTGATTCCAATTTCATCTTTAATTGCTAGTGTAATGTGAAAATTCTACACAAATTAAACATAAATTACATACCTTTAAGTTTTAATTTCAAAAAATTTAGTTGAATATCTCTTTTAATTCTTTACTTTCCAAGCTTTTCCCTTGCCTTCCTTCACCATTCCAGCACATAGTCTCTCTCTCTCTCTCTCGGTTTTCTTTTCTTTCTTTCCCTCAGATTGTTTCTCCAGCCAAAGTGTTGATTCCATAAGTTTCCTTCTCCTTTTCAACAAGAGATACACACTCACATCCTCTCTTGTTGACACCTCAAGCACACGTGCACATAACATTGAGCCTCCAATGCAACACTCACATACACACACCCACAGATTTCTCACCCACACCCACTCTCAATTCTAGACTATTCTATAATTCAATTTATGTTTAGGATTAATTTAATTGAGTAACCCTTAGTCTTAATAAATCTTGATTAACACATAATTAAATTAGTCATAGCTAATCATAAATTCCACATAATTTAATTTGTCTAATTTGACTTCCATTAGAGCCCAATTAATTATATTTAATTTTTCTCAATCTAAATTAGATTTTTAATCAAACTCCCAAAAGACTCGAAATATCAAATTAAACTTGTTACCTTCATTAATTTTGGTTTCTTACATCATTAAGGCCTTCAATTTCAGATCAAACTCAAAATCTCTGCCAATAAATTACATATCCAATTGAACATCTCATAAATAAATTTAATTCATAATAATCTTCATTCACAATTCTCATAACTTAATCAACTCTAATTCGGACCCAATTAATCAAATCTTAATTTTACAAATATAAACCGAATATTTAATTAAACTCCCATATGGTCCGATACTTGAAATTAAAATAATTCAATTCACCAATTATACTCTCTTGAGCCATTTAGGTTTTTAATTTCTAATTCCAAAATAAATTCTCAATAGAATCATATATGAATTAGCCTTCACAATTTTCATAATCCCAAATTAAATCAGAATAATGGGCAATTAAAATTAAAATCTCCTTGATTAGTTAGATACTAATTATTATACGTGGTGGGGTCGTCACAAGGATTCTCAATGCTGGTTTTTCAATGCACAGTTTAGTGTTGATTCTTAAAATAGGTAAATCATTTTGCAGTTCGATACGCGATTTTATAACTATAGTTCTAATTTGGAACCAGACTAGACCGTTTACATGCATGCATACATATATACATACATATAATTTGTTATTTTTCGTAAACACTCAAGTACTTAATTATGCCAATGACTTCCTCATCTTCAGTGAGCATTGAGAGTGAATTGTCATTTATCAACAGGACCTCCATGTGATAATGATCTGACCACCTCCTACTACTTGAGTTTACTCTGTTTGAGTTTCTTGGCTAGTTCTTCAGATTCTTGAGCGATCTCTTGGTTTTCAATATTTTCTTGTGATAAAACCTTTCACTGTGAATATCTACTCTCATTTCCCTCGTTGAATCTATATGTGGCTCAAAAGATGAAATTATGTACCAAAGAATAATCAAAATTAAATAAACCAAAAAAAGAGTACACAAAAGCCATTTTACCAAGAGAACTCAGTACTCACCATTGGCTGTGTGTCTCCTGGCTAGTTGCTCCATTGTGTCATTGTCCTGTTTCATGACAGCAGCCATATGGCTGAGACCTTTTTGAAATTTGTTCAATATGTCATACAAGGGCATTGTCTCTGAAACTCTAGTATAAGGTCCATCAACAAACATATTGGTTCTTAGATTGCATAACATGCTTTAGTGGCTAGTTATCAGATAGAACAGACAAAAGACACAATAGAGTTTACTTAAATCAGTTACGGTACCAAATTTCTAGTCTAGTTTTGTCTTCTCATCCCAAAAATTAAAACAGATACTCAAGAAAACGAAATCATAGAGCGAGAAGGAACACCTTTGTTTCTTGAAAGCAACAAAAATTAAAAAGATATAAAAAAAAAAATCAAATATTTAAGAACCAATTCAATTGTCAAGATTGTTTATTGGATTGATGCTCTTATTTTGGTAATGACAGTAGCATTGAAGTCATAATTATCTTGGAATCTGGTGAACAATGAGGCACAGTAGCTGCTGTTGTGCTGAGCTCATAACAGCAACTCCAAACCCCCCAATAATCTATTTAAACTCTAACTAAATTTCATGTAGATCCTCATTTCCATTTGTGAAAACTTATTCTTTACAAACTCTTTTTCCAACCGTGTGACTCATTAAAATGCTCAAACGATGTCGGATGTCAACGGAACTTGACACACACGACTAACTAGGCACAAATGACTTGTAAGAAAAGATGGAACTCAAAACAGATTCCCATTTTTGAATCTAGAGCCAAATTTTTGTTCATGAAAACTTGTTATTTAGAAACTTTTTTCCGAACCAGTTGACACACTAAAATGCTCAAACGGCTTCGGATGTCAACAAAACTTGACACACTTGACTAACTAGGCACAAATGACTTGTAGGAAAAGAGGGAAGTCGAAACCGGTTCCAGTTTTGAATGTATATCCAAATTCCCATTTGTGAAAACAAGTCCTTTAGAAACTCTTTTCATCGTTTATGTTTATTCGATTATTGTTAGATTATAGCACAATGTATTCAATCACTACCTGATTTTAATAGTATTATTATCATTGTAGAATGTAATTAAAGTTTCTTTAGATAGTTCACGTATACCAATAGTCCACTTGGCGGAGGGACTTGTTATTAGTGATGATCCGTTGTGTGAAATTGATGGAGTTCCAATTAACCCTGAATATTGCAAAGTCTTTGTCTTAAAAACCAAAAAGCCGAACGCTCTATTGGAAACAACATCTTGAGGTCTAAGAACAATTAGAGAAGCTGTTGGAAGATTCATTGTGTGGCGCTCGATTCATGTATATGTTACAATCTTATTTATTTATTGAAATAAATAAAAAATGTTTTACATTTTCTATAAGTTTGAAATTAATTATATTGTAAATGACGATTTTTTTTTTTTTTGGTTTTGCAGATGCAACCATTTTGAGTACCTGATGATATGTTTACATATTGATATTGGAGCTTACTATTGATATTAAAACAAGTTATAATATATATATATATATATATGTATATGTATTGTCGATACTTTTGTTTTGTTTAATATACAAAAATTTGAATTCTTGAATTATCAAAAATTATTAGTATTGTTAAAGGATGTTTTATATATATTTTTGTAAAGAATATTTGATTGACAATTATTACAGGGTTACATATATTATTATTTGTATAATTTTGTGAATGTGAATGTGGATGTGGATGTGGATATATTTTATTTTAGAAAACGTTTTGTACAGGGAATGAATTAATAAAATATATATTTATTTTATGAAAAAAAATTTATTGCGACAATAATAAATCGTCCCTAATGTAATCATCGTTTCCTTATATTTTATTAGCAACGGGCTAACCTATCACGTATACATATTTGTTCAAATTTTTATCGACGGTTTAAACTGTCGCAAATCCAATATTAATTTAATTCTAATTTTTTGGTGACGTTTTAGACCATTGCTAGTAATACTTTTCACAATGTCAAATACCATCGCTAACAAAGTTTTTGGCGACAGCAACCCAAATTGTCGCTAAAAGTGAAGTTTTTCACTCTTTTTTGTGTTAGGTTAAACTATCGCAAAAGCCATTGATTTACCGTCGCTACAAGAAAGCGACTGTTTGTAACCGTCGCAAATACCTTTTGTCACGCCCCCTTCCGCTACCCCCCATTTCCCATCACTACTCTATTGCAAAAAGTCTTTTGCGACAACATGCGAATCTTTTGCAACGTTTAAGACCGTTGCAAAAGCTCTGGTTTTTAGTAGTGTATTGATGTTAGCTTTTATGACTAAGGCTCTCCTCTACAAGTATAAAACATTGCCCCTTCAACTTAGTAGGTTTTTTTAGAGAGGTCTTTTGTGATGAAGAATGGTGATTTTTGAAATGAAGTTGGAGATGTTTCTTACATCGAAGGAAAATTCGAAGGACAATTTTCCTATCTTCTTTGCTAGCCCCTTCTTTTATTCTTGTCAGAGAGAGTGCTATCATTACCAAGTTCGTCGAAACTATTCAAAAGGTGTTTTTGCATTAGCTGGTTTCGACTATCGTATCTTGGTTTCGGCCATCTCTTATTTTATTTCGATTTATCATTTTATTCCAGCATGTGTTTGTTTTATGCTTCTATTCATCAAATTGTAATATTCGGGTTTGAATCATTCATGTATTTTTAGTTTTATAAAATATTCTGTATTTCATCCTTTAATAAAAATATATTTTTTTTTATTTCTGTTTAATTTTATTTTATATATTTTTTTAGTGTTATTATGACAAAAATACCAATCGTTAGCATGTATGCTCAATCTCCAAAGTTTGGCACACTTGACAAGACAAGTTCAATGTCCAAAGTGACTTACAGTGATTTGGCATACCCAACACCAAACAAGCCCAATTTCCAAAATAACTTGGCACACTTAATATTTTTGGCCTAAAGGGCCCATTCAAGCTATTCAAGCCTATGTAGGCTCAATTTAGTGAACAATAACCTACAAGGATACTCAGTCAGCAATAAGGGCCCAAGTAGTTTTGCATTTTACCCAAAGCATCATCGCATCCTTGGATATTGTTGGTTGGTGACCAATTCACTTCCTGGGGGATACACTTGGTAGTGGTTTCGAAGGTATAAAAATGCCCAAAGGATCCAAGTTGGTGTGCTTTTATAGAGAGGCCAATGGACAATGAGCTGGTTGTCTTGGAAGTTCCTATGGACATTTTAGAGATTGACTTGTGACAAACTTCACACACGACATCATCTTCTGAAATATACACTGCTAAAAATTAGGCTTTTAGTGGCGTTTAAAAAACACCGCTAATTGTTTTTGTGACGTTTAGTACCAAACGTCGAAAATGCAACCATCGCTATAACTTTATAACGCTTTAGAAGTGTCGCTATATTTAGTATAGGCGGCGCCAAATGTCCCACCCTAACAGTACTATGACATCATTATGATTTTAGCGATAACGCCATCTTTTTTTTAAAAAACTGACCGTTAGCTTTAGAGTTTAGATGGCATTTCTCAAAACGCCGTGATATTCCTTTTTTTTTTTTTTTTTTTAAATTATGCTAATTTTATATGATTGAACTAAAAAAATACCTCTAATAAAATTGAATAGCACTTATATGAAATAATAACTCCCATTCAAATAGTAAATGCTGCATTAATTCATTTTTCCATTGAATTTAATATCCAATCACCATTACCCACAAAATAACATATCCACAAATAATGTTTTAACATTACCTAGAAGATAACATAACTAAAAATTGTATACAAAGCCAAAAGATAAGAAGAAAATGAACCAAAACAACACCCAACCCCCCAAGTCAGATCAAAGGAAAAAAAGAAAAAAGAAGAGAAATAAGAATCCAAAGGAAAGCCTCAAGCGTTTTTGTCATGCATGGACTGAAGACTGAAATTATCATCATGCTCATAATCATTTTGCGAAAGATCAACTCCACCCATATAGCTGCCTATGTTGAGCACAATTAAACCCTCAGCATCCTGGAGGAAAAGTTAAAAGAAAAAAATTTTAAAATATGAAATAACAATAGTAATAATAATTTAAAACAACAATAACAATAAAGATCTTAGGTTATTTGAGTTGAAGTACCTTTGGGATTGGGATGTCTTTCCCATCAACTTCAAGCCAAACTTGCCATGGTAAGTTAGCGCAAGTTCTGTCCATTATATCCCTTGCACCTTCTTTTGCATATCGCAATTTATTTACAAACTGATCCAGAAGTTTCAATTAGCAAATGGCAAAATTCTGTGCGCAAATCAAGGGAGCAAGCAATCTTCAATTTAAAAAATTACCACTCAATGCTAGTGCTACAACACAAATTTAATAGATTTAACGAGTGAATAAAAAATTAAGCACCCAAGAGAAAGCAATATTCAATTTAAAAAAAATTACCATTCTCAAGAAGTATTAGGGCTACACGAGAAGTTAAAGATTCACCAGGTGAATAAAAAAATTAGACATCAAAATCATTAGTGGAATCTAAAATCCGAGGAAATACAAAGCATTGTAGTCTCTTCTATGGCTTGGACAGGAGTGAAAAAAGCCCCACAAAATATCCTTCAAACTTTAGTCAGCATTCTTTTATTAGCCAATGACCATCATGCATGCACCTAATTCCAACCCATGAATTGCAAATTCTTAAAGGTGATCCATATCTTTGGAAATGTTTGTTTATAGTTTCCTATTTATGTCTAAAAAAAAAATTAAAAATTAAAAACTGAAAACAAAAACTTGTTTTGCTTTCTGTTTTCATTTCTAAAAAATTGTAAACAATATATAAAATTTACTAACTTCTTGTAAGAGCATCTTTATCAAAATAGTCAAATTTTACCGGTTTTGTCACAAAATACAAGGCCAATAGAGGAGCTTTATCTAGATAGTTCAACCCATGCTTCCTCCTGTCCAGTATCTAGATTTGACAAAACAATATATCTCCATGATATAAAAAATATTGGACAAGGAACTCACAAATCACAAATGTTCTCATTGTTCCCACGTAACAGAAGGCGGCGCACCTGGCCAATTAAAGAAATATGGAACCTAGTTTTTGTTTCTCTTTTAAACTTTCTTCAATAAGCTCTCTTCAATTTTACCTAGTCTATAGAGAAAAGTAACTGTAACATTTACCTATAGGCAGCAGTTTCATTTGTGCCCAAACAAATCCCTTTGGCTGAGTATGCTTTTAAATTTTATAAAATATATAATATTAAAAAAAAAAAAAAAAACTATATTTTACATGGTCAAACACAACCTTCTTTTCAGTCCAGGTAATCCAAACACCATATTAAAAAAAAAAAACCAACAGCTCCACAAATTGCACAAATAATGCTGTCAGCACTCCCTATCAAGGCCATAAAAGTTATGATCTCATCATATGTCAGCTATTTTTTTATAGGCAAAGTTATGATGTCATCATAATGTCATCTCAGCCATTTTTTTATATGCATATTCAATAATCTCATCCGAGGGTGAGGGTGAGGGTGAGGGTGAGGGTGAGGGAAGAAAGGCACACAATCAATAACAGCGAAAAAAATATAGAATAGCAAAGGATAATGAACAAAAATGGATGGGAACATTGTCCAGTAGGGGGCCACAACTAAATATTTGGGGCATTGTCTAGTTGAGAAAAAAATATAGAATGACAATCCGATGGATGTTACAATATACTATATTCTAAAAGAAAATATAACATTACGTTTAATGGTAATTAGGCTAAGAATATAATAGCAAGCTCTAATCATCATATCATGAAAACTAACAAAGCAATCGGCAAAATAGTTACTCTGTCATCATGAAGGAACCAACCATTCTCCAATCAAATCTCACAATCTTCCACAAGTGACATCAAACCACATAAAACTCTTTTAACTGCTGCTCTGTGCTTAGATTACTTTGAACATAAAGTAAGAGGTTGAATTGATCCAAGCTACAGCTTTGAAGTATAGTATGATTGCATATGCGCGCTCATGTAAAGATCTAGAAAAATCAAATGCTTAACAAAGATATGCAAAAAAATACAAAAGATTAAAACAATATACAGCATCCCACTCAAAATGATAGCTTCTTGATAATGTCTAGGCACCATTTGAAAAAGGAGATGAGAAAAAAATTATAATCAACATATTAACAAACCTGTGAACTTGACTCTATACCCTGTAGTTTATGCAGATGACCAACATTGCCCCCCTGAAAATGCAAGTTCAAAAATATGACTACCAGATGAAATTATTATTCGAGAACGAAGTGAAATTCCACAATCATAGAAGAAATGCCCACAACCAAAGAAACACAATACAATCTCCAGACATTTTACAAGGTACATTTATTTATAACAAAAATAACTTCCAGTATTACTTGGAACACTCTACAACTCTTATTCAGAGTCTTTAATGGTAGTCTTAAAGTACATCCCACCTAAGCAGTTGAAGATGAAACCTACTCAATTAGATAAGGGCTTCATTCAACAAAATAACCCCTACATAAGTTCATTCAACATCGCTACATCTCCTTAGAAATATAATCAGAAAAGAACATAGGTGCACATACATGTTGCTAGTTTAAGAGAAATTTGCAGAGTTACCAAAATATATAAAATAGACATTAAGTAGAGGGCATAGTTTCTGGTTACCATCAAAGCATTGTAGCATTAGTATCTTTAGAATTTTTGGCATCAAGACAATGTCGAAATTCTATTAAAAGACATCATATAGTCATGTCAGGATATATCGTAAGAAATAATTCCAAAAACCAAAAACCATGTCAGCAAAAAATGCCTTGCCAACTTGCCGCAATACAGTGAAGAAGCTTTCCTCTTGATGTGTCCAAGCAGCCAATTGCAGTGTTTGTTTTTTCGCTGCACTGGAAACTGCATTCCAGAGGTACAATCAATATTCTCAATTCAGTAACAAAAACGACAAAGCACCTCAATTGAGACAAATGATTAGAAACTTCGAAATGACAAGCACAAAATATTCCCTGGCTGCTGTGTACATCATGGTTTTGAAAGGATACAGTTACACCACAATCACCATCCTTAATTAGGATTTTCTCAGGATGGAGGCATGGTTCACAACCCAAGGAGACTTGTGGCTCCATTTGCATGCTAAAGACATCAGAAGAACACTAAGTTTTTATGCCCATACGGCTTCCAAGTCTGAAACAAACAACCCTTTGTCCTCCAAATTAATGCAATGTCCAAATACAACATCAAATAATAACAAGGGAAAGATGGCTTGGCATCTGAAGACACATCATTCAATTAATAACAAGATATCATCTTATTACATTGAGTTCAAACATCTTATAACCTTACAGATCATACTTTAAAAAACTATGCTAAAATCACTTTAGCATACAACAATCACTTAAGCATTAAAGTAATGCTAAAATCAATACACACTATGCTTGTCATCAAAAACAATTTCATAGCTCATTGGTTTGCCTCAAGCCGCTCCATGTTGGTTTGCAAGCACTCACCACGCAAAGTAATCACACGTCATTTGCACACCAAAGCCTCCTGGATTTTTTTTTTTCTGAATCCGGTATCTTATTATCTGTTTTTTTTTCCACATTTGCAACTTTGATTTTGGAAAAGGAGACCAACACCATAGCAAAGTATATCACTATAAATATAATACAGATTTAACATATCACTATTTTTCACAAATCCTAAAGAACACAAAAATATACATGTGCATAAATGTAATCAGAATTTAAAATATATTAACCAAACACATCTATTTCCTAAGTAATACTATTCTAGGGGTGAAAATAGTCACTACAGTTTATAAAATACACCATCACAAGAGCTATTTAGCATTCATCACAACATACTCCTAACTTCACATGTATCTAATTAGTTTATAAAACAAAAAAATTCATTGAAGCATTTTATAGAACACTTGCAATGCAAAAAATCCATTCACACGTGTTTGGGTAAACAAAGACGAAATATGTTTTCCCAAAAACCTTCATCAAACCAACACAAAACCTTAATTAAAACAAATGTATGATTATTTTAGACATCGTGTGTAAGTTACATGTCAATGTTCGATCCAAGTTATGTAACGGATTATTAATGTAATTTTTAAATTTATACAAATTGACAGTGCAATGTCACAAAATGTAATATATTTTAGTTAAGAGGAAATAAAATGATAGTTCAAAGGAGTAAGACAATAATAATCTAGCTTGTTTTATATATATTTTTAGGTGTAAAACATTATTTTTTACTGAATCCACTCTATTCAAGGTGAAGGCCAATTTTTTTTTTTATAAACATGAAACACCTTAACAGGACTACAGGGTTTGAAATGTGAAAACTATTTTCCTAGTCAACCAATTAAGTCTCAAATTTTTTGTATAATAACAAAGTACACTGCACCTGAAAACCAAATTATAACCAAAACAGATCAACCTCCTTTTGATTTCAAACAAAAGCAGCAGAAACTTCAAATTGCAAAGAAAGAAAGCCTTTCTTTCTTTTTTTTTCTGAACATTTAATTGAAGTTTATAGTGGATGAGGATAAAAATTAAAGCTTCGTTTGCCAATAGCCTAAGGTAAATACTAGTCAAGTAACCATAAAGTTCATATTAAGACATGAATAGCGGCCAAAAACATGAATCAGAATAACAGCATTTGACACCAAACCTGCACAAACTATAGCCAGAGTGGGAAAAATCAACATCATTGTCTTAATTTTGAAACAGGCCAATATAGCACCAAACCCACACACACAGAGACATAAAATAGTTGGTGTACAATTTCAATTATGCAAATCAACTAATAAAACAGTAAGTTTAGTAAATAAAACTAAAACATAGAAACAAAAAATACAGCATGCTTTATTAATGAAACATTTACTCAGCATAATCAAATCAGTTTCCCAGAGTGATAACAAACTTACATAAGAAGTGATTAGTGCATTAATAAAGGTGAACCAATTTCTGTCTGTTCATTTGAGTATTTGACATAACTTTCATCATTACCCAAAGCATCATTTGGGTCATGACCATCTCTACTTCCCACCTTATCACCAAGATGTGCTCTACATGAGTTGCATGGAAATGTGGTCAATGGCTAATTGGGTGATTGATTTTCAAGTCAAAGTCTACTAAGTAGTTTAGTAAATGATGGTGGAAACTTCTTGGAAAAATTACAAATCAAAGTAATTTTAAAAAAATGATTACATATGAAAAAATATCATAATTTTAAAAATAATTTTACAGCTAGCTGATTGTAACTAAGTGGTCGATGAGTCTTCAAAGCAAATTCAAACATTTCAAAGATGTCCCACCTTAAGGTGTTTTGGGAAGATGGTTAAAAGCTGTTTTTGACTTTTTTGTGAGGGAAATGGGTTAAAAGCTGGAAAGTGGCTTTTAACCCCCTTCCCCAAATAGCCCCTTATCACCAAGATGTGGTCTATATAAGTTGCATAGAAATGTGGTCGATGGCCAATTGGTGGTTGCTTTTTAAGTCAACGGCTGCCGAAACAAAAGTCAAAGTCTATTGAGTGGTTTAGTAATATTAGAAAGGAAAATGTTATAGGTCTTAAATTTTTTACTAAATAAATGATCTAATATCTCACATGGTTGTGAACTCTACACTCTTATGGACCCTACACCCATATGCAACATTTGGTCATTAATTTAATAGAAAATTTGGTATTTCTAACGTTACCCTATTAGAAAATGATGGCAGCACCCACCCAAAAAACAAAAAAAAAAAAGGAAAATGATGGGGGAAATTTCTTGGGAAAATTACAAACCAAGGTAATTTTTCAAAATAATTACATATAAAAAAATATGGTAACTTTTCCAATAACTTTATAGCTAGCTGATTGTAACTGAGTGGTGGGTAAGTCTTCAAAGGAAATGCAGACATTTCTGAGACGGGACTGCTGTCCCACCTTATGACCAAAATGTGCTCTATATTAGTTGCAAGGAAATGTAGTCGATGGCTAATTAGGTGGTTGCTTTTCAAGTCAAAGTCCGTTGAAAGAAAAGTCAAAGTCTACTGAGCACTAAAAATCAACTTTAACCAACTTTCCAAAATAACTCTGAATGGTGGGGTAAGTCTTCATATTATCTTTCTATTTTCTTACACGCTTCTTAGAAAAAGTCAAAAAATCAGCTTTTAACCAATTTTCCAAAATAACTCTGAATGATTCAGTATTTTTAGAAAATGAAGGGGAAACTTCTTGGGAAAATTACAAATCAAGGTAATTTTTTTCAAATAATTACATATGAAAAAATATGATAATCTTTCCAATAATTTTATAGCTAGATGATTGTAGTTGAGTGGTGGGTGAGTATTCAAAGGAAATACAGACATTTCAGATATGGGACTAAAGTCCCCACCTTATCACCAAGATGTGCTCAGTTGTGTGGAAATGTGGTTGATGGCTGATTGGATGGTTGTTTCTTAAGTCAAAGTCCGTCAAAAAAGAAGTCAAAATCTAATGAGTGGTAAAATTACAAATCATGGTAAATTTTTAAACATAATTACATATGAAAAATTATGCATTTTTAATTAAAATTCATAAATTTTACTATTAATCTGATTTTTATTTTTTAATACTTCAACCTTCAACCAATTTGTTGTTTCTCCAAACTTCTAAGCAACTCTATAGCAATTATTAATATAGAGATATCAACCACATTTAATTAAGTGATTTTAAAATAAATATTTTAAGATAAATTACAATGACCTTTTTTAAAATTTGAAAAAATACAGTAAGTTGCATAATTTTGATATAATTATATTGATATGTTTTTTAGTAAAATTAAATAGACCAAAACTAATACAAATGATATGAAAACACAACGATATACAATATAAAATATATATTTCAATATAAAAGCAATGACTATATTATTATTTTTATTTATATGAGTAACAAATTTATGATAAAAAAGAAGCCAAATATTATCTGAACGAAAACCTTAAAAAACTCAGTATAATTATGTCAAATTTAAGAACTTATTATATATATATATATTTTAAATCTTAAAGGAGGTGAATGTAATTTACCTAATATTTTAAATTCAAATACTATTCGATTCATTTGTTAAAAATCTTGTTGGAAGACATGTTAACAATATTTAAAAATATTTGCTGAACTTATTCTTAAGAATTACGATATTATTTATGACTCATGTTAACATGTGTCTCAATTACACTAATTAGTTGTATTTTATTCTAGTGTTTTGAAATTTGTTAGATTATTATTTGGGACAATTAAAAAAATAATAATAATAAATAAGGTTTTAGTCATGTAACAAAAGAAATTTTGAATTTTGTCAATTTAAAACATAATCTTTTAATTTGTTTTCAATCTAAACCATTAGTCTATTATTGTTAAATAAAACTAATAAAAAAAAAGTATTTGAATAATTAAACTCAATGTAGGTTACATAAAATATCTAAAATATCATTTTTATTGAGTTTAATGACTAAAATATTTATTTATTTTTATTGATTTTATTTAACGAAAATAGAAACTCAGAAGAGGTTCATAGTTTGCGATGGTGTTATTAGCTCAGAGGAGATTAGCCTTGTAAAAGTAAATTTCTTGAACAAAAAAATGGCGAGAATAATAAAAACTGTTCGTCATTTTTTTGAGACTGAATTCCGGAACATATGACCAAAATTCAAGAATTTGTTCAAGGAATAGGTTAACAAACCTCGTAATGAAATAGAGAAAAAATTTCTTAATCACCATAAATTTTTTCCATTGGTTTTGGGAGGTTCCACCGTCGTGGATTTTGTTATGGTTTTGGAAAAAAGGATTTTTGAGATGTGAGGAGTGTGAGGGTGTGCATTTGAATGAGTGAAATATTTTTATAAGAATAATTTTAGTATTATTTGTAAGGAGACATTTTTTTTAGGTATTTTAAGACTTATAAATGATGATTCAATGAAATAAAATATTCAAAATAATTGATGAAGTGCTAATAATAATATCTTCTATTTTAATTACTACATCCTTCAATTAAGAGCAGATTTTCTTTTAAAAACTTTAGAATATGATAATTAATTTGAAGCTCATTGTTTTTTACTATTAAGCTCTGAAGAACTGATCCCACCTCCTCCCCACCCAATCTACCTATTTTGACCAATATTATTTTAGTTTACTTCAAGAGGACCACACATTTATGCTTTTGTAAACATGTAGTGGCCTTGGTTTTTTTTTTTTTTTTTTTTTTTTGACTTATGATTCTAAATCAAAACAACACAATTGATGAGTACAAAATTATAATATAATAATAAGTTACAAACAATAATAAAAAGAGACTAGCTTTATCTACAGCTGACGGACAAGGTATTCCCAAGGGACACATCATTTAATTTAACATATCTTACAACAAAAAATAATTGGTGCAGAAGAAGGCTTCTAAATGTTTTATAGAGCCCTTCTTGTTGTACTTGTCCTCCTGTTTTCCGCAACTTGCCATGGCAGAAATCAAAACCTGTAGCTCATCGGCAATTCATGCGAAGACATCCATAACATCACCTTCCCCTTCCAATTGCAATCCAACACACAAATCTGTAGAGGAGGTAACAAACCAACAACACCAACAACACCACCAACGTTTGCTCCTCTTTGCCTCTTCATTCTTTAACCCCTTCCAACTTCATTTCCGGAGATCCTTTTTATCCGACTGTTATAACCTTTCCAGTGTTCTTGAATTGTGAAAATCTAGTGAAATCTCCTTATTACATTAACACAACCTCTTATTATTGCGACAATGGATTCAATTCCTCGTCATTGAAAGGCTATTCATATGTTGTGGCTGGACAAGTGAGGGTTTGGGATGCCGCCGACTCCTGCACTATCCATACCATTGCTGTTTCTTCGTGGCCATTGATGATTGGAACTGAATTGCATCGAATTTTTCATTCTCGGATGTTAACAAGGTGCTGGAATATGGGTTTGAGGTTTCGTAGGGGTTCAATAACTACAAAAGTTGCGAAAAATAGGCATCTTGCTTCGGCGATGTTTTGAATGTCACTGCCGCTTGCTCCAGTGTGTGCTCTGTTCAGCCTTCCTTTCTGAGTGAGTAAAATTTTCTGGTCCCTTAGCCTCAGTTTGTTTCAACAAAAATATTTTTATTACTTTTTTATGTTTAGGATGTACAAAAAGTTAAAAAAATAATTTTATATTTTTAGAGCAACAAGCAACAAGCTATTCCAACATAAAAACCAAGCACTCTTGTTATATAATTTCAAAAAAACCTTTTTTTGGACATTCTTAAATCAATAGTGTGCTCCTAAAGAAATGGCAGTCAAATTTATACACATTCATTTCAAATAAAAAATGAAAAGATTTGTCATTATAAATTTGTCATCAAACACATCATTCTAATGTAATTTTTGTACAAAAAATCTGTTTGTAAATCACTCTTTGGTGTAAAATATTTCTGGGTAAAATTATTTTTTTTCACTTTTCATACATCCTAAACATCAAAAAATAATAAAAATATTTTTGTCGAAACAAATTGGAGCACACACTGGAGCAAGTGGCAGTGACATTCAAAACATCGCCGAAGCAAGATGCCTATTTTTTGCAACTTTCGCAGTTATTGAACCCCAACGAAACCTCAAACCCATATTCCAGCGCCTTGTTAACATCCGAGAATGAAAAATCCGATGCAATTTCAGTTCCAATCATCAATGGCCACGAAGAAATAGCAATGGTATGAACAATGCAGGAGTCGACAGTATCCCAAACCCTCACTTGTCCAGCCACAACATACGAATAGCCTTTCAATGACGAGGAATTGAATCCATTGTCACAATAATAAGACGTCATGTTAATGTAATAAGTAAATTACACTGGATTTTCACAATTCAAGAACACTAGAAAGGTTATAACAGTCGAATAAAAAGGATCTCCGAAAGTGAAGTTGGAAGGGGTTAAAGAATGAAGAGGGAAAGAGGAGCAAACGTTGGTGTTGTTGTTGGTGTTGTTGGTTTGTTACCTCCTCTACACATTTGTGTGTTGGATTGCAATTGGAAGGGGAAGGTGATGTTATGGATGTCTCTGCATGAATTGCCGATGAGCTGCTGGTTTTGATTTCTGCCATGGCAAGTTGCGGAAAACAGGAGGACAAGTACAACAAGAAGGGCTCTGTAAAACATTTAGAAGCCTTCTTCTGCACCAATTATTTTCTTTTGTAAGATATGTTAAATTAAATGATGTGTCCCTTGGGAATACCTTGTCCATCAGCTATAAAGCTAGTCTCTTTTTATTATTGTTTGTGACTTATTATTATATTGTAATTTTGTACTCATCAATTGTGTTGTTTTGATTCAGAATCATAAGTCAACAAAAAAAAAAAAAAACCAAGGCCACTACATGTTTACAAAAGCATAAATGTGTGGCTCTCTTGAAGTAAACTAAAATAATATTGGTCAAAATAGGTAAACAAAAGCATAAACGTGTGGTCCTCTTGAAGTAGACTAAAATAATATTGGTCAAAATAGATAGATTGGGGGGGGATCAATTCTTCCACTACAACAAAATGCACCTTTGGCGACCAAAATTAGCGACTAAAAAAAATTTAGTCGCCAAAAGTTATGGAATTGGCGACTTAACATTTTTTTTAGTTGCCAAAAGTAAAATATTTAGCTACTAAATTTTTTTAGTCGGGGTATATTCATTATTGGCGACTAAAAAAAAATTTAGTCGCTAAAAATGCCAAAATTGGCGACAAAAAAAAAACTTAGTCACGGTATATTGACTTTTGGCTACTAAAATATTTAGTCGCCGAATGGGAAATAAAAAAATTATTCTCTCTTTGGCGACTAAAGTTTTAGTCGCCAAAAGCTTACTTTCAGCAACAAAAAAATTTAGTCGCCATATATTTACTTTTGGCTACTAAAATATTTAGTTGCTAAATGGAAAATAAAAAAATTATTTTCTCCTCTTTGGCGACTAAATTTTTAGTCGCCAAAAACTTACTTTTAGCGACAAAATTATTTTAGTCGCCTTTAGCTGACAAAAAGTAATTTTTTTTTATCTTTGGTAACCTATCTTCACCGACTAAAATTTAGTTCAAAATTTTACTGGGAAAAATTTCATATTAGCGCCAAAATTTTTGCCCAAATTTATTACTTCTTCACACGGTTCTCTCTCTCTCTCTCTCACACAGAGAATCAATCACTCATACTACCCTCTCGGCTCCCTCGAATCGATTGTGAACCCGGTTCAACCCACCTTGGCCACGGAGGACATGGGAGCTCGACGCTTCACACTGAACATTTCCAGGGTTAATGGGTCGGTGGCGATCGATAGGAATCGTTCATGGGTTGGAGTCGAATGTGATTCGTTCAAGAAATCCGATCCCAAGCGGCTGGGAATGGCGTACAGAGATTCGTTCTTGCTCTTTGTTGTATAGCATTGTATCTATAGGTACGAGATTGATCATATCTCATCATAATTATTAATTTTTTCTTTCTTTTTTTATGAGTTTGTTTGTGTATTTTTGCGATTGATTATCATACGAGTAATTGAATTTGGCTCGATGTGAACGAACTTAACGGTTCGATCCCATTGAATGTTGGCAACATGAGTGAGATTTCATCTCTTTGGCTATATGGTAATCAATTGTCAGGCACCATTCCTTCCTCCATAGGAAATTGTACCAAATTGATAGAACTTTACTTGAATGATAATCAATTTGTTTGGGTTTTCATGGAGGGAGAGAGTCATTGCTTTATTATTGAATTTTTTGAGGAATTGAGATAATGAGGCTTTAAATTTGAGAGATGAGATATTGAGAGCATCCAATAGTGTAGTTTAAATTTTTTGATTACTAATTTGTTTGGAATGTGATTTCAAGTTGTTTTCTTAAGGTTGATTGATTTTTTGATCATGAGAAAATGTGTTAAATTTGGGGAAAAGGAAATTGGGAAAGAGAAGCTAATATTTTTTATTTGAATTGGGTATTGTAATTTTATGAAAACAATAAGCTGAACAACTTTAGAAGTTATTTTTATCTTTTCTCTTCTCTATTTTCTCTGCAGCCAAGTTGATGGACATTGAAATCCTTTGGCTGTGTTTGGATTATGGATTTGGAAAGGGAAAGGAAAAAAAAAGTTTAGCTTGTATTTCATTCACATTTCCCTAATTCCTTTCCAAATCCCTACCCAAATCCATGATCCAAACACAACCTTTATAAAACTAATTGGGAAATTTCTATTGTTTCCCATGAACTTGCAAAGATGTTGTTCTAAGAGTGTACTGAAGCATTAGGTCTGAAAAATGAGGCATTGAAGGATCCGATATTTTGTAGTTTGATTTTCTTTTTGAAGTTTTGTTTTAGGGTTGATTTCAAGTTTATTTCTTTAATGATAAATAATTTATTGACTCCAAGAAAACGTGTGAAAACTGAAAAGAAAGGAAATTAGAATGGATGTAAGCTAAAATTTGGCTTACTTGACTAAGTTTTTCTAATTTTTTGAAACGGACTGAACACGCTTTAAAAAATATTTTTACCTTAACTTCCTAGATTTACTCAGCAGCCAAATGGAGGGACATTGAAATTATTTACAAAATTAGTGGACTAACAAAAGGGAAAATTCCTGCTGTTTCCATGAACTTGGACCGATATTATCTTTGTACTATGTTTATGTGTGAACTAATTTAAGATATTTTGAAGTATGATAATATAGTGGTGGCAGTTGTAGGTGGACTCTCCTTGTATCCTACATGCATATACTAGTTTCTTAAAAGATCTTGAAACATATCAGCTAAGGTTGGATGTGACTCAAGTGTTTGGTGAGCACATTATGCCTTTCAGATCAAATTTGGATGGAAGATATGGTCTTTGCTTAAAGTTGATACCAACTATGGGCTGGTTTAACAGTATGCTAGCCACCCAAAAACAAGTTTGAACTTCACTGGAACAGTTTTTGAATTATCCTAAACAAACACTAGAAATTTAGGGGTCGTTTGGGATTTGGCCTTTTTATGCGAAAACATGAATGGTGTGTTGGACTTGCTTTTTTTCAAACTTCAAGTGAAGAATGATTTTGTGCTTTTCTCATTGTGACTGATTGTATATCTGCTCACAATCTATTCACTCAAACAAATGATAATCTAAAATGTAGTTTTTGCTTTCTATTAGTAAAATAAGTTTGATCTTTTTTTCATCATCTGTCTTGGGTAAACTTCCTGGAAGGATTTTAAACATGATATTTTGTTGCTTTTATTAATGTTGTCATTAAGTTGGCAGAGAAATGTGCTCAAATTTTCTAGTCAGGTGCATAATTGTGTTTTAACATAATAAAGGATCTTCATCTTTATTGTTCTATTTCTCTCTTGAAGTACAAGAAAGTTGACTTGATTAATTTATGGTAGCATATCATATATAGGCATGTATAAAAACCAATTACAAGAATTGGCTCAGAGAAGCTGCTTCAACCTGCCGTCTTATTCATGTATCCAAGAAGGTCCAGATCATGCCCCCCGATTTAAAGCCACTGTCAACTTTAATGGAGAGACATTTGAAAGCCCCACGTTCTGTTCTATCTTGAGGCAAGCAGAACATGCTGCAGCAGAGGTAGCTGTTTGCCTTCGTTTTATTGTCTTCTGTACTTCACTACTTAGTTTGGTAGGTCGTTTTGATCATAAACTAGAATGTTTCATTGTCTTTTACCATCAATTTATGGAAAATACCTTTGTTGATGCAAAAGTTAAGGAAACAAAATGGAAATGAAGACTTAACATTTGACATATTGACCGACATAACTCTAATGTTTGAAATAATTATCAGGTTCTAGCTGAATTAAATACAGCAGCATAATTAACAGTCATCTTCTTTAACCTGATTTGTGGGCTTTTGATTCATTTTGGGCTTCTTTGGTTTAATTACATAATGTTATTTATTAGGTTAATTAAAGGAAGGCATTGTGCTGATATGGTGTTGGTGACGGTAAAACCAACACGGAGTTTAATTAAGCGACAGTAATTAAATAATGCAATACCCAATTTATTAGTGAAGAGTCAACTTGTTGACCAAGCAATGATTGTGTCCAAAATGTAGGGGGTTAAACCAGCCCAAGTGCTCACACGGATAGCTTCGCCATGACAAATAGGACTTGTGAGAATTGACTGAATGTAATTCGGACCCGTAGGTTGGGAGTTAGAGCCGAATACGCCCTAAACTTAGTCGAAAAAAGGCGTTTCACGGGCGAAAAATCAAAACAGCCCCAAAACCGCCGTATGGTTCACACGGACAGTTCCCCCATGACAAATAAGACTTGTGAGAATTGGCGGAACGTAATTCAGAACCGTAGGTTGGGAGTTGGAGCCAAATACGCCCTAAACTTAGTCGAAAAGGGCATTTCGTGGGCGAAAATTCAAAACAGTCCCCCAACAACCGTGTAGCTCACACGGATAGCTTCGCCATGACAAATAGGACTCGTAAGAATTGACGGAACGTAATTCGGACCCTTAGGTTAGGAGTTAGAGCCGAATACGCCCTAAACTTAATCGAAAAAGGCCGTTTCGGAGGCGAAAAATCAAAACAGCCCCCGACCCACTATGTGGTTCACATGGACAGTTCCCCCATGACAAATAGGACTTGTGAGAATTGGTGGAACGTAATTCGGACCAGTAGGTTGGGAGTTAGAGCCGAATACCCCCTAAACTTAGTCGAAAAAGGGCGTTTCGGGGGCGAAAAATCAAAACAGCCCCCGAACGACCGTGTGTCTCACACGGATAGCTTCACCATGACAAATAGGACTTGTGAGAATTGACGGAATGTAATTCGGACCCGTAGGTTGGGAGTTAAAGCCGAATACGCCCTAAACTTAGTCGAAAAAGGACGTTTCAGGGGCAAAAAATCAAAACAGCCCCCGAACTACCGTGTGGCTCACACGGACAGTTCCCCCATGACAAATAGGACTTATGAGAATTGGCGGAACGTAATTCGGAACCGTAGGTTGGGAGTTAGAACCGAATACGCCCTAAACTTAGTCGAAAAGGGCATTTTGGGGGCGAAAATTCAAAACAGTCCCCGAACGACCGCGTAGCTCACATGGATAGCTTCACCATGACAACGAGGACTTGTGAGAATTGACGAAACGTAATTCGGACCCGTAGGTTAGGAGTTAGAGCTAAATACGCCCTAAACTTAGCTGAAAAATGGCATTTCGTGGGCGAAAATTCAAAACAATCCCCGAACAACCGTGTAGCTCACACGAATAGCTTTGCCATGACAAATAGGACTTGTGAGAATTGATGGAACGTAATTCAGACCCGTAGGTTGGGAGCTAGAGCTGAATACGCCCTCAACTTAGTCGAAAAAGACCGTTTCGGAGGCGAAAAATCAAAACAGCCCCCGAACCACCGTGTGGTTCAAACGGACAATTCCCCCATGTCAAATAGGACTTGTGAGAATTGGCGGAACATAATTCGGACCCGAAGGTTGGGAGTTAGAGCCGAATACCCCCTAAACTTAGTTGAAAAAGGGCGTTTCGGGAGCAAAAAATCAAAACAGCCCCTGAACGACCGTGTGTCTCACACGGATAGCTTTGCCATGACAAATAGGACTTATGAAAATTGACAGAACGTAATTCGGACCTGTAGGTTGGGAGTTAGAGCCGAATATGCCCTAAACTTAGTCGAAAAATAGCGTTTCGTGGGTGAAAATTCAAAACAGTCCTCGAACGACCGTGTAGCTCACATGGATAGCTTCGCCATGAAAAATAGGACTTGTGAGAATTGACGAAATGTAATTCAGACCTGTAGGTTGGGAGTTAGAGCCAAATACGCCCTAAACTTAGTCGAAAAAGGGCGTTTCGGGGGCAAAAAATCAAAACAGCCCCCGAACGACCATGTGACTCACACGGATAACTTCGCCATGACAAATAGGACTTGTGAGAACTGACAGAACGTAATTCAGACCCGTAGGTAGAGAGTTAGAGCTGAATATGTCCAAAACTTAGTCGAAAAAGGGCGTTTCGGGGTCGAAAATTCAAAATAGTCCCCGAACGACCGTGTGACTCACACAGATAGCTTCGCCATGGCAAATAGGACTTGTGTGATTTGACGGAACGTAGTTCGGACCCGTAGGTTGGAAGTTAAGAGTCGAATACGCCCTAAACTTACTCGAAAAAAGGCTTTTCAGGGGCGAAAATTCATAACAGCCCCCGAATACGCCTTACACTTAGTCGAAAAACTTGCAACACTTAGTTAAAAAAGCAACAAATTTATTAAAATAACATCTATATATTCTAATAATTGCTTTTATATATTTATAAGGCGAAGAAATTACATATTACATTGTTTGTGCAGTTGGTTGGAATAAATATTGCATGATATATATATATACACTTTCTTTTATTTCCAAGAAGACATTTTTCGATTGTTCTACCTTAAATGCATGTTAGAACATGTTTCATATGGCTGACTGAATTGATATTTTGTAACCAATTCTAATGTTTCGTTTTTGTTTTCCTTTGTAAATGGTTTTGTTGTGTGGACTTGTGGATAATCCATATTGGTGCATGGAGAAGAATTTTCACTTTTGTGTAGAACTAATATAATACTTTTGTCGTCCTCAGCTTTTGTGTAGTTCATTATTACTGATATAGAAAACTTTTGGCAATCAACAGATAATGACTGTCGTAGTACATATATACCATTTGTCAGCGTACATATAAGACGTTTTGTCATGATCCATAGAAAACTTTTGTCGTGATACATATATCACCTTTTGTTGTGGTACAGATTACGATGGTAATTTGTACCATGCCAAATGATAATTTTGCTTGATAGTAAATGTGTTTCTTTATATACGGAGGGCTTTGATTTTTGTATGACATATTTTGTATGGAATTATTATTTTAGTTTGGACAATAGTTAATTTGTATGAACTTTAATATTTAATGTTATTTATTTTTGGTATATGGATGCAGATTGTAGAATGATTGATAGTATGTATCATTTTGTTTTATAATGACATAAAAGTTACATTGTATATAGACAAAGTTATGGTAAATTATAATTTCAAGCAAAACATAATATCATGTTTTTGACAACTAAACAATTAGTAGCTCAAAAGAAATTGGGAAAAGACATTTGGCGATTAAAAGTTTTGTAGCAAAAAAAAAAAAAAGACATTTAGCGACTAAAAGTTTAGTAGCCAAAAATAAATAAATAAATAAAATATATAGACATAGCCAAAAAAAAATCAAACATTTGGCTACTAAAATATTTTGTAGCTAAAAACAAAACTAAATTATAAACACACTTTTGCCGACTAAAATTTTAGTAGCCAAAAGAGAACTTTTGCGCACTAAACATTTAGTAGCTAAAGATGGGGACTTTCGGCAACTAAATTTTGGTAGCTAAAAAGAAACTCTTTGCCGACTAAAATTTTAATAGCTAAAAGGTGGGACTTTAGGCGATTAAAACTTTGGTTGCCGAAAAAGGTCTATTAATTTAATGTCCAACCTTTTGGCGACTAAATATTTAGTCGGCAAATGGATACATTGGCGACTAAAATAATTTTAGCCGCCAATTAGCTATCCCGACTACTCTTCGACTGCTAATTTTACGACCAAAAAAATTAGTCGCTATTGACTTTTGGCGACTAAAAATTTAGTCGCCAAAAGTGAAAATTCTTGTAGTGTTCAAAGCTTAATAGTCAAAAACAATGAACTTCAAATTAATTATCATATTCTAAAGTTTGAAAAAGAAAATAATTGAGGGATGTAGTAATTAAAATAGAAGGTTGTTATTAGCACTTCATCAATTATTTTAAATATTCTATTTCATTGAATCCTCATTTATAAGTCTTAAAATACCTAAAAAAAATGTCTCCTTACAAATAAAAAATTATTCTTGTAAAAATATTTCACCCATTCAAATGCACACCATCACACTCCTCACATCTCAAAAACCCTCTTTTCCAAAACCCTAACAAAATCCACAACGGTGTAACCTCCCAAAACCAATGGAAAAAATTTATGGTGATTAAGAAATTTTTTCTCTATTTCATTATGAGGTTTGTTAACTTGTTCGCGAACAAATTCTCGAATTTTGGTCATATGTTCGGGAGTTCAGTCCTAAAAAAATGATGAATAGTTTTTATTATTCTTGCCATTTTTTTTTTCAAGAAATTTACCCTTACAAGGCTAATCTCCTCTGAGCTAATAACATCATCGCAAACTACGAACCTCTTCTGAGTTTCTATTTTCGTTAAATAAAATCAATAAAAATAAATAAATATTTTAGTCATTAAACTCAATAAAAATGATATTTTAGATATTTTATGTAACCTACATTGAGTTTAATTATTCAAATACTTTTTTTTCATTAGTTTTATTTAACAATAATAGACTAATGGTTTAGATTGAAAACAAATTAAAAGATTATGTTTTAAATTGACAAAATTCAAAATTCAAAATTTCTTTTGTTACATGACTAAAACCTTAGTTTTTTTTTTTTTTTTTTTTAATTGTCCCAAATAATAATCTAACAAATTTCAAAACACTAGAATAAAATACAACTAATTAGTGTAATTGAGACATGTGTTAACATGAATCATAAATAATATCGTAATTCTTAAGAATAAGTTCAGCAAATATTTTTAAATATTGTTAACATGTCTTCCAACAAGACTTTTAACAAATAAATCGAATAGTATTTGAATTTAAAATATTAGGTAAATTACAATCACCTCCCTTAAGATTTAATATATATATATAATAAGTTCTTAAATTTGACATAATTATACTGAGTTTTTTAAGATTTTAGTTCAGATAATATTTGGCTTCTTTTTTATCATAAATTTGTTACTCGTATAAATAAAAAAAATAATGTAATCATTGCTTTTATATTGAAATATATATTTTTTTAAAATAAATGACAACTCAATGAATTCTCCTTCAAAAAGCCCTTGAGTAAGAGAAGCCCAGCTCAATAAGGACATTCTCTAATTTGTATTTTTTTTTTTTTTGACCATATTGCCCTCATATATATATATATCATATATTTGAACAATCTCAACTAATGCATACACCGATCTTAAAGACGATCTACGAAGTGAAGATGATCTCCAAAATCAATGAAGACGATCTCAAAGTCTGAAGATCACACCGCCGACAACTCACCCTTGGTCAACACTACACGATCTCTCCATCCAAGATCAACACTCTCAATTAAATGAGAGATTACGTTGCAAAGCTGTATAAATCTATTGTTATTTTTTATTTATTTTTGTTGATTTGCCAAGTTCAATCAGGTGTGTGCTCTATTTTTGTTTGACATAATGAGAGTAAAATTTTACTCTGGTTCGTGCTCTGTTTTTGTTTGACAGAATGAGAGTAAAATTTTACTCTGGTTTGTGCTCTGTTTTTGTTTGACAGAATGAGGTAAAATTTTATTATGATATGTGTTCTGTTTTTGTTTGATAAAATGTGAGTAAAATTTTACTCTAGTGTTATCTGTTCTGTTTTTTTAACATGCAATTAAAATTTTACTTTATTTCAGAATATAATTTACTCTGAATTGAAAATAAAATTTTATAATGTTGTTGAATGTCTGTTTATGCAGTTTTTTATTTGTTCTTTGGTAAAATTTACTCTGAATCTTCAAGTAAAATTTTACTTTATTTCAGAGTAAATTTTACTCAGTAAAATTTACTCTGAATTGAAAGTAACATTTTACTGTGTTGTTGAATGTTTGTCTAGGCAATTTCTGATTTGTTTTCTAGTAAATTTTACTGTATTTCAGAGTAAAATTAACTCTGAATCTTAAAGTAAAATTTTACTGTGTTGTTGAATATTTGTCTATACATAAGAGAAGAGAATAAACTTTATTTTTCATTAACCAAAGTAAAATTTTACTGTTGCGAAAACAGAGTACATACTAGATAAATGAATTACAGTCGAATTTTACGTTAGATCTATGAACAAACAAATAAAAAACTCTCAATTTTTTATTGTAATATATCAATTTATCATTTTTTTGACATATATGAGGTCATTTTATCTTAGATCTGAAATAATTGATCTCAACATGAGTTCATAGGCATCAAATCTGAGATGGTGATGGATTTCAATTGATGATTTCAAGATTTCGATTTTGTGAAATGGATCGAAGATGGAGATCAAAAGGGTTTAGGGTTTAGAAAGAGAGAAAATAAAGGGAAAAGAGAAGATACCAGTAATGTGAAGATAGAAAAGAAGAGAAATGGTTCAACGAGGGTTTTGGATTATATGGAAGGGTATTTCAGCCTTTGCATCATATTTTTTTATTTGAGGGATTTTTTAAACTATTATTTTATTCGGTGGGCTTCACAAAAAAGCCCCCATAGAAGGGGCTTTTCACCAAAAATCTCTATTTTATATTGTGTATCGTTGTGTTTTCATATCATTTGTATTAGTTTTGGTCTATTTAATTTTACTAAAAAACATATCAATATAATTATATCAAAATTATACAACTTACTGTATTTCTTCAAATTTTAAAAAAGATCAGTGTAATTTATCTTAAAATATTTATTTTAAAATCACTTAATTAAATGTGGTTCATATCTCTATATTAATAATTGCTACAAAGTTGCTTAGAAGTTTGGAGAAACAACAAATTGGTTGAAGGTTGAAGTAAAAATAAATAAAAATCAGATTAAGGTTAATTCTTAACCATATGGAGAACACGACAATGATGTGTTAATGGCAATTAAATCCGAAAGCATAATGGCAATTAAATCAATAGCTGCTAATTCTTAACCATATGGAGAACACGACAATGATGTGTTAAGGCTATCATAACTCAAAATCAACAATACTCTTACAAAATAAATACTAAGCCAAACTTAGTTTAAGATGTTAGTGCTCAAACATCAAATTATTCACATTAGTGGCAGTTAAATAGATTAAGTTATAAGCAAAATATCAAGAGATAGCACTCATGACAGGGCAAAAGAGAAAACTAACCAAAACTGGATCTCCTTTGGTTGAATTGACAATGGTGTTCATATGGGAAATAGCATCGGCCTTATCTTCCTGCAATGGTTAAAAATAATGAAGAAAAGTTAATGAATTATACGCTCAGTAAAGACTACTGAAAAATTTAATATTACTGCAGCTACACTACATGAGAAACAGCTAGCAAGCAGCAACATGGAGCACATATTGGGATTCAAGTTTACTCTTTGAAATGATATGAGCCTTTCCTTAATAAGTTGTGTTTGAATCCCAATATGTTTCCCGAGTAAGTTTAATGGATCAATCCCAAATTTTTCCCTGAGAAATTTTAATATTTGATACGTTATAGGCCTTCCCTCAATCTGCTCCTCATGAATTTTATATGAGTAGTCAATTACATTTTATTATCAATCCATTACTTGCATAAATACTTTTTAAAAAGAACTTAGTGAGGAAAGAAATGAGGCAAATTTTTTTTTTTTTTTTTTTTTTATCACTAAATTTAAGGAATTAGAATACAAATCTACTATGTTTCAAAATGTGCATTCCCAACTGAAAATCACAATGAACTTTTCAATAACTTTCATCTTCACTCTAACAGTTTAGACCTTAGCTCACAACCAATGTGCTGCAATAATGATGTAAAGAATTATTCAACAATAATGATCTAATCACAAAAGATTAATTAATAAAGATAAAAATACATCAGCATCAGCATCAGCATCAGCATCGGCATCTTTTATAGACCAAAAAAGAGAGTAGTATAACCCAATCAACATAATCTCTTGAAACACCATGGCTAGAAGGTACGAAACCATATTATAAAAATTCAGGTAACTTCCGTGATCAAAAAGAGTTCCATATTATTCACAAACCTAAAACAAAAAAATTGTAATCCAATACCCAAACTGAAGGAAAAGGAAATCTCTGGGGTGTGAAAAATTAGGGCTTTTTGCTGTATGAGAACAATAGTTTTTCTATGAATTTGGAGATTCAATCATAGATGACAAATTAGGTAAAATCTTGCGGTTCTCATTCCATACAAAGATAAATTTTTATCAAAGCTTTTCAAATAGTTTAACGATCTTGAAAACTGAAGCATATATATAGATATATATATATATATATGTGTTCACCCTTCGCAATGTTGTGTGAGGCTAAGATGGTGGCTGCAACAGTTGCTGCGATGGTCGAGATGGGGCGTGCGGTTACCGCAGTTGTTGCGATCGAGATGTAGACGAAGGGTCGCTAAGGAGGGAAGAGCAGCGATGGTGGTGAGGAGTGTGGGTGTCGACGAGAAGGAAGAGGCAGCGTTGCTGCTGTGGTCGTGGTGGAGAAGTGAGAGAGAGAGAGACAGATATGAGGTGGCGCACAGATTGTGCTGGGAGGAAATGGGGGTAACCATAGGGGGTGTTTGGCAAGAGTTTTTTTTTTATTTTTGAGTTAAATTTTACAAAAAGACAAAATAGGTTAAAATAATCAATAATACAAAATATCATATTAAATCTATAATCATTTGACTTTTTTTCTCACAAACATCACATTCAACTACAAAAAAATCCAATTCTCTTTCCAAATACAAAAATTTTAACCTACTAAAATAATTAAAAATTAAAATAACCAATTAAAATAACAACTTCTCAAACACCCTCATAGTCAAGTTAATCCACCCATTAATCTATGATGGATTGATCTTGACGTTGTAACCAATTATAAATATAAACACTTCTAAAAACAGTGTTGTTTTATTATAGAGATATAAAATTAAAATTAAAACAATATATACAATCACACTAACATAAAAATTGTGATTAAAAAAAAGATATATAATCACACTTATTTGGTAGGTAAAATTAAAAATAAATACTATCTCACTCAATTAGATTAACTATGATTAAAATATCATTCTAATTTTTTTAATTATACTTCTAATAAAAGTGAGATTTTTTAATTTTTCATGTGTGATTTTTAAGCATTATTGTAATAGTGAGATGAGAGGAAGTGTGTGACAAAAGGGTAAATTGAAATTGTGAGGCAAAGGTTATGAAGGTAAGGGGAAGAATCCTCAAGTTGTTTGGTTTACTGGTTGTTAATGAGTCTTTTTTATATTTTTTATTTGGTCAATTACTAATAAGAGAATATTTAAAAATATAAAAAGAATTATATTTGAATAATTATAATCTAACAACAAACGCAACAACCAACTCAACAAAGAAACCAACACATCATTAGGAAGCTAGTATAAATTATGTCATGTATTTGATCTTCAATATTATGATCAGAACTTATTAAGTTTTATTATAATATTATACTAGCATAATACCTGTGCTGTGCATGGTTTCAAATAAATAATTAAAAATTATTTTTAAAATTAAATTATAACAAACACTTTATTTATAATGTAAAAGAAAATTGGGATTTTTTTTTAAGGTCCCTGATATTATGATTTTATAGTATAAAGGACATCAAATATTTTCATGATGTCTAAGGTCTCTCAACATCAATCCAAAGAAAATTGGTCCAGAGAAAATTCAAGTCAGAGAAAATTGGTCCAGAAAAATTTTGAATTTCTCTAGCCTCCTTAGCCTTTCATGGACACTGCCAGAGAAATTTCCTTAGCCTTTCATGGACTCCAGAGAAATTTCAAATTTCTCTGCCGTGGGTTTGATCCTCCACCAAATGTTGTTGAAAGCTTTCACTGTGTCACAGATAAAAGGTTCTAAAAACGCTCGCTTAGGCATGCTATTTAATGCTAATCCAGGTGCAATTTTTCCCAGTCTCCTTTTTGTGAAGGCTTTTGAAGTCGCTGCATCATCATATAGGTATTTTAATCCAAAGCTATTTCTATATTCCTTATGGCATCTGAACATGGAAATATTTGCCTCCCCCCAAATATTTCCTGTAACTCAATGCTTACTTTTGTGCAGTCATAAGGCAAAGGTACTTGATTTTTTGGATCAACTATGTGCATTTTATGAGCAGGAATACGTGCATGCATCCTCTGTAGTTGCTAAAAGCAATGAAGCATTTATTGATAAGGTCTGTGATCTGGCTGATGCAAATCCATTATCATCTAAGATGTTGAGAATAGGAGGATTTCGGGTGGTCTGTGCCATAGAGTTACTACCTGAAGAAAAATACCATTTATTTTACATTCTGAATTTACAGTCTCTAGGTAAAAGAAAATTGAATTTTCTCTGGGTTGAAACCAGAGAAATTCTCTGGTTGAACTCAACAATCCATTATCAACAATAATGGTCGGAAGCGCATCTGATCTTCTGCCACAACATTGCTCCGATTAATCTATTTCTCGAGATATTCAATGACATGGAAAGAGTGGGTGTCGAGCATGACATAGACAGGCCACCTCATCGCCTCC
Source organism: Camellia lanceoleosa (assembly GCA_025200525.1). Classification (NCBI taxonomy): domain Eukaryota; kingdom Viridiplantae; phylum Streptophyta; class Magnoliopsida; order Ericales; family Theaceae; genus Camellia; species Camellia lanceoleosa. The sequence goes on from CM045766.1 coordinate 55,728,331, forward strand.
GTCCACTGCCGTGGCAGCTGTGGGGGGATTCGAAACAAGCCAGCGTTCAAGCATGTGAAGGGCATTGAGTCGGTCAGAATCGGAGTCTGAAGTGAGTTGGAGCTCGGCGAGGTAGAAGAGTTCTGAAGGTGGTGGTTGTGGGTAAGAATGGCGGTGGGTTTGGGGTGGTGATGGGTCAAATTCCGGCGGTGGTGGTAGGTGAGAGTGGTGCGAGATGGGTGAGTTTGGGAGTGGGAATCTCCACTGGGTAAAGCTTTGGGAAGTGTTGGGATGAGGACTCAGAGTCAGGTTGTTGGGGTGGTGGTGGGTCAGATGATGAAGATAGTATAAAGGACTGAAATTTCTCTGATATATGTTTGGGGACCTTAGACATCAAAAAAAAATTTTGTGGATCTCTTCCATTACGAAAAGTGAGAGAGGGACCCTAGACCGATTTTCCCAAGAAAATTTATTTAACATTAATTAATTCTCATACAATAATTATATTTACGATAAAATATAAATATATTTTGTCTTGATGAATTTCGTAATTTTAGTTTTTCAATTTACCAATTATCTCATATCTATTATGTAAAATCAATTACCTTATCTATTTTGTAAAATTTAATTAATCAAAATTGAAGAATAAAAAAAAAAAATAGAGTATCAATAACCTCAATCTTCAACCCACTTCTCAAATAAGATTTCAATGATTTTGATCCTGCTAGGCTACTAGGTATAACCTCTAAAACAATCTCATTGAACATTAGTTAATTATATTTACTAATTTTTTAGATGTTAGACAAATTGAACATTTTGCAAATCCTGAAGCCATTTTCTTAATTTGATCACCACTATACATCATTTTTAATTTTTGATTATTTATATTTTTTAAACTATTTTATTTAAAAAAAATTAGAACTAATATACTAAACACTGAATATGTATATAAAACAACTTAACTCTAGCCCATAGGCCTATATTTTTTATTGTGTATTTGATTAAAAATGTGTTAGACTATTTTAATGGCAAGTACCTAAACCTCGATATTTATTATTAAAAAAGAACAACAGTTTTGGAATCCTGAAGCCATTGTCTCTTAGAAATTTTTTTCAATTTTTCCTAAAATGACCTTAACTTCTTAAATAATTATATTATTTGTATACTTATCAGTTTGTAATTAAGGGTAAAATAATAAATTACAACCAATCCCGCTTCTCATGATTCCAACCAATCTCACCTCGCGCGTTTTCAAACTGCTATGTAGCTGGTAACAATTTCAACATCTTCACCCCTCTCTCTATTTACTGTAAAATCTTTTTTTTTTTTTTTGCAAAAACACACACAAATAAAACTTTTTAATGAAGAAAAAAATACATAATAATGTTCTCACAAAAGTAAATAAACAAACAAACAAATCAAATTAAAAAAAAAAAAAAACTGAATTTATACACAAAAAGAAACAATAGCTTAAAAAGTGAAATAGGAAAAATTCCAAAACTATTTAAGTCTCTAAAAAATTGCAGACATGTGATGGTGTCAAAGTGTTCAATTAAAAACACTTATCAAAATTAAGAACCTAAAAATTAATTAATGAAAATACAGAAAATACTGATTTTTTTCAAAAACAAACACACAAAATTAAGAACACTAATTTTTATTTTATTTTTTTGAAAAACACACACACAATGAAACTTTTTAATGAAGAAAAAAAATACATAATAGTGTTCTCACAAAAGTAAACAAACAAACAATCAAATTATAAAAATAAAAAAAATAAAAAATAAAAGAAAAAACTGAATTTATACACAAAAAGAAACAATAGCTTAAAAAGTGAAATAAGAAAAAATCCAAAACTATTTAAGTCTGTAAAAAATTGCACACACATGTGATGGTGTCAAAGTGTTCAATTAAAAACACTTATAAATATTAAGAACCTAAAAATTAATTTAACTAAATACTGATTTTTTTTTTCAAAAACACACACATACACACAAAATTATGAACACTGATTTTTTTTTCTTTCAAAAACACACACAATGAAACTTTTTAACGAAGAAAAAAAATACATAATATTGTTCTCAATCAGTGTATTTTTTTTCTCCAAAGAACCTAATTACATAATGAAACTTTTTATTGAAGAAAATAAAAATATAATTAACAATAGCAGTAGATATATACTTCAGATAACCACTCAACAAAGTTGGAAGAGAACCATAAGATTGCAATGTTCTTGAATAGTATTTCTCCCAACAAAAAATTAAAAAAATCATTGAACAAATAAAAGGGAAGATTTTACAATAACTAGAGAAAGGGGTGAAGATGTTGAAACTATTTAGAACTGCATAGCAGTTTGAAAAGGTGGGAGGTGAGATTGGTTGGAATCGTGAGAAGTGGGATTGGTTGTAATTTATTATTTTACCCTTAATTACAAACTGATAAGTAGAAAAATAATATAATTGTTTAAGAAGTTAAGGTTATTTTAGGAAAAATTGAGAAAACTTTCTAAGACAATAGCTTCAAGACTCCAAAATTGATGTTCCTTTTTAATTATAGTATTGAAATGCCACCAAACTGAGCAAACGATGTCCGTATTTTTGAAAAAGAAAACTGGGCATTAAAATTAGAAGAGAAATGATATACAAATCTATTTTTTAAAGGAAAATGCTATATGTCCCAAATTTTCTACCAAATAAATGACCAAATGTCTCACATGGATGTGTGGTCTACAAAATTACGGATCCCACACCCATGTAAGACAATTTTCTAAAATTTAGATTATTGGCATAAACATTTATCCATTCGACTTCTAAATTACTTTTGTGTTTAATCCAATACTAACACTCTCAAATTAACTCATACTGTCACAACCTAAAAAATTAGGATGTAAGTTAAAACATAAAATTTAAATTGATTATTATCAATCGTTTTTACTAATTAACTAATCAATTTTTTAGATCAAGTGAAAGGTAGGGCTAGAATAAGACCTATATTTTAAGGCAACTCAATATTGGATAGTTTTAATTGACAATAATTTTAAATATAAATATAAAATTTTTTACCCAAGTTTAATTTTTTTTAAAATAAATATGCATATACATTTATATATATATATATTTATTTTTGCTAGGGTTAATCACATCAAGACTCAGTCAACTATTAATGAATATCGTTTTCTCTCATTCATCTATGAATCTGTACATATTGACTCCCTCAATTATGAAAATTATACAAATACACTTCTTTTGGAGGTGGTCTGGAGGGGGTGAAAGTGTTACATTTTATAGTTAATGACATCAATATGTACGAATTCATTGATGAGAGAAGACAAAGTAATATTATTAATAGTTGATGGGATTTTGGTGTAATTAACTCATTTTATTATAAAAACCAAATACCAACATATGTGTATTCGCCAATTTAATAACTAAATAAATCGATGGATTAAATGGTTCATGAGTTAGGCATATACTAAGGTGGTGTTTGATAAAGCTGAAAACTAAAAGTTAAGTATTGAAAACTAAATGCTGATTTTTTAAATTGAAAAACTGTTTGATAAAATTTGAAATGCTAATTTAAAAATAAGTTGTTTGATATGTATAAGATTAAATTTAAAATTTATTTTTTTAAAATTATACATTTCAATTTTTATATTGTTGTAGTGGTGGTGATGGTATGGTGGTGGTGGTGGTTGTAATAGTGGCAGTGGCATAGTGGTGGTGGTGATGATAGTGGTAACGTTGATGGTGGTGCTGGTCATTGTGGCTATAGCGACGGTAATAGTAGCAAAATGATAGGGGTCATATGACAACAATGATAATGGTAATGAAATTGATGATAATAGTGGTGATGATAGTGGTAACAGCAGTGGCCTAATGGTGATGGTGGTTATAGTGGTGGCAGTAACAATGACATGGTGGTAGTGATGGTGGTGGTGGAAGTGGTGGCGGTGGCATGATGGTGGTAGTAAGTTTATAATAGTGTATATCGATACTTATATTTAGTATTTATAAATTTAATCAGAATTAAATAAGTTTCATATGATTTAAATTTTTTTTAAATTTTAGTGTACATTTAAGAGGAACTTATATTTTTAAGCGATATCAATTATGATTATCAAATAAGCTTAATTGATTATCTTTTAATAAATTTAGTTCTAAATACTAAATCAGGTAATTAAACATCTCATAAGATAATGTTTTAATGATTAAGTCGGAGCGAAATTAGTATAAAAGTCAATTTGACTATATTCTATGCTATGTCTAGCTCAACTCTAATTACTCAATCCAATTATTGTCCTTTCTTACATGAAAGTTATAAGGAAAACTATATTTTTATGCAATATGATTTAATATATAATTGGACGAACTTTGACATAGGATAAACTAAAATTGAAAAGTTTATAAAAATAATGTATTTTTATTTTATCATAAATGTAATTTTTGTAATTTACTCTCTTTTTTTATTATTTCATTTGTATCAATTAAACTATGACATTTATTTCTCATTAAAAACCTAGAACATACAATTAATGCCATAAATAAATAAAAATATCTCCAACAAAAATAGTTAAAATTTAATTGATTCTAAATTATTTTTCCTATATATGTCAAACAAATTTTATGTTATTATTTAATTTTAAAATTAAATTTCAATTATTTATTTAAACCATGCGTAACATGAATAATATGCTTATTATATTTGTATACACATAGCTACATATACACATTACTATACTTATGTACCCATTAATTTCATGAGCAATATTACATTTTCTTTTTTTTTTTCTCTCTAAACTCCCTTTAATAATGTAATAAATAATTTAAGGAGAGTTGATTTTCAAATTATTTGTCACATTATTAAGTGGAGTTTAGGGGTGAAAATTGAAAGAATGCGGCATTTTTTCAAATTCCATACTAAAAAACACCCAATGATAATGAAACTTCGATTAACCATCAATGGGGTGGGCTCCCCATGTATATTTTTTTTGTATATCAAACAAAGGCCACATTGACAGGAAACATTCTTTTTTCGGGTAAATTATAATTAAATTCCTTGAAATTTGATTAAAATATGAATCATTTCTATAATTTTGGAAATTACATTCTACCCTTTGAGGTTTCTTTTCGGGTAAATTACAAATACACTCCTTGAAGTTTGATTAAAATACGAATCACTTCTTATAGTTTTAGAAATTACATTCCACCCCTTGAGGTTTCTTTTTGGGTAAATTACAATACACTCCTTGAAATTTGATTAAAATACGAATCATTCCCTATAGTTTTAGAAATTACATTCCACCTCTTGAGGTTTCAAATTTCATAACAAATTGCCCATTTTACTAATAAATCATCAAGTTGATTAACCATTTTTAATGATGTTAGAAATATGTTTCAATTCATAATTTAGGTAATTTTATTATTATATAGGAGAACAATTATGAATTTTATTTTTTTAGTTAATTTTGTTAAATAATAAATTCTAATAAAGGGGTATTTATAACTTTCCAAACTATAAGGAACAATTTATACTTTAAGCAAATTTCAGGGGTATATTTGTAATTTATCCTTTCTTTTCCTTTTCATTTATTACGGTTTGAAAGGTCAATTTTCTTTTCCAAAATATAGAAACATTGTTTGCTTCAATAATTAGCCTTGTTTCTCTATTTCACACATCCACACTCACCTATCCCATAAATTACATGATTTATATAAAATACAAAATTCTCAAGTTATTATTGTACTCATATTTAGCTTAGATTCAAATGATGAATCATGACAACAGATAAATAAATTGGTCATAAACATCCTAGAGTCATTGTATTCATAAAAAAATAGCTTCATAACCAAATTAAGTGGAACAAGGAACTCAACTTTGGTGACTTTTCAATACTATAATTAGTTGAGCGGGATTGTGATTCACATAAAGTTTTGTAACCAATCAGTGATATACATTCGCAACTCTAATTCAAATAGACTCTAATCGCTAATGTTATAGATTGACATTTTTTAAACTTAAATTAGAGCCCTATAATAACAGTTGTACATTTTTATTTTTATTTTTATATAAAAGTGAATGCCGTAAACAATGTCTAATTATTTTAAGATTTATTTATTAATACCATTAAAACACTTTGTTAGGTTTTTATTCTTGACAATCCCGTTTGACAAAACTCCTTTCAGTTGTACTTTTATTTGCTCTTTTATTTCAGTGAGGCTGTGAGTATTTAGATGCGAATCCAACCCGAATTTTGCCTTGCTGAGAAGTTTCAAAAGATAATTCTTTCATGTTTGCCACTTCGCTGATTATGACGGAGATCGAACTGCCCAGTCAGCTCGTGGGGATCCAGGGGGCAACGCCCCTTGGCGGGTCCGAGGCAGCGCCACAGTGGGGTTGAAGAGCAGCGCCCCCGAAGCAAAATGCAAAATGCTTATCCGCTCAAGCGGCCGTTTGTACGCTCGAGCGGAGAATCTTTGGTTCCAGAAGTTTGATAGCCTACAAAAATACAGGGAGTCGTTTTTTCCCGCTTGAGCGGAATTTCCTATGCTCGAGCATCGGTCCGCTCGAGCGGCCATTCCTGCGCTCGAGCGGAGATCGCGGAACAGATTGCTATAAATATGTGTTTCAGTCAAATTTTAGGATTACGTTTCCAGCTCTTCTTCTTAGATATTAAGGTTTATATTTGGGGCTATTTTGCTAGTTTTCTTTGATATTTGATTGAGTATTTAACTCATGGTTTAAGAAGTATACATCAAAGGATTATTTGTTTATTCTATACAAAAGAGAGAGTTGTTCTTTAGTGGATTTTAAGGAATTCGAGCTTGAAGCTTTAATAAATTCTGGAGTGGCTCATCATCTTGATTCGACATCGGCGTTGTGGATTCGACGTTAGCGTGGATTCGCTAGGTAATTGAGAGTGCACTTGTGTAATTTCTTTTGTCTTCTTAGTGGATTATTTTGTGGCTTTGACCCATGATTTTTTCTCACAATTGGAAGCGTTTCAATTATGGTTTTTTCACGTCAAAAGCTTTCTGTCAATTTGTCATGATTGTTTGATTGTGATTGTTATTTACTGCTTAAAATTGATACATAATCACAAATCAATATCTAGGGAATTTCTAGATTTTTCGCACTTGTTAACAAAATTCTCAATTTAATAATCAAAACAAATTTCAAAAAATAAACAAAATAAACCCGGGCATTTTTAGTTATTGCATCCAAATAGTTTACACTCAATGAAGGTGTGTAACAGTTTTTTAATTCTATAATTATATTAAATGGGAGAATTTTTTTGGGATGTGTATTATACACCCCTATTATGACCTTTGTAGCTTTTAGTTATAACATATTGAAGTATTAATTATGACTTGATTACAATTTGATTATAAACATCACAGTGTTAGTTATGACTCATTGTGATATCGGTTATGACATTATTTTAGTCATAACTTCTCTGGTATTTGATTATAATTTTTTTTAAATTTAATTATGACATTTGTAATAATCAAAGGAGTATACCATAGCATTGGCCATTAAAAAAATGTTTTTTATCGAGTGAAAAATCTGTGTCAATTAATTGTCAGGAAAACTTTTAATTTTTGCAAGTACTTGCGTTAACTCATCTGTCAATATTCCCAATATGGATTGTATGCGCCCATGACTGCTAATATACTACAATTACTATAGCATATCAAAGATTCATTGAAGTTTTGAAATCAATGAATGCAATACAGTGGCAATTTTCAGGGAAACTTTTAATTTTTGTAAGTAATTGAGTTAACTCATCTATCAAGATTCCTAATATCAATTGCATGTGCCCACATATCAAAGATTCGTTGAAGTTTTGAAATCAATGAATGAAATACAGTGGCAAGTTTAGTTCAAATATAGCCTAATTGCTGAAGTTTAACTCAAAGTAGAAACTTATAACAACGGATACATCTAACAAATATCACATTATGAACTCTTTCTGGTGGGTGGGTGGTTAGTCTTTGATTATGCACAACAGCTAATAATGCAATGAATGTTGATATTGAATATATATATATATATATATTAAATACAATTATGTAGACATTTTCACTATTTCAGGCCAAGCTAATTTCGTAGTGTAACCCAAAGGATACAAATTAAGCTTTTGGTGTTGTTAAAAGAACATATATTTATCACCACAGCTGGAAAATATGGTAGTAGATAGTACTAGTCTAGTAAACAAGTGCATTTGTTATCCATTCCTTTCAATTTATCGAATCTGGAATTTCTTCTTCAGAGTTGGCAAAGACTGGTCCCCGCTATTAACACTATATTTATGATATATACACACATAAATACATTTATGTCCTCATTGATTCTACAAATGATCACCATATATAAATTATAATGAGAAATGTTAGGGATTATGAAACTTTTTTCATGATTATGTTAAAGAGAAATGTTAGGGATCATGAAATTTTTTTCATGAAAATGATTATGAAAAATTTGTGACCATTAGATTACCTTGATTAGTGTATGGTGGTTTATTGTAAGTGTAATCCAAAGGTCACAAATCTTTCATGACCATTTTCATGAAAAATGAAAGACTTTTCATGATATCTAGCATTGCTGATAAAACCTCAAGTGCCCATTAATGGTGGGGCTCCCATGTATATGTCTTTTATGAATTATACAAAGACCACCAGATGCTCAGTTTTCGGAATTACAACAAGCAATTTTACTCCTGTTCACCTATTTCGGTTTGAACATTACTATTCAAGATAAAAAAATTAGATTTACTTTTCAAACTTAATGATATGACAATCAATCATAGTTTCTCTAATTATCAATCAATCATATATCACTTATACATTATTAAGTCTAAAAATGAGTTTAGAAAAGGGCATTATTAGGAATACCAAATTTTCTACCAAACAAATGACCAAATGTCTCACATGGGTATGAGATCCGCAATTTTGCTCAGTTTTCTTTTTCAAAAATACGGACATCATTTGCTCAGTTTGGTGGCCTTTCAATACTATAATTAATGATATATAAAGGAACAACAATTTTTTGTGGGTATTGTGATCTTTTCTAGTAATGTTGTATAAATATCGAGGTTTAGGTATTGGTGGCTAAGATGGTGACTTCAACAATTGTTGCAATGGTCGAGATGGGGTGTAGGGTTACCACAGTTGTTGCGATCGAGATGTAGACGAAGGGTCGCTAAGGAGGGAGGAGTAGCGATGGTGGTGAGGAGTGTGGGTGTCGACGAAAAGGAAGAGGCAACGTTGCTGTTGTGGTCATGGTGGAGAAGTGAGAGAGATAGAGAGAGATATGAGGTGGGGCACAGATTGTGCTAGGAGGAAATAGTAGGAAGTTTCCTGGGTGGTAAACATAGGTCAAGTTAATCCACCCATTAATCTATGATGGATTGATCTTGACGTTGTAACCAATTATAGAGATAAACACTTTCAAAAACAGTGTTGTTTTATTATAGAGACATAAAAGTAAAATTAAAAAAATATATACAATCATACTTATATAAAAACTGTGATTAAAAAAAAATACATAATCACACTTATTTGGAAGGTGAGATTAAAAATAAATATTATCTCACTCAATTTAGATTAATTGTGATTAAAATATCATTTTAACTTTTTTAATCACACTTTTAATAAAAGTGGAATTTTTAATTTCTCATGTGTGATTTTTAAACATTATTGTGATAGTGAGATGAGAGGAGGTGTGTGACAAAAGGATAAGTCGAAATTGTGAGGCAAAGGTTACGAAGGTGAGGGGAAGAATCCTCAAGTTGTTTGGTTTACAGGTTGTTAATGAGTCTTTTTTTATATTTTTTATTTGGTCAATTATTAATAAGAGAATATTTAAAAATATAAAAAGAATTATATTTGAATAATTATAATCTAACAACTAACTTAATAAAGAGCCCTCATAAACCCAACAGCCCAACTCAACAAAGAAACCAACACATCATTAGGAGGCTAGTATAAATTATGTCGTGTATTTGGTCTTTAATATTATGATTGTAACTTATTAAATTTTATTATAATATTATACTAGTATAATACCTGTGTTGTGCATAGGTTAAAATAAATAATTAAAAATTATTTTTAAAATTAAATTATAACGAAAACTTTATTTATAATATAAAAGAAAATTTATTTAACATTAATTAATTCTCATACAATAATTATATTTATGATAAAATATAAATATATTTCGTCTTGATGAATTTGTAATTTTAGTTTTTCAATTTACCAATTATCTCATATCTATTATGTAAAATCAATTACCTTATCTATTTTGTAAAATTTAATCAATCAAAATTGAAGAATAAATAATAATAAAAAAAAAAAGAATATCTATAACCCCAATCTTCAACCCACTCCTTAAATAAGATTTCAATGATTTCGATCCTGCTAGACTGCTAGGTATAACCTCTAAAATAATCTCATTGAATATTAGTTAATTATATTTACTAATTTTTTAGATGTTAGACCAATTGAACATTTTACAAATCGTGAAACCATTTTCTTAGTTTGATCACCCCTATATATCATTTTTTATTTTTTATTTTCTTAAATTGTTTTATTTAAAAAAAAAATTAGAACTAATATACTAAACACGGAATATGTATATAAAACAACTTAACTCTAGCCCATAGGCCTATGTTTTTTATTGTGTATTTGATTGAAAATGTGTTAGACTATTTTAATGGCTAGAACCTAAACCTCGATATTTATTCAGTTGGTAACTTGAGCTAGAATGACTACTTGACTTGTAGTTAGCATGGTTCAAATAAAAGGTAATAAATGTACTATATGTGAATTTTTAATTTTTTCATTTGTTAATAGATTTATGCATAATCCACATTTCAAATAAGAATTTTATAAATTTTTAAGAGTTAATCACCAACTTTAAAAAAAAAAATGGACATGATACATTATAAATATGTATGAAATAACTTTATTAATAAACTATTTTTATTAAAAAATTCTATACTTAATCAAATAGTTCTTTTAGCATTTGAAAATTAAATATTTTCAAATACTCCAAGCATTTTTCACATTTAAAATTTATGAATAAATTTATGTAATCAAAAAAATTTATACTTCATTAAAACTTTTAGCATTACAAAATCAATAATTAAGTTTTATCAAATATGCTCTAAATTTAATCATCGACCTATTTTTTAAACAAAATTTTCTTATACAAAATTTTGGCAAATATTTATTTAGAAAAACTATCCACATGCTAGTGCAACATATTCATAGTCATTATTAAACTTATATAACTTAGGCTCTAATCTAAATGTACCTTGTATTTCTTAAATTTTGTTTAATATTTGGCATGACCCATAAAATGGTTATAAATTGTAAGTAAAATTTTTAAATTATTAACTTAAAATAAGTTTTAAATTTATTTGGTGCAACATAGCTTTCGATACTCTATATAACATTTTTATTGTGTAAACATACATAATGCCTCAAAAGTTATTACTAGGATGAAAAATATGAGACTCTTATATTCATATGTATTTAAGGGTTTTAAATAAGTTTTTTTTTTTTTTTAAGTTGCAAATTGTAATTTAAAAAACCTCTATTTTTTAGCCAAATAAGCAGTAAAAATATCAAATAAATTATAATTTAAAATTACAACCAAATAAACTTAGTCACACAATAAAATATAATATAAAAATATAATAAGTATAATATTATTCAAGAAAAAATGCACCAACTATAAAATCTGAAAATTAAAAGCAAACCTTATAAAATTTTTAAAATATGAAATCATGGAAATTACAAAATATAAATGCATAAGTAATATTATAACCATATGCATTCTCTAGAAGAAGAAGAAACTTACAATGAAAATTTGTCACTGGCTATATTGTGAATAAATATGCACATTTTCTCAATAGCCTCTGTCATCCATATTTATGCACTTGATAAATATAGATTTTAAACTATTGAACTGCAACCAAAGAGATTGGAGATTTATTTTATAAAAACAAACTTAGATTAAATAAGTGTGCAATAAATTTTTAGAAATTAACATAATTGTTAGATGCATAATAGAAATAAGGAGTAGTTTATTTTACTTTATATTTTTCTAGTTCTTTACTTTCCAGTTATTTACTTTCTAGTTCTTTATTTTCCAGTTCTTTACTTTCACGCACTCTACTTCAATATCTTAGGAGTAGTTCTAAGCTAGTTTGTCTATGCTGTAATCCCCTTCGAGGCTGTGGAAGTGCGAAGGTACATTTGTAAACATTGGTTTGCTAATTGAAATTTATTTTCTGACACTGTTCTCTTCCTCTTTTTACTTTTGTAATACCCCCAAAATAATATAATAAATCCAACAAATAAACAAGAGAATAACAGAAATAAAATACTTTCATTCATCAGAGTTCATATTGCAAAAGATAACACATGCGATATACATTCATAAATATACATCCTAAATCTATAGCATGTACCACCAGTTAATGATCAACAAAATAAATACCCTACAAGCTTACATCTTTCCAAGACATTACTTAGTTACAACAAAAGAAAGAGTCTAACTCAATACAACTTAAACCCTTGGCTATTACAAAATAAACACTACAAAAATGAAGCTCTTGCTCCAAACTTCCTCCAAGTGACTACCTTGGCGGAGGCATGTCACCAACACCTGAAAATGGTTTCCCAAGTAGGATGAGCCAAAGCTTAGAAGAAACAATCCATCACAATACGTCACGACCCGCTCCCCATACCCAAGGGTTAAGTATCGTGATGGCCAGTAACTGAAGTTACCTCCGGCCAATTTTTGAACAAATTAATAAACGTGAGTGGAAGTAATATTTAAGTGAGGATACTAAAATAATCATCAGAGATTCTATTTTTATTACAAAATTTATTGACAAAAAATGTCGATATTTACATATAAACATATCCATAAAAGTGTTGTGTGTGTCTATTCCATAACCCCGCATCTAAGACTTCCCAGAAGCTATTTCTGAATTGCATTGTTTTCTAAAAATTGGTAAACAGCTATAAGCACATGGCAGAGTGAGAAATATTATGCCAAGAGTATAAGGGACACAAAATAACCATGGATAGTTATGTAACTAAAATATTTAAAATAACTTAGTCTGAACAAATAATCATTTAAGTAGTAAAACTGAGATTATGAAAATAATTAACCATAACCACGGTACCGAACAGAACAGAGGTCACAGAAATGATAGTCATAATAGAAATATGGATTCAAGAGGTGACTTGTACGGATTATAGAGGTGGCTCCCACAATAGTGTAGCACTTATCTCTGCATATCACTTTGCTCCGCACAGAACAGAGGTCAATGGATCCATGACAATAGAGGGCCACAAAATGACCAAACAAAAACCAATGGTTATTTAAGTCCCTCAAGGCGTGGGACTCCTGTGGTGGTATTTACAAAACATAATTGTTTATAAGGTTATTGTTAAATATTCTTTAAAATATAAACAAACATATCTATGGGTTTCATTTTAACAAATAGAGTTCAGAAATTAATTTACGTAATTAAAATATTAATATAATTTATAATAATTTATAAAATATAACTTGTATAAAATAAATATGATAAGTCCAAACGTACGTAAAATATATTATGGTAACTCAAGGTATAATATAACTCACCTTAAAATTAATACCTCAATCTTCCTTTCTACTATCAAAGATCTCCTTAACTTCCAATATTTCCTTTTCCTTACTTTCTCTATTTTTTTTCCTCTCTTTCCACAGATCACCTCCTCCCTATTTATAAGGAGGTAAGAGCATTTGTCACGACATGTTCCCCATACCTAAGGGTTAAGTATCGTGATAGCCAGTACCTGAAATTACCTACGGCCAATTCATAAACAAATTAATAAACGCAAACGGAAGAAATATTTAAGTAAGAGTACCAAAATAATCATTGGAGTTTCTATTTTTATTACAAAATTTATTGACCAAAAGGCCGGTATTTACATAGAAAAATATCATAAAAATACTGTGTGCGTGTCTATTCCGCAGCCCCGCATTTAAGACTTTCCAAAAGCTATTTCTGAATTGCATGTTTCCTGAAAATTGGTAAACAGCTATAAGCACATGGCAGAGTGAGAAATATTATACCAAGAGTATAAGGGACACGAAATAACCATGGATAGTTAATTAGGCCAAAACATTTACATAAACAAATCATTTAAGTGGCAGAAACTGCTCATTTAAATAGCATGATTGAAATACAGAAATTATGTAAGTAAATGACCATAACCACGGTACAGAACAGAACAGAGGTCACAGAAATAATAGTCAGAACAGAGGTACGGATTCAAGAGGTGGCTTGTACGGATTCTAGAGGTGGCTCCCACAATAGTGTAGCACTTAACTCTGCACAGCACTTTGATCCGCATAGAACAAAGGTATGGATTCAAGAGGTGGCTGGTACGGATTCTAGAGGTGGCTCCGATAATAATGTAGCACTTAGCTCCGCACAGCACTTTGCTCCGCATAGAACAGAGGTCACTGGATCAGAGGACCACAAAGTAACTAAACAGAGGCCAATGGTTATTTAAGTCCCCCAAGGCGTGGGACTCTCGTGATGGTACTTACAAAACATAATTGTATATAAGGTCATAGTCAAATATTCTTTAAAACATAAACAAACATATCCATGGGTTTCCTTTTCAGAAATAGGGTTCAAAAATTAAACCACCTAACCGAAATATTTATATAATTTATAATAGTTTATAAAACATAACTTGTATAAGATAAATATGATAAGTCAAAACATACGTAAAACATATTTTGATAACTTAAGGTGTAATATAACTCACCTTAATTTTAATACCTTACTCTTTGTTTCCACTATCACAGACGCTCTCTGCTTCCATTATTTTTTTTCTTCATTGTCTCTTCCTTTCTTTCTCTCTTCTTTTCTTTCTTTTCCTTCTTTCTTTCTTTTCTTCCTTCTTTTCCCTTTCTCCAGGTGAAGGAGAGAGCGCGTACGTGGCCTCTACATGGCTAAGCGTCTCTTTCCCTCAGATTTAATTCATAATTATATAGATTCATTTTTATCCTTAATAGATATTTAAGATAATTACCTTTTTGACCCAACTTTTTAATATAATTATATAAAGAATTTAATTTCTAATTAAATTACACTTTATCATATACCAACAGAAAATAAATTATTTATTTTACTACCACACCAATTATTATTATTATTATTATTATTATTATTATTATTATTATTATTATTATTATTTTGACCCCTAAACTTTTTAATAATTATATTATTTTACAAAATTACACATAATAATATATAATAAATTATATATTTTCCGAACTGAGATTAAATAATATTAGTATAAATTTACGGAATAATTAAAAATCTCAGTTGTTACAGCATTAGCTGACCAACACATGGCCCGCGCGTATCCTCCCACATATTCGACAATAAATTATATGGATTGATACTTATCTTTAATAAATATTTAAGATAATTATACTTTGGCCCAGTTTTTTAATATAATTATATAAATAAATTAATTCCTAATTAAATTACACTCTATCGTATACTAACAGAAAATTAATTATTTATTTTACTACCACACCCATTATTATTATTATTATTATTGTTGTTGTTGTTGTTGTTGTTGTTGTTGTTGTTGTTGTTGTTATCAATATTATTATTTATTTACTCTGACTTTTATATTTATTAATTTACTATCTTTAACTTTAATTTGGCCAAACTAGTATTATAATTCCATATTTCTATTAATTTGGCGCCAAATAATAATTCCTAGTTAATCTCATATTTGATAATCCAATGCCAAATTAGATTATGTATTTATTATTCTGTATATTACCACTGTTATATTTATTTATTTTTAATAATATATTATCACATACAACCATAATACTAGTATAAAATTTAAGGGACAACTTAAATTTTCGGGTTGTTACACAATATATGAAATTTAACGAAAATATAAGTGCAATGTGACTATACCATGCTGGTGTCAAAATTTTCACATTTTATATAATCGAAAAGTGCCAAGGGTCATATCTCAATTCATTTCATTTCAATTTAATTGAAGCTCGCTCAATATTCTCAATTTATGAGTCAGTTTCATCATTTTTCAATAACTCAACTGAGACCACAACTCAGTGGTTTTCCAACTTTATACACTACTACACAAACACTTCAAATCTGCCATTTTACGAAAATTTCGTCCGCGGGATCGGCACCCATGTATACACAAGATTTCGGGACTTTCACCCTGGACACTCCGGCCAACTTAATTTCCATGGAGTCCATCCCCTATCTCCTTCCACACAATGGAGTACATCTGTAACGCCCTCAAAAAACAACCCACAAATCATACATTTAAGACACAAGAAAATGACAATATATTCCATACATCAGAGTGTTTAGTACAAAAGTATTACATATTGACAACAAAAGTAAATGCCCTACTGGCTTACAACATTCCAAGTCAACACTTGGGTTCAATAAAAAAAGAGTTCTAACTCTTTATACAAATAATCCCTTGGCTTGAATTTACATGTCATACACAAAAAGATAACAACAAAAGTTCTTCCGCCTCTAAGCCTCCCAAGCTACATCCTTGGAGGTGGCATATCACTTGGACCTGAAAATGATGTCCCATATAGGGTGAACCAATGCCCAGCAGAGATATACTAAACCAAGTATGAGAAATAACTAAAATAATAACATTTGATAAACGGTTAACACATATAAACCAATTTACAATACTTTTCGATTCAACCTCAAGTTCATCTATTTTTCATTTCAATTTCCTTCACTTATGCAGTTTCAATTCATATTCATAGCTCAGAATCTGGCCAAACAGCTCAATGAGACTATAACTCATATTAAAACACTTCTATACTTCAATTAATACACATTCATATTAAAACACTGGAGTCCATCCTTTATCTAATACACAAACAGGTTTGAGAGTCCATCCCCTATCTCCTCTCAAACCATGGAGTACGTCCCTTATCTCCTCCCAAACAACATACATATACAATGTATTTAAACACTTATCATATACAATAATCAATCAATATACATATTCGCTGTATTAATCCAACCGTCATATTCAATAACATAACACGTTCGATTAGTTTCAATTTTCCCTAATCAACATACAGTGTCTACAATCAATCAAGACTATCCTTCACCGATAGCCCAAAGCAGTTATCTCTAAACAGATAATAAATTTATCAAATAGAGAACATCTTAACATTTTCATGGGTGAGTGATTAATTAATCCAACTACACCGTTCAATCTCATAATTTCTCAATTTCATGGTTTCCAACTCAATTTTATATTTCTCCAAATTAATTATACAAATTAATTTATCATATGATTAGGGCATTTTTTCCCATCTTCAAATATCAACTCAAAGGTTCAATTTCATCAATTAAACAACACTAATACCATTATCCAAGACCTCTCATACACATGGAGTTTAACATTTTGCCCCCCTCCTTTTTTATAACCACAAATCAAACCCTAACTTTCCCAAAATGACCAAATAACAACATCTAATCAAAATGACCAAAATTTATATCAAAACCCATAAGAAGGAGTAGGATATCCCTACCTCAAATTTCGGAGCTCAAAGGAGAAGATGAAAAAATTCGAAGGTGCTCCAAACCCCAAGATTTTCGGATCCAAACGTAGCCCACACCAAGCTCTACACTTTTTACAAAGGGACAAGGGTGGAAGATCACTAAAACTAGATGATCTCGAAGAGAGAAGGTGTATTCTAGAGAGAGGAGCTCTCAAATGAAGTTTTTGAAAAGCTAGAGAGAGAGAGAAAGTCAAAAAAGTGATCCAAAAAGTTACAACTCGGACTGATATAAAATACAGTTCGCCCGAGCTTGGAACGCCCCACTCGAGCGCTGGATACAGACTCCCGCTCGAGCGTGAAAAGCAACGCTCGAGCATCGAATGTACACTTTCAGAAGTTTTGCAGACGAAGGTCCTTGCTCGAGCATGAAAATGGACGCTCGAGCGTCCGATGACCTGCAGGGAAAAGTACTGAGGGTTGAATAATCTCGCTCGAGCGGAGAAGCAAAAGCAAAGGGCCCGCTCGAGCGTCAAAAGCCCCGCTCGAGTGTGAAGGCAAGAATCTGGGCATCAACTCTATGTTTTTAAACACAACCAACCTGTTCCAAACCTGCCTAACATAACCTAAAACTCAAATACAAAGAGTAAATGATGGAAATGCGATACAGACAACAACAATCATCTACGGAACCGAGTCCGGGTTACAGTAAGCAACGAAGGGAAAACCGGGATCGCTATAACATCCCATTTCTCCTCCCAAACTATCATACATATACAATGTAAATAAACCACAGTCATATTCAATGACATCCAACAATAGATTAGTTTCAATTTATCTATTCCTCATGCAATTTCTACAACAATCATGACTATCCTCTACTGATAGTCCAATACAGTTATTTCTAAACAGATATTCAATCTCAAAACAGATAACATATTCAAATTTCCATAGGTATGAGATAATACATATCTAATTCCACCATTTCTACCAATGTCCATCCAATTTCATGTTTGCAACACCAATTTTATATATTTACGTAAAATAAATATTCGAACCATTTAGAGCAAAACTTCCCCTTTTTTAGATAGCAACCCAAATAGCCCAAATTAAGCATTTGCCACAACACAACCTTACATTTAATCCCCTATGACTATCTATTTCACATTTCTCAAAACCCCTCTTTTGATTTTATATTCCAAACACTAGGTTTGTCCATAATACTCCCAAAACCCATCATTGTTACACAACCACAAACAACTAAGTTAAAAACTATAACAAAGTGTAGAAAGTCCCTACCTCAAGTGTAGAAGCCCAAATGAGAAGTGGAGAAACCTTAAATATGCCCAAACTCGACTTTATTCGGACCAAATGGAAGCCCACGGAATGCTCTACCTTTTTATCAAAGAGAGTAGGGTAGAGAGATCCCTAGATCTAGGTGTATTTGTAGAGAGAAGTCAGATTTTAGAGAGAGAGGGACTGGTCTAGGGTTTGTGAGTGAAAAGATATCAAAAAGTGATATACAAAGTCATTTTCACAATCTAATATATGCACAGTCCGCTCGAGCGGAAGAGTTGACGCTCGAGCGTTAGACACAGTAAATTGTTCCGCTCGAGCGCAAGAAGAGACCCGCTCGAGCACAAAATACACACATCCAGAAGTTTTGCAGACCACAAACCAACGCTCGAGTGCAGAAAAGGGCCGCTCAAGCGTCTGCTCGCTCGAGCGTAGAAAACACTCTCCTAGTTATTTTGCAGACCTACAAAGTACTAAGAGTTCACAAAGCTCGCTCGAGCGTAATAAGTGCCGCTCAAGCGAAGGAACAAAATTTACAAAGCCCGCTTGAGCACAAGAATAACCGCTCGAGCGAAGGACCAAAATTCTGGGCAACACAAGGTTTGAAAAACAAGCGACCAACCTGCCCAAACATAATCATGACAACCCAAATGCCAATTCTAAAGAGATACAAGGGGAACAAGAGGTAAACAACAATATGAAAGCATTAAACCCGAGTCCAAGATACCATAAGAGTCGAGTCAAAACCGGGATCGCTATAACCTCACCCTTTAAAGAATTTTGTCCCTGAAATTATAAATCTCATTTCAAAAACATTATTAAACCATTCATAGCAACATTGTTCTAACAAGTTCAACACCATGACCCACTCTCCGGTCATCCATTTTCATCAATTTGATATACAAGCTCTAGTTTCAAGCGTGCCAATTACAATTTTCAAAACATTTACAATGTTTAAATCAAACCTAAGTTCATTTCCAAACTTTATTCAATATATACACCATGTTCCCAAAAGTGATACAACACACCATATTCCATATTCTTAAAACATATACAATGCTTCTATTGAATTCATGATTTCAAAATACCCATAACATATACAATGTTTATACTTTTCATTAATTTAATCAAAATCTCAACACATGTTCAGGCACCAACAAAAAAGTCCGGATATTTCTCTCGGACTTCCAATTCACGTTCCCAAGTCGTTTCTTCAACCCCGTGATATTTCCATAATACCTTTACTAAGGGAATTGTCTTGCCCTGCAAAACTTGGTCCCATCTATCCAAGACTCTCATTGGTCTCTCCTCATACGAGGCATCATCGTCCACCTCTAAGTCGGTCTAATCCAACATGTGCGATAGATCAGGCTCATACTTCCGGAGCATACTAATGTGAAATACGTCATGAACCCCGGAAAGCTATGGCGGTAACGCCAAACGATAAGCAACCTCTCCGACCAACTCAAGGATCTTAAAAGACCCAATGAATCGAGGGAACAACATCCCACTCTTCCCAAATCTTATCAAGCCCCGCCTAGGTGATATTTTCAAGAACACATGGTCTCCCATCTCAAAAGACAAGGGTCTCCTCATACGGTTGACATAACTTTTCTAATGACTCTGCGCCGTAACCAACCTCTTACGAATAAGTGCAACCTTCTCCATCATTTCCCGAACCAACTCTGGACCCAATAAAGGTGCATCGCCCACCTTGGCCCAACACATTGGAGATCTACACGGTTGACCATACAAGGCCTCAAACAGTGCCATACCAATTCTCGATTGGAAGCTGTTATTATAGACAAACTCCACTAAGGACAAGTGCCTCTCCCACGAACCCTGAAGTCAAGGACACAACCTCGAAGCATGTCCTCAAGAATCTAAATAGTACGCTCGGATTGTCTGTTAGTCTGAAGATGATACACAATGCTAAAGGTCAATCTAGTGCCCAAGGCACTCTACAAGCTCTGCCACAGTCGAGCTGTGAAACGCGAATCTCTATCCAAAACGATCATCACAGAGACCCTGTGCAACCACACTATGTCCCGAATGTACAAGTCGGCAAGGAAGTCTACTGAGTCACTCACACACATAGGTATAAAGTGCATCAACTTGGTCAATAGGTCAACTACCACCCAAATGGCATCACTACCCGTTGAGTTCTAGGAAGACCCACAACGAAGTCAATTTATGAGTTAGTTTCATCATTTTTCGATAACCCAATTGAGACCACAACTCAGTGGTTTTCCAACTTTATACACTACTACACAAACACTTCAAATCTGCTATTTTACGGAAATTTCATCCGCGGGATCGGCACCCATATATACACAAGATTTCGAGACTTTCATCCTGGACACTCTAGCCAGCTTAATTTCAACGGAGTCCATCCTCTATCTCTTCCCACACAATGGAGTATATCCCCTTTCTCCTCCCAAACTATCATACATATACAATGTAAATAAACCATAGTCATATTCAATGACATCCGACAATAGATTAGTTTCAATTTACCTAATCCCTATGCAATTTCTACAACAATCATGACTATCCTCCACCGATAGTCCAATACAATTATTTTTAACAAATATTCAATCTCAAAACATATAACTTATTCAAATTGCCATAGGTATAAGATAATACATATCTAATTCCACCATTGCTACCAATGTCCATCCAATTTCATGTTTGTAACACCAATTTTATATATTTACGCAAAATAAATATTCGAACCATTTAGGGAAAAACTTCTCCCTTTTTAGATAGCAACCCAAATAGCCCAAATCAAGCATTTGCCACAATATAACCTTACATTTAATCCCCTGTGACTATCTATTTCACATTTCTCAAAACCTCTCTTTTGATTTTATATTCCAAACCCTAGGTTTGTCCATAATACTCCCAAAACCCATCATTGTTACACAACCACAAATAACTAAGTTAAAAACCATAACAAAGTGTAGAAAGTCCCTACCTCAATTGTAGAAGCCCAAAGGAGAAGTGGAGAAACTGCAAATATGCCCAAACTCGACTTTATTACAACAAAATGGGAGCCCATTGAATGCTCTACCTTTTTATCAAAAAGAGTAGGGTAGAGAAATCCCTAGATCTAGGTGTATTTGTAGAGAGAAGTTAGATTTTAGAGAGAGAGGGAGTTGGTCTAGGGTTTGTGAGTGAAAAGATATCAAAAAGTGATGTAAAATGTCATTTTCGTGATCTTATATACGCATAGTCCACTCGAGCGGAAGAGTTGATGCTCGAGCGTCAGACACAATAAGTTGTTCAACTCGAGTGCAAGAAAAAGACCCGCTCGAGCGCAGAATACACACATCCAGAAGTTTTGCAGATCACAAACCAACGCTTGAGCGTAGAAAATGGCCGCTTGAGCGTAGGAAACGCCACTCGAGCATAGAAAACACTCTCCTAGTTGTTTTGCAGACCTGCAAAATACTGAGAGTTTGCAAAGCCTGCTCTAGCGTGATAAGTGCCACTCGAGCGGAGGAGAAAAATTAACAAAGCCCGCTCGAGCGCAAGAATGGCCACTCGAGCGAAGGACCAAAATTCTGGGCAACACAAGGTTTGAAAAACAAGCAACCAACCTGCCCAAATGCAATCACGACAACCCAAAAGCCAATTCTAAAGAGATACAAGGGGAACAAGAGGTAAACAACAATATGAAAGCATTAAACCCGTGTCCGGGATACCACAAGAGTCGGGGTCAAAACCGGGATCACTATAACTTTTGTGATTAGTTCTTCTAAATTTTTCCTAAAACAAGCCACCAGCAAAAGTCCTCTTCATAGAGGCTAAAAGAACTTCGAAGCAATTGTCTAATTCATTAGTTGGCCTTTAACATTTCTGTAAAGATTTATTGATCCTTACTGGCACGCTCTAATTACATTCTTAATCTTTGAAAGTCAAAGAAGCCAACAAGTATATTTGTAAGGAGTAATGTTATACAAACAAAGAAATCATACATAATTTTCATACATAATGATGTGGCTCATTATGAACTTTTCACTTCAAAATAACATACCATTGAAGATGAATTTATCTAGAAGAATATGTTTTCCCATCATTCTTGTGAAATTTTTTAGGGGAATTACACAAACTAGTGTGTCAAACAAAATATTACAAAAAAAAAATAAAAAATAAAAAATATTAATTATTAAAATCATAAATTATTTCACTATTGTATAATAATTTTTAAAATTACCTCCTAAATAATAATTTCTTTAATTTTTTATATAAATTTTATGTGTGAATAGAATTTTTCATTCGCATAGTATTTATGGGGGCATATTTTGTGAATGACAGCACGTGGCCGAGGTTACACCGACATGTCAGCCAAAGTGCCACGTGGCTTGATCGTGTGCCGAGATGATCTCGGCTAGGCCGAGGTTATCTATGGAGATACCAGAATCTGGGATAAGCGGATAAGGGATAAAAGTCCTAGCATAGGGGAGGACCTTAGTCTGGATAAAGATAAAGCTCTTAGGGAGTTTATCTCTATCTAGCGAGGAGTCCAAGATGAGCATTAAGCTAATGTCCATTGAAGCTAGGCTTCTACATGAATCAAGTTAGTGCTGGCTATAAAAACAGGGCACCCTCGTGGGTCTGAGGGAGGCTATTTTTATGTGTGATATACAATTATTTCTTATGAGTTAAGCATAATTTGTTATCTTTAGGAGATACTTACTGACTTGATCGTCAGAGTACCCCCGGGTGGACAAACCACCGCCGGATTCTTATCTTTCTGTGACAGGTTGTTTGGGCTTAATCTATTCTGTCGGTGCTCCCCAGCTGAGTTCCCCTTTTGGTTGGAGACGACATCCCTAATGGGAGTGGTAAACAGGCCGATCCTAACATAGAAGAGGAAAACCATAATGAAGGAGTACAAGATCAGAATCCTGGAGAAAAGGACGTCGGCCATAAGGGTGACGCACCGAAGAAACTGGGCCAAGACGAGTATTACAATGAAAGCAATCTCGAGGTATGGAAAGATAGATACCTAAGGAGGGACGTCGAGATGAAGGGAATGGTGAACAAGTTGGCAGACCTGCAATCGGTTGTCAACTTCATGATGCAGAACAACATCATGTAGCCACCATTTCCATTGAAGGATACGTCGATTCTAGTGGCCAAAAACGACGCCCAGAAAGGGAGGCAGAAAGCAATCCCAGTAGTCTCTCAGCATGACAAGGTAAATGAACGCTCACATCGGCCTTCACGGGATATTGGGTGAACGGAGTCAATAAGAGGAGAGTTTCAGAGGACGCCTCATACCAAGGGGACTTATGTCAAAGAACATCAGCACATTCAAGGAAATGAACTTTGTTTTGACACGGTGAATGAAGAGAAGTCCAACAGGATTCATAATGACACTGGGAGTAGTGCACCAAAAAGGCTGAAGTCTGTTGAGAGCCGAGCTCCTGGTCAGACTAAGGAAGATTTGAGGGACTACCTCTAGAGGAAGCGGCAGAATGCCGAAGTCACATCCCCTGTCAAGCTGAGAATGCCATTTTTAGTAGAACTGGATAAGTTTAAGGCCCCAAAAGGTTCCATATGCCGAGGTTCCAGATATATGACAGTAAGTCCGATCCGAACTTTCACGTCGGCTTATATTTGAATTCAATGGCATTGTATACTGGGAACGAACCGTTGCTCTGCAAGGTGTTCCCCTCATCCTTTGAGGAAATTGCATCAAACTGTTTCACAAGTTGTCGAAATGAACTGTGAAGAGTTGGGAAGGCCTAGCCAAGATATTCGTGGCCATTTTTGTTACAAACAAATTACAACCGTTGAAGGTAGACTCCCTGATGGCTCTGAAAATTGGCGAAGGTGAGAACCTTAGGGCTTATGCCAAAAGGTATTATATAAGGCACTGCTTGTAGGGCTAAAGTTAGCAATAGCAATGGAAGCCGACAAGGTGGTAGTCTTCTATGACTCCCAACTTATTGTGAACCAGACAACAGGCGAGTATGCAACCTGAGATGAAAGAATGATCGCCTACATCAAAGAAGTTGTTAGACTGCTAGCCTTGCTCCAGGATTGCCGGCTGCAGGTGGTTAGCCGAGATGATAACAGCCATGCCGATGCCTTGACTAACTTGGCTAGTGCAATGAAATCAGGGGAGGCAAGGACCATAATGGTTGATTATTTATCAGGCCCAAGTGTGGAACCACTAATCACAAAGTATGAAGCAATGTGTGTGGAAATGAGTCCAAGTTGGATAGATGCAATAGTAATGTTCCTCAGGGATGACAATCTGCCAGATGACCGAAAAGAGGTACACAAGACCAGACTAAAATCGGCCAGGTTCAGCCTAACATCATAAGGCCATCTCTACAGAAGGTCCTTTACTGATCCCCTTTTGAGATGTGTACATCCCTCCCAAGTTGAAGACTTCTTGTATGAAATACATGAGGGAGTATGTGGAAGCCATGCTGGGGGCAGATCACTTGCTCATAGGGCCATTACTCAGGGGTACTGGTGGCCCTACATGCAAAAGAATGTCGAAGCCTACGTCAGAAAGTGCAAGAAGTGTCAAAGGTTTGTACCTTTGATACATCAACCAGTAATAGATTTGAACCTAGTATCCAGCCCGTGGCCTGGCACTCTGGCTAACACGTCGGCGTGACTTCGGCCACATGTTGTCATTCACAAAATATGCCCTCACAACTGCCCCCTAGGTTCTATTACCTCGACAATCTAAGGTGATAGAACCTACATTGTCTCGTCGGCCAAAATTCATTCTTTCCTTTAACGGCCGAGATCATTACTCGTCGGCTTTGCGTACCCAAGACTGTACTGTCCAACTTTGCCACTGACCAAGAACTAAGAACTGAGATCGTTCCTCTAGCCGAGGTTGTTGCCTCATTAAATCCAAAACTCCAAGAGTTTTATCTGTGCATGAGCTGTTACGCACGGTTTTCTCAACCATTTTCGCCACGCGTCCTTCTCTCATTGATTCATACCTGACACGCGCCATCAGGTCGCGTCACTTCTGCGCACGCCGCCTGACAGACACGTCGTCCAAGGCATATCATTATGGTTTGCCGCATTTTCACAATTTTGACAAAACTTCTTCCTCTCTCTCTATCTCTTCACTTTTGAGTATTCATTTCGCCTTGAAACTTTCTCTCTCTAATGCTTCTCTCCCAAACCGCCATGGTTCTAGCTTTCAAGCTCTACAATTGTTTCGATTACCTTCTCCAGTGACCTTTTCATCATCTATTTGCGACCATTTAGGTTGTCTGACTCTGGCGATACTCATCCCGGCGTTTGTTTCCTCGGTAAGCCACTAATTTCCTCCATTTTCAGTCTTTCATTATTCCTTTGATTTGTTTCAAATCTGTTACATGTTTACATGTGATTTGTCGCCATTGCAAATTAATTTTTGTTCTTGAATCCTTCCTGTATTTTGAATCTCGTATTTGTTTGTGATTCGTGCTGTTCAATATGTCCTTGTGTCTATTCACACGGTTCGTGATTCTCGCACACACGTACATAGTGTTCATAGGTTTGAAGCTTTAATAATTTTTGCCACTGTTCTTGGCCTTTGCACATCTGCACACATCTACTCAGTGTTTCTTGAAAAAATGTTGCTTTCTTGACTCTGAATCATGTTCTTTTCTATTTTTCTTTGACTTGTTTCTAGATTCTTGCCCTTGATTCTTGTTTCCGTATAGACTTAGGTTTGGGATTTGATAGAAATCACATTCTTTAGGAATATTGAAACGAATTCCCCCCAAATCTTCAAAAAGCTTTGCCCCAGTTCCAATTTTGGTTTTAGCCGACGTTATCAATCCCTACCATTTCCTTCTCTCTGACATTCATCCCAAAACACTCTAAGTCGAGATAATGGGTATGTTTAGGTGGAGGGTAGATATCTCAGAAAAACTTGAACACTATAGGAGAGAGTTTTCCATCCCAGCCGACGTCCAACTTAGGCTAGCTGGAGAGGAGGACTCCATTATGCTAGATGGGGACTCCATGCCCTTCCCAATGGTTGCCTTCATTGAATGTGGACTTCGGTTTCCCCTTGATACTCTCTTTCGTGAAATCCTCCATTATTACAAACTTAACCCTACGCAACTTGTCATAAACTCGTATAGGGTCATAAATGGCATAATTGAATTGGCACTCTGAGAAAAAGCTAGGATCACTCTAACCGACATCTAATTCTGCTATACCATGTGTGGCCTTAAGTCTGAAAAAGGCTACATCTACTACCTTAAGCCCAGATCCACCGCGTTCAAACTAATAGCCGACCTCCCAGACTCCAACAAGGGTGCTAAAGATGATTACTTCACCGTCTCGGGCAACTGGGAGTTTACATCTGATAACGACCTCCATCTCTATCCTCTGAGCCAAATAGTTTTTAAAGAGGGTGATGGTAAGACTTAGTTATTGTACTGAAATTTCATTTTGGTTAAGGTTTGCCAATTTATTCATCTCTACTAATGTTTTACTCTTGGTTTTTTGCAGTTCTTCCTCAGCCAACGAAGGGATTTCGGCAATCATACGTCCCCAGCCGAGATCTAAAGAAGCTCTTGGATCTCCCTGTGCAAAGGCGCAAGGCCCCTCTTCTACTGAATTACATACCAACATACAAATTGGCCCTGCCCGATGTTCCACGCCGAAGTAAGACCCCTCCTTCTACCACTTCATCTCCAAAGCCAGATCAGGCCTCCACCTCTGACCCAGTTGATCAACCATCTACTTCTGCCCCTTAACTAATTCCTTCATCCCAGCGCCAACGCCGACGCCAAGCTCCAATTTTTGCTCTTGCTAGTAGAACTCGCAGCCACAAAGGCCGAGACTCTAAGGCATCGGCTTACGATCCATCCAATCCCCCAATTGCCCTTCTAGCAATACACTTCGGCACCAATAACAGTTGCTTCCACCGCCGACGAAATAGGCCGTAAACTAACCATTGTTGAGGATCTCCTTGCCAACATCCCCAGGGTTGTGACGGTGCAATCCTCATCTTCTTCATCCCAATTGGAGCCAAAGCCGAAAAGAGTGAAGAAGGCCAAGACTAAAGCCACAGTAACTCAGATTGACTCTGAGGACACTATGCCAATCTTAAAACTAGCCGAGGTCGAGAAGAACCACTAGCACTGCAAAAAAGAGGCCATCAGAGGATGCAACACCCGATGTCCCGCTATCAAAGAAGCCGAGGTCAAATTGCCCAGAGGGTAGCAGTAGTTTCCCTCGCAATATGACCTGGGTGCCCAAAGTCATGGTAGGGGACAAACCTTGGACAGCTGGCAACAGCGCGATTAATGACGTCGAGGTCGGTGCCGCCCTGTCAACAGTCATGCTCCTACCCGAAGATATGAATCACATGGCCAACCTCCATGTGTATGAAAACTTCAGCCTGATGATACAACACTCAGTTTTGGTAAGCTTGTTTATTCATTCTTTTCCAGTCTTTCAACACTTAGTCAAATCTCACTAATGTGTTTTACTCTTTCCAGGCCATCCAGCATGCGCATTTGTACGCAGTTAAGATCGAGATGACAAGGAAGAAGTTGGCAAGGAAGACTAAGGAAACTACCAAACTCCTCTCCTCACTCAATCATACTGAAGCCAACAATCGAGCTCTCATGGATCAAGCCAAGGCTTCCAAAGATGCTTAGGATTTAGCCGAGGAAAAAGCTAAAATGACCGATGCTGAAGCCGCAACCTTCAAAGCCGATCTTGAGGCTGCCAAAGCCAGAGCAACTGAGCTAGAGGCCATACTCCAAGAGGCCCTTGACACAAAAGATGTCGAGGTTAAGGCGGCCGATAAAAAGGCTTTTGAGGAAGGGTAAGCCGCTGTCCGAGATCAATACAAAGAGTAAGTCAACCTGGCTTGCAACCGAGGCTATTACCTTGGCTGGACGGCGACGCTCAATAAGATGTCCGTTCCAATGGACTCCCCACTCCATAATATTGACCAGCTCTAAGTGCCTTTCCCTCAAGCTCCATAAGGTTCTGATGACGATGCCGAGGAAGATGACGCCGCGGAAGAGGCTGCGAATGATGACAAGGCTACTGTTGGGGCCAAGTCCCCTACTCTGAATGAGCAAGTCCTTGACTTGACTCAAGATGGGAAGTACGAGGTCTCCAAGAGTGCCTCTCCTTAAAGAGCCATGTCAAAAGCCAAGGTACAGACAGCCGAGAAGAGCCACGACCAAAATCTTCTCGAGATTGATGCCGAGATCGAGGTGGAGTTGTCTGCTGAGGTCAATTTACAGCTAATCGCTAAAGCAGAGCGATCCACTTAGAATCTCTTCCATTTTTGTGCTTTGAATTTCTTCTTTTGTAGTTGTTGCAACCTTTCTGTTTGAACAATGTTAAGTTTCAATATGGCTGATGTGCCTTCTTTTTGTATCAGAACAAGTTCCATCCTTTGAATACAAGTCTTATATTCTCTTCCAAGTGTTGAATGTATGCCTTCTTTTCTTCTATGCATGTTTTTACTGCTCTCATACTTAGAATATTTTTTCATTTCTTCAAAGTATACCTTAACTATATAATAACTTCGGGATATAATACCTCGGATATATACCTTGACTATTTTCCTCGGCCAACCATTGGCATACCTCGTTTAACACTTTAAAAATATCAAAATATTTTTACAAGTGTTATTCAGTATGGCTCTTATCATCTCCATATGCTATCTTCTGTTAAGACTTCACCCTTTCCAAGTTTTGACAATTTGGTTTGGTCAGCTCGGGTAATATGTATCTCGGATACTTTATTCATAATTACCTCGTCCAATTTCAACTTGTAAATTTCTCCGAAATTTCAACAAGTGTTAAGCTTATTCCTGCCGAATTTCAACAAGTCCCCAACTCTTAAGTTTATTTACCATTCCTACTCCCTGCCCCTTAATGTGAACCTAAGTTTCACTTAAGTTCACATTAAGCATGTTTCTATGGTCTTTCTCCGAAGTTAGGTTCAAATAAAGACTAGCCGAGGTTCTCAACTTTGGTTTCTCTATTAATCTAACTGAAATGCACTTAGTTCCATTCTGAGTTTAACTCTGCCGACATGGCAAATCCAGGTTAATTCAACTTAGTTCAACTCCAGTATATGCAAGTATAATTCAACTCTGCCATATAATGAGTAAGTTATTCGTCATGTTTCATTCAGAAATATCGCCAACTTAGTTCAACTCTATTATATACAAGTATAATTCAACTTTGCAATACAATAAGTCTAAATTATTCATCATGTTTCATTCAGAAACATCACCAACTTAGTTTAACTCCATTATATGCAAGTATAATTCAACTCTACCATACAATAAGTTTAAGTTAATTGCCATGTTTCATTCAGAAACATCACCAACTTAGTTTAACTCCATTATATGCAAGTATAATTCAACTCTACCATACAATAAGTTTAAGTTAATCGCCATGTTTCATTCAGAAATATCGCCGACTTAGTTCAACTCTATTATATGCAAGTATAATTTTAACTCTGCCATATAATAAGTCTAAGTTATTCGTCATGTTTCATTCAGAAACATCCCCATAGGACTGGTCAGTCCTATCACACAAATTTCAAATTCATGAAAATCAAACTAAAATTTTATTATTACTTCAGCTAATGACATAAATTTCGAAAAACAAAAATTTAATGATAGAAAAACTTCAAGTTGCAAGTGTTCCAGAGTCTTAGCAACTCTTTGCCATCACTATCCTCAAACCGATATGCCCCATTGCCGGCGACCGAGATGATTCTATAAGGCCCTTTCCAATTTGGGCCTAGCTTCCCTAAGATCCTTCTTGTTGCTAACCACTTTCCTCGGCACAAGGTCCCCTACTTTGAACGCTCTTGCATTGACCTTCTTGTTGTAAGCCCTAGCAAGTTGTTGCTGGTATGCCCCCAGTCGAATTGCTACTCTCTCCCTTGTCTCCTCCAGTACGTCTAGATCTCGGGCTAGAAATGCTTCATTAGTACCACTTTCCACTCCTTGGGTTCTGATCCCTGGAATGCTAACTTCTAGTGGGATAACTGCTTCAGTGCCATAAGCCATAGCAATTGGAGACTGCCCAGTTAATCTTCTCGGCATAGTCCGATTTGCCCAGAGTACATTGCGCAACTCATCCACCCACTTCCCTTTTGCTGCTTCCAGTCTTTTCTTGATGCCATCCAAGATAGTTTTATTAGATGCCTCTGCCTATCCATTGCTCTGAGGGAAACTTGGAGTAGAGTAGTAGTTCTTAATTTTGTACTTTGCACAGAAGTTTTTTATTAGCTTACTGTCAAACTGTGTACCATTGCCTGCTATTATTGCCCTTAGGATCCCAAACCTGATAATGATGTTCTTCCATATGAAGTTCTTCACATCAATATCTCGAATTTTTGCAAGAGGTTCAGCTTCTACCCATTTTGTGAAGTAATCGGCTGCTACCAACAGAAACTTTCTTTGCCTAGTTGCTTGGAGCAATTGTCTAACAAGATCCATGCCCTACTGGGCAAATGGCTTGATCGTGTGTCGAGATGATTTCGGCTAGGTCGAGGTTATCTGCGGAGATACCGAAATCTGGGATAAGCAGATAAGGGACAAGAGTCCTAGCATAAGGGAGGATCTCAGTCTGGATAAAGATAAAACTCTTAGGGAGTTTATCTCTATCTAGCGAGGAGTTCAAAATGAGCATTGAGCCAAGGTCCATTGAAGTTATGCTTCTACAGGGATAAGGTTAGTGTTGGTTATAAAAGTAGGGCACCCTCGTGGGTCTGAGGGAGGCTATTTTTATGTGTGATATACAGTTATTTCTTATGAGTTAAGCACCATTTAGCCTCCATTTGGGAAGTGGGTTGACTTTTTGGCTTTTTTGGCTATTTTAGCCTGGGACTAAAAAGCCTGATTTGGGAAGAGCTTTTTGACTTTTTTGACTTTTTTGACTTTTTGGCTTTTTGGTGAGATGTCTTCATAGTGAATGACCAAACTGCCCTTGAAGTGATTTTTTATATTTTTACTCCTTGCCATACATCCTCCACGTCAGCGTTATTGGTGCGGATTTTTTTATTTTATTTTTATTTTTTTGTGGGATTAGGCGTATTTTTATGGTTTTTTTTTTAATTTATGTTTTTGTCATTTTTCTTTGGGAAAATCGGTCTAGGATCCCTCTCCCACTTTTCGTAATGGAAGAGATCCACAAAATTATTTTTTGATGTCTAAGGTCCTAAACATATATCAGACAAATTTCAGTCAAACCCACAACCACACAGACATGTACGTACATACATAAATATAGAGAGAGAAACCTAGAGCTTTCTAGAGAGAGAAAATGAAGATGATCGGTACAACACTCATTTCTCTTCTGAAACCATACGTCGTCACCGTGAATACAAGAAGTTGCGAATCTTGATGAATCGCAGCATGGTGAGAAGTCTTCCACAATTAGAGCTTCGAGAAAAGACAATCTATCCAGGATGCACTATCTATAAGTGGAGACCACAGATCCACATCCATATCCAGCAGAGCACTAGTTCAACTATCTCAGCAGATTCAAGGCTTATGGTGAACATCCATGGCTGTCCGTTTTCGAGGCGAAATTAGGGCGTTCTTTCAGTATTTCCTTGACTATCTCTGCAAAAATTAGGATACTAGAAAATAAAAATAAGAAATTATCAAGACAAACCAGATAATTTCTCTGGATCAACCCAATTGAATTTCTCTAGGTTAAAGTGTCCAGAGAAATTTCAAAGACCAAAAACAGAATTTCTCTGGATTGTTGTTGTTTTTTTTTTTTTTTTTTTTTTTTCTTTTTTTTTTTTTTTTTTTTTGGTGATGCAGAAAATTTCTCTGGTTTTAAATCTAGAGAAATTCTCTGGTGAGGATCAAACCACGGCAGAGAAATTTGAAATTTCTCTGGAGTCCATGAAAGGCTAAGGAAAATTTCTCTGGATCAATTTTCTCTGACTTGAATTTTCTCTGGACCAATTTTCTCTGGATTGATGTTGAGGGACCTTAGACATCATGAAAATATTTGATGTCCTTTATACTATAAAATTATAATATCAGGGACCTTAAAAAAATATCCTTTTTTCTTTTTGTATATATTAATTTGTTCTTTTTCTTTAATTTACGTTTTTGTCTTATTTATTTTTATTGGTATACAATAATTTGTTTTTATTTTTCAAAAATGGGTTTTCATGTGTTTTATTTATTTGTAAATTACGTGGCAAATGGTAATTTTTGTTTTTATTATTATTTTTTTTTTGGATGAGGCGTATTTTTCTGGTTCTTTTTTTTTTAATTTACGTTTTTGTCATTTTTATTTTTATTTGTATACATTAATTTGTTTTTATTTTTCAAAAATGGTTTTTTATATGTTTTATTTATTTTTAAATTACATGGCAACTGCTAATTTTTGTTTTTAAATTTATTTATTTATTTATTTTGGTTGGATGAGGCGTATTTTTTATGTTCTTTTTTTTTTGTTAATTTATGTTTTTCTCATTTTTATTTTTATTTGTATGCATTATTTTTTTTTTATTTTTCAAAAATGATTTTTCATGTGTTTTATATATTTTAAAATTACGTGACAACTGCTAATTTCTATTTTTAAATTTATTTATTTATTTATTTAGGTTGGATGAGGCTTATTTTTGTGATTCTTTTTTTTTCATTTACGTTTTTGTCTTTTTTTTTTATTGTTTTCAATTTGCTTTTTTTTTTTTCTTGGGTTTGAAAAAAGCTTTTTTATGTTTTGTTTTTTTTAACATGACGTGAAAATGTAAATTTGGGTGTTATGTTGTTGTCTTCTTATATATATATATATATATTAATTTGTTTTTTTTTTATTTTGGAAAAGGCTTTTTCATTTTTTTTTTTGAAATGATGTGGAAACTGGTAATTTCGGTTTCATTTTATTGACTTTTTATTTTGTTTATTTTTTTTTTTTTGAAAAGGTTTTTTTCTTGTTTTTTAATTTTAAATGACGTTGGCAATGCTTATTTCAGTTTCATTTTAATGTGTTTTTTTTTTTTGTGTTGTTGTTGTTGTTGTTTTTTATTTGTTTTTTTTTGTTGGAAAAGGCTTTATTATGTTGTTTTTTTTTTTTTTCAACTGACCTGAAAAATGATAATTTTGGTTTTTTTTGTTTTTTGTTTTAATTTGTTTTTTTTTTTTTTGGAAAAGGTTTTTTTTTTGTTTTTTTAAATGACGTGGAAAATGCTAATTTTTGGATGAGGTGTGTTTTTGTGATTTTTTTTTTTTTTCCATTTACATGTTGTCATTTTTTTTATTTGTATACATTAATTTGTTTTTATTTTTCAAAAATGAGTTTTCATGTGTTTTATTTTTTTTAAAATTACATGGCAAATGCTAATTTCTGTTTTTAATTTTTTTTAATTTTTTTTTGTGGTGAGGCGTATTTTTGTGGTTCTTTTTTTTTTTTTAATTTACGTTTTTGTCATTTTTATTTTTATTTGTATACATTAATTTGTTTTTATTTGTAGTTTTTCATGTGGGGGTAGTTTGGTAAATTTATCTTGAAGTGGGTTGTTGCCGGTCAATTGGAGTGGCTTTTGTCTCCATTTGGTTATTTTAGCCTTTTTTGTCCGGTAGTAGCTAAAATAGTCCCAATTTACATTGCCAAACGGAGGCTTACTATCTTTGGGAGATATTTACTGACTTGATTGTCAGAGTGTCTCTGGGTAGACGAATCACCGCCGGATTCTTATCTTTCTATGACAGATTATTCGAGTTTAATCTATTCTACCAACACTCCCCAATTTAATTCCTTCTTTAATTGTGTGGTTAGAAATCAACACCTATAATATCCTTTTTAGATGGTCGTTGATGAGTTTTGCAATATGATAATGATATTTGACAATTGGCAAGTTCAACTTTAACGAGCCCAGCTACTAATGATAATGATATTTGAACGAGGCCAGCTACTAATGAGTTTTATATTTACGCGGAAAGTAGTAAATTAGGATCCAATGCATAGATAGCTCTATAGATCCGCACATTAATATTTTCTTTCTTTAGCCAAATGCTATAATATTCCACATAAAATCTACTAATAGACTCAGTTATGGTGGGATCTATTTTTAAACTAAATTTTATTTTGTCAATATATTTTTTAATCTATATTTGACCTTTCTTGTCATAATTTATTTAAAAATTTCTTACAAAAAAATTATACATATTATATTATTACAATAATATTATTCGTGTCACAGTTAGAAAATTTACCCTCTTGATTTAAGGCTAAAATACTTTTCCTCATATGATCTAAATTCAGTTAGATAGTCCCTAAGTGATTTTGGATTAGTGTAACTAGACGTTTTGATTTTAATACCTCTAAAGCCAATTGCCTTCTTTTTTTCTTTTTCTTTCTTTTTTTTTTTTGTCTTTCTTCTTCTCTCTCTATTATATGCATAATTTTAATTTAACCAACATTAATTTAACTAAATCATAAATTAATCATAAAACTTTAATTATTTATTTTAACTTTTAACCTAATTTTAATTTTATTATATTTTAAATCAATCCCACAAATAAATATATCAACAATGATTTATCCCCCCTTTTCCCATCACCCCCTTTGACCACCTCTCTCTCTCATTGGTTGTTTTTTTTTTTTTTTTTTTTTTTTTTTTCCTACTCCTCCAATCACTCCCTGACACATGACAAAGAGGGTGAGGGGGTGACCCCCAAAAGGAGGTCTCAAGTATTATTCATCCTAATTTTATTTGTGGCGGACCCACGGATTTTTTGTGGGGTTGTGCTTCACGTGGTCTCTTGGCCCACGGTTTTTGTTTGATACGACCAATGGTTTTGGGTTAGCATTATTGTAATATTATAATGCTTTGCATATGGTGTATATGGACATATGGGAACTCAGCTGTATTGACCTGCAGCGTGTTACTGTTTCTGGGGTTCACATGCATCCGTTGTTTGTGTAAAGTGGGATCTGAGTCAAGTTTGAGAAAATTAAATACAAAAATGCTTTAGACCACTAATTAGTGGTGGCTCTAATGATGTGGCAGGGGGTCCCACCCACTGCCACATGTGTTTTGTACCTTGAATTTTGTTTTTTTTTTATTTTTTTCAATTGCCACCTCACTAGTGGTGGAGTTAGTGATGATAAATTAGTGGTATGTAGCATTGCTCAATTAAATAAGTGTATTTTTTTATTTTTATTAAATTATGTGTAAAAAAAAGTAAAGAGGAGATGTTGATTGATGTGATCTAAAAAAAATAAAAAGATAAAAAGGATAGACTAAGGCCAAGTTTGAGAAGACTAAATAAGTGCACTTTTTGACTTTTTATGAAATATGGGTTGGGTTTGAAGTGATGTGTTAGAGAGGTGATGTGACTTAAATAAGATAATGTGACTTAAATAGGATAGTGACTTTTTGACTTTTTAAATTTTTTTGAGGATGCCAATAGGATAGCCAAACTTGGCTTTAGTTGGTACCAGTCCGTGGGCTATTTTTTAATGTGGGTTTTATTTTTGGTTTAGTAGTGTATTGGTGGGTTTTCTACCACTCCTGTACAATTGTCCATATATCTTTCCTAATACCCATCTATT
The DNA here is from genome assembly GCA_025200525.1 of Camellia lanceoleosa. Classification (NCBI taxonomy): domain Eukaryota; kingdom Viridiplantae; phylum Streptophyta; class Magnoliopsida; order Ericales; family Theaceae; genus Camellia; species Camellia lanceoleosa. The sequence continues at coordinate 55,764,774 of CM045766.1, forward strand.
ATTTTTGGATGGTAGGAGGTACTTGAGGATAAAAATGATACATGAACAATTTTTTTTTATTATTGTTTTGTTGGGAACCCGACTGTTACGGGTGTGTTTTTAATTAGTTATTTCTTATATTTTTTTATTAGCTTTCCCTTTTTGGTGGGTTTGTGATTTCATTGTAATATCTGGGGTATGTCCTTTGTAAACGTGTAAGTTTTTTTGTTTTTAATTTATGACTTATTCATCCAAAAAAAAAAGTCATAATTAGCATTTTATAGATTTTCAAATTCCATTAAATTTTTAATAGTCAGAATTGTCCTTCAAACAATAATTATTCATGAGACATGATTATCTATAAAGAAATATGATGATTTGACATTTATTTTGATTTTCAAAATTTTAAAATATTAACTTTCAAATTGAAAAAAAAAATTACGTGCAAAAAAAAAAAAAAAACTAAATAGTGTGTTTCATTTCAATTTTCTAAAAATAGTATTTTTTTTTTGTTTTTTGTGTTTTTAGTTAATATTTTTAAAATTTTAACTAATTTTTTTATTTTTTTAGATGTACCTTACTTAGATATATCTAAATAGTAAAATATTTATAAAAAATATTTTTAAAAATTAATAAATACACAAAATAACAAAAAATGTACTGAATTTTTATTTTTTTATTTATTTATATTTTTTTGGTATTTAGTATATTTTTTAAAGATTTTTTCATCTATATTATACTTTTTACGTGTATTTATGTTAGGTGTGTCTAAAAATTTTTAAAAAAAATTACTAAAAATATTAAAAAAATCATTGAAAACATTAAAATACGGAAAATAAAAAAATAGAATTTTTTAAAAACTAGAACCAAACAAGCTGAATGTTTTTTTTTTGTTTTGAAAAAATTGAATTTTATTTGTGCAAAATTAAAAAAAAAATTATCTATAAAGGAGCATGATGATAAAAACATTGATGTGCAAAATCGGAAAAAAAAAATTACAAATGAAAAAACTGATAATATTCTCAATTTTTAAATTAAAAAAAAAGTTGATAATGTTCTTGATTTTATTAGATAGTTGAATCAAACTAATAAGTAGAAGGGAAAAAACGTTTAATATCATACTCTATTCTTTTTATCAATTAGTGAAACAATTATTTAGAATATTATTATGTAAAATTGATAATATTTTTAATTTTATTAAATAAGACTTATTAATTTAAAAAATTTTGCATAGAACTTGAGTTATTATAATAATTATAAATAGAATTTTTAAGTAAAAGTCATAAAAGAATTCTTAATATAATTAGGTAAAATTATAGATGTTTCTGCTGCGAGGACAGGGTTTGGTTGCTCCATTGATCAAAATCAAGACGGACAATAAGTGATCACATTAAAGATGGATAAGAAGCAATGGTGGGTGATTATTTAGGTGTCGTTTGGTAACATTTACGTTTTTAATTTTTTGTTTATATTTATAAAAATTTTAAAAATTTAAATAAAAACTTATTTGGTAAAATTTTTGATTTATAAATCAGTGGTCTCAGTTTATAAATTTGGTCAAAAAATAAAAACATAAAAAATGTTTTTCCGTTTTGAGTTTTGAGTTTTTTTTTTTTTTACCACCCAACACTAGCCACCACCCGTTACCATTTTCCACCACCGTCTTCCGCCACCACCCACCCCCCACCACCCACCACTACCTACCATCACCACTCACCACCCACCTGTCACCACCACCCACCACCCACCTGCCACCCACTCGCCGCCACCACCACCACCATTATCACCCATCACTTACTCCGCCATCCACCCACCACCACCACTACCATCATCTACCGCCACACCACCCACCACCAAGAATCGCCATCCACCGCCCGCCACTACCACACCCTACCACCACCACCACCACCACCACCACCACCATCACCACCCATCACCATCACCACGCCACACCCACCCACCCGCCACCACCACCATCCACCACTACTACCATCCACCACCATCACCCACCACCCACCCGCCACCCACCTACCACCACCACCCACCACCTACCCCCACCACCACCACCTGCCACTACCCACCACCACCCATCACCCCGCCACCACCACCAAAGACCAAAGACCACCCACCCCACCACCACCCGCCATCCGCCACCCACCTGCCGTCACCACCCATCACCTGTCGCCACCACCACCACCACCAATACCCCCACCCATTCGCTACCAGCCACCGCCACCTACCCACCACCACCACCCACTCGCCACCACCCACCATCCACCACCTACCTACCACCACCACCCACCACCCGCCACCACCCACTCGCTACCACCCACAATCCGCCACCGTCACCCACCCGCCACCAGCTACCCACCACCCACCGTCACTACTTTCCACCACCGTCTTCTACCGCCACTTGCCATCACTTGCCATTTCTCACTCTTTTTCATATTTTTAAATTTTTTTAAACATTTTGTTAATTACCAAACGCGTTTGTAGTTTATGTTTTTCTAAAAATAAACAAAAACCAGTTTATAAAATTTTTGTAAATATAAACTGAAAACGTAAACATTACCAAACACACCAGTACTCTCGGAATATGGACATATGGTGCTTTATAAGGTTTTAATTAGTAGAGAGGCGTAAGATCTCACAATTTATATTGCGGATGGAGAAATAATATGAGACTAGGTAATTAATAATTAATTTAAAGTATGATCCCGTAATATTTTCAAAATATTGAATAATTTCCCGCTATAAAGATTGATTGGAGCTTTCGACCTGTCTTTGGCTAGCAGGCCAACCCAGGTCAGACAGATGATCAAGTTGACCCTTTTCTTGTTTGGGAAATTGAATTGAAGTGAAAACTTATTGGCTGATTTTGAATGTTTCACATTAGTTTGTTTGGAAAGTTAAAAAGTTAAAAAAATTTGAGAAAAGCGGGAGAGCTCGAAAGCTCCGCCCCCGAATCTCCCGAAACTGCCAAAAATGGCAAAAAAAAAAAAAATGTAAGGCAAGTGTTAAAAAAAAAAAAAAAAACAATTTTTCAAAAAAAGAAATTAAGGGGATTAGGGGGAAGAAAATTCGAGCTACCAATCAAAGTTGAAAAAATTTATAAAAAGCCAAATATCTCAATAATTTATAGATTTTAATAAAACAAAAAAATATATTTATAAACACATTACGGCTTATTTTGAGAAAATAGTAAAAAGTGACTTTTTAACTTTTAACCAAGTTTTTGACTTTTTTAGACAAATAATTTGAAAAGTTAGTAAAAAGTGGCTTTTAGCTCTTTTTTTTTTTATTAATATTTGTTTATGATGTCAAATCATAATCAAATGACCAAACTATCCCTGTTTAGTTTAAAATATTACAACTTCACCCATGTAGTATATTTTGACTCATGAGGAATAAAATTGTAATTTCACTCTTGGCTAAAAACCACCTTCCCAAATGAAAAAAAATTTAAAAAAACTAACTTTTAGCTTTTGCTACAAATCAAAAAAAGTGACTAAAAGCCAACTTCCCAACACAAGCCTACCTTTTTTTTTTTTACCTCATAAAAATTTAAAAATAAAAAAATTACTAAGAAAAAACAATTCTCAAATGGAAGACTTGTCTTCTTGTCTTTCCTAAGCAATTATAAAAGTTATAAGTCTTATTATTTTAGCTAATAAAATACAAGTTAGGCATCACATGTACATGTCTCAAAAGCAAAATACTTTTCCAGTAATGTTGTATAAATAAATTTATAGAAATTAATATGGGCATCACGCGATGGATTGTGATCCTTTCTATTGTATATTTCTAATAGAGAAATTTCATTATATCATTCAAGGACGAGTGCAATTATATCTTTTAATTTAAAATAATTATAATTTTATATTTTTAGCTATTAAAAGTTGTTTTGAGAAGTTGGTTAAAAATTAACTTTTTTATTATTTTTATTTTTTTTTAAAATATGTAAAAAAAAAAATAAAGAAATAATATGACTCAAAATAGATTAAAAGCAAAGTTTCCAAACTAAACCTAAATATGTGGTGAAAATATTGGAGATGATCAAAATTCTCATGTGATAGTCTTATTTCAAGGCAAAACTCCTAGCAATATTGTTCAAAATTATAAAAATACCACCAGTATACCTTTCATTTTGTATAAAAACTAGCTTATCACCCGTGTTATGTACGGGATAATTATAGATATTTATATTTATTTTTAATTTTTTTTAATATATAAATTATGTTTTTTAAGATTTTTTATAAAAATAATTTAATAATCTTATCACTAACCACAGTGTATAGGAAAAGTTGAAAAAGGTACTGCAGTAACTATACATGGATTGTATCTATAATTACTAGCCTATCACCCGTGCTATGCACGGGATAATTATAGATATTTATATTTATTTTAGATTTTTTTTAATATATAAATTATGTTTTTTAAAATTTTTTATAAAAATAATTTAACAATCTTATCATAGTGTATAGGAGAAATTGAAAAGGGTATTACAGTAACTATACACGGATTGTATCTATAATTATTTGTATAAGGAAATTTTAAATGCTGATCAGGAAATTTTGACCAAATCAATAAATGCAGGCATGTGGAAAGACATGTGGATTGAAAAATGTTAATAAATGCTGTTCAGGGGATTTTGACCAAATCAATAAATGCTAAGTTTTTTTTTAAATAAAAAATAAAAAATTTAGAAAATTCAGATTGGGATATTGAAACTCCCACAAGTCTTGGGGTTAAAAACCCCTTTTTGCTTAATATATAGTATAGATAGCCTATCACCTGTGCTATGCACGCGATAATTATAGATATTTATATTTGTTTTAATTTTTTTAATATATAAATTATGTTTTTTAAGATTTTTTATAAAATTAATTTAACAATCTTATCACTAACCATAGTGTACAGGAGAAATTAAAAAGGCTACTGCAGTAACTATGCACGGGCTGTATCTATAATTATTTGTATGAGAGGATGTTAAATGCTAATCAAGGATTTTGACCAAATCAATAAATGTAAGTATGTGGATTGGAAAAAGTTAATAAATGATGATCAAGGGATTTTGACCAAATCAATAAATGCTGAGGTTTTTTTTTTTAAATCAAAAATTTAGAAAATTAAGATTGAAAGATTTGAGCTCCCACAAGGCTTGGGGTTTAGAAATCCCTTTTTCCTTAATATATTTACAATTAACTATATCTGTGAATTGTGATTTTTAAATGTCCTTTTTTTTTTAAATGTCTTCTTTTTTTCCTTTTTTATATTATATTAAAGTTTAATATTTTGATAATAATCATATGTGTTGAACTTTTTAAGGAATTAAATGTCTTCTTTTTTTATTATATTATATTAAAATTTAATATTTTGATAATAATAATATGTGTTGAACCTTTTAAGGAATTAAATGTCTTTTTTTTATTTTATTATATTAAAATTTAATATTTTGATAATAATCATATATGTTGGACTTTTCAATAAAATTTTTTTATGCTTGTTCTTAATGCATTAATATTTTGATAATAATCATATGTGTTGGATTTCAAATAATTTTTTATGCTTTTTTTTAATGCATTAAAGTGTTATTATGAGGGTAAGACTTGGGGGTTGGGAGAAGTTAATAAATGCTAAGGTTTTTTTTTTTAAAATCAAAAAATCAAGAAATTTAGATTGGGAGATTGAAACTCCCACAAGGCCTGGGGTTAAAAACCTCATTTTGCTTAATATATAGTATAGATTTGTATGAGGGGATTTTAAATGCTGATTAGGAAATTTTGACCAAATCAATAAATGCAGGTATGTGGAAAGACATGTGGATTGAAAAAAATTAATAAATGTTGATTAGGAGATTTTGAGCAAATCAATAAATGCTGAGTTTTTTTTTTAAATAAAAAATAAAAAATATAGAAAATTTAGATTGGGATATTGAAGCTTCCACAGGTCTTGGGAGTTAAAAATCCCTTTTGCTTAATATATAGTAGGTTTTTTTTTTTTAAGGTCCCCTGTATTAAGATCTTATAGCATAAAGGACATCTAATATTTTCATAATGTCTAAGGTCCCTCAAGTTGATCCAAAGAAAATTGGTCTAGAGAAAATTAGTCCAGAGAAAATTCACATCACAGATAAAATTGGTCCAGAGAAATTCTGGGAACAATTTCTCTGGACCAACCCAGAGAAAATTCAGTTCAAAAATCAAAGAATTTCTCTGGTTTCAACCTAGAGAAAATTCAGTTTAAATAAAAAAAAAATTCAGTTCACAATTTGGAACCTGGAATACTTAATTTAGAACCTAGAGAATTTCCCTAACCCAGAGAAATTTCCAAACAAACCTTTCTACAAAATTCTCTCAACCCAGAGAAATTCTACAACCCAGAGAAATTTCCAAAAAATACAAAAGAGACACACACAGAGATGTCATACCACAGATAGGCACAGACAAGCTGGTGTACTTCAGAGAGAAAAGGGCTGGAATGTATCTTCCAATATTTTATCCAGTGTCATGGGTAGTGGGTGAAATTCCATATTTCTTAATTGCTACACTTGCAGTGGTTGGAATAGGAAATGGAATGGCAGGAATTGAAACAGATTCGGCTTCAAAATTTCTAATGTATTGGCTAGTGCTCTTTACCTTTACATTGTGCGTAACATATTTTGGGATGATGGTAACTTTTCTAGCACCAGTGCCAACACTTGCTGTATTTATAGTGTCAATTGTGACATCATTGTGGGTGTCCACTTCTGGGGTAGTTATTTTGCTATCAGATCGAATATAAGGACACATATTTGCTTTTGCGCTTTTCGACGGCGAACTTGGTAATGACGACAATGCATGGCATCTCCTCCGAATCAAGATTGGACAGAGGCGAGAGAGGAGAGGCAGACTGGTCGGATCCGGGCCACGCAGAGGTCTGCTACGATAGCGGAGCGGAGGGAAGAGTCGGGGGAGAAGGTGTTGAGGAATAGGTCGTAGAAGAGGGTGAAGAGGAGGGTGGAGGAGCACAGCTTGTTGCCAAGGTGGACATTTCTCCATAGAATAATGCTTGAGACCCTTTTTTGGGGGTCACCCCCTTACCCCCTTTGCCACATGGCGGGTGGTGATTGGAGGAACAGGAAAAAAAAGAAAAAGAAAAAGAAAATGTAACCAATGAGAGAGAGAGGGGGTCAAAGGGGGTGGGGAGAAAAGGGGGGATGAATCATTGCTCTTTCTCCATAACATCAAGTAACTTGGATTTGGAAGACAGTGGGTGAGAGGAGAAGAGAGAGAGAGAGTAGAGATAAAGAGTCAAATTTCTCTGATATATGTTTAGGGACCTTAGACATCAAAAAATAATTTTGTGGATCTCTTCCCTTACGAAAAGTGGGAGAGGGACCCTAGACTAATTTTTCCTATATAGTATAGATATATAGATAGTGATAACTCGTGCTATGCACAAAACTTTATAAATTAAAAAAAAAATTATTATAATTATTAGATAAGCTTTAAAGATTTTTTTTTAGTTTATTTTATTTTATATTATAATATAATATATAAGATATAGATAGATATTTACAATTTTAATAAAAAATATTATCTGATTTTTTGGGGAAGAAAAAACGAATGCAAGTTTTAATCTTTTTTTTTTTTGTTTTGAAATCGGTGAGAGAGATTAGGAGGGAGAGATTATGAAATATTTTTGTTATTAAACAAATAAATCAGTTAATATTTTTTTAAAATTTATTTTGTAAATAAAAAATTAATAATTTTAGAAAATTGATTAATTTGTCCCATTAAGTGATTTAAAATTTTGATAGATATATATATATATATATATAATACATAATTATATTACTAAATCATAATTCAAATTTATATGTTATATTTTTTTGAGATCTATAGCTAAATTCTTATCTTTTTTATTTTTGTATGTAACCATAGTTTATGAGAGAAATTGAAAAAGGTGCTGCAGTAATCTATATCTATACTATATATTAAGCAAAAGGGAGTTTTTAAATCCAAGCCTTGTGGGAGCTCCAATCTCCCAATCTAAATTTCTTAATTTTTTGATTTAAAAAAAAAAAACCTTAGCATTTATTAACTTCTCCTAACCCCCAAGTCTTACCCTCATAATAACACTTTAATGCATTAAGAACAAATATAAAAAAGATTTCTTGAAAAGTCCAACACATATGATTATTATCAAAATATTAAACTTTAATATAATATAATAAAAAAAGAAGACATTTAATTTCTTGAAAAGTCCAACATATATGATTATTATCAAAATATTAAACTTTAATATAATATAAAAAAGGAAAAAAAAAAGACATTTAAAAATCGCAATTCACATATATAGATAATTGTAAATATATTAAAAAAAATGAGGTTTCTAAACCCCAAGCCTTGTGGGAGCTTCAATCTCTCAATCTTAATTTTCTAAATTTTTTATTTAAAAAAAAAAACCTCAGCATTTATTAAGTTGATCAAAATCCCCTGATTAGCATTTATTAATTTTTTCCAATTCACATGCCTACATTTATTGATTTGGTCAAAATACTTGATTAACATTTAAAATCTCCTCATACAAATAATTATAGATACAACTCGTGCATAGTTATCAAGATGGCGTTTTTAATTTCTTACAGACACTATGGTTAGTAATAAGATTGTTAAATTATTTTTATAAAAAATTTTAAAAAACATAATTTATATATTAAAAAAAAAATTAAAATAAATATAAATATCTATAATTATCCCGTGCATAGCATGGGTGATAGGCTAGTATCTATACTATATATTAAGCAAAATGGTGTTTTTAACCCTAAGGCTTGTGGGAGCTCCAATCTCCTAATCCTAATTTTCTAATTTTTTGATTTAAAAAAAAAAAACTCAGCATTTATTGACTTCTCCCAACCCAATCTTAACATTTATTGACTTCTCTCATAATTATTGCAACACCCTTTTCAATTTCTCCCATATACTATGGATGCGTTTGATTGGGGGGATAAGGGGGGACTATCCACTATTTGAACTCCATATCCGGCTTCCCTCCTTATCCGTCGTTTGATTTTTTTTTAATCTGTAGGACTCCATGTCCGGCCGGACTCCATGTCCCCCATATGGGGGACTATCCTGTCCTTGTGGGGGGGATGTGGGATTGTTTTGGGGGGACTAATCACTATTGGGATTAGATGCAAAAATGACAATTTTGACCCTCTACTATTTGATTATGTATTATATTTAATAAAATTCAATAAAATTTAAATGTCTCAATTTAAAAATACAATAATTTTATTTAACTTTTTATTAATGTTTTATTTATTTAATTTTTTATAGATATTTTATTGATGTTTTATTTTAAAATTTTGTTTATAATTTATTTAATTTCATTATTTAAATTGTAATAGGTGTTTTATTTAAAATTTATTTAAAATTTTAATTAAAAAATAATATAAATTTTTTATATAGGTTATACAGTATTTTATTAAATCAAATTTAGTGGTTATTTATTTATTTAATTGTGTAAAAAAATAAATTTATGTAAAAAAAATAAATTTAATTTATATTATTAAATTAATGATATTTTTTGTATGTAAAAAAACAAACACAGTAACGTTTTGTATGTAAAAAAAATAATGATTTGTTATACAGTAATGATTTAAAACAAATTTTATTGATATTTTATTTATTTATTTTTAAAAAACAAATTTATTTAATTAAAAATAATTAAAAATATTAAAGATATGTTTAATATTGTTATTCCTTAGTAAACAATTGAAAAAGGGCAAAATAGTCTTTTGTTCATTTATCCTATCCAGTCCGTCCAACCAAACGTTGGATTCACTAAAAATAGTCCTTTCCAGACATCTAATCCCATGAAAAAACAAACACAGGATACATATCCAATCCGACCAAATAGTCCGGGAGATTCACAGTCCCAGGACTCAAGTCCGATGGATTCTAATCCCCCCTTATCCAGTCCGCCCAATCAAACACACCCTATGCTTACACACACAAAAAAAAAAAAAAAAAAAAGATAAGAATTTAGCTATAGATCTCAAAAAGATATAACATCTAAATTTGAATTATGATTTAATAATATAATTATGTATTTTTTTATGTATATCTATCAAAATTTTAAATCACTTAATGGGACAAATTACTCAATTTTTCAAAATTATTGATTTTTAATTTACAAAATAGATTAAAAAAAACTATTGATTGATTTATTTTTTTAATAACAAAAATATTTCATAATCTCTCTCTCCCAATCTCTCTCACAAATTTTCAAAAAAAAATATTACTTGCATTTCTTTTCTCTTCCTTAAAAAATCAGATAATATTTTTTTATTCAAGTTGCAGATAACTACTTATATTTTATATATTATATTATAACATAACAAAAAAAACTAAAAAACTTTAACTAATATTAAAGTTTATTTAGATAAACTTTAAATCAATAAAACTCACATGTCTATCACATATCTAACTCACATCATAACTTATTTAAATAATAATAATTAAAAACAAATGGAAACCATAGATAAATTAAATTAAAAAAAAAAAGATACCCACAACTCCATCTTAAATAAATTGAAAAAAAAAAATACCCGAATAGAAACCACACAAAAATAAAAATAAAAAAAGATACCCATAACTCCATCTTAAATAAATTTTTTAAAAAATACCCGAATAGAAACCACACAAAAATAAAAATAAAAATAACAATAAAAAGATATATCTATCTATCTACACATATGTATGTATTTTTTTTTTATGTATATCTATTAAAATTTTAAATCACTTAATGGGATAAATTAATTAATTTTTCAAAATTATTGATTTTTAATTTACAAAATAGATTAAAAAAAACTATTGACTGATTTATTTTTTTAATAACAAAAATATTTCATAATCTCTCCCTCCTAATCTCTCTCACAAAGTTTCAAAAAAAAAAAAAAAAAAAAAATTAAAACTTGCATTTTTTTTCTCTTCTCCAAAAAATCAGATAATATTTTTTTATTAAAGTTGTAGATATCTACCTATATTTTATATATTATATTATAACATAACAAAAAAAACTAAAAAACTTTAACTAATATTAAAGTTTATTTAGATAAACTTTAAATCAATAAAACTCACATGTCTATCACATATCTAACTTACATAATAACTTATTTAAATAATAATAATTAAAAATAAATGGAAACCACAGATAAATTAAATTAAAAAAAAAGATACCCACAACTCCATCTTAAATAAATTGAAAAAGAAAATATCCGAATAGAAACCACACAAAAATAAAAATAAAAATAAAAAGATATATCTATCTATCTACACATATGAATTCATTGAAAAGTCCCAACACATATGATTATTATCCCTCATAATAACACTTTAATGCATTAAGAACAAGCGTAAAAAAAATTTCTTGAAAAGTCCAATACGTATAATTATTATCAAAATATTAAAATTTAATATAATATGACATTTAATTCCTTAAAAAGTCTAACACATATGATTATTATCAAAATATTAAACTGTAATATAATATAAAAAAGGAAAAAAATAAGACATTAAAAAAAAAAGACATTTAAAAATCGCAATTCACATATATAGATAATTGTAAACACAATCCGTACATAGCACGGGTGATATGCTAGTTATGAGAGAAGTCAAAAGAGATTGTGAGTTGAGAGAAATTAATAAATGTTGAGATTGAGTTAGAAGAAATAATAAATGCTAAATTTTTTTTTTTATTAAATCAAAAAACTAAAAAATTAAAATTAAAATATTAAAACTCTCACACGCCTATGAGTTAAAATTTTTTTTTTACTTCAGATAATAGATTCATAATTTTCCTCAAGTGCCCCTGCTCGGAGTCAAATCCAGAGAAAAGTATCATGCAAAAACAGTGGTTTCATTTGTGAGTACGTTGGAGGGACGGTTGGAAAATTAAATTACTTGGCCAATCACAGAGTAGAACTCATTTACTGATGAGAAGGTGGCATCACTGTTACATCATAAATTAAAACAAAAAATAAATACAAAAGTGGTTGGTTCAACATTAGGAGAGGAAAGATGACAACAAAGTATCAATAATTAAAACTATTTAAATTGATTGAAATGATAAGAGAAAGCATGTGACCGAGTAGAAATTTCCAAAAGAATTCATGTGTTACCGTATTTTATTTTCTGTATTTTAATGTTTTGGATTAGTGTAACTAGACGTTATGATTTTAATACTTTTAAAGCCAATTGCCTTTTTTTTCTTCTTCTTCTTCTCTCTCTATTATATGTATAATTTTAATTTAACCAACATTAATTTAACTAAATCATAAATTAATCATAAAATTTTAATTATTTATTTTAATTCTTAACTTTTAACCTAATTTTAATTTTATTATATTTTAAATCAATCCCACAAATAAATATATATACATGTGCCTTAGGGCCAGTAGAGATGCTTGGAGGGGAGAGAAAGCGACGAAGGTGGTCTTGGAAGGGAGAGGGGCGACAACAACTCTTTTCACCCACATTTATTTTTTTAATGGGCCAAGTGTTGTTTTATACAATTCTTAAAAACTTCGGTGAAGTTTCCCTCTATTTTCAATGGGCCAAGTGTGTTTTTTTACTCTCCACTTCTTAGAAACTTGGTGAAGTTTCCCACTATTTTCTTTCCCAGGAAAAAAGCATATCCTTACCAAAAACAGAAACGAATGGATGCATCATCATTGATAACAAAAAAGAAAAATACAGAAAAACATAAGAGCCATCGGGGAATGATTTTAATGAAAATTTTCAAATCCAGATATTATTTTCTTTTGCCGGAAAAAGAATAATCGAAAGGCAGCAATTGATTGAAAGTGGTTACAAAACTTATATCAAATTTTGGATTTAGCAAAGATTAGCTCCTAAGCTTCTAGCTAGAAGTATATAGACATATAGTTGGCAAACTGAGTAAATATTCATCATAATATTCATAGCACGAATTATTTCAAATAATTATTTTTGTATTATTATTAAATCCATCATAATCATCCATCATGGTAAAACTCATAAATTCAATCCCAAAATCTATAGCAAAGGTTATTATATTTAAATTTGAATTATTCTCCAAAAATGATTAATGTTGAAATTCTTTCTTTTCAAATTCATAAATTGGAATACAACTGTGTTGTTAACACAAATGGAAAAGCACTCTTTTCACCCACATTATTTTTTTAATGGGCCAAGTGTTGTTTTATAGTAATTCTTAAAAACTTCGGTGAAGTTTCCCTCTATTTTCAATGGGCCAAATATGTTTTTTGACTCTCCACTTCTTAGAAACTTGGTGAAGTTTCCCACTATTTTCTTTCCCAGGAAAAAAGCATATCCTTTCCCACCAAGAAATACCAAAAACAGAAACGAATGGATGCATCATCATTGATTAAAAAAAAATAAAAAATGAAAAATACAGAAAAACGTAAGAGCCATCGTGGAATGATTTTAATGAAGATTTTCAAATCCAGATATTATTTTCCTTTCCCGAAAAAAGAATAATCGAAAGGCAGCAATTGATGATGCATTTCCCTTCCAAACAAACATTTTCCTAGGAAATTTCTTCTTGTACTTATTAGTAAGTCATGGTGCATATATTCGATCATTGCGAGTTTTAATCATCTTTCTTTTTTTTGATTCAGATGAAAACATAGAAAACAAGAAAGGTCTCAGTACAAAAACCAAACAGATAGGAAGGCTAGTCCCTCTCAAATTGAGCTCCAATCATATCTTCTATGGCCAAAGCTGTTACAGTTTCTGGGGGATACTCCAGAATCAGCACATGTTCATCTTGTGCCACTCCTATATTTGCCAAACGATCAGCAACTCTGTTTCCTTCCCTCAGTGTGTGACTCAGTGTACAATTACATCTTCTCATTAAGAACTTGGTATCTTCTATGAGGGCTTTGTAAGGAGAGTTCTGGCTTGGTCCATCTTGGATTAGCTTGATGGCTTGAATGGCATCAATTTCAATCTCTACATCCATTGTGCCGTTCTGAAAGAGAATTGTGAGACCCCTGTAAATGGCCCATAACTCTGCTTCTACACTGGAGCAGTGGCTCAGCTTTCCGAAGTATCCCCATATCCATGTGCCTGCTGCATACCTCAAGAGCCCTCCATAGCCTGCCTGTCCAGGATCTCCTTTGGAGCAGCCATCAGTGATCGTGAAAACCTAGAGGTATGATATGATCTTCTCATTTTTTTTTTTTTTTGTTTTGATTTGATTTGACAAATCAATTAATCTTTTGGAATTGCTTGCGATTGTTTGTGGGTTGTTGAGTGATTTGATTTTGTAGTATTTTTTTTATTATTATTAAAAAAAATTTCGATGATTGATTGTGGGTTTGATCAGTGTGTTTTGATCGTTCGATGTTTAATTCTAGTTATGTGCGTTAGTTTGTAATCTCTCTCTCTCTCTCTCTCTCTCTCTCTCATATGTGTTTGTGGTTTTTCAACTCTGTTTGTGTGTTTGTGTGTTTGTGTTTGAGAGAGATTTAATTTTATTTTGTGATATGGTGTTAATCAGGTGGGTAAATTACAGAGAAATTGGTGGATAGTGAGGATAGTGTTAATCAAGTGGGTAAATTAAGTGGGAAAGTGAGAATAGTGTTAATCAAGTGGGTAAATTTTGTGATAAATCAAGTGGATAAATTACAGAGAAATTTTGTGATACAGTGATAATCAAGTGTGTAATTGAATCTTTATTTTTTGAAACTCTTTTTCTCTCTGTAGAGAAGACGAAAATGAAAATGAAATATACATCACAAATTTTTGTTTTTGTTTTTGTTTTTATTTTAAACAGTGCTTCCATAAATTTTTCTGCAAAACTTCCAGATTACTTTTATTTATTTATTTATTTTGGAATTTAATTTGAAATTTTAAAAATGAATAATGTTCACTGTTTTCTTTAAACCCAGAACCTAATTTTTTTTTGTTATATTCTCTCTTTCTCTCTTTTGGTTGACAAAATTTGAGAACTCAACTCCTTGAGCTGAAGAGTTGTAGGATCTTATGAATTTTATTTAGCTCAGGAGTAGGATAATGCAAACCGAATCAGGTCTTAGTTGGATGCATTTGAGTTCTTTGCTTTCACTAATACTTCTCTTTTAAAACCTTCTAAAAATATTCAAAACAACAAAATGATTGGATTCTAGCAAGAAATTGATTTAACACAAGACAAATCCCATTTGGTGAAGTTCATGATAGAAACAACTGGTGTGGTCTTAAAAACTCGGACACTTTTTCAAGAAAGTGACAAGTCTTGTCGAATATGCATCCAACAAGTCTTTATTACTATTATCATTATCATTATTTATTTATTTTTTACTGTTTTCAGAAACCTAACATACTCACTGAGACCAACACAAAACATGTAACTTGTAAGTTTGAAGAAAATAATTTTGAAATCTAACAATAAAATAAAATTAATGTAGATTTATATCTATTAACATTATCTCATCCATTAGATTTTTTAATTTTAAGAGCCCTAAAGCCCAAGTCTTACTATTTGTTTATAAATACAGTTTTTAAAATAGATATTATGATTTTAGTTCACACTTCTTTTTTAAAACGTAGGGTGTGGTAAATGATTTCTTAGTATCGTCATAAAAGAATATATAAATCTATTGGCAATGCAGAAAATAAGAAATAGGTAATATTTTATTGTATAAATATAAAAATATATACATATTTGTTTTTGTGTCCTTTCCATGTCATGTCAATATAAAAATAAAAAAAATATTATTGTATCGAACCGTATCGTGCCATATTTGTGTCTTGTGTTCGGTGCTTCTTGGGGTGTAGTGGCACATAAGAATTGTGCAACATGAAGGCAGTAGTGGTACTCTTTAGTGGCAAAATAAACATGGAGATGTTGTAATTTGTTTTTTGTTGTATGATTCTTCATTTTTCTGCTTTGTGATCTACGTTTTCTTCTAATTTGATATTTCTAAAATTCGCTCAAGATTTTTTATTTTTATTTATTTATTTATTTATTTGGTGAAACATGTTTGTTTTGTAATGAAAACCTGGAAAATTGTTTTTAAAATTCTAACATAATTTTTTCTTCAATTACATAAATGCATTTTTAAATATGTAGATTGTTTGCTAAATAATATATTTATTTTTTTTCTTTTCATCACAGCAATGAGATGGGCATTTGAGAAAAAAATTGAAAAAATAAGATGGCATACTTTTTTAAAACTAATTTCCATCCTTATTATGAAACTGTTTCAACTGTATGCAATAAACAGCTAAAGTTATTTTATAAACATGCAGGGACTAAGGTAACATCTGAAGGGTGAATTGAGACATGAAGGAAAAAATATGTTAGGATAAACTACTAATACGTCCTAATAGATGAATTAAATTTTCATCAAATCTTACAAAACATAAGTACTAGTAAAATTGTTGCTAAAATAATTTTTTTATGACGATTTTTTGTACATGTCTCTAAAAATTGACAATTAGTAACGATTTTTGTCACAGTTTTTATAAATTGTTACTAAAAACTTACAATTAGTAACGTTTTTCTAGGACGAATTTTTCAATCTGTCGTTGAAAGTTTAAAATTAGTGACACTTTTTTTTAAACTGTGGCTAAAATTTATAATTGACATTTTTTGTGACAATTTTTAAATGGTCATTGAAAATGAACAATTAGTGACGCTTTTTTAATAGTGTTTGATAAAAAAATGTCATTAATTATGATAGGACTTATGGAATAATAAATCCACTTATTATATATAACCTACACATAAGTCCCCAATAATTACCCTTAAAATGATAGGATATGTTAGAGTGGTTAGAGGAGTCTTGTAATAAAATAAATCCTTAATTTTTAATTTTATCAATTTAAACTTTAATATTTTGATTTATTTTTAATTTAAACTATTCTTATTTTCATTAAGTAAAATTGACAAAAAAATCAAAAAGTATTTTAATCATTAAACACATTATAGGTATACAAAAAATGTCTAAAATATCCGTTTTCGATTAGTTTAGTGATTAAAAGATATATTTTTAATAATGATACTTAACAAAAATAAATAAATAATTTAAATTAAATATAGATCAAAATATTAGATTTTAAATTGACAAAAATAAAAATTAAAGATTCAACTTGTTACAAGATTCAAATCTTGAGTTGTTTTGTTAAATTCTATTGAGGGCGACCACATCATAATTGAAGAGACCGAATTATGAAGGAAAAATTGTATTTCAGTCGAGTAGTGGGAAAAAAAAATTATATTTTCATAATGGTGTAATTTTACTGTGTGCATAATATAAATACATTCATATATTTAGTACAACTTTTCTTGTGTGTCATAATTACACCCAAAAAAAAAAAAAAAAAATCCATTTGTAGTGTAATTTTTTTCCCACTAGTGCATGTATTTTCAATTTCCGCAATTATTAATTGGAGACAGTTGTCGGATATGGCCCGATGCATGAATTTAATTATGTTAGATTCTAATCATTTTAAAATTATTTATAAAAAAATTATATTAATTCAATAATTATAATTACATAATTTTATTATATTTATCCTTAAAGAAATTAATTAATTAATTTTAAAATTATGTTTATCTATTATTTGAAAACAAGTTTATAAAACCACGTAACTATAATTATCAAATAAATATATTTTTCAAATAAATAATTTATACACAAATAGTTACATAATAAATTAATTGAAATACCAAAATATAATGCGTGATGAATTCACAAATCCAAACTAATAGTCTGACCATTTTAATGGATTGAACGAGTCTTACACTTATGGAAAAATGTTACAAGGTACACAGTTAAAAATACATCTTCTAAGATTTGTTTAAAGTATAAATTGTTTATTGTAATTTGAAAAATTACAAATACTTCATTGTCAAAAATTTTTATTTAACAGAATTTACTAAAAAAAAAATAAAATTCATAATTACTCTCGTATACAATAATAAAATTACTTAAATTATTAATTAAAACATATTTCAAATATCGTTAAAAACTGTTAATTGACTTGATGATTTATTAATAAAATGGGCGATTTGTTATGAAATTAGAAATCTCAAAGGGTGAAATGTAATTTCTAAAACTACAAAGGACGATTTGTATTTTAATCAAATCTCAGGAAATGTACTTATAATTTACCCAAAAAAGTTGAGAAATAACTTATCAGTGATGGTTAGAGGGGAAAAAAATTACTAAAATGTGATAAATATTGAAAATACTAATACTAATAATTAAAATTAAAATTAAAATTTTTATTATTAATGTATAAATTTTTTCTTTGACACCACTGTACCATAATTGTCCCTAAAAAAAAAAAAAAAAAGATGTCTACCACAATCTCAATCAAAAAAAATTTCTTAGTGGGCCCAGTGTTGTTATCATCCAAATATCATGATTTTTGGTTGATTTCCTATATTTTCCTTCCAATGGAGAAGGTTGTTTCTAATAGGGAATGACTTGTTTCTACGTTAAAGATCTCAACTGCCTGACTCAATTCAATTTTTACCAGGAGACAAACTAAATCCTTTTTTATATTATCAAAATCACTATGTCGATCCATCTACAAATACGAAATTCCCACCCATTAGTCTTTTTCAGGTCAATTTAGGTTCCGTTTGAACAGATATTTCAAATAAAATTATTGGAAGTTAAATTTTATAAAAATTTAAGAGAATTGATTATTATTGATAATTATGAAATTGGAGGAAAAGTTAAAAGTAGAGTAAGAAAATAATTATTTTTTATAATTTATTTTTTTCCCATTAAAGTATATATAATATATAAAATTACAATTAGACAATTATATATAAATTCAACAAAAGATCTCTATAATGAATAAGCAGCCACTGGCGTAACAAATTCCCATAATAGGAAAGAAATCATCAATTTTTGGATTTAGCAAAGATTAGCTCCTAAGCTTCTAGCTAGAAGTATATAGACATATAGTTGGCAAACTGAGTAAATATTCATCATAATATTCATCGCACGAATTATTTCAAATAATTATTTTTGTATTATTATTAAATCCATCATAATCATCCATTATGGTAAAACTCATAAATTCAATCCCAAAATCTATAGCAAGGTTATTATATTTAAATTTGAATTATTCTCCAAAAATGATTAATGTTGAAATTCTTTCATTTCAAATTCATAAATTGGAATACAACTGTGTTGTTAACACAATTGGAAAAGCACTCTTTTCACCCACATTTATTTTTTTAACAAAAATGTTTTGTGGCACTAAAAAAATGGACACTAATGCCCATAATTTCTAATCTGGGTAACTGTTTTTTTTTTTTCTTTTTTTTTTGCCTTATATGAAAATTCGGGACATTAGTGCCCCCAATTTCGGGGCACTAACCACATTATTTTTTTAATGGGCCAAGTGTTGTTTTATAGTAATTCTTAAAAACTTCGGTGAAGTTTCCCTCTATTTTCAATGGGCCAAATATGTTTTTTGACTCTCCACTTCTTAGAAACTCGGTGAAGTTTCCCACTATTTTCTTTCCCAGGAAAAAAGCATATCCTTTCCCACCAAGAAATACCAAAAACAGAAACGAATGGATGCATCATCATTGATTAAAAAAAAAAAAAATGAAAAATACAGAAAAACGTAAGAGCCATCGTGGAATGATTTTAATGAAGATTTTCAAATCCAGATATTATTTTCCTTTCCCGAAAAAAGAATAATCGAAAGGCAGCAATTGATTACAAAACTTATATCAAATTGGGAAGGAAGTCACAGGCGTGCATTTCCCTTCCAAACAAACATTTTCCTAGGAAATTTCTTCTTGTACTTATTAGTAAGTCATGGTGCATATATTCGATCATTGCGAGTTTTAATCATCTTTCTTATTTTTGATTCAGATGAAAACATAGAAAACAAGAAAGGTCTCAGTACAAAAACCAAACAGATAGGAGGGCTAGTCCCTCTCAAAATGAGCTCCAATCATATCTTCTATGGCCAAAGCTGTTACAGTTTCTGGGGGATCCTCCAGAATCACCACATGTTCATCTTGTGCCACTCCTATATTTGCCAAACGATCAGCAACTCTGTTTCCTTCCCTCAGTGTGTGACTCAGTGTACAATTACATCTTCTCATTAAGAACTTGGTATCTTCTATGAGGGCTTTGTAAGGAGAGTTATGGCTTGGTCCATCTTGGATTAGCTTGATGGCTTGAATGGCATCAATTTCAATCTCTACATCCATTGTGCCGTTCTGAAAGAGAATTGTGAGACCCCTGTAAATGGCCCATAACTCTGCTTCTACACTGGAGCAGTGGCTCAGCTTTCCGAAGTATCCCCATATCCATGTGCCTGCTGCATACCTCAAGAGCCCTCCATAGCCTGCCTGTCCAGGATCTCCTTTGGAGCAGCCATCAGTGATCGTGAAAACCTAGAGGTATGATATGATCTTCTCATATATATATTTTTTTGTTTTGATTTGATTTGACAAATCAATTAATCTTTTGGAATTGCTTGCGATTGTTTGTGGGTTGTTGAGTGATTTGATTTTGTAGTATTTTTTTTTATTATTAAAAAAAATTTCGATGATTGATTGTGGGTTTGATCAGTGTGTTTTGATCGTTCGATGTTTAATTCTAGTTATGTGCGTTAGTTTGTAATCTCTCTCTCTCTCTCTCTCTCTCTCTCATGTGTTTGTGGTTTTTCTTTAACTCTGTTTGTGTGTTTGTGTTTGAGAGAGATTTAATTTTATTTTGTGATATAGTGTTAATCAGGTGGGTAAATTACAGAGAAATTGGTGGATAGTGAGGATAGTGTTAATCAAGTGGGTAAATTAAGTGGGAAAGTGAGAATAGTGTTAATCAAGTGGGTAAATTTTGTGATATAGTGTTAATCAAGTGGATAAATTACAGAGAAATTTTGTGATATAGTGATAATCAAGTGTGTAATTGAATCTTTATTTTTTAAAACTCTTTTTCACTCTGTAGAGAAGACGAAAATGAAAATGAAATATACATCACAAATTTTTGTTTTTGTTTTTGTTTTTATTTTAAACAGTGCTTCCATAAATTTTTCTGCAAAACTTCGAGATTACTTTTATTTATTTATTTATTTATTTTGGAATTTAATTTGAAATTTTAAAAATGAATAATGTTCACCGTTTTCTTTAAACCCAGAACCTAATTTTTTTTTGTTATATTCTCTCTTTCTCTCTTTTGGTTCACAAAATTTGAGAACTCAACTCCTTGAGCTGAAGAGTTGTAGGATCTTATGAATTTTATTTAGCTCAGGTGTAGGATAATGCAAACCCAATCAGGGCTTAGTTGGATGCATTTGAGTTCTTTGCTTTCACTAATACTTCTCTTTTAAAACCTTCTAAAAATATTCAAAACAACATAATGATTGGATTCTAGTAAGAAATTGATTTAACACAAGACAAATCCCATTTGATGAAGTTCATGATAGAAACAACTGGTGTGGTCTTAAAAACTCGGACACTTTTTCAAGAAGGTGACAAGTCTGTGTCGAACATGCATCCAACAAGTCTTTATTATTATTATCATTATTTATTTATTTATTTTTTAATGTTTTCAGAAACCTAACATACTCACTGAGAATAACACAAAACATGTAACTTGTAAGTTCGAAGAAAATAACTTTGGAATCTAACAATAAAATAAAATTAATGTAGATTTATATCTATTAATGTTATCTCATTCATTAGATCTTTTAATTTTAAGAGCCCTAAAGCCCAAGTCTTACTATTTGTTTATAAAAGCAGTTTTTAAAATAGATATTATGATTTTAGTTCACACTTCTTTTCTAACACACAGGGTGTGGTAAATGATTTCTTAGTATTGTCATAAAATAATATATAAATCTATTGGCAATGCAGAATATAAGAAATAGGTAATATTTTATTGTATAAATATAAAAATATATACATATTTGTTTTTGTGTCCTTTCTATGTCATGTCAATATAAAAATAAAATAAAAATATTATTGTATTGACATATCCGTATCGTGCCATATTTGTGTCTTGTGTTCAGTGCTTCTTAGGGTGTAGTGGCACATGAGAATTGTGCAACATGAAGGCAGTAGTGGTACTCTTTAGTGGCAAAATAAACATGGGGATGTCGTAATTTGTTTTTTGTTGTATGGTTCTTGATTTTTCTGCTTTGTGATTTATGTTTTCTTCTAATTTGATATTTCTAAAATTCGCTCAAGATTTTTTATTTTTATTTATTTATTTTTGGTGAAACATGTTTGTTTTGTAATGAAAACCTGGAAAATTGTTTTTAAAATTCTAACATAATTTTTTCTTCAATTACATAAATGCATTTTTAAATCTGTAGATTGTTTGCTAAATAATATATATATATATATATATATTTCTTTTCATCACAGCAGTGAGATGGGCATTTGAGAAAAAAATTGAAAAAATAAGATGGCATACTTTTTTAAAACCAATTTTCATCCTTATTATGAATCTGTTTCAACTGACTATAATAAACAGCTAAAGTTATTTTATAAACATGCAAGGACTGAGGTAACATCTGAAGGGTGAATTGAGACATGGAGGAAAAAATGGTGCTTGATTTAGATCTCAATAATCTGCCTTCACCTGTTGACAATGTGTGACCTATTGAGCTCAGTCTCATCTTAGCGCTACCTCGGGACACTGGATTGTCACAAATACAAATGACAATCGAGCTTGAGTCTGTTGATGATAAAGTTGTCATTTGCTCCCCAAGAAGCTTTGCTAAGGTATGGAATCTTACATTATTATTATTAAGATTTTGTTAATGTGTGCCGTTAGGGTACATGTTAAGAGTCTTAAAAAGATTGTACATTCTGCATGAAAAGTGAGTGCAATGAAGAATGTACAATCTCTGTGACTCTTATTATTATGCTAGTTGCTTTTCTTATTAGTTTACCTAGTTTTTAAGTTTATTGGTTTGCCTTTTTCACTACATCTTAGGCTAAGGCTAGAAGGAAACGTGGGGTGATAGAGGTGATTGATGCTGAAAGTGGTTTTCAAAGAGGCTGTTCAGGTTCTTGGCAATTATGTTTCCCTCTCTTTTTATGGTTATGGAATTTTGAAGCGTAAAATTATAAAGAACATTGTTATTTAGGATCATACTTAAGATTCCATACCTCAGCAAAGCTTCTTGGGGAGCATATGACAACTTTATCATCAACAGACTCAAGCTCGGTTGTCATTTTTATTTGTGATAGTCCAGTGTCCTAAGCAGCGCTAAGGTGAGACTGAGATCAATAGGTCGCACATTGTCAACAGGTGAAGGCAGATTATTGAGATCTAAATCAAGCGCCATTTTTTCCTCCAAGTTTCAATTCACCTTTCAGATGTTACCTCAGTCCCTGTATATTTATAAAATAACTTTAGCTGTTTATTGCAATCAGTTGGAACAGTTTCATAATAAGGATGGAAATTGGTTTAAAAAAGTATGCCATCCTATTTTTTCAATTTTTTTCTCAAATGCCCATCTCACTGCTATGATGAAAAGAAAAAATATATATATATATATAAATTAGCAAACAATCTACATATTTAAAAATGCATTTATGTAATTGAAGAAAAAATTATGTTGGAATTTTAAAAACAATTTTCCAGGTTTTCATTACAAAACAAACATGTTTCACCAAAATAAAAAATAAAAAATCTTGAGCTAATTTTAGACATATCAAATTAGAAGAAAACATAGATCACAAAGCAGAAAAATGAAGAACCATACAACAAAAACAAATTACGACATCCCAATGTTCATTTTGCCACTAAAGAGTACCACTATTGCCGTCATATTGCACAATCCTCATGTGCCACAACACCCTAAGAAGCACTGAACACAATATGGCATGATACGGACATGTCGACATAGTAATATTTTTTTATATTTTTTATATTGGCATGACATAGAAAGGATACAAAAACAAATATGTATATATTTTTATATTTATACAATAAAATATTATCTATTTCTCATTTTCTGCATTACCAATAGATTTATATATTATTATGTGACAATACTAAGAATTCATTTACCACACCCTACGTTTTAGAAAAGAAGTGTGAACTAAAATCATAATATCTATTTTAAAAACTGCATTTATAAACAAATAGTAAGACTTGGGCTTTAGGGCTCTTAAAATTAAAAGATCTAATGGATGAGATAATGTTAATAGATATAAATCTACATTAATTTTTGTTTTATTGTTAGATTCCAAATTATTTTCTTCAAACTTACAAATTACATGTTTTGTGTTTGTCTAAGTGAGTATGTTAGGTTTCTAAAAACATTAAAAAAAAATTAATTAATAAAGACTTGTTGGATGCATGTTCGACACAGACTTGTCACCTTCTTGAAAAAGTGTCCGAGTTTCTAAGACCACACCAGTTGTTTCTATCATGAACTTCATCAAATGTGATTTTTCTTGTGTTAAATCAATTTTTTACTAGAATCCAATCATTATGTTGTTTTGAATATTTTTAGAAGGTTTTAAAAGAGAAGTATTAGTGATTTACCCACTTGATTAACACTATTCTCACTTTCCCACTTAATTTACCCACTTGATTAACACTATTCTCACTTTCCACCAATTTCTCTGTAATTTGGTGGAAAGTTGCGTGTGTATTACACATTCTGTTAATTTAAATGAAAAAAAATATTGATTACACTTTAACCTAACATCATTTGAAGACTATTAACTATTTTTGAATTGTAAAGAATAGAATGTCTAACCTCAAATAATTAACCCTTTTTATAATGTGGGATATGCATTCATTCTTTGGCCTATTGTGATGCTTCAATCAATCAAATATATCAAATACATCCTTGGAGAGAAACATAGGGCAAAAGCTATACTTAGTGGGACTGGCCCCTCTCTCATTGTTTGGCCTAATTTGGTATGTTGTCATTTATATCCAATAGTAGAGCATGAAACATTAAGATATACAGGTCACTTTCACCATCTGCATCAGCTTCAGCATAATCCCCCGGTAGATCTGGCTTCTTTCCTTGTTCGGTGCCTGAGTCATGTGTCTTACAGCTGTCTGCAGGGAGGACAGAGAATTATAGAAAAAATTATGAGGTGATTTTGGAGCAAATTTTTATGGTGTCTCAATTTTTTTTATTTATTGACAACAATGTTAGGAACACATAAATTAAATATATAGTGAGAGACATCTGTGTCCTATTTTGTATTTGATTTTCTGTGCATTTAGACTTAATATATGTGTTTGATTAACGTGTGGTTTAAACTCAATTTATTTTTGCATGATGTGAGATTCAAATGAATAAATTTGAATTACATAATAATTTTTAGAATTTTTATTATTTTATTTTTTATTTTTTATTTTTTTTAATGTTTCTGAGTTGTTGATACATAGGCCTAGTGTGCCAAAAGATTTTTGTTTTAGATGGAGCTTGTTAATAGATTAAAATAATCAAAAAAAATTACTACAAATTATCACATTGTTTTCTCTATTTAAAAAGAAGATATTTATACAGAAGTTCTAATTTATAAACTTATACTCCATTAAGTCTTAATTAACATTTTATAGATTTTCAAATCCCATTAAATTTTTAATAGTCAAAATTGTCCTTCAAACAATAATTGTTCATTATTTATGATTATCTATAAAGAAATATGATGATTTGACATTTATTTTGATTTTCAAAACTTTAAAATATCAACTTTTAAATTGAAAAAACCCAAAAAAAGAAAAAAAAAAAATTTACGTGCCAAAAAAAAAAAAAAAAAACTAAATAGTGTTTTTCGTTTCAGTTTTCTAAAAATTGTATTTTTTTTTGTTTTTTGTGTTTTTAGTAAATATTTTTTAAATTTTAACTAGTTTTTTACTTTTTTAGATGTACCTTACTTAGATATATCTAAATAGTAAAATATTTATGAAAAATATTTTTAAAAATTAATAAATACACAAAATAACGAAAAATGTACTGAATTTTCATATTATTTATTTATTTATTTATATTTTTTGGTATTTAGTGTATTTTTTAAAGATATTTTCACCTATATTATACTTTTTACTTGTATTTATGTTAGGCGTGTCTAAAAATTAAAAAAATATATTAAAAAAATCATTGAAAACATTAAAATCTGGAAAATAAAAAAATAGAATTTTTTGAAAACTAGAACCAAACAAGATGAATGTTTTTTTTTTTTTTTTTGAAAAAATTGAATTTTATTTGTGCAAAATTAAAAAAAAAATTATCTATAAAAGAGCATGATGATAAAACATTGATGTGCAAAACCGGAAAAAAAAATTACAAATGAAAAAATTGATAATATTCTCAATTTTAAAATTAAAAAAAAAAAACTGATAATGTTCTTGATTTTATTGGATAGTTGAATCAAACTAATAAGTAGAAGGAAAAAAATGTTTAATATCATACTCTATTTTTTTATCAATTAGTGAAACAATTATTTGAAATATTATTATGCAAAATTGATAATGTTCTTAATTTTAAAAATTTTAAAAAAATGATAATATTTTTAATTTTATTAAATAAGACTTATTAATTCAAAAAATCTTGAATAGAACTTGAGTTATTATAATAATTATAAATAGAATTTTTAAGTAAAAGTCTTAAAAGAATTCTTAATATAATTAGATAAAATTATAGATGTTACTGTTGCGAGGACAGGGTTTGGTTGCTCCATTGAGAAAATCAAGACGGACAATAAGTGATCACATTAAAGATGGATTAGAAGCTATGGTGGGTGATTATTTACTACTCTCAGAATATATAGATATATGGTGCTTCATAAGGTTTTGATTAGTGGAGAGGCGTAAGGTCTCATAATTTATGTTGAGAATTGAAGAATAACATGAGACTAAATAATTAATGATTGATTTAAAGTATGATCACATGATATTTTGAGAGTATTGAATAATTTCCCGCTATAGAGATTGATTGGAGCTTTCGACCTGTCTTTGGCTAGTAGGCCAACCAAGTTCAGACAGATGATCAAGTTGACCCTTTTCTTGTTTGGGAAATTGAATTGAAGTGAAAACTTATTGGCTGATTTTGTTTGGAAAGTTAAAAAGTTAAAATTTTTTATAAAAAGCCAAATATCTCAATAATTTATAGCTTTTAATAAAACAAAAAAATTTATTTATAAACACATTATTTTTTTTTTACCTCATAAAAATTTAAAAATAAAAAAATTACTGAAAAAAACAATTCTCAAATAGAAAACTTATCTTCTTGTCTTTCGTAAACAATTATAAAAGTTGTATAAATAAATTTATAGAGATTAATATGGGCACCACGTGATGGATTGTGATCCTTTCTATTGCATATTTTTAATAGAGAAATTTCATTATATCATCCAAGGATGAGTGAAATTATATCTTTTAATTTAAAATAATTATAATTTTATATTTTTAGCCATTAAAGGTTGTTTTCGGAAGTTGGTTAAAAATTGACTTTTTAATTTTTTTTTATAAAAAATATGTAAAAAAAAAAAAAATAGAGAGATAATATGACTCAAAATAGATTAAAAGCAAAGTTTCCAAACTAAACCTAAATATGTAGTGAAAATATTGGAGATGATCAAAATTATCATGTGATAGTCATATTTCAAGGCAAAACACCTAGCAATATTGTTCAAAATTATAAAAATACCACCATTATATCTTTCATTTTGTATAAAAATTCATAATTTTCCTCAAGTGCCCCTGCTCGGAGTCAAATCCAGAGAAAAGTATCATGCAAAAACAGTGGTTTCATTTGTGAGTTGGCAAATTAAATTACTTGGCCAATCACAGAGTAGAACTCATTTACTGATGAGAAGGTGGCATCACTGTTACATCATAAACTAAAACAAAAAGTAAATACAAAAGTGGTTGCTTAAATATTACGTAGAGGAAAGATGACAACAAAACATCAATAATTAAAACTATTTAAATTGATTGAAGGGGTAAGAAGAAGCATGTGACCGAGCAGAAATTTTCAAAAGAATTCATGTGTTACCCCCCAAAAAAAAAAAGAAAATCAGAGAACTATTTCATGTGAAATACTGTCAATAATATACCATCAAAAGTATAACTACCACATAAATGACACTGGAATGCAAATTTTCTGCTTTTGTAAATAGCTTACCGAGAATAATTCCATGTGCACCTCTATACTAAGAGCTTATCAATGTTCCAAACCTCTCATGTCCAGCTGCAAACCAAAAAATTTAATAACCTCATATCTGAATATTGAATAATACATGTTTGAATAAAATAAGTTCAGTAAAGCTTGCCCAGAAAAAAGTTTTTCTAAATTGTTGTTTTTGTTTGTGTTTCTGTTGTGAAGGATAAATACATGTCAACATCTAATTTAAGGGCTCTCCTTCCACAACTCCAAAACCACTCGAACTTGCACAAACACTTCAGCAGTTATTTTTTATCTCAATTTTTCATAAAGGTAGCCGTAGGGTTTTGGTATTGGAAAGTAGCTATTTTAGCAATTGTTTTAGCCATTTCATGAGGTGTAAAAAACTGCACAAAAAATCATTTATGGAACATTAGATTACCTAACCACATTTTTTATTATATTTCTCAAGGACAATTTGTAAAATTCAAAATTCATTGAAGTATTGTGTAAGAAAGTTGAAAAACCACCATTTATAGGTTTAAAAAGGCTTAACAAGCCAGGTTACTGTGAAAATGAAAACTAGTATAAAAAAAAGAAAAGAAACATTCCTGCCTTTAGTCGGAGATTTATAACCAAAACATCCAAGAAAAAACTAAAAAATATGTTACATATATGAGGGGGAAATACCATTGGGATCCAAGAAATTTTCCACATTAAATAAACAAAATAGTTCCAAATAACAAGTCATCTATGTTAATTACCTGTGTCCGAAATCATAAGTTTCAGTCTTTTTCCACCAACTGTTAGCAGCTTGAGGACTTTAAGCTCAATAATTAATGAATTCAAATAAAAAATGAGTAAAGCCCATCAAAAGAAAAATAAAGTGCACATTGATTTTTTAGTTTATGTCATTTCCATTCTTCACATGAAAACTATATTAGCTAAACAAGCAAAAAGAAACTGCATTTCTAAGCCAAATTGTTGCATGGAAGTTCAAAAAACACAAGTGGATAAAAAATTGTGAGGCATAGAGGATGTTCACTGCTAAGACTACTGATCCAATAAAAGGTAACATCTAGAGAATGCCAAGTATAGCAAGGATGTATTGCATATTCCATATTAGTAAAGTACCCATTAAGATAGCAAAGCCTTCCTACACAATTAGAAAGCATATTGCTACTGATACCAATGCTAAAGCCCCCTGAAATCTACTGTCCTGCTTAATTCTGCAAATTAGCAAAATGTAAGTCGAAGTGTACATGAGCTTTGCATTGCTGATGCTAAACATCTAGATCATCCAAATCAAATCACCAAAATGGAATTTACAAATTGTAATAACATACTAAGTTGTATGAAGTCTCTGCATAATATATGGCCCAACAATCATGTCAAGCGATAGAAATATGACATACATGATTATTTCCTTGCCATTCTTTTTGGCTCTTTTCTTTTCTTTTTAGGGGTTGCTATTAACAACAATATTAGTTCCATCCATCCCCCTAATCACCCATTCAAATATTTTGAAAGGTTGAGTTAAGTGAATATGTATCATTTTCAGCCCAAAAAAAAAAAAAACCTGATCTCTGAAAGAGTTTTCCTTATGGTATTTTAATTGAAATAAAACAACAAACAAACAAAATCAAGAAAGTATGAATTATCCCAGTATGAGAAAACCCTTACAGAAACTTATGATTCCCAAATGGACAATTCAAAGAGCACAAGTTTGAAATCATAAAGAAGCCAGTGATGATCCTCAGCACCATCATGAAAAAATGCTGAAGACCCATTACACAAGCATAAGGTGTACTTCCATTATTAGCCAACTCAAAAATCAAATTTGATTCCCCTGTTTATGTCGTTAAATTCACCTTAAAACTACCAACATAGAAATTTGCAACTAAACCCACAAACCTTCAATCAAATCTTCCAAATGTTCTACTCAAAATTGTTATAAACCCATAATTTAAACCATGTTTATTGAAGAACCAACTACAAATATTCATAAACCAAGAAGAATCAAGTCGCGCAAACACACCCATGTGTTTGTTTGTATATATGTGTATGGAGAGAGAAAGAGTGGGAAAGAGGTATACCAATGGTGGAAGAGAGATCTCCAAAATCAACAGAATAGATTATGCTAAAAAAGGCACCAAGGGGGTGCAAATCGTATAAGAGAATAGACTAACATCTCAATTTTCAAAATTCAAATCAAAAAATTCATTATGTAGTGCAATGAACAAGACAATATGAGGGAATGATTAAAATGATCTCCTATGATATTTATAAATTTAAAAAAAAAAAGAAAAAGATCTTCTATGATGTGCCTAAACTCACCAATGACAAAAGGTTGCTTATGTGCATGTTTAGGTGCTGATTGCTCCACCTCTAAATTTCTTAGCTCCAATCCATCCAAGTGAAAATCAGGAAAAATAAACCCCTGATGAACCTTCTATGAAATCAACAACTAGTTTAGAATTAGAACCCATGTGGTGAGCCCTCCTACACCCTGGACGTTTGAAGAATAACGGTTAGTGAAGTGGTTTAAGAAATTATCTGCTCACAATGTCAATAAAAACTGTATATAGTTCATAGTGGCACTCCAGCAGGATCACTTAGAACTATGCCATAGTGTTTGTTGATTACCAAGAATCACTAAATCTTGAATCACATTAGCTTTCAATTCTAATGCAATAATAGTCAAGCCAGGCAATAAAAGACAACAATTTCATCGCTCGTCGTTTTTCGAGTTACACAAACAAAACAAAACAAAATTCAGATGTAAGAAACCCATTCATCAGAGAATGAGAAAATAACATGCAACTGTTGTTCTTAGTCTCCATTCCTACAATTTGGCTACTTAAAACTTCAATTTGCCCTTGTTTTCATCAAATAAATCCCTACGCACTTATCCCAAAAAATAATCTTCCAAATTCTACTATACAATTTGACAAAGATAACATATGGTCACCTATATCATTGCTATTTGCTAGGGAATCAAATAGTAGGGTATATAATTGATTTCAATAAATCATGGTTATGCCCATTTCCAATCAATCTCAGTGTAGGCATGAAAACATCTCAACCTTAAAGAAACACAATAGACATCCCAACAACAAATATATGAATATCTCCCAACAAAAAAAAAATTCCAATGATATGAGTAGTGATGATCAATGCGGATACCTAGATTACTAACCAATGAAATTTTCTTATGGCAATTACCAGTTACGGTTAATGCTAATTTATTACATTTTGCCCTATTATGAAATTTGTTTATGGTTTAGACATATTGGCAAACACATGGTAGGCAAATTTTAAAGGGAACCAAATATGAATAAACAAGAGCATGAATGTATGGCAAGAAACAAAATCAAATACATCATTGAAGATAGGATGAGACAGAGGAGAATATACGAGATTTTTTGGTTTGCTGCAGATAACACCTAACTGTAGAATGAAGAGTTGTATATATAAAATTTTCTACATTTGAGCATCTGATGCAAAGCACATAAATCACATGGACACACCGCTTGTCCAATCTGGAGGTCTAACCAATTCCCACAATCTGGAATCTGTATTATATCTACAGATTTTGGGGCAAAACCATAGCCACATCTTAGAGATCAATTTTACCTCTTCTCTTACAATCATGTGGAATACATACACATATCTATGCAATTTCTTTCAAACAAGGTAGAAGGCAGAGAAGAGGCAATAACCACATGTTAAAGCTAAAGTCTTCACTGCTTTCGTTTGTAGCACATTCAGAATTCTTAGAGAAACCATTGAGCCAGCAAACAGAGGTCAAGCAGTTCAATTTGTCTGTTGCAAAGCATTAGAAATGAAGCAAGCAACAGCGTTACACCACTGCAAACAGCGGCGTTATACCACTATTACATGCTTTTTATATAGGTTATAGATATACTTCACAGCTTCATGGCACTGCACTGCACTCAGTATTGCTAGCTAGGGTTTTCTTTGTTAGAGAGCTCCTCTTGCTTTGTAGGTTTTCTTTTGTTTAACCTACAATGAGTGTTGTGGTTGGTTTGTTTCTTGTATTAGTCATATGTGGTGGAGTTGTTGTTACAGATGTTAACGGAGTTAAAGATGATAAACACTTGGCCATCATGAAGGAGGTTTAGGGCATGGGATATACAAGAAGGGGTTTTGAAATGGGTTTGGTAAAGGCGGTAGGCTTGGTGGAGGTATAAGAAGTGGTGGTTTAGGTGGCGGAGGTGGTCTAGGGGATGGTGCTAGTAGTGGTTTAGGAGGTGGAGGGGGTCTAGGGCGTGGTGCTGGGGGTGGTTTAGGAGGTAGGGGAGGTCTAGGAGGTGGTGTTGGTGGTGGTGTAGGAGGTGGGGGTGGTCTAGGATGTGGTGCTGGTGGTGGCGTAGGAGGTGAAGGTGGTGCTGGTGGTGGTTTAGAAGGTGGAGGTGGTCTAGGAGGTGGTTCTGATAGAGGCTTAGGAGGTGGAGGTGGTTTAGGGGGTGGTTTGGGAGGTGGAGGTGGTGCAAGTGGTGGTTTAGGAGGTGGAAGGGGCGTAAAAGTTGGTGTAGGTGGTGGTGGCTTAGGAGGTAGAGGTGGAGGTGGTGCTGGTGGTGGCATAGGAGGTGGAAGTGGACTTGGAGGTGGTGCAAGTGGTGTTGGTGGTGGCGTAGGAGGTGGAGGTGGACTTGAAGGTGGCGCAAGTGGTGGTTTAGGTCATGGTGAAGGAATAGGAGGTAGTGCAGGTGGTGGTGGGAGTCTAGGAGGTGGTGCAGGTCATCATGGAGGACTCGGAGGAGATGTCGGTAGTGGGTTGAGTGGTGGTGCAAGTGGAGGAGCTGGTGGTGGAGGTGGACTTGGTAGTAGCCTTGGTGGCAAAGGTGATGGAGGCTTAGGTGGTGGTGTTGGCGGGGGTGCAGGTGCTGGTGGAGGTCCTGGTGGTGGTGGAGGCGGAGGTGGTTTAGGTGGCGGTGTAGGAGTAGGGTTTGGAGTCGGTGCAGGTTTCGGAGTAGAGGGATGAGTTGGAGGTAGGGAAGGTGGTGGCTTTGGTGGAGGTGGTGGAGTAAGCAGCAGTACTGGTTTTTGTGGAGAAGCTGGATTTGGTGCCCGTGGTAGCCATTAATGTCACGCCCCGAATAATTTACACAATATAAATCCCTCAATTTTTAATTACATTATCTTGTTTTCAAATCAATCCTTCCAATGCTTAACATGTATAAGGAAAAAAATAAAGTCTCAACGTAGACATCATTATCAATCTCTATCTTGTATATTCATTTAACTCCAGAGATTTACAAAAACATATTTCACATACGAGTATATATTCAACATTTCTAGAACATGAATCTATAGCATGTAACACAATAAGTCAAGCATAATCAAACGCCCTTAAGGGCCACAAATTCCAAGACTTATGCCCGGTTACACAAAAGTGGTTTCTCAAACCCATATATATAAAGCCCTTGGCTTGTCAAAATAATTACAACAAAAGAGAAAAGCCTTGTGCTCTCAAAATATACTCCACCCCTTTAACTCGGCGGGATCACCACATCCTTTCATGCACAAAATCTCATAGGGTGAGCACAAAGCCCATTAGAAAAATCTTAATAAAGTATATACATTTTATACAATCTCCTGAGATGAATGCAAATGCTATGCCATGTTCAAAACATACATCTCTATCTTTGAAACTTTTGTTCACAATGCAAATTTGAGAATTTAACAATTCAATGATTTCAATGTACTTCAAACGGGCGGTAAATACGACTCAGGTAATCTCTAGGTTGGTGTCTGCAAGTAGGCATAACTAGCACTACTAAATCCCCACTTTACCGGTAGCTAACCAGATGGCACGTGGTACCTCCTCCACGCGTGTTTTCGATCTTTCACCATGGACACTCAGGCTAACTTAACCAATACCAACTACACCCTCTATCTGAACTTACCAATGTATTTACCCCCAAAACAAATCAATATGATCTTGTTTTACGGATCAATTTTCTTTCTCAAAACAATACTTTTCTAATGCAATATTCAAAATCAATTGTATCAATGATAAAATGGGATGACAATGCAAATGTCCAATGAAATACTAAAGTTCCATTTAATAATCTCAACAGTGCCAATTCAAAGTATTTCTATATCAATGCCTTGAAATTTCTCAATTTCTCAATTCATTCACACAATCTTCCATTGTGATCAAATTCCACATCTCTTATCAATATAACAACATAATATATATTCCCAAGAGATAATGTAACAATATCAACATTCATGTATTCTCCGCATGTTAAACGTTATTTTCTAAACTCGATTTTCCAAGACAAACCACTGATAAGTTTTTAAAATCAACTATTCTCATTTCCTGCATGAAATTCTCTCATTTGATATGTACGGGGGTGAAATATTCTCAATTCTCCGTACTCCTTGAACCCAAACTTCACGTAATGTCGCTTAACCTGAAAACAGAAAGATGGTGAGCTGTCCGACGGTGTGCTGCCGGATAAACCCTTCGACGATCAAGCCAGCACACTTGGAGAAGAATTAGAAGAAGAATGGAGAGAGCCCTCTAGAGAGAGAGTTGGGAATTCCTTCAGATTGCTTACCGTTATCCTCTTCATCTTTCTCCTTTTCTAGGCTAGCCATGCAGTTTCAGAGATTGTGGACGCACTACCTCTATTGTCCTTCTCTGGCCAAGTGGCTATGCTCCCATCTACCTTCCTTACACGTGTAGAGACCAATACCTCCAAACAGTATTTGTCGAACTGCCAAACGGTATTGACGTATCCAGGAGTGGATTTTTCCTTCTTT
This sequence comes from Camellia lanceoleosa, assembly GCA_025200525.1. Classification (NCBI taxonomy): domain Eukaryota; kingdom Viridiplantae; phylum Streptophyta; class Magnoliopsida; order Ericales; family Theaceae; genus Camellia; species Camellia lanceoleosa. Next base: position 55,799,681 of record CM045766.1, read on the forward strand.
ACCATTGGTCCAGGTGGCCTACACAACCGGGCTATCACTTGGAATAAACAGACATCACAACGGACTGGAACGGCCGAGCTATGGTAAACCGGTCCATCTGAATTGACTGGTCGTAGGGTGCGCGGTTCGGCATCTCGGCCTCGCCCTGCTATCTTGTAGGATGTCTCAGTCCTACGTTAGTCCGGACTGTCCGTAGCTCGGCCCAACGCATTAGTGTGGATCTAACCGAATATTGGGTTTTGCCATCATAGCTCGGTTGAGCACCTGCATGCTTCCATATTCTGGTCGGCGGTCTGCCCGGCCCAACGTAATGGACCAGGGAGCCGCATTGTTGCCGTCCGGTCAGGCATAGGGGTCTTTGGCCCTTGCAAGGCCCAACACCATATCCCGTGTTGCCGTAACTCGGCCCACTTGTTCGGTGCAAATCTCCCTCTCAATTGCCCCTTAATCCCATCCGAGCTGAGTGTGATTGGGATTACTACTCTGACTGAGCTATCCGATCTGGTCAGTCATTGAGGATTGCGCCAGTAGTCTTGTCATCGATCAATCAGCCGTATTGATAAACCATCTTTTTAACGCCATGTGGCTTTCCCTCATTGGTTCCGTGCAATCCCACAGCTGTCCACATTATACCAAAGATTTGAAAAGTTGCCGCCTATTCGGTTTCCCCCCATGTATACACACAAAAAGCCCAAAGACCCTCATCATTGTTCATCTCCCTTTTGCAAAAACCCTAAGCCTTAGACCTTCAAGCTTCTGCCACCGCCGTCGTCGTTGTCGCTGTCGCCGTCGCCGTCGCCGCTCCTTTTCTAGCCGTTTTTAGCTTTTTCTGTCCTCACGAAGGCCACAGTAAGGGTCGTGGTCGACTGGGTCTTGACTTGGCATCCACACCCGTAAGTTTTTCCCACTTTCCTTTCTATTCTCCATTTTTGTTCTTCGTGTTCTTAATTCCCATTTGTTTTGTGACTGTTGAAATATTGTCGATGCCCCTTTTGTGGGATTAACACCAGTGGAAATTAGGCTAAATCGAAACCCTAAGTATCAACGGGGCTTCCTTGCTCTCCATTTCCCTTGATTACTGTAGGTGATTCTGGATTTAGGATGAACACTGAAAATTCTGGGTAAAACCGATCAAAAACCCACTTTTAGATCTAAAAATAGGATTTAGCCGAGCCAAAACTAGTTCGAGGTCCTCCCTTGAGACTGAGATCAAGCTGTGAGTTGTAGGAAGATCGAACCGAGATAGGAACTGAAATATTAGAATGAGCACCACAACTGGCCAAATGCCCCAAGATCTCATATCGAGCTAAAACACTTCCTCATAAGAGCCGTGCAAGTTATACCGCGCTAATACTTCGACTTATTTTTTAATAATGCAGAACAAACTAGGACCAACCAGGCTCATTCAGCATTATTGTTAGTGAGGCTCAAAGACCGAGCAAACAATCACCCAATTTTGACTGAGCTACAATCAAAATTACCCAACTAAATAAAACCGAGATAGATGGGAAAGTACTGATTTATGGTTAGTTCGCCTGGGGCAATGGTCGAGTTCCATAGAGAATACAATATTCCAGACGACGTCCACTTGGAGCTGCCCAAGAAAGGAGACACTCCTTGGGGTAAACTGAACAAATGCCCTTTCACGGTCATGTCTATTGTGGAAGGCGGCTTACGCTTCCCTGACCAATCCCTAGTCTGCAAATTTTTGAGGCAGACTAGGCTGTGTGCCCTACCCAAGTCTCCAACAACACATACAAAATAATAAACGGCGTGGCCGCGCTGAATAGGATACTCGGTCTGAATCTCGGCCTTGCCGAGATATTCCACCAGTATACACTTAGCAAAAATAAAGGAGGATTTTGCTGGTATCTCAAAGTTAGGAAAGGCCGAGCAAAACTTATTGAGGGTAACCCGGATAAAGAGACAAACGATGACGATTTCCTATGGGTGTCTGGTAATTACAAGGACATCGAAGCGCCCATACCAGGTTGGTACATAAGAAAAGACTTTAGGAGCGTTGGTGAGCACCTCAGTATGTTTTTAATTCTGTAACTGTTCTTGTTTTTGCCGATCTAACCCTTGCTTTCCTTTTGCAGACAACAAACTCTTGGCGGACGACTACTCCCGCGCCAACCAAGAAGCTACAAGGGTTGCTTTGCGGCACCCGGCCGAGGAGCGAGAGCCTCAAAAGTTGGTCGGTTACGAACCGAGTTACCGTTACACAGCACCGTGCAGGAGCAGGGTGACCAACTTCCTTCGTGCCCCTTTTCCAGAGCTAGATCCGAACCTTCCGCCAATCAAACTTGTACCACTGACAGAAGAACAACAAATGGCCAAAATCCGAGCCATAAAGTCTATGATCATAGGGGAGCCGAGCAACTCACAGCCGGCCAAAACGACATGAGGCTAAACTTCTAGGCCTGCCGTGCAAGAAAGGCCCGTGCTAGCTCTTGCCAGTGAGCAAGCTGCTGGTTGGTCGAAAAAAAGGCCGAAGTGGGAGCAGACCGAGCAACGCCTTGTCGACAAAGATTCAACAGGGCTGCCATTAGCTGAACAGGGAGAGCAGACTAAACAACTACTTTCCAGGCGATCCACTCATTCCACTGCCCCTTCAATCTGGTCACCCGAGCTAAAATACAAGGGCCAAGCAATGACGGTGGAGGACTCCGTTTACGCAGATAAGGGCCATTCGCTCAGCATCAACATGACCAACGGTTTATTTCTCCCTATCGACATGAAGAATAATAAGGAACTGTCCGATCTGAAAGGCCTTAGGTCAATGGCAAAATCAATCGTTCTGGTAAGTGATTAAGTTATTGTACTTCAAGTTATTTATCGGTTTCTCATACTAACTTCTGCCCTACTGCAGGCCACGCAGAAAAACTACTTGGCGCACGAGCGTATGATTTCTGTGCGGCAAAATTTGAGGGAGGCTATTGCTGACAAGGAGGCCAAAACGGCTGAGCTGGAGAAACTGAAAACTGTACATGAGGCAATATTGACCGAGCGGGATCTCCTAGCTGAGAAGTTGGCGAAGGTCGAGGAAGAGAAGGATAAGGCCGTGCAGGCCAAAAATGAGATATTTGGCCGAGCTATGCAAGCTCTACGCCGTCTACAGGGCTGAGCTGAAAAAAAAAGTGGACGACGCTGAAGATCGGGGATACGCCAAAGGGGAAAGGGTGTACGGACGGCAGATGGCAGGCACCAAAGACATTTTTTCAGTGCGGCTGGAAAGCAGCTGCGGAAAAACTCGATCAGACGCCGGAGTCCGAGGTGTTCAATAACCTCCCACCTACCTTTATTCCTTCCTAAATGCATGCATATGCTGCCGCCGTGCAGCAGAAGTTGATAGAGGACGCTCAAAGGGCTAGCGCAGTCGATAAGCCAACTCCACAGCCAACTGACAAAACTCCACTGCCGGCCATATCAGAAGAGGCGACGCTGAGCAGCGAGCAGGAGCCATCAACTGTCGAACGAGGAACAAACTCTGGTGCTGAAACCGCACAGAAAGTGGTGGAAGAGGTGGTGGGCAATCTGCAAGACACCGTAGATATTGATTAGGGCGCAACTAGGCTTATGTTTGTCATTTTTGTTTTTGATGTAGCCAGGCTATGAGCCCCACTTTTGTAATCAGACTTTATTATGAATGAAAAGTGAAGAACTTTTGGCTCACCATGTATTCGAATTTTTCTATGCCTTGTGGTCGTTTTCTTCAATTTGGCCGAGATAAAATCTTCTCGTTGCATTTTAAGCGTAATGATCTCTGTTAGACTGAGCTGATTTCTTTTAAAACGCGCACAAATGCAAAATTCCTTTTCGAAATTAGGGAAGGGTAGCAAAATCAGCTTGGGGATGAAAACACTTTAACGAGCCCATACCACTGTTTGATCAGGCAAGCAAGGTCAACTCGGTCAATTACGAGCCAAATCGGCTCGATGTAATGAGCAAAACCAGCTCTACAACGGCGAGCAGAAATCAGCTCGGCCAATCGCGAGCAAAATCAGCTCTACATTAGCGAGCAAAAATCAGCTCGGCTTTAATACAATTTGGGCAAAACACTACTGTTTGTACGGACGAGCAATGTCAGCTCGGCTTTAATACAAGTCGAGCAAAATACCAACTGCTTGTATGGGCGAGCAAGGTCAGCTTGGCCCTAATACAAGTTAGGCGAAACACCAACAGTTTGTACGGACGAGCAAGGTCAACTTGGTTTATCGAGCAAAATCAGCCCGTAAACTGCTCGTACCGCAAAAGTCAGGCCGGTTTTGAATACTTGCCCCTGGCACTCATAGTAGCTTAATATCCTTGTAATATTTTTGTACAGAAACGTATAGTATACGAGAAAGAATGGGCTATCTTCTATTACACGTCACAGATTACAACCAATGCCAAAAGGCCAAGTTACAAAAAGCAAAGAAGTAGAAAAGATCACATTTCAAAAGTATAATATCTTGAGGTTGGCCGAATTCCATGGTCTGGAGATAGCTTTGCCATCTAAGTCTTCCAGGTGGTATGCCCCTTTGCTTGCAAGGCTAGTAATCTTGTATGGCCCCTTCCAATTTTGATCCTAACTTGTCCTCCCCAGGAATCACCGTGTTGCCCATTACTTTCCTCAAGACCCAGTCTCTGACCTTGAATAGCCTAGGATGCATGGTCTTGTTGTATTTCTTGGAGAGCTCTTGCTGGTAAGCGGCTATGTGGATTAGTGCCCGTTCCTTTCTTTCTTCAGCTAGGTCAAATTCCAGGTCTACAGCTTCATTGTTTAAGTTTGGTTCAAAACTTTCGGATCGGATGGTTGGCATGCCGATTTCCAATGGTAAGACTGCCTCCATGCCGTAAGCCAAGGCGAACGGAGTTTCCCCGGTTGAGCGTCTTGGTGTAATGCGGTATGCCTAGAGCACATTGGGGAGTTCTTCAGTCCACCTCCCTTTGGCCTTCTCCAATCGCTTCTTCAACCCATCCAAAATGGTTTTGTTCAAGGCTTCAGCTTGACCATTTGATTGAGGGTAGGCCGGTGTAGAGTTGTAAAATTCAATCTTTAACTCCTCGCAAAACCCGCGAAAGAGTTTTCTGTCGAACTGAGTGCCATTATCCGAAATGAGGGCTTTTGGGATGCCGAAGTGAGTGATGACATTCTGCCAGAAAAACCTCTTTACATCCTTTTCCTTGATGGTGGAAAATGGCTCTGCCTCCACCCACTTAGTGAAGTAGTCCGTAGCTACGATGAAAAATTTGCGGTTTCCCGGAGCGGTTGGAAGCGGTCCTACAATGTCTAGCCCCCAAAGTGCAAATGGCCAAGGACTTGTAAGGGGGAGCAACTCTCTGGCCGGCTGGTGGATTTAGTGAGCGAATTTTTGGCATTTTTCGCATTTGTGAACATACTTCTGCGCGTCGGCCTAGATGCACGGCCACCAATAACCCTGAGAAATTGCACGGTATGCCAAAGATCTGCCCCCAATGTGACTTCCACAGATGCCTTCATAGATCTCGAAAAAGAAAGCTTTAACCTTGCTAGGGTGGACACACTTCCGGTATGGCCCAGTAAAGGATTTCCTGTACAAGTCGCTAGATGGAGAGAGCCAAAACCGCTCTGACTTGGTTCTGATCTTGTTGGCCTCTTTTTTTTCAATGGGCAGAATTCGATCCTTCAGAAAGGTGATGATTGGATCCATCCAGGATGGTCCCAAGTCGGCGCAGAGTACTTCGGGCGCCTCTTGTTCCTTAATGCTTGGTCGGGGCAAGAATTCTATCATCAACGGATTGAGAAAAGTTGTTTGCATAGATGCTAGGCCAGCCAACTTGTCCGCTTGGCTGTTTTCCTTGTGGTCAATTTGCTCGAAATCCGTATGAGCGGTTTCAATTCTGCACAAGAAAAATTTCCAATCCGCACAAACAAAAATTTTGCCTTCACGGGCGGTTTGCTCCAAAAAGCTGCCTAGAAAATTCACCAAAATCTGCTTAAGCGGGACCCAAAATCCGCTCGAGCAATTTTTTACCCAGAAACCTAGAAAACCTTGTGTTGATCCGCTTGGGCAATTGCCAATTCCACAAGAGTGGTTTTTGCCCTGAACCCAGAGTTTGATTTTTCAATCCAAAACAAGCTTCAATGCTCAAAGCTCAAAGTTTTCAACCCGGAAACAATACGATAGGTTTAATAAGAGTAGGAAAGGAAATTACACGACTCAATACGATAAACAAAATCCCGAAAGCAATGCACACTGCTTTACTACACAATACTATTTAAGTTCAATACCCGGGACATCACAATTAAGGTGTCATGTCACATGTTGCTTGCTATTGAATTTGTTACGTTACGTAAGTAAGAGTGGTAGCTATTATTAATATATACATAATTAACAAGATTTGTGCTAATTAGATTTTTCATTTTTCTTTGCATGGTTAGCTTTAATTGTTGCGAATCCTCCCCCGTGCAATATATCTCTCGTTATCAATATAAAAAAAATAATTAATTAATTTCCAAGTTCGTTTGGGTTTCTTATCTTTTTTCTTTTATTTTCTTCTTCAGTTTTATTTTTTATTTTTTTCAGGTAAAAAATTCAAACAAGTTGTAATGATATAATTAGTATGAGATCTTGGCAATGTGCTCATCAAACCAATTTACAATCCAAGCTCGTGGAAATGCTAGTGGCTGTTCATGTTGAGTTGCCAAAGTTACATACAAAACACAATACTTGTTTTTTTAGATTAGTAAAATGAAAATTTTATTAAATAAGAGCACATCGAGATAAAGAGGTTAAAGAAAAAACTTTCTATATAAAATTAAAAAAAGTTATGATTATTAAATCAATATAATTTTTTTAATGAATGATATAAATTGAGAATTTTATAAAATAAACAGTTCAAATTACTGATAATATATATGTAATAGATCTCATGAGTTTAGACAACACAATCAATGTCATATTTGAATTCGAAGAGATGTCCAAATTCACCTTATAAGTTGCCAAGTAGTTCACCAAATTTTATTGATAGTATGTGAGAAAGGGGTTTCGATTCCATCACACTATGGTGTGGATTTGTCAATTCTGTGCCATTCTCACAGTATTTCGATTTTAATAGCAAATTAATGCATGTCTGTACTTGGGATGTTTTATTCTTCTTTCATCCATTTTTTTTAATTAAAAAATAATATACAAATAACTTTTTTCTATAGAAAAATATAATCTAAATAATGTGAAAGTGACGTTTTTTAAGGTCCCTCTCCCATATTTAATAATAAAAGAAATTCACAATATTATTTTATGATGTCTAAAGTCCCTCAACCCCCACACTCATATATCACAGAGAAATTTCTCAAATCAAACCTCATTTTTTTCTGTCTCTCTCTCTCTCACTCTAAACTCTTCTGCTAAATTAATCTCTTCTCCTCTCTCTCTCTCTCTCTCTCTCTCATCTCTGTGTCTCTTTCTCTCTCTAAAATGTTCTATCTCTAAAGCAACAGTCCTGATCTTCTAGATTGTCCCTATTCCCACCACTATGCCCATGCTCGTCACCGATCTCTGCTCTTCTCGCCGAAAACTTCTATCTCCGTCGGTTGTAATCTTTCTTTGCATAGGAAGACGAAGTGAAGCTCTGTGATGAAGATGATGATGAAGGTGAAGTGGGTCTAAGAGGCCAAAGCCCTGTTTGGGTTGGCCCTGTATCAAGCCTAGACCCATCAGACCCATCCATTGAGTTCTTTTCCGACGATGACCCTTTCAACAAGCGAATTAGCAGTGATTCTGTTTGATCCCTAGCTTTGGGTCCACTAATCCTCCTCCCTCCTCCGCCCTATTTTCAGGTGAATCACACACACACACACACACACACACACACACACACACACACATATATATATATATGTATATGTAACTATGAAGATTGATGAATTTTAAGTGCTATTTTAGATGATGATGATGGTCATTGTGAAAATTGCACAATTGGGTTCTTTATGCTTTATTGATTAGTTGATTATTGTATTAAAGGTTGCGTGTTTGGTTGCTGAGAAAATGTGTGAAATAGAAAGAAACTTAAAATTTGAATATTATTAGGTTGAATGTCTATGATGAAGATGATGAAGAAGATGAAGTGGGTACGAGAGATGTTGGAAATCACAGAAAATGGAATTTATCTGATTTTGGAGAGAATTTCTCTAGAAAGGTTTGTCTGAGAATTTCTCTAGGTTGGGGAGTCCAAAGAAATTTTGGGAAGAATTTTTCTAGACTTTGTATTAGTGGTTGCATGTTTGGTTGCTGAGAAAATGTATGAATTGGGAAAAAACTTAAAATTTGAATATTATTAGGTTGAAGGTCTGTGATGAAGATGGTGAAGAAGATAAAGTGGGTCTGAGAGATGAACAGAGAGCTGCCATTGAAAATCATAGAAAATGGAATTTCTCTGATTTTGGATAAAAGGTCTGTGATGAAGATGGTGAAGAAGATGAAGTGGGTCTGAGAGATAAGTAGAGAGTTGCCATTGAAAATCATAGAAAATGGAATTTCTCTGATTTTGGAGAAAATTTCTCTAAATTGGAGAGAATTTCTCCGGGAATTTCTCTAGTTTTGAAAGAATTTCTCTGGAAAGTCCAGAGAAATTTTGGAAGTCCAGAGAAATTCTCTCTGAAGAGAATTTCTCTATGAAGTCCAGAGAATTTCACTGGATCCAATTTCTCTGGATCAATTTGAGGGACCTTAGACATTATGAAAATATTAGATGTCCTTTATACTATAAAATCTTAATATCAGGAACCCTAAAAAAAAAAATCCCCCTTTTTAAATTGTAAAATATAATAATAGATATTTTCATTAAAAATGAAATGAGCATAAAAGTCACATTATTCTGTTTCAAAATTCTATAAAAAAAAAAAAAAAAAAAAAGAAGGAAAATCTTTTTGGATCGCATTGGCCATTTCTTTTGGATAACATAGTGTGTTTGGTTTGAGTTTTTTGAATTAAGTTTTTTAAAAATTGAGTTCTTTATTTTTCGTGTTTTTTTGTTTTTAGTAAATATTTTTAAAATTTTAAGCATTTGTTTTTAAAACTTTTTTAGATGCACCTTATTTAGATGTATCTAAAAAGTAATGCTAGGTGATTGTATTAGAGGTAGCGGTGGTGGTGGTGCTACTAGTAGCGGTGGGTGGTAGTGACTTATTAGGCCATAAATGAGCTGCCTAAGGTTCGTTTGTTTTGATGAAAAGCATTTTATAAATTTTTTTACGAAAATTATTTATTTATTCATTGTAAAAAATGTTTTTGTAGCAATCTTAAAACTAATAGCATTGTTGTTGTTGTTGTTTTTTTTTTTTTTTTTTTTTTTTTTTGAGGAAAATAGCATTGTTGTTTGTAGCATGGAATACCATTGCTCTTTAATTTATTTAAATTGGATGGACAAATTGTCCCCTAATTTATTCTTGCTGGCTGATGACTTATCTCAATTGTCCCATGTACGGTTGCTCAATGATATTCTTAATAGAGATACTGCTATGCCACATGCCAATTGATTAATTTCAATAAATTTTCAGTGTGTTCTTTTTTGCCTCTAATCAGATTTCAGATTATTTATGGAAAAAATAAAAAAATAAATAAAATTTGGGCTATAAGTTTAAGTGTTCCCAAAGCTAGTATTTCAACAAATCATTATGAAGAGCAGCGCTTTCAGCCTTAGGCTTCGTTTGGGAAGCCTAACTTGGGGCTTTTTTTTGACTATTTTAGTTACAAAAAATAAAATTGACTTTTTATTCTAATAAGACAAAATATCACATCCAACCCATAATCATTACATTCATTCTCATACAAAAAAAATCAAAAAAGCCAAAAGTCCTTATTTTGAAGAAGTGTGGAATTTATGCTGCAATCTATGTATCCCAATTTGCTTATGCTAGGAATGTCTCCCTCCTCAAAGGATTCTTAGAGCGGTGGTCACCCGACACCAACACTTTCCACACCATTTACGGCGAACTTGGGATCTTTTTATGGGACCTTCATCGCATTAGCGGGCTTCCCATCCGTGGCGAGTTTTATGAAGAGTTCATCCCCTCCAATGACATTTTATATTCGTCCCAGACATCCAAGGCGTGCCGTGGGCTTTTCAACATTTATGCCAGCTCTTTTCAATCCAAGAAGTTTAACCACTGGACTTTCAAATTCATTGACGAATCCCCAACTTCGATTAGTGGTTTTCAACGAAAAGACAGAATCCATGATGATGTGTATCTTTCTGTTTTTTTAGAGAACTGGCTTAGCGGATTTGTCTTCCCTCACTCTTCTGGGGAAATCGTCCGACGACCTTTCATGTAGCCACCAAAATGGTAGGTGGAACCTTATTTAGCCTGGCCATCCCCGTCCTTGCATACCTCTATCATTCTCTTGGTAAAATGGCATCATCATCTTCACCTGGGAAGGAAAATATTTAGGGTCCTTTACATTACCTTTTTGGATGGATTTCACTATATTTTGTCAAGATTTACTCTCATGGGGATCCTCAGTCGATTTGTCCGATTCCTGATATTCATTTCATGCCATATCTTGGGTTTATTGGAAACCAATCGGCTACCCAGTTTTTTACTGATAAATTTCCATTTGTGGACTCTTTCCTAACTTATCGTACGGAGTGTCAGTTTAGGGCTCTTACCCATGAAAGTGAACCTTCAGGCATTCTAGTCGACTCTGAAAGGATATCACCTTTCCACCTTGGCTATCTTATATCTTTGAGGCAAGGGATTTTAACTTTTAAAATGGGATTTAATTTCATTTCTAAACCGTACTCCCCTAACCGATACGGTCGTCAATTTGGGTTTGCTCAAGCATGCCCTACACCGCTTAATGTATCTTGTCGGTAGCCCTTTGAGTGGTCTAAATTTTATTACAACTGGCGCCATATGTTACGCTGCGGTACAAAAGTCTCATTGGAGTTACCAGGCACCCGATCTACTTCTCACGTAACCATGCCTTATGCCAATTGGTGGTTGGGAACTTCCTTTACCGTGCTCCAATATGTTACTCATACCTAGCCGAAATCTTCACGCAAGAGAAAACTGGATATGTCAATTAAAGACCGAAAGACGAAGAATCCTTCTTACTCTAGAGTTAGGTCATCATCTTCACTTATTGCTCTAGAAGCATCATCACCTCAGAGAATGGATAATAGTCGACCACTTAATGCTCCTTCCCAATCTAGTTACTCGGTTTTAGATCTCCTTCATCTTTTCGAGGATATGTGTAATTCTCAATTTAAAATGAGATTTAGCTTTGAGAAAATAGATTCTGGCCCTCAATTTTCTTGTCTCGCAAAGCTTTTTCCAGAGACTATGTCTATCAGTGATTGTACAGGAACTTCTCAACCCACCGTAGCGACCAAAACCCTAATGGATCAATTTCGCACATACTTGTACTCTTTTCTTGAAGATAAAGATGAAAATATGATTCAAGAACTCTTTGAGGGAGATGGGTATGAATTAACTGCCTTGGGTCGTATTCGCATTAAGAGTGTTGAAATTCCTTATCCTACCAAATCTTTTGATTGTTCTCTCAATGGAAGTAGCGAGAGTGAAGATGAGTTTTATGACTACACCCCTCTTTTAGATGGCACACCGACTAAGATGAGTAAATTGCCTTCAGCAAATGTAGCTTTTTCTTCTCCTTCGAACGAGCCATCCAAGCTATTAGAGAAAGGTATAATTCTTTTTTTTGTTTTTAATTTCTTTTTTTTTTGAATACCTTTCATTTTCTTAGGCACTGCGCCTCAGACTTCCCTAGCTGCCTCGCATATGCCATTGGCTACCTTTAAGGGTATTCTTATTCATTCCTTGTACCTCATTTTATTTCATCATGTATAGATACTCAAGGAACTCTTTTCTCTTTAGATCATGCCACATTGCAAAATCCATGGTCCACTTGTGGGAATCACAACTTGTCTCCTCCACCTAAGTCTCTTCAAACCGTACACTAAGGTATACTTCATTCATCTATATATATATTGCTTTTACCTTCTACATTTTCATTGAGTATCTCCTTCTATTTTCACAGAAAATACTTCTGACACATTAGAAGAGACAGACGAAATTACTTCTGATACCTCGGAAGAGGCCCAAATTCTTGCAAACTTACTTGAAGCAAATGGGGTTAACAAATTATTTGACAAACTTGAAGCACCCTTTGCTCCATCTAGCCTTCTTTTGGGAAATTCCTCTAATGAAGCAGCCACCCATATTCAGAAAGGTCTTACTATTTCTCTCCAATCAATGACGGATGTTAATGGCACGATTGCTGTAGCAAACAACGTTTTCATGATTTTGAAGAGTTTGGGTGTAGACTTCATCTCCTTTTGCGAGAAGGTGAAGATATTCCTTGGGTGCTTTGCTTTGAAAACCCAACTTGCAGATTCTTCAAACTTGTCTACTGCAGAATTGAGGCCCAATATTATGAGAAGAAGCTTCATTTCGACAAAGTTTCTGGCGAACATAAACAGTTGTCTGCTTCAATTATCAAGTCGGATGAGCACATTGCGGGTCTTAATCAAAGGATTATTCAAACCAAAGAGTTACTCAAACAACTTGAAGAGGAATTGTCATCCACTCAAGCGGAACATGCATCCTTTATGTGTGATTTTGCACAAGCTTCCGAGAGTGTTTCTAAATCAGAAGAAGACGTGCAAACTGCTCTGAATGTTTTGAGCCAACACAAGAAGAAGAATGGACAACACAGTGTTGTGGAACGTGCTTTTGAAAGGGCTAAGGTTTCTCTTAATGAATGAATGCATTTTTATTTTTTATTCATCTGAACATAATGTATTTATGAAATTTCGCTCAATGATAGATTTATTTGTTATATGAAATTTCTCAATACAATACATTGATTTGTCTTATTTTAGCTGTTCACAGTTTATACTCTTGCGGGCTAGGAGTATCCAATGTTTTATCACCTTAGATTTCAGTGAGATATTTTAGCAGTTTGACCACATACAATACCATTGGTGGTATTCAACTTTAGATTTCAGTGGGATATTTTAACAGTTTAACCACATACAATACCGTTGGTGGTTTTATTGACTTTTTTTTTTTTTTTTTTTTTTGCCCTAACTTTTGCCTAGGCTACCCTTTCGGGTTTTCAACCTAGCAGGCTTTCTTAAGGGTAATATCTCTTCAAGAACCTTGCATTAGTTGGGAGAATGATTTTGTCACCATCCATCGTTATCAACAAATAGGCCCCATTAGAATAAACCTTCTCAATCACATAAGGTCCTTCCCATTTGGGCTCAAGCTTTCCTTTGGTTCTTCGTGAGACTACTATGGGTGTCTAACCATTAGTACCAAGTCTCCCTTTTTAAAGGAACGAAGCCTCACTCTTTTATTGAATGCATTTGCCATCATTTGTTGGTAGATCTCCAAGTTCTGTGAGCATACAACCTTCTTTCATCCAGGGTCTCCAGCTCAGCCAACCTCACTCTTGTACTTTCATCTTTTGTTAAGGACTCTTGTATTGCCACTCGCAATGATGGTATTTGAACCTCAAGTGGTAACACTGCTTCTCCAAAAACCAACGAATAAGGGGTTGTTTGAGTAAGAGTTCTGTGCGAAGTCCGATAAGCCCACAAAGCTTCTTGTAACTTTTCGTGCCAAGTTTTTTTGTTCTTATCCACCATCTTCTTAAGAATTTTGCACAATGTCTTGTTGAAAGCTTCTGCCAAACCATTAGCAGGTGCATGATATCTTGATGAATGGTTGTTTTTGATTTTGTATTTGGCAAATAACTTGTTCAAAGCATCACTCCTGAATGGCTGTCCATTATCCATGATGATACTTTTTGGAATCCCGAACCTGTAAATGATATGGGTTCGGATGAACTCAGAGACAACTGTGCTTTTTATATCCTTTAAAGCCACGGCCTCTGCCCATTTTGAGAAATAGTCAGTTACAGCTAGGATGTATCGATATCTTGCTAAAGATGGAGGTACAAAAGGACCAATAATGTCCATACCCCATGCTGCAAATGGCCAAGAACAAGTTGTTAAATGTAAAGACTCTGGGGATTGGTGGAGAAAGTTCCCATGGAATTGGCAGACTTGGCACCTTCGAGCATAATCTATGCAATCTGCAATCATAGTCGGCCAATAGTATCCCAACCGTTTTAGCTGCATATGTAATTTAGGACCACTTTGGTGTGCCCCACATACACCTGCATGTATTTTTGCCATTACCTCTTGAATACGCTCCTTGGCTATACACCGCATGTACATTCCATCCAAAAACCTTTTATATAACGTTCCATCTTTCCACAGGACGAATTTGGTAGCCCTGCATCTCACTTCAATTCTTTTTACTTTATCTTCAGGTAGCCTACCATGTTGGAGGTAAGCTATGAATGGTTCCCGCCAATCCTCCTCGTTTTCTTCCTTCGTGGTGACGACCAAGATTGGAACCAAGTCAGAAACTTCTTTTAAAGGTTGTAACACCCTTCTTTCACCTACTGTGATAGTAATTGTTTTGCTATCTGGTAGGGTGAGTGATGCAGCCAAACTTGCAAGTGAATCAGCTCGAGCATTTGTTCTTCTCTTCACATTGAAAATATGTGTTTTCCTGAATTGCGAAAGCAATCGATCAGCCCTTTCATGATACGGGATGAGACTTATTTTCTTAACAATGTATTCTCCACGGAATTGCTTTACCACCAATTCCGAATCTCCATAAATTGAGAGTTCTTCAATAGGAATTTGTAATGCTAATTCTAATCCAGCAATTACAGCTTCATATTCTGCCTCATTATTGGAGCATCCTTCACTTAAGGCGAAAGAATGGGTGATTATAGCATTGTCTGGAGTCACAAACACAATTCCAATTCCAGCTTTATTGTTTTTAGGATTTTCTTGCTTCTTGCCATCTGGACTCCTTGAAGTTCCATCAAAATACATCTCCCATCCTTTCTGAATTTCTACTTGCATAACCTCTTCGTCTGGTAAATCAGTTACTAGAGGTGAGTCATCAGGTATAGGATGTGCTACCAAAAAATCTGCTAGAGCCTGCCCCTTTACAGCTCTTTGGGGAACATATTCAATTGCGAATTGTTGGAGAATTACAGCCCACTTTGCAATTTTCCCTGAAAGTATGGGCCGTGAAAGTATATATTTCAAGGGGTCTGCTCTTGATATCAACTTGACTTCATGTTCCAGGACATAGTGCTTTAGTTTTTGCAAGGCGAACACCAAAGCAAGACATGTCTTTTCGATAGGAGAATAATTGACTTCTGCTCCAACCAGAGTACGACTCAAGTAATACAAGGCATTTTCTTTCCCATGCTCATTGTGTTGTGCCAACAGTGCCCCTAACGAACCATCCAGGGCTGTTATGTACAACAAGAGTGGTTTCCCTTTTATTGGGCTCATGAGTACTGGAGGCTTCCAAAGATACTCCTTAATACTATTAAAAGCATTTTGGCACTGCTGATCCCATTCAAATGGAACACCCTTTTTCATCAATCTTGAGAATGCCAAGCATCGACCAGCCAAGTTCGAAATAAATCTTCTGATATAAGCCAACCTCCCTTGTAGCCCCTTCAATTCCCTTAAATTTTGTGGAGAAGGCATTTCAACAATGGCTTTAATCTTAGTAGGGTCAATTTCAATCCCTTTGTTTCAAACCACAAACCCTAAAAACTTTCCTGAGGAAACTCCAAATGCACATTTTAGTGGGTTCATCTTGAGTTTGTATCTCCTCAAACGTTCAAAGATTCTTCTCAAATCTTCCACATGGTTTTCCTTCTTCTTCGTCTTGACGACAAGATCATCGACATAGCATTCAATGGTGTCATGGAGCATATCACTGAAAATTACAGTCATCGCCCTTTGATACGTGGCCCCTGCATTTTTTAGGCCAAAAGGCATTACCTTATAGCAAAAGACTCCTCTCGGAGTCTTGAATGTAGTCATTTCTTCATCTTCAGGTGCCATTCGAATTTGATTGTATCCCGAGTATCTGTCCATAAAAGACAAGGTTTCATACCTAGTAGTTGCATCTACAAGAAGCTCAGTGATGGGCAAGGGAAAGTCACCTTTAGGACAAGCCTCATTGAGATCACGGAAATCAATGCAGACCCTTATTTGACCATTCTTTTTCTTAACCGGCACTATGTTTGCTAGCCAGGTTGGATATTGGACTTCCCTGATGAATCCTGCATTGATAAGCTTGTTGACTTTGGCTTCAATTTGGGCTGTAAGCTCTGGTCGAGTTCGCTTTTGAGGTTGTTTAACTGGCCGTTTCTCAGGGTGAATTGCAAGTTTATGGACTGCAATCTCTGGATTAAGACCAGGCATCTCACTGTAGTTCTATGCAAATATGTCACGATACTCTCTTAAGAAGGAAATATATTGCCGAGCTTCTTCTTCCTTAAAATTTGCACTAATGAAGGTTGGTTTGTTTTCTCCTTCATCACCCAGATTTATTTCACGAAGGTCATCCACGGTGACTTGGCCTCCTGCTTCAAATTCTATTGGTGCAGGTTGAGCTTCATCTTGGTCAACATCTTCTAACACATCTTGAGTGATAGTCATGTTTATTGAAAATTTTTCCTTATCCCCCCGATAGTCTAACCCTTCTGTCCTAGCGGTGATAATACCGCCTTGCTGGATAGCCTGCCTCTGCGAAGGTGTTAATGCAAAGTCAAAGGGTGTCATTGTTTCTGGTGTTTTTTCAGGATCTAAACCAATTTTCACCAACATCTGTGTAATTTTTGCACTGAAAGTAGGCTTCTCAAAACCAGAGATGTTTTCTTCTGGCACTTGTTCAACTTTCACTTTCTGTTCAACATCTTTAAGTGAGTGGAATATGATGGGTTTCGACCCTTTTCCTTTAGAAGGGACCACAATCTTATTATATTTCTCCACATACGTGCATTCTGTCCGCCTTAATGGCAACGTGAACTCACCCTTGAGATCCAAAATTGGATTTATTGGGGCTAGAGCCTTTGCCCCCAGTTTCCTTTCGGACTTTGGCACATATCGAAAAGTTCTTTTTGTTAAAACTGGAGTAGACTCTAGAGCGTCTTTGACATTCGGAGTATCTTTAGACTTTTTCACATCTTTTCCCTTTCTTTGTGAAGTCTTTGTATAGAAGCGAGCATCAGCATAATAGGCCTCTACTTCTCCAAATGGATCATTGTCAACCACAATTGTCCTCTCTTTTTTGGGTGAAGGCAACGGGTACTTGATACATTGGTGATAAGTTGATGGCACTGCATGATGATTATGCATCCATGGTCTCCCAAGCAAAGCATTGTAGGAGGTGTCTACATCAATGACCAAGAACTCAGTGCTTTCTTCAATATCCCCAAACTTGGTTCGCAATTCAATCTTCCCCATTAGGCGTTGTTCATTTTGATTAAATCCTTGAATGACCAAACGACTTGGGCAAGTTGTGAAATTCAAACCCCTAATAAGTTTAAGGCCCTCCGAGGCAGGAGGTTTACCGCAGATCCTCCATCAACCAGAATTCGAGAAATTTTCACATCATGGATAAGCCCAGTGATAAACAAAGGCCGATTATGGTCTGTCATTTCAGCACACGTCTTTGTCACCAAAGGTTACCATAGCCATGTATGTAGTTGCCTTCTTTTGATTTCTACCCTCGATTTCTTTGTGGAAATCCTCTGGCTTGGACAGGGCATATATTAAAAACTTTCGAAGCTCTGGAGACATTTTCAGTGCATCATATACGCTCAACAATGCTGGAATTTTCTTTAGATGAGCTAGTACATCATATTTCACTTGCTCTTCCTCCAAAGAAAAACTCGTGAAACTCGGCGTTTGAGGGTCCTGAGGATTTCGTAATTTCCTCCGGTAGGTCAAATAAGTCTGGCATACTTGAACAACCGCCTTTTCGTTGACCTCAACTTCTTTTATTCCCTCATTTATTTGGACCATGTTAACTGGTCTAGCTGCAGGGTGTTCATCATCATCAGTCACTTCTCCATCTTCCTGGAGCTGCATTCTTCTCCTATTTCTTAGGTACCGGGAGTCACGCCTATAAAAGCATTGAGATTCTTCAAAACCATTCTTCATGGCCTCCCAACTAGTCACCACAACTCCATCGAGGGAGCAATACCAGTCAAAGGCGATCCCTTCCCAAGAAAGGGGGAATTGTTTTAGGCAAAGTGCTTGATTTTGGACTGTTTCCCCACACTGTTTCAAAAAACGCCTAATATGTTTTTGAGGATCTCCATACCCTTCATATAGGACAAAATTTGGACGTTCGTATCCTTCAGGAAATGGTGTTTGCTCTACCCATAAAGGGAACAAATCCCTTGGGCGATAAGTGCCCATCTCTCAAAGATCAAGGGCAGTTTCAATCTTCTCCTCAATTGTGCCTTCTATGAAATCATATGTTTGAGAAGATGTACCTTCGTCATCCAAATGTTCTGACATCTCAATTTCTATTGGCCATGGTTTATAAAATGTCCTATAGAATCGATCAGCCATGGTGTCCCAATCTGGGATTGAATTAGGTGGCGGTCAAGTACCAATCACGCCCATCCTTCCAAAGAAATAACGAACTGCCGTAGAAGTAATGCCTGACTTTTTACTGTGTTTCCACATTGTACAAGGAAACGAACCAAATGGTGCCTTGGACAACCTGTCCCATTATATAAAGGAAAACGAGGTACTACATATCCTCGTGGGAACTGAACCCATTCGACCCAATTAGGGAAAGGGTGTCCAGAAATTTGATTTCTTTCAATAATCAAATTTTGATGGGCTTCAAAACCCTCATCTTTCAAAGAGACTGTTACTTTTGCCTGATGTTCCGCTTCCCTTCTAGCTTCAATTTTCACTTTCTCATCATCACCTGGATTGCGAATGATATGTATTTCTCGCTCTTCAAAATTTACATCCACAGTGATGACATTACAAGGAAAGTCAAAGTGGTCACTTGATACACTTTCTCCATCGTATGTCCTAGCTGGGGATGTGTATGGTGAACCATTAGGAGAAAAGTCAAGTTCCCAATTAGGATCCTCAACTTGAGATGACTTTGCTTGTTTACTTGAATGCTTCCATACTTTATCATCCAACTTACACCTGCCATTCACCTCATCATCCTTGAAGTGTAGTCGTTTTTTTGCCTTTTTCACAAGCTTGGAGTCGGACCTACACCCAGTGTCTCCTTGTTCTGTTCCCTTACATATTCTGGAGTGCTTTGATAGTACATTAGTGGTACTGGCGAATATTCTGGAGAAAAGGCTTCTGGTGTGTACTCTGGAGAAGCTGGTGTGTATTCTGGAGAAGCTGGTGTATACTTTGGTGAGTCAAGTATGCAGATAGGAGATGTAATGCAATCTCCTTCCCTAACTTTTGAACCAACTTCACCCTCATCTTCCTCGTCATCATTCAAAACAATGATGGTTAGGCAAGGGGCCAAAGTAAGCTTTTCCTCAATCCTTTTATCAAAGTATGTCTGCAACTCCATAGATTGAAATTTTGAAGGTAGAAATTCCTCCAATGTGACCGGGACAAGGGGACATTGCTCTAATTGTTCATCAGGGACCAATTTTTTCCATTTTTCCTTCTTTGGGTTCTTTTTTCCTTTTCTCTTACTTACTTTGGCTTTTTTCTGTTTCCTGGAAACTTTTGGTTTTTGCTTTTTGGAAACTTTTGGCCCTTGTGTTGTCGAATCAACCACACTTCTAGCTTTCACTGTGGCATTTTGTTTTTTCTTCATGCTTTTTGACTGATAAACAACTCATTCACCTTCATTATCATTGTCACTAGTGATTGGGTTAGCAGATGCTTTCTCTTGAGGAGGGAGCTCGATAATCTTAGAGTCCAAAAGTTCCTGAATTTTATCTTTCAGAACAAAGCACTCTTTTATCGAATGGCTAATCAAATGATGGTAGGGACAATACTTTGGATCATTGGTCTTTCCTACCTCATGTGGTCTTTTTACCTCAGGGAGAGCAATCAACTTTTGCTCCAACAGATCTTCAAATAGGTCTTCGACCAGATCATCCATGAAAGAATATTTCTTCTCCAACCTTTCTTTCATAGTCACCTTTTTAAATTCCTTGGGCTTTTTAGCCCCTACTACAACGGAACCCTTCTTTCTGGTTTCGATTGTAGCTGCAGTCGAGGACTCAACCCTTTCAACGGCCCTAGGCCTCCTTCGTTTAGCTAGATGCAGCTCCATATCATGAGCTTTAGTGCATAGATCATTGAATCCTTCAAAAGTTTGAACCATAAGAGCTGTAGAGAGCTCATGTCGGAAGTTGTTAAGGCACATCCGAATTAACTCTAATTGCGTAAACTTTTGAGGACAAGCAAATGTCAAGCTCGCCATCTTATAATGAAATTTGTAACAGACTCATTGTCACGTTGCTTGGTCTCAATCAGTTCTGGTACTCCAACTCGCCTTTGTGTGTTGCAGAACTGTTTAAGGAACTCCTTCACCATGGAATCCCAATTTAGGATTGATCCCTCAGGAAGGTTAACATACCAAGTAAATGCAGAACTTTCAAGTGATTGAAAAATAGTTGCAGGCACAGGGCCTCATTCTGAGCTATTGGCCCACACCTTGAAAGAAAATGAGCCACATGTTGTCTTGGATCTCCTGTTTCATCAAACATTTTGAAATCTGGTTGGGAAAAACTAGAAGGGAATGGAACAGTATCTACCCATGCTGGGTAAGGTTTTGTAATTATTCGAAAGTTCTCATCATCTTTTTCTTTGACTTTCTTTACTTGTCTCATCACCATATTATCAATCATGGCCATGAGCATTGGATTCATACCACCACTCGTTAGATCAAAGTAACAAGGACCATTGCCCCCTAGGGCTAGTGTGCTTTGTATGCCTACGGATATCCCCACAACGGGTTGTGTCATTTGTTTAGGTGCACTTCCTGGTCCTGTCATTTGGGCCTGCAACTGTTGCATTTGCTCCAACATAGCAGCCATTTCCCGTTCTCTTCTCTCGAGTTGTTCTTGTAGGGCCACCACTTTTTCCTTGAGACCTTGGTCTTGTTGGACCTGCGAATTTTCACCTTCTTTCTCAACCTTAGTCATCATAACTGCGACTTTGTTGATATCTTTCAGTTCATTGTTTCCAATATTCGTTGAAACAAACGAGATAAAATCATCTTGTTCGTATAAAGGATTATCAACCCCCACAACATTACTCATATTTGAAGCATCTGACTACGATGCTTTGTTTTGAGCCTGACGAGTTATGGACCTTGTTACAGGCCCTTTTCTTATTCCCTCCATAGATAGTTCAACCAAAGTAGAAATATTTCCCAAGGGTTGCTTACCCTCCTCCACCTTGGATTTTCCAACAAAGACAGGACTTTCAATTTGTTTTTGGGGTTCATCTTTCGAGAGAGCCCTTTCAATAGCTCCTATAACATTTGTTGCCACTGTTCTTAGTTCCAGTTTCTTTAAGGCCTTATTTCTTCTTCGCCTTTGTTTTTTCGAAACTGGACCGGATGACATATCAAGTTGTGCCCCTAGGGGCATAGAAGGAACCGTTTGCGTTTTTGCAAACTCCTTATGAATTTTCAAAACAGTCCCTACATTTTTAGAGCGGACCAATTGATGTTGATTCAAATCCCGTTGGGCTAACAGGTGTTCCTTATTCGAACCTTGTCGAGCCAATGGGTGTTCCTTATTCTGTTGGGCCAACGAGTGTTCCTTATTCGAACCCTGTCGAGCCAACGAGTGTTCCTTTGGCTCTTGAGAGTTGACTGAGATTTGGTTTGACCGATTTTGTGCTCTGAACAGAACTATCTGTTTGTAGGCCGCAACTATTTTTTCAACAACAGGGGCCTTTTTTCCATCAACAGGAGTTTGGGTCATTACCCTCCTCCCAATGGCCCTAATGATGGCCATGTTTTTAGCAGAGGCTTTCTTCTGGGCAAACTCCACCATTTTAATGGAGTCTTCTACTCTTTTGAGTAGTTGGGCCACAACATTTTTTGTTGCCCTCGTTGAAGCTGCAACAAAAGTCGTAGTTACAAACTGATTAGCCTCCTTTGCCTGAATTAGAAAACTCTTCGTTCGGGTTATGGCCCTCACAGTTGCGTACTGCTTTGACGCTTTCACATAATCTTCAGTAATCTTCCTCAAACTTTCAGCTTTATGGAGAAGTGTGACTTTCTTTGTCACACCAGTTACCTTCGGGACAGCCAAGAGCTTTCGCTCCGGAGCCCCTTGGGTGATAGGGGAAAGAAGTGCATCTTTTCATGATTTCGTTGGTTCTACCTTTGGGACAGCCAAGAGCATTCGCTCCGGAGCCCCTTGGGTGATGGGTGCTATCTCCACCCTTGGTGATTTCAGAACCATTGGATTGTAGGTTTTGTCTCCTGACAGTTGCTTCAGCATTCCTATAACAAAAGAATACATCAGTAAGTTTCAACTATATATATATATATATATTTTGTTCTTCAAAAGATGGGAGGAAAAATAGGTCCCACTGGGCGTGCCAGAATTTGTAGACATAAATTTTAAAACATGAAATGTTTCAACACATTTCAAAATTTATGTTACAAATGTCCATTATTTAGTTTTTTGGACTAAACAGTGTTGATTATTTGAATAGCAGGTTCTTATTTCCGATTTGTATTTCAGATCGTTAATTACACATTTTATACAAATGAAACCTCCGATTAATAAAGAACAAAATAAACAACAAAAGACAATTTAAGAAAAATAAATATTTTATTGAAATTGTTATGGGTTTTGAACCCTCGAATACAAAATACAATTCTTGGGTTTGGAACCCTTTACCTACTCATTACCATTAGTGTAGGCTCTCGAGTTCTCTAGGCTTCTCTTCTTCTTTCTTGTAACGATTTCTTTAGCTCTTAATTTCTTTCTCTTTCTCTCTCTGATCTTTTCACTTCTAATTTTCTTTTTGATCCCCCGTCTTGTGTGATGGTCCTCATATTTATGGAGGGCCATCAGGTGATAGGAATGCCTCATCTTCAATTTGAATTTCAAATTGAATGATAGCGCCATTTGAATTTTGAATAATAGTACTATCTGATTAATCGTATATCTGATTAACCGGATTGATATTTGGGGTTTCATCCTATGTATTGTCCTTGCTGTAGGCTCTACAGGTGTCATCTTTCGTAGGCTCCACGTGTCACTTGAGCATCTTGAATAACGTCGTTGAGATACAACGTCGTTTTATTTATGCACTTGAACGGATCATATTGATCTTTTTAGGAAGTGATTACCTACAACTTTTCTATCATAGGCTCTATACGTGTCATAAATTTAGTTGAAATTTATGTGCCAACAGTAACAGTAGATGAGAGTGTTAGGGGACGGGGTAGGCCTAGATTAACATTGGCTAGCGTTGTAAATAGAGATATGGATCTACTTAATTTGACTAACAAAATAGCCTTGGACAAGGCCGTGTGGAAAAGAAGGATTCATGTAGTCAACCCCATTTGATGGAACTTAAGACTTGATTTGGTTTGGTTTGGTTTGGTTACATGAAATAATTTAACAAACATAAATGGAATGCTATCACTGTCTTTGATTATGAAGTCAAGTTCAAATATGAATATGATTTCAACATATTCAATAAAAGGATCAACAAGGGAAAAGCATCAACTAACTGCGTTAGGTTAGAAGAAATCAATTCAAAAAATTCTTAAATAGTGGTTCTTATAGAAAAACCTTGTTACTATATGTAATTATCATCACATGGTAAGACAAAAAAATGTACCTGTCCTCTTGCTATCTGATATTCATTGTTCTTCAGACCTGTAACGGATGTCATGCTGCCAGACATCAGCAAACAAACAGATTCTCAGAGCCAGCTCTTGAAAACAGCAAAATAAATGAACTAATACAACTATTCAGTACCATTCTGAAAAAGGACTAAAATCAGCATAAGACATAAATACTAATATCGGCATTGCCACCTAGGGATGTTGTTATTATAGTCATGAAACAATTTATGACTACATTAATATCCATATTTGTCATAATTGTTTAGCATCCTTGCATGCACTGGTTATTTGTATAAAATTCAGACACAGATTCAAGAAAATAGATCCTAAAAAACATTAAACTGAGGAACAAAAAATCACAATTTACCAGCCTACCAGAAATAACGATTTCAACATCAGAGTCAGCATTTAACTCAACAACAGGAAAAGTGGTACTGTAATCAGCATAATCATTACCCACAGATCAACGAAGTTGTACATCTCGGCATTCCTTTATAATGATCGTTACCTACGATATTAACTTATTAGTAAGAGAAGTGTAGACAGGCATTAATATGAAAAAATAATGAGTTACAATCCGATGTGGTTCAAAACTAAATAGGTTTGTGATGCTCTCCCCATTACCTGTTTCTGGAGATCAACAATCTCCTTCTGTGTTATAGAGTAGTCTCGTTCACACCTTCTCGAATCAGCCTACAAAGCAAATATATAAGCATCAATGCAAAAATGAAAGAACAAAACCCTTGACCATGATAACATCACAAACCGTCAATTTCTGGATGGTCCTCTCCAAATTAGTCTGTTCAGAAAGAGAATGCTTCAGTTTTTGGTTTACAACAGAGTATGCTTCAACCAA
This sequence comes from Camellia lanceoleosa, assembly GCA_025200525.1. NCBI lineage: Eukaryota > Viridiplantae > Streptophyta > Magnoliopsida > Ericales > Theaceae > Camellia > Camellia lanceoleosa. Next base: position 55,824,259 of record CM045766.1, read on the forward strand.
TCTCTCATGTTCCACTGTGTAAGTGACAGCAATGCAAAGGAAACATCAATATGACACTAAGAAACAAATCAAAAGAACAAAGTTTACTTCACATAACAATTTTTTAAATCATATTGATTTTAGCTAAATAAGAACAACATTTCCTCTACTTCACCCACTTCTTTCTTATAAGCAACAAAAATATTATTAAAAAAGAAAAAAAAGAACAATAAAAGGTACAATTTCAACGGTGGACAAGAAGGCCATCAAACATGAAAAGAAAATTACATGTCACACACCGCACTCCAAGCTCTACTACTCAAAACAACAGAATCACCATAGAGGAGACACCAAAACCAACACAAATGTCAAATAATTTTTTTTTATCCCACTAACTCTCCATATCTTCTAATTTATCCTCAATTCTTCCGTTTTCTTTCTAACCATAGAACACAACACCACAAAAACTACACATCTTTAAAAAGCAAGAGGCCTTCCTATTACAACCAAATCCCCAAAAGTCAATGACAAGCATGTACGTAGAAGGGGGGATGACCCAATCAACCTCCACCAAATGAAATAATCTCCACCATAAGACCAAAGTCACATGACAATGCAAAAATAGGTCATCAATACTCTCTTCATCCCTTATATGTGAAGATCAACCTGAGACTTTAGTTTTAAAAACCTTCTAATTTCAAAGGTACAAACTGATGATTGTTGGATATAGCGATAAAAAATTTCTAGGAGGCCAATTTTGGCAAAGTAACTATAAGTGGAACTGCTGGTAAACATTTGAGTTCCTTTTATTCAGGATAAGTCAGCTGGGATTCAGAACTTGGATCTTCACAGTTTGATTATCTTATTTTTGTCCTGGTCACAATTTGATTATCTTATTGTTGGATGAAACATTGGTTATTGTTGTGAACTTCACTATGCAATCAGTTTCAAAGAATGAAAATTTGATTGGTGTCTGGATATGTTGTAGGGGTGTGCCTTTAAAATCTTGGATAATCTTCTTATAGAAGCAGAGGAGTTTCCAGGGGTTTTGCTCCTGTTGCCCATCCAGCTGGATAGTCTATTTCCTCTAGCGCTTCCATTTCTACCTGAAGTCTTCAGGAATTTGAACCATCCTTCCAACTAAGTAAAAAAGTGTCAGGTCAAAGTGTTAGTTGGTCTTAAGATAGGATCATTCAGTCCCATGAACAAAGTTGAAACATCAAACCAAGCTCTGCCCACTACTTGCCGAATGATCAAAGCACAAGTGCAAGATGATTTATAAGATCAGTGGCTTATACAGAAGTATTTTAGTAGATTCACTGAATCGCTGTCAACTTCTGCTCTTTGGTCAGTGACATGTCCCAGTCGAATTCGTGATGCAGAGGCAACAAGTCTAGGTCCTTAGGTAGGCCTTCGCCCATGTTCATGATTGCCAAAAAGACAGTTGTATCTGGAACTATTGATTGTTACCCACTATCTCTGTAACTGGTTAAAAAAAAAAAAAAGGCAAATTAACTCAACCTAGAGGTCCTCTATTTGATTCAAGAAAATCAGACACAAGAATATAAAATTTCTAAATCTTTTGTTTGCTATTTCTTTGATTTTCCCCCAAAATCAAACTAAACTTACCCAAAAAACCAAAGGCATGCTCATTTTAACTGAACCCATATAATGAAACACCAATACTCAAAATTTCTATAGTTTGATTGATTTTTCCTGCATTTTCTTGGCACCCAAACAGAAATAACTATCAATACAAAATGAGTAAATCTTCTTACCTTCGTTTTGTGGCAACTTTGACTCGGAAAATCTCAATGACCATAAGCAACTCAGTCCAATAATCAAAAGCACGGCAGTGTTTCTATGAAGAATAAGAAGAGAAGAAGAGAAGATAAGAAGAAAAGAGAAGAGAAAAATAGTTGTCGCCACCACTCGCCGATCGCTGCCACTGCCGCCGCTAGCCGATCGCCTCCATTGTCGCCGCTCGTCACTCTCCGCCGGTCGAAGAATGGAGACAGTGACATAAAAAATAATCACATTTAATCGGGGAGTGACATAAAAAAAATTTGGTGCGATTAAAATATTGATTTGATTTTTGTAATTATCCTTTCATTGATTTTTAAAAAATTTGGTGCGCTTAAAATATTGATTTGATTTTTGTAATTATCTTTTCATTGATTTTTGTAATTATCCTTTCATTAAAATTGTCATGTTTGATTTTGGGAATGGCTTCTGTCCAGTTCTTAATTGGATTAGATCGTACTATTAAATTCGCAAGGATCTATCACGGGTCTCGTTTTGATAATCTGAACCGTCTAATGTGTAGAACTCGTCAAGTACTAAATGCCTGTAAAAAATCACGTTGATCGGATATCGATAGCTATGTGATCAAAATAGATTTTTGTCAACCGTTATTTATTCACCTAGCTATCGATATCCAATTAATGTAATTTTTAGCAGGCATATATAGTACTCGACGAGTTCTACACATTGAACGGTTCAGATTATCAAAACGGGGACCCATGATGGGCCCCTATTGACCCAACAGCACGGTCCAGTCCGATTAAGGACTGGACAGAAGCCATGCCCTTTAATTTTCTTCAGGGTGGTGATCTTTAAGCATTTTTGTGGTAGTGTTGAATAATATAAAAATAACAGTGAATTACAAATACATCATTGAGATTTAATTAAAATACGAATCGTTCCTGTAATTTTCAAAATTACATTCCACTTCCTGAGATTTCTAATTTCATAATAAATTGCCCATTTTATTAATAAATCATAAAGTCAATCAACAATTTTTAAAGATTTTAAAAATTTGTTTCAATTAGTAATTTAGATAATTTTATTATTGTATAGAATAACAATTATGAACTTATTTTTTTTAGTTAATTCTGTTAAATAATTTTTTTTAATAATAGGGTATTTATAATTTTTCAAACCACGAGGGCAATCTATATTTTAAGTAAATTTCAGGAGGTGTATTTGTAATTTACTCTAAAAACAAATAGAACACAAACTTCAATACTGCAAAGCTTTAGTAAAAGGGTAAATTACAAACACACCTCCTGAGGTTTAATTAAATTACAAATTATCACATGTAGTTCTAGAAATTACATTATGCCCTCTAAGGTTTATAATTTTATAATAAATAGGTCATTTTATTAATAAATCATCAAGTTAATTAACAGTTTTTAATAATATTAAAATTTTATTTCAATTAATAATTCAAATAATTATATTATTGTATAGGTGACAGTTAAAAATTTCACTTTTTCAGTTTATTTTGTTAAATAAAAAATTATGATATGAAGGTATTGGTAATTTTTCAGACCACATGAGACAATTCTTATTTTAAGCAAATCTCAGAGAGTGTATTTATAATTTACCCTTAGTAAAACTACCAATGATGTCTTAATTAGGCCTTGGACTCAATGTCTATAGCCAACTCTTGAGTCAGAAGGGGTGGAGTCATTACGAGATGAAGAGAGGAAAGCAGAGGGATTTGCTTGCCCCATTTTCGCACACCACTCATCAATACTTGCAAATTGATCAGCATTATGCAGACAAAGTGTCACGACCGAAACATGGTATCTGGAGGTTCGACGTCGCGACAAGATAATAACTAAAGTCCTAACAAATTAATACAGTAACAGAGTAAAATAAAAAGGGTAGCCAAAACTTTATTTAATAATAACAAAACATATACATTAGAGCTTCTATTTAATTACATTGCCCAAGCTTAGACTATGACTATAAAGTGTCTTGTGCCTACCCCACGCGATGATCCTAACACGTCACCTGAAAGTGGTTAACAACTATAAACGCATGGCAGAGTGAGAAATATTATACTAAGAGTATGAGGGCATAAAAGTCACCGTGGATAATTATTGAGCTAAACAGAGCTTGATATTAAAATACAAAAATCATTTTCAATAACAGACATATAATACAGAAATCATATAACCAAAATAATCATAACCACAGTACAAAACAGAACATAATAGATGTATGGACTCAAGAGGTGGTTTGTACAAACACTTTGCTTCACACTAGAATCAAAGTGTCAGTGGATCCATGACAAACAGAGGATCATAGAGTGACTAATCAGAGGGCCACTGATTATTTAAGTCCCTCAAGGCATGGGACCTCTATTTATAACATAATTACTTAAAACACATTTTAATAAACAGGTATATTCATGAGTTTCATTTTTAAGCAAATATGGTTCATTCAACCAATAATATACTTTAAAAACTAATATAATTTACAAAACATAATTTATATAAAACAAGTTAGGGTAACTCAAAAATATTATAAAACTCACCTTAAATTTGATCTCTAATTTTATTCCCAACTCACCCTCTTCCATGGGCCTCGCTCGTTATATTTTCTCTGCCTTTCCTTGTTCTCCTTTCCTTCCTTTAACCGCCCCACCTATTTATAGGTGATTTGGGTGCCCAAGCTCAAACATGTGGCCTACCATGCTTACACGTGGCATACCATGCTTACACGTGGCAGACCACGTGTTTCCTTTTCATGAATTGCAACTCATTTCTTTTTTCTCTCTTTATTTTCTCTTTCTTTTTCTTCTTCTTCTTATTATTATAATAGAATAAAATATAATATAAATATAGATATAGATATATATTGTTTGCTTGATTCAAAGTGATCAAATAACATTATATTATTATTTTGTAAAATACAATAATTCTTAATTTAAATTACATTTTATTTCCCACAATTATAAAATTAAATATTTTTTGGAGGTGTTACATAGAGTAGTTCATGTTGTTCAAAAATTTTCAGAATCTCGTCAGTTTCACCAAGAAGTTGAGCTGCGAGCCAGACACTGTTCTCCCACTGTTCAATGGCACTAGAAAAGCACTTCATGGTTATAACACCAGGTAAGTTGGTAAGGCAAGTGTCACGACCTAACTCCAGGGGCTTAGGGCTGGAATCGCAACTTACTAAATAATTTCTAATCATAACAAATTAAATGGCGCAGGTAGAGGCAAAATGGAAGTAAGAAAATAATTAAATAGAAAATTAACTTCATTCGACTATTTTGATAAAAGAAAGTACATCTATAGGGTTTTTATTTTTTTTTCTATTCAGTAACCAGCCCTCAGTAAAAAAAAAAACAAAACAAAAGGAAGAAAAGGAAAGAAAAAAAAAAACGGATCAACATCAAATTCTTATACGGGTTCCACTACATGAGGTTACGGGTCTTCCTTACATCTCATCACCTGAAAGGATAATAGCTATAAGTACATAGCAGAGTGAGGAATATTATGCCAAGAGTATAAAGAATACAAAACAACCATGGATAGTTAGTTGGAATAACTTAATTTGAATAAGCAAATTATTTAAAGTGGCAGAAACTGAAATACAGAAATTATGTAAATAAATAACCATAACTACGGTATAGAACGGAACAGAATAGAGGTCACTGGAGTGATAGTCAGAACAGAGGTCAACGGATCCATGACAAACAGAGGGTCACAAAGTGACCAAATAGAGGCCAATGGTTATTTAAGTCCCCAAGACATGGGACTCCTGTGGTGGTACTTACAAAACATAATTGTTTATAAAATTATTATCAAATAATTTCTAAAATTTAAATAAACATATTCATGGGTTTCAATTTAAGCAAATAGAGTTCAAAAAATAATTAACGTAATCGAAATATTAATATAATTTATAAAACACAAATTACGTAAAATAAATTATGCTAACTCAAAACATACGTAAAATATTTTATGATGACTCAAGGTATAGTATAACTCATCTCAAGATTATTTCCCCCTGTTTTCTTCCTATTTTTCCTATCTTTTCGAGACTCCTCTCTTTGCAATACCTCCCCTAATTTTCCTTCTTTTTGTACCATCAATTTTCCTACCTCGGCTTGCCTTATATACACAGGGCCCTGTGATGACTCACCATCTGGTGAGTATCTTCATAATGATGAATAGATCCAATAGATCCAAATTTATATATTTTGTACAGGTGGCTTAACCCATAAATGCCACCTTCCATCATAATTAACTCACAGATTTGCTATCTTGATTGGATAACTATCTTATTATTATTATTATTATTATTATTATTATTATTATTATTTACTTAACTTTTGTGTCATTTTATTTGGTCCAATTCTTCAAATAATTATAAACTTATTTAATTTTTTTAATAATATATTATCACATACAACCATAATTATATATAGCTATAAATATTATGTGGTATTTTAATTAAACATTTAGGATGTCACAGCAAGCGCCCAGTATACCTGCAATTACATAACACCAGGTAGGTAAGTTGATAACACAAGTACCAAGTTAAGTGATGATAAGCGTTTGATGAAGCGTAGGTCACGAGTTGAAATCCCATATAAACTGCTTGATTCTATTGAGGCCACCCTCAGAGTTTGTGCCCCGGTAATTGCCAAGTATGCACGGGTCGGGTAGCTATAAAAGTACAAGGAAAAACCTCAGACATCCTTGTTAAAAAAAAGAAAAGAAAAAGAATAAACATGCCTGTGATCACATCAAATAGTTTCACGAACAGTTTGTCATGATTTATCCGGTGATTGTTACCTTCATCATCCAGCAATAGAGATTTGCAAATTCTGTACATGGAATTAGCTGCTATAACATTAATGGGCCAATTGGTAGGGTTCCTATCTTCCATTGATATCTGCATTTCATTTCATAACAATTTTTTGAGCACAATCAGCGAGTTTTTGAAAAGTCTCTCTGCAAGATGTTTCTTTGGAAGCTATTTTGGTGAGTTCCTCACCAAGCCACTTGCCATCAAATTCGACTTCTAACCGCACTTCATCAGCAGCATCTCTACTGTTTGTGAGATTCCTTTTGGTATCCATGGTTTCGTCTACATGTCTAACGTACGAGAGGCCTTCGTTTACGTGCGCACAAGCTTGTCAGCCATGTTCTTATTGATTTTGGAAATTGCAATGGCGATGCAAGTTAGAATCACCAATGGCAGAGCCTAGCAATTAGGAGGTTCTTGAGAATCTAATGATGGAACAATGTCACTGTGAAAGTCTAATATGCATTTGAAGCCGCTTGTATATTTTTGTTGAAGAAGCTCGATTAAATTTATGGGCTGCTATTTGTTGGCCTTGACGATGAAATGATCCGCTGCATTACTAATGTTCTTCAAGGTACTTTGAGTAAGTTCCTCTTAACCTTCAAGAATCAAAACATTATAATTGCCAATATTCGACTTTATAGGGGATGCTGAGTTATGTACATGCTCCTTAAACAACTTATAGCAACATCGGTAACATGACATGGGCAGGCAAACGAAAAAAAAGGAAATGAGAAGAGTTAATTTGCTTGTTACCACAATCATAATTTGAACCATTATACAGAAGTTCAAAACTAGATTTTTGGTGCGTTGGACAAGTTTTCTAAATTTCAGACCACGGATTTGAAGAACTATGGAGCTCTTCTTCCATTCTTCCAACCTCTGAATCCAAGAACTCTCTGGTTTGAGCTCAGTTTTGAAGCCTTTGGTACTTTCCTCGGAGCATTTGAATTTTATAGCAGTGAACCATCTACATACTGGACCAATAATCCCCACGCCCACTGTAGCAGTCTGAATTAAAAAAATTAAAATTGTTGACCCCCATAATCTGATTCCCATATTGTAACAATATCCCGCACTCGGAACTCCACTTTTGATAAAATTAGAGTAGTCATAAGACAGATCACCCCCAAAGCAGAGCAAGTCACAGAATGTGCCATCACAAACTTAGGGCTCACAGTTTCTGTCATCATCCAATACTTGTTGACATTTTCTTTTAGTTTTTCAACTGCAATTTTCTCTCAAATGCGTTCTCTTAATGCTTTTTTTGTGTATTTCACTATATTCCAATTCTAGATATTTTTTGGTGGTAGTAACAGTAACCGCCGAGAAAGTTGATATTACAAACAACATAAGCATGAAAAAATTAACAAGAACATGTTGTACTAGTATTTCTTTGGAAATTATAAAAGTGCCTAATTGGACGTAGACATACACAATCACAGTGATTATAAGAATATCCAAAGCTGTGATGTTGGTCAACATAACATTGTCATTCATAGGGCGTAAAGAAGAAATAAAATTACCTATTACAATACACATCATGTCCGTGCTACTAAGTTTTGCAAGTTGATCAATTATTCTGTATATTTTGCTACTAAAATCTAGTGGCACCTTTATTGCTACACTTAACAATTTTTATTTTATTTTATTTTATTTTATTTTTTATAACATGAATTTTTTTATAATGTTTCCTAATAACAAAAAAGTCAAATAAACTAAACAAAATATTTTTAAATAAGAACAGATAAGTAAATTAAACTAATAATAGTAACTTACAATTGGTTACTGGAAGTAATTGGAAAATACATAATTGTTTACTGGAAGTAACTGGAGAATACAACTTCTACTTGCATCCTTAGAAACTGAATTTTAAAACAAACTTAAAATTTTACAGAGATTGAGAGAAATTGCGAAAGAAAATTGTGAACTCTCTTTCTGCCTTCTGCCTTGGTCTTGGTTGAGAAGCCTCTTTTATAGGCAAAGTGGATAACTGTTGAGCTTGTGAAACTTGGAACTGTGAGACCCGTGATTGGAGCTGTGAGGCTTGTGACTTCAAAAGTTGGAAAATACTGTGAAACTTATAACTTCTGAAAAGCTTAAAAATAAGAGATACATGGGTACAGAGAGCATCTTTCTGTGATCGAGAACTTTGTTACTTTTTTTTTTTTTGAACTTGTAGTGAGGGAACATGACTGCACAGTTGACTGATGGGGAATCAATATATATATCAGCAGCTTTTCTCGAAGTAAGAGTAGTGACTGAAGCTGATATATACATATATAGAATCCAATGGCTGACTGTTTAAGCATATGGGTTCTGAGCATCTTGAAACTGGAGTCCATAAGGATCATTGTTGGTTGAAGCTTCAGAGGAACTAGATTCTTCTGAGGTTTCATCTCCAATTTGTGACTTGGCTTGGGCCATCAATAGCTTGGCCATCCGAATCAATTCATCACTAGATGACTTGGTCTTAGCTTTGGGCTTTGACTGAGCTGACTTGGATTTGGATGGTTTGGGCTTAGAAGAGCTGGTTGTTGGGCTTCCAAGTCTGACTGGTGGAATTGGGCTTCCTTGAGTTCCTTGGGTGACTGAAGTAGTTGGGTTCTGTTGAGCTTTGACCATTGCAGGTATTGGTGCATGGAGATTGACTAGGAATTCTTCTTGAACTTGATCAATTATGCGTTGGGGTTTAAAATTATCCCACCATTTAACAAAGTGTTGGCGAATAACCAGGTTATCAGAAATAGCATATTGCCATTTAAATATCCAAGGAACTTTGTATTTGGATATAAAAATGAGTAACCAAGGAAATTGTTTTTGTTGTTGACTGAGTTTAAAAAAAGAAGAGAAATAATTTACTTGTTCAATTAAAACAGAGAGGCAGATCTCAGGAATAGCACCATGCTGAGTCCACCATCGAAGAAACCAAGTGGGAAATTCTGACTTGAATTTATGGTCAAATTGGAGGAACCAGGAGTGACTGTATGACTCATTTTAGTATAGGAGAACTTTAAACCAGGCATCCATATAGTCATAATAACTATATTGGATTGTATGACCAAGTAAATCTCTGAGTTGAAAAGAAGAACCACATTCATCAAGAGAAACTATATTGTGGATGTAAAGAGAATGGTAAACAATTTTACTAGTATATGTATGATCATAGATGGGTTTAATGACTATTAACTGATGATGAAAAAGAATATCATTGTAGTAACAAAAAAGTCAAATAAACTAAACAAAATATTTTAAAATAAGAATAGATAAGTAAATTAAACTAATAATATTAACTTACAATTGGTTACTGGAAGTAATCGGAAAATATAGAATTTTTACTGGAAGTAACTGGAGAATACAACTTCTACTTGCATCCTTAGAAACTGAATTTTAAAACAAACTTAAAATTTTATAGAGATTGAGAGAAATTGCGAAAGAAAATTGTGAACTCTCTTTTTGCCTTCTGCCTTGGTCTTGGCTAAGAAGCCTCTTTTATAGGCAAAGTGGATAACTGTGGAGCTTGTGAAACTTGGAACTGTGAGACCCGTGATTGGAGCTGTGAGGCTTGTGACTTCAAAAGTTGAAAAATACTGTGAAACTTGTGACTTCTGAAAAGCTTGAAAATAAGAGGTACATGGATGCAAAGAGCATCTTTTTGTCATCGAGAACTTTGTTACTTTTTTTTTTTTTTTACTTGCAGTGAGGGAACGTAACTGCACAGTTGACTGATAGGGAATCAATATATATATCAGCAGCTTTTCTCAAAGTAAGAGTAGTGATTGAAACTGATATATACATATATAGAATCCAATGGCTGACTATTTAAGCATATGGGTCCTGAGCATCTTGAAATTGGGGCTCATGAGGATTATTGTTGGTTGAAGCTTCAGAGGAACTAGATTCTTCAGAGGTTTCATCTCCATTTTGTGACTTGGCTTGGGCCATCAATAGCTTGGCCATGTGGATCAATTCATCACTAAATGACTTGGTCTTAGCTTTGGGCTTTGACTGAGTTGACTTGGATTTGGATGGTTTGGGCTTAGAAGAGCTGGTTGTTGGGCTTCCAAGTCTGACTGGTGGAATTGGGCTTCCTTGAGTTCCTTGGGTGACTGAAACAGTTGGGTTCTGTTGAGCTTTGACCATTGCAGGTGTTGGTGCATGGAGATTGACTGGGAATGCTTCTTGAACTTGATCAATTATGCGCTGGGGTTTAAAATTATCCTACAATTTAACAAAGTGTTGGCGAATAACCAGGTTATCAGAAATAGCATATTGCAATTTAAATATCCAGGGGACTTTGTATTTGGATATAAAAATGAGTAACCAAGGAAATTGTTTTTGTTGTTGACTGAGTTTAAAAACATAAGAGAAATAATTTACTTGTTCAATTAAAACAGAGGGGAAGATCTCAGGAATAGCACCATGCTGAGTCCACCATTGAAGAAACCAAGTGGGAAATTCTGACTTGAATTTATGGTCAAATTGGAGGAACTAGGAGTGACCGTATGACTCATTTTGGTACATGAGAACTTTAACCAGGAATCTATATAGTCATAATAACTGTATTGGATTGTATGACCAGGTAAATCTCTGAGTTGAAAAGGAGAACCCAATTCATCAAGAGAAACTATATTGTGGATGTAAAGAGAATGGTAAACAATTTTACTAGTGTATGTACGATCATAGATGAGTTTAATGACTATTGACTGATGATGAAAGAAAATCTTTGTAGTAGGTAATTGACTTTTCTGGATGGAGTGGAACAAAATGCCAACCAGGAGGGAAATAGGATTTAACTAGATCAAGAACATTATGGGTATTCTTGTGAATAGGTTATTTGAAAAAGAGATTAGTTGATTGAAATTTGACATAATCAGATCGGACTGATTTGACTGGGTTAGGAGGGTAAGGAGTGAGTGACTGAGAAGAAGAAGCGAATGGATCTGAAGCAAAAGCGGATGTATAACTAGGTTTAGGGTTGATTGTGTCAATAGGATGATATCTGGTGACTAGGTCAATAGGAGGAACAACAATGGGTTTACTAGTTAGAACAATGGCTTTACTAGAAGGTCTTATCATCTGTAAGCAAAGAAGGTGAACAAGATTAGTATCCACTGAGGATATCTAATTTGTTCATATGGAAATGAAGACAATTAGTATAATGAGCAAGTAAATTGTGATGACTGGTAATTTGATGAAATTGTATGAATTGTGCACGGCGAGTAGCTTTGTGAGCTGTCTTAAGGCAAGCAATATGGTAAGCAGTTTGGTAAACAAGTTTTCTATAATAGGTGACTTTTAATTTTTGGTAGGAAATAAAAGGAGTGGCCATCCTTTATCCACTCTGTAAAAATTCGCAGGTAAGGAAATCCGGAATGGAATTTTGACTACCAGGTATATATTCAATATCAAAATAAAAAATACTTAAAATGGATTGCCACGGGGCGAAAATATGTTTACTAGCAATGTTTTGAACATCTTTTTCTAAAACATATTTAGCACTTTTACAATCAACACATAATAAAAAAATTTGGATTAAAATATCATCTTAAAATTTACTAATACATAAAACAATAGATAAAATTTATTGCTTAATAGTACTATAATTCTTTTGTGCTTTATTCTAGACACCAGAATGAAAACAAACAATTTGTTCAGATGACTGAGGAGTAATTTTCTGAAGAAGGATACCTCCATAACCAACATCAGAAGCGTTAGTTTGAATAATTTTGAAAGAATTTTCAGTAGGAATACCAAGACAGGGTAAAGTCTTGACATATTTTTTGACTCATTGAACAATAGCATTATGTGTAGAAGACCAAGGTGGAGGATTATCTTTTAATCGATCAAACAGGGGTTGACAAGTTTTCCTAGGGTCCTTATAAAATTCAGCAATGTAATTTAAGGAACCTAAAAATCATTGTAATTGGGTTTTGTCCAAGATTTCGTCAGGGAACTTGGAAGCAAATTCAATAGACCTACTGATAGGAAGAATAGTACTTTGGTGAATATCAGAACCTAAGAATCGAACTTTAGTTTGGAAAATTTTAATTTTAGGAGCAGAGATGGCTAAACCATTATATTTGATAATATGGAAAAAGGAATTAAGATGTTTCCAATGTTCATCAAGTGACTTAGAGAAAATGAGGATATCATCGATGTTGACTATGGAAAAATGACTAAAGGGATTAAAAATTTCATTCATAATGTTTTGAAATTCACTAGGAGCATTTTTTAATCCAAAGGGCATGACATTCCATTTGTAATGACCAAAAGAAGTAGTAAAGGCAGTTTTAAAACGGCCATCAAGATGAATTTGTATTTTCCAAAATCCACTTTTTAGATCGAATTTACTAAAAATGATGGCTTGACTAAGTCTTTTAATTAAATCTTTTTTTATTAGGAATTGGATATCGGAACCATTCTAAAATCTTGTTTAACGGTTTATAATTAATGACTAATCGGGGAACACCTCATTCAAATTCAACATTTTTATTAACATAAAAAGCAGGGCAAGACCAAGGCGACATACTTTTACTAATAATATTATTTTTAATAGTTCATTAATTTCTGTTTTGCACATTTCCATTAATTCATAATTCATTTGGATAGATCGAGACTTGGTAGGAATTTGTTTTTCATTAAAATTTTTAATAGAAGGGAGTGTTACTACATGTTTTTTCCTATGCCAAAAAGCACTAGGTAAAGTAGAACGAATGGTATTTGCTAATTGGTTTTTAAATCCATCAATTTTAGATATAAGAATGGGATTAGTTAATTGAGATTCAATTCGTTTGCAATTTACTTCTTTTTTGAGAAATTTGAGTTGTTTGGTTAATCGATTAATAGATTGAGAAATTGAACATTTTTTTAATTGATTTAATTCTTTGATCTCACGTGGAGATAGAAATTTAGAAGTGACAGTGTGACCAAAAGCTTGTGTAGTTATTCCTTTAGGAGTAGTAGTGAAAGGATATAATAAAAAGATGAATTGTGTACCCAAAATGACTTTATCAGTTAAGTTTCGAACTAAAACAAAAGATGTTTTGAAACAAATATTATTTTGACAAATATGTACCTTTGGTAATTTATATTTGATATGCATTTGACTGCCATTGGCAGAACTTAATGGTTCAGTAGACTTATGACAATATTTGGTAGGAATTAATCATTCTTGAATACAATTTAAATCAGTGCCAGTATCAATTAATGCGATGACTTCTATTTCAAAATCATTAATAACTAATTTGACTTTCGAATGCCATTTCTGAATATTAATTCGATTAATTAGATTAAGGTGATTACTATCGTGATCACTATTATATGGAGTAGTTCTATTATCAAAGATGACTTTATTTGGATCGGGTTCAGAACTAGATTCAGATTCTGATTCAGAGGATGATTTATTGGATTGTTGGAAATCATTAAGACTTTTATTGGTTTTTAAATAGAGCAATGTCTTTTTCTAATGTCTGATATTTAGCTTATAATTCTTGAATAGTTAGTTTAATATGATGAATTTCATTTTGTAGATCTTGTAAGGTGACTTCTTTATGTTTTTCTTTTTTAAATCGGTCTAAAGTTTTAGTTAAACTAATGATTAGTTTATCATGTTTAGGTTTCTTATCTTTATTGGTCAATAAGGATTTCAACTTATTAGTATATTGTATTTTTAATTCAGGATTTTCTAATCTACTAATTACTTCAATGAGAGCAGTCTCTTCTTGTTGAGATTTACTAAAAACATTGACGGTTTTACAATAAGTATCATTACATCCTAATTCAATTTCATTGTTAGTACTACCAGTAGGAGAATAATAGGAAGAAGTATCACTGGAGGGAATATCATCGCTAGATGAATGACTAGATTGAACAGGAGTTTGATTTGGAGTAGTGACTAATTTAAATATGTCAAGTATTTGTCGTTGGTTTTCACCAGTAATCTGTAATTGGTTAAGTTTAGCTTTAAGTTTTTCTTTTACTTTGCATTTGTTAGAATAATGACCCTTTTTCCTACAATTATAACAAGTAACATCTGGTTTAGGTTTTGACTTTTGAGATTGATTAGATTTCTTATGATAATTTTTCTTTTTGCTAAAATCATGTTTTGAAGTCTAAATTTTTTTTTGGGAGGGGGGGATAGCCTCCCCTCCTTATGTTTTGCTTACTGGCCTAATATGCTTCATGTTTTAGCTTTTAATCTAGCTCTTTTTGTCTTAATTCTAGCATATTTTAGGGTTGTTTTTAGACTGTTTTAGGACTGTTTGTAAGTGTTTGTTGTATTTGAGCTTTGTTTTGTATGCTTGTAGTGTAATTGTTCTCATGAGTTTGGTGTTTTAGGCCTTAGACACCATCTTATTTGAGTTGATTGCATTTATTTATGGCTTTCCATACTTGTGATCACTCTTAATCACCTCTGCAATCTTCCTCCTTTCTTGGCTTTTGTTTTTCTTTGAAAGTGGTTTCAAACTACTTATTTGTTTAAGCATAAGATTGAGGTGTCATGCTTAATGGTTTAATCCCTTCGGGGGTTCATTACCAATGGTATGATGTCTCTTTCTTGCCCAAAGTAACTTTTGGTTTGAGCTCTCTTTCCTTTAGAGGACTTAAATTCACCTTTTGGACTCAATTGACTAAAGAATGGATGGTAATCTAAAATGAAAGTAATAAAATTGAGGCTTAAAAAAGGTGCAAGATAATAACTTGTTTGGGTTCAATCGGACATTAATTGAACCCTTGAGCCTTGAGTCTTGAGTCGTTTCATACTTATTAGTGATGAAAACGGTTCAAGATTCATTGTCAACTACTTTCCTTGATCTTTGATGATATGGAGGTGGTTTTGAGAGTCTTATTTTGTTGCATTTATTGAGCTTGCACACTTTGGTTCATAGGCCATCATGCAATGAAATTGCTTCTATTGATAGTTTGTGAACCAAGCTTACTACTCCTTTAATCTGTTCATGATAAGGAGGGGTAAATTGTGCAAACAAGCCTTTGAGAATACACTGTCTCTGCTCTATTTGCTCTTTGTTGTAGCAGGGAAGTTCTGTCATCAGTGGCCGGCAGGCCACCTTCAGTGGATGGCAGGCCCTATGCCAGCCACTAGTGCAAAATTCAGGAGTGTTCTTTTGAAGCAGAACAGAGTTGGTCAAGAGTTGGAATCAATGCAAGTGATCTACTATGCAACAGAGGCATTCAGCAGCAGAAACATTGACTTTTCGAAAGAAAACCGCATTCATGTATGAGTCCTCCATTGATCCTCGGGATCCGTGTTGTAACAATATTAGTGTTGTGCTTGAAGTAGTGGCTTTGTAAATTAATTAGTTAAAATAGCTAATTCGTTACGTGTTGTAATTTTTTTAATTAGCTAGCTTAGTTAATTAATTCTGTTTGTAATAATTAGTTAAGTAGTTTAGCTATTTATCTATTTTGGTTTGTAATAGTTAATTAATTAGTTTAGCTTTAATTAGTTAGCTAGTTAGTTCATTCGGACTCTTCTTCGGGAGAGCGCAATGTTGTAATAACGTGTATGTCTTCCAATCCCACGTCTTTCTCTATTTTATTTACTAGCTTATGATGGTTAGATTAAAGTATCATGTTTTGTTTAACATTCTTCATGTTTGGATCCACTTGTATTGTATGCACTGAGGCTCAGTTCATCATTCAAACTCGCATTATTAATTGAAAAAATATTCTTTGAATACGTGCTTAGACCGCATGCGATCAAATTGCTTCATATGCCATATTAGTAGCTGAGCCTATTAATTGCATCTCGCATGTGTTGCATTAGTCATATTGCATAGTTAGGATCATGCATTGTTTTAACTTTGTCATCTTTTGGCTTGGAGTACTAGGTGAACCTTTACTCGCTTTAGCATAATTGCATGAGTGTTAATGTTGCCATGTCTAGCATGCTTGCCATGAGGCTAAATGCTTAAATGATAAATTGCTTGAATGCCTGTGGATGAAGGCTATTTACTTGAGTTGAAATAATTTTAGTAAATGTTCATATGCGATCGCTTTTTCAAGTGGTACATATTCGAAACAATTTTCAAAACAAACATGAAATCAAATATTCTAATTTTTGCAAATTAGTCTATACTTGTGTACGCGTCACATAGTAATGTTAGTCTAATAACCGGAACAAGAGCATATAATATAGATAAGATTCATATCATGATTAGTAGAGGCCGATCTTTGATCGGGCAAGCAGGGGTGCTCAATTCATGACCTTCCCCTCTTGTACCTAAGTTCCCGAATTGAGACAATCTTGATGATGACGAACACGTGGCCTTTAGTACGAGTCATAGATTTTCTAAATTTCTTAAAAATATTTAGGTAGCGACTCTGTATCTGGCAAAGCAGTCCATTTTTGGCAATTTGATTCAAAATCGATTTTCCAAAAGATTTGCCGGACTGGGACTCTTTGGTGTTTTCTATTTCACATTGCACTTGTGAGATCAAATTCAGAACCACGGGAGTCCGATACTGTAGGGCTTCTTCGTCTTTCGAAAGGGGGTGCGAAAAAGTCGAGCTACAATTAGCTTTATATCTCTTGCTTTTGTCTATCTTTTTGTGCTCTTTAAATTCACTTTTAGCCACTATTTTTGGGTTGTTTTGGGACTATTTTGGGGCTGAAATATGTGATTAAAAGTTGCAAAAAGTGGAGGGGTTAGCCACCCTTCCTTAGGCTTTGTTCCATAACTTTTTCTCTATTCTTTTTACTTACTTTCTCTTGCTTTTACCACTATTTTCTTGGCTTACAAACTGATTTTCAGAGTTCAAGAAAGGCTAAAAAACATGGTTTGAGGTCTTAAAAATGGAAAGGTTAGCCACCTCTTCTTGCTTTTGCTCACTAGCCTTGCATTACCTTGTTCTTTCCTACTTTTTATGCTCTTTAACATGATTTTTAGTCACTGTTTTCAGCATATTAGGGGCTATTTTAGGGCTGTCCTAATTGATTTAATTAGTGTATGCTTTGAATATCTAGCTTGTTGTGTTGTAAGTCTTCATATCTAGCTTGTTGTGTTGTGTTACACATGCTTTGATAACTTTTCTTTGTTCAATTTTCATGTTGAAGAGTTTCATTCTAATAATTAATCCCGCAATCATTTCTGCAACCTCTTTCTCTTCTTCTTTTGTTTTGTTTTGTTTTGAGAGTTACTTCAACCAATTGATTGTTATTCAAGACATGAGAAAGAGACCTATGCTCAATGGCTTAATCTCTACGGAGGTTCATCGTCAATGTGTAGTCTCTCTTTCAAGCTATGGATCACTTCTCGTTTGACATTTCTTCTCATTAGTGGACTTAAATATCACTTTGGACAAATGATTAAGTAATGGAAAGGTAAGTCAAAAGGGATTAATAAATTGGCTTAAAATCAATGAAACTAACCTAAAGAAAATGTTTAGAATTGGTTGGATTCGGTTGGACGTTATGCCGAGTCCATCGCTTCGAGAATTGTCACTTATCAATCCATGATATTTTAACGAAACTTGAAGCGCATCTATCTCCCTCTTTGAGCCTCCATGATGAGAGGGAGAGGTGGTCGTCTTCATTGCATTTATTAATTTTTGTCCAATTGTGTTCGAAATCATCAAGCCATCAATATGTGCTTATTGATGATTTTGGAACCAAATCCGCTTTTCTCTTGAACTTCCACATGACAAAGAAGAGCAGAGGAGACAAACAGGGCTTAAGCTGCTCTGTCTGCGCTGTTTTCACCTCAGAGCACAAAAACAAGTTTTGCATGAAATCAGGGCATGAGCGGCTTTGTTTGGGCCCCAATGTTTGGTAAACAGTGCATTTTTGACAGAAATAGAGGGCAGTGGCTAAAGGTGAAACAGGGCAGACTCCCAAGGAGGCAGACAAAACTGTTCATGTGCACGCCATCTTTATGCATCCTTGTTTGGATCAATGTTGTAAATTAATGCTCTCATTATAGTTGTAATTAAATATAATTAGCATTGTTGTAATTATTATACTTGTTTATTTGTGTTTGTTGTAACTAGTTAAATTAGATAGCTAGTTTCTTGCTCATTCTTATTCTTGTTGTAATAAATTAGATAGCTAGTTTATTTCTTATTCATTAGTTGGATTTGTAATATTTAGTTTAATTTGGACATTTGGACACTCGTTCGGATCCTCCTGCGTGAGGGCAAACTTGTAATAATGTGTATGTCTTCCAACCCCCACGTCTTTCTCCCTTTTATTTAATTGCTTATAATGGATAGTGTAGAGCATCATGTTTTAAATTAGCATTTTCCATATTTGCATCCATGTGTCTTGCATGCATGAAGTTTGGTTCATCATTCTAAAAAGCATTTATCGTTTAAATACTTCTTTGAAAACGTGTTTAAAACAACATGCTATCAAATTAAATCACATGCCATGCTAGTAGCCGGACTTCTAAAATTGCATATTGCATGTGTTGCATTAAGCATATTTCATTACTTAGGATCATGCATTTCTTTTGGCTTGCCTTGGAGTACTAGGTGAGTGTGCCTTGGAGTACTAGGTGAGCGTTTATTGTTTTAGTATCTTGCATTGAATATTTGTGTTGTCATATCAAGCATATTTTCCACAAGGCTAATTGCTTAAATGATATATCTATTTGAATGCCGGTAGATGAAGGCTAATTACCAAAATTGGGCCAATTTGATTAATGTACATGCAAACTTAGTTTTCCAAGTGACGCATATTCAAAATAATTTTCAAACAAACATAAAATCAAAGTGTTCCAATTTTCGCAAATTAGTTTGTACTTGTGTGCATCACATTGTAAAAATAGCTAATAAAACGGAACAAGAGCATATAATGTAAATAAAAATCACATCATGATTAGTAGAGGCCGATCTTTGATCGGGTGAGTGGGGTGCTCAATTCATGACCTTCCCCTCTTGTACCTAAGTTCCTGAGCCAAGATACTTTGGTGATGACGGATAAGTGGCACTTGGCACGAGTCTCGGGTTTCCTAAATTTTCCAAAAAAATATTTAGTTGGCGACTCTGTAATTTGGCAAAGCAGTCCATTTTTGGCATTTGATTCAAAATCAATTTTTCAAAACAATTACCGAATTTGGACTCTTTTGTGTTTTTTTCTATTTCACATTACACTTGTGAAATTAGATTCAAAACCACGGGAGTCTGAATTGTAGGGCTAGTCGTATCCGAAAGGAGCACGAAAAGCAAGCTACAGTAAGGTTCCTATTGAGGCTTCCATTGATATTTGCCTTGCACTTTATAACAATTTTCTTAGCACAATCAACAAGTTTTTGAAAAGTCTCTCTGCAAGATGTTTCTTTGGAAGCTATTTTGGTGAGATCTTCACCAAGCCACTTGCCATCAAATTCGACTCCTAACCACACTTCATTAGCTGCTTCTCTACTATTTGTGAGATTTCCTTTGGTATCCATGGTTTCGTCTACATGTCGGATGTATGGGAGGCCTTCGCTCACGCTGCACACAAGCCTGTCAGCCATGTTCTTATTGATTTTGGAAATTGCAATGTCAATACAAGATAGAGTCACCAATGGCAGAGCCTAGCAATTAGGAGGTTCTTGAGAATCTAATGATGGAACTTTGTCACAGTGAAAGTCTAATATGCATTCGAAGCCTCCTGTAGATTTTTGTTGAAGAAGCTCGATTAAATTTCTGGGCTGTTGTTTGTTGCCCTTGACGATGAAATGATCTGTTGCTTTACCAATGTTCTTCAAGGTACTTTGAGTAAGTTCCTCTTCACCTTCAAGAAGCAAAACATTATAATCGCCAATATTCGACTTCACAGAGGATGTTGAGTTATGTACAGGCTCCTTAAACAACTTATAGCAACAGCGGTAACATCACATGAGCAGGCAAATGAAAAAAAGGCGAATGAGAAGAGTTAATTTGCTTGTTACCACAATCATAACCTGAACTATTATACAGAAGTTCAAAACTTGATTTTTGGTGCACTTGATAAGTTTTCTCAATTTCGGACCACGGATTTGAAGAACTATAGAGCTCTTCCTCCATTCTTGCAACCTCTTAATCCAAGAACTCTCTAGTTTGAGCTTAGTTTTGAAGCCTTTGGTACTTTCCTTGGAGCATTTGAATTTTACGGTAGTGAACCATCTACACACCGGACCAATAATCCTCAAGTCCACTGTAGCAGTCTAAATTACAAAAATTAAAGTTATTGACCCCTATAATCTGATTCCTAGATTGTAACAATATCCCGCACTCAGAACTCCACTTGTGCTAAAACTAGAGCAGTCATAAAATAGATCACCTCTGAAGCACATCAGGTCATAGAATGTGCCATCACAAGCTCGGGGCTCCCAGTTTCTGCCATCATCCAATACTTGTTGACATTTTCTTTTAGTTTTTCAACTGCAATTTTCTCTCCAATGCGTTCTCTTAATTTAATTTAATTTATTTATTTATTTTTGTATTTTACTATACTCCAATTATAGATATTTTTTAGTGGTAGCAACAATAACCGCCGACAAAGTTGATATTACAAACAACAGAAACATGAAAAAATTAACAAGAACATGTTGTACTAGTATTTCCTTGGAAATTATAGAAGTGTCTAATTAGACGCATGTATTCACAATCATGGTGATTATAAGAATACCCAAGGCTGTTATGTTGGTCAAGATATCTTTGTCATTCATGGGGCGTAAAGATGACATAAAATTACCTATTACAATATACATCATGACCGTGCTATTAAGTTTTGCAAGTTGATCGCTTCCTCCGTACATTTTGCTACTCAAACCCAGTGGCATCTTCATTGCTACACTTAACAATGATTTTTTTTATATTTTTTATAACAAGATTTTTTTTTCAAATTTTTTTATAATGTTTCCCAATCATATATATATAATATCTATGGAACATTGTATGCTCATTTTCATTAACATCCCCAAAATTATATATAGGAAAGATTGAAAAAAAAAAACTTGGTATGCTCATCTATATCTCTCTCTCTCTCTCTCTCTTTATATTGTTTCCCAATCAAAGATATATATATATATATATATAGGGAACTTTGTATGTTCATCGCCATTAACATCTCCAAAATTATATGTAGGGAAAACTGAAAAAAAAAAAAACTTTGTATGCTCATCTCTCTCTCTCTCTATATATATATAGATAATGTTTCCCAAGCAAAGATATATATATCTACATATGGGGATTTTTTTTAAGGTCCCTGGTATTAAGATTTTATAGCATAAAAGACACCTAATATTTTCATAATGTCTAAGACTTCTCAACATTGATCTAGTAAAAATTCGACCTAGAGAATTTCTCTGGACTTCCTACAGATTTTCTGTCCAAAGAAATTCTTTCCAGAGATTTTCTCTTCAGAGAAATTAACTTCTCTAGACTTCCCAGCCTCTACACTTCCCAGAGAATTTCTCTGGACCTCCTAGAGAATTTCTCTCTAGAGAAATTTATTTCTCTGGACTTCCTAGAGAATTTCTCTGTATTTTTGACCAATTTTCTCTGGTTTGCTCATAATTTTCTCTGTGTTTTTTATCAAACCAGACTGTAAGCCATTTAGACAACAACAAACCAGAGAAAATTGAACAACCACCATTTTGATCAATTTTTTCTGGATTGTAAGACATTCGAACAAAAGGTGCACCAATGTTGATCGAAGCGATCTTACTTCTAGTGTATTCATCAAATTTTGCACATACAAATAAACCAAATGAGAGTTACCTCATCAAATAAGAGAAATACAGAGAAAATTAAACATCATAGAGAAAATTAAATAAGGCAGAGAAAATTAAACATGCTAGAGAAATTACACACGGCGAAGAAAATTAAACATGTCAGAGAAAATAACACATACGAGGGTGTTAAGCGGCAGTTCTCTCTTGTCGTCCAACTCCATTCCTCATCTTCCCAAATTCTCTGGTTTGCTTATAATTTTCTCTAAGTTTTTTATCAAATCAGAGAAAACTGTGTTTTGACTCAACTAGAGAAAATTAATCAAAAAGGAACCTCAAGATCAATATATACCCAATCATTATCAAACCAAAGAAAATCCATTCAAAATCACATTTTAAATTTTTTTTTCCCTTCCAATATCTAAGCAAGTAATCAAATTAATTGAGAAACTTAAGCAACCAAATATCAAAAAGGAACCAACACATCCCTGAGTTTTGCAAAAAAAATTCACAGTGAACAACCAGAGAAAATTCACACAGTGGCCAAAATCCAGAGAAAATTCACACAGTATATAATCTGCATAAACCCAGAGTCTTTGAGTGTACAATCACCACTATTATCATGTCCAAACTCTTTCTTTTTTCTAGAAAAAAATTCACAATGAACCACTAGAGAAAATTCACAGAGTAGCCAAAATCCAAAGAAAATTCATGTAGTGGCTAAATCTAGAAAAAATTCACACAGTGGCCAAAATCCAGAGAAAATTCACATAGTAGCCAAAATCCAAAGAAAATTCATATAGTGGCTAAATCCAGAAAAAATTCACACAATGACCAAAATCCAGAGAAAATTCACACAGTAGCCAAATCCAAAGAAAATTCACACAGTGACTAAATCTAGAGAAAATTCACATATAATCTGCATAAACCCCAGAGTCTTTGAGTGAACAATCACTACTCTCATCATCTCTAAACTCTCTCTCTCTCTCTCTCTCTCTCTCTCTATTGTTTTTAATGTTTTCACTCTGTTTCTCTTTAATTTCCTTTTGCTTTATTTTCGTAGGAAAGTGTGCTTCTTTCTTCTTCTACTTATCAGTAAGTAATCTCTTTCTGTTTTCTCACTTTATACATAATGCATATATTCGCTCATTGCAAGTCTTAATCATCTTTCGTGAAAACCTAGAGGTATGATATGATCTTCTCTCTCTTGATTCATTGATACGAAATGTATTTGGGTATTTTGATTTGATTTGATTTGATTTGACAAATCAATTAAACTGTTGGAATTGCTTGTGATTGTTTGTGGGTTGTTGAGTGATTTTGATTTTATAGTTTTTTTTAATTAGATTTTTTTTCGATGAATGATTGTGGGTTTGATCAATGTGTTTTGATCATTCGACTTTTAGTTCTAGCTATGTGTGTTAGTTTCTAATCTCTCTCTCTCTCTCTCTCTATCCCTCTCTCATGTGTTTGTGGTTTTTTCTTTGTGACTGATGAGTGTGGAGTTGAGGGACCTTAGACATCATAAAATAATATTGTGGATCTCGTTCATTACTAAAAATAGAAAAGGGACCTTAGAATAATTTTCCCTATATATATATGTATATACATAGTGATGAAATTGAAATTAAATAACACGATTTTTTTTTATATAATGTTTCCCAATCAATGATATATATGTATGTATGTATATACATGGTGAAGAAATTGAAATTAAACAACACGATTTTTTTTTTTCATAGTGTTTCCCAATCAAAGATATATACATATATACATGTGTATATGTATATAACACACACATATATATAGGGAACTTTGTAGGCTCATCTTCATTAACATCCCCAAAATTATATATAGGGAGGATTGAAAAAAAAAAAAAAATGTATGCTCATCTTCATCTTCTTCTTCTTCTTATTCTCTCTCTCTCTCTTTATATATATATAATATTTCCTAATCAACGATATATATATAGGGAACTTTGTATGTTCATCTTCATTAACAACCCCAAAATTATATATAGGGAAGATTGAAAAAAAAAACTGTGTTAATTAGGAAATATTATATATAATTTTGGGGTTGTTAATGAAGAATGAATAGCCCCTTTTCAGAAGAATGAATAGCCCGTACAGTTCGGACTCCGACTTGTGTTGGTTTTGAATCTGATTTCATAATAGCAATGTGAAACAATGGAAACACAAAAAGAGTCCAAATCCGACAATTGTTTTTTGGAAAATCGATGTTTGAATCAAATGCCAAAAATGGACTGCTTTGCCAGATTTCAGAGTCACCACCTAAATATTTATTTTGGGAAATTTAGGAAACCTGTGACTCGTGCCAAAGGCCATTAGTCCGTCGTTACCAAAGTGTCTTGGTTTGGGAACATAGGTATGAGAGCGGAAGGTCAATAATAAGCACCCCACTCACCCGATTAAAGATCGGTCTCTACTAATCATGATGTGATTCTTATGTACAGTATATGTTCTTATTTTATCTTTAACATACAAGTATAGACTAATTTCACAAACAGTTGGAACGTTTGATTTCATGTTTGTTTTAGAAAACAAGTGTTTTGCATATGTATCACTTAAAAAAGGGATCTCATATATATACATTAATCAAAGTATCCCAATGTCAGTGAATAGCCTTCATTCATAGGCATTCAAATAGTTTATCATTTAAGCAATTAGCCTCACGGTAATATGTTTGATATGACAGCAATCACACTTATGCAATATGCTAAAGCATAAAAACGTATCTCGTACTCCAAGCCAAAAAAAAAAGAACTAGTTAGAAAAGAAATGCATGATCCTAACTATGTATTATGGCTAATGCAACATATACAATATGCAATTTAATAAGCTCGGCTACTAACATGGCATGCGAGTCAATTCAAGGCATGTGATAGCGCACATATTCAAGTAAAGAGTTTGAATTTGAATAATATGATGAGCCGAACTTTTATGTATGCAATACAAATGAATGCAAATATGAGTATGCTAAATTAGACATGATGTCCTTAAACTAGTCATCATAAGAAGATAAATAAAAGGAAGAAAAAATGGGGGTTGGAAGATATACAACTTATTACATATTTATCCTCACGAAAGAGGGTCTGAATATCCAAGTGTTCGAATAATTAATTATTACAAATCCTAATGAATAATAATGAAAAGGGGCTGTCTAATTTATTACAACAAATAATATGTAATGATTGGGCAATGCTCCTTAGGAATTACTCTGTCTGCCTTGTTGAGACTTGTTCTGTTTCACCTTATCATTGCTTTCAACCAAAAGTGTATTGTTTGCAATTTATTGGAGTCTTGCCGACTCAAAACAAGACTTAGTCGAGCCCCAAATAAATCCAAGCATACCTTGTTTTCTTTGCGGAAATCTGTTTTTTGTGCCTGAGGTGAAACAGTGCAAACATGTAGACAGGGTATTCCTAGCCATTTTGTCTCTTCTACTCTCTTCTATCATGGAAAATACTCAAGAGAGGAGCAAACTCGGTTCCCAAACCATCTATGGTTGCAAGTTGATTCGCAAGATGATTTTGGACACGATAGGACAAAGATCAATAAATGCAATGCATAATAACCACCCCTCTCTCTTATCATGAAGCAAATTCAAGAAAGAAAGTAGAGACGCTTCAAGGTTCATCACATTATCATGAATTGATGTATGACAAGCCTTGACACAATAAACTCGGTATAACGTCCGACCGAATTCAATCAATTATATTGGTTCTTTATGTTGGTTGATTCATTTTAGGCTCAATTTTATTAGCGTCTTTTATATTACCTTCCCTTTTCTTTAATCCATTAAGTCCACGGTGATATTTACATCCATTAAGTCCGAAATGCAATAAAGGAAAATAAGTGTCGACTTAACCCGAGTAAATAAACCTTATTTTCTTCGGAGGAAATTACAAAGGAATAGTCAAACTTATTTACAAGTTAGGGATTTCAAGTCAAACTCAAGATGTGCAACAAGAACTAGTCAAACTCAGAAGAGTGATAATGACTTAGAAAAACCCAAAATGAGCGATAATGACTTGAAATCCAAACTTGATAATAAGTGATAATGACACTTTCCTTGGTGATTTTCAAGGGTCAATTAATCCCTTAACAGTAAACACATTGATGATAAATTCTTTGAGGGAAATTACAAAGGAAGAGTCAAACTCATTTACAAGCGATAAGGGATTTTAAGTCAAATTCAAGATGCGCAACAAGGACTAGTCAAACTCCAAAAAGTGATAATGACTTAGATAAACCCACAGTGAGCGATAATGACTTGAAATCCAAACTTGATAATAAATGATAATGACACTTTCCTTGGTAATTTCCAAAGGTCAATTAATCCCTTAAAAGTAGACACACTGGTGATAAAAAGAACTGAAAAATAAATGATTGTACTTTAGTATAAGAAAGTTTTTATGCCTTTGGTAATGAACCTCCAGAGAGATTAAACCATTAAGCATGATGAAGTTTTATATCTTTGGTAGTGAACCTCTCAAGAGATTAAACCATTAAGCATGAGAAGAGTTTCTTTCTTATGCTTGAACCACAATCTTAATTTTTCACAACTTTTTAATCAAAATAATCGAAGAATGGAGGGAGGTTGCAAAGGCGATTATGCAAAGTTGATTAATTGGTTAATATAACACAAACATAATATGTAAAACAAACTTGTTGAAATAAATTAAACAGCCCCAAAAAACATACAACAGTGCTGAAATTTAAACTATAGAAAGTGCACAATCATGGAGAGATTAAAGCTAGTACAAGTATGGGGAAGGGTGGCTAACCCCTTCCCACTTTTACAACTTCAAATCACATAGTTTAGATGTTGAAAAATAGCCCCAAAACAGTGGCAAAAGTTGACGAAAACAAATGGGAAACACAAGGATTTAAGCTAGGAGTAAGGTTCAAGCAAGGGGGATTGACCCTTCCACCTTTGGGTAGCTTTAAATCACAAGTTTCAGCCTTTAAAACAGTCCAAAAATAATATGAAAATACAAGAAAAAGATGAATAAAGATTGAAATAAGAGCAAGAAAGTTTTACCTTTTGTAGAGAAGGTGTTCTTGTTGTAAATCAAACTTGATTCCAAAGCACCCTCAAGTTTGAGTATGATTTTCAATTCTCAAATCAAGTTCAAGTTCAAGCTCTTGTATGGTATGTATGGATGATATGAGAGCTTCAAGGCTTGTAGAAGAACAAAAAGGATGATAGCTTTGATCTTTTCTACCTCTTGATATTTCTAACTCACTCTTGATATTTCTAACTCACTTGATATTGATTTGATCTCTCTAACCAAATTCTATATATGTTTTTCAACCTTTATACAACAATCTGAACTCTGCTATTTATAGGCCCCAAACAAGTTTGATCAAAATATCTGCAGAATTGGGCAGCTGGCAGAACACTGCTGAATCTTTCTGAAAAGTCAAGATATCGGGCCGGATGTTGGTATCTCTGGCCGGATATCACTTAGGTCCGGGTGGACTTCAATGTATTTCCACTATCTCTTACTTTCAGGTTCAATACAAGTTGATACCAGGTGCAATACTGAAGTTCCGGGGTAGAAATACAGTGGGTTTGGCAAGTTGGAATTGTTTAGAGCTCGAACTCAGATTCTTTTATTGAGAATTTAAACCACTGACTTAATGTAATCATCATCATCGAGTGCTCGGAATCAAGCGCCTAAGACTTACGAGCGGTCAAAAT
The DNA here is from genome assembly GCA_025200525.1 of Camellia lanceoleosa. NCBI lineage: Eukaryota > Viridiplantae > Streptophyta > Magnoliopsida > Ericales > Theaceae > Camellia > Camellia lanceoleosa. The sequence continues at coordinate 55,852,239 of CM045766.1, forward strand.
TGGGGTGTCTACACTTTGTATGTTCATGTTCATGTTCATCATCATCATCTTCTTCTTCTCTCTCTCTCTCTCTCTTCTTTTTTTTATATAATGTTTCTCATTCAAAGATATATATATATATATATATATGTATATACATAGTGAAGAAATTGAAATCAAATAACACAATTTTTTTTTTCTTTTTAAAAATGTTTCCCAATCAAAGATATATATGTGTGTGTGTATACATGTATACTACACAGATATATATGGGGAACTTTATATGCTCATCTTCATTAACATCTCCAAAATTATATACAGGGAAGATTGAAAAAAAACTTTGTATGCTCTTCTTTTTCCTCTCTCTCTCTCTCTCTCTCTTATAATGTTTCCCAATCAAAGATATATATATATATATATATGTAGGGAACTTTATGCTCATCTTCATTAACATCCCCAAAATTATATATAGGGAATATTGAAAAAAAAAAAACTTTGTAGGCTTATCTTCATCTTCTTCTGCTCTTTCTCTCTCTCTACCTTTTTTTTTTTTTTTTATAATGTTTCCCAATCAAAGATATATATATGTAGGGAACTTTGTATGATTATCTTCATTAACATACCCAAAATTATATATAAGGACGATTGAAAAAAGAAAAAAGAAAAACTTTGTATGCTTATCATCATCTTCTTCTTCTTTTTCTTCTTCTCTCTCTCTCTCTCTCTCTATATATATATAATGTTTCCCAATCAAAGATATATATATATATATATAGGGAACTTTGTATGCTCATCTTCAATAACATCCCCAAAATTATATATAGCGGAGATTGGAAAAAAAACTTTGTATGCTTATCTTCATCCTCTTCTCCTCTCTCTCCGTCTCTCTCTCTATCTCTCTCTTTTTTTATAATGTTTCCCAATCAAAGATATATATATATATATATGTATATACAAAGTGAAGAAACTAAAATCAAATAACATGATTTTAAATTTTCAATTCATCAAATCATCTGGTTTATTAACATCTCCAAAATTATATTTTATCCACACACACACACACAAACACACATATATAGAGATGCACAGTGAAGCTTAAAAAAAAAAAAAAATTATATGCTCATGTTTTATCCATACATAAATGTATCTGTGTTATGTTTAAAAAAAATTTGATTTTGTTTTTGCATCTGCTATATATATATATAGATTGCTAATTATTGGACACCACCATTTCTGAACAATAGGCATTTTGAAGTAGAAAGTAAGACCATGCAAACCTTACACTAAGGTGCCGTTTGGTAACACTTACGTTTTCAGTTTTCTGTTTATATTTACAAAAATTTTAAAAACTCAAATAAAAACTTGTTTGGTAAAATTTTTGATTTATAAATCTTATAATTTTAAAAATGAAAACACAAATATTGTGTTTCCATTTTAAGTTTCCAGTTTTTTTTTTTTTACCCCCCAACATTAGCCACCACCCGCCACCATTTCCTCCCACCGCCTTACGCCATCACCACCCACCACCCACCTCCCACCACCACCTGCCACCCATCTGCCACCACCACTCACCACCCACCACTACCCACCACCCACCTGCCACCCACTTGCCACCACCACCCACTTGTCATCTACCTGCCACCACCCACTACCACCACTACCCATCCATCAGACGCTAACACCACTCACCATCCACCTACCACCACAACCCACCACCCATTACCCATCCGGCCACTACCCACCACCCACCACCACCACCACCACCCACTGCACACACCTACCATCCGCCACACCCACCCACCCACCACCACCATCTACTACCACCACCATCCGCCACCTACTTGCTTCCACTACCCACCACTCACCACCACCACCGCCACCACCACCCACCCACCACCACCACCCACCTACCCACCCACCACCACCAGCCATTCGCCATCCGCCACCCACCTCCGCCACCACGCCATTACCACCACCACCACCACCCCACCCACCCACCACCACCACACACCACTTTTCACCATCGTCTTCCGCCGCCACTTGCCATCACTTGCCATTTCTCACTCTTTTTTATATTTTAAATTTTTTTTTAAACATTTTGTTAATTACCAAACGCGTTTGTAGTTTATGTTTTTCTAAAAATAAACAAAAAATAAACAAAAACCAGTTTATAAAATTTTTGTAAATATAAACTAAAAACATAAACGTTACCAAACGCACCCTAAGGGTTTAGTGAATCAACATGCATTATGACTGTGGGTTTTGTTCTCAAGTAATTGATACTAACCTTTATTCTGAAAATGATAACAGTCATATATATATAGTTCAATGATTAATTGCAAGAGTAGAAAGAGAAACAATAGAAATAAGGGGAGAGGGAAAATAATGGCATTTTTGGTAAATTTAAAAATATAAGAAGGGTATTTTCGTTCTAAAAATTAACTTACTCTCCACAGAGGCGTATGGCTCTCTTAGTCTGTTAGCTTGGACTGAAATGTTAACTGTGCATTTTAATCTACAAACCATATGGGAGTTATGTGGTGATTTCCGAAGTCAGAGTAATCTACACCCGTCCTAAACCACAGGAGGTAAAGTGAAATTTGTCCTAATAAAAATTAATAGGAACAACCAACATAGTTTGTGGAAAAAAAAATTTAAAAAATTGTGGCAATTAAACATTAATTAAAAGGACTTCTAGCCCATTGTGCGCTTGCAAATATACAGTTGGTAGCTAATTACCGATTTACCTTTAGCAATGCCCTTACGGAAATTATAAACCTACCAATTACGAAAATTACCGAAGTTATACATACACACATCATATTTATACAATACTATATTTGTGGTTCCCTTTCCATTACAAACAGCTAGCATAAAAATCATCAAAGAGTTAATGAGACAATTACTTAGAAAATCACCCATTAAACTTTGATTGAAAATAGTATCTTGGCTTGTTGCATACTTCTTCTGTCCCAAAATATTGGTTCTTTATTTTATTTTTTATTATTTCAAAATATTTGTCTTTTTTCAAAAATCAAGGATTAAAATAATAAGAATTTTCTATTTTGTCCTTCTTTTAAATTCATTAACAATACAAAAAATATAATTATGACAATTGATATTTCCCAAAAAAAATACTATCGAAGGGTAATTTTGAAAAATTAATTTTTTAAAGTATGATAATTGTACTATAAAAAAAAGTTAGGTAGCGTTTGGTAGAATTTTCTAAATATGATCTGAGTGTGAAAAATTTGTTTGTTGAATGAGTTTTGAATTTTTGATGTGGCATATGATATTTGATACAAAAATTTACAATTCATAACCAAACACAGAACTCAAAATTCTATTCAAAATTCATAAAATTTTTTTGAATTTTTGAATTTAAAATATATAAAAAAAACAGGTGCTAATTGTTTAAAAAAAAAAAAATTGCAGTGCTCCAATCAACTGGTCAGACATCTGGAAGGACAACTGATTAATCCAAATTTTTCGACCTTAAAAAGAATTTTCAAAAGTAAATGTAAAATTAAATTTTAAAAATTATAACTAAACACCATATAAAAATTAAATGGTAGAAGTACATTTCAAAAACTCTTCTAAATAGGGCCTTCAATTTTCTAAAAGGAACTATTATTTTAGGTGGAAGGAGTATGTCATTTTAGTTAGACTTTGACTTTTTAAATTAAAGCTAACCACATGCTCCCAGTCCATTAAATCCAATTTCGGCAATCAGTCAATTTTTATTATTTAACTATATGCTCACAATTCAGAAGCTGCTCTCAATTCTTACATTTTCAAAGCTGTATCCAAAAATCAACCGGTGGAGCCATCTATTAGACAAGCAAATGTTCTCCCAATTCATTAAATTCAAATTCAGATGGTGGTTAACAGTGCTGGAATCAAAAAATTAAATTAGAAAAGTACTTATTAATTAGAAGGGGTATTTATTAATTATAATTATAATTTTTTTTTCATAACTAATAATAATAATTTTTGAATTAATATTAAATATAAAAAGTTAAATAAATTATTACAAAAGTATTTCACATAAAATTTTACAATTAATTTCAAGTAAAATCGAAAAGAAAGTATTGCATATAACTAGTTTATCATGGACAATGTAAAAAACTCATATATTTAAGTCTTAAAATAAATTATATAATGGAAAGATAAATTAAATTTTTACAAAATTTGAGTAAAAATTTCATATAATAGTGATATTATGTAATCATTAACATATGATATCACCAACCAATAGTAAAACAACATATGAATGGTGAACTCCACATGCAAATATAACTAACACTCTAGTAACTTTTACATATACTAGTGTGTGACAACCCTCACTACTGATTAGTGCTAATCTATGATTAAGCATGATAATTGACTGATTGACTAAAATCCTGAACTGATTGATTGAGTGTATAGCTTAAGTGCATTTCTATTTGTTGACGGTTGAATGATCTGTTTATGTTTTATGTTTCAAACTGCGAATTGAAGGCCTTATCGGCGGCCGAATCTGAAATTGATTAATGTTTTATGCAAATTGGAATTTATGTGATTTTATGATTAAATTTAATTGAAATTTGATTTGGTATGATTAAATTAGATTAAATAATGTTGTATTGCATTAGTTGGACTTATTTACCAAAATATCATGTTAGTGGGCCATCTCATAAAACATTTGAGACTTATTTAAGTCACATCACCTCTCTAATACATCACTTCAAACCCAACCCAAATCCAACTCATATTTTATAAAAAGTCAAAAAGCGCACTTATTTAGTCTTTCCAAACTTGCTCTTAATTCATATCTCTTCCTCATCCATTCCTTGAGACAAACTGACTAAAGAGAGAGAGATAGGAGTTAGTGTGATTCAACAAGATTTTGGCTTGGAATTTGGAAGAAATTGTAGAAGATTTGCAACATTAGACTCCCTACTTTGAATTCAAGGCATAAGGTAGGAGAATCATCTTCTTGATTGTTAAATTAAGTCATTTGTTGCATGGTTCATGGTAAAATAGTGAGTTGAGTCACAAATTGGTTTTAAATTGTTGAATTAAAGCTTGAATCATGCATGCATGTGCATATCATGAGGTTTAGGTTGTTTCCCATGAGATTCTTGCATGAAAGTCCACATTGTGGTTATAGTCCATGAATTCACCATGATTTTGAGCTTAAACTTGCATTTGAGCTTGTAGTTGAAGCTTTGATTTCAATTAAACACTTGCATGTTACATTTGAATTATGTTCTTGAAGTTTTCCTTGAAATTGTGTCTAATTGAACTACCTTTGGGCTTTGATTTTGCAAATTGATCTTCAAAATATGCTATACTATGAGTTTACAAGAGTTTTCCAAAAAATTAGCCCAAGATGATCGAAATTGATGCTTTAAAAGTTGGTTTTGAGCTTGGAGGTTCAATCTGGAAATTCTAGATTTTGGACTCACGCTCGAGCGGGTAACTCCACGCTCGAGTGTACACACTGAATTCATGCAGTCCGCTTGAGCGGGTAAAGTGGAGCTTGAGCGGGAAATGCGTGTATCTAGCACTTTGCATTGTTTTACAGTACGCTCGAGTAGGGGTTGAGCGCTTGTCGAGCGTGAATTTCATGCATCTAGTACTTTTGCCATGTTTTACAATCCGCTCGAGCGAAGAAAGTTACGCTCAAGCGGGGAATCTTTGTCTGCATGTCCGCTTGAGCGTAGAGCGTGACCCCTGTTTTCTGAAAATTTTGTAAAGTGTTTAAAAGTGCATCTTTGCATTCTCTTCCCATCCTAGGCATTCCTAGGACATGTTTAAGGCATCTTAAGGAGGATATGGATGTAGAACCACACCGAGTCTAAGTAAGGACTAAGTCTTCGATTCCCAAGTATGTGACTTAGTGTGTGTTCATCTTGAAATTGTGTAGGGTTGGCATCCGAGGACATGCACTAGCTTATTTGTAGCCCAGAACTCTGTGAGTAACTATGTTGTAAAGATATGTTCAATTGAGATTATTTTCTGAACAAATGACTATACTGCTTTATGAAATGACACTGTTTACTGAATGAATGTTTGTCCTATTTGCGAACTGCATTCGTGGCATCTATAACAATTTACTGTTACTGCTACTATTACAGAGATCTCTGTCGGTTCCCATGTTGGAACCACTACTGTTTACTGATATGATGGCCATCGACTGACTGTTCATTCTGTTAAGACCTACTGTACTGTTTGCTATTGGATGTACCACTTATGACTGCTATGATCAAATAATTGATATACTGTTTAAATCACTGTTTTAAATACTGAAAGGACATTCATTCTTAACCTCTTTATGCATATGTTATTCACTGGGCTTTAGCTCACTGTTTATATATATATGTCCAGGTACTAGATCGGAGCTAGGAGCGTTGGGTTAAACTCCATTTTTATCAAGCCAACCACTGTGCCTCACTATGAGGTTCCATGTACTGCCAAGCTAAGGCTGCTGTGGAGTGTTTTAGATTCCCCTTTTCTATTTTTGTTTTGTATAGACTGTATAGACTTGTACTGTACTGTTATGGTAGGGATTTGGTCCCTAACCTGAATACCTGTATATGATGTATGTACACACTGTTTTGCTTCTGATTGTGAATATGTTTAAAAAGTCTTTTTGCATATAGACTGTCATAGCTCATTGGACATCTTTTATTACTGTTTTGGCTTCCGCCAGCCCCTGAACTTTGTATTACTGTTTTACTGTTAAGTAGGCCTTCGGTAATCATCGGATTACTGGCCGGTTACGGTGCTAACCCCATAGGGGCAGGTTTGGGTCGTGACAGAGTGGTATCAGAGCGATACTAAACCACGAGTTACACGGCACACACGTGTCAAAATGAGCTATAGGATGTCCTAGAAAAGTAATTAGGACATTACATGAACATTGAAAATGGGTATGTGTGGCCATGACATGAATATATGTGCTAATATGCTAATGTGTTTAAGTATGCAACTGCCTATGTTTATTATTACTATAATTGCCTATAGTGAAATGGATAACTCAAGAAATGCAGATGAATCCGAATCTTCTGAGGCAAGAATGGCAAGGTATAGACACCCCATTTTTGACCGACCTTAAGACTCAGACGTCATCGATTGAGCGCTCGGTGATTGCGCATATTGTGCTCGTTCTGAGGTTACAGAGTCTTGGCTGAGAGCCTTGCCTCCGAACTTCGAGACTCTTTTATGCTTTGCCTCGGTTTGTGAACCAGGTTCTGTTTTCTCTTTCTGAAGGGAGGGAGAGGTCTCGTAGACCATCTCTCAGTGGCCTTTCGTGGTTGTAGACCACTATTCCCGTTTGGAGACTAGTTTTCAGTTTTCAGAGTCGTCGGCCGTGCGCTTCGGTTCGGGACTGCTTAACTTTCTCCGTTTGCTCCGGTTTTTAGCACACACTTTGTTTCCTCTCTCTAGAGGGACACTGTGGCCCAGGAGACCACCTTCATAGTCGCGCACCACCTTCGATGCTTAACAGTAAGTTTTCGGGGCACTCGATTGCGCGTTTAGGCCCCCGAACCCTCATTTTGCATCCGTCTTGGTTTATTTTTGGTATGGACCCTATTTTCATTATTTGGAAGGTGGTACAAGGGTGGGAGACCACCTTTTCTTTTGGAGACCACCTCTTCTCCCACCGGCCGATTTTCTTGTCAGGTAAGTAGTCTCTCTCACTTTTGAGCCATATTTTCTGATCTCCCATACCATTATTGATTTGCTTTCACCTGGGAGACCACCAATCAAGGCTGCCGACCAGCTTTTGATGATTGACCCTTTTGAACCAGTCGGGTCGACGAGAAGTCGAGTGACCACCTGAATTGGTTGGCCAGCTTCCTCCTTTTTTGTCTCACTGAGTGTTAGCCAACTGTGCCAGTTGGAAGCCTCAGAAGTGATCCTCCATACAATAGAGGATCTTTAAGCTTGGTTTTAAGCTTTTTGAGGAAGCTTTAGCCCCTCTCCTCTATAAAGCAAGAGGTCCTCTTCCATTGCAAAGGTTCAGACTTTGCTTCTAAGGCATACAATATACACCTCTCTATATCTCTCTCTTTTGTGCTCAAATACTCCATAGTTCTTGGCCCTTTGCACACCAACCCTTAGCTTAACCCTACCACCATCCATCCAAGCACCTTGGAGTTGGTTTTCAGAGGTTGAAGGTTTGCTACGTTGGTCCAGAAGCTGCTGAAGGTCTTCTCTACAAAGGTAACACTAATTTCTCCCTTTTTGAGCATCATTTTGATCCTTATTTCAGCCATACTTGCAAGCATATTTGAGCTTTGGTGTAAACTGAAAAAAGTCTTATTTTGAGTTTCTTAACAAGTTTGTTTAAGGTCATTTTTCTGATGGGGGTCATCTACCCCCTTTGCATGCTTCATTCCTCTTTGTTTTGAGCCATGCATTAGGGCTTTTGGGTTGAGCTTTGTTGGACCTTTTGACCACTAAAATCTAGCAAATTTTCAGTGGTTATTATGTGTTTTTGAGCATCAAAATCAGAGAGGGGTGATCCTCTCACCCCTTGTCTTGTTTACTAGCTTTCTTGGCTTTACAAAGGAGCCCCTATTTGCATGTTTTCAAGCCATGTTTCAGGCTATTATTTGTGAGTTTTATGACCTGCATGACCTCTGCCCAGAGGTGGTTTTGCCATGTTAAGTGTCCATCTTGCATGTGTAGAGTAACCCTCTTCATGGCCTTTCAAAGGAGCCTTCACTTGCATGCTTCCTAACCCCTTTTCAGGCCCTTTTTGATGAGTTTTAGGGCCCTCATAACCTTTTTCTAGAGGTGGTTTTTCCATTTTTGATGTCTATCTTGCACGTGTAGAGTAACCCCTTTGCATAGCCTTTCAAAGGAGCACCTCATTCTAGCACGTGTTGATTGAGGTCTAGTGGTTTTTTGGTCATATTTTGGCATGCCATGTTCTTGTTTTTGGCTGGTTTGGTAGTCCTTCACATGCTTCATATAGTTGTAGTGTAAGTCATGGTTCACTAGCTTGTTTTGTATGATGTTTTGGCCGCCTTTCCTAGCATATTTTGGCCTTGCCTTAAACTGATTTCATGCATGTTTTGGACTGCCTTAGCTCTGTTTTTGTGTCTCATGGTCGAATGATGCTTGTTTTGCATGCCTGTAGTTCAATATCCATGCTTAACTTTGAGTTTTGAGGTCCATCGCATGCATATACTGAGGTGTTTTCATGTTTTGGGGCCATTGCACATCATATCTTAGAGCTTATATACATGCCATATTCCCATGATTTCCACTCTTTAAGTGCATTAGAAAGTCGGGCTTGTATGCCTCATTTACCGACCATTGTATGGGCTTTAGTTGAATGCATTCCGAGTCATGTTTTTAGACCATTTTCCCACTATCTTGGACCTGCCTAAGGTCTGTTTGGGGGTGGTTTGGTCATTTGTGCATCGCTTTGTATACCTATAGTGTAATCCACTCCACTAGTTTCGGTATCCGGGTCATCTAGCATGCATTATGTGAGGTGTTTGCTTGTTTCGAGACCATCTTTTATGCCATTTCAGAGCTGGATCATGTGCCATTCTATGCCATATTTCATCCTTTGCCATGCTTTGTTAGAGTTGTATGTTGTGCCTTAGGATCGATCCTTTGCATTCATGTATGTTTGCATGTATTTCGGTTGTCTCGTTTTCATCATATGGCCACTAATTTGAGTGTGGCTGAGGTCCACTCACATTGGTTTAAGTCCATCTTGCATTGTGTATGCCATTTAGTTCATGTTGTTGCATATTTGGCATTTGCATTGTGTATGCCTTGATCATCTCATTGATAGTCTTCATCTGTGCATGGTAGTCTTCGTATGTGCATTGTGTATGCCATATGGTTTGTATGCATTGAGTATGCCATCCTTAGTTCATAGCATTGTGTATGCTAGTTGCATGTTTGCATATCATCCCTCGCATGCCAGCATGATTAGGTTGCATTGCATTTAGGGTTGCATGATAGTCGCATTGTGTATGTTATCTTGTTGCATTATGTTTGGAGTAGGGTTAGTCCAAACACGGGGAGCGAGGGACGTTTTGTACTCAAAGTGACGAAACGTGCCTCGATTCTCGGTCGCCGACACTCTGGATTACCCATGATGGAGTTTAGGCCTTGTTGTGTTTTCATATGCATTCATTCCACATTGAGTAGTGCAATTCAACTCCTTGGCCATCATGCATCGAGATGCGTGATTGGTGGCATGAGGATCGAGGTCTACACTCCCTAGAGCTTGTGCAATGACGTGAAGAGTGGTCGTGTGCACATGTGTTGAAAATTCTTTGCCATGCCCCTTTCTTGCTCTCTGTTGCAGCAAACCAGAAACCAGCAGCCTTCTAGAGCTTTGTACAATATTCCGGGATCAATTGCAAACAAAGGCAAATCGGGGCATTGCGAGGAATTTCCTGACAAGGTGACTCGAGCATGTTTGCATCTTTCATCATTCGGAACAGAGTTGAGGCGGTCTATAGATCTGCATACTAGTTTATTTCGTTTCTTAGTTAATTTATTAATTAATTAGGGTTTTGTAATATTAATTAGCTAGAGTAGTTAATTATTTATTCGGTCTGTATTAATTATTCGGACCGTCCGAGAAGGGCAATTTTGTAATAAGTGTGTGTGTGTGTGATGTATGTCTTCCAACCCCACGTCTTTCTCCCTTTTATTTACCAGCTTATGATGGTTAGTTTAGGGCATGTTTTAATTAGCAAACTTATGCTCGCATGTTTGCATTCATTCTGTCTTGTATGCACTGGGCTCGGCGCACCATACTAACTGCATTGTATTTCAATTCCGAGTTGAATACATGTTATCTGTTGCATTTCACCTGCCATCTTAGAATAGCCGAGCCTATCTTAGTTGCATTCCTGTATGTGTTGCATTAGCCATCTTAACATAAACTAGGATCATGCATTGATTAGTAACTAGTTCCTGTTTTGGCTTGGAGTACTCGGTGAGTGTTTATGCTTTAGCATACTTGCATGCGTGTGAGTGACTGCCATGATAGCATGTTTACCATGAGACTATTTGCTTATGTGATATAACTGCCTGAATGCCTATAGGTGAAGGTTGGATTATCTGAATTGGAACAATTTATTGATTGCGAGTTTTAAGCCCATTAGATAGTGGCAAATCACCATGTTTTCTAAGCCTACTTGAGGGTGGCAAAATCTGCATTTTAGCTTACTTGCGAGTAGCAAACCGCTTTCAAAAACAAACATGAAATGTTTTGTTCCAACTCAGGCGATCCAGTCTATACTTGTATGCTGTGCGCATCACATAGTAATTCTAGGCTAATAAATTGGAATAAGAGCACATAATGTTTTCAAAACTCGATATCATGGTTAGTAGAGGCCGATCTTTGATCGGGCGAGCGGGGGTGCTCACGAAGTGACCTTCCCCAATCGTACCCAAGTTCTCGAGTTGAGGCAACTTTAGTGATGACGGACACGTGGCCTTAGGCACGAGTCAGGGTTTCCTAAATTCCCCCAAAATAAAATATTTAAGTGGCGACTCTGTATTTGGCAAAGCAGTCCATGTTTAGCACTTCTTTCTAAAAATCAATTTTTCAAAACGATTTGCCGAATTTGGACTCTTTGATGATTCATCGGTCTTGCATTGCACTCTGCGAGATTAGATATAGGACCGTGACATTTAGTCCAAACTGTAGTAAGCCCAAATGAACAAAATGGGATTCCCTCCCAGGACATTCGGGGACGTCTACACAAGGCTAGAAAAAACAGTTGAAATGTTGACTGAGGCCTTGAGGCTACAATAATAGAACCAACAGCCCCCACCTCCTCCGGTACAGTCGGAACCGAATTTGAATGATGATATAATTGCTCTAATGCAGAAGTTCAGTAAGATGAAACCACCATCATTCCAAGGGGGCATTAAACCATTAAAGATTGAAGTATGGGTCCTTGAAATAGAGAAATTAATTGAAGTCTTTCTGTGTTCTGAAGCACACAAAGTGCTACTGGCTACCTTCACCTTACAAGAAGAGGCCAGAAGGTGGTAGATGCTCGTCCGTGACACCAACACTGTTATGAATTGGGCTCAGTTTATGGGAGCCTTTTTTGAGAAATACTTCCCTCAGTGTGTCAGGGACCGCAAAGTGACTAAGTTTGAACAACTGAAACAAGGCACCATGTCGGTAGCAGAGTACGAATCTAAATTCACTGAACTCACCAGATATGCACCACACATGGTTGATACTGATTACAAAAAGGCCAGGAAGTTTAAAGGCGGCCTTAATGTTGAAATACTTGACAGGATAAATGTTCTGAAGTTACTGAAGTACGTGGATGTTCTTGATCGAGCAATAATGGCTGAGTTAAACATTGAAGCATTGAAACAGCCTGAAACACCGACAACTGAGTGGAGTGGTAAGAGATGAGGCTTCAAGTTTAAGAAAGGCAGAAATAATTCATTGAACAAAAAGCAAAATACAGGGTCGACAACTAGTTCCAGTCAAGGAAGTGGTTCTATACCGCCCTGTTCTGAATGTGGTAAGAAACATAAAGGGGTTTGCTATAAAATTTTAGGTGCCTATTACAAGTGTGGCAAGGTGGGCCACATGGTTAAAGATTGCCCTTCCACTCCTCCGGGCAATAGTAAAGTTGCAGCCAGCACCGCAGCATCAATTGCTGCACCAAAACCCAACCCTAAAGCGACTGGAAAAGAGCCTATGAGGCAAGGCCGAGTGTTCGCACTGTACCGGGAGACGTACAGAATGCCGAGACCGTTGTGTCAGGTATGCTCTTACTTTGTGCTCAAAATGCTTATGTTCTGATTGATTCAGGGTCTACACATTCATATATATCGCATGCTTTTTCGTGCAAATTAAATAGACCACTGGAACCTATGAACTATCTGTTAGCTGTATCTTCACCTGTTGAGGGATCCATGACTTGTGCTTATATGTACCCTGCATGTGAAATTATTGTTGGGGATGTCCATCTGTATATTGATTTACTGCCTTTGAATATTGATCATTTTGATGTGATATTGGGAATGGACTGGTTAACAAAATATCATGCTACCATAGACTGTGTAATGAAACAAGTTGTTTTCCGTCTACCTGGTCTACCTAAATTTGTGTTTAACAGAATTGGAGTAGTACCTCCCCCATATCTGATTTCATTCATGAAAACGTTTAAACTGATTCAAAAGGGGTGTAAGGGGTATCTATGTTCTGTATTGACTGTGCCTACTGATACTAAAACCGATGTGAACAGTATTCCTATAGTCAAAGAATTCCCAGATGTTTTTCCAGATGAATTGCCAAGGGATTTGATTGATAGGGAGATTGAATTCACCATTGATGTGATTCCGGGTACACAGCCAGTATCTAAAACTCCTTACAGAATGGCACCGACTGAATTGAAAGAGTTGAAAGTTCAGCTACAGGAACTGTTAGACAAGAAGTTCATCAGGCCTAGTACTTCACCGTGGGGTGCACCAGTCTTATTTGTGAAAAAGAAAGATGGCTCGTTGAGACTCTGCATTGACTACCGTAAACTGAACAAGGTAACAGTGAAAAATAAATATCCATTGCCTCGCATTGATGACTTATTTGACCAGCTACAGGGTGCCCAAGTGTTCTCCAAAATTGACCTTAGATCTGGATACCACCAGTTGAAAGTCAAGACAGGGGACATTGAAAAGACTGCCTTTCGAACGAGGTATGGACATTATGAATTCTTAATTATGCCTTTCGGAGTTATCAATGCACTTGTTGCATTTATGGACCTTATGAGCAGAATTTTCAAACCGTACCTTGATGAATTTATAGTTGTTTTCATAGATGACATTTTGATTTATTCCAAAAGCATGGAAGAACATGAGCGTCATTTGAACATTGCCCTACAGACCCTAAGAGAACAGAAACTTTATGCAAAATTAACTAAAAATTAACTAAATGTGAATTTTGGCTAGATAGCATGATGTTTTTGGGACATGTAATCAGTAAGGATGGTATTACAGTTGACCCGCAGAAGATTGAAGTAGTAGTGAACTGGCCTGGACCGACAAATGTTACCGAAGTTTGAAGTTTTCTAGGCTTAGCCGAGTATTACAGAAGGTTTGTCAAAGATTTCTCCAAAATTACCCTACCACTGACACAATTGACTCAAAAGGGGATATTATTTGACTGGACCGATTAGAGAGAATCAGCCTTTCAAGAGTTAAAGACTCGCCTTGTGACTGCATCGATTCTCACCCTACCCTCAAGTACGGATGGTTATACTGTATTTAGTGATGCTTCTTATAAGGGTTTGGGATGTGTTTTAATGTAGAATGGTAAAGTGATTGCATATGCTTATCGACAATTGAGACCACATGAAAAGAACTACCCGACCCATGACCTGGAACTTGCTGTAGTAGTGTTTGCGTTAAAAATTTGGCATCACTACCTTTATGGGGCAACATGTGAGGTGTATACAGACCACAAGAGTTTGAAATACTTCTTCACACAGAAAGAACTGAACATGAGGCAGCGGAGATGGTTAGAACTGATTAAAGACTATGATTCGCAAATTTCGTACCATCCCGAGAAAGCTAACACCGTTGGCCATGCATTGAGTCGGAAATCGATTGGAAATTTAGCCTGTTTACTTACCGGACAGAAAGAGTTGCTATGTGACCTTGAAAAATTTGAAGTAGAGGTCGTTTTGCGTGAACAATGTGGAACTTTAGCTACTATTTCTGCTCAACCGGCACTTATCGAAGAGATTAAAGAGAAACAGCAACAAGATGATTTCTTGAAGAAGATCATCGATGAACGAGAATCTAAACCGAGGCCGGGTTTCAAATTTGAAAACAATGTACTGAAATTTCAGGGAAAGTTATGTGTACCGAGCGATTCTGAACTAAAAAGAAGAATTCTGCAAGAGGGCCACAATGCAAAACTGTCTGTCCATCCAGGAAACACAAAAATGTATTAAGACTTGAAATTGAATTTCTGGTGGCCAGGAATGAAGAAAGAAATTGCTGACTTTGTATCGAAATATCTTCATTGCCAACAAGTCAAAGCCGAACATCAACGACCCGTAGGCTTACTGTAGCCCTTACCGATACCGGAGTGGAAATGAGAACATATCACCATGGATTTTATTATTAGTTTACCTCGCTCCAGTAAAGGTATGGACTCAATTTGGGTTATTATTGATAGATTGACTAAGTCTGCTCACTTCTTACCTGTCAAAACAATTAATAATGCGGACAAATTGGTTATACTCTATATTGATGAAATTGTTAGATTGCATGGAGTGCCTGTGTCTATTGTTTCTGATAGGGACTCGAAGTTTACATCGAGATTCTGGCAAAGCTTACAGACAACATTAGGTACTGAACTGAGACTAAGTAGTGCCTACCATCCTCAGACAGATAGCCAGTCAGAAAGAACCATTCAGACTCTAGAGGATTTACTGAGAATGTGTGTTCTTGATTTCCAAGGAAATTGGGAAAGCCATTTGCCTTTAGCTGAGTTTGCCTACAACAACAATTTTCACTCGAGCATTGGTATGGCGTCTTTTGAGGCTTTGTATGGCAAAAAATGTCAATCTCCGATTTGCTGGGCAGAAGTTGGAGATGGGCCTTTGCTTGGGCCCGAGATTGTACAAGAAACTACCGAAAAAGTGAAACTGATCCAACAGAGACTGAAAACTGCACAAAGCCGATAGAAAAATTATGCGGATGTCTGAAGGCGAGACAGAGAATATGAAGTAGGTGATCATGTTTTTGTAAAAGTGACACCGATGAAGGGCCAAACTCGTTTTGGAGTCAAGGGTAAGCTAGCGCCGAGATATGTCAGACCGTATGAGATTATTGAAAAGATTAATCCGGTGGCGTATCAAGTAGCGCTTCCTTCTGAGATGGAGCATATGCATAATGTGTTCCATATTTCAATGCTGAGGGATTACCTCCGGGATCCTTTCCATGTGATTGAGCCTACCCGTGTAGTACTAAGTGATGACTACACTTATGAAGAACGGCCTATTCAGATTGTAAACAGACGGATCAAGAAGTTGAGGAATAAAGAGATTCTATTAGTCAAAGTTGACTGGCAAAACCATGGTGGCGTATATGCCACTTGGGAAAGGGAAGACGATATGATCAAGAGATATCCTGAATTGTTCCCACTGAATCCTGTTTTCTTCCAAAATGAAGGTAATTCGAGTTTGGAGGACCAAACTCTTTATAAGAATGGGAGACTGTGACAACCCTCACCACTAATTAGTGCTAATCTATGATTAAGCATGATAATTAACTGATTGACTGAAATCCTGAATTCATTGATTGAGTGTATAGCATAAGTGCATTTCTATCTGTTGACGGTTGAATGATCTGTTTATATTTTACGTTTCAAACTGCGAATTAAAGGCCTTATCGGCGGCCGAATCCGAAATTGATTAATGTTTTATGCTAATTGGAATTTATGTGATTTTACGATAAATTTAATTGAAATTTGATTTGGTATGATTAAATTAGATTAAATAATGTTGTATTGCATTAGTTGGACTTATTTACCAAAATGCCATGTTAGTGGGCCATCTCATAAAACATTTGAGACTTAATTCATATCTCTTCCTCATCCATTCCTTGAGACAAACCGACTAGAGAGAGAGAGAGATAGAAGTTAGTGTGATTCAACAAGATTTTGGCTTGGAATTTGGAAGAAATTGTAGAAGATTTGCAACATTAGACTCCCATACTTTGAATTCAAGGCATAAGGTAGGAGAATCATCTTCTTGATTGTTAAATTAAGTCATTTGTTGCATGGTTCATGGTAATTTAGTGAGTTGAGTCACAAATTGGTTTTAAATTGTTGAATTAAAGCTTGAATCATGCATGCGTGTGCATATCATGAGGTTTAGGTTGTTTCCCATGAGATTCTTGCATGAAAGTCCACATTGTGGTTATAGTCCATGAATTCACTATGATTTTGAGCTTAAACTTGCATTTGAGCTTGTAGTTGAAGCTTTGATTTCAATTAAACACTTGCATGTTACATTTGAATTATGTTCTTGAAGTTTTCCTTGAAATTGTGTCTAATTGAATTACCTTTGGGCTTTGATTTTGCAAATTGAACTTCAAAACATGCTATACTATGAGTTTACAAGAGTTTTCCAAAAAATTAGCCCAAGAGCATCGAAATTGATGCTTTAAAAGTTGGTTTTGAGCTTGGAGGTTCAATCTGGAAATTCCAGATTTTGGACTCACGCTCGAGCGGGTAACTCCACGCTCGAGCGTACACACTGAATTCATGCTGTAAGAACCTGAATTTTTAGACAACTAATTAGTTTATTAATAATAATATTAAGTCAATCACTAGTGATTATTAAACTATTAAATTATAATATTAATAGCACCATAATTAATATCAATATTAAATTCTTTTAAATAAAATTATTTATCTTGATGTGATTAAAATTCTGTAGCAAAATACAGTTGTGAAAAACTAAATGGATTAAATTGATAGTAAATAACCTAGTTAGAATTTAGTAGGAAGAAAACCATCCAGTTGAAAATAATAATATTAAATAAGTAAATAAATAAAAAAAATTATATATACATATTAATATTGTATTGACACCAATTTCAATTTAATTCAATTCAATTCAAAAAAAAAAAAAAAAAAGGTGATCAAGTTGTAAGGAAAGTGGCTGACTGCCACTTTCTTTTTACCTAGGCTGCCTTGCTTGCATGCTTGTTTTCCCCAAGTTCACACTCAATTCTCCCTAGAGAAGTAAGCATGCATAGATGGCATTTCCAGCCTTTGATTGAGGCAGCCACGACATGCAAATTTTGCAGGCTATCATCTAAGCTTAAATGATAGTTCCTAAGCAAAAAGGGGAATAATAACAAATTAGGCCCTCAAACTCCTATATTAGAAGCACTATTCAGCCTTATTACACACTGGTAAGAGCAAAACAAAGAGAGAAGAAAGGGAGAGAAGGCAAAAGGGAAAGGAGAGGAGAAGGGAAGAAGGGGCCAATACTTGGGATTTTTTTTAAGGTAAGAATACATCACCTCTATCCTTCCTTAGATACCTCTAACTGAATTTATATAAATTATATATACAAGACTAAGTATGGTTAAGTCATATATAGCAAAATAGTACCATGCATGCTTAAAATTTTGAATAGGATGATGGTTTCATTATGTTATAATTTTATATTCCTTCTTGATATAAATATATGGCTTAGCTACTATTTTTATGTGTTCAATATTCTCCATTGTTGATATAATCTTGCAAAAGAGTAAAATGAGATGAGAATGGTTTCCCTTTACCTGAAACTTAGATTCTTCCTCACTGTTTCAGACTTATCGGATGAAAAGAGGGCTCTAATAAATTGAAAATAATTGATGTTAAAAATTTGTGTATATTGGAAGTATATATAGGTGTTATACACTGTGTAAAATTTTTATAAAATCATTGGACACCATTTTCTTACTGAAACAAATATTTTCCCTAAGTGTCACTTACAACACAGCAGAAGCAGTAGCTTCAAACAGGTCCCATTTTCTCTACAAATGGTATTTTTCTGTACGACCACTTGGAAAAGTAAGATTTTTAAGTTACCTTTCAAATGCCGCTGGTTTCATAATTTTTTTATTAAGTATTGAGAGAGAAATGCCAAATTTTCCAAAAGGTGACAAAATCTGTCCAGTTTTCTTAGACCTCCTTCGACTGGTTTCAGTCTTCATACTCTCTGGAAATATGTTCTATACTCAAAAATTTAGCAAAATGTTCTGACCATGCTTATTTTTGACATCGTTTGAGGCCCTTTTTATTTTTCAAACCCGGATCACCTGTGCTGGAGGTGAATGTAACTCACTGTCCCAGCAAACCAGTTTTCTTCCAAAAATTATTCCTCCATTTTAAAATCGTTTTTAGCCCTAGTATTCTTCTCGAAATATTTTCCTAACTTTATGAACTAGCATCAGTTAAAATATTATAATGGTTGAACATCGTTTGGTATGGTTTCATATTTTTTTTGTTTGACTAAACAGTGCTGAAAAGAGAAGTATGTGAATTCTTAAGAAATTTTGTGATGACTCCTAAGAAACTCTATCACATTTATTTTAGTTGCCATACATGATTGTGTTGTGCTATATAAACATTATATCACTGTGATTCTCGAACTAAAACTCACACATGCATAAAAATGTGAATTCAACGAAGTAATGAAACATAAAATTGAACCAATGATACATTAGAAATTTAAAAGTGATGGGGTGAGCCCGGTTTAGAATCTTGCACGATGAGTTGCGAACCCTAACAGGGCACGGGAAGGTATTTCGGCTCTTATCGGTGTAGGCGATATAAGGTTGGTGGTGCAGGTGTCACAACATAGACCGTTCCCTTGGGGCAGACCGTGATGTCACGACTCGAGTACGTAACCCTGGTGTATGGACATCATTGGTAGTTACAGCAAGTAACATTTGAATATTTGACCAAGGGGGAGTCAGAATTGCCCGTAGCCATTGCTTAGCGGTTAAGTGGAAGTAGTGCTCCGCGGGGAGTTACTTAAATTTATCTGATAAACTGAATCTATGAGAAATTAAAAAGAAAAGCATGCATTTTCCTTACGATGAACCACTATTTCTGTTTGCCATTTTATTTATTTATTTATTTATCTATTGTTATTATTTTAACTGTTAGCATTTCTGTTATACTTATTAAATGCTGCTTATTATTCTGTTATTACACAATAATTATTATTTATGAGTATTATTATCGGGGTGAATATTTTCGGGTTGTAGCATATTACTGAGCTCGTCGCTCATTGGCATTCTCGTTGTCCTGGCATTTTATGCCAGGTACCGAAGAAAATGAAGAAAACATTGAGGCCTTGCAAGGTGACATTCAGCCTTGGTTAGCTTGAAGAGTCGCCAAATTCCACGAACCATTTCCTATATTTCCTAGATTTCTCTAGCTTTTCTTTCGCAGTTGTTTTAATTTCTTTTTGTGTAATGAGACTAAGTTTTAAGTTTTATTAGAATTGTAATTTGAAAACTTTAAATTTTTGGGTTGTTAATTAATGGATATTAGTGATGTTTGGTGGCAACATTGATTTTAAGTTCTAAATCTTATTATGATGTCCAAAAAAAAAAATTTGGGGCGTCATCAAATTCGGCGAGTAAAGTGGAGCTCGAAAGGAAATACGTATCCAAAGACTTTACATTGTTTCTGAAGACGCCGAAGGACTGAGTCATACGCTTAAGCGGGGGTCGAGCGCCCGTCGAGTATGAATTTCATGCATCCAGTACTTTTGCCATGTTTTACAGTCCGCTCGAGCGAAGAAAGTTACGCTCGAGCGGGAAATCTTTGTCTGTATGTCTACTCAAGCGTGACCCATGTTTTCTGAAAATTTTGTAAAGTGTTTAAAAATGCATCTTTGCATCCTCTTCCTATCCTAGGCATTCCTAGGGCATGTTTAAGGCATCTTAAGGAGGATATTGATGTAGAACCACACCGAGTCTAAGTAGAGACTAAGTCTTTGATTTCCAAGTATGTGACTTAGTGTGTGTTCATCCTAAAACTGTGTAGGGTTGGCATCCGAGGATGCGCACTAGCTTATTTGTAGCCCAAAACTCTGTGAGTAACTATGTTGTAAAGATATGTTTAATCGAGATTATTTTCTGAACAAATGACTGTACTGCTTTATGAAATGACATTGTTTACTGAATGAATGTTTGTCCTATTTGTGAACTGTATTCGTGACATCCATAGCAATTTACTATTACTGAACTGTTACTGTTGCTGTTATAGAGATTTCTGTTAGTTCTCATATTGGAACCACTACTATTTACTGATATGATGGCCATCGACTGACTGTTTGGTCTGTTAAGACCTACTGTACTGTTTGCTATTGGATGTACCACTTATGACTGCTATGATCGAATAATTGATATACTGTTTAAATGACTGTTTTAAATACTGAAAGGACATTCATTCTTAACCTCTTTATGCATATGTTATTGACTGGGCTTTAGCTCACTGTTTATATATATATGTAGGTGTTTAGGTATCGGATCAGAGCTAGGAGCGTTGGGTTAAACTCCATTTTTGTCAAGCCAACCACTGTGCCTCACTGCGAGGTTCCATATACTGCCAAGCTAAGGCCGCTGTGGGGTGTTTTAGATTCCCCCTTTCTGTTTTTGTTTTGTATAGACTGTATAGACTTGTACTGTATTGTTATGGTAGGGATTTGGTCCCTAACCTGAATACCTGTATATGATGTATGTACATACTGTTTTGCTTCTGACTGTGAATATGTTTAAAAAGTCTTTTTGCATACAGACTGTCACAGCTCATTGGACATCTTTTATTACTGTTTTGGCTTCCGCCAGCCCTTGAACTATGTATTACCGTTTTACTGTTAAGCAAGCCTTCGAAAATTATGGGATTACTTGCCGGTTACGGTGCTAAACCCATAGGGGCGAGTTTGGGTCGTGACATAGTGGTTAGGCATGTGCATTGTACGTGACACGTGACTTTTCATCAGCTGTTAATACTGTAATTATGCGTCTCTTAAATTTGTATATATAAATTGATCTGTATCCAAAATATAACTAAGAAATGAATACATACTCTACTGAAGAATTTAAATGATAAATGAGAAATTTTATAAACATAAATACTAATTTATAGCTAGATCTTCTCTTAAACAATAAATAATAACTAAGTCTTTAAAATATATAATGTTACATAAATATTTTTCTATCAACTTTTCACTTCAATTTTCCATGATCCGTACCTGTAATATAATTGAAGGTATGAAATTAATTGCACAATTACATGATTTTGTTTAATAACTCATCTCATAATACAATTTATTGAACCCACTATTGCATATTATTTGCATATTATTGGTGTAAGAATGCATTAATATCAATATGTAATATCTATATAATAAAATAGGATGGTTTTTGAATTTGTCCTACGCACATTGGATATTTGGAGGACTCAGATCTATTCAAATTATAAAACAACGGCTGAGATATATTTTTCAAAAAATATCCTACATGTATATTTTCTATTTTCCCGTTTCTCTCTCTTACTTTTTTTTCTTTTCTCACCCACCATTTTGTGATCCCATGATTCCACCTTCTTCTCTCTCTCTCTCTCTCTCTCTCTCTCTCTCTCTCTCTCTTTTAATTTTTTTATTCACTTTTATTTTTCTCTCTATTTGTTTATTTTGTTTTATTTTCTCCTTTTTGTTCACTTATTTTTATTCATATTATATGGAAAAGTCTGTGATCCCAGAATTAGGAGTCAAATTTTACTGTGTGTAGTGGAGATTAAATTAACGAATTTTATAGTCCACAAATTAAATGAATTGGAACAATTAATTATTATTTTTAAATATATTGAATACCTGATAGATTTCATAAAATTAGACCTCATATAAATCTTCAACATCTATATAATAAAGCAGGATGGTTTTTGAGTTTATCCTATACACATTTGTCCTACTAGGATATTTGAATTGTTCAGATCTATTCAAATTATAAAACAACGGCTGAGATATATTTTTCAAAAAATATCCTACATGTACATTTTCTATTTTCCCTCTTCTCTCTCTTACTTTTTCCTTTTCTTACCCATCATTCTATGATCCCATGCTCTCACCTTCTTGTCTCTTTTCTTTTTATTTTTTTAATTTTCTCCCATTTTTATTTTTCTCTCTATTTGTTTATTTATTTATTTTTTTCCTTTTTGTTCACATATTTTTATTCATATTATATGGAAAAGTTTGCGATCCCAGAATTAGGAGTTAGATTTTACTGTGTGTGGTGGAGATTATATTAATGAATTTTTTAGTCCATAAATTAAATGAATTTGAACAATAAATTATTATTTTTAAATATATCGAATACTTGATAGACTTCGTAAATTTAGACCTCATATAAATCTTCAAGATCTATATAATAAAGCAGGATGGTTTTTGAATTTGTCCTACACATATTTGTCCTACTAGGACATTTGGACAACTTAGATCTATTCAAATTATAAAACAATGGCTGAGATATATTTTTCAAAAAAATATCCTACATGTATATTTTCTATTTTCCCTCTTCTTTCTCTTACTTTTTCATTTTCTCATCAATCCTTCTATGATCACATGATCCCACCTTCCTCTCTCTTTTTTTTTAATTTTTTTATTTTCTCACATTTTACTTCCGCTAATTGGCCCCTTATTATAAACTTTGAATTGATTTTGACTGAAGTCGTAGGTAATCTTTTGATTACTGGCCGGTTGTGACTCTAATCCATAGGGGCGGTTTGGGTCATGACACCAAGGATACCACTCGATCTGCAAATAAAAAATTTACAACTTAGTTTCCTGATGCAAAAGATAGTGAAGGGGGAAATAGAGAGTTTGTGAATGCTTACCATGACGGCAGTCGTGATGTTGAAGAAGCGATGCCAAGCAGTGAAGCTGCGGACATGTTGGCCGTGAGGGCAGAGCCTCCCGTCGTAGTATAAGGAGCAAGGCACCACCAGGGCTATCTCAAACCTGAGGATCGGGGTGATGCAGGGAAAGTAAGTATAAAGCCATAACTACATGAAATAAAACATGTTAGAAAATCAAAAGGCAAAAATGGAAATGAAACAGGCATTAAAATACAATTGAATTGAAAGAAAGTGTAGGATGTACCTCACATGTCCTCCAGTAGCCTCCAATCAGCTCCGCCTTTCGGTTGGACATAGAGCTTATGTACCTATAGAGGGTGGCGAGGCTAGCTCCACTCTAGTCATACTTCCTCACCTGCAGGAGCTCCACCAAACAGCTCAAAAGATAGATTCCTACAGTATTCTCCTTGTTCGCAAACAGGGTAGTATCGAGGACATAGAAAAGGAATCAGCAGGCATACTAGGCTATCGCCTTTGGAGTCACTGGCTCTATCCTATGAAAATGTTGCCAATGCCAATTGTAGCAAATCATCCCATGGCGAGTGGGGGATGGGACAGCCCCGAGAAAGAACATTTGAGCAACGGACCATTGGCGCAAGTCGATGTCGAAAGGGATTGCATCACTCCCTACCGAAAGATCGGTGATCATGGAAAAGTCGTAGGGGGTCATTGTCATCTCCCCAGTAGCCGAGAAGTGGAAGGAGTTGGTGGTGTTCCATCACCTCTCTACCAAGGCTCCATAGATTGATCGGTCTACCTGTAGTGATGTGATGCCCAAGATCGCATCTATCCTAATCATCTGATTATGCAAGTATCCGACACCACAATTTGTTTCCCACACAACCCAAGGATGCATGTACAACTTATGATGCACGTGCTATTCACCTAAAAAAATGTTCATGTGCATGCACATTTTTTTATTTAAATGGATATTTTAAGTAATTCTTTATTAGACATTTCAATTTGATAGAGCCTTTGGATTTGATAGATTGACTTTGTGGCCAATCTCAGTAATCTAAGTTGTTTATTTTTTAGTACTCATTAAGTATAATATTTATGTAAAAATTTAAGATGATCGAATATCGGTAATTGTATGTTTGAATCACATTTGTATTACAAAAAATTAATGGATGGCTATTGTTAAAATTATAATTGTCGTCTATTACTTTCAAAATAAATGTGATTAAAACAAATAACTACTAATATGTGATCATCTTAATTTTTTATATTAATATTTTACTCAACGAGTTCTAAAAAGTAAACAGTTCAAACCATTAAAACTAATTCTAAAATGAACCTATTAAGCTCAAACGATCTCTCAAGTTAGATTACCAACTTGAAAGATCTAATCTCAAATAAATAATTATGGGTTAATTACAAAAAAATAAAAATAAAAATCTAATGTTTCACGCGTTTTTCACTTTAAATTCCGGTGTTTCGATTTCAACAAATTAAATTCTGGAGTTCCATTCGTGTTTCAATGTGCCTCCTTTGTCCATCTTCGTCTGTGTAAGGTAATGAAAAATCATTTTGGGATTTAAAGAGAAAAATACTGGGATTTTAACGTAAAAAAGACATAATACTTTGGGATTTTTTTGTAATTAATCCTAATATTTAATTTTTATGTGTATATAACTCGCATATCTTATTGTATATGTACATGTATGTTTATATATATGGTAAAAATTTTTTATTCAAAATTTGACTCTTACGATGATAAAATGTTGATTTCATCCCTAATTTTGATGACTACGTAAGAAACGTTACTTGAAATGTAATTAACTTTTTATTATTTTTTTAAAAAAGTTTGCATTAGATTGTTTGATAAAATTTTTGTTTACAACTTATGAGGTTAAAATAATTTAAATAAGTTTAAAAAAAAAAGAAAAAAAAAGTTTTTTGTTGTTGTTCGGTACAACTTATCTGACTTTTTTATAATTTTTTTATTTTGGGAATTTGTGACAAATTGTTTGGTACAATTTTTACTTTATTAGCTAAAAATTACTTAAATAAGTTGAAGAAAAATAGATTTTTGAAATATGGGCAAAGGGGTACTTTTGCCATATACTTTTAGATTATTGGCTTTTAATTTACAATAAATTACACCAAACACACCATTTGAAAGCAAGGAATTGGTGCTTTTGACTTGTGTTTTCTGAGTATCAATCTATACTATATATGAAGTAAAAGGGGGTTTTTAACCCCAATGCCTGTGGGAGCTCCAATCTCTTAATCCTAATTTTCTTATTTTTTGATTTAACAAAAAAAAAACCTCTGCATTTATTGACTTCTCTCAACCCACAATTCCTTTTGACTTCTCTCATAATTATTTCAACACCCTTTTCAATTTCTCCCATACACTATGGTTACACACAAAAATAAAATAAAAAAGATAAGAATTTAGCTATAGATCTCAAAACATATAACATCTAAATTTGAATTATGATTTAATAATATAATTATGTATTTTTTTTATGTATATCTACCAAAATTTTAAATCACTTAATGGGAGAATTAATTTTCCAAAATTATTGATTTTTAATTTACAAAATAGATTAAAAAAACCATTGACTGATTTATTTATTTAATAACAAAAATATTTCATAATCTCTCCCTCCTAATCTCTCACAAATTTTCAAAAAAAAATATTAAAACTTGCATTCCTTTTCTCTTTCCTAAAAAATCAAATAATATTTTTTATTAAAGTTGTAGATATATACCTATATTTTATATATTATATTATAACATAACAAAAAAAAAACCAAAAAACAAAAAAAAAAATCTTTAAAGTTTTTCTAAATAAACTTTAAATCAATAAAACTCACATGTCTATCACATATCTAACTCACATCATAACTTACCTAAATAATAATAATTAAAAACAAATGGAAACCACAGATAAATTAAATTAAAAAAAAAAGATACCCGAATAGAAACTACACAAAAATAAAAAGATATATCTATATATATATATATATATATCTATACTATATATTAAGCAAAATGAAATTTTTAACCTCTAAGGCCTGTGGGTGTGCTTCAATATCTCAATCTGAATTTTCTAAATTTTTTATTTAAAAAAAAAAACTCAGCATTTATTGATTTGGTCAAAATCCCTTGATCAGCATTTATTAATTTTTTTTAATCCACATGTCTTTCCACATGCTTGCATTTATTGATTTGGTCAAAATTTCCTGATCAGCATTTAAAATCCCCTCATACAAATAATTATAGATACAATCGTGTATAATTACTGTAATACCCTTTTGAACTTCTCTCATATACTATAGCTAGTGATAAGATTGTTAAATTATTTTTATAAAAAATTTTAAAAAATATAATTTATATATTAAAAAATTTAAAATAAATATAAATATTTATAATTATTCCGTGTATAGCACGGGTGATAGGCTAATTTTTAATTTATAATAAATTACACCAAATAATTCATTTTCTTTTAATAGAAAATAGCAACAAAGTGAGGTTGATACATGAATTGCTTGAAGAAGCCTCTCATTGTTTAGCTCTTAAATTCATAAAACCCGTGTTATTAATAAATTCGTATCATTTTTAAATAATTTTTTTAATAAAAAAATATGAATTACTTTAATTTTTTTTATTTTTTTTTTACTTGTATAAAAAAATTTCAAAACATCAATCGAAACTCAAAATCGTGTTTTCAAAAAATGACTTTAAAAAGTTTCACAGGCCTAGAGTCCTGTTTTGAGAGAGGATTTAATAATTTTTTTTGTTAACCTTTTTTGTTTTTAATAATTTTAATTTTAATTTTAAAAAAATGGTTAATTACAAAAAAATATATAAAAAAATAATAATAATAATAAAACCAAAGTTTTACTCATTTTTCATTTTAAACCCCACTATTTTTCACTTTAAACTCCAAAACGATTTTACGTTACCTTGTACAGACAGAGATGGATAGGGAATGGGAAACATTGAAATACAGATAGAACTCTAGGATTTAATTTGTTGAAATTGAAACACTAGGGTATAAAGTGAAAAACACGTGAAATCTTGAATTTTTTTTACAATTAACCCAATAATATTATTAACAGTTTGGATTATTTTCACTTCCAAATAAATTTTTTTCTCTAATATAATTTTCTTAAATAAATTATTAAATGCTCAAGATAACGTAACTCTCTTATATACATGTACAACATATGGGCAACGTGATGGAGGGTGGTTTGAGTTTTAGAGGTGCAATTATTGGGGTGGAGCTAACAATAGTCCACTAGTAATTGTGCGTTCACTAATGAAATTTATGCCAAATGAAGATCGTCTAGAAAAATTTCGAACAGTCGGAGAACTGGGGAGTTTTGACTTCGCTCAATTAACCACAAAAGCTACGATACAAAAAATTTAGAGTTCTAAATTTTAAAAAATTTAAATGATTTAGATTCAATTTTTGAATAGTACGGCATATATTATGTTAGAAATTGAGTCGGGTTTAGAATCAATACTTGATTGGGTCGTCCTGAATTTCATAAATGTTGTAGTCTATATTATTTAGATTATATTTGTAACATTTTGAAAAAAATTGAATGGTCGAATTTTGAGAAAAATTAAGATTTATATTTGTAATTCGTAATTTTGATTGTATATTGGTTTTACATATTTTTCTTTTCTGTTGTGAAAATTATATATTTGAAATGCTTATTTTAAAACTTTTAAAACAGTATATTATGGAGTTAATTCCGACTTACGGTTAATGAGAAAATTCAAATCCTTGTTTTGGATAGGAGTTGGAGCCATTGAAAAAGAAGACGGATTTGCTGACTTCATTGTGCTATTGACTTGACGCTACGGTCGTGCTGTCGCATGCGTTGACGTCCTTGCTTGGATAAGCGCTGATGCAGACACTGTTAAGGCTCTATTTGTTTGGTTTTATTTTAAAAACTATGTTAATTGCTTTCAGATTATTCGTTATAATTCTGATTGAAACATGACTGGTATCGTTGGACTCGTAATTTATTTTTCTATAATATTTTAAAGGTTTAGAATTTTTTGAAAAAGTAAAATATTTTTTATTAATGAATAACTCGAGATTTTTACGTTAAATTGCTGTTGAGAGAGCATGACTTGGATTGTAGATTTGAAATTTTTACATTAGATTACTACTATGTATATCTTATTTACTAGTATATTTACTAGTATAATTACTATGTATATCTTATTTATTTACTAGTATATTTACTAGTATAATTACTATAATATTTATTTCTGATTTTCTGTGTAATTATTAATTACTTGTAATTTTAGAAATTCCAAAAACATGTAGAAATTATAGAAAATGTTGTGGAATTATTTAAATATTGTATACAATATGTTAAGTTCTTTTAAATGATTAGAAATTGTAGCATTTTGTTATTTTAAATAGTATGATTTACTTATATTTGTGAATTTTAATTTCATGAGTAAATATTCTAGCATGTTTTCTTTTATGAATTACATTGAGATGTTATCATGTGGAGTTAAATATTTTATCACGATTTAGACATGCCATAGTTAGTGAGAGGTTGTTCGATTGAGAGAAATTTTTGTAGATTTGCTCCCGAAAACTAATATTTTGGGCTTCAATTAAATTAAATTTTGGATAATTTTCACTTGTAATGCAAGAGATGATTACGAGCATTGAAGATTTTCGATCTTGCGATTTGTGTAATATTGCCATTATTTAATTTAGACTTTTACAATAAAATTATATTGTGATATGCTAATCAAATTAATTCCAATGCACATTCTTCCTTTAATTGACTTTGCTTATGGAAGTTAATTTGGTTGACTTAGACTTAGTAGAGATGTTCAATTATGAACAATGTAATCATTTCTTTAGATAAGCAGAAAATCTTAGAGACTTTAGATCAGATCTTAGTTGAACTAAAGTAAGGAAACATGACTCAACGTTGCCGTGTTTTTGTTGCCTTAATTGGCACAATAAAAACTGATATCTGCGCTATGATTAGCAGCATGCTAAGCAATTTTGATTGGCGAGTTTGGAGTTATGAAATTAGTAAGCTCCCAATAGATCTAGATGTGATCCTGACTATTGAGTTGCATGGATTGACTTTGAAATTTGACTTGTAATAATGTTGCATTATTGGATGAAACAATATCCAAGAGTCACGTCATCCAAGAAATGCGAGCTTAAATGAGTTAGCCATTAAGTGTAAGACAAGTAGCTTGTATGATTAGTGTTTTTCTCTCTACCTAACAGATGGTAGTTGATGAAGTAAAATTTCACGCACTATAACAGTGTGAGTTGAAGTATCACTTAAAGTTAAAAGATTAGCACTTAGAAGCTACAAAATCTATTAACTCTAAGTGAGAAGATTCGTATAATACCCCTGTTCTGTATTATGTTAATTGGTCCCTAATGTGAGTATGATTATGTGTTTAGCATGATTTTATGTGCCATATGTGATTTCGAAGTCCTATCTGTTTACCGTAGGAATATCTGTTTGAATAATCTGCTTTGGAAATTAAATTGGAGGCCTTATCGGCCAGAAAACCCAAAATTGGTTACGCCATTGTGATTGGTATGATTTTTAGAACCTATGGTGAAATTTAATTGAAAATTAATTTTTTTCAGATTAAATTGATTAAATTGATGAATACTTAGCCCAAATATTTTATATTAAAATATTTTGTTAGTGGGGTTTGTTGCCTTAAAGCATTACACCTTCTATTCTTTCCTTATAATCTCATTTGGCTGATTTGGACTCAAAAAGAGAGAGAGGGCCGGCCATATAGAGAGAGAGGGAGAGAATTGGGTGATTTTGGCTCAAGGATTGGGGAACTTGAAGATTGAACCCAAGATTTTGTTATAATTTGGGAGATTGAACTCTTAGGTGAGTAAACTCATGGCTTTTTGTTTGTAAATTTGTGAATTCAAGTTAATAGATGGCCAAGAGCATGAATTAGTTTGAATGTAAGGGAATTGAGTTATATATGTTGAATTTGGAGGCTTAGAACACATGCATGTAAGAAATGGGCATGAATCTCCATGTTTGAGCACAATGTGTGTGATTTATGTTGGATATTGTTTGAAAACCATG
The DNA here is from genome assembly GCA_025200525.1 of Camellia lanceoleosa. NCBI lineage: Eukaryota > Viridiplantae > Streptophyta > Magnoliopsida > Ericales > Theaceae > Camellia > Camellia lanceoleosa. The sequence goes on from CM045766.1 coordinate 55,882,737, forward strand.
TATCTAAACCTCTCTTCACCAATTAAGTTGATATGAATGTATATTTCTCACATGCAAGAGTAGATCATGAAGGAATAAGCTTTGCATGTTAGAATTTGATGTGTTGGTGATGAATTTGGGTTAATTTGAGACATGCATGTAAATGAGATCAGAAATTGAGCTTCCTAACGTTGTAATCTTGGAGTGGTATCATGTTAATATGTGTATATTTGAGATTTGAGCCACAACATGCGTATTTAGTTGGGTGGAATTCGAATTGGAGCTCAAGAACTCAATCTGGAAAACCCAGATTTTTTATGTCTGCTAGAGCGGGAAAATCGTGCTCCCAAAGACTTTTGCGAAGTTGGATGTCTCGGCGGGATATCTCACGCCGAGCGAAGCTATGTAGACAGGAAGTCCGCTCGAGCGGCCGAGTTCACGCTCGAGCGGGAATTTGAGGTAACCAGCACTTTTGCAGGCTTAAGGGTCCGCTCGAGCGGGGAAGTCCACGCTTGAGCGGGGACCCTATTTTCTGAAATTTTGAAAATGCATTCTGTGTTCTGTTTTCTGTTCGCTTTCACTTCTAAACACTCTTAGGCATGCATTGAGCATTGTGATTGAATTAAAGAACGAATTGAACTATTTGTGACCCATATGTGTTATGTGATATGTAGGGTCAAGCCCCAGGGCAAATCCACATGCTGACCACTGTGAGTAATATCTAAATTATGTTATTGTCCCATTTGCTTACTCTTATGTAAGTTTTGTAAAGTTCATTAATTTGAATGGTGGACAAGCTTGATATAAAGGCCTATGAGCCAGTTTGATATGAAAGGCCTGTGAGCTAGTTTGATATAAATATGGGCCGAAGACCGATTGATAAAATGTGGGCCGAAGGCCGTTTGATATAAATGTGGGCCGAAGGCCGATTGATAAAATGTGGGCCGAAGGCCGTTTTGACACGAAAGTGTATTTAGGCCTAAGCACCGTTTTGACACAAAAGTGTATTTGGGCCTAAGCGCCGCTTCGACACGAAAGTGTGATTGGGCCAAAGGCCGTTTTGACAAGAACGAATGAGTGGGCCAGAGGCCGTTTTGACATAAATGAAAGATAAAGAGGCCAAAAGGCCCGTATGTTTAGAACCACAGTCACTTGACTTACATTGTGTATATATATGTTAATTAGAAATGTGAATTGGGCCCAAGGCCGTTCGGAATATGTTGTTCTACATATTGTTGTATCTTCTTATTTGATATTATTCACTAGGCTTTCGCTCACGCTTATTCGTGTGTTTGTAGGTGAGCTATGAGAGGTCCAGACCCAGCCCCTGTGAAGCCAGTGTGGAACAACCAAGTCTTTGAGAGTCAGCCCCTGCGTCTCACGTACAAGACCCGTCTTCGCCTTCTGCTTTGTATTTACATTCTGTCAGGTTGGCGAAGACCTTGTATCTATTGTATATAGTTTTGACGGGGTGACTTAGACTATTATGATCCTGTATGTACGGAGCTTTGTGTTAGTACATATTTTGAAGTGAGTTATTAACATGTATCAATATGGTTTGTCATGACGTGCCATGTAAGCATAGTTCTATGGACAAAGTTTTAAATTGCTTCCGTTTGGCCCCTATTAACTCTGTCTAAATATGTTTGGTTCGGTTTGAGGCCGTAGGTAATCTCATGATTGCTGGCCGGTTACGTCCTTAACCCACGGGGGCAGGTTCGGGTCGTGACAATTAGTGCCTGGTGGCTGCAAAATCTATTAGCACTGCCAACTTGTCTAAGTCTAAACACTTATTGTTTCCAAACTTGAGTGTGAGACATGAAGAGGTGCTTCTTTGTATGATTCCTTAGCTAGACTAACACCTTTGAATGGCATTTATCATCAAGTGCAAAAGTTACATCATAGTAATAAAAAAGGTAAAGGCCAAGTTGGTTGTTATGACTCTAAGAATTTGATGCTTTGCTCGTGAGAGCATTGTGTTAAATTAGACTCTTTAACCTGATTCACACTTAAGTTACTTCAGGAGCAGTCATAGATTAATAGCTCATTCTTTTATTCTTATGGATAGTAAAATTAATTACAACTAACCATGAAGCGAGAAATGGAGATGGCAAGAGATGCATTGTCATATTTCAACTAGATGTAGTAAAGTGTATGGAGAATAAAGTTGACTTAAAGATGCAGGGGATTAGCACTTACTAGTTAAATTTGCAACTTATGTGCTTGATATCTTTATGACATCCTTTTATGATCTAGTGAACATTAGTTAGTCATGAGTCATTATGTAGTTGGGCCTAAATCTTTACACTTGTCTTCACACATTAGAATGATTGGAATTAGTTTATGACATTGGTCATGAACAGGTGATTTATTGTACTTAATTACATTGACGAGAGGATGACATGAATGGTTTGAGTAGGCCCTCTTGGGCCCACTAGCTTGTGGCATCTTACTCTTATGCGAATGTATAACTTTGTTCACAATGATTGCGCACAAGTAAGTAAGAAAGCCGTAGAAAGGTATTTGTATTGGCACATTTAGTCCACGAAGATAATTATGACTGGACGTGTGTAAGGGTATGATAGCTAGTCCCAATCTCGACACATTTATATATTATGAAACGTATCTTAGTCAAGAATATTTGATCTCCCATAAGTCAAAAGTTTTGATATGATTTTTGACATTGCACATATGAAGTCGAGATCAATTAGATAAGAGCATTTGTGCTTTTAGTTTTGACTGAGGTAGTGAGTATCTATTTGTGTTTTTTTTTTTAGAAAGCTTTGTGAAGAGAAAGGGATACTTAGAAAATTAATTATTCCTAGTACTTATCAACACAATAGTGTACTAGAGATAAGGAATTAACTATTGTTTTTGTTAGGTGGATGATGGCGCAATATGTTTCCCAATTGAGAATTGCACTTTAGCTTGTTGTCTATGTCCCTAACTAAGTGCCCTCCATATCAGATTTTATACTCCATTTGAGTAATGAGTTAGCTTAGAGCCATTTATGGGTGATCTATAACCATCAAGCAGCTTATCTTTATTTTACTTCTCATAAGGTTACAAAGTTAAGACCTACAGTTCTATGATGCATTATTGTATGCTATCTTGTAAACACTTAGGGTCATGTGGCACCTTATTGTATGCTGTCATGTAAACCCTCCGAGTTGAGTAGCTTTGTGGGAGTGTAACTGAGTCGCATAAAGTTCTCTTAGTAAAGGTGACATGAATAGAGTTTTGGAACTCTAGAAGATAGAGAATTTTAAGTATAGCGCTTTATGTAGCCTAGTTGAGAATGGAAAGAAATTTTCAATATCCTAGGGATAGTGGGAGCGACGTGCCTACTAGTAGATTACTCCATTAGAGAAGAATACTGTACATTCTTAGTTGCGTGGTAACGAATGTGAAAATTTTCCACGTCAACACTAGGTGATTGAGAGGGAAACATTCATGATTGCTCCACAAGATGATAAAGAGCCTAAGATAATGTCAAAGGCTCTCTAGTCCCCTACTTTTAGAAAATGGATCTATGTTACACATTTTAAGACGAAGTTATTGAGGAATAACCATTTCTCAGATTTGGTGAACTTTTTGGTATGACGTGAAACTGTTCTAAAGTTATGCGCGACTTGAATAAGCATTTCTTGATGTATAAGGCTCACTAGATATTAAAAAGTTGCACCATTGAGGAATGTGTAGACCATAAAAAGACTTCCTTCTAGGGAGTGAGGTTGCTTAGACTTAGGCTATGATTTACATGAGTTTGGAAGTTTACTTTGTGGACATTGTGACCCAACTTCTCGTTGGAGAATTGGATAAGTAGATCTGTAGGGATTTACCTTTTGCTTTTATGGCGAAAAGTTAGGAGCGCAAAAAGATTTCTAGTTCCAATAAATCTTTTACAGCCTAAAACAGTTATCCAAATAGTGATTCTTATATTTCATCGAGCCATGATGGGCTACCATTGATCGATGAAGACCACTGAGGCATGATCAATGGTCCAAAAGAAGTTTTTCTTTACTTAGTCATTATGAGCCAGGAACTTATGAGGTTGTCACCGCCTAGTGTTGGCGGTTTTTTTTGTTTTAGACATAATGGACATGGGTGATGTAATATATATGCTTGGATGTACGATTCTTAGGAATTGTTCTAGGAAAATTCTCGATTTGTCTTTGATGACTTACATAAGGAATATCTTAGAATGATTCTAGATGCGAAATTTCAAACCCACTAACTTACCAATCAGTAAAAACTAGATCCTCAGCTATTGAGTGAATCCTCATATTGTCTTTAGGAAAAACAAATGACTTATATTCCTTAATTTTTTGTTGTAGGATCCTGAAGTACGCTATGTTGGCATATTCGACATGATAAGTGTTATATTTTATAAATGGTCAACTGAGTAGTTTAGACATTGACCTTGCTCATTAGACTGTGGATAGGATGCTCTACTAGTAGTATATAAATTTGCCCCTTGTAAGATTCAATGTGCTTGTTGGGTGCATTTTGAATGAACGCAAATTAGCCACCAAAATATCTTTAGAGAGATAATTGCGCAAGAGGTAGTGATGTTGAACCACTTCATGTGAGGCGCACATGGTGGATTCCGTTGTATATGCTTATCGTAAGAAATGCTGATAGGATTTATGTTTGGAATCTAGAAATGCACAAACTGTGGTTGTATTATTTTCAATCGATCACTTATTTTTGTGAGATTATTGGATATTAATGCTATTATGATTTGTGTCATAATAATTAGCAGATGATGATGTCAGTAGGCAAGATTGGCTCATTCACACGAGCAATCGCCCTTGACGCTTGGAAGCAAACAAATATGAGACTAGTAGTTTATTTTATTTGGAGCCAAGAAAGGCTTAAATTATCCACTATGTATATCGCCTTGGTTGCAACCAAGATAAGGTCATGTTAAAGACCAAATATGGACGTTAGTACCCATTTTCTATGTTGTGCTTATTATGATTAGCCATATATGAGATCTCATTTGGCGCCAGGAAGACGAGCAAATAGAGAATTCGAGTTAGACGCTAGAAAGCGACCATACTAAGATTTGTACAGTGTATAGAGTATGATGTCACTCTTTAGAAGAGTTACTCCACCGTAGCATGTATTCATATTACATGTGCTTGGCGATCGAGTAATCATGTGAGAGAATGGATTCTTATTTCCTCACCGTGTGAGTCTTATGTGTTATTATTGATATGACTTTCACTTATGTACCATTTGTGACCTTTGACTATGTCATAAGGTAAGGAGTTGATGTTCTACTACTTTGGTATATTGTCTGTGGTCATGTATGATTCGGCCTTAAGGGACATTACTGGGAAAGAGGACAATCCTAAACTAAATGGCATGACGGCGAAAGGAAGATCGTCTAGTATTACACCACCGTTGTATATTTATTACTGGCAACTCAAATCGCTTTGTATGAGAGGCAGATTGAGTGTGAATATATTGCTAAAATTGAGATGGTCGAACATGCTCTTTTGAGGGATTAGAGATATTTTTTTGTAACAACCCTCGTACTGATTACCGTTAAGCCACTGAATTATCTACTGATTACTGCTAAACTGAACTGATAATGACTGATAAGTGAACTGGATGAACTACTGAACAGACTGAATGGAACTGAAACTGAAATTGAATGAGTAATCTATTGAATTGCATATTGTATCTGTTTGCTTGAATGATTATCTGTTTGCGTTTATGTGTTTAAACTGCTAATTGAAGGCCTTATCGGCGGCCGATTTAGAAACCGTTTGATGTTTTAGAATCAGTAGAATATTTCTGAATTTATGGTATATTTATCTGAAAATTGATTAGGAATGATTAAATCAGATTAAATTAAGTCAATTAAAGAGTTTGTCATAATTATCGAAATGCCATTGTGAGTGGGCACTTGTTTAATCTTATACACTTAATTAAACACTCCCCCAGCCCCTATTTCTTGTTGCTTGCCGAAATTAGAAGGGAGTTAGAGAGAGAGAGAGAGAGAATTGATTTCAACACATTTGGTTTGATTTGCTAGGAGAACTTGAAGATTGGTAACATAGATTGCCATATAGTGCTTCCATTCTTGAAATACAAGACTTAGGTGAGTGAAATCATCATCTCCTTGTTGTTTTTAAGTTCCATCTTGCATGTATCATGATTATAGGGAAGTAAGTCATGAATTTGCTCATAAATAGTGAATTGAAGCTTGAATGTTGCATGCATGGTCATTTGGCATATTTTGAAGTTGAATTCTTGGAGGATTATACATGCATGTTCATGTTTGAGCTAAAGTCCATGTTTCCATTTTGTTTTCCAAACTATTGAGCTCATTAGAGCAAGATTTGAAGTTGATTTTGGTCTAAAACTCATGCATGTCATGTTTGCATGTTGTTCTTGAAAACTAGTTTAAAATTGGGTTTAATTGGAACACCCTTGGGCCTTGATTTCTTAAATTGAGCTTTAAAACTTGTTATCCTATGTGTTTAAAAGAGTTTTCCAGAAAATGGGCCCAAGAGGATCGATTTTGCTATCCCAAACTTGAGTTTGAACTCGAACACGATTACGGGTTTTCAGATTTTGAGGTCCTTCGGCGGAAATACCTTCGGCGAAGAATTCATGCCCCAAAGATTTCTTCGACTTGTTTCTGATCCGCTCGGCGGAAGTTTCGCTCGGCGGAGAAATCGCGCATCCAGCATCTTACCTTTGTTCATCGATCCGCTCGGCGAAGGATGTCTTCGGCGAGGATTGTGTGTCACGCCGGCGAAGTTGACCTTCGGCGGGGACCTTTATTGGCTTGTCGCTCGGCGAAAACTCGCTCGGCGGAGGCCTGTTCAAAAATTTCAAACCGATTGCGTGCACATCTTTGCATCCTCATCCCATCCTAGGCATTCTTAGGCCTAGTTTAAGGCATCTTAATGAGGATTTAGACATAGAACCACACCGAGGAAATTTAGGGATTTAATTATCATCCTTCCATCGTGAACTTAGTGTGTGTTCTATTTGTTAGCTGTTTAGGGTTGGCTCTCGGGGCCAGCGCTCTAGCTATTAGCCCAATCTCTGTGAGTAGCAGTTGTGTAAAGATATGTTCAAATGGTTATATTTTGAATCTTGAACTATTTTATTGAATCGATATTGTTTATTGAATGAATGTATGTCTGTATTTGAGCTGTATTGTGGCATCCTTAGCACCTTTGTTATTGGTATTCTGAGCTCTGTCGGTTTCCTTGTGAAACCATCTTGTTATCGATTGATGGCCATCATTCTTGTTGGATGCTGTTAAGGCCCAGTCCTTTTGGACCCTCTGTTTATAGGCTAATGGATGTACCACATATGGTGATTGATTGAAATCTTGATTGGTAAAATCTTGAAAGATTGAAATCTTGTATAATGAATTGATTTCATTCTTGTAAGGGACATTCATTCATAACCTCTTTACCTGTATGTTATTCATGGGCTTTAGCTCCTTTGTTTATATATATATATATATATGTAGGTTCTCGGCAACTGCATCGAGCTAGGGCGTGGGATTGGTCCCCAGTTTTGTCAAGCGCCTATGTGCCTCACTGCGAGGTTCGCGTTGCCATGCTATGGCTTGGGGGCGTTTTATTGTCCCCACTGTCTCCTTCTTTATTTTTGTACCGTTGTATAGACCGTTCTTGTTTTACTATCTTGTTATCGAGGATTGAGTCCCGTCTTGTTGACTGTAAATGATTGTATAGGCGCATATGGATTGTCTTTGTTTTTGGGCGTATATGAATGCATAAAAATGTTTTTGGCATCTGATTTACATGACTCAATGGACACTAGTTATTCTTGTATTGGCTTCCGCGAATACGTACTGCTTGACTGTTTATCGCTCAGTAGGCCTTCGGTAATCTCAGATTCTTGGCGATTCTGATGCTAAACCCATAGGGCCGGGTTTGGGTCGTGACAGAGTGGTATCAGAGCGATACTTACCACGAGTTATACTGCACACACGTGTCCAAATGAGCTATAGGGTGTCCTAGAAAAGCAATTAGGGCATCTCATGAATTTGAAAAGTGTGTGCTCATGACTGACTGATTATATGTGAAATGTTAAACTGTTTAATTGTACAACTGTTCACAGTAATTGTTATGACTGCTTATAGTGAAATGGATAATGCAAATGAAACTGAAGCATCATCCTCTGAGGCCAGAATGGCCAGACTTGAACAAATGATGGGACTGATAATTGAAAGACTCGAACAACAACCGAACCAACAGCCCCCACCTCCTCCTCCTCCGGTACAACCGGAACAGAATGTACAGAATGTGAATGCTAATGAGGTGGACATTATTGCACTGACTCAGAAATTCAGCAAAATGAAACCGCCGTCCTTTCAGGGAGGCTTAGAACCGTTAAAGGCTGAAGCGTGGGTTCTTGAGACTGAGAAGTTGTTCGAAATGTTTCCGTGCTCTGAAGCAAACAAAGTATTGTTGGCAACCTTCACCCTTCAGGAAGAAGCCAGAAGGTGGTGGATGTTGACCCGTGATGCAAATACCATTATGACTTGGGCTCAGTTCAAAGAGTCCTTCTTTGAAAAGTATTTTCCCCAGTGCATTAGGGACAGAAAAGTGACTGAGTTTGAACAGCTGAGACAGGGCAAAACGTCTGTTGCCGAGTATGAGAAGCAATTTACCGAACTTGCTAGGTATGTACCACATATGGTGGATACCGATTATAAGAAGGGCAGGAGGTTTGAAGGCGGCCTTAGTGTTGCTATCCAGGACCGAATAAATGTTTTGAAAATGCCAACTTATGTGGGTGTTCTCGACCGGGCATTGATGGCCGAGACAAATATTGCAGCGGTGAAACAATCTGAAACACCGACAAATGAGTGGCAAGGCAAAAGCGAGTTTCAAGTTTAAGAAAGGCAAGCATAACCCAACAAACAAGAAAGCGAGAATCACGAGATTCGACGACTAGCCCGACCAAGAGTGGGTTTACTCCACCCCGCTCCGTATGTGGCAACAAGTACAAAGGGGTTTGCTACTAGATTTCTGGAGTTTGTTTCAGCTGTGGCAAGGTGGGTCCAAAATTAAAGCGTCCCTCTGCCCTTGACCAAATGTAGTAAAATTTGCACCAAAGCATTAAAACCGAACCCCAAAGCTACCGGGAAAGAGCCTATGAGGCAGGGCCGAGTGTTCGCCCTAGTACCGGGATACGTGCAAAATACTGAGACCGTTGTGTCAGGTATCCTCTCTATCTGTGCTCAAAATGCTTATGTATTGATTGATTCGGGGTCTACACATTCTTATGTGTCGCATGCTTTTTCGCGTAAATTGAATAGACCCTTAGAACCTATGAACTATCTGCTAGCTGTATCATCCCCTGTTGGGGGATCCATGACATGTGCATATATGTATCCTGCTTGTGAAATTATTGTTGGGGATATGCATCTGTTTATTGATTTACTGCCATTGAATATTGACCATTTTGACGTGATATTGGGAATGGATTGGTTACAAAAATATCATGCTACTATCGATTGTGTGACCAAGCAAGTTGTTTTCCGTCCACCGGGTTTGCCTGAATTTGTGTTTAATGGGAGTGGAGTAGTACCTCCTCCATACCTGATTTCTTCTATAAAGGCTGTCAAATTGATTAGAAAGGGGTGTAAAGGGTATCTGTGTTCTGTATTATTGTATGCACCTAATGATAATGTTAAAACTGATGTGAATTGTATTCCCATAGTCAGAGAATTCCCAGATGTATTTCCAGATGATTTGCCAGGGGATTTGATTGATAGGGAAATTGAATTTATTGTGGATGTGGTTCCGGGTACACAGCCGATATCTAAAGCTCCTTATAGAATGGCTCCGACCGAACTGAAAGAATTGAAAGTGCAATTGCAGGAACTGTTAGACAAGAAGTTTATCAGGCCCAGTACTTCACCGTGGGGTGCACCTGTTTTGTTTGTGAAGAAGAAAGATGGCTCACTGAGACTGTGTATTGATTACCGCGAACTGAACAAGGTAACTGTAAAGAATAAATATCCATTACCGCGTATTGATGATTTATTTGACCAGTTACAGGGTGCACAAGTGTTCTCCAAAATTGATCTTAGATCGGGGTATCACCTGCGAAAGTTAAACGGAAGATGTCGACAAAAGCGCTTTGAACGAGGTATGGCCACTTTGAATTTTTGGTTATCTTGGAGTCAGATCCGAATGCCCTATTGCATTTATGGACCTCATGAACAGAATTTTTAAACCATACCTTGATGATTTTATTGTGGTATTCATAGATGACATACTGATTTATTCTAAGACTGTAGAAGAACATGAACATCATCTGAGACTTGCCCTGCAGACCAACAGAAACTGTATGCTAAACTGTCTAAATGTGAATTTTGGCTTGATCATGTGATGTTTTTGGGGCATGTTATAAGCAAAGATGGAATTTCCGTTGATCCGCAGAAAATTGAAGTTGTAGTAAACTGGCCTAGACCAACGAATGTAACCGAAGTCCGAAGCTTTTTGGGATTGGCTGGATATTACAGGAGATTTGTCAAAGACTTCTCCAAAATTGCCCTACCGCTGACTCAGTTAACACAGAAGGGGATATCATTTGACTGGACTGACCAAAGGGAATCAGCATTTCAAGAATTGAAAACCCGACTTGTGACTGCACCGATTCTGACTCTACCTTCAGGTACGGATGGTTATACTGTATTTAGTGATGCTTCTCATAAGGGTTTGGGATGTGTTTTAATGCAGAATGGGAGAGTTATTGCTTATGCTTCCCGACAGTTGAGACCGCATGAAAAGAACTACCCTACCCATGATTTAGAACTTGTTGCAGTAGTATTTGCATTGAAAATCTGGCGTCACTATTTGTATGGAGCAACATGTGAAGTGTATACCGACCACAAGAGCCTGAAGTACTTTTTCACTCAGAAAGAATTGAATATGAGACAGCGGAGATGGCTAGAACTGATCAAAGATTACGACCTCTGATTACGTACCATCGGGAAAAGCCAACACCGTTCTTGGCCTTGAGCTAAAATCGATTGGGAACTTAACTTTGTTCTTGTTGGATGAAGGAATTGCTTCATGATTTGGAAAAGTCTGAAATTGAAATTGTTTTGAGAGAACAGGGTGGAACAATAGCTGCCATTACTGCTCAATCAGCCTTGATTGAGGAAATTAAAGAAAAACAACAACTGGATGACTTCTTGAAAAAGGTTATTGAGGAAGGAGATTCAAAACCGAGATCGGGGTTCAAATTTGACAACAATGTACTGAAATTTCAAGACAGACTGTGTGTACCGAATGACACTGAATTGAAAAGAAGAGTTTTGCAAGAAGGCCACAGTTCGAAGTTTTCGATTCACCCAGGGAATACGAAAATGTACCAAGATTTGAAATAGAATTTCTGGTGGCCAGGAATGAAGAAGGAAATTGCTGACTTTGTGTCTAAGTGCCTTCATTGCCAACAAGTCAAAGCGGAACATCAGCGACCCGCAGGCTTACTGCAACCCTTACCCATACCAGAGTGGAAATGAGAGCATATCACGATGGATTTCATTGTTGGATTGCCTCGCTCTAGGAAAGGTATGGACTCTATTTGGGTTATTGTTGATAGACTGACCAAATCTGCACACTTCCTACCTGTCAAGACAATTTATAATGCGGATAAATTGGCTGTTATCTATATTGATGAAATTGTGAGATTGCATGGAGTGCCTGTATCTATTGTTTCTGACAGGGATTCGAAGTTTACATCGAGGTTCTGGCGAGAGCCTCTGATTGCATTAGTCTTGAATTGAGCTGAGTAGTGCCTATCATCCTCGACGGATGGACGGTCGAAAGGACCATCCGGACTCTAGAGGACCCTCGAGAATGTGTGTCTTGGACTTTCGGGAATTGGGAAAAGTCATTTACCGTTGGCTGAATCGCCTACAACAACAGACTACCATTCGAGTATCGGTATGGCGCCTTCGAGGCATTGTATGGCGAAAGTGTAGATCTCCAATCTCTTTGGGCGAAGTTGGAGATGGGCCTTCTTGGGCGAGATTGTGTATGAAACAACCGAAAAGGTAAAGCCGATACAGAGGTAAAATCGCATGCGAGCGAGAAAAGTTATGCAGATGTCAGAAGACGGGATAGAGAATATGAAGTGGGTGATCACGTGTTTGTGAAAGTGACACCAATGAAAGGCCAGACTCGCTTTGGAGTCAAAGGCAAGTTAGCGCCGAGGTATGTCGGACCGTATCAGATTATTGAGAAAATTAATCCGGTGGCGTATCAAGTTGCGCTTCCTCCTGAAATGGAGCATATGCATAACGTGTTACGCCCTCAAAATAAAGACATTAAACCCAACAATATTGACATGCCATGATATATAAAAGATCCACGTCCTTCCATTCGACAGAGTTCTATTACAAATAGTATTACATGTTAACAACAAAAGCAAATGCCCTAAGGGCTTACAGCTTTCCAAGTTAACACTTGGTTACAAGAAAGTAGAGTGCTAACTCATTTACACATTAAGCCCTTGGCTTGAATTTACATGTAATGTTACAAAAGGAAAGACAACCAAAAAGTCCGACCGCCACTAGCCTTCCAAGCTAAGTCCTTGGAGGTGGCACACTACCTGTACCTGAAAATGATGTTCCCATATAGGGTGAGCCACAGCCCAGTAGAAAATACTAAACCAGTTATGAATAATGACTAAAAGATTAACAGTTGATAGATGGCCAACTCCTTTACATTCGTTCATAACATAATACAATTCCAAGACATTTAAGTCTATATTTCCTTTTCACTTGCCATATCATAACCTTGGCTCAAACATCTCACATGAGACAAGCACTCATGCCAACACATTTCACTTCAACAAATATAAACATAACAGTCATATTCATACTTCCAAAGACAAGCACATACGCTCTGTCAATACATTTCTAGATAAGCATACATGCTCTATCTACGGAGTTCATCCCCTATCTCCTCCCAATAACATCCGGTTTAGAGGTCCATCCCTATCTTCCCTAAACCATGAGTACATCCCCTATCTCCTCCAACACAACACAATGTATATAAACAATAATTATACACATCACATAACAATACATAAAATCTATGTATTCTATCCATCGTTATAATTCATAACATAACAACCCTTAGGTTCCAATTTCACTAATGTTTCAACATTAATTCCATGTTTCTATACCAAACATGCTTCTAGGTTTATTATAGACAAAACCCCAAACTTTTATAAGATTACACAATGGCCCAAAGTTTTCCAAAATTTACACAACAACTACCAACATATCAAAATGCTAAAATTTAAAGACAAGACTCATAAAGAGGAGTAGGATATCCCTACCTCAAAAGATGAGCTCTAAAGGAGAAGGACCCAAAACCAAAATGCTCCAAACACCAAACTATTCGGATCAAAATGACGCCCTTGACGATCAACACCCTTCTTGTGAAGACAAAAGGTGAACAACACACTCTAGCTAGATCAATACTTAGAGAAGTTATGGTTTTTGGTGAGAAGCTCGAAAATGGCGTTTTGGTAAAGTAGGAGAAAGAAGATAAGTCAAAAGTGATTTAAAATGTCCAAATTTCACTCGGTTATCTGACAGTCCGCTCGGCGTAAGACACTCCGCTCGGCGTAAAGACATAAAACGGGTTCGCGAAGCGCAACATTGTCCGCTCGAGCTCCAAGAACCTGAACACAAAGTTAAATCGCTCGGCGTAGATCGGCCCGCTCGAGCGCAGGTCTCCCCCTCCCAAAACTCTCACTAAAAACATCTTGCGCTCGGCGCTAAAGACCGCTCGGCGCATAAACCACACTTGCGAAGTTTTGCGGTGCGAAATCTTGAAAGGTGCATTCTCCGCTCGGCGCCAAAACCTCCGCTTGGCGTACAAGCAACAACAACCCATCCGCTCGAGCGTAAACATGTCCGCTCGAGCGGACCAGTCAAAACCTGGGCAACTAGACTTGGTTCTTAAGCTTAACCAACCTGTGACAAACCTGCCCAACACATCCTGTAACTCAAAAACAAAGCAAGAAAGGACGTAAATAAGACAATACTCAATTACCAACATCCACGGACACATGTCCGGACCACTATACAACAAGGGGTAAACCCGGGACCGCTATAACCTCCCCCCCTTAAAGAATTTCGTCCCCGAAATTAAAAACAAGTTTTGAAAGGCAAGTTTTCCTCTCCTTTAAACAATGTTATACCACAACATTACACAATTTGACCCATTACCGGTCATTCCATCTCTCATCAAGAGGCATTTAACAATATATACATTTCAACATGCATTTTCTTTCCATTTCAACCCTTTCCCACATAGATGGGTTATAATTCATATCATAAGCAATAATCATGATACAATTCCATTTCTATAATATGGCCAACATATGCAATATTATAATCAACTCCCATAACAAGGCAAGTTCTACAACATTTCATTAACCAAAACATGCTCCATGTTTTACAACTTAAGGCATTTCAAATGTTCTTAAAGTTCATTACAATTACACAATTGCAACACTTGATTACACATCAACAAATAAGTCCGGATATTTCTCGCGGACTCCCAACTCACGTTCCCAAGTGGCCTCCTCCACTCCGTGATGTTTCCACAAAACCTTAACCAAAGGGATGGTCTTGCCACGCAGGATTTGATCCCGCCTATCCAAGACCTGAACCGGTCTCTCCTCATACGAGGCATCCTCATCTACCTCTAAGTCGGTCCAATCCAACACGTGTGATGGATCCGGCTCATACTTCCGAAGCATACTCACATGAAACACGTCATGAACTCCGGCCAACTGTGGCGGCAAAGCTAAACGATAAGCAACCTCGCCAATCCGCTCAAGGATCTCAAAAGGACCAATAAACCGAGGCGATAACTTCCCACTCTTCCCAAATCTCAACAAACCCCGCCTAGGTGATATCTTCAGAAAGACGTGATCACCCACCTCAAACTCCAACGGTCTCCTCCTACGGTCAGCATAGGACTTCTGACGACTCTGGGCTGTAACAAGCCTCCTACGGATAAGCTCAACTTTCTCCGTCGTCTCCCTAACCAACTCCGGACCCAACAAAGGTGTGTCACCCACCTCGGCCCAACAAACTGGAGATCTACAAGGTCGGCCATACAAGGCTTCAAACGGTGCCATACCGATACTAGACTGAAAACTGTTGTTGTAGGCAAACTCTACCAACGGTAAGTGCCTCTCCCACGTCCCACTGAAATCAAGGACACAACCCCGAAGCATATCCTCAAGGATCTGAATGGTACGCTCAGACTGCCCATCAGTCTGAGGATGATAAGCTGTACTAAAGGTCAACTTAGTACCTAAAGCACTCTGCAAACTCTGCCACAACCTAGCTGTAAAACGAGGATCTCTATCTGAGACAATCGTCACTGGGACCCCGTGCAACCTTACTATGTCCCGAATATATAAGTCGGCAAGATGGTCTACTGAATCTCTCACGCGCACCGGAATGAAATGCGCCGACTTGGTCAACCGGTCTACAACCACCCAAATAGCGTCACTACCCCGCTGAGTCCTCGGAAGACCTACAACGAAGTCCATAGTGACATGCTCCCACTTCCACTCGGCAATAGGCAAGGGTTGTAACAAACCCGCTGGCCTCTGATGTTCGGCCTTCACTTGCTGACAAGTAAGGCACTTAGACACGAAAACTGCCACATCTCTCTTCATACCCCGCCACCAAAACTGGCGACCCAAATCGATACATCTTAGTACCTCCGGATGCACCGCAAAGCGCGAATGATGAAACTCTCGGAGTACCTCCTCTCGGCAAGCCTCGGTACAAGCAAAGCGGTCTCGGTATCTCACACTCAGGTCGGGATACACCGTCAAACCCTTCTCAACCTTCCCATTGGAGATCTTCTCTCGGAGTGATTCTACCTCAAGGTCACCTCTCTGTGCCTCTAACACTCTAGTCACTAGTGTAGGTTGCGCAACAACAGAAAACAAGGCGCGGCTTGGCCGGATTAAGCGAAGCAAATCAAATTCTCCAATTGCCCCCAACATCCCCACTCAGGATAGCTATACAAGCTACATTACTAACGGATTTTCTGCTAAGGGCATCGGCCACAACATTGGCCTTTCCCGGATGATAATGCAACTCGAAGTCGTAATCCTCAATAAACTCCATCCACCTCCTCTGCCTCAAGTTCAAGTCTTTACGTAACAGATACTTGAGACTCTTATGATCCGAGAACACCTCGAATCTCTCACCGTAAAGGTAGTGCCTCCAGATTTTAAGGCAAAGATCACGGTAGCTAATTCTAGATCATGCGTGGGGTAATTCTTCTCGTGAATTTTCAGCGGCGTGAGCCATAGGCTACTACTTTCCCCTCTTGCATTAACACACAACCCAAACCCTCTCGTGAGGCATCACAATAGACTGCATAACCCAACCCTCTCTAGGAATAATCAAGAGGCGGTGGTCAATCTAACCTTCAATTCTGAAACGACTTTTCACAAGTCTCACCCCATACAAAGTGACTCCTCCGAGTCAATCTAGTTAACAGTGAAGCTAACACGGAGAAATCTTTCACAAACCGAAGCGGTAATACCAGCTAATCGAGCTGCGAATCTCAAACACACTCTTAGGTGTGCCCAATCTTGCCTTGCCTCAATCTTGGATGTATCAACAGACACCCTTCCCGAAACCACATGGCCTAAGAACTTCACCTCTTCTAGCCAAAACTCACACTTCGAACTTAGCATCACTTATGGGCTCTAAGTAACCCAAGCACCACTCTCAAGTGCTCCTCGTGCTCCTCCTCGAAGGTGAATAGATAAGAATGTCGTCTCACAAACGACTACAAAACGATCTAAGAATTCCCGGAAGATCCGGTTCATCAAGTCCATAAAAAGGCCGGTGCATTAGTAAGCCCAAATGGCATTACCGAGAATTCATAATGGCCATACAGCGTCACGGAATGCCGTCTTGAATATCCTCCTCCACGACCCTTAGCGGTGGTAACCCGATCCCAAAGCTCTCTTAGTGAAACAACGGGAACCCTTCAAGTGGACAAACAAATCATCTAATCGGGGCTTAGGGTACTTATTCTTGACTGTAGCCCGATTCAACTTTCGGTAGTCAATACACAATCTCAAGGCACCACCTTTCTTTTTAGCAAAGAGTCTTGGTGCTCTACCGGTGAAACACTAGGCGAACAAAGCCCTTATCTAGCAATCCACAGGTTGAACTTTCAACTCAACCAACTCTCTTTGGAGCAAAAGCGGTAAGGTGCCATAGAAATCGGCGCCGTGCAGACCATCGATAGAGAATTCAATCTCGGTGAGGTGGCAAATCGACAAGGTCCTCGGGAAAGACATCCGAGTACTCACAAACTACTCTTGGCAACACAATGAGTCTCATCACACTCACTACTCTCAAAGCTAGCAAGTAGACCACTAAGCTCATTTCGCCCTCGCGGACCATACCGGTGGCACAATACTACCAACCCGGTCTCCCAAAATGAAAACACTCCCGCTCACGGTACAACAAGTAACCCTCTGGCGGTAGCAATCAATAACTTTCGGTATGGCGATAACGATCCATACCCAAAATAACATCAAAGCCCTTCATGGGCATAACTACAAAAGAGCGGAAGCCTATGATCGTCAACTTCTATGTCACAACCTCTACACCGTGTTTCAAAATCAACTCACCCCAATAGGTGACACTACACAAATAGGAGATGCCAACCTGCTAACTCCAATTCCAACACAGATGCAAATGCGTGAGATACAAAAGAATGAGGCGCATCCGTATCAATCAACACACTAGCAACCGAATTGCAAAACAAAAAGGTACCTCTCACTACTGATGGAGCCGGTACTAGGTCCTGCGCGGTAACAGCATACACGCGCCCTGTAGGCCCCTGATCCACCTGCTCGCCTCTCAGAGCACAGGATTCTTTGCCTTGTTGGAGACGTGAAGCCCCGGATTGGCCCTCGAGGCTGCCGCAGATGGTGGCTGAAATCCCTGCGTCTGTCTAGAACCAGACGCTCCTGAAGTGGCACTCAACCGTGGCCAATACCTCTTCATGTGCCGTGTCCCTGCAGTAACACGACAATTGCCCCTAGAACTCGGCTCTGTGGCCTAGGCTGGAAAAGCGGCTCTCGACCCCGCCCTTGCAGGCAAATTGAAACCTTGTGACCGGTGGCCACACTTGTAGCAGTGAACTCTCCTGTTGCCCCTCCGGAACTGCACTTTTCGGTATTGGGAAAGTCGACCTGGCCAAACCACCCTGGGACGGCTGAGGGTTATAACCCCCCAGCCACCTGCCATCACCCTGTCCCTCTTGGAACTCCCATGTTTCTCCTCTTCTCCCTCCTGCATCATCAGCTCCATATGAGCTGCAGCATCCTAAATGCTGTACTCTCGAATGTAAGGTCCACCAACTTTCAACTTGAGGTCCCACCTCAACTTCGCTCAAACTCATAGCAGCAGGCGCTCCTCTGTCGCCACAAGTTCAGTGCAAACTGACAAGCTAGTAAATGTAGCCTCAAACTCGGCCCAGACAAACCCTCTGCTTAAGCAGTGGCCGATCCTCGTCTCTCTCTAGCCATCATGGATAAAAACCTCTCTGGAAAGCATTCACAAACGCCTCCCAAGTACCACCCACGAACTTTCTCATACTTCCACCATTGACCGCATCTCCCTTGGTGGAAGGATACCAAGGTCACTTTCAATGCTCCGTCCTCAATGCCTAGCATTTGAGCGTTTTACTCATTTGTTCTAGCCACTTGCGCCTTCAATGGCTCCTTAGGATCCCCAACAAACTCCTCGGGTTAGGGGAAGAACTCCTCTTCAAGAAAGAAGGTCTCGCCTCGGTTGCACGATTTCTGCTCTGAGAATACCCAAAGCCCTGCTATCTCCGGGCCAAGGCACCGCCTTTCTTGACCCATGGCTCGGCCACATTGGCCTGACCAACTCCCTCCTGAACTACCGGAACCTCATCCGGTAATGGCACTTCCTGCCTCCTAGGCCTACCACGCCTACCACCTCTTGCTCGTCCTGACATCCTAATAAAGGTAACACAGAACGTTAGCACATTTATAAACGTGCCAAAACTAAACACTCACGTCCTAATGCATGGATAACTGTAATTCATTCCACATAAGCACATAAACACACATAGCACTTACGAATTTCATTTCCGGATGATGATAGTCCCAAGGCGTTACCAGAGTACCGGTTAGAAACGGCATTGATCAAGTCCTTTCCAACAAGACTCCCAGAAACCCAAAGACCCAGTCAACATCCTAGAAACTAAATCCCATACCCAAGTAATCACATAAACATGTTATCACATAAACATATAACAGTACAACTAAGTCTCTATCAAGCGAGACAAACCCATTGTGATCCTAATCACTTCCCACGTACCCAAAGTATTCGAACCCGGTACGCTCTGATACCAAGTTGTTACGCCCTCAAAATAAAGACATTAAACCCACCAATATTGACATGCCATGATATATAAAAGATCCACGTCCTTCCATTCGACAGAGTTCTATTACAAATAGTATTACATGTTAACAACAAAAGCAAATGCCCTAAGGGCTTACAGCTTTCCAAGTTAACACTTGGTTACAAGAAAGTAGAGTGCTAACTCATTTACACATTAAGCCCTTGGCTTGAATTTACATGTAATGTTACAAAAGGAAAGACAACCAAAAAGTCCGTCCGCCACTAGCCTTCCAAGCTAAGTCCTTGGAGGTGGCACACTACCTGTACCTGAAAATGATGTTCCCATATAGGGTGAGCCACAGCCCAGTAGAAAATACTAAACCAGTTATGAATAATGACTAAAAGATTAACAGTTGATAGATGGCCAACTCCTTTACATTCGTTCATAACATAATACAATTCCAAGACATTTAAGTCTATATTTCCTTTTCACTTGCCATATCATAACCTTGGCTCAAACATCTCACATGAGACAAGCACTCATGCCAACACATTTCACTTCAACAAATATAAACATATGATCATATTCATACTTCCAAAGACAAGCACATACGCTCTGTCAATACATTTCTAGATAAGCATACATGCTCTATCTCGGAGTTCATCCTATCTCCTCCCAATAACATCCGGTTTAGAGGTCCATCCCCTATCTTCCCTAAACCATGAGTACATCCCCTATCTCCTCCAACACAACACAATGTATATAAACAACAATTATACACATCACATAACAATACATAAAATCTATGTATTCTATCCATCGTCATAATTCATAACATAAAAACCATTTGGTTCCAATTTCACTAATGTTTCAACATTAATTCCATGTTTCTATACCAAACATGCTTCTAGGTTTATTATAGACAAAACCCCAAACTTTTATAAGATTACACAATGGCCCAAAGTTTTCCAAAATTTACACAACAACTACCAACATATCAAAATGCTAAAATTTAAAGACAAGACTCATAAAGAGGAGTAGGATATCCCTACCTCAAAAGATGAGCTCCAAAGGAGAAGGACCCAAAACCAAAATGCTCCAAACACCAAACTATTCGGATCAAAATGACGCCCTTGACGATCAACACCCTTCTTGTGAAGACAAAAGGTGAACAACACACTCTAGCTAGATCAATACTTAGAGAGAAGTTATGGTTTTTGAGTGAGAAGCTCTGAAAATGGCGTTTTGGTAAAGTAGGAGAAAGAAGATAAGTCAAAAAGTGATTTAAAATGTCCAGCCCCACTCAGTTATCTGACGAGTCCGCTCGGCGTAAGACACTCCTTTCGGCGTAAAGACATATAAAGCGGGTTCGCCGGCGCAACATTGTCCGCTCGAGCTCCAAGACCTGAACACAAAGTTCGTCGCTCGGCGTAGATCCCAGCTCGGCGCAGTCTCCCTCCGAACTCTCACTAAAAAACATCTTGTCGCTCGGCGCTAAAGACCGCTTCGAGTGCATAAACCACACTTGCGAAGTTTTGCGGTGCGAAATCTTGAAAGGTGCATTCTCGCTCGGCGCCAAAACCTCCGCTCGAGCGTACTAGCAACAACAACCCATCCGCTCGGCGTAAACATGTCGCTCGGCGGACGATCAAACACAGGCAACTAGACTTGGTTCTTAAGCAACCAACTTTGTGACAAACACTGCCCAACACATCCTGTAACTCAAAAACAAAGCAAGAAAGGACGTAAATAAGACAATACTCAATTACCAACATCCACGGACACATGTCCGGACCACTATACAACAAGGGGTAAACCCGGGACCGCTATATAACGTCTTCCACATTTCGATGTTGAGAGACTACCTCCGGGATCCGTTTCATGTGATTGAGCCTACTCGGATAGTGCGTAGTGATGACTACACTTACGAGGAACGACCTATCTGATTGTGACAAGCGGATCAAGCGAAAACAAAGAGATCCGTTAGTGAAAGTTGATTAGCGAGAACCATGGTGGTGTGTATGCCACTTGGGAAAGGAAGATGACATGGCTAGGCGATATCTGATTTGTTCATTGAATCTGTTTTCTTCAGGAGAAGGTAACTCGAGTTTAGAGGACTAAACTCCTCATAAGGAGGGGAGACTGTAACAACCCTCGTCTTGATTCTCGTTAAGCCTTTGAATTATCTCACGATTCTTGCTAAACCGAGCGATAATGGTGATAAGTGGCTGGATGAACTCTTGAGCAGTGAATGGGCTGGCGAAATTGCATGAGTAATCTATTGTATAGCATATTGTATCTGTTTGCTTGAATGATTATCTGTTTGCGTTTATGTGTTTAAGCGCTAATTGAAGGCCTTATCGTGACCCGATTTAGAAACCGTTTGATGTTTTAGAATCGATAGAATATTTCGAATTTATGGTATATTTATCGAAAATTGATTAGGAATGATTAAATCAGATTAAATTAAGTCAATTAAAGAGTTTGTCATAATTATCGAAATGCCATTGTGAGTGGGCACTTGTTTAATCTTATACACTTAATTAAACACTCCCCCAGCCCCTATTTCTTGTTGCTTGCCGAAATTAGAAGGGAGTTAGAGAGAGAGAGAATTGATTTCAACACATTTGGTTTGATTTGCTAGGAGAACTTGAAGATTGGTAACATAGATTGCCATATAGTGCTTCCATTCTTGAAATACAAGACTTAGGTGAGTGAAATCATCATCTCCTTGTTGTTTTTAAGTTCCATCTTGCATGTATCATGATTATAGGGAAGTAAGTCATGAATTTGCTCATAAATAGTGAATTGAAGCTTGAATGTTGCATGCATGGTCATTTGGCATATTTTGAAGTTGAATTCTTGGAGGATTATACATGCATGTTCATGTTTGAGCTAAAGTCCATGTTTCTATTTTGTTTTCCAAACTATTGAGCTCATTAGAGCAAGATTTGAAGTTGATTTTGGTCTAAAACTCATGCATGTCATGTTTGCATGTTGTTCTTGAAAACTAGTTTAAAATTGGGTTTAATTGGAACACCCTTGGGCCTTGATTTCTTAAATTGAGCTTTAAAACTTGTTATCCTATGTGTTTAAAAGAGTTTTCGAAAATGGGCCCAAGAGGATCGATTTTGGTATCCCAAACTTGAGTTTGAACTTCGAGAACACGATTACAGGTTTTCAGATTTTGAGGTCCTTCGGCGAAAGTACCCTTCGGCGGGGAATTCATCTCCAGCATTTCTTGACTTGTTTCTGATCCGCTCGGCGGAGAGTTTCGCCTTCGGCGGAGAAATCGCGCATCCGCCTGTTCATCACGCTCGGCGAAGGATGTCGCTCGGCGGAGATTGTGTCACGCTCGAGCGGGGACCTTTATTAGCTTGTCCGCTCGAGCGGGGAAACCTGCGCTCGAGCGGAGGCCCTGTTTTCTGAAAATTCGAAAACTGATTTCTGTGCACATTTTTGCATCCTCATCCCATCCTAGGCATTCTTAGGCCTAGTTTAAGGCATCTTAATGAGGATTTAAACATAGAACCACACAGAAATTTAGGGATTTAATTATCATCCTTCCATTTGTGAACTTAGTGTGTGTTCTATTTGTTAACTGTTTAGGGTTGGCTCTGGGGCGCGCTCTAGCTGCTATTAGCCCAATCTCTGTGAGTAACAGTTGTGTAAAGATATGTTCAAATGGTTATATTTTGAATCTTGGTAGGCTGTTTATTGAGATATTGTTTATTGAATGAATGTATGTCTGTTTTGCTGTATTGTGGCATCCTTAGCACCTTGTTATTGGTATTCTGAGCTCTCTCGGTTTCCTTGTGAAACCATCTTGTTTATCGATTGATGGCCATCATTCTTTGTTAGATGCATTAAGGCCGGTCCTTGGACCCTCTTGTTTATAGGCTAATGGATGTACCACATATGGTGATTGATTGAAATCTTGATTGGTGAAATCTTGAAAGATTGAAATACTGTATAATGAATTGATTTCATTACTGTAAGGGACATTCATTCATAACCTCTTTACACTGTATGTTATTCACTGGGCTTTAGCTCACTGTTTATATATATATATGTAGGTTCTCAGCAACCAGACGGGAGCTAGGAGCGTGGGATTGGTCCCCAGTTTTGTCAAGCCAGCCTATGTGTCTCACTGCGAGGTTCTGCGTTGCCATGCTATGGTTTGGGGGCGTTTTTATTGTCCCCACCTGTCTCCTTACTGTTTTGTACCGTTGTATAGACCGTTTCTTGTTTTCTTGTCTTTGTTATCGAGGATTGAGTCCGTCTTGTTGTTGTAAATGATTGTATAGACTGCAGATGGATTGTACTGTTTTGAACTGTATATGACTGCATAAAAAATGTTTTTGGCATCTGATTTACTGACTCAATGGACACTAGTTATTCTTGTATTGGCTTCATTGAGCCACGTACTGTTTGATTGTCTAAGCATTACGTAGGCCTTCGGTAATCTCGGATTACTAGCCAGTTACGATGCTAAACCCATAGGGCCGGGTTTGGGTCGTGACATTTTTAAACCGGTGTAATTAGATGTGTATGGGGTATATGAGATACTATTTTTTTTTTTTGCGGGTTGATATCTCTATACTGGCTTTTTTTTTAGCATAGTTCATTGGCTAGTATGATCTTGTTTGATGGATAGATTGAGATAAAGAAAGCATGGTGTCATGCCAACGCATATTCGAGTGGGAGATGTTGGAAATTGGGTCCATATCTGATTAGGTCGCCCATGGTGGCATGACCAAGACCCATAAGGAGAGACCCAGTCAAAGTGGATTTGGATTAACTTATCTTGGAGATAAGTGTGATTAACTCACTATCTCATCTGTTAAGGAGATAAAGTTGTAACTCTCCCACATAATATACCTATTATATTTGGGAGAGTAAAAATTTAACTGTATGGGTAATCAGTATCTATCTCTCCTAGACTACTCCACAGAAATACAGAGTAGTTTTCGTACTGTAAATAGTGTGTTCTATTCCACTGCTGAGAATTGTTCAAAGATATCGATAGAGGCACATGATTTAACCACATGATTCATAAATTCGGTTTGAATATAAAAAATATGTCCGAATTCGTTTATTTTCTCTATGTATTATTTCTTATTTTTCTTACATATTTAAAATAAACATCAATTACATATTACGTTTTCAGAGTAAGTTTCTAATAAAATATTTTGAGTCTGTAGAATTCCTGCTCAATCAATACTACTAATCTAGTTTTAACCGTCAATAATGTTAAATTATATATATATAGACATGTGTGAATGCTAAATATTAATAAGGTTGAGAGAGATGAGACGAATTGATTAATTGGGTCCAGCCAATACCACCAATAAGTTTATTTATATTCTTCTATTTGAAATAGTTGGTGTGCCGACGACCTCTCTTTACTCATTGGTGCGTGAGTGTGGAGAGTCAGTCGACCAACTAAATTAGAATACGGGCGGGGGGTGGCGGCTAGCTAATCTTATCTAATTACTTGGTTCAACCCCCCTCATCTTTCTCTCTTATGTGCTTGAATCGGTCCACCCACCCACCTACCCAACCTTCCATATATTATCTACTCTATACGAAGAATCTCTTCTGCATAGAATTGAACGATTATGGATCCTCGTCTCATAGGCTTGTAGCCTTCTGAGATCCTTTATTAAGATTGCTCGCTTACATATCTAATATAAATAGAAGTGAGCACGTCCACATGTTCACACTTATATAAAACAGTTGGATCCGAATCAATTAAATTTGATAATCACACTTATTTGAAACAGTTGGACAACAATTACATGCTAAAAGGTATTTGAATTTTTTTTAGTAACTATGGCACCCACACCAACTCAAAAATTGATTTTAGTACAAGGAAAATGATTTGTCCCCCTAATTTTCTTCTCCCTAATCCCCCTAATTTCCATTTTTGAAAACTGTTTTCTTTTTCTTCTTTTTGTTTTTTTTTTTTTTTACTTAAAGTGGCAAAACGGGGGATTCGGGGGCCCCCGTTTCGGGGGCTCAATCACTGCCCTTTTAGTACAAGTATAAATTATGAAAAATGATAAATTAATTTGTTTTCTAAACTCACTTTTTTAGATCTTATAATGTGTAAGTAGGGTTGCAAACGAATCGAACTGAGCCGAACCTTAGTATATTTAGGTTTGTTTATTAAAATTTTAACGAATCCGAACTTATACTCAATAAAAATTTAACGAATTAAGCTTGAGCCAAGTTGGCTTAGACTTGACTCAATGTTCACGAGCTTTCATGAGCTAAAAAATTTATAAATTTATTCTTATGTATAAGACTAAAGTTACAATTAAAATTTTGATTATAAAATTATATATTCAATATATATATATATATAAACATACTAACAAAAACAAATATTTTACTAAAATAATATCTACTATCACTATTATATAAATGTACTACCTATAGTTAACTATTATTTATATTTATATTTTTTAAATATATAAATAATAAAAATTAAACAAACCAGCTAACGAGCCGAGTTTACGAGCTGAGTTTTAAAATGTTTGGGTTTGTTTATTAAAAATTTAGCAAGTTTGAACTCGAGATTGAGGTCGAACACAAGAAAAAATTAACGAACCGAGTTCGAACAAGCTATTATCGAGTTGTCGAGTTGAGTTTGAACTTGTTCAGGAATAGCTCTGTTCATTTACAGCCCTATGTGTAAAAGAGATGATTGACTAATAATTAGAAAAGATATGAGAAATAAAAATTATCTTAAATATTCTAATTAATTGTCACATAACTGGATTTGAATATGCAATTTAATAGCTAATGTTAAGTTTCATGAAAGAAATATCATAAAAAGTTTTATGAACTTTATTTGGCGGAGCCAATAAATTAAATCAGAGGGGGCATTTATTAATAACAATATTAAAAAGTTTTATAAAAATATGTAACATAAATTTTTACTATTAACTTCAAGAAAGATATAAAAAAAATAATAATAATCAGTGTGTTTGGTTTTAGTTTTCTAAATTCAATTTTTTGAAAACTAAGTATTTTATTTTTCGTATTTTTTTTGGTTTTAGTGAATATTTTTAAAATTTTAAACAATTTTTTTTAAAATTTTTTTTAGATGCACATTACTTAGATACGTATCCAAATAGTAAAATATTTGTGAAATAATATTTAAAAAAATTAATAAATATACAAAAATACGAAAAATATACTGAATTTTCATATTATTTATATATTTTTTGGTATTTAGTGTATTTTTTAAAGATTTTTTTCACAAATATTATACTTTTTAGGTATATTTATGTTAGGTGTGGCTAAAAATTAAAAAAAGTTTCTTAAAATATTAACAAAATTTATTGAAAACATTAAAATACGGAAAATAAAAATGTAGAATTTTTTGAAAACTGTTTTCTGAAAATTAGAACCAAATAAGTTAAATATTATTTGTAATTAGTGTATCATAGACAATATTAAAAAAAGTCAAGGATATAAAGTTTTAAAATAAATTATATAATGATAAAGCAATTTTTTATACAAAATATGCATAAAAATTCAATATAATAGTTATACCACGTCATCATTAACATGTGATATCACAAACTAATAATAAAGAACACATGGAGAATGAACACTACATGTCAAATGTAACTAATAATTCAATAAATTCTATATTTTTATTGAGATTGATTATGTTTGTATGTCAATAATGATAGATATTACCATTATATTAAAATTTTCATAGATAATAATATCGTAATCACTTTATTTTCAATCAAAATAACCATTATTATTCTTATTATTTTAAAAATGTCATTGACATTTAAAATAATATTTTTATAAGTTTATTTATTTAAAATATTTTCTTTATATTTGCTTAAAAAAAAATATTCCAGAACCTAGGTGAGGCACGTGACCCCCTGGCCTCTTGATAGCCCCGCCCTTGGTGGGTAACAAGATAAAAAAGGAAAAAGAAAAAAAAAAAAAGACGACTTATCTTAATGTAACTATATTTTAATTTTAAAATTTTAGTTTGTAAATAGTATAATACCCTATAATTGATAAGTTGTAACTTAATATATATAATTGTATAATATATAATAAAACATCTAAAAATAACTCAAAAATGAAGAATTTCATGATACTTTTTTGATGAAACGTAATATACTCATTTAGTCATGTGAACATAGACCCCCATGTTAAAGGAATCTGGAATATCTTGCCATTCTTTGCGGTTTTATGTGGATGTGTATATATGCGCACGCGGCACGCCACTATTGATTTGGCAACTCCTTTTAAGCCCCTTCCTTTAAGTCCCTGCCGTGAGCACAGCCGTAATTGTGGTGCGTCCGTTTGAAATGTATTATCATCTTATTTTTATGATTTAAATTATCATATTTTAATATTTATTGGGTACTTTATGCCTATCAAAAATCATATTAATCGGATATCAATAATTATATGATCGAATCGCATATTGTTTATGCTATTTCTCAAAAGAAAAATTTATTATTTATTTTTTTGGTTATCGATCATATAGTTGATATTCGATTAATATGATTTTTGGTAGGCATGAAATACTCAACAAACCCTACAAAATACACGATTTGAATCATAAAAATAAGGCCATAATACACCTTAAATGAAAGCACCACAGTCACTGCTGTGTATTCAGCACAGCAGTGACCCCTTTTTCTTGTCTTCCTGGTCATTTTCTAGATAATATAAAATTTTTGAGTTTTTCACCCATAAATCCCTCGTAGGTTCTGTGTTTTGCCAAAGACACAATATATTTCACTTCTTTGCAAACTCCTCCAAAATTGGGTACATTTTTTGAACATGACAAAATTTTCAATACGGCACTGCCGGGGACCCCAATGGGGGGTGACTTCCAACACCCCCATCTCCACGTGAGGGGTAGCAAGTGGCAGACAAAAAAAAAAAAAAAATATGGACCAATCAAAAAACAGTGGGGATAGTGGGGGTCACTCCCACTAGGAGTCTAAGACATTTTCCTTTTCAATATGTGAGGCTTCTCATGGACAATTTTACCCATTTAAACCTCAGCATAAGTTTCACAAGTATGGAAGTTTCTTTTTCTCTTAATGGAGACCACCATTGGCATTCTCATCGACTTTACCACAGTTTATTCTTGTTGAGCTACCACCACCAAAGCATCTCACCATCTCCATGGCCCTCAAATTTGTTGTCGGCGACTTCGAATCTATCACTAACTCGAATCTATCATAGTCTATTACAATAAATACAGCCCACACCGATCTACTTAAATATTGAGATGAGAGGTTCAAATCTACAACAATCTCTCACTAGTTAAAGGTCCATTTAAATTTAGAATTTTTTTTAACACTTAATCCCTCTCATTTATTAACCGTTTGGGGACTTACCTTTTTAGCCAATTAGCCAAAAAGTTACTAAATTAGTCAAAAAGCTAACAACTCATACCAAAAAGTCAAAGATTCTCTTTTCTCTCTACTTTTTACACATCTTTTCGTAATTAGCCAAAAATTCATCCCAAACATACAAGTTTTTTTTACCTACCTTTTTAGCCAAATAGCCAAAAAGTTACTAAATTAGCCTATTCCCAAACGAGTTTTTAAATATATATAAATTTAAATTTAGACCTTAGTGATGAAAATGCCCTTTCAACTATAAAAGTAAATTACATTTTATCCCATTGAACTATCACTGAATAACACTCTACCCTTTATCTAGAAAAAATGGTTAATTATTCACAGGTCCTATTACAAGAACATGTGCACCATTAAATCGCACAAGTATTTGTACAGACCAAAAAGTATTTAAATTAACAATTAGTGACTTTTTCTAAATCTGCCACTAAAAAATGATAATTAGTGACTTTTTTTTTGAAAAATGTCGTTAAAAATGAAAATTATTGGCTTTTTATGTGACAAAATTTTGAAATTGTCACTAAAAACTTAGAATTAGTGACACTTTTTATGAAAACATCGCTAAAAAATAGAACAAATAATTTTGCGGTAACAATTAAAAATGAATAGGACTTTTCAATGCATCAAAAAATAAAGAGAACTTATTGGTGCACCCAATAGATTGGACTCTTAGTCATTCCCCTTAAAAAGAAAGTTTGATTTTTAATTTAAAATATAATATAATATTTTTATTTTATATATTTTTTGTTTTTAGTAATTGTTTTTTCATATTTTAGTCAAAAAATTTAAATTTCTTCATACACTTAAAAGTTGAATATTTGTGAATAAATTTTTAAAAAAATCACTAAAGTTGAAAAAATAAGAAATAAAAAACAAAAAATTGGAGTATATATATTGTTTCTTTAGTGAACTCTTTTTAGATTTCTTCATAAATATTTTCACTCCGTTTGGTTTGGTGTCAAATTTTTTATTTTTAAATTTTGTTTTCCTAAAAAACTAAATATTAATTTAGTGATAAATTGGAAAAAATAAAAAATAAAAAGGCCCAAATTGAAAGTTATATTGGGTGATAGTTCAAGAGGGTAAAGTCATATTGGGTGATAGTTCAAGGTAGTAAAGTTTAATTTATCATTGATAAAATAGTATTTTAGTTATAAAAGTCCAAATTTGAAAAAAATAATAGATGAAGGGGGTTAGTTATAATTTTTAATAGAAGAGGATAAATTGGCACTACAAAAAATTAGGGTTTTAGATATCAAAATTTAGGGATAAAAATATTTTTTAGGGACCAAATATTTTTATTGTGAAAAGTATTATTATTATATTTTTAGTAACAAAAATTAGACATTAGTGATGAATTATTATCTTTTTCGGACCAAATTTTTTGTTTCAAAAAATAAACTATTTTGAGACCAAATTATTTTATCTCTAAAAGCCTATTTATTAGTGACATTTTCAAAATTTTATCGCTAAAAGCCTTATTTTTAACTTTTCGGGACAACCTTTTAGCGACTATTCTCATGACGATAAAAATTAATTCCTAAATGTCTTTTGCAACAAAATTTTCACTTTTAAAGACCAAAATATTTGATCTCTAAAGCTCTTATATGTTTTAGTGTGGTATGGGACAATAGTTCAAGAGGGTAAATCTACCAAAAAAAAAAAAAAAAAATTTTCTAAAATTTTGTTCCTTTTAAAATATTATTTAAAAAAAAAAACTCGAAAAAAAGGCACATTTTTTTTTTATTTTTTGTTTTTTGTTTTTTTTTTTTAAAACTGGACAAAAGCTCTAGAAAACTATCCCGTTATTGTGTTATACCATTTGAAGTTAGAAAAAAATAGTGAATTTATGTGCACGTTCAATAGGTGAATTTATTGTTCAATGAGTTATGTGATTATGAACAACATTTTTCATCAAAGATTGTTAAAAAAAGGTCATTAATTATCAGTTTTCAATGTCAGTTTAAAAAATTCATTACAAAAAACACATTAATTATTATTTTTAGGGACGATTTTGTTAGAACCAACTTTCAACTACGAATTAATAGAACTCAATGGAAATTAAATCTAATTATTAAGACCAGTTGGTAATTTATCCATAAAAAAGAGAAAATTGTTGAAAAGTGCAATCTAGCATTTGTGTAAGGCGTTAGGTCCAGTAGATATTTGTTTGTTGATGAGAGATCCACCTTTTGTGAAATTGTTTGATGAGAAATCCTTTTTATTATTTTGAAAGACATTTTTTTTCCAATTTTACCCGTTATCTATCTGTTGAATTTTTTTAACTATCTGTTTAATTTTTTATGACTAATTGTTCAAATATAATCTTATATGTTTTATTTTTTGACTATCTGTTTAATTTTTTTCCTTATCTGTCCAAATTTTATTATCTGTTCAATTTTTTCGCTTATCTATTTAAATCTATCAGTCCAAATTTTATTATTTGTTCAATTTTTTTTCCTAAATTCTATCTATTGAAATTCTATACATTCAATTTTTTTTTCTATTTATTGAAATACCAGGGCAAACCAAATCATATATATTGAAATGTAAAGCCAAACCAACTCATATCTATACCAAACCCTATCTGTTTTAATTTTTTTTTCTATTTATTCAAATATTCCCTCTCTCTCTCTCTCTCTCTCTCTCTCTCTCTCATCATCTGTTGAACATGAACCATTTTTTTTTAATTAATTACAAATTCAAATTCAACAGATTGAGACACAACAGAATCCAACAACAACCATAGATCAATAGATCCAATGAAAAAATTCAACAACGATGAACAAATATTTTAGAACAAATTAACAAATTGAACAAATCCAACAACAGATTCAACAATAATAGATCCAACAACAAAGTATAGATTTTCCTATTTGTTGATTTGTTGATATATTAAAACCTCTATTTTCGTTTGATTTCTTGAAGATGTAACAGATCTGAGCCATTTTTCAACATATTAAGATCCATATCGGTACTTAAATAAAGAGCATAAGATCAATTCTGATCGTTTATAGAGAGATGTATATAAATGCAACAATTGTTTTGCTGTTATCAACTGTCAAAAGATAAACCTCGATTTTTGGATAGAGAGAAAAAAACTAGAGATAGAGTGACAAGAAAGAATGATTGGCATCTAGATCTGGGGATGAAGAAGGACTAGCATTCTTGCTTAATCGGCGGAGGTTGAGGATGAAAGATTGAGACACTCATCGGACAGTCGTATAGTGATCTGGTCTTTGACCGGATCCATTTATTGCTTTTGAATCCAGGAAATCTTTGTTGTGGTGGTTGTTTCTTCGTCTTCATGGTTGGTTTTGACTTTAGGGGTCGACACCTTTCTTGTTGGTGTTGACACTACCTTATGTTCCTTGCCTTTTTTCTGCTCCAGGTATCGACACCAGTGTTGGAAGGATTGACACCATCATGCTGCTAGGTTCTAGAATCGGTACTGAAATTTAGTATCAGCACCAGCCTTAGAAGTGTCGACACTTGTCTTTTGTTGTTGGCCTGAAGGGTCGACACCAATTTAAGAAGGATTAACCCTTGTATGCAGCAGAATTTGAGTTTGCTTGCTAGAATTTAGTTTCGACACCAGGTTGGGCGGTGTCGACACCTTGCATACTCTCCAACATAAGTGTTCCAGCTTTTCTTCATAAAGGTCGACACCACTATTACTAGGGTTGACTCCTGTGACTTTTTTTTCCAGATTTTGTTCAGTTGGGCCTTACTTTTTGGAGGATTTTTAACTTGTTTCTTTCATTTAACCTTGGAGTTACTATGCTAGTAATACTTAGTCACTATAAATAGACCCAAAGTCCTTTTTTCTCATGAGTTGTCTTCTCTTTTCCCTCTTTCTCCCGTAACTCTCTCTTTTTCTCTCAACTTTTACTTTTTCTCACAAAAATCCTTAGATCTACTCACCTAGAGGTATCTTCTCACATTGATCCTTTGAGATAAAATGTAGATCATGGCAAGAGCTTTCTTTTGATCCGAATAGCTTGCGATATCGTTGACGTGGAAAATTCTCCTAGTTCTTCCCTTCCACCTCTTGAGCTTAAGGTAGGGACTTTTTACACCTTCCTATGATTCTTAACTTAGTTATTTGTTGATTGTGTAAATAAATGTTGGGATTTAAAAGATTTTAGATGAACTTAGTGTTTTGGTTTAAAATCAAAAGAGTGGCTTTCAAATGAAGGTGTTGAAAATGGTTATGGATATAGATATAAGGTTGTGTTGTGTTAAACTTGTTGATTTTGACACATGGGTTGGATTTGGGAGAAAATGAGATTCTGCCCTAAAATGTTTCAAATGATTATTTTGTATAAATAATGGAATCGGTATGAAAAGTGTGAAATTGGATAGATATGTATGTAAATGGTAGAGTTGGATAATTGTCATCTCTTAACTATGAAAATATGAATAGTTTATCGATTTTGGAGATTGTATTTCTGTTTAGAAATATCTGTTTTGGGCTATTGGTAGAGAATATCTATGATTGTTATAGAAATTGTATGAAGATTAGGTGAATTAAAACTAATCTCTTATCGATTGTCATTGAATATGAATGTGTTTTAATACATTGTATATGTATGATATTTGGAAGGAGAGAGGGGATGGATTCTATTAAATTAAGTTGGCCTGTGTGTCCAAGGTGAAAGTCCTGAAAACCGCGCGTATATACATGGATGCCGATTCCTGCAGATGAAATTTTTGTAAAATGGCAAATTGAAGTGTTTATGTGATGATTGAATTAGGTAGAGAACCACTGGGTTGTAACCTCAGTTGGGTTGTCTGGGTAACAATATATTTAACTCATGGATTGAGATGAAATGAATTGTTATAGAATGAAGTAAGACTAAAATGGCTTGGGATATAAGACTTGGCATATTATGATCTTGTAACAATACAAATGATTTTGTCATAGGCATTGTATATGCACTTCATACGCATACCTTTGTTATTATTTATATATTGTGTTAGATTGTTTCTATTGGACTTTGACTTACCCTACCTAGGAAAAATCATTTTCAGGTGCTAATGATATGCCTCCGCCAAGGACTTAGCTTGGGAGGACTGTGGAGCTGAAGGCTCAATTTCTGTTTACTTTGTATTTATTTTCTTTTCAAGTCTAGGACTTTACTTGTATTGAGCTAATGATTCATTTTGTCGTAACCAAGCACGATCTTTGAAATATATAAGCCCTCAGAGCATTTTTGTTTGTTTATCTTCCTTTCTCTCACTGACAGCATATGCTATAGATTCAGGGTTTGGCTTTATGAATGTATGATGCATATGTTTCTCTTTTGTATATCATATTAAATTAATAGAAGATAACATTATTATTGTTGTTGTCATATATTGGATATTGTAGGTGGATTATTGTAATTATTTTGGGAGCGTTAGAGTCGAGTGATCATGATTGTCATTGATTAAAACACCACGGTAGTGAGATTGTTGTGATGAAGAAAGAAAAGAGAAAATGAAAAGTGGATCTTGGGACTCCGAAACCCATGGTTTCTCTAAGCTTATGGGCTTGAGGACTCTATATATATCAGGAAGAATATATATATATATAGAGAGAGAGAGAGGGAACAATGTAGATGGTAGGGACGACGGTGATTTTTGGCTCACTTGGATGGATGATGAAAGTCATTGGAAATAGAGGATAAGGAAGTGTTGCCAAGAGCGGAGGGGACGATGGGGGTGAGGACAGAGGTAGAGAGAGATGGTGCTGCAGATCTACTGACTTCTTCAACAGATCCACCACCCGCGGTACCAATTATGCCATCTCTGATTAGAGGAGATCTGAAGAGAGAAAGAGAGAGAGAGAGAGAGAGAGAGAGAGAGAGAGAGAGAGAGAGAGAAAACGCGTAAGAGAGACGGAGGTGGTGGAGCAATATTTTGGTCATTTTGTGGGAGTTTGGCCTTATGAACGTAATGTTTCAAAGTGTGGATCTTTAAGTAAAGAAAATTCAAATTTGTATTTATGGACCTAGTGCCCTTAAAAAAAGAAAAAAAAGAAAAAAAAAAGGGAATCTTTTGTGGCTTTAGGACACATTTTAAGGCATTTAAAATAATTATACATTCTCTATACAATAATACTACAATTCTAAAATTATCTACCCAAAATTTACCCAGAAACAACAATCAGTGGTTGAAATTTATTTACTCATGGAATTTATCAATTTAATCTTCACCACACATATTTATTCTGGATAAAATCTAGTACCTTAATTCTAAGATCCCAAACTTTCCCTTCTGTATAAATATGAGTAACTAAAAATATGTATAATTACTTCGTGTATAGCAAATCTCTTATAATCATACGAATAGGATGTGGCAATGCTTGAAAGTATCTAGATAATTTATAATATAATTATTCAATGTAGTCTCAAAAAAAATATAATTATTAATGATAATTTATTAATCACTATATTTAGAACATTTGTTATTAAAAGTTAAAAAAATAAATCTTATTTTTATTTTTATTTTAGTTTGATTTGTAGTCCAAATTTTTCTCCCGCACGTCAGTGAAAGTCAAGGCAACTTTAATGGACCTCATCCCCCTTGTTGGTAGTCAATATTTTCTCATGTCCATATTCAGCCTTCACACGCGAAAGAAAATTAAATAAATAAGATTTCGTTTGGAAATAATTTATTTTAATATTTTTTAAATTTTTTATTAAAAATATATAAAAAAAGTAGAAAAAATAATGTGATAATTCATAATAAATTTTTAATTAAAATAATTTATCCCAAATGAGGCGTAATTGAATAAATAAGCAGCATCACCTAGATTTATAGCCGACTTGCCATTTTCCAAACAATACAGTTACAATAAAAAAAATAAAAAAATAAAAAAATTGATAATTTTTATTGTATGCTTAGCATTGCTCAAATAAAAATTACATTTGACCAAATAGAAATGATTGCTTAATGTAATTTAGAAGGTTGTTATTAGCACATACTTAATTTTTTTAGACCTTCCAATTCTCACCTTTTTTTTTTTTAAAAAATATAATTATATCTTGAAATAAAATTATATTAAAGGACAACTATTAATGGAACACCCACCTACCAAATGAAAATAATTAGAATGACATTCTATAATATTGTACACCCCTCTCTATCCCCATCTATACATATTCATTACCAATCTAAACCCTAATCGTATTCTTTTTCATCACTATCCTAAACCCATATATTTATCTTCAATGAAAATCATTTGAAACCACCTAATTAGTTAACGTTTTGTTTTGTTCGGTGGTTTCAAATGTGTTCGATGCTCCAAATCAGTTAACGTTGCAAACAATGTTATTACAGACTTTGAGTTTCTACATTTGTATTTGTTTTCACCATTCTTTAATACTTATCGAGTAATGGAGGACGATAAAAACAACTCTAATGAGGTTGGCGTTGCATGTGTAAGTTTATCTATCTTGCATTTATGATTCTAGGTCGTTTTCAGTTCGTTACTGGTTTGCCGACAATTAAGATTTTGTTCAGTAATACAATGTTGAATAAAAAACATTTAGTTCAATAATAAAATGCTCAACATAAATATTTTGTTCAGCACTAAAATGCTGAACACTTCCATTTTGTAAGATTTTTCCCCTAATATGTTTTTTCTAAGATTTTTACTTCGAAATAAACAAAAAAAATAATATGGATGAGAAGTTGAAGGTTACCTGAGAGAAGAAGAAAGAGACCATCAAAGAGATTTCCGACTCAAATATTATTGTTCATGGTGATAAGAAGAAAGAAACCATCGTTTGTGAGAGAAGGAAAAGAGAGGGACAATTGATTCGTGTTTCAATCGTTTGTTGTTCTAAATTGTCTCTTAGTCGTTCATCGTTTATTGTGAGAAGAAGAAGAGATGGTGTGCAAATTTAGGTGGATATGCACTTGGGTGTGATGATATTATGTATATGAGTAAAATTGGTATTAAATGGAGTGTTCAAAGAAATCTTATTAAAATTTAGAATTAAAGGTGGAAATTCAAAGAAATGAGAGGTCTAAAGAAATTATGTAAGTGCTAACAACAACCCTCTTAATCAAAAGCATTATGCAATGGTATCTTCTGTAAATGACAAAATTATCCCTTCAACGTTGTGTTTGGTTTATAATTTGTGAAGAGATTTAGAAAAGAAAAGAAAAAAAATAGGTGAAATATGTGTAAAATAAAGCTACATTTTACATACATTCATGCACCTTTTTTTGTATTTATTTCAAAATTCATGAATCAAACAGAGCAAACACAACACAAATAAGATTTTTTGAGTACTTATAAAAGAATATTTTCATCAATTCACGACCGTTAATAAGACTACCCAGATGAAATATTCTTGTGACAATATAATTAGACATGCATATGTTATACAATTTTTAAAATAATGTATATTAAAATTTCCCTACATATATTGTCTTGGCAAGGAAAGAAAACATTCTTCAAAGAGCCGTGATAGAGACCTCGAGAGGGTGAGGCGCGAATCTGCCTCGAAACCAAAACGACGTCGTTTTGGCCAAAACGACGTCGTTTTGGCTCAATTTTTTTCTTTTTTTTTTGCCCTTTCTTCTTTCTTTCTTTTCTTCTTCTTCTTCGTTTTCTTTCTTTCTTTCTTTTTCTTCTTCGTTTTCTGAAACCAGAGGAAGAAAGGAGGGGGAGGGGGAGGGGGAGGGGGAGGAGGGGCCATCAAAATGGCGGTGGGAGGCGAGGAGGCGGCGGCAGGCAGTGATCTGACGGCATTTAAGCAGAACGACGAGCAGCGAGGCTGGTCATGAAGCACGGCGGCGACGATCGGGCGAGGCGACGCCGGGCAGAGGCGACGCCCTCTCTCTCTCTCTCTCTCTCTCTCTCTCGCGACATTCGCGCCTCGAAAATTCGAGGCCTCAATCTTTTTCCTTCTTCAAAACCTAAAAATGTGCAACTGAAAATTTAAGCCTAATTGAAAACCTTACAAAAATAAAATTCAAAACAAGATAAGAACTGCATCATAACAAGAAGTACATCGTTTTTAAAGCAACAAAAGAATAAATTTAAATTTTCACTGTCACATGATAAATACATAGACAACAAATAAAAATGCATCAGTCAAAAAAAAAAAAACCAGAAAGTTAAAAAAAAATATAAAATAAAAAATTCTAAATTAATTCCCCGAAATCCCTAAATTGTGACCCTAATCGGCTAATCTAGTGATATAGAAAGAGAGACTTGGGATTTAGCCGGCAATAGAAAACGGGGCTTCTTGGCTGGATGAGGTGACTCGACCTCCTCCTCCCCGGCGAATCGAGGACAGAATTGGGGCAGGGCAGCAGGCAGGTTCAAGTCGAAACCTCGGTGGCTGTTGGTAGACCCCACACCTTCGGACGAAGTGACGCCGCTGCTGCCGCCGTCGTAGTGGCAGCGCTTGTGTCCACCTAAAGCCTGTCCAGTGGGGAAGCACTTGTGGCAGATGGAGCACTCATGCGTCCTACCACCGCTGGTTACGGTGGTGGTACCCGTGGAGGTACTAGTGGACTGGTCGTCAGATCCGGCGAGCTTCCGGTGACTGGCCTTGTGACCGCCTAGAGCCTGGTAGGAGGCAAAGGCCTTGTCGCATACGCTACACTTGTAGACGAGCTTTGACTCCGATGAGGATGATGATGGAGGAGGTGTGGAGTGGCGGCGTTGCGAGGCGGAGGAGGTGGAGCCGCCGCGAGCAAGCATGATAAGGCAGAGAGCGAGGTACTCTTCTTCAGTGGGAGGATTTTCCATACGAGGACGCTTTGAGCGCTTGCCCTTGTTCCAGGGCTCCAGATAACTTAGGCTTACGCTTTCATGGTGGAAGGTAGGGGTGGCGGCGCGGGGTGAGTTGAGAGCTTCAAGAGCCATTTTAGAAACCAAATTCAATAACAGAGTATTTTAGAGAGAGAGAGAGTGGTGGAAAGTTTTGGAGTGAGTGAGATGAGTGGGGTGGGGGAGGCTTATATACAAGAACGTGGGGAAAACAAGGAAAGAGGAAGGTGCGGCACTAGTGTTAGGAAAGTAAGAGTAGTCACTTTGCTTGGTAAAGGTTTCCAAAAATCCTTTTCAAAAAATTTTATTTTTTTATTTTTTTGTGTTTTTTTGTTTTTATTAAATTTTTTAATATTTAAATTTTTTTTAAAAAAATTTTTAGACATACCTAATATAAATATAACTAAAAAGTAAAAAAATTATGAATTTTTTTTAAAAAAAAATTCACTAAATATCAAAAATATAAAAAAAAATATATGAGAATTCAGTATATTTTTTGTATTTTTATATATTTATTAATTTTTTAAAATATTTTTTTGTAAAAATTTTACTTTTTAGATACATGTAAGTAAAGTGCATCTAAAAAAGTAAAAAATTGTTTAAAATTTTAAAAATATTCACTAAAAACAAAAAAACACGAAAACCAAAAAAACTCAGCTTTAAAAAATTTAATCCAAAAAACTCAAATCAAACATACTGAGTACTACTCTCTCTGTACAAAGTTTTTTTTTAAATAATCCAAAAAAAAGAAATTATTTAGCGAATTAATCCCCTTTATAAATTATTTAAGAAATTAACGTACTTTTAAAATTACGCGTTAAAAATGCGATTTTAATTAATTGCATATTGCATATTAAACATGCAATTTCACTACGTCATCATTTTTAACTTGTGATTTTAAGGTGAAATTACATGTTCAAAATGTAATTTCAATTTCAAAATCGTATTTTGAAAATATAATTTTAAGAAGTAGGCTAATTTTTTAAATAATTTGAAAAGTGAATTAATTTTTTTTTTAAAGAATATTTAAAAAAAAAAAACCCCTTTGTATATGTATTCAAAGTTACATTATTATACCAATTGCGTAGCCAAGCACGTTTTGTTTGAGTTTCCTTAACGATCAAGCACGTTTTGTTTGAGTTTCCTTAACGACCAAGTGGTGGGAGTGGACTGAATTCAGAGAGAGAGTGAGTGGGGTCCTTTTGGAGTGGGTGTGGTGTGTGGGGAAACTTATTAAAGACCAATTCCTATTCCAAGTTCAAAGTTCCAAGTCAAAAGACATACCCAATTTCACACAACGAAAATAAAAACAAAATAGAATACAACCGCGTTGCTCTTTCGCAGCAGCAGCCAGCAGCCGTCCGCGGCGACTTTTCTTCCACAAGTCCTTTCTACATCTATTGACTATTATATGACCCGTTCCGTAGTTTCACTAGTGCTCTTCAATTTTACTCCGTCCGTCCTGTTTTGTTGATTCATTTTTATTTTTTTTTAAATTTTAATCTGTCTTGGAATATTTATTTATTTTTTTATTTTGAGATAGTAAATTTTGTTAAAATTTTAAAATTAACTCTTATAAATCATTATAAACACATTTTAAAATTTTAAAAAAAAGGCAATGAAAGAAAAATATTTTAAAATTTGAATTAAAATATACTGAT
The DNA here is from genome assembly GCA_025200525.1 of Camellia lanceoleosa. NCBI lineage: Eukaryota > Viridiplantae > Streptophyta > Magnoliopsida > Ericales > Theaceae > Camellia > Camellia lanceoleosa. The sequence continues at coordinate 55,923,049 of CM045766.1, forward strand.
TGTGTATCTCTTCATTAAGTTTGATTTTCTACAGTGAACAAATAAATTGGGACAAATGGGGTAAAAAATAACAACAATGCAAATCTATAATTTATCTACAAATCCGAATAAATTGTTTAAATTTATTTCACTCATAAACTCCACATTTTATCAATTTAGGCCTCGTTTGAGAACATGCTAATTTAATAATTTTTTATCTATCTGGCTAAAATATGAGCTAAAAAAAATTAGTATATTTATGATGACTTTATGACTTTTTACAAAAAGATGTGTAAAAAGTAGAGAGAAAAGAGAATATTTGACTTTTTGGTATGAGTTGTTGGTTTTTTGATTTTTTTAATAACTTTTTGACTTTTTGACTAAACTGGTCGCTTCCCAAACGAGGCTTTGATCTTTACCACACGTGTCCGTTCTTAGACAATTCTAAGTTTCCAGATTATGGGTTCCTACATTTTTTTATTATATATATATATAAAAAAAGTATATTTTAACATGTAATTACTTGTCAGATTAAAATTAGCTGAAATTAAAAAAAAAATGCTATAAATTCCATTTATGCATCTCGAATTTATCTCAAATGAAAGTCGTCCGGTTGAGATTGAATTTGTGTAATGTGAAGTCTATGTATAAAATAAATCTGAACCACTAAATAATAATTCTAAATAATTTTTAGAGTTGTAATATTACTTAATTAAAAATAAGATTTAGTGATGAGATTATTAATATAGTAATATTAAGTTTTTAATGTGACAATAATTTTATTTGTTTATATAGTGTACCAATGTGTTGATTGAAATTGAATTTATAAATTTAAAAATAAGCATAAAATTGTTTTTAGTCATCTAATCTTATAATAATCTATGTCCAGGGACTCTCACCTCATTTGTCATGATTTTGATCAGGCCACAATTTATCAATCTGGGCCTCCACCCTAGGAACTGATTTGTTCACCCACTTTTTTTCAGTGTATAAATAGTGTAAATATGTGAACCCCATATTTACATAGTATAATGACCCACTAAAATAAGTTATAATAATTAATGAGTGATAATAGTTAGGAAAATTAAAATTAAAGATAGTGAGATAAATATTGACGTTTTAACATGAATATTGAGAAAATTAAATTATAAATATAAACACGCAAAATTTAAATAATATGTAATTCAATGAAATGATTAATGATATCTTATCAACTTGAATTTTTATAGACACATTCTAATTGGGTGTAGTCTAAAAAGTGAACAATTTGGATCATCGAAACAGATCCTGAAATGGACTCATATGACTGCACAATAATAACTAGTGTGCTCCCATTTGCTTCCAAAAAAAAAATAAAAATAAAAAATAAAAAATAGATCGAGTCGTCTCAAGGCAAGTTGTCATTCATAAATGAACAACTTGCACATTAACATAGCACCTATTGGCTTGCTTCACGGTAGTTCAGAAAAGAACAAACAAATCAATTAAATAAGGACCACCTTGTTCATGTTTATAAGCTATGTATATGCTGTTTCTCACTGAGATTATTTGATCATTGACTCACTATTGAAGGTCCAAATTAGGAAGAATTAATCATTCCCATTTATCATCGCCGAGGTGGTGGTCTCGTGGAGAAGACAATTCTTTTTATAGGGGTACGTTAGGTTTGACTTCTGAGTGGCGCGGATTGCTGACTTTGTCCAACTAACTCTCTTCGAAGATCTCACATTATACTTCGATCAATACTTGGCCTCTTTTGTGGCACGTGATTGAGCTCCATTAGATGCTGTGTTGGTGGATCCCTTCCTTTGAATTGGATTAAATCTGGCCATCAATTGGTTACTCTAGGGCCAGGGCCTGCAGATACTGTGATATCCCCACGAAGCATCCTTTTATTTATTTATTTTAAAAAAAAAGTCATTCCCATTTATGAGAATAGTTCTCATTAATTAATTTTTTTAAAGGATTTTTTGAACAGATACATATTTCCAAATGCCAATCGGAGCTTTTAGGAAAAACTTATATAACTATTATTTTTTAACAAATTGATATGGAATTTAATAATAAAATTTGATAATGCAAAATGATATTTCATGATCTAATAGGATAAGTATGGGTGTTGATTTTTTACCTCACAACCAAACTAGATCTTCTAACCGAGATCTAAGGAACTTACTCGTAGAGCATATGGAAGAATAGAGAAGCCTAACACCTGCACACAAGAAGACAACAAACATCACGGTAGCTTGTCCACCCGGGAACACTCTGACGATCAAGTCAGCAAATTTATCTCTCAAAGATATCAACTTAATAAGCTCGCAAAATAAAAACATACCTTAGACCCATGAAGGAGCCTACCATTTATAATCATTAGTGCCCTCGTCTTCTACAAGTTTCACCTCATAGGACTCTATCCCTTTCAGGGATAATATCTATCTCGGACTCCTCTAATCCAGATTAGAATGAACTCCTCGAAGAGTCTCCATCTCTATCCAAATAGAGAGCCTCAAACTATCTAGGACTCTTCTCCTTTATCCGAATATCTTAGATTCTGGTATTGCTACATCACATCTCGACCACATGTTAACAACTTTGGCAACTTGGTTCTCCTACATGGCACTTCGACTAACAACTTGGGCCACATGGACAACTCTAAAAATATGTCCCCAAAACTACCCGTAGGTTCTATTACCTTGGCAAACTAAGGTGATAAAACCTACATCATCTTTCCTCTCAATATGTTGGCTAAACAACATGAAGAAAGATGCTACTCCGACCGAGATCAAGACTCATCGATTTTACTAAACAAGGACTCGCATTTGTTCACTCGTCAAAAACTTAGAACTAAAATGTTATTTCTTATTTGAGATTAACATTTCAACTAGGATCGCACTACTAGTCGAGGTCGTGACTTGCTAGTTCAAGAAAATGAAGATTCAAAGTTTGTTTCCGTAACAAACTTTAAAACCGTCAAGACACAGGGCACCACCTCGTTAGTGCGTACTTGTCACGTCCATTAATCAGAGCTGTCACTTCAGTCCTGTGCCATGTCGCCTAACATCATCCGACGCTAGTTCAACAGGTCACCCAAGAAATTTGAAATCAGTACACTTCTTGCCGTTTCTCTCTCTTCTTTCAAACTCTCTCTCCTCGAAACTCCGTTGTTGTCCCTTCAAGCTCCAACGCTGCAACCCCCTCCGATCATGACTTTTAGGGACTGGACTACCATTTTGTTTTGATCAAAGGGTCCGTCTCTATGACATTTTGTTCCAGGTGACCGTTACCACTCGAGCGAAGATTGCGAGCATCTAGTAGTTTTGCAGGTCAGAGTGAACCGCTCGAGCGAACTAATGGTCGCTCGAGTGAAGATATAGGGTTCCAAGTATCTTGTTATGCAGACAAAAGTACTACGAGGTGTTGTTCACCACTCGAGCGATGAAAAGATTGCTCGAGTGCTTGCATGAATTCAGCAGATTAAAAAGGACATTCTAGATCATTCTTTCTATTTTTCTTTTCTCTCTTCATCCTTCTTGTTTCCAGTCTGAAAACCATAGGTTTCTCACTTTAAATACCCCTCATTCTTCTACAATCTAGTTTAAATCTCTTGTAAGGAGTGAGGTATACATGAAAATCATCCTCTCTACTTATTGAATTTTTGTTTTTGGTGAGGAACTCTCCTAGAAGCTTGGTTTATTTGCTCATAGCTTGAGGTAGCATTGCTTTTAACCTAATATCTCTTTGTTTTGAAGATGTTTCTATGGTATGGTTGTGACTTAAGATTTAATTTGATGATTGAGTGGATTAAACTCTTATTTAATAAAAAGGGGACATGTTACTCAACTTTTATTAAACTTCCTCCAAATCTTTCCATGAAATATGTATATTAATGTTAAGAAAATACACATATATGAAGAAGGGGAGAAATCCCCTAATTAATAAAGCCCTAATTCCTAATTTGAGTAGAGAATGGTATTTGGAATGAAATTTCCTTAAAATTCTTAATATCTTGTGAATTCTTAAGAGGTGGAACATATGGCTATGGTTGTCGTGTTGAAATTGTGACTCAAGGATAGATGCTTCTTGAATGTTATATTCTTCTTTTATCGCATATAATGATAAATGCTTGTTTACTTGGAACAAAGTTCAGTATAGTGCTAAAATGAACATGAGTTTGGGTTAAGAGTCGGTTTTGAGAATGTGGCGTTGTGTTGGTACCCACACGGGGGAGTCAAGGTGCCCAATTGGCCTGTATGCGCTTATTGTCTGACGAATGTGGAAAAATATTTTTGAGTGTCCACTGGTCCTGCCGTATTTTGGTCAACAAAAGTGGGAAAACAGAGTATTTTGGGTGCCTGTGTCCTGCCGTATAATGGAAGTATCTTGTGTACAAGGTTTGAACTCTTGTAAGGGACTCATGGTGCATTTCTCTTCCTAATGTTAAGAATGGTTTTTGTGTGGGACATAAGTGTACTATAATTATTTTTCATTATTAATCAATATTAATTTTCTTATGTTGTTTTAGTTATAACGGTGCCATGTGCTTGTTCAAATGATTAGATACTTGGTTAAATATATTCCTACTGGGCATATAGCTCAACCCTATATGATTTTTCGGGAACAAGTGACACACCACTGCAGTGATTTGAAGTTTACACTTTTATTTTGCTGGAAGCTGGTCCAAGAAATTTAATTGTAAAAGTGTAGAGTTTTGTGTCAAGGATTGTAAACCTGTTTCGTTGTATGGTACAAAAGCTTAAAAACTTTGTATGCCTTAAAGGCAAATTTCTTTTGTATAGTCTTCTAGCTTATTGAACTTACCCAAGGACATGGATTGAGATTAATGTGTAAACATGGAATTGTAAATTTTGAACCTTAGTTCAATAAGAAAGAGGACTTTATGATTTTATGTTATGCATGGTTGTGCTATATTCTTCTAAGAAATTTCGGGGTGTTACAAATTGGTATTAGAGCTAGCCAAGTTTGAATACCTTGGGCTCATGGGAAGTGACGTTTGTCACAATAAGTTTACTAGGTTATGATGGGGCACTTATGTGCTTTGCATGTCATGTATGTTTATATGGCTATGTAGGTATGAGGTTAAGCTTCTAGGATACGACTTGTGCCTATTGCATTCATCGAAATCCTTTTGGAAAGGCACATAATCAATACTTTTCCACTAGGAGGTCCTTGAGTACCAAGGGACTAGTCGGTATCTTAAGAGAGTAACTTGTTTGTGCTCTATATGCTTATGTGATTCTGTGGTTTGCTGTATTTGGTGGAGATCCACGTATTGGTATATGTTTAACTAGTGTGTGACATGTGAGTTAATATGTGTTGTACGGATTGTGAGTTAATTACTCTCTTTTTACCTCATGTAGGATGTCTGGACAAGGAAGAGGTCGTGGTAGACCTCGTAGGGGTAGCCGGGATATTTCGGCTCAGTAAGATCTTCCTTCGCAAGAAGAAGGGGTGGGACAAAATGAAGCGGGCGTCACTATGGCCCAAGATGCATTGGGGGCTTTGGCCAGGGAGATGGCAGGGGCTCTCCAAGAGTCCACAGAGATTCTTAGGGCCAAGCAAGAGGCTATGACAGTCGAAGGGGAAACTAGAGTTTCCTTTTTGAAAAAGGAGTTCTTTCGTTTGAATCCCGCTGAGTTCAGTAGTGGGCCCGACTTGATAAAAGCGGATGAGTGGCTAGAACAAATTGTAAAATCCTTTGAGATCTTAGACATTTGTGAGGATGAATTGCAGGTGGCATTAGCAGCTTATTAGTTAAAGGGAGAGGCCGGGCAATGGTGGAAGTATGTCAAGAATAGAGTTGAACATACTTGGGAGGCATTCATACATGCTTTCCAAGAAAGGTTCCTCTCTACTTTTACTAGGGAGCGATTGAGGAAACAGTTTGAGGAGTTAAGGTAACTTGATACACCCGTGGTCGAGTTTGAAGCCACATTCACAAGTTTATCTCGCTTTACTCCCAAACTAGTAGCAACGGAAGAACGCCGATGCCTAGAATTTGAGAAGAAGTTAAGGCCAAATATTTTAATGAAGGTGGTAGGAAACATGATTTGTGATTATGATCACTTAGTGGAAGCAGCATCTCATGTAGAAATCATGGTGGAGGTTGAGGATGCAAGGCAAAAGTTGAACATGATGGGATATTCTGAATCCAAGGGTGAGTTAGGAGATTCTAAAAAGTCTAGGGGTTCATCATCATCATCATTTCAGTCATCCCCACAATAGGCCAAATCTTCTGACATTGTGATGGGTGGAAATTTAGGGAGCATGGATCGAATTTGTGGCACATGTTAGAAATGTGGCTAGTTGGGTCACAAAGCTTTGGAGTGCGGACAGAAAGGTGGACGATAGTCTCAATCAGCTCATTCTCAAAATCAATCACAGAATAGGGGTCAATCAGTGTCTTGTTATCAGTGTGGTCAATCGGGGAATCTGAAGAAGTTTTGTCCACTGAGAACATGGTCCTCAAGTATGACTGGATCTTGCTAGTCTGGAGGTTTTCAGATGGGCCAAGAATAGAGACAGTCTTACTAACCAACCTAGTCAAGCTAGGCATTCAAGGCTGTGCAGGGGACCACATTTGCACAATTTGCATAGTAGACTTATGCCTAGATAGGTGATTTGGGAGGTTAGAGGTCACAGGGAAGAGTGTATATTGTCACCGCTTCAGAACAGTCTTCAGGACCATCGGTTATGAGAGGTACATATCTCATTTTCAATACCTAGGCTAGTGTATTGATTGACATTGGGGCATCTCAGTCGTTTATAGAAACTTCTTTTGCATTGTTGTTAGGGTTAGAAAGTAAAGAATTGAAATATGCACTTACGGTATAATCACCTGTTGGGGGTACGTCATCTTGACCCAGGGATGTCATGGGTGTGTAATTGAGGTCACGGGTCGACAACTTCCATTTAATTTTGTATTGTTAAAAATGCTGGGTTTTGATGTTATTCTTGGCATGGACTGATTGTTTTCTTATTAGGCTATCGTCGATTGTTATTGTGGGAGAGTCATAGAATGCACATTAGGCGGTGATTGTTTCACATTTTTGGGGGATAAGAATGATAGGTCCTTACTCTCGTCATACTACCCACGTTGTCGAGGTGAATTTAGTTCTCATTTAGCAACCTTTTTAGATAACGGAAGTGGTGCAGTCCGTAATGGGTTTTCGAGGGTAGTATGTGAGTATCCCGATGCCTTTCCTGAAGATCTCATTGAATTACCTCCTCACTGGGAAGTTGAGTTCTCTGTAGACTTAATATCGGGTACAACACCTATCTCCTTGTCGCCTTATAGATTCGCTCTAGCTGAATTGGTTGTTTTGAAGAAACAGTTGCAGGAGTTGCTAAGTAAGGGCTTCATATGCCCTAGAACCTCACCTTAGGGAGCTTCAGCCTTATTTGTTAAGAAGAAGGATGGGTAATTGAGACTGTGCATAGATTATCATAAATTGAACCAAGTTAAGGTTAAGAACAAATACCCCTTGCTAAGGATAGATGGTCTTTTTGACTAACTCAAAGGTTCTCATTGTTTTTCGAAGATAGATTTAAGGTCAGGCTATCACCAGATTCGAGTTAAGAAGGAGGATATTCCTAAGACTACTTTCCGTACCAGATATGGTCACTACGAGTTTTTGGTTATGCCATTTGGTTTAACTAGTGCACGAGCTGCATTCATGGATTTAATGACCCAAATTTTTCATGAATTTCTTGACAAATTTGTGGTTGTCTTCGTAGACGACATTCCTATCTATTCGCCTTCTGAAGAAGAGCATGAAGGACATCTTCATACTACCTTACAACTTCTTAGGGAGCATCGTCTGTATGCGAAATATGAAAAATGTGAGTTTTGGCTTCCAGAAGTGAAGTTCTTGGGTCATGTAGTCTTTGGAGATGGGGTTATGGTGGATTTCTCAAAGATAGAGGTAGTACAGAATTGGGAACAACCAAAAACTGCTTCCAAAATTCGTAGTTTCCTGGGTTTAGCCTGTTACTACCACCGGTTTGTGAGGAATTTCACTTCAATCGCTTCACCTTTAACAAGATTAACTCACAAGGGAGTGAAATTCATTTGGAGTGAAGCTTATGAGAGTTCTTTTTGGGAAGTAAAGCTTAGATTAACTACCGCTCCTGTTCTTATCATTCTAGAATGCGGCTTGGGGTATACTGTATATTGTGACACCTCTAAGGAGGGGTTAGGATGTGTTTTGATGCAAAAAGGCAAAGTGATAGCATACGGTTCGCGGCAACTAAAGCCTTACAAGAGAAATTACATGATGCACAATTTAGATCTTGCCGCCATTGTTTTTGCCTTGAAACTTTGGAGACATTATTTGTATGGTGAGAAATTTGAAGTCTTCTCCGACCACAAAAGCCTTAAGTACCTATTCTCTCAAAAAGATTTGAACTCGTGTTAGCAAAGATGGATGGAGTTTTTGGAGGACTATGACTTTGAAATACACTATCACCCCGGTAAGACTAATGCCATAGCGGATGCTTTGAGTAGAAAATCCATGAGTACTATAGCCAGCCTAGTGGTGAGGGAATGGAAGATAATGAGGGATGTCAATGAATTTGATTTGCAATTCCATGAGTCTTTTGAACAAGCCATTCTATTCACCACTGTTGCACAACCCAACCTTGTTACGCGAGTGGTAGAAGCACAATTGGGTGATCCAGAGATGGATGCAATTCGAGAGAAAATTTCCAAAGGGAAAGAATAGAGGGGCCTGAACATCTATATTGACTCTAGTGTTCGTTACTTTGACTGATTGTTTGTGCTGAAATCCTTGAGAGATGAAGTTTTGTTGGACTTTCATCATTCGCATCTCGCAGTGCATCCGAGAGGCACCAAAATGTATCATGACCTTAGCCGACAATTCTGGTAGAGGGGTATGAAAAAGGATGCAGCTTTATTTGTGTCCAAATGTTTAACCTGTTAACAAGTTAAAGCTAAACACCAAAGATCGGCAGGATTACTACAACCTTTCCCAGTTGCTGAATGGAAATGGGAGCATGTTAATATAGACTTTGTTATAGGCCTTCCTAGAATACAAAGAAGTAATGATGCAATATGGGTGGTTGTAGACAGACTTAATAAATCAGCTCACTTTCTTGCCATGTGCATGAGGGATTCTATAGAGTTTTTAGCTAAACTTTATATTCGTGAAATTATTCACCTCCATGGGGTTCCAGTGAGTATAGTGTCCGATAGAGACCTCACTTTACGGCTAGGCTATGATAGAGTCTTTAGAGTGCTTTGGGTACCCAGTTGAACTTCAGTACTGCTTATCATCCACAGACCGATGGGCAATCCGAGCATACCATTCAAATTTTATAAGATATGTTGAGAGCATGTGTGCTAGATTTTAAAGGGTCTTGGGAAAAACACCTACCCTTAGTTAAATTTTCTTATAACAATAGGTATCAGGCTAGTATTGAAATGGCACCTTTCAAAGCTCTTTATGGACGTCCTTTTAGATCACCAATTTGTTGGGCAGAAGTAGGGGACTCACCAATGCTTGGGCCTGAATTAGTTCGTGAGACTATGGAGAAAGTAGCTCTTATTCGGAGAAAATTGATCACAGCCCAAATCCATCAGAAAAGCTATGCTGATCGGAGGTGACGACCATTATCTCTTGAAGTAGGAGACCATGTATTTTTGAAGATCTCTCCGAGGAAGGGATTGATGAGATTTGGCAGGAGTGAAAAGTTATATCCCCGATTTGTTGGCCCTTTTGACATTATTGAGCGGATAGGAGAAGTTACTTATCGTTTTGCTTTACCACATGAACTCTCTGGGGTGCATAATGTGTTCCATGTATCAATGCTTTGTAAATATGAACCCGATCCCTCTCACGTGTTAGATTAGATAGAAATTGAAGTTCATGTAGATGTCTCTTATGAGGAAAGTTTGATCCAAATCCTTGATACACGGGAGCAAGTGTTAAGGGGTAAGACCATTCCATTAGTCAAAGTGTTATGGTGCCATCATGGAGTGGAATAAGCAACTTGGGAGCGCAAAGCCGAAGTCTGTGAGAAATACCCAAACTTATTTCCAAATCTATGATGTCTTCATTTCATCGTTTTCTCCATATATTAGACAAATTGGATGTAACTTATATTTCTTTAATTATCTCTTTCCTTACTTTAGAATTAATCAATAGTCTATTTGGGAGTTGCTAAAGATCAATGAGTACACTATTGTTGCTGTATTTGTTATTGTATTGAGAGTTGACATTATTTCAGGGACGAAATTTTCTAAAGGGGAAAGATTGTGACATTTTGTTCCAAGTGACCGCTTGAGCGGTGAAAGTACAGCTCGAGAGAAGATTGCGAGCATCCAGTAGTTTTGCAAGCCAGGGTGGACCGCTCGAGCGAACTAATGGTTGCTCGTGCGAAGATGCAAGGCTTCCAATATCTCATTTTGCAAACAAAAGTACTAAGAGGTGTTGTTCACTGCTCAAGTAACGAAAAGACTGCTTGAGTGGTCTGCGCAAATTTAGCAAATTAAAAAGGACATTCTAAATCATTCTTTTCATTTTTTTTTTCCTTCCTCCTTCTTGTCTCTAGTCTGAAAACCCTAGGTTTCTCACTTTAAATACTCCTCATTCCTCTAAGATCTAGTTTAAATCTCTTGTAAGGAGTGAGGTATACATGAAGATCATCCTCTCTACCGACTGAATTTTTGTTTTTGGTGAAGAACTCTCCTAGAAGCTTGGTTTATTTGGTCATAGCTTGAGGTAACGTTACTTTTAACCTAGTATCTCTTTGTTTTGAAGATGTTTCTATGGTATGGTTGTGACTTAAGATTTAATTTGGTGATTGAGAGGATTAAACTCTTATTTAATAAAAAGGGGACATGTTACTCAACTTTTATTAAACTTCCTCCAAATCTTTCCATGAAATATGTATATTAATGTTAAGAAAATACACATATATGAAGAAGGGGAGAAATTCTTTAATTAATAAAGCCCTAATTCCTAATTTGAGTAGAGAATGGTGTTTGGAATGAAATTTCCTTAAATTCTTAGAATTTTGTGAATTCTTAAGAGGTGGAACATATGGTTATGGTTGTGGTGTTGAAATTGTGACTCGGGGATTGATGCTTCGTGGATGTTATATTCTTCTTTTATTGTATATAATGATAAATGCTTGTTTACTTGGAACAAAGTTTAGTATAGTGCTAAAGTGAACATGAGTTCGGGTTAAGAGTCGGTTTTGAGAATGTGGCATTGTGTTGGTACCAGCGCGGGGGAGTCAAGGTGCCCAATTGCCCTATATGCGCTTATTGCTGGACGAATGTGGGAAAATATTTTTGGGTGTCCACTGGTCCTGCCGTATTGTAGTCAGCAAAAGTGAAAAAATGGAGGATTTTGGGTGCCTATGTCCTACCGTATAATAGTTGGTAATGTGGAGATAGTATTAAATGGAAGTAACTTGTGTACATGGTTTTGACTCTTGTAAGGGACTCATGGTGCATTTCTCTTCCTAATGTTGAGAATGGTTTTGTGTGGGGTAGAAGTGTACTTTAATTATTTTTCATTATTTATCAATATTAATTATCTTATGTTGTTTTGGTTATAACGGTGCCAAGTGCTTGTTCAAATGATTAGATACTTGGTTAAATGTATTCCTGCTAGGCATATAGCTCAACTGTATATGATTTTTTCAGGAACTGGTGACACACCAATGCAGTGATTTGAAGTTTGCACTTTTATTTTGCTGGATGTTGGGTCCAAGAAATTTAATTGTAAAAGTGTTAAGTTTTGTATCAAGCATTGTAAACTTGTTTCGTTGTATGGGACGAAAGCTTAAAAACATTTGTATGCCTTAAAGGAAAATTTCTTTTGTATAGTCTTCTAGCTTATTAAACTTACCGAAGGACATGGATTGAGATTAATGAGTAAACATAGAATCGTAAATTTTGAACCTTAGTTCAATGAGAAAGAGGACTTTATGGTTTAATGTTATGCATGGTTGTTGTGATGACCTCGACCTTCGTAATATTATATCACACTATTTTGATAAGTATAATTGCATGATTGTTGTGTTAATGTGTGTATATTTATGTTTAATTTTGTGATTATCTGTTAATACATGGAATATCTGTTTAAATTGCCAACTTAGAGACAAAAATTGAGAGCATAAATGGCTTCAAAAAATGAAATTGATTAGCTTGATAGTCTAATTAGAATATTTAGAATTTTATGGCAACTTTCGTCGAAATTTGATTCGGATCAAAATCATTAGATCAACTGAATGAACTTAATTAGAATTGAGCCTAATTAATTAACCTTAATCAACTTTGATTAGACTATTCTAATTACACCCTATATAAGCCTAATTCATGTCTTGAACTCACTTATACAACATATGGGCTGAGATTTAGAGAGAGAGAGGGAATGAAGGTGAACTTAACACTTTAGAAAGAGAAAGGAGAATTTGAAGAGAATTGCTAGAGATTTGGAGAATCAAGCTAAGACAACACTTGAATTCTACACTAGGTATAACATTCATTCCTAATTCATGTAGATATAGCATGTAGAAGTTGAATTCCTCTCATTTTTGAGCTCATTGGCATGTTATTGAAGAAAAGAAACTAGGAATATCATGAAATGGAAGAATAGAGTTGAATTGCATGCATGCATGCATGCATATTTGGAGTTGGAATTCATGAGATTCTTACATGCATGGCACTTTCACACGCCAACTTGATGGATTCCTCATGTATTAGTACTTCCCATACCACTTAAACATGTTTTGAAAGGACACAAGCTCAATTTAATGCATACATGGATCATAGCATGAAGTTTTAAGTTTTGGGTTTGAGAATTTGACATGATATTGAGTAATCAAATTCAAATTGGAAATGTTTTCAAGTTGTACAATGTTTTTCCATGTTTTTGTATCAAAAACACGAGTTTTGGACCTTTGAATATCAAGTTTGAACTTAAACACAATTCTAGAAATTCCAGAATTTGACTTGTCTGTTCGAGCGAAGGAAGTGTAACTCAAGCGTAAAAATCAAGCTCCCAGAAGTTTTACAGAGAATTGCATGGTGGCTCGGGCGAACCCTATTTTGCATTACTCATCACTCGAGTGACGGAAAGCTCGCTTGAGCGTAAAAATCATGCAACCAATACTTTTACAGAGTTTTGCAGACCGCTCAAGCGACCAAAGTTGTGATAGAGCAGAGACTCTATTTTTAGCAAATTTAGACTAACTCTTTTAAGTGCATACCCGCATCCTCATGTCATTTCAAGTACTCTTAGGAACCAATTAGACACACATAACCATGGAACAAGCTAGGAACACTTGAAGAGAGTTAAATTAAATGTTACGGTTATCAAATGGTGCTTCAATTGTATGTTTGTTATGTGTTTTGTTTAGGTGGACGCTCAAGGACATAGCAACGACTTCACCCACTGTGAGTAGTAACTTTATAAAGATATGTTCAAACAATACTTATTTTTGAAATTCGTTTTTATTATCGAAATCGATATATGAGTGATTGAATGGATGGTTTGATAAAGAATTATTTTTTGTTGATGAATAAAGGTCACTTTTGAATTGTATTGTGGCATCTATTGAACATAGGTCCTTGCCTGGGGGTAACAATACCATGGCTATTGGATTGATTGAAACATAGAAATCTCTAGTGTTAGACCTTTATAGTTCATTGTGATTGGAATATTATTGCTTCATGGATGTACCACTTAATTTGATATTGAATGATATCAACAATAAAATTTATTGATTATTGAGAACTGCAATGAGAATTGGATTGGCAATGTTATCGAACTTCAGTCACATAACCTCTTTATTATGTTATTATTCACTGGGCCCTAGCTCACTAATTGTTTATATATATGTAAATGGGCAAGCTGAACATCAAAGTTAAAGAAAGCCTCGAGTCTACCTGGGTCAGCCCTTTGAGGAGCTTCCAAGTGAAGTAAACTAGGCTTAGGTGGAGCCATGTTAGTTAAACCCCTTTTTGCTTTGTACAATGGTTTTGTATTTGTGTATAAGTTGGGGTTATGTTTATATATGACATGGATGTTTGAACTTATGTGATGAATATACATAAAGAACGAATGTTTTCTTATGATACAAAATTCTTTTCATATACGCACGACTCAATGGATAAATGTTTTGTTATATTATACTTCCGCCAAACCCCATAATTATCTTTAAAAGGTTTTTGTTTATAGAGGCCGTAGGTAATCTATGATTACTGGCCGGTCATGGCGCTAAACCTGTAGGGGCGGGTTTGGATCCTGATAGAGTGGTATCAGAGCACGAGTTATATCTCACTCACTTGTCCATTGAGCTATAGAGAGTCTAGAAGAGACTTAAGGATTACATTCATGCATATTTAAATGTTAAAGTGAGATAATTTGTACAATTTACATGCTTGAATTTGTACTATATATATTGTGTTTGTTATAATACAAGGTTTTATATAGAAAATGGTGAGAACAAGGGGTGATGAACTAGAGGACGCAACCTCCTCAAGATTGGATAGAATGAAATAGATGATATAAGACATGGCTTAAGCCATAAGACAACAACAACAACCACCACCCCCATCTCCAAGGCCTGTACCACCTCCAGTTCCAGGGTGTCAGACAGGGGACTGTACTATTGCTTTGACTAGAGAATTCAAAAAAGATGAAGCCACCATTGCTTCATGGCGGAATTGAACCATTGAAGGCGGAAGCTTGGGTCTTAGGGATTGTGAAGTTGTTTGAAGTGTTCCCATGTATCGAAGCTCAGAAAGTATAACTAGCTGCATTCACATTAGACGATGATGCAAGGCGTTGGTGGATTTTGGTTCGAGATAAGAATAGGGATATTACTTGGGCTCGTTTTCTAGAGATCTTTAATGAGAAGTACTTCTCACAATGTGTACATGACAGAAAAGTGTCCGAATTCATGGAACTCAAGCAGGGAAACAAATTAGTTGCTGAATATGAGGCTCAGTTCACAGAGTTAGACTGCTTTGCACCCCACATGGTAGATATAGACTACAAGAAAGCTAGAAAATTTGAAGGATGTTTGTGTGACCCAATCCTAGACAGGATCAATGTACTCATATTACCAACATATGTGGATATGCTTGATAGGGCACTAATAGCAGAGGGTAATGTGGCTAACCATAGACAAAATTTTAATAAGGGGACAACATCAACAAACAAGAAGTTAAAAGCTGGGAGTTCTAGTGATCCTGGTTCAAGCCAAAGTGGTAATTCAGCACCAACTTGTGCCACCTGTGGAAAGAAACATTGGGGTGTTCGCTATCGCGCATTAGGGGCTTGTTATCACTGTGGAAAAACAGGACACATGGCAAAGGATTGTACACAACCACGTCGAAGTGGAAATCATGGTACTACAAGTTCAGCAAAATCTACTCCAACAACGGGAACAAATGCAACACCCACTACAACAAGAAATGAATAGAGGCAAGGAAGGGTTTTTACACTAATTACGGGGAATACTCAAAATACTGGGGTTGTGGGTTTAGTCACTCTCCCCATTTGCAATCAAGATGCATATGTGTTAATTGATTCGAGTTTAGCATATTCTTTTTTCTCTTCTTTGTTTGAAAATAGAGTAAATAGACCCATGGAATCATTGCCCTATATATTGTGTGTGTCTGCCCCTTCTGAGAAACTTGCTTTATGTTCATCTGTTTATCGTGCTTGTGAAATACGTGTTGATAATGTGATATTGTTTGTGGATCTACTGCCTCTTGATATTAAACACTTTGATGTAATTTTGGGAATGGATTGGTTGTCCGAATATCGTGCAACTATTGATTGTGTAACAAAACGAGTTTTATTTAGACCTCTAGGACATGATGGAATTGTATTTGTGGGTAATGGAGTAGTATCTCCACCTTATTTGATTTCTGTATTGAAAGCTTGTAAATTGCTTAAGAAAGGGTGTCAAGGGTACTTATGTTATGTGATGACTGAACAAACCATGGATGTCACCCTAAACAGTATACCATTAGTGAGAGAATTTCTTGATGTGTTCCTGGATGAATTGCATGGACAACTCGTAGATAGAGAAATTAAATTTACAATTGATGTGATACCAGGTACACAACCAATCTCTAAAGCTCCGTACTGTATGCCTACTATTGAAATGAAAGAACTGAAAGTTTAGTTGTAGGAATTTCTTGATAAAGGGTTTGTCAGACCAAGTACATCACCATGGGGTGCACCGGTACCTTTTGTAAAGAAGAAAGATGGTACTCTTGTAGACAACCCATTTTTGACCGCCCTTAAGACTTGGGCATTACTGATGGTTTACTTGGTGTTGAAAGTTGTGCAGTGCAAAGGTTCGGTTTCTTTGGCAAGAAGAGTCAAATCCCAACCTTACACTTCATTTTGGACCAAAGCTATTTTGAATGGTTTTTAGATCTTAAAACCTTTCTTTTAAAATATTTTTGAAATAAAGTTCCTACAATGTTCCGATACTCACATTTTGTTGAATGTTGTATTTTTCGGTAAACCGAGCAAGGACAAAGTGGAAATGAATGAAAGAGAGATGAAATCATTGAAAAATCTTTCAAAACACCTTGTTTAGGGGTTCAGAGTTGAAGAAAAGAGGAAAGGAGAGAAGAAAACTAGTTTGGGAGAAGCTCGGTATGAATCCAGGGAGGATTGAAACTGAGTAGCTTCACCAAAATAGGCATCACTTTTTTCACAGTTGGAATTTTGATGTAAGTCTGCCACCATTGGAAAGCTTACTTTCGGGGTTTCAATTTGGACACAAGAATGACCTGAAAAGGAGTCCAGATGAAGGAGTTATGCCTATTTGAAGTTGGACTTGGAAAGCAGAATTTTGCCCATCGACCAGAAAAATGGGCTGCCGACCAGAAAAGTATCCAACTGACCACTTAGGGGGTCTACAAGTGGTCTATAGCTAGAAAAAGTGGTCTGCAGCAATGCCACTACCTTCCTCTCTCTGTGCAGACCTTCTTTCCCCCCTTGCCGACCAGTTCCTCTCTTTGCAGACCACTTTTTCTGGTCGGCCGACCAGTGCAAGTAGCTGGCCGACCACTTCAACTGGTCGGCAGCTTTCCTGCACTTTCTATAGATATTTTCCATGCCAGCTGTTGGGCACAGAAAGCATCCTCGATACACGTGTACGAAGGGATTGCTTGGAGCTCCTAGCTTGTTCAACAAGCTTGATCCTTGGTTTTCTATAAAAGGGAGCCTCCTCCCTCTTGTCTCAGGTTCAGAAAATTGCTTAGAGAGATATACATACACTTCTATCTCTATATTTCTCCCTTTGTCTCATATTTGTGCTTGAAAGTGCCTTTTCTTCACATTTTTGCACACAAACGCCTACTCAAACACCATACTCTTGTTGCTGGGGTCTTTGAGGGTTTTGTTTGGACTCAAGAGCTAGTTTTAGCTCAGAAAAGTTGCTAGAGTTGTTGCTTAGTTCTTGGTCTTCAAGGGTAAGGTTCTAATCCTTTTAAAGCTTTGTTTTTTTTAAGCCTTTGGACCTATTTGCATGCTTATTTTGGCTTAACTTTCTACTGCAAAAAGTTCTGATTTTAAGAGCTTGAAATGTTTGTTTAAGATTTCTTTGGTGTTGGGGGTAGTCTATCCCCTCTTGTGTCTTGTTTGGCTTTGTTTTGTGCTATCCTTTTAAATTATTGGGACCACCTCTTTTTGGCCTTCTCACCACTAAAACTCAGAGGAATTTTAGTGGTGGAAAGTGTGTTTTGAGGTCCCAAATAGGAGGGGGTCATCCCCTCTCCTTGTATCTTGGTTGCTTGCCTTGTTGGCCTCATGTTTGAGCATGTTTATCTAGCATATGTTGGCTCCATCTTAGCCTATTTTTGACCTTATTTCAGTGTGGCATACCTCTATTTTGGCTTAGTTTAGGCCACCCTTGCATGCTCTATACACTTGTAGTGTAATCCTTGCAAACTAGCTTTACATGCTTGTGTTGATAGCTCATCTTTTTAGCATGTTTTGGTCCTATCTCAGTAAGTTTTTGGTGTTATTTTAGCATGTTATAGCTCTATTAAGGGTTGGTTTGATAGCCCCTTGCATGCTCCTTGCACTTGTAGTGCATTTCCATTTACTAGCCTAACATGCATCATGCTTTGGACCATCATTCTAGCATGTTTTTGGCTCAACTCTAGCAAGCTTTTACTCATGTTTTACCATGTTTAAGCTCTGTTTTATGTTGTTTTGGTCATGCATGCTTTGCTTTGTATAGCCATAGTGCATTCTTGCTCACTAGCTTTGAGTTTCCAGGTCACTAGCATGCATTGCTTGGGCCATTTGCATGATTTGGCATCATTTGATATGTGATTTTAGACCATGTTTCACTGCCATGTCTTCACATCTTTCACTCTTTTAATGCTTTGAAGGGTTGGTGCTTTATGCTTTAAAAATGAGTCATTATGTATGCCATCTTGCCTAAGCTTTTGGGCTACCATATCAGTGTGTTTTTGGTGTTATTTTGCCATGATACAACTCTTTTTTTGGTTGGTTAGAGCATTCTCCATTTGCTTCTTACACTTGTAGTGTAAATCCTCTTTGCTAGCCTTGCATGCCTAATGAGTGAGCTTGTTATTCTAGCATGTGTTGACTTGGTATTAGCCCATTTTTGGTGTTAGTTTGACATGCCATAATGCTAATTTTTAGTGGTAAAGTCATCTCATGCTTGATTTTGATAGGTGTAGTGTAATCCTCCTTATTGGCCTTGCATACTTCATGCTTCATGCCCTTCATGCTAGCATGTGTTAGCCCTGGTCCATACATGTTTTAGCATCATTTTGACATGCTCTAGGCCTGTTTTGGGTTGTCTTGGCCATATGGTTCATGTGTTGCATAGCTGTAGTGCAATTGGCCTTGCTAGCCTTGAGTTTTGAGCACCATAGCATGCTTCATTTGTGACATGTACATGATTTGGCATCATTTTACATGTTATTTCAGAGCATATAGCATTACCATGTTCTCACTTCTTTCACCCTTTGAGTGCTTTTAAGGGTCATGCATTGTTGCCTTATTTGTGGCCTAACTTGTATGCATGCATGCCTAGACCTTTGAGCTCCCATCTCAACATGTTTTGGTCTTTGTTTTGACCTATTTGAGCTCTGTCTGTGGCTGGTTCATTCATTTGTGCCATGTATTGCATGCCTCTTGTGTAGTCCCTTTTGGTAGCCTTGTGCCTTAGGCCCTCTAGCATGCTATCTTAGAGCTATTTGGATGATTTGGCATCATTTAGTACTTGATTTTAGGGCATATAGTGTTGTCACACTTCCATGTTTGTCACTTCTTAATCATATTTGAGAGTTGTGCTATTATGCTTAGTTGATGGGCCAATGCATGAGCATGCATTATCTTGCATTTCATACCATCATTTCATAGCATTTTGGCCACTGTTTTGGGCATGATTGAGGTCTGTCCATATTTGGTTTAAGTCCATTGAGCATGTGGTTTGAATGTTGTTGCATTGCATTGTGCTTGATATGCTCTCGTTGTATTGCATTATATTTGCATGCTTGTTGTTTGCATTGTGTTTGGCATGCTTGAGTTGCATTGCATGTGTTTGGATTGGACATCAATCCAAACATGAGAAACGAGGGGCGTTTCATACTTGAAGTGATAAAACGTGCCTCATTTCTCGATCGCCGACCCTCTTGATCATGCATGATAGAGGTTAAGGTCCTTATGTGTTATTTGTGCATTCATTGATATTGATTCGTGCAATCTTGGCTTCTTGGCCATCATGCATTGTGATGCTCAGTTGGTGGCCCGAGAGTCGAGAACTGCACTCCCTTGAGCTTAAGAAATGATAGGGAGGGTGGTTGTGCAAACATACCTTGCAAATACACTGACATACCCTTTCTTGTTCTCTGTTGTAGCAAACTGGAGTTGGGCAGCATTTTCTGGTCAGCAGACCAGTAAAAGTGGCTGGCCGACCACTTTTTCTGGTCTGCAGCAAATTTAAGTGGTCTACAGGTGGTCTACAACACCAATAAGTGGTCGACAGCCTTCCTGGAGGTCTCTATGATGGATTAGAAGCTATTTGGAGGTTTGTGCAGTGATCTGAAATCAAATGCAAACAGAGGCAAGTTGGGCCATCATAATGGATTTCCAAACGAAGCGACTAAGCATGCATGCACTTCCCGTCCTGAGGACCTCTTTTTACTACTTTGCTTAGCTAGCTATTTGGTTCTGTACTTAAGTAGTTAATGCACTTAGCTATCAATTTGTGTTGTAATAACTAATTAGTTAACTAGGAATAGTTAATTAGTTTCATTTTGTAATAATTAGTTTAATTAGCTTAGATTATCTAGTTAGCTCGTTATTCGGACCCTCCGTCGAGAGGGCCAACTGTTGTAATAAGTGTGTGTGTGTGTGTGTGTGTGTGATGTATGTCTTCCAACCCCCATTTTTTTTCTCTCTTTTATTTACCAGCTTTTGATGGTTAGTTTAAGGCATTTTCAATTAGCATCCTTATGTTTCGCATGCGTGCATCATTCATCTTTTTTGCATGCACCGGGCTCGGCGCATCATACAAACTGCATTGTATTTCAATTCCTATTTGAATACATGTTGTCAAGTTATATTCACATGACATCTTAGAATAGTCGAGCCTGTCTTAGTTGCATTTTGCATGCGTTGCATTAGGCATTGTTGACATAGCTAGGATCATGCATTGATTACTAACTTGTTTCTTTTTTGGCTCGGAGTACTAGGTAAGCTTTTACGCTTTAGCATACTACATGAGATGTGTATGTTGCCATGTTTAGCATGCTTACCATGAGGCTAATTGCTTAACTGATATAATTGCATGAATGCCTGTGGATGAAGGCTTCATTGCTTGAATTGGAATAATTCATCGAAATGTGAGTTTTAAGCCCACTTGAGGTGGCAAAATCATGTTGTTTTCTAAGCCCACTTGAGGGTGGCAAATCTGCGTCTTAGCCTACTTGCGAGTAGCAACTCCAAACCATTTTAAAAAACAAACATGAGATGTTTTGTTCCAATTTGAGTGATTTAGTCTATACTTGTATATTGTGCGCATCACATAGTAATTCTAGATTAATAACCGGAATAAGAACACATGTGTTTTCAAAAACAACATATCATGTTAGTAAAGGCTGATCTTTGATCGGGCGAGCGGGGTTGCTCATTGCATGACCTTTCCCTCTCGTACCCAAGTTCCTGAGCCGAGGCAACTTTGGTGATGACGGACACGTGGCCTTAGGCATGAGTCAGGGTTTTCTAAATTTTTCAAAATAAAATATTTAGATAGCGACTCTAAAATCTGGCAAAGCAGTCCATGTTTGGCGCTTTTTGATTAAAATTGATTTTCCAAAACGATTTGCCGGATTTGGACTCTTTGGTGATTTATCAGTCTTATATTGCACTTTGTGATATTAGATTCAGAATCGTGACATGAGTCCGAACTGTAATAGCTAAGAACAACGATTTGCACCCTCGCGCGCAGAGCGAAGTTCCGGGCAGTCTACAACTCTTTAATTATGCATTGATTACCGGGAACTCAACAAGGTAACAATGAAAAATAAATATCCTTTGCCACATATTGATGACCTGTTTGATCAGTTGTAGGGGGCTCAGATATTTTTAGAAATTGACTTGAGATTGGGGTATCATCAACTGAAGGTTAAGGCTAAAAACATTGAAAAGACAGCCTTCTAAACCAGGTATGGACATTACGAGTTTTTAGTTATGCCTATCGGAGTTACAAATGCATCTGCAACATTCATGGATTTGATGAATAAAATTTTTAAACCCTTATTGGATGAATTTATTGTCGTGTTTATTGATGACATTCTCATATATTCGAAAAGTATAGATGATCACGAATAGCACCTGAGAATGACTCTCCAAACACCTAGAGAAAAATAGTGGTATGGGAAATTCAAAAAGTGTAAATTTTGGCTTGATGAAATCACATTTTTGGGACATATCATTGATAAAGATGGTATATCTATTGATCCTCATAAAATGGAAGCAATTATTAATTGGCCTACCCCAACTAACGTGTCAGAAGTTCGTAGTTTTATGGGATTGGCAGGTTATTATTGGAGATTTGTTAGAGAGTTATAAAAAATTACTGTACCATTAATTCAATTGACTCAAAAGGGGAAACCATTTGAATGGACGGATCAAAGAGAATCAGCCTTTCAAGAGTTGAAGACAAGATTGACCACAATTCTAATCCTTACTATTCCCTCCGGTACCGAAGGTTTTGTAATCTTTAGTGATGCATCTTATAAAGGTTTGGGTTGTGTCTTAATGCAGAATGGTAAGGTGATTGCATATGTCTCTCCACAATTGAGACCACCCGAGAAAAACTACCCTATACATGACCTAGAACTTGTTGCAGTTGTGTTTACATTAAAGATATGGCGTCACTAGTTGTATAGGGCCAAATGTGAAGTGTACACAGATCATAAGAGCATGAAGTGCTTTTTCACACAGAAGGAATTGAACAAACATTAGAGGTGACGACTCAAATTAATCAAAGATTATGATTTGCAGATCCACTACCATCCGAGTAAACCAATACCATGGCTGATGCACTTAGCAGAAAGAATTTGGGGAATCTTGCCTGTTTACTCACAGATCAGAAAGAGTTGCTACTAGAGTTTGAAAAGCTTGAAATAAAAGTAGTGCCATTTGAACAAAATAGTTTGGTATCTACAATGTTTGCGCAACCAGTAATTATTAAAGAAATCAAACGGAAGCAAATGAATGATGAGTTTTTGAAAAAGATTTATGATGAATTTGACACCAAACCTAAACTGGGGTTCACAATTGAAGGTTCCTTGTTGAAATTCCAAGGGAGATTATGTGTACCTAATGATGTAGATTTGAAAAGAAACATTTTGGAGGAAGCTCACAAGTCAGTGTTTGCTATGCATCTAGGAAATACCAAAATGTACCAAGATTTGAAGTTAGTGTATTGGTGGCCCAACATGAAGAGAAAAATTACCGACTTCAACTTTAAATGCTTACAATGTCAACAAGTGCAAGCGGAGCATCAGAAATCGGCAGGCTTGCTTCAATCTCTCCCTATTTTGGAATGGAAGTGGGAACATATAACCATGGACTTTGTTGTTGGCCTACCCCGAACACCTAGAGGTATGGACTCTATTTGGGTTATAGTTGATAGACTGACTAAGTCTGCTCATTTTCTTATTGTAAAGACTTCTTTTACTGCATATAGACTTGCTACTATCTACATTGATGAGATTATTTGATTGCATAGGGTTCCAGTGTCTATTGTATCAAATAGAGATCCTAAATTTGTTTCTAGATTTTGGCATAGTCTATAGGATGCAATGGGAACAGAATTGAGATTTAGTACAACATTTCATCCACAAACTGATGGGCAAACCGAGAGGACTAATCAAACCTTAGAAGACATGCTTCGTATGTGTGTTTTGGATTTTTAGGGTAGCCGGGAAACATTTTGACCATTGGCTAAGTTTGCTTATAACAATAGTTTCCGCGCTAGCATCGATATGGCACCATATGAGGCACTATATGGCAAAAAGTGTAGATCGCCAATTTGTTGGACAGAGGTTTGGTGATAGGGCTATTTATGGAACCGAACTTGTGCAAGAAACGACTAAGAAGATCAAAATCATTCAACAAAGGCTCAAAACTGCACAGAGCCACCAGAAAAGCTATGTGGATCAACAAAGAAGAGACTTAGAGTATGAAGCAGGGGATCATGTATTTATCGAGGTAACACCGATGAAAGGGCAGGCAAGATTTGGCAAAAAGGGAAAATTGACCCCTTACTACATTGGGCCGTTTTAGATTCTTGAGAGATTGGGTCCTGTTGCCTCCCGTATTGCTTTGCCACCGGAAATAGAACAAATGCATAATGTATTCCATGTATCTATGCTTTGTGGGTACCTTAGAGATCCGTTCCACGTAATTGATCACCATCAGATTGCTTTAGATGAGAATATGGTTTATGAAGAATGGCCCGTACAAATCATTGACTGGCAAGTGAAGCAATTAAGAAACAAAATGATTCAAATCGTGAAAGTCAAGTAGAAAGAACATTATGGGAAAGAAGCTACTTAGGAAAAAGAGGACGAGATACGGCAGCGACATCCGCATTTGTTTCCGTTTGAAGGTAACTTAAGTTTGGAGGACCAAACTTTCTAAGGGGGAGAGACTGTGATGACCCCGACCTTCATAATATTATATCACACTATTTTGATAAGTATAATTGCATGATTGTTGTGTTAATGTGTGTATATATATGTTTAATTTTGTGATTATCTGTTAATACATGGGATATTTGTTTAAATTGCCAACTTAGAGACAGAAATTGAGAGCCTAAATGACTTCAAAAAATGAAATTGATTAGCTTGATAGGCTAATTAGAATATTTAGAATTCTATGGCAACTTTCGTCAAAATTTGATTCAGATCAAAATAATTAGAGTAACTGAATGAACTTAGTTAGAATTGATCCTAATTAATTAACCTTAATTAACTTTGATTAGACTAAGTTAATTACACCTTATACAAGCCTAATTCATGTCTTGAACTCACTTATACAACACATAGGCTAAGATTTAGAGACAGAATGAAGGTGAACTCAACACTTTAGAAAGAGAAAGGAGAATTTGAAGAGAATTGCTAGAGATTTGGAGAATCAAGCTAAGACAACACTTGAATTCTACACTAGGTATAACATTCATCCTTAATTCATGTAGATATGGCATGTAGAAGTTGAATTCCTCTCATTTTTGAGCTCATTGGCATGTCATTGAAGAAAAGAAGCTAGGAATATCATGAAATAGAAGAATAGAGTTGAATTGCATACATGCATGGATATTTGGAGTTGGAATTCATGAGATTCTTACATGCATGGCACTTCCACACGCCAACTTGATGGATTCCTCATGTATTAGTACTTCTCATACCACTTAAACATGTTTTGAAAGGACATAAGCTCAATTTAATGCATACATGGATCATAGCATGAAGTTTTATTTTTTAGGTTTGAGAATAGGACATGATTTTGAGTAATTGAATTCAAATTGGAAATGTTTTCAAGTTGTACAATGTTTTTCCATGTTTTTGTACCCCACACACGAGTTTTGGACCTTTGAATATCAAGTTTGAACTTCAAGCAAAATTATGAAATTCTAGAATTCGAACTGTCTACTCGAGCGAAGGAAGTGTCGCTCGAGCGTAAAAATCAAACTCCTAGAAGTTTTATAGAGAATTGCACAGTGGCTCGAGCGTCCAAAGCTGCTCGAGCGAACCCTATTTTACATTACTCATTGCTCGAGCGAGGGAAAGCTCACTCGATAGTAAAAATCATGCAACCAGTACTTTTACAGAGTTTTGCAGACTGCTCAAGCGACCAAAGCTGTGTTTGAGTAGAGACTCTGTTTTTAGCAAATTTGGACTAACTCTTTTAAGTGCATACCTGCATCCTTATGTCATTTAAAGTACTCTTAGGCACCAATTAGACACAAATAACCATGGAACAAGCTAGGAACACTTGAAAAGAGTTAAACTAAATGTTATGGTTATCGAATGGTGCTTCGATTGTATGTTTGTTATGTATTTTGTTTAGGTGGACGCTCGAGGACATAGCAACGACTTAACCCACTGTGAGTAGTAACTTTATAAAGATATGTTCAAACAATAATTATTTTTGAAATTTGTTTTTATTATCGAAATCGATATATGAGTGATTGAATGAATGGTTTGATAAAGAATTATTTTCTGTTGATGAATAAAGGTCACTTTTGAATTGCATTGTGGCATCCATTGAACATAGGCCCTTGCCTAGGAGTGACAATACCATGGCTATTGATTGAAACACAAAAATCTCTAGTGTTAGACCTTTATGGTTCATTGTGATTGGAATATTATTGCTTCATGGATGTACCACTTAATTTGATATTGAATGATATTGACGATGAAATTTATTGATTATTGAGAATTAGAATTGCATTGTTATCGAACTTTATTCCCGTAACGTCTTTATTCTGTTATTACTCAATAGGCCTTAGCTCACTAATTGTTTATATATATGTAGGTGGGCAAGTTGAACATCAAAGATAAAGAAAGCCTCGAGTCTACTCGGGTCAACCTTTTGAGGAGCTTCCAAGTGAAGTAAACTAGGCTTAGGTAGAGCCATATCAGTTAAACCCCTTTTTGCTTTGTACAATGGTTTTGTATTTGTGTATAAGTTGGGGTTATGTTTATATATGACATGGATGTTTGAACTTATGTGATGAATGCACATAAAGAACGAATGTTTTCTTATGATATGAAGTTCTTTTCATATACGCACGGCTCGATGGATAAATGTTATGTTATATTATACTTCCGCTATGCCCCATAATTATCTTAAAAAGGTTTTTGTTTATAGAGGCCGTAGGTAATCTATGATTACTGGCCAGTTGTGGCACTAAACCTATAGGGGTAGGTTCGGGTCTTGACAGTTGTGGTATGTTCTTGTAAGAAATTTCAGGGTGTTACAGTCTCATTCTGGCGAACACAACTCCAGTCTCCATTTATTCGATTTTGTCCTGTAAGTGTCCTTCATCCCTGTTTTTCTAGTTTTGGTTCTTTAGAGTTATTATTTTTAAGTTTCTACACTTAACAGTTTCATCCATCTTTGATTTCCTGCATATCACATTGCTCGTGTTGATTTCATACATGTTCCATGCTTGTTACTCCTTGATTTCTCACTCACCTCCGATTCATTCGCATTACATACTCTATTTTTGCTCATTCTGCACATGCTAAATCGTGTTCATTGATTCTTCTTTACTAATTTCCCAGATTGATCAACCCTGTTCTTGCATATTCCTGGTACAGTTTCTTGCACAATCTAGACTTAAGATTTGGGATTTGCTAAAACTTTAAGAAAATAACATGTTAGAACCTCTCTAGGAATTTTCAGAATCCCTAGGTCAAAACATCTAGAAAAGACACCCACAAACCCTAGGTTTTTGATATCTCGGCAACCAAAATCACTCTAGGTCATCAACATTAAAAACATCCTTCCCAACATCATGGTTATGACACATAGAGAGTGGACTCCCCAATTAAGATAGAAAAATTTCCCTGAGAATTCGACATCCCAACCGATGGCCAAATTAGATTGGCTAGTGAGAACGATTCCATCATACGCTTGTGGGCAATTACATGCCCTTTCTTGCTGTGTCAATCGTTGTGGGTGGAATTAGATTCCCTCTTAACATTCTTTTTTCTAAGAGATGATGCACTACTACCACCTCAACTCCATGCAACTAACGATCAATACATTTAGGATTATCAACGGCATAGCCGAGTTGTGTCGCTAAGAGAATACTAGGCTCACATTATCCGACGTTCAATACTGCTACACCAAGTGTAGCCTTAAGTCCACTAATGGTATCTCATATTACTTGAAACCAAGATCCACTGGCTACAAAATGATAGTGGACTTTCTACACTACAACAAGGATGCTGGGGAAGACTATCTCATCATCTCGGGCAACTGGGAATTTGCTCTGAATGACAACATGCGTCTCTTTCCCTTGCACATAGGGATCTTTGGGGATAATGAAGGTAAGCACTTAACTCCTTAGATCACACACTTTCATAATCATCATTCCATACTTAACTAAATTATAATTTTTCCTTCCTTGCTTTGCAGATCTTCCCCAGCTGAGTAAATCTTTCCGTAAGACTTACTATGGGATGCTTTTTGGGGTTACCAAGTGTGCCCAACAGTTTGGACTCCCGATTTCTTGATCTAGTCCCATAAGTGCAATGTGAGACGTAAATGAAAGTCCAAATTTGACAACTTGTACAGAAAATAGACTACATTACTAGATCTCGGAGTTGCCACCTAATTTTTTAGGAAAATTATGAAACCCGTGACTCATGCCAAAAGGGCATTGTCCATCATAACTCAAGTGTCTCGGTTTGGAAACTTAGGTATGAGTGGAAAAGGTCATGAATTGAGCACCCCACTCATTCGATCAAAAGATCGGCCTCTAGTAAGTCATGATGTGATTTTTATAGTCGATATATGCTCATGTTCCAATTATTAACATTGATGACATTATTATCTGAGGCAATCAATAATAAATTATCTCATTAGTTTTGGTTATGCTTTGATTTCATGCGTTTTGAAAAGCCTTTTTGTACAAACTCAGAAGCATAAAAATTAATTGCACTCCAATACAAACAACATAACCTCCATCCACTGGTATTCAAACAGATTTTTCATTTAAGCATCTAGCCTCATGCTATACCAATGAATAAGATTAATAGCATACACATACAACATCCTAAAGCATAAATGCTCACCTAATATTTGGAGAAAGTTGAAAGAATATATTAGAATATATGCATGGTCCTATGTACAAGTAACTAATGCAACATGTGAGACCATGAAATATCCTCTCACATGGATGTTGTGGAGATCCAACGAAGAGAAGAGCTGCACCCCTGTAGATCTGCAATGAGGAACTTAGGCGGTGCCACCCAACCGAGGTTGCCGGCTGGGAGTACTCCGATGATGAAGTCAGTCCCTGAATCAAGAAATAGTGTATATCTATATTAGAAGGGGTGTGTGTGTGTGGTGGAGGGAGAACATACATACCTTTCACTTGGTATGCCCCCCATTTATATAGATGGGGGGTGTGATATTCATTTGGGCTGGACCTTTGTAGGCTTTGTTTGGGTTAGGCCCAATAAGCTAGTACCTATAATTTTCTGGCTCCCACAATTGCCCTAAAACTTTCATTGTCTGCGGTAGAAGGAATGAGAGTTTTTTCTTGCCAAGTTACGCTGTTCAAATAGCTGTTAGGTTTTTTTTTTTTTTTTTTTGATAAAGAACACTTTGGATAACTGAATAAAATGTATGAATGGATGACTGCATGTATGCTTGAATGTATGTATAAATGCACGTATGTCTTGTATATATGTATAAATGCACGTATGTCTTGAATGTATGTATAAATGTATATATGTTGATCATAAGATGAGGGGGGTTGAGCTAAAACCCAGAAAGGAATACAAACAAATCATAACGATGGGCCACGGTATTGTTACCCCCGGACAAGGGCTGTAGGCCGCGGTATTATGACCCCCGGGCGAGGGTGTAGGCCGCGGTATTCTAACCCCTGGGCATGGGTGTAGGCCGCGGTATTATAACCCCGGGCAAGGGTGTAATATATTGTCGAGTGTAAAGATTGCTTCCAAATATGGACTTTCATGCCGAGCTAGAAATATTTCTATATGCCGAGCACGGAAATGATTGCCTGAATCAAGTAAGATAGATTTAAATAAAGTAGATATATCAATCAAAAAATGGACCACGGTATTATTACCCCCAGGTGAGGGTGTAGACTTGCAGTATTATAACCCTCGGGTGAGGGTGTAGGTATAGGCCGCGGTATTCTAACCCCCAGGTATGGGTGTAGGCCTTTGCTGATGGTGTTCCATGCCAAGTGCGAAGATTACACTGTACTCGGAGACTTTTACTGATTTTAAGTAGCGACCGAGTGCCAATATGGCAAGGACTTTGAATAATGTATCCTGTACCGAATAAGGTGGACGTGTTAATCACCAATAATATTGCTCCACTTATATGGAATTGCCAAGTAGATATTGGGCCAACTATTTAATTGCCGAGTTGCTCGGTTTGCGTTTAGTCCGAGGTAGACTTGCCCCCATTACTTTCGAATGACAGGTGTTAGCCGGAAGGAATGTAGATTCCCATTGCCCTATGTTGCAGGGAAGATTTGGCTTTGGTAAAATGACGGTACGCAAAAATATGCAAAATGCCGACTGCCAAGCGTGTAATGTATTGCCCTAAAACGGGCGCTTGCTTCAGCTGTATGAAAAGGAGCGAGAGTTTGTAACTCAAGTAAACGTTGTTTATAATGTTTGCACCAAGTTCGCCGAGTATGCATGCATATCAAAGGTGCCGAGATGATGATCGGTTGATGTGCCCTAATTGGAAAGCGGAAATTTAACTGATGTCCTAATGGGCAATTATTTTGCCAAATAATGTTGTTAGGCGAATAAAGTTGCCGAATACTGTGGCCAATGTTGCTGCATAAAGTTTGACAATGCATAAAGTTGATAAATAATGTTGTTTAGCCGAATAAAGTTGAAGCACAGCCGAACAATGATCATGCATAATGTTGAATTAATAATGGTCGAATAATCTTGCCGGGTAAAGTTGATGCACTGCCGAGTAACTAGTGTCAAAACATCGGTGTCCATTTTCACTTGGATTGGTGATTGTGCCGATCATTTGGTCGGCGATTTTTCTTAGTTTTCGCGGTGTGTCGGCATTCCTTCGGAGTTGGATTTGCTAAGAACTTGGCTGGCAATGGTTGCCAATTCGGTGAAGTTAAGCTTCTTGTCCAATGTATATTTGCCCCATTGCTTTTGAATAAGATTTTTTATTCGGAAGGAATAAAATTGACTTGGGCCAAAATTGCCGAGTAGGCCGATAATGATTTGAAACGGATACCGTGCCCCTGTTCAGTGCTGTGGCAAAATCGGAATAAAGCCGAGACAAAGTAGGGTGCTTTGGTGAGATCGGAATCAAATCTGCATTTTATGTGTAGTTGTATTTATTTATTTATTTATTTTTGTTATTATTATTATTATTTTTTTCTTTTTCTTTTTCATTTTCATTTTCTTTTTTTTTTTTGCGTGCCAAAATTGCATATTCTGACTGTACGAATGGACCCGAAATACGCCAAATAGCTGGAAAGGACTATTGGATCGCTGTGATCAGACTCCTGATGGCGTAATTGTAGCCAAAATAGAGTAGATGGCTCAATAGGTTGAGAATTGTGTTCCGCGAAGCACATGATAACTTCTCTTGCATGGTTTGCTGGTTCATCGTCCTCAGAAAATTTGTCAATTCTGGGCAAACTTTGATCGGTCTGTACGGCGTCATTTTAGCTCTGATTTCGACGCGGTTTGTTGCGTTGGACTCGTTTTAATGAGTACTTCACATTGGTATGGTCAAAACTTGAGTTTGACAGCCTTCGAAATTTCAGTTTTCGGCATGGGTGATTCGTTTCACAACTTTCGGCGGACTTGGGTTGCTTCTTGGCTCCTCGGGTTGGTGGGTTTGGAATCTTTAAGCTGATGCAAATCCTGTGGTATGTTCAGATGTGGATTTCGGTAAGCCGAGATGCTAATTTTATGCCGAGGTATTAGTGTCGAATAAGTATAGCGTTGCCAATTATTTGATGCGGAATATTGCGCTGTAGTCATAGAATGTACCAAATAAGATGCCGAAGCCGAGTTGATCATATGCATGTAGCCTTCATAATGCTGATGAACTCTGTTGCCGAATAAGTTGACTGTTGTTTAGTCGAAAATGTTGTCGTATAAAGTTGACAAAATGTTGTTAACCGAATATCGTAGATAACGGGACGGGATTGTCCGATGTTGTGCATGACCTATGGGCGACTGACTAGTCTTGCAGCCGAGTAGTGTTAGCTGCCGGGTAAGTTGCCGAAGCCAAGATTTGTAGAATAATGTAAATATGCAGTTGATAATAGGCCGAGTGATATACCAAATCGCAGAGGACAAGCAATACGGTATGATGTTCTGCCAAGTATTGTATAATTGAGTTGATAAGCAATGCCCAAGCTGAGATGTTAAAGCCGAATAAGTTGTCATTGCTAGACGATGCGGTGTTGATATTAATATGATATGCCAAATTGAAATGCCGAATAGATTGTGAATTTGCAGTTGTTGATATGCCGAATATATAAGCCGAATAAATGACCAAAGTAGCTTTGGAGCTTTGCCGAGCAATTGCCTATGAGTTCTCAGTATTGTCGAGTAACATGTCCGTGTCGAGCACCAAAATAATGTGCCGAATAAGAAATGTTATAGCGTAATTTTTGCCGAATAATTTGCCGAGGAATGTTGTCAATCCGTGTAGCAATGGGTTAGTTTAAACACTTGTGTTGGCGATACGTTGATTTCCACGACCATCCTCTTGGTGCTTGTCGAGCTTGACCCAATTGTTGATGCCGAGCAATACTCCTCTTGGCTTGCCGAGGTGCTAGTGTTATACTAAGGAGCAGCGCCAAGCTTTGTGGTCAGTTTAGGAAGTGCCGAATGTGTTGTTTATGAGGCCAATAATAGAGCTTTCAAATCGCTAAATACAAGCTTCAAAAATTAGTTGGGCAAAAACGAATGCCGAAGAGAGTGAATTAGTCAAATGCAATATGTTCTCATAATCTCAAGAAGTAAATTACTTAAAGTAAATGGGACCAAGGAGAAGGAAAGCAATTACTAGGCCAACACACTAGCCGAATAGTCCGAATGTATATTAATAGCTGTAACCTTAACCAAGAACACATCTTACAAGTGGAGTTCCTAATTAGCTTCATATATAGCCGGTCAAAAGATGACCATAAATTACTATAATAACTCAGGAAATTTTTCTAAAGAGAGAGAGTAAAGACCCAGCTAGGATTTAATGACAATATCTTTTACATACAAGTCAATATTAATATTTATGCAAATAGTTATTATTTTACAACAAATATTATTTTCATGCACATGATCAACAGGTTCTGAACAACATTTGTGCGAGTTCAAGAAGCTGGTATCTATTCGGCATGAACTGGCAAGTTGATGGGCCAGAGGCGACGCCGAATACAGAACATTGCCGAATAATATAAGGCATATAGATGGCCTCAGTCTGACTAAATTTTATTCTTATATTCTTATATATATATATATAAGTATGTGTATATATATTTATATTTTTATTGGCATTAACTCGAGCTGTATAGATTGGCTTGTATTCTCGTAGTCTATGGAATCAAAAATGTTAAATTACCTATGAGTGCA
The DNA here is from genome assembly GCA_025200525.1 of Camellia lanceoleosa. Taxonomy (NCBI): domain Eukaryota; kingdom Viridiplantae; phylum Streptophyta; class Magnoliopsida; order Ericales; family Theaceae; genus Camellia; species Camellia lanceoleosa. Next base: position 55,955,945 of record CM045766.1, read on the forward strand.
AAGATTACGCTAACAGCCAGGATGATTACCGAAGCAACATAAAAATATATAAAGCTTCCAGTAAAGAAACAATTCCTAAATAAAGAAACAATTACAGGCGTGGATTGGGCAGAGCCACCCTTTGTACAATGCCGAAATGAAACTCCCATAAACAAAAGTCTGAAACCCAGTTTTAGAGAGAGAAAGTGAAAATGCTCTGTTTTGATTTTGTTCTTGTTGGTTTTAGCAGGGAAAAATTGATACTCAAAAAACAACCCACCAATGTACGCTTACTTACATCACAGATAGATATAATATTATATGTACGGAGATATGCATATTGCGAATCAAGTTGAATCAAAATAAAAATGAGACCCAGCCGTGGGCCGTATTACTTGGGATTGATTTTGCTTTTGTCGAAAATGCACTAACCTTAAAGCAACTCGTATATGTTTACTTATAGCAATATATTTGTTGTGTTCTTCGTTGATCTCATTCAGTCGTTCCCACAGACGGCGCCAATTGTGAGACCATGAAATATCCTCTTACATGGATGTTGTGGAGATCCAACGAAGAGAAGAGCTACACCGATGTAGATTTGCAATGAGGAACATAGTCGGTGCCACCCAACCGGGGTTGCCGGCTGGGAGTACTCCGATGATGAAGTTAGTCCCTGAATCAAGAAATAGTGTATATCTATATTAGAAGGGGTGTGTGTGTGTGGTGGAGGGAGAACAGACATACCTTTCACTTGTGATGCCCCCCCTTTATATAGATAGGGGGTGTGATATTCATTTGGGCTGGACTTTTGTAGGCTTTGTTTGGGTTAGGCCCAATAAGCTAGTACCTACAATTTTCTGGCTCCCACACAACACATACACAAAATGCATCTAAAGGCTCGGCTACTAACATATGACATGCTTATCATCTGAAGATATAAGGTAGTGCACATAATCAATTTGGAAAGGATAAAACCCACGAATGCACATGAGCTGAACCCGGGTGCATAAAAGATGGATGCAATACATGAATATGATAAATAAAACATGATGCTATGTATATACGTAAAGCACGTAAATAAAAGGGATAGAAATACATGGGGTTGAAAGATTATTACAACAATTCAAATGAGAAGGGGAGAGAAATTATTACAACAATTGAATGAATAATAATGAAAAGAAAAGACATGGAATTGGAGGAATTATTACAATAATGGATAGATTTAGCCAAATTATTACTTAATCTAACAAATTATATTAAATAAATAAAGGCTCAAATGCTCCAGAACTAGCTGGGAGAGCACTTCCCAGAAACTGTTTGTTCTGTTCTTGAGAAGATCATCTGGCCAGACACAAAATGCACCGGCTGGCTACTAATATGGTCGGCCGAACACTTCCTCCAGGGAAACTTAATTTAGTGCAGAGAGCTCCAGAATAGAAGTCAAGCACATTTTCCAAAGACTGCTCCTCATTTCTACCTCGCCCACTTGCAGAGATCACTTAAGGGAGAGGTAGACAAGCTTTAAACCCCAACAATAGGATATAATAGATTTGTACAATTAATACTTTGCAACAATTCATCAAATCAAATGGATTAAAGCAATATCAAATTCAAGCTTAAGAAATAGATGCGAACCTACATCATCTCTTTGTAAATATAGACAAGTTAATACCCAAATCCATACTATTAATTGGAGAGAATAGATTAATGCACATCATTTCTTAGTGGAAGCTTTTCTTTTAAAACAAGGGATTCATCAAAAGCCATTGAGAACTCTTATTCTATTCATGGAACAAGGATGCTTCCACCACTTTCTACATTCCTGAATGATTGAGAAGAAAGATTTCAACACCTTTGACATAGAATCTCTTATTTTACTTCCAAAAATAATCAATGAAATGGAAAACCACAATTGTTTTAACATCAAATCTCAAGAATCATCCACGTAATCCTTTGAAACAACCAATATTACTCACTAGGATTGAGTATAGGTTGAAACACATGGATCAACATGCTTAGATGATGAGATATGTGAGGAAAAGATGTGTAACAAGGAAGAAATCTACTCTACATATTGAAGTTGTGAATGAATGGCTACTTTCTACCCCCAATCACATCCACAAGGTTCCAAAATGCATAACAGCAATGGATTCAAGAAATTCTAGCTATGAAAAGCAAGAAAATAAAGGTAAGTTAAGGAAAAAAGAATAGAAAACTATAAACTTGTGGGAGCCAGAAAAAAATATATACTAGCTTATTGGGCCTAGCCTAAACAAGGCCTGCAATGGGTCCAGCCCAAACAAATATCACACCCCTCATCTATATAAAGAGGGGGCATCCTAAGAGTAAGGTATGTCTCATCTCTCTCTACAGAACACACACACCCCTTCATTTCTATTGCTTCTTTCCTTGATTCAATGACTAACTTCATCATCGGAGTGTCCTAGGCAGGCAACCCCAGTTGGGTGGCGCCGAATATGTTCATCATTACAGATATACAGGGGTGAAGCTCTTCTCTTCGTTGGATCTCTTTAACAATCCATGCGAGAGGATTTTTCTAGGTCTCGCAAAACTCAATGGATATGTGGCTACTTTATACTCCTAACCACATCCATGAGGACTTATTACATAATTACAACAAGTATGGAACAAGAATAAAGCTAGAAATGAAGAACAAGAGAGAGAAGATGGTGAAAAGTGTAAGAACTTCACCTCTTGAAGATGGTAAGCTTTTTGATTTTCCAAACCCTTTCTTGGTACCCTCAAGATCCTTATAGATATGATTTAAAGTATCCAAGATCCTCAACAACCAGCGTAGAAGTAAGCTTTGATGGTGTTTTGATAAAGGAAATGGAAGGCAAGTAAGTGGAAAGTGATGAAGGAAGAGATAGATTGTTCTAGGCCTTGGGCAAAATGTTCAACCCTTTGAAATGATATTTTGTCCCATACTTATGGATTTTTGGACATAAATATCTAAGATATTTATGGAAAGTATGCTAAACAAGCTGAAATTCTTGAAAATGCTTCGTACCCAGACAATTCGGCCGGCTCCACCCTTTGGTGTTCGGCCGGATGTATTTTGAGCCATTCGACTAGTGAAAAATTACATCATTGGATCAACAAGGTAAAGTTATCACAAATCGAAAAGAAAAATAAGTATTTAAGAGGATTTTACCCCTTCCATTCATTCCCTCTATATCCTTTACTCGATCTGTTTGAAAGAATACAACATTTTGATTTTGAAAAGATGAGCCTTAGGACATTATGGAAATGTCTTGAACTGCACAACCAAACATGTTTTGAAAAAGATTTTCCACTGATCGAAAAGTATTTTGGCCGAAACAAGTGCTTGGGTAGTTTCAAGGCTTCACTCCTGAGCTTCCTGGTGAGGGATTGATAAGACTAACACACCTTGACTTTTATCATTGGGTACCTAAGAAAGAGCGCCCAAGTCTTAAGATCGGTATAAAATGGGGTTTCTACACTTATGTCAAATGGAAATATCTTACCCAACTTCTCAGACTGCCAATCAATGAGTGGAAGGCTCTTCTCTTGCTCAACTACATTCTGACCTACAAATCGCCTTTGCCCCGACATCTCATCTCTAAGCAAAACTCCCCTATCAAATACAACTTCAGCTGCTTCCTACCAAATAGACCATGCCTGCACATCTGAACTAGTGAACTAACCATTCACCTCGGCTCCATCACTATTAATCCCACCATCCCAGTGGTAACGTCGCTGATGACCTTCAAATGGATTAGTAGGGAGGATTTATAGTAGAAAATGTCGAGGCTCTGATTTGTCAGTGTATGATCCGAACAACCCCCTATTTCCCTACCTACTTTCAAACTTGGCATCAGAGTAATAGTTGTTGTTACCTCTGAGGAAATGAGACGCAAACTTGTAGTAGCTGAATCTCCTTGGTGACATTTTCGATGTCATCACCATCCACTTCACCCCATCCCCATCTTCAGTCTAGAAATAGAAGAGAGTGAAGAAGGCCAAGGCAAAGGCCAAATAAACTGTAACCCCTCCTATTGAAAAGGATCTTGAAGATAGCATTCCCATCTCAAAGATGGCTATTGAGAAGAGGTTTGACTCTGGGGTCAGCCAAGGAAAGGGACGTTCTCCTTGAGGACGCCTTGTTTCCTAAGATAAGGGTCAGTGATAGGTTGCTCAAAGTTGGAGACAGCGGTAAGAGAGACCCCGAGGTTGTTGGTCCCCTAACCACATGTCTGCTTTTGCCTGCTAACATGGATGCCATTAGCGAGTGCAATGAGTATGAGCACTTCGTCCCGCATGATGCACCACTCAATCTTGGTAATTCTCTTAACACTTATCCTTTTTCCTTTACGCAACACTTAGTGAAGTTCACTAACTCGTTTCCTTTCTTTGTAGTCCATTCGACACGCTCACTCATTAGTCGTCAAAGCCGAAATGATGAAGAATAATCTAGCAAAGAAGACATAGGAGGTGTCAAGCTACCTATACCAGTTCAACAAGGTCGAGGCCACAATAAAAAATGAACTGGACAAGATCAAGGCCACAAGGACTGCTGAGCAAAATGTAGAGGCTACAACTAGGGCTGCTGATGATAAGGCCACCGAAGCCTAAAAAAATTGGTCGAAGCCCTAGCCACTAAGGACCAAGAGATTAAGGATGCCGACACCATGGCCTACGAGGAGGGCAAGGCCAGCATCCACGATCAGTACAAAAAACAAGTCAACCTAGCCTACAACAAAGGCTACTACCTTGGCTGGATCGCTACTTTGAAATAATTATCCGTCCCTAAGGACTTACCGCTTTGTGACCTCGATTAGCTTGACGTACCATTCCCCATTTTCCCACTCAATCTGAAGAAACCCCTAGCATTGAAGAAGAAGAAGAAGATAAGAAGAATGCCAAAGAAACTACTTTTGTAGCCAAGTTCTTTACCTTAAATGACTAGGTTCTGGACCTGACTGACGATGAAGGACACAATCAAAGAAATTGACGAGAAGATTGAGGCCAACACCAAGGCTGAGAAAACTGCACTGCCATCTACAGAGGCTGACACATCACTAATCACCGAAGTGGATGTTGCTGTCACTCTATTTGAAGGTCTCATTGCTGAAGAAATCGAATCTTTACACAACACAGCCTTTGTCCTTCCTTCGTCCTCGAACAATCAACCTAAGGCCCCCAAATCTTAAGGGCGGTCAAAAATGGGGTATCTACAGCACCCCTACTCATCCAATTAAAGATCGGCCTATACTAATCATGATATGAATCTTATCTACATTATATTCTCTTGTTCCGGTTATTAGACTAACATTACTATGTGACACGCACACAAGTATAGACTAATTTGCAAAAATTGGAATATTTGATTTCATGTTTGTTTTGAAAATTGTTTCGAATATGTACCACTTGAAAAAGTGATGGCATATGGACATTTACTCAAATTATTCCAATTCAAGCAAATAGCCTTCATCCACAGGCATTCAATCAATTTATCATTTAAGCATTTACCCTCATGGCAAGCATACTAGACATGGCAACATCAACACTCATGCAATTATGCTAAAGCGAGTAAAGGTTCACCTAGTACTCCAAGCCAAAAGATGACAGTTAGAACAATGCATGATCCTAACTATGCAATATGACTAACGCAACACATGCAAGATGCAATTAATAGGCTCAGCTACTAATATGGCATATGAAGAAATTTGATTGCATGCGGTCTAAGCACGTATTCAAAGAATGTTTTTTTAATTAACAATGCGAGTTTGAATGATGAACCAAGCCTCGGTGCATGCAATAGAAGTGGATGCAAAGATGAAGAATGCTAAACAAAACATGATGCTTTAATCTAACCATCATAAGCTAGTAAATAAAAGGGAGAAAGATGTGGGGTTGGAAGACATACACGTTATTACAACATTGCGCTCTCACGAAGGAGAGTCCAAATGAACTAACTAGCTAACTAATTAAAGCTAAGCTAATTAATTAACTATTACAAACCGAAATAGATAAATAACTAAACTACTTAACTAATTATTACAAACCGAATTAATTAACTAAGCTAGCTAATTAAAAGAATTACAACACGTAATGAATTAGCTATTCTAACTAATTAATTTACAAAGCCACTACTTCAAGCACAACACTAATATTGTTACAACACGGATCTCGAGGATCAATGGAGGACTCATGCATGAATGTGGTTTTCTCCCGAAAATTCAATGTTTCTGCTGCTGAATGCCTCTGTTGCATAGTGGATCACTTGCATTGATTTCTAACTCCTTACCTACTCTATTCTGCTTCAATAGAACATTGCTAAATTTTGCACTAGTGGCCGTCATAGGGCCTGCCGTCCACTGAAGGTGGCCGAAGATAGCCTATCGGCCACTAATGACAGAACTTCCCTATTGCAACAGAGAGCAAATAGAGCAGAGACAGTGTATTCTCAAAGGCTTGTTTGTACAATTTACCCCTCCTTATCATGAATAGATCAAAGGAGTAGTAAGCTTAGTTCACAAACCATCAATAGAAGCAATTTCATTGCATGATGGCCTATGAACCAAAGTGTGCATGCTCAATAAATGCAACGAAATAAGACCCTCAAAACCACATATCATGAAAGATCAAGGTAAGTAGTTGACAATGAATCTTGAACCGTTTTCATCACTAATGAGTATGAAATGACTAAAGACTCAAGGGTTCAATTAACGTCCAATTGAACCGAAACAAGTTATTATCTTGCACCTTTTTTTAGCCTCAATTTTATTACTTTCATTTTAGATTACCATCCATTCTTTAGTCAATTGAGTCCAAATGGTGAATTTAAGTCCTCTAAAGGAAAAAGGGCTCAAACCAAAAGTTGCTTTGGGCATGAAAGAGACATCATATCATTGGTAATGAACCCCCAAAGGGATTAAACCATTAAGCATGACACCTCAATCTCATGCTTAAACAAACAAGTAGTTTGAAACTACTTTCAAAGCAAAACAAAAGCCAAGAAAGGAGGGAGATTGCAGAGGTGATTAACAGTGATCACAAGTATGAAAAGCCATAAATAAATGCAATCAACTCAAATAAGATGGTGTCTAAGGCCTAAAACACCAAACTCATGAGAACAATTACACTACAAGCATGCAAAACAAAGCTCAAATGCAACAAACACTTATAAACAGTCCTAAAACAGTCTAAAAATAGCCCTAAAACATGATGGAATTAAGACAAAAATACCTAGATTAATAAGCTAAAACATGAAGCATGCTAGGCTAGTAAGCATAACAAAAGAAGGCGAGGCTATCCCCCCCCCCCCCAAATTTTGGACTTCAAACAAAGATGGATAGGTTTGGTTAAGAGTGTATAGGCAAAGGTGAAGTATATGTAAGCAAGGGTTGAGAAATTTTCAAGAGAGAGAGAATTGTAGAGAGAGAGAGATGAAAAATTTTGCTCCAAAATTTTTCTAACCCCAAAGCAAGAGGGGAGGCTCTCTATATATAGAAACATGAATTTCCCTCACAAACATCCACCATACACGTGGGAGCAGATGCAAGCATATGTGCAAACATCTGGTACAACTGTCACAAAATATCTGCAAAACACATTGGTGGCCGACTGACCATCATCAGTGGCGGGCAGGCCACATCAGTGGCCGACAACCAAGAAAAATGTCTGGCAGACCATAGAGGTGGCCGGCAGGCCACCAGAGGCTACAGGCTTGAAGATTACAGGTTTTGGTCCAAAAACAAGGCAATAGGGGTGCAAGGTTTGAAAGGCTCAAAGCTGTGGCATTCCACTGAGGACTTCGGGTACTTGACAAGCATATGCACTCATCACTAGGTGTGCAAGTGGTGACGTCCAAGTCGTAAGGGCCGTCAAAAATGGGGTGTCTACACTAGTAAGCAACATCAAGGAGAGATGGCTAACCCCTCTACTTTTGGGACATCTAAACCATGTTAAGCTCTGAAAATCAGTATGAAAACCAAAGAAAAGAGTGCAAAAACAAAAGGTATGAGCTACGGGATAAGGTGCAAGAAAGGGTGTTAAGCCTCTCTATCTTTGGTAGCTCTTCAACCCAAAGTTCCAACACTTGAAATAGGTCCAAAATAGTAGGAAAACACAAGAAAAAGATAGAAAAAGATTGAAATAAAAACATGGAAAAAGGTGAAAAGCTTATACCTCTTGAAGAGAGCAAGCTTTGGTTGTTGATCAAACTTGATTCCAAACTCAAGTTTATGAAATATGGTTTGAAACTCTAGCAAAAAGCTTCGAGAACAAGCTCTAATGATATATGTATTGTGTATGTATAGATAAAGAGGTTTGAGAGTCAAAGGAGGAAGGAAGATGGAAGGAGATCTTTTTAGCTCTTCAAAGCTTTCGGAAAATTTGCTAACCTTGAATTCTAAAGGAAGAGGCTTTATTTATAGAATTTGAGCCAAAATGGTTGAAAATATCTTCAAACAAAGATATTTGTTCAATTCCCGCCAGCTGTCTGTCTAGCGCCATTGAGACCCAGCCAGGTCCCAAAACCCACGACCAGGCCTAAAAAGCAACCCAAGAAAAGTTTTCATTGAGGCCCGGCCGGTTCAAAATGGACCCGGCCGCGTCTAAAAATCTACATTCAGACCCGACTTTAAACAGGCATATCTCCTTCATCCGGACTTAGTTTTAAGTGATTCTTGAATCTAAATTGAAGCCCCGGAAGTCTAATTTCCAATGGAGGTAGCATCATATCTAAATTATAAGTGTGAAAAGAGATATACTTATTTTAGTGAAGACTGCTCATTTCTATCCTAACGGATCAATGCCCAACTTCTTCCCCTACTAGTTTTCTTCCCTCCCCTCCTATTTTCATCAACTCTAAACCTATAAATAATATGTTTTCAAAGAGTTCACCCCCTTTTCATTTATTTCCACTTTGTCCTTGCTCGGTTTACCGAAAAGTGTAATATTTTGACCGAAATACGAGCCTCAGAACATCATAGGAACATTTTAAAAAAATATTTTAAAAAGGAGGGTTTTAAGGTCTAAAATAGTTTGGCCAAAATGGGATGTAAGGTTTGGGATTAGAGCTTGAATCCAATTTCTTCGCTGAGAATTCAAAAGATTGCACACAGCAACTTTTATCATCTGGTGTTCGGAGTAAAGCGCCCACGTCTTAAGGGCGGTAAAAAATTGGGTGTCTACACCTACCAATTGGCCAATTAATGTTATAGCAACTAATTCCATGTACAAAATTTGCAAATCATTATTGCTAGATGATGAAGGTAACAATCACCAAATAAATCATGACAAACTGTTCGTGAAATTATTTGACATGATTGTAGGTATGCTTCTTCTTTTTCTTCTCTTTTTTTTAACAAGGGTATTTGAGGCTTTTCCTTGTACTTTTATAGTCACCCAACCCATGCATACTTGGCAATTACTAGGCACAAACTCTAACGGTGGCCTCAATAGAATTAAGTAGTTTATATGTGATTTCAACTCATGACCTACGCTTCGTCAGAAGCTTATCACAACTTAACTTGGTACTTGTGTTATCAACATACCTACCTGGTGTTATGTAATTACAGGTATATTGGGTGCTTGCCTTACCAACTTACCTGGTGTTATAACCATGAAGTGCTTTTCTAGTGCCATTGAAAAGAATGAGAAGAGTGCATGGCTCGCAGCTCAACTTCTCAGCGAAACTGAAGAGATTCTGAATTTTTTTGAACAACATGAAATACTCTGTGTAACACCCCACAAAAATATTTAATTTTATAATGGTGGGAAATAAAATGTACTTTAAATTAAGAATTATTATATTTTACAAAATAATAACATAATGTTATTTGATCACTTTGAATCAAGCAAACAATATGTGTATATATATATCTATATCTATATTATATTTTATTATATAATAATAATAATCAGAAAGAGAAAGAGAAAGAGAAAAGAAATGAGTTGCAATTCACAGAAAGGAAACACGTGGTCTGCCACGTGTAAGCATGGTAAGGCACATGTTTGAGCATGGGCACCCAAATCACCTTGAGTTATCCTCACTTGTTTTATATAAATTATGTTTTGTAAATTATATTATTTGTTGAATGAACCCTATGTGCTTAAAAAGGAAACTCATACATAGAACTGTTTATTAAAATGTGTTTTGAGTAATTATGTTATAAATAGAGGTCCCATGCCTTGGGGACTTAAATAATCATTGGCGCTCTGATTAACAACTTTGTGACCTTTTGTTTGTCATGGATCCACTAACATTATGATTTTTGGTGTGAAGCAAAGTGCTGTGGAAAGCTAAGTGTTACATTATTAAGGGAACCACCACTAGAGTTTGTACGAGCCACCTCTTGAGTCCATACATCTGTTATGTTCAGTACCATGGTTATGATTATTTTGCTTATATGATTTATGTATTATGTCTGTTATTCAAAATGATTTCTATATTATATACTTTGTATGTTAATATCAAGCTCTGTTTGGCTCAATAATTATCCATGGTGACTTTTATGCCCTTATGCTCTTAGTATAATATTTCTCACTCTGCCATGTAGTTATAGTTGTTAACTATTTTCAGATGACGTGTTAGGATCACCGCGTGGGGTAGGCACAAGGCACTTTATAGTCATAGTCTAAGCTCAGGCAATGTAATTAAATAGAAGCTCCAATGTATATATTTTGTTATTATTAAATAAAGTTTTGGCTACCCTTATCTTACTCTGCTGCTCTATTAATTTGTTAGGACTTCAGTAATTATCTTGTTGCAACGCCGAACCTTCGAGTAACGAGTTTGGGTCGTGACACTCTATTTGCATAATGCTGATCAATTTGCAAGTATTGATGAGTGGCGTGCAAAAATAGGGCAAGCAAATCCCTCTGCTTCTCTCTCTTCATCTCGTAATGACTCCACTCCTTCTGGCTCAAATGAGTTAGCTATACACGTTGAGGCCAAGGCCTAATTATGACAACATTGCCTAGTGTTACTAAAGCTTTGCAGTATTGAAGTTTGTGTTCTATTTGTTTTTATATTATCTCACTACTACAAAAATGCTTAAAAATCTTCCCTATATATAATTTTGGGGATGTCAATGAAAATGAGCATACAAAGTTCCCTATATATATATATATATATCTTTGATTGGGAAACATTATAGAGAGAGAGAGAGAGAAGAAGAAGAAGAAGAAGAAAAAGAAGAAGAAGAAGAAGAAGAAGAAGATGAGCATACAAAGTTTTTTTTTTTCAATCTTCCCTATATATAATTTTGGGGATGTTTATGGAGATGAGCATACAAAGTTCCCTATATATATATATATCTGTGTTATATACATACATACATATATATATATCTTTGATTGGGAAACATTAGAAAGAGAGAGAGAGAGAGAGAGAGAGAGAGAAGAAGAAGAAGAAGAAGAAGAAGATGATGATGATGATGATGATGATGAGCATACAAAGTTTTTTTTTTCAATCTACCCTATATATAATTTTGGGGATGTTAATGAAGATGAGCATACAAAGTTCCCTATATATATATATATATATATCCTTGTTTGGGAAACATTATAAAAATAAAAATAAAAATCGTGTTATTTGATTTCAGTTTCTACATTATGTATATACATATATAAATAAAAATCTTGTTATTTGATTTCAGTTTCTGCATTATGTATATACATACACATATATATATATATATATATCTTTGATTGGGAAACATCATAAAGAGAGAGAGAGAGAGAGAGAGAGAGAGAGAGAAGAAAATGAAGATAAGCATACAAAGTTTTTTTCAATCTTTCCTATATATAATTTTGGGGATGTTAATGATGATGAGCATACAAAGTTCCCTATATATATCTATGTTATATACATACATATATACATATATATCTTTGATTGGGAAACAATATATATATATAGAGAGAGAGAGAGAAAAAAGAAGAAGATGTAGATGAGCATACAAAGTTTTTTCTCAATCTTTCCTATATATAATTTTGGGGATGTTAATGAAGATAAGCATACAAAGTTCCCTATATATATATATTTGTGTTATATACATATATATATTTGATTGGGAAACATTATTAAAAAAAAAAAATCATGTTATAAAAAAAAGATATTGTTAAGTGTAGCAATGAAGATGCCACTGGATTTGAGTAGCAAAATGTACGGAGGAAGCGATCAACTTGAAAAACTTAGCAGCACGGTCATGATGTGTATTGTAATAGGTAATTTTATGCCACCTTTACGCCCTATGAATGACAAAGATATCTTGACCAACAAAACAGCCTTGGGTATTCTTATAATCACCGTGATTGTGAATGTCTGCGTCCAATTAGGCACTTCTATAATTTCCAAAGAAATACTAGTACAACATGTTTTTATTAATTTTTTCATGTTTAATATCAACTTTCTCGGCGATTACTATTGCTACCACTAAAAAAAATCTAGAATTGGAGTATAGTGAAATACAATTAAAATAAAATAAAAAAACATTAAGAGAACACATTGGAGAGAAAATTGCAATTGAAAAAACTAAAAGAAAATGTCAACAAGTATTGGATGATGGCAGAAACTAGGAGCCTCGAGTTTGTGATGGCACGTTCTGTGACTTGCTCTGCTTCAGGGGTGATTTGTCTTATAACTGCTCTAATTTTAGCACAAGTGGAGTTTTGAGTACAGGATATTGTTACAATTTGGGTTCAGATTATACGAGGTCAACAACTTTAATTTTTGTAATTCAGACTGCTACAGTGGGCGTAGGGATTATTGGTCTGGTATGTAGATGGCTCACTGCCATAAAATTCAAATGTTCCAAGGAAAGTACCAAAGGCTTCAAATTGAGCTCAAACCAGAGAGTTCTTGGATTAAGATGTTGGAAGAAGACCATAGTTCTTCAAATTTGTGGTTTAAAATTGAGAAAACTTGTCTAGCGCACGAAAATCTAGTTTTGAACTTCTGTATAATTGTTCAGGTTATGATCGTGGTAACAAGCAAATTATACTTCACTGCTCTATTAATTTGTTAGGACTGCAGTTATTATCTTGTCGCGACGCCGAATCTCCGAGTACTAGGTTTGGGTCGTGACACTTCGTCTGCATAATGCTGATCAATTTGCAAGTATTGATGAGTGGCATGCGAAAATGGGGCAAGCAAATCCCTCTGTTTCCCTCTCTTCATCTCGTACTGACTCCACTCTTTCTGGCTCAAGTGAGTTCGCTATAGACATTGAGTCTAAGGCCTAATTAAGACATCATTGGCTAGTTTTACTAAAGCTTTGCAGTATTGAAGTCTGTGTTCTATTTGTTTTATATTATTTCACCACCACAAAATGCATAAAGATCTTTCCTATATATAATTTTGAGGATGTTAAATGAAGGTGAGCATACAAAGTTTCCTATATGTATTTGTGTTAGATACATACATACATATATATATATATATCTTTTATTGGAAAACATTATAAAAGAGAGAGAGAGAGAGAGAGAGAGAAGAAGAAGAAGAAGGAGATGAAGATGAAAATGAAGATGAAGATAAGCGGACAAAGTTTTTTTTTTTTTTTTTCAATCTTCCCTATATATAATTTTGGGGATGTTAATGAATATGAGCATACAAAGTTCCCTATATATATATATATATCTTTGATTGGGAAACATTATTAAAAAAAAAAATCGTGATATTTTATTTTAGTTTGTTCACTATGTGTATACATACATACATTTATATATATATATATATATATATATCTTTGATTGGGAAACATTATAGAGAGAGAGAGAGAGAGAGGGAGTGAGGGAGACAGGGGGAAGAAGATGAAGACAAGCATACAAAGTTTTTTTTTTTCAATCTTCCCTATATATAATTTCGGGGATATTAATGACGATGAGCATACAAAGTTCCCTATATATATGTATATATATCTTTGATTGGGAAACAATATATATATATAGAGAGAGAGAGAGAGAAGAAGATATACATGAGCATACAAAGTTTTTTTTTCAATCTTCTATATATAATTTTGGGGATGTTAATGAAGATAAGCATACAAAGTTCCCTATATATATATATATATTTGTGTTATATACATATATACATATATATGTATATATATTTGATTGGGAAACATTATAAAAAAAAAAATCATTATTTAGTGTAGCAATGAAGGTGCCACTGGATTTTAGTAGCAAAATGTACGGAGGAAGCGATCAACTTGCAAAACTTAGTAGCACGGACATGATGTGTATTGTAATAGGTAATTTTATTTTATCTTTACGCCCTATGAATGACAAAGACATGTTGACCAACATCACAGCCTTGGGTATTCTTATAATCACCATGATTGTGTATGTCTGCGTCCAATTAGCCACTTTTATAATTAGCAAAGAAATACTAGTACAACATGTTCTTGTTAATTTTTTCATGCTTCTGTTGTTTGCAATATCAACTTTCTCGGCGGTTACTGTTGCTACCACTAAAAATATCTAGAATTGGAATATAGTGAAATACACAAAAAAAGAATTAAGAGAACACATTGGAGAGAAAATTGTAGTTGAAAAACTAAAAGAAAATGTCAACAAGTATTGGATGATGACAGAAACTATGAGCCCTGACTTTGTGATGGCACGTTCTATGACCTGCTCTACTTCAGGGGTGATCTGTTTTATGACTGCTCTAATTTTATCAAAAGTGGAGTTCCGAGTGCGGGATATTGTTACAATCTGGGAATCAAATTATGGGGGTAAACAACTTCAATTTTTGTATTTCAGACTACTATAGTGGGCGTGGGGATTATTGGTCTAGTATGTAGATGGTTTATTGCCATAAAACTCAAATGCTCTGAGAAAAGTGCCAAAGGCTTCAAAATTGAGCTCAAACCAGAGAGTTCTTGGATTTAGAGGTTGGAATAATGGAAGAAGAGCTCCATAGTTCTTCAAATTCGTGGTCCAAAATTTAGAAAACTTGTCCAGCGCACCAAAAATCTAGTTTTGAATTTATGTATAATGGTTCAGGTTATGATTGTGGTAACAAGCAAATTAACTCTTCTCATTCCCCTTTTTTTCGTTTGCCTTCTCATGTCATGTTACCGCTGTTGCTATAAGTTGTTTAAGGAGCTTGTACATAACTCTACATCCCCTATGAAGTTGGATATTGGCAATTATAATGTTTTGATTCTTGAGGTTAAAAGGAACTTACTCAAAGTACCTTGAAGAACATTAGTAAAGCAGCGGATCATTTCATCGTCAAGGCTAACAAACAGCAGCCTAGAAATTTAATCGAGCTTCTTTAACGGAAATCTACAGGTGGCTTCAAATGCATATTAGACTTTCACAGTGACAAAGTTCCATCATTAGATTCTTAAGAACCTCTTAATTGCTAGGCTCTGCTAGTGGTGACTCTAATTTGCATCACCATTGCAATTTCCAAAATCAATTAGAACATGGCTGACAGGCTTGTGCGCACGTGAGCGAAGGCCTCTCGTATGTCAGACATGTAGACGAAACCATGGATACGAAAAGGAATCTCACAAACAGTAGAGATACTGCTGATGAAGTGCAGTTAGAAGTCGAATTTGATAGCAAGTGGCTTGGTGAAGAACTTACCAAAATAGCTTCCAAAGAAACATCTTGCAGAGAGACTTTTCAAAAATTCGTTGATTGTGCTCAGAAAATTGTTATAAAATGCAATGCAGATATCAATGGAAGCCCCGATAGGAACCCTACCAATTGGCCTATTAATGTTATAGCAGCTAATTCCATGTATAGAATTTGCAAATCTCTATTGCTGGATGATGAAGGTAACAATCACCGGATAAATCATGACAAACTGTTCATGAAATTATTTGACGTGATCACAGGCATGTTTCTTCTTCTTCTTCCCTTTTTTTTAACAAGGGTATCTGAGGCTTTTCCTTGTACTTTTATAGTCACCCGACCTATGCATACTTGGCAATTACTGGGGCACAAACTCTGAGGGTGGCCTCAATAGAATCTAGCAGTTTATATAGGATTTCAACTCGTGACCTACGCTTCGTCAGACACTTATCACGACTTAACTTAGTACTTGTGTTATCAACTACCTACTTGGTGTTATGTAATTGCAGGTATACTGGGCGCTTGCTGTGACATCCTAAATGTTTAATTAAATACCACATAATATTTATAGCTATATATAATTATGGTAGTATGTGATAATATAATATTAAAACAATTAAAAATATAAATAAGGAAATAAATAAATAGTTTATAATTATTTGAATAATTGGACCAAATAAAATGACACCAGAAGTTAAGTAAATAATAATAATAATAATAATAATAATAATAATAATAATAATAAGATAGTTATCCAATCAAGATAGCAAATCTGTGAGTTAATTAGGATGGAAGGTGACATTTATGGGTTAAGCCACTTGTACAGAATATATACATTTGGATCTATTGGATCTATTCATCATTATGAAGATACTCACCAGATGGTGAGTCATCACGGGGGCCTTGTGTATACAAAGCAAGCCGAGGCAGGAAAACTGATGGTACCTGTGGACTCACCTTTTTCCGCGCCCCGCCATTCGGAAAGGGTTTGAAAAAAAGGCCTCACAGTTTGGACTCTCGCGGTTCTGAATCTAGTCTCACAAGTGCAATGTGAAACTGATAAACACCAAAGAGTCCAAATCTAGCACATCGTTTTGGAAAAATTGATTTTAAATCAAAATGCCAAAATTGGACTGCTTTGCCAGATACAAAGTTGCTACCTAAATATTTTGTTTTTTTTTGAGAAAATTTAGGAAACCCTGACTCGTGCCAAAGGCCACGTGTCTGTCATCACCAAAGTTGCCTCAGCTCGAGAACTTGGGTACGAGAGGGGAAAGTCATGAATTGAGCACGCCCCCTCGCCCGATCAAAGATCGGTCTCTATTAATCATGATATACTTTTTTATAAACATTATGCGTTCTTATTCCGATTATTAGCTAACATTACTATGTAATGCGCACAAGCAAGTATAGACTAAAATTGCAAGAATTAGAACAATTCAACTCGTGTTTGTTTACGAAAAATGGTTTGAATTTGTCACCCTCAAGTGGGCTTTAAAGATGCGGATTTGCCACCAAACATAGTGGGCTTAAAACATGATTTGCCACTCAACAAAGTGGGCTTAAAACTTACATCTGTTAAATTGTTCCAATTCAAACAACAAGCCTTCATCCATAGGCATTCATGCAGTTTAGCATTTAAGCATATAGCATCATGGCAAGCATGCTAATCATGGCAATATGGCAATCAAACTCATGCAAGTATGCTAAAGCAAAAAAACTTACCGAGTACTTCGAGCCAAAAAAAAAAAAAAAACTAGTTACAAAAATGCATGTTTTCCTAACTATGTTAGATGCCTAATGCAACGCATGCAATAATAAAATTAATAGGGTCAGCTACTAATATGGCGTATGGATTGATTTGAACAACATGCGATTAAACACGTATTCAAAGAAGATATTGAAATGGCAATGCAGTTTGAATAATGCGCCGAGCCTCGGTGCATGCAAGCCAAATGAATGGATGCAAGCATACAAGCATGCTAATTGAAAATGTCCCTAATCTAACCATCAAAAGCAATTAAATAAAAGGAAAAAAGACGTGGGGTTGGAAGACATACATACACGCACACACACTTATTACAACATTATGCCATCGCGAAGGAGGGTTCGAATGAATAAACTAACTAACTAGCTACACTAATTAAGCTAACTAATTACAACACTTGAAAAGAATTAACTAACTTATTCTAAGTTGATTAAATATTACAAATAGAAGTAATTAGCTAAATACTAAGCTAATTAAATACAAATCAATTAAACTAATTAATTAGCTACCACTAATTAACTAAATAAAGCAATTAAATGTCCTCGGTAAGTGGGAGATACATGCTCTGTTTTTCACCTGAAAAGCCACCGCCTTGCCATTGAATGCCTCTGTTTGCACATATTTGAACACTAGCAGTGTTGCCAACTTCCAGAATACCTCTGCTCCCTTTTTCCATCACACTGAGCACCTTTCTTCATTGATGGCCAGTCGGCTACCCCTGTCCAGAACTTTCCCTTTTGCTGCAACAGAGAGCAAACAGAGGCAAAACAGTGTATTCTCAAGGAGTGTTTGTACTGCTGCTTCTCTTTATCATCGCACAAGCTCAAAGGAGTGGAACTCTTGGCCCTCAAACCATCAACCAAGCAATTTCCATGCATGATGGCTAAGGAACCAAGCTTGCACAAGCTTAATGAATGCACAAACAAGACCAAAACAACCACCACCCTATCATGCATGATCAAGGGTGATGGACACCAAGGAAAGTGGCACATTTCATCACTTTTGAGTATGACATGTCCTATTTTCCTTGCGTTTGAATTAACGTCGGATCGAACACATGCAATGCAACACGAAAGATGCTTATCTTGCCTCTTTTGCTTGTTCATTTTGTTTACTCATTTTACGTTACCGATCCATTCTTTAATCTATTAAGTCCATTGGTGAGTGTCCTCTAATGGAAAAATGGCTCAAACAACGAGTTGCTTTGGGCATGAAAGAGGCATTACACTGTTGGTAATGAACCCCCTAAGGGATTAAACCATTAGGTGCAACACCTCCATTTCACACTTAGGCGAACAAAGGGTTTAAGACCACTTTCAAACAAACAAAAGAGTGAAGAACGGAGGGAGATTGCAGAGATTAAGGTGCTGAAATTTCATGCAAAATAATACTAGAACATGCAATCAACTCAAGGAAATGATGAATAAAGCACTAAAACATCAAGCTAGTGAAGGAAATTGCACTACAACCATGCCATACAAGGCTCATATGACCCAACTAGTCCCAAACAAAGCTAAAGTAGGTCAAAATAAAAGCAAAAACATACTGGACTAGAGCAAGGTTAAGCTAGAAAAACATGCTAACACATAGAACTAACTAGGCATGCAAGCAAGACACAAGGAGGGGAGGCTAACCCCTCCAATTTTAGACTTCAAAAGTTGATTTTTACCACTGAAAAACCTCTGAGATTTAGTGGTTAAAAGGCCCAAAAAATTTGTTTTGAAAGTGAGGAAAAATGGCACAAAAAACTTAACAAGCTAAGGAACCAAAAGGGTGAACAACCCCCTAACTCAAAAAGGCTCAAACCACCATTTTTAGGTCACAAAAATAGAGTTTTTTACACTTCAAAAACAGCCTTAAAATAGTTGAAAAGGATAGGAAAATAAGTATGCACAATAAGCTTAAATAAGGTAAGTGTTCTACCTTTGAAGCAAAGCACAATTTAGGCACAAATCCAAGCTCAAACCTCATTCCAAAGCTCAAACAAGACTCCAAGGGACCTCAGCTCAATGGTCGTCAAGTTTGGTTTAGGGTTGGTGTCATGACCCGAACCCGCCCCTATGGGTTAAGAACATAATCGGCTAGTAATCCCGTGATTACCTACGGCCTCAGACCAAAGCAGACATAATTTATCAGAGTAAAGGGGCCAAACGGAAGTAAAAATTTAAAACTTTTTCCATAGAGCCGTGCTTATATGCACATCAAATAAACATACACAGATACGTTAATAACCCACATCAAAAGTTTTACAGACAGGATCATCCAAAACGAGTCAACCTACAACAGACTATGTACAGACATACACAAGGCCCTTGCCAACAAGACAAAACATAAGTACATAATAAAAGGGCAAGGATGGTCTCATGCGTGAGACACAAGGCTGACTCTCCAAAACTCATGTTGCTCCTGGCAGACTTCACTGGGGCTGGGTTTGTGCTTCTCTTGGCTCACCTACAAACACATGAATGAGCGTGAGCGATAGCCCAGTGAATAATATCAAATACAGAATATATATAACAATGTAGAACAACAAGTTCCAAACGGCCTCGGGCCCAATTCTTATTTCTAATTAGCAGATATATATAACTATACGAATTCCAAACCAAGTGACTTGTAGTGTCAAATTCTGGCCTTTGGCCTATTCAGATTTCCATTCATGTCAAAACGGCCTTCGGCCCACTCATTTATGTCAAAACGGCCTTCGGCCCGATCATTTATGTCAAAACGGCCTTCGGCCCACTTATTTATGTCAAAACGGCCTTCGGCCCACTCATTCATGTCAAAACGGCCTTCAGCCCATTCATATAAGTCGAAACAACCTTTGGTCCATTCATATAAGTCAAAACGACCTTTGGTTCATTCATATAAGTCAAACGACCTTTGGTCCATTCACATGTGTCAAAACGACCTTTGGTCCATTCATATATGTCAAAACGACCTTTGGTCCATTCATATATGTCAAAACAACCTTTGGTCCATTCATATATGTCAAAACAACCTTCGGTCCGTGCATTTCTATCAAAACGACCTTCGGTCCATTCAATTCTATCAAAACGACATTTGGTCCATTTATTTATTCATATCAAACTTTCGTCCACAATCCTAAATAGCAACTCATAAAGCTTATAAGGAAACAAACAATTGGACATTCACAAACATTCGAATATCGATATTACTCACAGTGATCGGCTTGTAGATTTGCCCTGAAGCTTGACCCTACACATTTCATGAACACAAAAGGGTCATTAATAATTCCATCCGTTTCTTAATTCACATAATCCTCTTTAGGCCTTATTTTAATCTCATTAACTCATTGACCATGCTTAACATATGCCTAAGAGTGCTTACAAGTGAAAGAGAACGGAAAATGAAACACAGAACGCATGAACACAATTTCAGAAAATAGGGTCCCTGCTCGAGCGCCAACTTCGTCGCTTGAGCGGACCCCTAAAGCTTGCAAAAGTACTGGATAGATGAAATTTATGCTCGATCGTCCAATATGGCGCTCGAGCGGAAGGCCTCTCAACATAGCTCTACGCTCGAGCGTGAACTTACTCGCTTGAGCGGAAGCTATGTCTGCAAAAAAGTACTAGATGCGTCATTTTTACGCTCGAGCGTGGACTAGGACGCTCGAGCGAAAGTTCATTCTCCATGATCCCCGCTCGAGCGTATACTTCCCCGCTTGAGTGGACGCCATGCCTGCAAGAACAAAATACTGGGAGCTCGAAATCCCCGCTCGAGTGTGAACTTCCCCGCTCAAGTGGACATCAAAATTCTGGGTTTCCCAGATTGTGTTCTTGAGCTCCAATTCAATTTTCCAACTACACTTCTTGCATGCAATGGCTCAAATGTCATGTACAATTATGCTAACATGGTATAGACCCCAAATTACAACTCAATGAGGCTCAATTTCACAAATAAGTCACATGCATGCCCCAATCCCCCATCAAACTCATTAACAATATACAAGTTCATGCATTCAAGCTCATGTCTTCTCAAATTGTACATGCATGTGATGATTTAGCAACATTCCCAACCTAGATAGCACAAATGGTGATCAACACATGACTTTCAACTAAAACTCTACATAAATCATGTATTTCAAGCTTGTACATGCTATTTCAACACAAATTTATACATACATGCATATACCAAGCTTTAATTCCAACAAAGCCAACATAGCTCATGCTCTTGATCCTCATTCAACTATGAATTTACAATTAGCAAGCACAAATCCATGATTCAAGGAATACTTACTCACCTAGGAGCCTTATACACCCAAGTTCTAGCCAAATCTTGAGCTTGATCTTCAATCTTCACGTCTTAAGACCAAAATTGCCCAATTCTTCTTCCTCTCTTCCTATAGTCGGCTCTCTCTCTCTAAGTTTTGAGTCCAAGATCAGCCACAATGCAACTAAGGAGGAGAAATGAGGTGTATAGCCTCTTTACAACAACCTCCACTAAGTTCATTTTAATAATAATAACAATTGGGCACTTAATTCATCAATTTAATCAGTTTAAATTGACCAGAATCAATTTTCAATTAAATTTCACCGCAGGCTCTAAAAATTATGCCAACCACAATGGCGTAATCAATTTTGGATTCTATGGCCGATAAGGCCCTCAATTTAATTTCTGAAGCGGATTATTCAAACAGATATTCTTACGGTGAACAGATAGAATTCTAAAATCACATATATCACATAATGGCACAAAAAATCATATCGAAACATATAATCACATACGTATTAGGGACCAATTAACATAATACAGAACAGGGGTATCACAATTGGTGTGCAAAAGTGTAGAGGAACTAGGCAATCAAACACAAAATATCAAGTGAGAAAGAGAAAGCTAGAGAGAGAGATATTTTTGGTCCAAAATCTTCTAACCCTCAAAAATGGGGGATGAACCCCCCTATTTATAGAAAAACAAGTCTTGAGCTTAGATACATCTCACCATACACGTGTATGAAGATGCAGCTCAGTAAGCAATAGCTGGCACAGCTGGCAACAAATATCTAGAAAAAGAAACCAATGGCCATCGGCCACCACTGGTAGTTGACAAGCACAACCTATGGCCGATAGATTTTAGGGCTGGATGACAGGTCACCCTCTCTTCCAGGCTAGGGGCAACAAGCTCTTGGTCCAAAAACATGTACAAAACAGATAAGGTTTAGAGGCTCAAAGACAAGGCATTCTGTTGAGGCCTTCGGGCGCTCAAAACGAACACAAACAAGCACAATCCTCGAGTGCACAAACGATGATGTCCAAGTCTTGAGGACGGTAAAAAATGGGATGTCTACAGTTGCCCCTCTTTGACAGAACTCAGAAGTCATGAGATGACTTGAGTGAATGTCAAAGCCCAGAAACGACCTATTTTTGACAATGTCGAAGACTTGGACAAATGAACAAGCAGCACAAAGAACGATTGCACCCGCAGGCTGCCTACGTATCCCTTTGCAAGGAATCAAACCAGCATAATTCTGGGGCAAGATGCAAGTGATATGCACGATGCAGGAACATAACTTATGATCATGCAATGAGGCTGTAATGAAACATGTGGATGTAAATGTTATGCAAAGAAATGCTAATTTAAACCGAAACAAGGTACATCAAACTCAAACATGAAAAGAAGTAAGTAAACACGAACCAAACCACATTTCATGTAGAACGGATGTAAGAAAATTATGCGAGCTTAACCACGGATCACACAGGAAAGGCAAAGAACAACGCAACTATCGGGCGCACCCGAGGGGTCAAACAAAATTCCAACGCGTTGCACACGCGAGGAGAAAGATGGTGTGAACATGGGGACACACCTGAATGTTTTAAACCGAAACGTCCTAACACGACGCAGGCAAGAGAAGAAGAAGGTGGTGCGAATACAGGGACGCATCCACATGTTCTAAACAGAAACATCCTAACGCGTCACACGCGAGAGGAGAAAGAGGTAATGTGAACATCGAGACGCACCCGTGTGTTCTAAACCGAAACGTCCTAACGCATTGCACACGATAGGAGAAGAGGTAGTGTGAACACCGGGACGCACCTGCGTGTTCTAAACCAAAATGTCGTAACGCATCGCACGCGAGAGGAGAAAGAGGTAATGAGAACACTAGGACGCACCCAAATGTCTCTAACCGAAAGCGTCCTAACATATCGCACGCGAGAGGAGAAGAGGCAACGAGAACACCAGAACGCACCCAAATATCTCTAACCAAAATCGTCCTAACGCGTCGCATGCGAGAGGAGAAGAAGCAACGAGAACACCAGGACTCACCCAAATGTCTCTAACCGAAAGTGTCCTAACGCATCACACGCGAGAAGAGAAGAGGCAATGAGAACACCAGGACGCACCCAAATATCTCTAATCGAAACGAGTAATTCGAAGGAGATAAATGATTTCACCTGGAATTCCTCTGAATAAACCATACATACAATATCGTACTTGCTCAAGAAAGAGACTTAACAGATACCGCATAGTAAGGATGCATGTTCTATGCATGACGCATAACCGTGACACAATGTTAGAGACATGTTTTATGCAAAACATACGAAAAACAAAACAGAAGCATATTCTATGCAACGAGAACCAGAGCATGTTCTATGCAACATCGGAATGCATATTCAATGAAATAGTACAAAATGCATGTTCTATGCACAATCAATACCACATAATGCATATTCTATGCAAGATTAGCAAATGCATGTCCTATGCAACATCGGAATACATATTCTATGCGAATGGGGAACAGAAGCATGCTCTATGAAATGTGAGAAGTGCACTTCCTATGCAAAATCACATGTGAAATGCACGTTCCATGCAACGACAAAGAAATGCACATTTTATGCAATGACAAAAGCATGGTTGACAAAACCAACTTAGACGGAACTTCCGATTTACCTCTCGGAAGAGTTGCAATATGTTTCAAAATGATACACCTCGTTCATGTTGAGTATCACACACCGAAGATACGGTTCGGAGCTTCCGCAGAGACAATTTGAGCTTAAAAGTGAACTTTTCTTGCACTTTCTCGAGAATTGAGGACACAAAAAAGCAGAAGGACACAAACGAGGAGCACTGGAAGCTTGTCGGCCACCAGGGAGTGGTTGTCGGCCACTTGTCAGCCACTCCTGAAAGTTGTCGGCCACCAATGGTGGTTGTCGGCCACCAATGGCAATTCGGGCTATTTTGGTCTTCTTGCATTCGGGTCTTTAAGTACACATACCCAAGCTTCATTTCCTTACACCTCCCTAGCCAAAATTTATCTCTCTTTCACTCTAGACCTTTCTTTTCTTTAGATCCGAGCTTTATACGCGTTTTCCAATGCCCCATAAACATATGATTCGCTAAAACCTCTTAATTTCCTCCGTTTTGAACTGATTGAAATTTGATTTCAGTGCTTTTTCTTCATTTCCACCACTTAAGGCTTGTTTCCCTCGAGTTTCTCTTGGGTTCTGTGCCTTTCCTGAACTTTGACTTTTTCTCCCATTTTCTCTCTCCTGGGGTTGACTTTTGTCGACTTTTGGCATTTTCCACCCATTTTTCTCATTTTTGTCCACTTTCTCATCTCATTTCCAGATGGCAGACGACATTCCCCATGATGGAGCTTCTCCGGGGATGGAGGCAGATCCCAAGCATATACCATTACCACCCAGGGTTCGACCCTTCGACTCGGAGACATATCACCCTGAGGTGCATGTGCTACTGCCCGATACTATTCGTCATTTCAGAGGTTTTGCACGAGGCGTGCTAGAGGATCTCTTGCTACGAGAGTCGGAGTCTTATTTATCCTACGACGCCACCGAGGTATACATTGTCTTCTTACATTTTTCGCAGTGTACCTTGCATTTCTTGCATAGATCATGCTTACGCTGTCTTTCATCTGTTTATCTCAAACACATTCTTGCACTGTATTTCTTACACTACCTTCTCAAACACATTCTAATTACAGGAGGACTCTCACTCTATCCGAGGATACGGAGCCACATCTATGAGGAGTGGTATATGGACCTCCCCGCCGGCGTCCGCCAGATTGTCGACGAGGCCGGATTCGGCTTATTCTGCATGGGGCTATCGCGTCTCATAGCAAGCAGGCCCTTACTTTGCGCACTGGTAGAGAGGTGGTGGGACACCACCAACTCTTTCCACTTCTCTACTGTGGGAGACATGACGATGACTCCCTATGACTTCGATATGCTCACTGGCATCGAGGTAGGGGGTCGGCCGATCCCTTATAATACAGACATGGGCAAATGGAAGGCTGCCTGGATCTACCTGCTGGGGGCACACCTACCTCTCTTTCGATTAGGGATGGTTCGATATACTTGGTTTGTGGATCATTTCAGAGGGATAGAGCCAGAGACCCTAAAAGAGATCGAGCAATACATCCGAGGCTTCTTGATGTTCCTCTTTGGCACCACTTTGTTCGCCGATAGGGTGAACACTGTTGGGCTATATCTCTTGAGTGCCTTGGTGGACTTGTCTCAGGTCCGACTTTACGACTGGGGCGGCGTTGGCCTCGCTACCTTATACAGCTACATGAGCTTGACATCCCACAGGAGTGGGAACAGAGTCGGCGAGGTATGCTTTGCTTTTTTGTTTTACATTTCCTGTCGCGTTTTCTGCTTTGCACTTTCTGTGCACTGCACACACATTGTCTAATCTCTGCTTTGCATTTGTACTTTTTGTACGCTGTACACACATTCTGCTTTCTACTTTACACTTGTACTTTCTGTACACTATACACACATTCTGCTTTCTGCATTGCTTGTGTTTATCTATTGTATACTCACTGTCGCCCTTTTACTTTTTGCAGCTATGGATTTATGCATATTTTCCCACATCTGCCCTAGATCTGGAGGTGGAGATGCCTCCAATTGTACCTTACTCTCATCCAGTACGACAGCATGTACATGAGGAGGACCAAGGAGACCTTCTCATTCTTCTGCCAGTATTTTGACATGGTGACTGTAGCAGAGGTAACTCAAAACTCACAGTCATTTTTACTTTACTTCAGCTCTGATTCGTATTGTATATCTAATGGCAACTAACAATCTGTGTATTTGTTATTTGCAGATCTCGTGGCAGCCGTGGACGATGATGCCTGAGGGTGTCAGGTACCAGTTTACTGGCACTTGGGGCGCTTCCCGTTACCGGTTTGTACTCGAGGGACCGGTAGGCCGAGCCTGGTTCTTAGGCAAGTGTTTCCTATGCCAAACCTTGGGCTTGCCGTTACAGGCGGTTCCCATGCTACCTCTGCCATCCATGCAGGCTATAGAGAGTCTCTCCTCCCAGGAGATGATCGACTTTACACGAGGCGTGGATGCCGACTACTTTCTTGGAGAGGGGGACTATGCGACGTATATCCAGACGCATCTCATGCCTCTCTTGACGGGTACTCATGCCCATACAGGGAGAGCAGCAGACACCCCTTCAACGAGCCGAGCTCGAAAGCCGAGGGGCAGGGCTAGAGGGGTGTCCTCCATCAAATAGGGCTTCGGTTGGCCTGCGCTTCCGACCGAGTTGACATGTTGGCGACACACTGGAGAGCCCTATCAGATTCCTATTGAGCCTGCACCGGCCAGGCACAGATATGTCAGAGCGCCTGATTCACCTCCGGTATGCACTATAGTTCTCATTTTTCTTTCCATTCTCACTCAGATACTCAAATATTCATTCCTTCCAGATATTGATCATTCCCAATACATTTGTAGGCACCCGTAGGGTACGCCGAGGGATTGCTTGAGCTAGTATCCTCATTCGAGAGCATGATATTGAGGAGAGAGGCACTGCTCGGCTTTGTAGACCGCCCCGAACTCGCTCCGCGCACGAGGGCGCGAATTGGGTTCTAACTACTACAGTTTGGACTCCAGTCACGATTCTGAATCTAATCTTACAAAGTGCAATGTAAGACTGATAAATCGCCAAAGAGTCCAAATCCAGCAATTGGTTTTGAAAAATCAATTTTGAGTCAAAAAGCGCCAAACATGGACTGCTTTGCCAGATTTCAGAGTTGCCACCTAAATATTTTGTTTTGGAAATTTAGGAAACCTTGACTCATCCATAAGGCCACGTGTCCGTCATCACCAAAGTTGCCTCGACTCGGGAACTTGGGTACGAGAGGGGAAGGTCCTGAAATGAGCACCCCCGCTCGCCCGATCAAAGATCAGCCTCTACTAACATGATACGTTGTTTTTTAAAACACATGTGTTCTTATTCCAGTTATTAGCTAACTTACTATGTGATGCGCACAACATACAAGTATAGACTAGATCGCCTGAATTTGGAACAAAACATCTCATGTTTGTTTTTCAAAAATGGTTTGAAGCTGCTACCCTCAAGTAGGCTAAAATGCGGATTTGCTACTCTCAAGTGGGCTTAAAACATGATGATTTGCCACTCTCAAGTGGGCTTAAAACATGATGATTTGCCACTTCAAGTGGGCTTAAAACTCACATTTGATGAATTGTCCCAATTCAAGCAATGAAGCCTTCATCCACAGGCATTCATGCAATTATAGCAAATAAGCACATAGCCTCATGGCAAGCATGCTATCATAGCAGTCACTTACACACATGCAAGGATGCTAAAGCATAAACACTTATAGTGTACTCCGAGCCAAAGAAAGAAAACTAGTTAGAAATCAATGCATGATCCTAACTATGTCAACAATGCCTAATGCAACACAGGCAAAATGCAACTAAATAGGCTCGGCTATCTAATCATGACATATGATTGCAACAATTTGATACACGTATTCAAATAGGTATTGAAATACAATGCAGTTTGAATGATATGCCGAGCCCCGTGCATACAAGACAAATGAATGATGCACGTATGCAATCATAAGGTATGCTAATCGAAATATGCCCTAATCTAACCATTGAAAGCAGATAAATAAAAGGGAGAAAGACATGGGGTTGGAAGACATTCACACACACACGCACACTTATTACAACATATATGCCCTCTCGACGGAGGGTCCGAATAAAAGCTAAGCTAAGCTAACTAATCTAATTAAGGTAATTAGGCTAATTATTACAAAACAATAAAGAAATAGCTGAACTAAGCTACTTAATTATTACAACACTTAACTAATTAACAAATTAATTAAATTACAAATTCAATGCTAACTAACAAGTAAAGCACTAAATTAAACTACTTCAGCTCTTGTTTGAAGGAGTTGAACATACATGCACGCATTCGGTTTCTCGCCCCGAAAAGCTCTCCGATTTTCTCTTTAGAGGCTCTGTTTGCAGGGTGTCCTTGAGAACTTGCTGCTGAATCTTACCAAAACCATGCTGGGGAGGTGCACCAGTGGCCTACCGGCCACCTGCCGGCCAAAGATGGACCATTGCCGGCCAAGGATGCAAGGGTGCCGGACATATATGTGGCACTGCCGGCCACTAGTGTGCTGTGACACCAAACTACAACAGAGCACAAAATAGAGGAAATGGAGGGTCTCCCTAGGACATGTCTATGCTGTGCCCCTCCTTATCATCTCAAAACATCAAAGGAGAGGCACCATTGGATCCAAAACCATCAATCAAGCATCTCAATGCATGATGGCCAAGGATCCAACGTGCACAAATTCAATGAATGCACAACAAAGACCATTACCTTATCAAGGGTGATCAAAGGCAATGGAGACAAAGGGAATTGGCCCATTTTCATCACTTTGAGTATGAAGTGGACCAATCCACCTTGTGTTCAACATAGCGTCCAGTTGAACACAATGCAATGCAAACAACATATGTAATGTATGCTCAAATGCCAAATACATTAAGCTAGTAAAGAGCATCACTCAAGAGGCATGCATTATCAATCTCAAATGGCCAAACCAGCCATGGACAGACCTAAACCATGCCAAAAAAATGGCCTAAACATGTTGGAATTAAAGCTCAAAAGACTAGACAAGCATGCACACATGTTGGCCCCTAAGCAAGGCATAATACACAACCCTCAAAAGCTATGAAGAAGTGAAGGTTATGAGAGTGTGACTACACCATATACACTGAAATTACATGCTAAATGGTGCCATACCATGCAAACGTCACATGCATAACATGTTAAAGGCTTCAAAACTCAAAGCTAGTCAAGGTCCCTTACACTACAACCATACAAAACAATGCTCAAATGGCCCTAACCATTCAAAACAGATTTAAGGCAGGTTAAAATAGTGGCAAAAACATGCTAGACTTGTAGCATAGATGGCAAGAAAAATAAGCTCATGTATTAGCTCACAAACAAGGCATAATGCTCAACTTTTCAAAAGCATTGAAAGAGTAATTTAAGTGGAAGTATGGCAAAGATATAAGCTCTGAAATCACATGCTAAACAATGCCATATCATGCACACATCACAAATATAGCATGAAAGAGGCCCCAAAACCCAAAACTAGTCAAGGCATTCACACAAGAGGCATGCCATACATGGCCTAAACAACCAAACCAGCTCTGGTCAGAGCTTAATCATGCCAAAACAAAGGCTAAAACATGTTGAGATGGAAGTTCATAAGGCAATAAATCATGTTCAAGCATTGGCTCACAAACAAGGCATAAGGCACAACCCACCAAAGCCATGACAGAGTGGAATATGTGAGAGTGTGACTATGCTATATACACTGAGGTCATGTGAGAAATGAGGCCAATGCATGCAACCATCACATTCAAAGCATGCTAGGACCTCAAACACAAAGCTAGTGAAGCCCAACTACACTATAGCTATACAAAGCTAAGCATATATGACCAAGACCACTTAAAACAGACCTCAAGCATGTTAAATCAATGGCAAAAATGTGCTAGAGCAAATCTAACGCATGCTAGAATGATGAACTAAAGCATGAAGCATGTTAAGCCAATATGCATGATTGCACTACAAGTACCAAAAGAATGCAAGAGGTGACCAAACCAGCCAAAAATAGAGTTATGGCAGGTCTAAAAAGTCACAAAAAGTGCTTGAACAAAGCCACAAAGAAGTAAAAACACGTGCTCATTTGATAGGCCATCAATACATGCAAACAAGACAAGAGGAGAGGGGACCACCCCCTCCTATTTGGGACCTCAAAACCAAGTTTCCACCGCTGAAATTCCTCTAGAATTCAGTGGTTAAAAGGCCAAAACAAGATAGTTTCAAAAGCTTGAAAGATAGCTCAAAAGGCCTTACAAGCCAAGGAGCAAAAGGGAGGAAACACCCCCCCTAACCAAACAAGGCTTATACCACCATTTTTAGGATTGAAAAATAGAGTTTTCTTCAGTTCAAAACCAAGCCAAAAATAGTTTGCAAAGGTGGTAAAACAAGCATGCAAAACAAAGCTTTAGAGGGACAAGTGCTTACCCTTGAAGCACAACAGCAAAACAGGTGCAAATCTGAGCCAAAACCAGCTTTGAGAGCTCAAATGGCACCTCCAAGAACTTCAACAACAAGGTAGAGGTGTTTGGTCTAAGGTCTCTTTGCAAGTGTATAGGAAATTCTCATTTCTAAGCACAATATAGGAAAAGAGAGAGGCTTCTAGAGAGAGAGGCTGGAATTTTGCTCACAAAATTATATATATATATAGAGGGAGAGATTTCAGTGTGAGAAGCTCCCAAACTTGCTAAAATGTTCTAACCCTTCAAAACATGAAACAAGGCCTCCATATATAGCAAAAATGAGAGCCTTGGTCGAAATATCTGATCTCAGGACAACTGGAGCAATGTGGGAACAACTGGAGGTAAATATCTGCACACACAAAAAAAAAAAAAAAAGAGTTTTTCCACTGTTGGCCGGCAGAGGATCGTAGATGCCAGCACTACACCATTTCTGGCCGGCAAGGATCATTTTGGGCGGCATATGGCCGGCATGCTCCATTTGTGGCCAGCGCACTCCCATAGAGGCCGGCAACAAAAATCAGTCCTAGTCCCCAACTTGAAGCAAGCATAAATCCCTCATCTAGACTCCTTTTCAGGTCATTCTTGAGCCTAAATTAAAGCCCTGGAAGTCTTCTTTCCAATGATAGTACCCTCACATCAAAATTCCAAGTGTGCTAAGAGATATCCCTCTTTTAGTGAAGACTGCCCAGTTTTGGTCCCACCGGATTGATGCCTAACTTTAACCAGCCAAATCTCCCTCATCCGGACTCGGCTTTAGGAGATTCTTGAGTGAAAAATGAAGCCCCGGAAGTCCTATTTTCAATGGTGGTGGCCTCATAGCTGAAATCCTAGCGTAAAAACGGATAGTCCTGATTTAGCGAGGGCTGCTCGACTCTCTCTTAACGATTCATGCCCAACTTCTTCCCCAACTTGGTTTCTTTCCTCCACTCCAATTTTCTTCAACTCCAAACCCCTAAACAAGGTGTTTTGAAAGATTTTTCAAAAGAGTTCATCTCTCCTTCATTCATTTCCACTTTCTCTTCACTAATTTACAAAAATTTAACAAAAAAACAAAAAACAAAACATTCAAAAACAAAAAAAAAAATATTTTGAAAATTTTTAAAAAAAAGGTTTTAATTTTTTCAAATTTGATCCCAAAAGTTTTTTTTTCAAACCAAGTTGATTTGACTTCAAGGAAGTTTGACTCAACTTTTTTCGCAAAACTTTACTTTCACCACAAACCATTTCACAAACCCAAATCTTAAGGGTGGTCAAAAAATGGAAAAATAATGTGTCTACAAACATTACAACATTTTCTTTCTTTTTCTTACACATTCCTTCCATCAAATTTCTTTCAACATTCAAATCTAATTTTACATTTCAACTCAAATTTCCAGCACTACTATTACATTTATTTATAGATCATAGATCATTACACGACATCAATCATACAATCTAACCTCTCTAATATCTATCATCTGCATCATATATATATTAATATATACTATATGAAACTTCCCTTCGAGGTTCCACGAATAATGGGACCAAAAAAGATTCAAAGATCAAAGTGCCCTCCTCCGTGGGAGGGAGGAGCCCTTCAGGACGCCGTGGTCGAGATCAGTGAGACGTCGTGGTCGAGATCAGAGGAGCCCTTCAGAACCTATCATGAACGATGACGATGATGAGACCAGTGAGACTGAGAAGGCTGTGGATCAGGACGCCGAGTCATCCGAGAGTGGAGATGATGATGCTGGCTCAGGTTCTGCTAGTGGAGATGATGCTGAGCTAGGCTCTAAGGTAGAGAGCGGTTCAGAAGGAGGTACATACGGCAGTGTTAATGGAGATAACTCTGAGTTCGTGCCCAGGAAGAGGACGAAGAGGGCCTCTCAAGACTAAGATAGCTGGCGCTAATTCATATGTTTTTTTGCTTAGTTTCTTTTGCTAGTAGTGTTAGCACATTGTACAGTTTAGATAGTTTTATTTTCTTTAAAAACTTGTACTCTTTTGTAAAAAGTAACTATGATCAGAATGAAAACTAGCTTTTTGTATGAAAAAGTATTGTATTTTGCATCTTGAGTACTGCATGAGCACCACATTGCATACATACACACAAAAAAAAAAAAAGAAAAAAAAGAAAAGAAAAAAAGAAAGAAAGAAAGATTGATGGAAATTAAACATCGTATTGGCACAACCTTCTTAATCAGGTAATGAACCAACCAACACTTAACAAACAGAGTAAAACAACTCGATGAATAACTAATAATAACAACTCGATAATCAAAACAATACAAATACAACTCCATAAACAAAACAAATACAACTCAATAAGCAAATTGAAACAAAATAGCTCAACAAAACTAACCGAAACAAGACAACACAACGCACAAAGAGCAGAATAAAACACAGGTTCTCATCACTCTCGACATACAGGTTGACCACAGGACAAACCAGGAGACCATCGGCCATGAACAAAGACTGTCGGCCACCAATGGTGGCTGTCGACCACCAGTGGTGGCCGGTCGGGTACAAAAGGTAGCCGTCGGCCATCAGTGTGAGGGACCTCCAAATTGTTGCCAGCTGTCTTCCATTCAGTGCCTTATCTTCTACAAAAGCTAGGACTTCGTAGTTTCTTCATTCCAACTCTGTTTTTGCCATAAATGGAGCCATTCTTTGCCGAAAAACTCTCAAATTGGATTTCAACTTTAGATGGCTCAGAAAAAGTGAATTTATGGGGTTTAGGGATAAATGCATTATTCCCGCTGAGTCGCACCCTCCTGTGTTTTCCGTTCCTTCACATCGCGGCTAGATGTTGGAACTCGATCACACATGTTTTTAGCTTTGGGGGATAAGAGATATGTCCGGCAATTGAAGAATTCCAAGTTTTGATGGAATCCCGACATGACGAGGAAATCTTGCCCCAATCCCGTTTTGGTCACATCCAAGCTTTAGGAAGGATGTGTGGGCTAACTTTTCATGAGGCTTGATCCTTGGTTCACAACGGAGAGCTGGATATTCCCAATCTCATTCATCGATTTTCTGACACTGGTAACCACGGTGACCATCTTTGGCAGAGTTTTCGGCAGCATGCCCTTTGTTTGTGTATGTTGGCTCATTTTCTACTTGCCCCAGGTATCGAAAGGTCTAGCACTCAACTAATTGAAGTGGCCCAAGGCTTCAAAGAGGGCAAGAGCTGCATTGGCTTAGCATTGGTTGAGACTTTGATAGGCTTAGACGCCTTCCATCGACGAGAGACAAACAAATTTGCGGGAAGTCCACTACTTTTGCAGGTAATGTTTTCCACCTTGTTTCATATGTGTTTCTCGCATCTCTCGGCACTCATGCTCTGTTTTTCTCTCAAAGCCCTTTTCTCATTTTTTCTCTCAGTACACATCTCTCTATTCTTTAATCTCTCTTATTTTTCATCCCTCCCCAGATATGGCTTATGGACAGGTTGAAGGTAGTGGACTATTGCCCTACATATTCAGCACGAGGCTATTTCTTTCACCAACAGCTAGTTGATTTCCCGAACAAAGGTGGTGGTGCCATTGAATGTGCAACGGGTCTACTGCTGACATTACTTGGCGTTGCCCCTGGTTTGATCTACCCGAGATGAGCTACAGCATGTCTCGGCAACACGGCATTCAACTAATTGGCTTGATACACTGCGTATTTTACTTCCCGTTCAGGTTCATGCGTCAGTTTGGACATAACCAGACTTGCCCAGAAGAGGGGGTAGAGTATCCGGCTCCATTCCTAATCCGAGGTTCATAGTTGGCTCGATACCCCAGTGCTTAGAGGACAAGAGAACTTATAGCTCCTGCTCCCAATTTCAATTGTGCCTTATCTGGCGAATACATAGCTTGGCTCGAAGTGAAGGCACAAACCAGCCCTACTTTAGCATCTGAAGCTTCCATAAGCGCAGGGAGGGGGCGCAGGAACACCTGACTCATCTGTGTCCCAAGTTTATTGCTTCGATTTAACTTTTAAGTTTTCCTTTTGAATGTAATAAAAAGAAACTTTGATGTATATCGAGAGTTGGAGAACTTTGTATTGAAATCCATGAATTTGAAGTTGTGGTCACTAAAAATTTTTCTTTTAGTCCAAAAATGGTCTAAGTTGTAAAAGGATTAATTTGAACAAAATCAACTTTTACTAAAACTTTTCAAAACCATTTCGATAAGGATCACAACTGAACACACCTGGAATCTATCCTCGAGATGTACAACCCCGAATCCAGAAATGAAAAATTGCCCCTTGTCTGAATAGCACTACACTGCACTGCACTGTAATCAGCTCTCACAATGAAGATCACAACCGAACTCTTGAGATACCTGAGCTTCAAAAAGAAGTTGCCTACGTATCCCGAAGATGGGAATCAAGCCTTACGTAGTTCGGTTCGGGTTCGCTCAGGTTTTAATGCTCTCATTTTGCGCTCTAACTTTTGCCAAGGCCGCCTTTTCGGGTTTTCAACCTTGCAAGCTCAGTTTTTCGTTTTTATTTTTTCCAATTTTTTGTGCTCTAACTTTTGCCTATGTCACTTTTCCAGGTTTTCGGCCTAGCGAGCCTTTCAGGGGTAATATTTTTTCAACTTATCCATGTTGATTGGTTGGGAGAATTCTAGGCCATCTAGGTCCATAAGAATGACAGCTCCACTTGACCAAATGGATTTGATGATGTAAGAACCAGTCCAATTGGGTCTGAACTTGCCCCTAGGGTCATGGATGGGAGCTCGGTTGTCTTTCAATTCCAAATCCCCTTCTTTCAGATTCTTAGACTTAACTTTCTTATTGAAGGCCTTGGAAATCCTACGTTGATAACCTTGACTATGGTATAGTGCTTTCAGCCTCCTTTCGTCAAACAACATTAGTTCTTTGAACCTGCTCTGCTGCCAATCCGCTTCTACTTTCTGGCACTCAGCCATAACTCGCAGCGACGGAACCTCTATTTCAATCGGTAGAACAGCTTCCATATAAACTAGAGAATACAAAGTTGCCCCGATAGATGTCCGAATTTAAGTTCTGTAGCCCTAGAGAGCAAATGGCAATTTGTCTGGCCAGTCCCTGTAAGTCTCAACCATTTTCTGCAAAATGAGTTTGACGTTCTTGTTGGTGGCCTCAACAACTCCGTTAGTTTGTGGCCGATATGTGGATGACTTATGAAAAGCCACGTTGTACTTCTCCAACAAATCGATCACTTCTCTCTTGAAATGGGAGCCATTGTCTAAAATGATCTCATTCGGGACTCCATAACGACAAATAATGTTATTCCTGATGAACTTGGCTACATGCGACGCTTTCAACACTGCATAGGATTGGGCTTCGACCCACTTTGTAAAGTAGTCTATTGCCACCAGGATATACTCATGCCCATTTGACCCTTTCGAGGTAACTACCCCAATAACATCAATTCCCTAGACTGAAAACGGCCATGGTGAAGTCATGTTGTACAGCTTCGACGGCGGGATGTTCATGCGATTCGCATGAATTTGGCATTTGTGGTATCGCCGAACAAAACTAATACAATCCTCCTCCATGGTTGACCAGTAATAACCCTGCCTAAGAATCTTCCAGGCTAGCATTACTCCGCTCATGTGTGCTCCACATTCTCTCCCATAGATGGCCTCCATTAGGCGCTTTGACTCTTCTGCATCCACACACAGTTTGTGCATTCCTAGATGACCACGTTTGTACGACTTACCCCCATAGATGATAAACTAAGCAACCACTCTCCGTATTGCCCTTTTATCTTTGGCATTTGCCCCTAGTGGATAAACTTCCTTTTCTAAGAAGTTCCAGACATCATAATACCAGGGGTTTTGATGTTGCACTTCATCTACTACGGCAAGCAACTCGTTGGCCGACACATATCTCTGTTCAATAATGATCGAATGCATCCGAACTCCAAAAGGGATGTCAATCATAGAAGATAGAGTTGATAAGGCATCAGCGAACCTGTTGTTCTCTCTTAACAGATGCGTGAAGGTCAACTTCTCAAACCTAGGAATCAGAATGCCCAGGGTTTGGTGATAAATCTTCATCTTCTCTTCTTTGACTTTCCAATCTCCTTTTGCTTGAGATACAACCAGGTTCAAGTCCCCAATGACGGCCAACCTTTTTGCCCCTAGTTCTAGGGCGGCTTCCAAGCCAGCGATATACGCTTCATATTCTGCTTCATTGTTTGATACCTTGAACTGGAGTTTGAAGGCTAAAGGTGTATAGGAATTGTCGGGTGCTATCAACAATACCCCTATTCCATAACTGTATTGGTTAGAAGCCCCATCAAAGTACATTGTCCAAGTTTCTTTCTCAACTTGCAGAATTGCCTCATCTGGGAATAAGTATTCTACTGCTTCGTCCCCTTCCACTAGGTGATGTGCCAAGAACTCTACTATTGCTCTCCCCTTGACAGACTTGCGAGTCACATATTTCAAATCGAATTCAAAGAGAAGAAACAGCCAATGAGCTAGCCTACCCGTAAGTGCTAGCTTCTCGAAGAGATATTGATGGGATCTAATCTCGAAACCAGAATTACAAAGTGAGCTAACAGGTAGTGTCTCAACTTCCTGGTAGTCCATACCAAGGCTAAGCAAGCCTTCTCCAGCGAGGTGTAACGAGTCTCATAGTCCAGCATCTTCTTGCTCAAGTAATAAATGGCTTTCTCCACTCTATCCTCAGATTCATGTGCAAGCATGCATCCTATTGTTGTGTTTGTTACTAATAGATACAAAATCAACGGCTTCTCCGGCTCTGGCGGTGACAACACGGGTGGGTTTTGAAGATACTACTTGATCTACTCAAAAGCAACTAGACATCGGTCGTCCCATTAGAATTTCTTTTCTTTCTTCAGGAGACCAAATAGTGGTTCACAAGTCAAGGTTAATTTTGCAATAAACTGTCTTATGAATTGCACTTTACCTAGAAAGCCTCGCACTTTATTTTCAGTCCTTAGCGGTGGCATTTCTAAGATGGCCTTGATTTTGGAAGGATCAACCTCGGTGCCCCTCTGTGTAATCAAGAACCCTAGCACTTTCCCTGCTGTGACACCAAAAGTGCATTTCTATGGATTCAGCCTCAACCGATATTCTCTGATCCGTTGGAAAAATTTCTTCAAGGCAGTGTAGTGGCCCTCTCTTTCCTTGGTCTTGAAAATCATGTCATCCACATACACCTCGACCTCTTTGTGGATCATATCATGTAAGATAGTGGTTGCTGCCTGTTGATAAGTAGCCCCAGCATTTTTCAGACCGAACGGCATCACCTTGCAGTAGTAGGTTCCCCACAGCATGGTGAAGGCAGTCTTCTCCCTATCCTCGGGGGCCATCAAGATCTGATTGTACCTGGAAAATCCATCCATAAAGAAGAGCAATGCATGGCTTGCGGTAAAGTCTACCAACTCGTCGATGTGCGGTAGAGGAAAGTCGTCCTTCGGACTAGCTTTGTTCAGATCTCTAAAATCCACACACACCCGAATTCGGCCATCTTTCTTCGGCACCGGAACAATGTTGGCCAACCAATTAAGATACTCAGATTCTAGCAAAAACCCCGCGTCTATTTGCTTGGTGACCTCCTCCTTAATCTTCAAAGCCCAATCCGAGTGTATTCTCCGAAGCTTCTGCTTGAGGGGTCGGGCCTCAGGATCAAGAGGAATCCGGTGCTGTACAATCTCAGGATCGATTCCAAGTATGTCTTCGTACGACCACGTGAAAACATCTTTGAAATCTTTTAATAAAGCGACTAAGCGCTCGCGTTCCTCCAAAGACAATGCGGACCCGATCTGGACCAAACGCGGATCTTTCTCAGTACCCACATTAATTACAATAATTTCATCAACAAGGGGTTTTACAAACCTCTCCTCCTCTTGATCAATCAAATGTTTCAAAACAAGAGGAATTTCTTCCTCATCATTTTTATCAAAATTTTGAAAGTCATGATCAATGCAATATACAAATGGCACAGAAAAGTAATCAGAAACAGTAGTGGTACCATTCTCATTCAAAAGATCCAGCTCATCCAATTCCTCAGTTACAACCGACTCAAAAGAAAAGGAAAAAGATGACATGGACAAAACTACGGCATCCGGGCTATCAACCCTAGGAATACCGGACTCCGACTCGGAAGAACTAGAATCTGATTCCGACTCCACAAACTCTGCGGAATCAGATTCTGGCTCACTATCTGATTCAGAACTACTGGACAAAAAGCCTTCCTCCAGCTGCCAAGAGAGGGACGGTGCATTAGATGCATCTAAAGTACCACTAGAAGGGTCCACACCTGATTGATCTCCGATCATGGAAATAGTTAGGCCATCCCCCAAGCTCTCCGATTTGATCTAAGGATCCGAAAGGAGACACGCCAACGTTGCTCCTATCTCAAGTTCATTGTTGTTGGACTCACCCTCTGTACTCTGTTCAACCTCAGTAGTTAACTCAATTTGTTCCTCTGAGGCTTCATCCTTTTGCAGTTGTAGGTCGAAGAAAATCTCAAAGCCGGGCAGACACCGCTTCTCAGAGTTCAACCATGGCTCAGGAAAGCCGCAAAATGGGAAGTCTTACCCCTCTCGGACAAAGCGGTCGTTCAGAGTTCCTTGAATTGGCCTATGCACAAGCTCATAGTGCTTCCCATTTTGTTTAGCTTTGGCTCTTCCTGCCATTTCTTTCCCTTTTCTTACCCAGTCCTCTTTGGTAGGTGTGTAACCAAGACCAAAGGTAAGTGGGTTATGTGGCACTTCGGCCAGTGCAGTAACGCCCTGCCAGCCGCTCTTTCCTAATCTTATCCCAGGCATATGCTATAGCTTGTTCATGAGGTAGACCGATTGAGCACTGACGTATATCCCCTCATCAATAGCCAAGATATTTTGCACCACCCGGACCTCAGCCAAGGTGAACCTAGACAGGAAAACGTCCTCATCACTGTGTACAATCTCTAATACTGGTGTGGTAACCTCAGGCAGAGGATGTATAGAAGAATTTCCAAACACAATGACCACCCTTTTTCCAAGAGGGTACTTCAGCACCTGATGAAGAGTGGAAGAGACAGCTTTCACTTTGTGCAGCCATGACCGTCCAAGGAGTAAGTTAAAAGTGGCCGGAACATCTAGGACGTGAAACTCAATATCCTGTTGTGCCGGGCCAACCTGTGTTCTAATCTAAACTGTCCCCATCACCTCTTTACTTGTGTTGTCGTACGCCTGGATCACCTGGGCCATAAGTACAAAGTCCGCTGGCTTCAAGCCAATAGAATAGGCTGTGCGCGACGGACAAACATTGATCGCAAACCCAGTGTAAACCAATACAACCGGCACCCACTTCTTTCTACACTCATTTGAGATGTACAACGGTTTGTTATGTGCAGAGCCCTCGGGCGGTAATTCCTTATCTAAGAAGGTCAAAGTAGGTGAAGCACCTCCTGGGAAGACAAGTCCCACTAGTTGTTCGGGAGTTGTGTTGATAGACAGCTTTGCCTTATCCATTGTTGATAGAACGGCTTGCATGTGTACTCGCGAAGCCATAAGGAACCCCCAGATGGATATGTCTGCTTGGATCTTTTTTAGCTGTTTCAATATAGCTTCCTCTTCCAACTGTTTGTCCTTCTTTTTTTCCACCTCCTTATCCTTTCCGGATGCTTCTGGTTTGTCTAAGTATGGAGGCTTGAAGTACTGCCCACTTCTAGTCATATGATCCACTTCCTTAGAATCCCAAGTGTCGTCTGGCAGGTCATGGCCCCAATCCTCATCTGTGTGGGCAAGATGCAGATCATCATCTTCCCACCATACTCCTCCGGCAACCGACAGGCAATTGTCCGGTTTTATTGTAATTACTTTCACATCACAGTTATCCCCCACAGGGTGTTTGGCTTTTCCAGCTTCCTGAAGATTCCTATCCATTTCCTGTTCAAACCGCTTCAATGCAGCTTCTTGCTTTGTATCAACAGTACTAATGACGCTCATTTCTTGAGCAAAATTTTTGATACCGGCACTCTCCAGCAATTTTCCCTTATCATCAGCAGTTCCGGCCCTTGTTGCAGTTCCTGCTTCTGGCTGTTCTAGCTTTGGTTGAAATCCCTCATCCACATCAAGTTCATCACTGAGCCATCCAGAATTATCTGCTGATTCAAATCAAACCAGTTAATTCGCACATCTCCCGAATCTTGCTCATCGAAGAATTGCAGATTGTTGATGTCCTCCTCGAAATCGGCTAAGTCATCCAATCCCTGGCTTAGTCCATCTTCTCGGACTACACTGACCTCCATCCCTGTTGGCAACTCCAGCTCTGGTTTGGCCTGATTGGTCGGTACAATATAACAGCATGGGTTGTATTCCTCCTCAGATAAATCCACGGAGCCCTCCGGCACTGAACTGACATTCCCATTTTCCATCAAGGCTATTCTACCTTTATCTACCATGGTTACCACCACAGGTTTAGATTGGGATGTGGACGTGTTCATCATGTACAAATTTGTGCTTTCTGGAATGAACAGTGCCAGCTTAGGTAGGTGGGAGGAGGTGATACATATACTGGGGTCGTAAGGGACGGCCAGTGTATGGATGAGGTTTATTTGTCGGGGAGGAGAGGCTTGGTTATGTGGTAGGAGAGGATTTGTAGTGACATTGGGCTTTTCAGGAGGCGCTATCACTTTGTTGTCAATGAGATCCTGAATCTCATGACAAAGTCTAAAGCATTGGTCAATATCATGACCATGCTGTTGGTAAAAGGCGCAGTATTTGGCCGGGTTGTGTTTAGGAGGGAGAGGATCAGGCAATGGGCATTGTTCTAACAGCTTCAGATGCCTTT
This sequence comes from Camellia lanceoleosa, assembly GCA_025200525.1. NCBI lineage: Eukaryota > Viridiplantae > Streptophyta > Magnoliopsida > Ericales > Theaceae > Camellia > Camellia lanceoleosa. The sequence goes on from CM045766.1 coordinate 55,997,421, forward strand.
TTCTAATCAAGACTCTCAAGGCTGCATATAGAGACATGTAGAGTGGGGTGAAAACCCTCTGGCCTTGGGCCTGATGGCTTAGGGTTTAGGAGGTTGGATTGGATGTGCCGGCAAAAAGATTGGCGGTCTTGGGTGTAGTGGTGACCATGCCTACATCTGAAGGCCTCGCAGCTGCACTACTGCTAGTAGTCGCATTGGAACTGCGTGTGAAAGCCCTTTTGGGCTGCTCCTTCTCATGGTCTATCAAACCCTGCTTCATTACATCCTTCATTTGCACCCCTATTTCGTGGAGGTCAGCAAATGTAGATAGATGTAAGACTATCATCTTCTGTAACAATCTTGGTTGTAGGTTACGGACCACCATTCTGATCTGGTCCTTTTCAGCAAGTCAAATGGTCATCATAGAGGCCTTGGCCCTCCACCGGGTCACAAAATCCGAGAAGCCCTCTTTCGGCTCCTGGCGAGTTGCTTCGAGATCACGAGTTGTGACCTCGATCTGAGTGTTGTAGAAGTACTGCACTATGAAGGCCTCTGTCATTTCCTCCCAGTTTCTCTTCACAGAGTCTTCAAGTTTGGCATACCAAATGGCCGCTATACCCTACAGGGTTCGGCCAAAGAGCGACAGTTTCTGTAATCTGGTAAGACCCATGGGTCGTAGGATGTCAGAGAATAGTCGTAGATGGACCAGAGAATAGTCGTAAATGGACCATAGAATCCCCAGAACCATCAAACTGGTTTATATGCGGCATCTTGAATCTATCTGGCAAAGTCACCGCTGAATTAGTATAGCCATCCTCTATGTCAGGGATTGAGTTCACACCCTAAGCTCGTTTAAAGAGCTTTTCCAGCTTGCTCACTTTCAGTGCAGTAGGGTCAACCTTGAATTCAAACGGCGCCTCTGTCAGGTAAACCGGTGCTGTAACAACCCTCATACTGTTTACCGATTAATGACTGATTAACTACTGATTACTGCTAAACTGGGACTGAATCTGATTGATAATGGAATTATTGGAATACTGAACTGTCTGACTGAGATCTGAACCTGATTGACTGACTGTATCTGTCTAAATGCATTTTCTATCTGTTGAGTGTGTGATTATCTGTTCATGTTTATATGTTTGAACTGTAAATTGAAGGCCTTATCGGCGGCCGAACCAGAAATTGATTGGTGCTTTAGGACCATCATAATTTATGTGATTTTATGGTGTATTTAATTAAAATGTGATTTGGTATGATTAAATTAGATTAAAATAAGTTAGATTGCATAGGTTGGCTTTAATTACCATTAGACCACTTAGTGGCCACTATCTACACACCTTGGAGACTCTATCTTGCATTACACACACATTTCATCAGCCACTTTTGTCACTCACCACCGAATTTAGAGAGAGAGGAAGTGAGAGACTTGATTTCATTTGAAGATTGGCTTGATTGAGAGGATTGAAGTATAGATTTCATCTTTAGGCTTCTACACTTGGATTACAAGACCTAAGGTAGGAGAATCAACCTTTCATTGTTGTATTCAAGTTAATTTGTGCATGGTTCATGTTAGATTAAAGCCTCAAGCCATGAATTGGAGTTAAATTGTTGCCATGAAGCTCAATTGTTGCATGCATGTGCATATTGATAAGTTTCAAGGTTGTAGTTCTTAATTCCTCACATGCATGTCCATGTTTTGAGAATAGACCATGATTTCATCTTGACTTTGTAAGAATGAGTTCATTTGAGCAAGCATTGAAGCTTTAGTTTGGTTTAGAACTCATGCATGTTCATTTGAATTGTTGTCATGAAAATGGGTTTGAAATTGAGTTTAATTAAACTCCCCTTGGGCTTTGATTTTACAAATTGAGCCTTGAATCAAGTAATATTGTGTGTTTACAAGGATTTTGCAGAAAATTAGCCCAAGAGGATCGGTTTTAACGCTTCAAAGGTTGAATTTGAGCTTGGGACTCAAATCTGGAATTTCCAGATTTTGGTCGTCCGCTCGAGCGGAAATGGCGCTTCGGCGGGAAAACAAGCTCGAGACTTTGACTGTTTGTTTCAGCGAATGATGCCTTCAGCATCGAGTGGAATGATGCACGCTCGAGCGGAGGAATGTACGCTCGAGCGGAGTATTGGGTGACACGCTTGAGCGGAGAGTTGACGCTCAAGCGCGTCCCTTTGTTTGCATGTCCGCTCGAGCGGGGAAACCTACGCTCGAGCGGAACCCTATTTCACTGAAAATTCTGAAAATGTTTTCTGTGTACATCTTTCCATCCTCATTCCATCTTAGGCATTCTTAGGCCTAGTTTTAGACATCTTAATGAGGATACAGATGTAGAACACACCGAGGCATAATAGGGAGTTAATAATTATCTTTCCCAACTGTGAAACTTAGTGTGTGTTCAATCTGTTAACTATATAGGGTTGGCATTCCGAGGAGACGCCCTAGTTCACTGTAGCCCAGAACTCTGTGAGTAACAATTGTGTAAAGATATGTTCAAATGATTATCTTTTGAATACTGAATCGATTTGTTTCTTAAGCTGGTATTATTCTTGAATGAATGTATGTCTTTATTTACGAATTGTCTTGTGGCATCCTTAGCACCTTTTCTTTATTCTTTATTCTGAAGATCTCTGTCGGTTCCCTCGTGGAACCACTACTGTTTACTGATTCATGACCATCATTACTGTTCGGTCTTTAAGGCCTACTGCTTACTGTACTGTTATGCTAATGGATGTACCACATATGACTGATTGTACTAAATCACTGAAATACTGTTTAATGAACTGTTTTCATTATTGTAAGGACATTCATTCTAAACCCCTTTACGCATTATGTTATTCATTGGGCTTTAGCTCACTGCTCATATATATATATATATATATATGTAGGTGTACAGGCACCGGATCAAAGCTAGCGGCGTCGGGGTATTTCCAGTTTTGTCAAGCCAACCAATGTGCCTCACTGCGAGGTTCTGAGCCTACCAAGCTAAGGCTTAGGGGTGTTTTAGTAATTCCCCTTCCGTACTGTTCTGTAATATTGTATAGGCGTATGTTTGCACGTCTTTATCTTGTAATAGGGATTAGGTCCCTGTTTCACTGATTGATATGTATGTATGTATGTATGTATACTGTTCTGTAAATATGTATGAAAAATCTTTTTGGCATACAGACTGTCACAGCTCATTGGACATTGTTTAATTACTGTATTGGCTTCCGCCAAGCCCTGTACTCTGTATTACTGTCTTACTGTTAGGCAGGCCTTCGGTAATCTCGGATTACTAGCTAGTTACGGTGCTAAACCCCATAGGGGCGGGTTTGGGTCGTGACAGAGTGGTATCAGAGCGATACTTAACCACAAGTTATACCGCACACACGTGTCCAAATGAGCTATAGGATGTCCTAGAAAGGTGATTAGGGCATTACATGAACATGAAAAGTGTGTGGTTATGACATGACTGAATATATGCTAATGTGTTAAACTGTTTAAGTATGCAACTATTTATGTTTATAATTATTATAACTGCTTATAGTGAAATGGATAATGCAAACGAATTTGAGTCCTTATCCACTGAGGCAAGAATGACAAGAATAGAAAGAATGATGGAACTGATAACTGCCAGACTTGAGCAACAACAGAACCAACAGCCCCCACCTCCTCCTCCTCCAGTACAGCCGGAACCAAATGTGAATATTAATGATGGGGATATAATTGTTCTCACCCAGAAGTTCAGCAAACTGAAACCGCCATCCTTTCAGGGAGGCCTTGAACCGTTAAAGGCTGAAGCTTGGGTTCTTGAGACCGAAAAATTGTTTGAGGTTTTTCCATGTTCTGAGGCACATAAAGTGCTGCTGGCTACCTTTACTCTGCAAGAGGAAGCAAGAAGGTGGTGGATGCTTACCCGTGAGGACAACCCCGTTATGACTTGGGCTCAATTCAAAGTAGCCTTCTTTGAAAAGTACTTCCCTCAATGTGTCAGGGATAGGAAGGTAACTGAATTTGAACAACTGAGGCAGGGCACAATGTCCGTCGCCGAATACGAAACACAGTTTACCGGACTTGCTAGATATGCACCACATATGGTGGATACTGATTACAAGAAGGCCAGAAGGTTTGAAGGTGGCCTGAATGTTGCAATACTGGACAGAATAAATGTTTTAAAGCTACCGACCTATGTGGGTGTTCTTGACCAAGCATTGATGGCCGAGTCGAACATCGAAGCTGTGAAACAATCTGAAACACCGGCGTCTGAATGGCGTGGTAAAAGACAGAATCTCAAATTCAAGAAAGGCAAGCATAACCCATCAAATAAGAAACATAATACAGGGTCAACAACTACTTTTAGTCAAGGAAACTGTTCTTTTCCGCCCTGTTTCAAATGTGGTAAGAACCATAAGGGAGTTTGTTATAAAATTTCTGGTGCTTGTTACAGGTGTGGCAAGGTGGGCCACATGGTGAAAGATTGCCCTTCTACCGCTCCAGGCAATAGTAGAGCTGCAGGCAGCGTCGCAGCATCAACTGTAGCACCAAAGCCTAACCCCAAAGCTACCGAAAAAGAGCCTATGAGGCAGGGCCGAGTGTTCGCCCTAGTACCGAAAGACGTGCAAAATACTGAGACCGTTGTGTTAGGTATCCTCTCTATTTGTGCCCAAAATGCATATGTACTGATTAATTCGGGGTCTACACATTCTTATGTGTCGCATGCCTTTTCACGAAAATTGAATAGACCCTTAGAGCCCATGAATTATTTGTTAGCTGTATCATCACCCATAGGAGGATCCATGACATGTGCATATATGTATCCTGCTTGTGAAATTATCGTTGGGGATATGCATCTGTATATTGATTTACTGCCACTGAATATTGATCACTTTGATGTAATATTGGGGATGGATTGGTTACAAAAATATCATGTTATCACTGATTGTGTGACAAAACAAGTTATTTTCCGTCCACCTAGTTTGCCCGAATTTGTGTTTAATGGGGTTGGAGTGGTACCTCCTCCGTACTTGATTTCATTTGTGAAAGCCGTTAAATTGATTAGAAAGGGATGTAAAGGATATCTGTGTTCTGTACTGACTGTGCCTACTAATGATAATGTTAAAACTGATGTGAACTGCATTCCTATAGTTAGAGAATTCCCAGATGTATTTTCAGATGATCTGCCAGGGGATTTGATTAACAGGGAGATTGAGTTCACCGTTGATGTGATCCCGGGTACACAGCCTGTATCGAAAGCTCCTTACCAAATGGCCCCAACTGAATTGAAAGAATTGAAAGTGCAACTGCAAGAACTGTTAGACAAGAAGTTCATCAGGCCTAGTACATCACCGTGGGGTGCACCTGTTTTGTTTGTGAAGAAGAAGGACGGCTCACTGAGACTGTGCATTGACTACCGTGAACTGAACAAGGTAACTGTGAAAAACAAATATCCATTACCGCGTATCGATGACTTATTTGATCAGTTACAGAGTGCCCAAGTGTTTTCCAAGATTGATCTCAGATCGGGGTACCATCAACTGAAAGTTAAACCCGAGGACATTGACAAAACTGCATTTCGAACGAGGTATGGACATTATGAATTTTTAGTTATGCCTTTCCGAGTTACCAATGCACCTACAGCATTTATGGACCTCATGAATAGAATCTTTAAACCATACCTTGATGACTTTATTGTTGTATTTATTGATGATATATTGATTTACTCCAAAAGTATAGAAGAACATGAACATCATCTGAGACTTGCCCTGCAGACCCTAAGAGAACAGAAACTGTATGCTAAACTATCTAAATGTGAGTTTTGGCTTGATCATGTTATGTTTTGGGGGCATGTTGTTAGCAAAGATGGAATTTCTATTGATCCGCAGAAAATTGAAGCTGTAGTGAACTGGCCTAGACCAACGAATGTGACAGAAGTCCGAAGCTTTTTGGGATTGGCTGGATATTACAGACGATTTGTCAAAGATTTCTCCAAAATTGCCTTACCATTGACTCAACTGACACAAAAGGGGACATCATTTGACTAGATTGACCAGAGGGAATTAGCATTTCAAGAATTGAAAACTCGATTGGTGACTGCACCGGTTCTTACCTTACCTTCAGGTACGAATGGTTATACTGTATTTAGTGATGCTTCTCATAAGGGTTTGGGATGTGTTTTAATGCAGAATGGGAGAGTTATTGCTTATGCTTCCCGACAACTGAGACCGCATGAAAAGAACTACCCAACCCATGATCTGGAACTTGCCGCCGTAGTATTTGCATTGAAAATCTGGCGTCACTATCTGTATGGGGCAACATGTGAAGTATATACCGACCACAAGAGTCTGAAATATTTCTTCACCCAGAAAGAACTGAACATGAGACAGCGGAGATGGCTAGAACTGATTAAAGACTATGATCTACAGATACTGTACCATCCGGGAAAAACCAACACCGTTGCCGATGCATTGAGTCGGAAATCGATTGGAAATTTAGCTTGTTTGCTCACTGGACAGAAAGAGTTGCTTTGTGACCTTGAAAATTTTGAAATTGAAGTTGTTTTGAAAGAACAATGTGGAACAATAGCTGCTATTTCTGCACAACCGGCACTGATTGAAGAAATTAAAGAGAAACAGCAACTGGATGATTTCTTGAAGAAGATCATCGGAGAAAGAGAATCTAAACCGAGATCGTGGTTTAAATTTGAAAACGATGTACTGAAATTTCAAGAAAGACTGTGTGTACTGAATGATTCTGAATTGAAAAGAAGAGTTCTGCAAGAGGGCCATAACTCGAAATTTTCTATCCACCCAGGGAATACGAAGATGTATCAAGATTTGAAACAGAACTTTTGGTGGCCAGGAATGAAGAAAGAAATAGCTGATTTTGTGTCAAAATGTCTTCATTGCCAACAAGTCAAAGCTGAACATCAGCGACCTGCAGGCTTACTGCAACCCTTACCCATACCGGAGTGGAAATGGGAGCATATCACGATGGATTTTATCGTTGGATTGCCTCGCTCTAGAAAAGGTATGGACTCAATTTGGGTTATTGTTGATAGACTGACCAAATCTGCTCACTTCTTACCTGTCAAGACAATCTATAATGCAGACAAGTTGGCTGTAATTTATATTGATGAAATTGTTAGACTGCATGGAGTACCTGTATCCATTGTTTCTGATAGGGATTCGAAGTTTACATCGAGGTTTTGGCAAAGCCTACAGACTGCATTGGGTACTGAATTGAGACTGAGTAGTGCCTATCATCCTCAGACAGATGGCCAGTCAGAAAGGACCATCCAGACTCTGGAGGATTTATTGAGAATGTGTGTCCTTGATTTTCAGGGAAACTGGGAAAGTCATTTGCCATTGGCTGAATTCGCCTACGACAACTGTTACCATTCAAGTATTGGCATGGCGCCTTTCGAGGCATTGTATGGCAGGAAATGTAGATCTCCGATTTGCTGGGCAGAAGTTGGAGATGGGCCTTTGCTTGGGCCCGAGATTGTTTATGAAACAACTGAAAAAGTGAAACTGATACAATAGAGACTGAAAACTGCACAGAGTCGACAGAAAAGTTATGCAGATGTCAGAAGACAAGACAGAGAATATGAAGTGGGTGATCACGTTTTTGTGAAAGTGACACCGATGAAAGGCCAGACTCGTTTTGGAGTCAAAGGCAAGTTAGCGCCGAGATATGTCGGACCGTATGAGATTATTGAGAAAATCAATCCAGTGGCGTATCAGGTTGCGCTTCCTCCTGAAATGGAGCATATGCACAACGTCTTCCACATCTCTATGTTAAGAGATTATCTCCGGGATCCTTTCCATGTGATTCAGCCTACTCGGATAGTGTTGAGTGATGACTACACTTACGAGGAACGGCCTATACAGATCGTAAACAGACGGATCAAGAAACTGAGAAACAAGGAGATCCCGTTAGTGAAAGTAGACTGGCAAAACCATGGTGGCGTGTATGCCACTTGGGAAAGGGAAGATGACATGGCGAAGAGATATCCTGAATTGTTCCCACTGAATCCTGTTTTCTTCCAGAATGAAGGTAACTCGAGTTTAGAGGACTAAACTCTTTATAAGGAGGGGAGACTGTAACAACCCTCACACTGTTTACCGATTAATGACTGATTAACTACTGATTACTGCTAAACTGGGACTGAATCTGATTGATAATGGAATTATTGGAATACTGAACTGTCTGACTGAGATCTGAACCTGATTGACTGACTGTATCTGTCTAAATGCATTTTCTATCTGTTGAGTGTGTGATTATCTGTTCATGTTTATATGTTTGAACTGTAAATTGAAGGCCTTATCGGCGGCCGAACCAGAAATTGATTGGTGCTTTAGGACCATCATAATTTATGTGATTTTATGGTGTATTTAATTAAAATGTGATTTGGTATGATTAAATTAGATTAAAATAAGTTAGATTGCATAGGTTGGCTTTAATTACCATTAGACCACTTAGTGGCCATTATCTACACACCTTGGAGACTCTATCTTGCATTACACACACATTTCATCAGCCACTTTTGTCACTCACTACCGAATTTAGAGAGAGAGGAAGTGAGAGACTTGATTTTATTTGAAGATTGGCTTGATTGAGAGGATTGAAGTATAGATTTCATCTTTAGGCTTCTACACTTGGATTACAAGACCTAAAGTAGGAGAATCAACCTTTCATTGTTGTATTCAAGTTAATTTGTGCATGGTTCATGTTAGACTAAAGCCTCAAGCCATGAATTGGAGTTAAATTGTTGCCATGAAGCTCAATTGTTGCATGCATGTGCATATTGATAAGTTTCAAGGTTGTAGTTCTTAATTCCTCACATGCATGTCCATGTTTTGAGAATAGACCATGATTTCATCTTGACTTTGTAAGAATGAGTTCATTTGAGCAAGCATTGAAGCTTTAGTTTGGTTTAGAACTCATGCATGTTCATTTGAATTGTTGTCATGAAAATGGGTTTGAAATTGAGTTTAATTAAACTCCCATTGGGCTTTGATTTTACAAATTGAGCCTTGAATCAAGTAATATTGTGTGTTTACAAGGATTTTGCAGAAAATTAGCCCAAGAGGATCGGTTTTAATGCTTCAAAGGTTGAATTTGAGCTTGGGACTCAAATCTGGAATTTCCAGATTTTGGTCATCCGCTCAAGCGGGGGAAGTAGCGCTCGAGCGGGGAAAACAAGCTCCTAGTACTTTGACCTGTTTTGCAATCCGCTCGAACGGAATGATACACGCTCAAGCGGAGAAATCGAGCATCCAGTACTTTGCACTGTTCATCAATCTGCTCGAGCGGAGGAATGTACGCTCGAGCGGAGTATTGGATGACACGCTCGAGCGGGTCCCTTTGTTTGCATGTCCGCTCGAGCGGGGAAACCTACGCTCGAGCGGAACCCTATTTTACTGAAAATTCTGAAAATGTTTTCTGTGTACATCTTTCCATCCTCATTCCATCCTAGGCATTCTTAGGCTTAGTTTTAGACATCTTAATGAGGATACAGATGTAGAACACACCGAGGCATAATAGGGAGTTAATAATTATCTTTCCCAACTGTGAAACTTAGTGTGTTCAATCTGTTAACTGTATGGGGTTGGCATTCCGAGGAGACGCCCTAGTTCACTGTAGCCCAGAACTCTGTGAGTAACAATTGTGTAAAGATATGTTCAAATGATTATCTTTTGAATCTTGAATCGTTTGTTCTTGGTGGTATTATTCTTGAATGAATGTATGTCCTTTATTTCTGAATTGTACTGTGGCACCCTTAGTACCCACTATTTCTTTATTCTTTATTCTGAGATCTCTGTCGGTTCCCTCGTGGAACCACCTCATTCTTGATTGATGCCCATCATTCTTGTTAGGTCTTTAAGATCTCTTCTTGTCTTGTTATGCTTATGGATGTACCACATATGACTGATTGTACTGAATCACAGAAATACTGTTTAATGAACTGTTTTCATTACTGTAAGGACATTCATTCTAAACCCTTTTACGCATTATGTTATTCACTGGGCTTTAGCTCACTACTCATATATATATGTAGGTGTACAGGCACCGGATTAAAGATAGAGGCATCGGGGTATTTCCAGTTTTGTCAAGCCAACCAATGTGCCTCACTGCGAGGTTCCGAGCCTACCAAGCTAAGGCTTAGGGGTGTTTTAGTAATTCCCCTTCCGTACTGTTCTGTAATATTGTATAGACTGTATGTTTGCACCGTACTGTACTGTAATAGGGATTAGGTCCCTGTTTCACTGATTGATATGTATGTATGTATGAATGTATACTGTTCTGTAAATATGTATGAAAAATCTTTTTGGCATACAGACTGTCACAGCTCATTGGACATTGTTTAATTACTGTATTGGCTTCCGCCAAGCCCTGTACTCTGTATTACTGTCTTACTGTTAGGCAGGCCTTCGGTAATCTCGGATTACTGGCCAGTTACGGTGCTAAACCCATAGGGGCGGGTTTGGGTTGTGACAGGTGCCTTAGAGGTCTGAGGTGGGATAGGATCTGCCTAAATGCCCGCATTTTCCTGGACATTAATTGTGACCCTAGGTGTTAGAATTCTCGTTGAGGGTGCATGGGATGCTGAGGTTACTACAGGTTACGGCTGCTGTTGTTGAAGCCTCTCTATTACCTCTGCTTGGCGGGCTACAACCTCGGCTTGGCAAGCTATGGTTTCAACTTGTCGAGCAGCATCTAGCTGCATGTTCTCAATAGTCTGCTAGAGTTGATGAAGCATATCTTTCATGTTGACTAGAGGACTTTAAACTATCAGAACTAACAAATACTCTCTGTCTGGAGTAGAAGTAGACGATTGGGCCTGACTGAGCACAGGCAAAGTAAACGATGACTGCTGAATTGGTGAATTCTACCTAACCCTCCTCCGTCTGGTAACCGGGGGAAGTGAAACAAACACTGGTTGTCCCCTGACTAGATCCCTAGATCTACAAATCCTTCTAACTCGGGTCTAGAGTGCTTGGAGGGTAATAGAATCGTCTGAAGCAATGGTGAAAGACTACCTTGCAAAAAGAAAATAAAGAAAAAGAAACAAAAATCAGAAACCGCATAGCACCTCGGCTTAGACAGAAACAACACATAGTTGCAATCATAAGCTGGACAATTGTACTCAAACACTGATTTCTGTCCTAAATTTCTGCCCCAAAACTGATACCCAGACCTGCAACTGATATATACATTCCTGCAGAGTTTCACTCCAAAAGCATGTATTACGCAAGTGAGAGCCAAAACACCTCTATGATGGGATAGGGTTTCCCTATCCTAATTTCATCAAGAGCTAGGGGTTCACTACGCAAACAAGCGACTTCACACAATTCCTACATTCGGGTGAGCAACCTAAGTTTGGAACAATCTCTACAGCTTCCGATATGCAACTAGGTCAATTGGTCAAAAAAGGGTACCTCAGCAAGACTACCTAATATACCTCTCACACCTGACACCGAGAAGTGAAAGGAGGATCAAACGGTACAATGGTAGTCCAGATCCAAGGGTTGTGTTCCCATCGTGGCAAAGCCTGCAACCGGTCAGCCTTTTGGCAAGCTTTTCCAAGCAAGCCTCCGGCAAACCACTCAGGAATAGCAGATGGCAAACACTGTAACTTAGGCGCACCAATGAAAATGCAAATACAAAGAAACACACAAGTGTAGATAAAACAACATATCATGAGTTCGAGTCAAGTTCTCTAAATCCCCAGGGGAGTCACCAGAAACTGTGGACTTGTCTTTTTTCGCGTCCCGCCTTTCGGAAAGGGTTTGAAAAGAAAGTCTCACAGTTCGAACTTCCACAGTTCTGAATCTAGTCTCACAAGTGCAATGTGAAACTGATAAACACCAAAGAGTCCAAATCTGGCACATCATTTTGGAAAAATCAATTTCAAATCAAAATGTCAAAATTGGACTGTTTTGCTAGATACAAAGTCGCCACCTAAATATTTTATTTTTTTGAAAAAAAATTTAGGAAACCCTGACTCATGCCAAAGGCCACGTGTCCGTCATCACCAAAGTTACCTCGGATCGAGAACTTGGGTACGAGGGGGGAAGTCATTAATTGAGCACCCCCGCTCGCCCGATCAAAGATCGGCCTCTTCTAATCATGATATGCTTTTTTATAAACATTATGCGCTCTTATTCTGGTTATTAGCTAACATTACTATGTGATGAGCACAAGCAAGCATAGACTAAAATTGCAAGAATTGGAACAATTCGACTCATGTTTGTTTGCGAAAAATGGTTTGAATTTGTCACTCTCAAGTGGGCTTAAAAGATACGGATTTGCCACCAAACATAGTGGGCTTAAAACATGATTTGTCACTCAAAAAAGTGGGCTTAAAACTTACATTCGTTAAATTGTTCCAATTCAAACAACAAGCCCTCATCCAACGGCATTCATGCAGTTTAGCATTTAAGCATATAGCCTCATGGCAAGCATACTAATCATGGCAATATGGCAATCACACTCATGCAAGTATGCTAAAGCATAAAAACTTACCAAGTACTCCGAGCCAAAAAAAAAAAAAAACACTAGTTAGAAAAATGCATGATTTCCTAACTATGTTAAATGCCTAATGCAACGCATGCAATAATGAAATTAATAGGCTTGGCTACTAATATGGCATATGGATTGATTTGAACAACATGCGATTAAACACGTATTCAAAAAAGATATTGAAATGGCAATGCAGTTTGAATGATGCACCGAGCCTCAGTGCATGCAAGACAAATGAATGGATGCAAGCATACAAGCATGCTAATTGAAAGTGTCCCTAATCTAACCATCAAAAACGATTAAATAAAATGGAGAAAGACGTGGATTGAAAGACATACACACACGCACACACACTTATTACAACATTATACCCTCGCGAATGAGGGTCCGAATGAATAAGCTAACTAACTAGCTATGCTAATTAAGCTAACTAATTACAACACTTGAAATAAATTAACTAACTTATTGTAAGTTAATTAAATATTACAAATAGAAGTAATTAGCTAAATAATAAGCTAATTAAATACAAATCAATTAAACTAATTAATTAGCTACCACTAATTAACTAAATAAAGTGATTAAATGGCCTCGATGAGTGAGAGATGCATGCTCGGTTTCTTTACCTGAAAGGCCACTGCCTTGCCATTGAACGCCTCTGTTTGCACATATTTGAACACTAGCAGTGTTGCCAACTTTCAGAATACCTCTGCTCCCCTTTTCCATCACACTGAGCAACTTTCTTCATTGATGGCCGGTCTGCTACCAATGGTGGCTGTCGGCTACCATTGGTGGCCGTCGGCCACTGCTGGTGACCGGTCAGCTGCCCTTGTCCAGAACTTCCCATTTTGCTGCAACAGAGAGCAAACAAAGGCAAAGCATTGTATTCTCAAGGAGTGTTTTGTACTGCTACCCTCCATATCATCACACAAGCTCAAAGGAATGTAACTCTTGGCCCTCAAACCATCAACCAAGCAATTTCCATGCATGATGGCTAAGGAACCAAGCTTGTACAAGCTTAATGAATGCACAAACAAGACCAAAACAACCACCACCCTATTATGCATGATCAAGGGTGATGGAGACCAAAGAAAGTGGCACATTTTATCACTTTTGAGTATGAAATATCTCATTTTCCTTGCGTTCAAATTAATGTCTGATTCGAACACATGCAATGCAATACGAAAGATTCTTATCTTGCCTCTTTACTTGTTCATTTTGTTTACTCATTTTACGTTACCGATCCATTCTTTAATCGATTAAGTCCATTCGTGAGTGTCCTCTAATGGAAAAATGGCTCAAACAACAAGTTGTTTTGGGTATGAAAGAGGCATTACGCTGTTGGTAATGAACCCCCTAAGGGATTAAACCATTAGGTGCAACACCTCCATTTCACAGTTAGGCGAACAAGGGGCTTAAGACCACTTTCAAAGCAAACAAAAGAGTGAAGAATGAAGGGAGATTGCAGAGATTAAGGTGCTGAAATTTCATGCAAAATAATACTAGAATATGCAATTAACTCAAGGAAATGATGAATAAAGCACTAAAACATCAAGCTAGTGAAGGAAATTGCACTACAACCATGCCATACAAGGTTCATATGACCCAACCAATCCAAAACAGAGCTAAAGAAGGTCAAAATAGAAGCAAAAACATACTGGACTAGAGTAAGGTTAAGCTAAAAAAACATGCTAATACATAGAGTTACCTAGGCATGCAAGCAAGACACAAAGAGGGGAGGCTAACCCCTCCAATTTTGGACTTCAAAAGTTGATTTTTACCACTGAAAAACCTCTGAGATTTAGTGGTTAAAAGGCCCAAAAAAGTTGTTTTGAAAGTGAGGAAAAATGGCACAAAAAACTTAACAAGCTAAGGAACCAAAAGGGTGAACAACCCCCTAACTCAAAAATGCTCAAACCACCATTTTTAGGTTACAAAAACATAGTTTTTTACACTTCAAAAAGCCTTAAAACAGTTGAAAAAGATAGGAAAATAAGTATGCACAATAAGCTTAAATAAGGTAAGTGCTCTACCTTTGAAGTAAAGCACAATTTAGGAACAAATCCAAGCTCAAACCTCCTTCCAAAGCTCAAACCAGACTCCAAGGGACCTTAGCTCAATGGTCGTCAAGTTTGGTTTAGGGTTGGTGTGCAAAAGTGTAAAGGAACTAGGCAATGAAGCACAAAATATCAAGTGAGAGAGAGAAAGCTAGAAAGAGAGATATATTTTTGGTCCAAAATCTTCTAACCCTCAAAAATGGAGGATGAACCCCCCTATTTATAAAAAAAACAAGTCTTGATCTTAGATACATCTCACCGTACACGTTCATGAAGATGCAGCTCAGTGAGCAACAGCTGGCACAGCTAGCAACAAATATCTAGAAAAAGAAACCAATGGCTATCGGCCACCACTGGTAGCCGACAAGCACAACCCATGGCTGACAGATTCTAGGGCTGGCCGACAAGTCACCCTCTCTTCCAGGCTAGAGGCAACAAGCTCTTGGTCCAAAAATATGCACAAAACAAGTAAGGTTTAGAGGCTCAAAGACAAGGCATTCCGCTGAGGCCTTCGGGCGCTCAAAATGAACACAAACAAGCACAATCATCGAGTGCACAAATGATGACGTCCAAGTCTTGAGGAAGGTCAAAAATGGGGTGTCTACAGTACCAAAAGAAGGAAAATCAAGAGAGGTACTACAAAGAGAGGAGTCTCGAAAAGATAGGAAAAATAGGAAGAAAATATGAGGAAATAATCTTGAGATGAGTTATATTATACCTTGAGTCATTATAAAATATTTTACGTATGTTTTGAGTTAACATAATTTATTTTACATAATTTGTGTTTTATAAATGATATTAATATTTCGATTACGTTAATTATTTTCTGAACTCTATTTACTTAAATTGAAACCCATGAATATGTTTGTTTAAATTTTAGAAATTATTTGATAATGATTTTATAAACAATTATGTTTTGTAAGTACCACCACGTGAGTCCCATGTCTTGGGGGACTTAAATAACCATTGGCCTCTGTTTGGTCACTTTGTGACCCTCTGTTTGTCATGAATTCATTGACCTTTGTTCTGACTGTCACTTCAGTGACCTCTGTTTTGTTCCATTCTATTTATTTACATAATTTATATATTTCAGTTTCTGCTACTTTAAATAATTTGCTTATTGAAATTAAGTTATTCTAACTTTATCCATGGTTATTTTGTGTTCCTTATACTCTTAGCATAATATTTCTCACTCTGCTATGTGCTTATAGTTGTTACCTTTTCAGGTGATGAGATATAAGGAAGACCTGTAACCTCATGTAGTGGAACCCGTATAAGAATTTGCTGTTGATCCATTATTTTGTTTTTCTTTCCTTTTCTTCCTTTTGTTTTTTTTTTTTTTTTTTACTGAGGACCAGTCACTGAATAAAATAAATAAATAAAAGCTCTATAGATGTACTTTCTTTTATCAAAATAATCGAATGAAGTTAATTTTGTATTTAATTATTTTCTTACTTCTATTTTGCCTCCACCTGCGCCATTTAATTTGTTACGATTAGAAATTATTTAGTAAGTTGCGATTCCAGCTCTAAGCTCCTGGGGTTAGATCGTGACACTTGCCTTACCAACTTACCATGAAGTGCTTTTCCAGTGCCATTGAACAGAGGGAGAAGAGTGTCGGGCTCACAGCCCAACTTCTCGACGACACTGACAAGATTCTGAAAATTTTTGAACAGCATGAACTACTCTATGTAACACCCCAAAAAAATATTTAATTTTATAATTGTGGGAAATAAAATGTACTTTAAATTAAAAATTATTGTATTTTACAAAATAATAATATAATGTTATTTGATCACTTTGAATCAATCAAACAATATATATCTATATCTATATTATATTTTATTATATTATATTATAATAATAAGAAGAAAAAGAAAAAGAAAGAGAAAATAAAGAGAGAGAAAGGAAATGAGTTGCAATTCATGAAAAGGAAACATGTGGTTTACCACGTGTAAGCATGGTAAGCCACATATTTGAGCCTGGGGCACCCAAATCACCTATAAATAGGTGGTGCGGTTAGAGAAAGGAAAGGAGAATAAGGAAAGGCAGAGAAAATGTAACGGGCGAGGGCCATGGAAGAGGGTGAGTCGGGAATAAAATTATGGATCAAATTTAAGGTGAGTTTTATTATATTTTTGAGTTATCTTAACTTGTTTTATATAAATTATAGTTTGTAAATTATATTAGTTTTTAAAGTATATTATTGGTTGAATGAACCATATTTGTTTAAAAATAAAACTCATGGATATAATTGTTTATTAAAATATGTTTTAAGTAATTATGTTATAAATAAAGGTCTCATGTCTTGGGGGACTTAAATAATCACTGGCCCTCTGATTAGTCACTTTGTGATCCTCTGTTTGTTATGGATCCACTGACATTCTGATTTCTGGTATGGAGCAAAGTGTTTGTACAGGTCCCCTTTTGAGTCCATACATCTATTTTGTTCTGTTCTGTACTGTGATTATGATTATTTTGGTTATATGATTCCTGTATTATATGTCTGTTATTCAAAATAATTTCTGTATTATATACTTTGTATTTTAATATCAAGCTCTATTTAGCTCAATAATTATCCATGGTGACTTTTATACCCTTATGCTCTTAGTATAATATTTCTCATTTTGTCATGTGCTTATAGTTGTTAACCACTTTCAGGTGACATGTTAGGATCATCGCGTGGGGTAGGCACAAAGCACTTTATAGTCATAGTCTAAGCTGGAGCAATGTAATTAAATAGAAGCTTCAATGTGTATGTTTTGTTGGCCCCGTTTGGTAGAGCTGTGAAAAAGTGATTATAGATTATAACTTAACAGATTATGGCTTATAACTGTAAATATAAGGTGTTAACCTGTTTGGTGCAGTTGTGGGATTATGGATTTAAGCAGCAGAGTAGTATTTGGTTAATAAGCTGTAAAATAGCTTTTTACTTTATAATTGTCCTTTTTACCCCTGATATGATATAAAAATAATTATTTTGTCATTTTTTTCAGTTTTAATTTTAAAAAAAAATATTTCATTAATAAAAGTTAATATAAGTAGTGTTAATTAGTATCAATTAATATAAAAATTGATACATTTGCTAAAAATGTAATGGAAGTATTATTGTCACAATTATTTTTCATTATAAATTAATTAGTATCAATTAATTGCTTAATTAGTATCAATTAATGGCTTAATTAGTCTCAATTAATATTAAAATTATTAATTAGTATAAATTAATATTAATATTTAATTTTTATTGGTATCAGTTAATATTAATAATCAACAATTGTTATTAATTAGTATCAATTAATAATTAATTCATTACAAAAGTATATAATATTAATTTATTAATAATTAATACCAATTAATATTGATTTTTTTATTTTTCTTCAGAAATATACAATTTTTTTTATTTTTTAATTAATATAAAAATATACAATATGAATTTATTAATAATTAATACCAATTAATATTTATTTTTCAATTAATATTGATTTTTTTCTTTTTCTTCAGAAATATGCAATTTTTTATTTTTTAATTAATATTAATATTAATTAATATTAATATTTGGGTATTGACGAGGGCATTTAAGTAATTTTAGCCCTCCACACCAGCTGCGCGCTTAAGTCAAAAATTTAAGCACCCCCTAACCAGCTTTTTAGATAAGCTGAAAAATAGCTTGATTTAAGGTATAAGCTGGTTAACTTAAGTTGCACCAAAAACAATGTTTTAGCTTAAATTAAGCTAAAACTTGAAATAAGCAGCTTATAAGCTCTACCAAACAGGCCTGTTATTATTAAATAAAATTTTGGCTACCCTTTTATTTTACTCTGTTACTCTATTAATTTGGTAGGACTTCAGTTATTATCTTGTCGCGACATCGAACCTCTAGGTACCACGTTTGGGTCGTGACACTTTGTTTGCATAATGCTGATTTGCAAGTATTGATGAGTGGCATGTAAAAATGGGGCAAGCAAATCCTTCTGCTTTCCTCTCTTCATCTCGTAATGACTCCACTCCTTCTGGCTCAAGAGTTGGCTATAGATGTTGAGTCGAAGGCCCAATTAAGACATCATTGGTAGTTTTACTAAGGATAAATTACAAATACATCTTTTGAGATTTGCTTGAAATATAAATTACCTCATATGGTTTGAAAAATTACCAATACCTTCCTGTCATAATTTTTTATTTAACAAGATTAATTGAAAAAGTGAAATTTCTAACTGTTCACCTATACAATAATAAAATTATCTGAATTATTAATTGAAATAAAATTTTAACATTATTAAAAACTGTTAATTAACTTTATGATTTATTAATAAAATGGCCTATTTATTATGAAATTATAAACTTAGGGGACATAATATAATTTCTAAAACTACATGGAGTAATTTGTAATTTAATTAAACCTCAGGAGGTGTGTTTGTAATTTACCCTTTTACTAAAGCTTTGCAGTATTAAAGTTTGTGTTCTATTTGTTTTTAGAGTAAATTATAAATACACCTCCTGAAATTTGCTTAAAATACAGATTGTCCTTATGGTTTGAAAAATTATAAATACCCGTTGTTAGAATTTTTTATTTAACAGAATTAACTAAAAAATTAAAATTCATAATTATTATTCTATATAATAATAAAATTACTTAAATTATTAATTGAAACATATTTTTAAAATCATTAAAAATTGTTAATTGACTTAATAATTTATTAATAAAATTGATAATTTTTTATGAAATTAAAAATCTCAAGAGGTGAAATGTAATTTTGAAAATCACATGAGCAATTCATATTTTAATCAAATCTCAATGATGTATTTATAATTTACTCTTATTTTTATATTATTTAACACTATTACAAATTAAAATATGTGACTTTTAATGAAAGTACAATTTACCCTTGAGTTTGACAGTATTTATTTTTTTACGTCACATCCCGATTAAATGTGATTACAAAATGTGATTATATATTTTTTATGTCACTGTCTCCATTCTACGACCGGCGGAGAGTGACGAGCGGCGACAATGGAGGCGATCGGCTAGCGGCGGCAGTGGCAGCGAGCGGTGGCGACAACTATTTTTCTCTTCTCTTTTCTTCTTCTCTTCTCTTCTTCTCTTCTTATTTTTCATAGAAACACTGATGTGCTTTTGATTATTCGACTGATTTGCTTATGGTCATTGAGATTTTCCGAGTCAAAGTTGCCACAAAACGAAGGTAAGAAGATTCATTTTGTATTGATAGTTATTTCTGTTTGGGTGCCAAGAAAATGCAGGAAAAATCAATCAAACTATAGAAATTTTGAGTATTGGTGTTTCATTATATGGGTTCAGTTAAAATGAGCATGCCTTTGGTTTTTTGGGTAAGTTTAGTTTGATTTTGGGGGAAAATCAAAGAAATAGCAAACAAAAGATTTAGAAATTTATAGTCTTGTGTCTGATTTTCTTGAATCAAATAGAGGACCTCTAGGTTGAGTTAATTTGTTTGTTTGTCTGTTTTTTTTAACCAGTTACAGAGATAGTGGGTAATGTGCTACTTGTGGTTAATGAGCTAACAATCAATAGTTCCAGATACAACTGGCTTTTTGGCAATCATGAACATGAGCGAAGGCCTACCTAAGGACCTAGACTTGTTGCCTCTGCAGCATGAATTCGACTGGGACATGTCACTGACCAAAGAGCAGAAGTTGACAGCGATTCAGTGAAAGGATGGTTCAAATTCCTGAAGACTTCAGGTAGAAATGAAAGCGCAAGAGGAGATAGACTATCCAGCTGGATGGGCAACAGGAGCAAAACCCCTGGAAACTCCTGCTTCTATAAGAAGATTATCCAAGATTTTAAAGGCACACCCCTACAACATATCCAGACACCAATCAAATTTTCCTTATCTTTGGAACTGATTGCATAGTGAAGTTCACAACAGTAACCAATGTTTCATCCAACAATAAGATAATCAAATTGTGACCAGAACAAAAATAAGATAATCAAACTGTGAAGATCCAAGTTCTGAATCCCAGCTGACTTATCCTGAATAAAAGGAACTCAAATGTTTACCAGCAGTTCCACTTATAGTTACTTTGCCAAAATTGGCCTCCTACAAATTTTTTATTGCTATGTCCAACAATCATCAGTTTGTACCTTCGTTATTAGAAGGTTTTTAAAACTAAAGTCTCAGGTTGATCTTCACATATTAGGGATGAAGAGAGTATTGATGACCTATTTTTGCATTGTCATGTGACATTGGTCTTATGGTGGAGATTATTTCATTTGGTGGAGGTTGATTGGGTCATCCCCCCTTGTGCTTACATGCTTGTCATTGACTTTTGGGGATTTGGTTGTAATAGGAAGGCCTCTTGCTTTTTAAAGATGTGTAGTTTTTGTGGTGTTGTGTTCTATGGTTAGAAAGAAACGGAAGAATTGAGGATAAATTAGAAGATATGGAGGGTTAGTGGGATAAAAAAATTTATTTGACATTTGTGTTGGTTTTGGTGTCTCCTCTATGGTGATTCCGTTGTTTTGAGTAGTAAAGATTGGTGTGCGGAGTGTGACATGTAATTTTCTTTTCATGTTTGATGGACTTCTTGTCCACCATTGAACTCTTTGTACCTTTTATTGTTCTTTTTTTTCTTTTTTAATGATATTTTTGTTTATAAGAAAGAAGTGGGTGAAGTAGAAGAAATGTTGTTCTTATTTAGCTAAAAGCACTATGATTTAAAAAATTGTTATGTGAAGTAAACTTTGTTCTTTTGATTTGTTTCTTTGTGTCATATTGATGTTTCCTTTGCATTGCTGTCACTTACACAGTGGAACATGGGAGGTTGGTTGAAGCATACTCTGTCATAAACCAAAAACTGAAGCATTCTCTTTCTGAAACAGACTAATTTGGAGAGGACCATCCAGGAATTGAAGGTTTGTGATGTAATCATGGTCAAGGGTTTTGTTCTTTCATTTTTGAATTGATGCTTATATATTTGTTTCGTAGGGTGATTCGAGAAGGTGTGAACGAGACTACTCTATAGCATAGAAGGAGATTGTTGATCTCCAGAAACAGGTAATGGGGAGAGCATCACAAACCTATTTAGTTTTGAACCACATCGGATTGTAACTCATTATTTTTTCATATTAATGCCTGTCCACACTTCTCTTACTAATAAGTTAATACCGTAGGTAATGATCATTATAAAGGAATGCCGAGATGTACAACTTTGTTGTGGATTTGTGGGTAATGATTATGCTGATTGCAGTACCACTTTTCCTGTTGTTGAGTTAAATGCTGACTCTGATGTTGAAAACGTTATTTCTGAAAGGCTGGTAAATTGTGATTTTTAGTTCCTCAGTTTAATGTTTTTTAGGATCTATTTTCTTGAATCTATGTCTGAATTTTATACAAATAACCAGTGCATGCAAGGATGCTAAACAATTATGACAAATATGGATATTAATGTAGTCATAAATTGTTTCATGACTATAACAACAACATCCCTAGGTGGCAATGCCGATATTAGTATTTATATCTTATGCTGATTTTAGTCCTTTTTCAGAATGGTACTGAATAGTCGTATTAGTTCATTTATTTTGCTATTTTCAATAGCTGGCTCTGAGAATCTGTTTGTTTGCTGATGTCTGGCAGCATGACATCCGTTACAGGTCTGAACAACAATGAATGTCAGATAGCAAGAGGACAGGTACATTTTTTTGTCTTACCATGTGATGATAATTACATATAGTAACAAGGTTTTTCAATAAGAACCACTATTTAAGAATTTTTTGAATTAATTTCTTCCAAACTAAAGCAGTTTGTTGATGTTTTTCCCTTTTTGATCCTTTTATTGAATATGTTGAAATCATATTCATATTTGAACTTGACTTCATAATCAAAGACAGTGATAGTATTCCATTTATGTTTGTTAAATTATTTCATGTAATCAAACCAAACCAAACCAAGTCTTAAGTCCCATCAAATGGGGTCGGCTACATGAATCCTTCTTTTCCGCGTGGCCTTATTAAATGCTATTTTGTTAGTCAAATTAAGTAGATCCATATCTCTATTTACAACTCTAGCCAACGTTAATCTAGCCCTATCCCGTTCCCTAATACTCTCATCTACTGTTATAGTATCGCATCTCTTCACTACTGCCTCTGTTGGTCTCTGTGGAATGTGAGCAAACCATCTTAATCGATTCTCTCTCAACTTATCTTCTATTGGTGCCACTCCTACCCATTCCTGAGTACACTTATTCTTAATTCTGTCTTGTCTAGTCTTGCCACACATCCACCTTAGCATCATCATCTTAGCCACACTCATCTTATTTACATGTTGTTTCTTAGTTGCCCAACACTTCGTCTCATACAACATCGCCGGTCTAATAGCCGTTCTATAGAACTTACCTTTTAGTCTAGTGGGTATTCGTTTATTGCACAGTACCCTAGATGCATTTCTGACTTACACCATTCTGCCTTAATCCTATGGGCTACATCTGCATCAATCTCTCCTGCTATTGTGATAACCACTGGAATTCTGAGCATGACACTTAAGTTTATGGGCTACATCTGCATCAATCTCTCTTGCTATTGTGATAACCACTGGAATTCTGAGCATGACACTTAAGTGCTACTGATATTCTGCAGGTACTGAACCGCAATATAGGATTGGACAAGACTTGCAATTTTGTGAAGGTAAGCAGTTTAATTTTAAATACAAAGTTCATGGTTTTGTGAGACTGATTGGAGGTCTGAAGGTATATATGACGAAACTGAATTTCTTTGATGTTTTTACTAAGAGGGTATATAATTTTGTTTTTAATCTGACATAGTAATTCATTTTTTTCCTTGAGCTGAATTATTTAGCTTGCTTCAATTAACCACTTGATATGGCTACTGGTTTTCTTTGTTGTCATGGAAAATGTATTATAGTTGGATCTATACAGACATAGGTGCTATGATCTCAGAGGTTCATCACAAAGCAGAGCAGAAGACCATATGAGGGAACCACATTTAAGGATCTGGATTCTGGATCTTGATTTTATGTTTTACCTTGACCCCTTGACCCATCATCGACTTTTAGCGTAAGTTAATCACTCTGTTGGTCTCACTAATCATTACCCTCATTGCAAAGTAAATACTTTGTCAGTTTGGTCAGGGAGGAAATTATTTGGAAAGTGAGATTGATATGGAGAATAAGGAGAGATTCTTGGCTAGATTTTTGGAGTTCTAATGTTTTAGATTGGAGAAAATATTCTATTTATCTCCATAACCCCCTTCACTCTGGCAATGGAAGTGTTTGCTATACCTTGTGACATGTGTTGGCTTCTGCTGCTATTTTTTCTGAAGCACACTATGTTGTTTTTTTTTAATAATTTTTTTGAAATGGCTATGCTACTGATAATATCATAAAAGTACTTCAACAAGAGCGTATTGGTATTCTCTTTCATACAGATGCGCACCAGTGGGTCCTACTT
This sequence comes from Camellia lanceoleosa, assembly GCA_025200525.1. Classification (NCBI taxonomy): domain Eukaryota; kingdom Viridiplantae; phylum Streptophyta; class Magnoliopsida; order Ericales; family Theaceae; genus Camellia; species Camellia lanceoleosa. The sequence goes on from CM045766.1 coordinate 56,021,406, forward strand.
GGAGAAGTTGGTGCACGTGAGATGACAGTTGCAGCAAGGGAGGGTTGCAGACAACTACAGGTACAAAAATCACATTCCTTCATGATGGTTAAAATTTGATATCCTTGTATAAATGAGTTGAAGCTCTCTTTGCCAGAAAAACTTATGTGTATGGATTTATATTCTTGTTTGGAAGCATGACTTTTGTGAGTATTGTGATATGCTTTGCCCTGCAGGCATGTCTCCACAAGACAGGAGTAAAATTTTGCTGAGCATAGCTGATGCCCTGGAAGAAAATGAAAGACTGATCGCAATGGAAAATGAAGCTGATGTTGCTGCTGCACGTCTGGTTGGCTATGAACAATCATTGATAGCTCAGCTGACTCTAAAGCCTGGAAAGGCGAGACTTTGGTCCATTTGTGTTTAGTTTGTCTTTGTTTCTTTTAATTTTGATATAGATAGCAGGACATATTATTTGACCTACGCAAGACTGTTGATTTATGGAAGTTTGGTTAGATTGGATTCCAGTTTTTGTTTTACTTCATGATTATTTCCCCGCTATATTTACTTACAGAAGTGGCATTCCTTCTGTAAATTGTTCTCATTGGGAAACCCCTCTCTTTCTTTCTCCAGGCATTCATGTATTATTGTTTCTAAATTCAATCTTATGATATGTAGATTTCAAGTCTTGCAAACTTAATTCATGTGCTTGCAAACATGGAAGAGCCAATCGGTGATGTTTTGAAGAAAACTAAGGTACTGAAATGGAATTTTGAGGATTTAATTTATTCAGCCTTTGGGTATTTTCAAAAGGGAAAGGTACAGAAAGAACATTAATATGTTTAAAAGGATTTAACTAGTAATATTTCCCTTTATCTACTCAAGGTATCTTTTGCTGCACAATCAAATTCTGACTTTTGCACCTTGAGTTAGAAGTGAAGAAACTAGGTTAGCTTCTTTGAAAATAATGTGAATGCACGTCTACAATTTTTATCAACACAACTGACCATATTCTTTTTTTCCTTTTTTTTTTTTTTTTTTGTTTCTCATTTCTGTAAAAGGTTATTACTTTTTGATTTTCTATTCGTGGCCTTTGATCATCATCATCATCATTGATCTCATGAGCTGATATTTTTGGGCTACTTTCTTATCCAGATTGCAGACAGGTTCATCTTAGAGAAGACATCATCTCCCTTGGGCGTTCTCCTGATTATTTTTTAGTCTTGTCCCGAGGCACTAGTTCAGGTAAACTGGGCTCGCAAGTTTTTGGACGAGGTTGAAGTTGAGCTGATAATAAATACATAACTAAAGATTGAAAATTGAGAATTTGCATGTGTCTCCACATATGAATGCTAGTCTGTCTATGAAGTCATGGAGGTGATATACTTGTTTTTAATTCAATTATCCTAGCTTACTTCTTTATTTTGTTTGTTTTGGTGGTGGTGAAGTGGCTAGTTTTTGTGTCAGTAAGAACAATGTATTGGGTATGATAAATGAGATACTTAATGCATGCAATCTGTTAGATATGAATTTTTACTTAATTGTCCTACAAATAGTAAGTTTATTCATATGTTTTTAGCGGTCTTTGAATTAATTTGTATTTTCATTTTTCAGGTCAGAAATTGCTTGGAGAGATGCAAAAATTGTGTTTGAAGTTTTTTCATTTTTTAATATATGTAATCATAGTTAAAAATTCTTTATAAATTCCTTTGTGTATACTTTTGAACATTCAATATTTATTACACATGCAAAATGTGTGATGGAATCATCTTTTAATGATTAATGATACTCAAAACATGTGATTAAAAATGATCTTTTTTAATCACACTCTCAAATATTACACTTTGACAAAATTTAAAACGTGTGATTAAATAATATACATCATACATAAAAAGTGTGATCTATTTATGATTTTGTAGTGGTTTAAATTTCAACTGCATAAGACATATTCTGATATCATTTGGATTTCAAGTGTGTAATAAGAACTAGATTTGGATATTATTCGAATTTCTGATTATATTGCATATGCGAAATTTTAATGTGCACTTCTAGTTATGTCATTTTCTTTTTTAATTATGACATTATTTTAGTTATGTCACATGTTATGTTTATTTATGACATTTTTTATTTATTTATTTTTTTAAGTTATGATTCAGAAAATTAAAATATGTCTCATAGTGTTTCCCATTGTACATTTGTCATAAGTCGTAACGAAGCCATCTAGCATTTTACACGTAAAAGTGTTTTTTTCATTGCCATAGATGAAAGGAACTCTAAGGCTGAAAGCTCTGCTCTTCATAATAATTTGTTGAAATACTAGCTTTGGGAATACATAAACTTGTAGCCCAAATTTTGTTTATTTTTATTATTTTTTCCATAAATAATCTGAAACCTGATTAGAGGCAAAAAGAATACTGTGAAAATTTATTGAAATTAATCAATTGGCATGTGGCATAGCAGTATCTCTATTAAGAATATCATTGAGCAACCGTACATGGGACAAGGACCTTGTTACATCCTCCTAAAAAAACCCTCCTTAATTTCCCTAATTTTCATATCAAGTAAAAAAAAAAAAAAAAAAACAAGAAAACAGTTGCCTAAAATGAAAATTAGGGGATTAGGGAGGACAATTTTAGGGCTCCAAATCATTTTCCCATGGGACAATTGGGATAAGTCATCAGCCAGCAAGAATAAATTAGGGGACAATTTGTCCATCCAATTTAAATAAATTAAAGAGCAATGGTATTACATGCTACAAACAACAATGCTATTTGAATCCCCAAAAAAAAAAATAATCAGTGCGTTTGGTTTGAGTTTTCTAGATTAAATTTTTTAAAAAATTAACTTTTTTAGTTTTCATATTTTTTTTTTTATTTTTAGTGAATATTTTTAAAATTTTAAACATTTTTTTTTTTTTTTACTTTTTTAGATGAACTTTACTTAAATGTATCTATGAAATAAATAAAAAAATTGTGAAAAAATATTTTAAAAAATTAATAAATACATAAAAATACAAAAAAAATGTACTGAATTCTCGTATTTTTTTTTATTTATATTTTTGGTATTTAGCGAATTTTTAAAAGATTTTTTTCAAAATTTTTTTACTTTCTAGGTATATGTATGTTAGGTATGTCTAAAAGTAAAAAATTGCTTAAAATATTAAAAAAATTCAGTAAAAACAAAAAAATACAGAAAATAAGAAAGTAGGCCTGCGTTTGGTTTAATTTGGAATCACGATTCCAAGGGTGGAGTTGTGATTTGAAAGGAATGCTATTGAATTAAGTTTTGAAAAGAAAAAATTTGTTTGGTTATGAGTTTGGAAGAAAGTTTTGAGAAGAATTTTGAAAAGTTTGAAATTTAAACCAAACAGAGTCTAGAATTTTTTGAGAAGTATTTTTGAAAAAATAGAACCAAACAGATTACAAAAACATTTTTTACAATGAATAAATAAATAATTTTCGATAAAAAAAAATTTATAAAATGCTTTTCATCAAAACAAACCAACCTTAGGCAGTTGGTTTTATGGCCTAAAAAGTCACTACCACCTACCGCTACCAGTAGCACCACCACCACCGCTACCACTAATACAACCACCTAGCATTACTTTCAAGATTGCTACAAAACCACTTTTTTTATTTTAAAAAAAAAAAAGTTCATAATTTTCATCGAGACAAACAGAAAGTAAATCTATCTTTCTTTTCATTTTAGTTCTTTTCTTCTTCTTTTTTAACTTTCTCTTGTTCTGTGGTGGAAAGGAGTTTTGTCTACTCAGATAATATGCGTGATTCGATTTTATGCTTGAATGACCCTTTTCTTAATTTATTACTCCTAATTAATATGCTCAACTGAATTGCATGATTTGAAGTCCTATCATTTACTAAATTTTGAACCCATTTATTTCATCTAACATCACTTTGCTTGATTTGTATTTTCTAAAAATACTTTTTAAAAAATTCTACTTTCTTATTTTCTATATTATTTTTATTTTTATTGAATTTTTTAATATTTTAAGCAATTTTTTTAATTTTTAGACACACTTAACATAAATACACTTAAAAAATATAATTTTCTTGAAAAAATTCTCTAAAAAATTCACTTAATACCAAAAATACAAAAAAAAAAAAAATGAAAATTCAATACATTTTTTTTTATATTTTTGTGTATTTATTAATTTTTTGAAATGTTTTTTCAAAAACATTTTACTTTTTAGATACATCTAAGTAAGGTGCATCTAAAAAAAAATGCTTAAAATTTAAAAAATATTTACTAAAAACAAAAAAAAAATACGAAAAATAAAAAAACTCAATTTTCAAAAACTAAATTCAAAAAACTCAAACCAAACACACTATGTTATCCAAAAGAAATGGCCAATGCAATCCAAAAAGATTTTCTTTCTTTCTTTTATTTTTTTTTATAGAATTTTGAAACGGAATAATGTGACTTTTATGCTCATTTTAGTCTTAATTAAAATATCTATTATTATATTTTATAATTTAAAAAAGGGGATTTTTTTTTTTAGGATCCCTGATATTAAGATTTTATAATATAAAGGATATCAAATATTTTCATAATTTCTAAGGTCCCTCAAATTGATCCAGAGAAATTGGATCTAGAGAAATAGAATTTCTCTAGACTCCCAAAATTTCTCTACACTTTTCAGAGAAATTCTCCTAAACCCAAAGAAATTCCTAGAGAAATTCTCTCCAAAATCAGAGAAATTTCATTTTCTATGATTTCCAATGGCAACTCTCTACTCATCTCTTAGACCCACTTCATCTTCTTCACCATCTTCATCAAAGACCTTCAACCTAAAATGGCAGCTCTCTACTCATCTCTCAGACCCACTTCATCTTCTTCACCATCTTCATTACAGACCTTTAACCTAATAATATTCAAATTTTAAGTTTCTTCCCATTTCATACATTTTCTCAACAACCAAACACGCAACCACTGATGCAAAGTCTAGAGAAATTCTTCCCAAACTTTCTTTGGACTCCTAGAATTTCGCTGGACTCCCCAACCCAGAGAAATTCTCTCCAAATCAGAGAAATTCTCAGACAAACCTTTCTAGAGAAATTCTCTCAAACTCAGAGAAATTCTCTCCAAAATCAGAGAAATTCCATTTTCTGTGATTTCCAACATCTCTCAAACCCACTTTATCTTTTTCATCACAGACCTTCAACCTAATAATATTCAAATTTTAAGTTTCTTTCCATTTCACACATTTTCTCAGCAACCAAACACACAGCCACTAATACAACAATCAACTAATCAATAAAGCATAAAGAACCCAATTGTGCAATTTTCACAATGACTATCATCATCATCTGCAACAACACTTAAATTCATCAATCTTCATAGTTACATAGACATACATATGTGTGTGTGTATATAATTCACCTGAAAATAGGGCAGAGGAGGGAGGAGGATTGGTGGACCCAAAGCTAGGGATCAAACAGAATTGCTGCTAATTCGCTTGCTGGAAGGGTCATCGTCGGAAAAGAACCCAACGGGTGGTTTTGGTGGGTCTAGGCTTGATACAAGGCCAACCCGTACAAGGCTTCAGCCTCTCAGACCCACTTCACCTTCATCATCATCTTCATCGCAGAGCTTCACTTCGTCCGCCTATGCAAAGAAAGATTACAACCAACAAAGATGGAAGTTTCGGAGAGAAGAGCAGAGATCGGAGAGAGCATGGGCATGGCAGTAGAAATGGGGACAATCTAGAAGATCAAGATTGTTGCTTTAGAGAGAGAACATTTTAGAGAGAGAAAGAGATGTAGAGATGTGAGAGAGAGAGAGAGAGAGAGGAGAAGAAATGAATTTAGCAAAATAGTTTAGAGTGAGTGAGAGAGGGAGAGAGAAAAAAAAAATGAGGTTTGATTTGAGAAATTTCTCTGTGATATATGAGTGTAAGGGTTAAGGGACTTTAGAGATCATAAAATAATATTGTTGATCTCTTTTATTATTAAATATGGGAGAGGGACCTTAGATTAATTTTCCCTTTAAAAAAAAGTCACTTTCACATTATTTAGATTATATTTTTCTATAGAAAGAAATTATTTGTATATTATTTTTTAATTAAAAAAAATGGATGAAAGAAGAATAAAACATCCCAAGTACAGACATGCATTAATTTGCTATTAAAATCAAAATACTACGAGAATGGCACAGAATTGACAAATCCACACGATAGTGTGATGGAATCAAAACCCCTCTCTCACATACTATCAATAAAATTTGGTGAATTACTTGGCAACTTATAAGGTGAATTTGGACATCTCTTCGAATTCAAATATAATATTGATTGTGTTGAATAAACTCATGAGATTTATTACACGTATAGTATTAGTAATTTGAATTGTTTATTTTATAAAATTCTCAATTTATATCATTCAATAAAAAAATTATATTGATTTAATAATTGTAACTTTTTTTTTAATTTTATATAGAAAGTTTTTTCATTAACCTCTTTATCTCGATGTGCTCTTATTTAATAAAATTTTCATTTTACTAATCTAAAAAAACAAGTATTGTGTTTTGTATGTAACTTTGGCAATTCAACATGAACAGCCACCAGCATTTCCATGAGCTTGGATTGTAAATTGGTTTGATAAGCACATTGCCAAGATCTCATACTAATTATTGATATCATCACAACTTGTTTGAATTTTCGACCTGAAAAAAATAAAAATAAAACTGAAGAAGAAAAGAGAACAAAAAAGATAAGGAACCCAAACGAACTTGGAAATTAATTAATTAATTAATTAATTTTTTTTATATTGATAATGAGAGATATATGGCACGGGGGAGGGTTCGCAACAATTAAAGCTAACCATGCAAAGAAAAACACAAAATCTAATTAGCACAAATCTTGTTAATTATGTATATATTAATAATAGCTACCACTCTCACTTACGTAGTGTAACAAATTCAATAGCAAGCAACATGTGACATGACACCTTAATTGTGATGTCCCGGGTATTGGACTTAAATAGTATTTTTGTAGTAAAGTAGTGTGCATTGCTTTCGGGATTTTGCTTTTCGTATTGAGTTGTGTAATTTCCTTTCCTACTCTTATTTAACCTATCATAACGTTTCCAGGTTGAAAACTTTGAGCTTTGAGCATTGAAACTTGTTTTGGATTGAAAAATCAAACTCTGGGTTCTGGGAAAAAACCACTCGTGTGGAATTGGCTACTGCCCGAGCGGATCAACACAGGGTTTTTTGGGTTTCTGGGTAGAAAACTGCTCAAGCGGATTTTGGGTCCCACTTAAGCAGATTTTGGTGAATTTTCTAGGTAGCTTTTTGGAGCAAACCGCCCGTGAAGGCAAAATTTTCGTGCATGCGGATTGGAAATTCTGCTTGTGCGGAATTGAAACCACTCATACGAATTTCGGCACATTTGTCTCGAAATTCATACTCTTTTCCTCAAAACTGATGTCAAAAGCGAGATTTGCATATATTTTCATTTCTCCCTCTCTCTATATTCATCTTTTCTCTCCCTTCTCTCTACAAACACATCCAAATCTAGCTTCTCTCTAAGATTTAGCTCAAATCTTCAAAAGTTTTAGGGGACTTTTTATACCAAATTGAAGAGGGCGACAAGGGCTACGTTTATGACCGATTGGATTGTGTTTTCGTCAACTTTGATTTGTAGGGTTTTCTTCCTCTTCATCTTCCAAGCTTGAGGTAGGGATAGTCTTTGAGTTATATATATATTTGCAAGTTCATACATATTTTGAGTATTTCATCATGTTTAAGTTACAATTTTGGGTTGTTGAATCCTAGATGATGTTAGAGGATGATTTTATCCATTTTTTCCAAAATTTTGAAAATATGAGCTATGTTTTAAGGTGTGGGAGTTGTTTGGGAAGAATCTTTTCAAAATGGAACAAAAACCTTATATTGGTGAAAACTATGACTTACAGACATTGTACATAAGACCTTATATTGGTGAACTCAATCTCCTTGTCAATCTCCCTGTCAATCAAATTCCCTGTCAATCTTCACCCAAAAGGAATTGAACATGAGACAGCGGAGATGGCTAGAATTGATCAAAAACTATGACTTACAGATATTGTACCATCCGGGAAAGGCCAACACCGTTGCCGACGCTTTGAGTTAGAAATCGATTGGGAACTTAGTCTGTTTGCTTACCGGGCAGAAGGAGTTGCTTCGTGACCTTGAAAAATCTGAAATTGAAATTGTTTTGCGAGAACAATGTGGAACCTTAGCTGCTATTTCTGCTCAACCGGCATTGATTGAAGAGATTAAAGAGAAACAGCAACAGGATGACTTCTTGAAGAAAATCATCGATGAACGGGAATCTAAACCGAGACCGGGGTTCAAATTTGAAAATAATGTACTAAAATTTCAGGAAAGACTGTGTGTACCGAATGATTCTGAATTGAAGAGAAGAGTTCTGCAAGAGGGCCACAACTCAAAATTTTCTATCCATCCGGGGAATACGAAGATGTATCAAGATTTGAAATTGAATTTCTTGTGGTCGGGAATGAAGAAAGAAATTGCTGATTTTGTATCGAAATGTCTTCATTGCCAACAAGTCAAAGATGGACATCAACGACCCGCAGGCTTATTGCAGCCCTTACCAATACCGGAGTGGAAGTGGGAACATATTACCATGGATTTTATCGTTGGATTGCCTCACTCCGGTAAAGGTATGGACTCAATTTGGGTTATTGTTGATAGACTAACTAAATCTGCTCATTTCCTACCTGTTAAGACAATTTATAATGCGGACAAATTGGCTATACTCTATATTGATGAAATTGTTAGACTGCATGGAGTGCCTGTGTCCATTGTTTCTGACAGGGATTCGAAGTTTACATCGAGGTTTTGGCAAAGCCTACAGACTGCATTGGGAACTGAACTGAGACTGAGTAGTTCCTATCATCCTCAGACAGATGGACAGTCAGAAAGGACCATCCAGACTCTGGAGGATTTACTGAGAATGTGTGTCCTTGATTTTCAAGGAAATTGGAAAAGTCATTTACCATTGGTTGAATTCGCCTACAACAACAGTTATCATTTAAGTATTGGTATGGCGCCTTTCAAGGCATTGTATGGCAGAAAATGTAGATCTCCGATCTGCTGGGCAAAAGTTGGAGATGGGCCTTTGCTTGGGCCCGAGATTGTGTATCAAGCAGTGAAAAAGTGGCCGATTCAACAGAGACCTAAACGCTGCAGGCGATGTAAAAGTTATGCAAATGTTAGAAGACGAGACCGAGAATATGAAGTGGGTGATCACGTATTTGTGAAAGTGACACCAATGAAAGGCCAGACTCATTTTGGAGTCAAGGGCAAGTTAGCGCCGAGATATGTCGGACCGTATGAGATTATTGAGAAAATCAATCCGGTGGCGTATCAAGTTGCGCTTCCTCCTGAAATGGAGCATATGCATAACGTCTTCCACATTTCGATGTTGAGAGATTATCTCTGGGATCCATTCCATGTGATTGAGCCTACTCGTGTAGTGTTGAGTGATGACTACACTTACGAGGAGCGGCCTATACAGATTGTAAACAGATAGATCAAGAAACTGAGAAACAAAGAGATCCCGCTAGTGAAGGTTGACTGGCAGAACCATGGTGGCGTGTATGCCACTTGGGAAAGGGAAGATGACATGGCTAAAAGATACCCAGAACTGTTTCCACTGAACCCTATTTTCTTCCAGAATGAAGGTAATTCGAGTTTAGAGGACTAAACTCTTTTTAAGGAAGGGAGACTGTAACAACCCTCACACTGATTACCGATTAATTACCGATTACTGCTAAACTGAGACTGAATATGAAAAGTAATTGAACTGATTGAATTCGAATCGAGTGACTAAATCTGGCCCAATCGATTACTCAGACTGCTGTTTGAATTGCATTTTATCTGTTTAACCGTTTAATTATCTATTTGTATTTTTATGTTTAAACTGCTAATTGAAGGCCTTATCGGCGGCCGAACCAGAAATTGATTGGTGTTTTAGGACCATCATAATTTATGTGATTTTATGGTGCATTTAATTGAAATGTGATTTTGTATGATTAAATTAGATTGAAGTAAGCTAAATTACATGAGTTAGACTTATTTACTCACTTGCCACCCTAGTGGCCCACTACATGATCAACATTGGAGCCTTAGTATACACTTAAGCACATATTTGTTCAGCTCATCCCTTGCCTTTGCCGACTAGAGAGAGAGAGATAAGGGAGAGAGTTGAATTCATCTTGCTTTGGCTTGAGAACTTGAAGGAGATTGAAGTGTAGTTGCTAATTGAGCTCATAGACCTTGAATACAAGACTTGAGGTAGACCATTGAACCTCTCATTGTTGTATTTAACATTGCTCTTGCATGATTCATGCCAAATTTGAGAGTTGAGCCATGAATTAGTTCTAGCATGTTGTATTGTAGCTCATTTCATGCATGCATGTGTGTATTGATGAATTTTGAGTTGATTTCATGGCAAATTGTCACATGCATGTTCATAATTAAGCTTAGGTCCATGCTTTCAACTTGTTTTGAAAAGAATGAGCTCATTAGAGCATGTTTTGAAGATGTAAAATGATTTAAATTCATGCATGTTTGCATGTTCTTCATGTTCATGAAAATTGAGTTGAAATTGAGTTTGAATTAGATACCCTTGGACTTTGATTTACCAAATTGATCTTTGAAATACATAATGTTATGTGTTTACAAGTGTTTTTCCAGGTTTTTAGCCCAGAAGGATAAAAAATTTGGCTTTTAAACTTGATTTTGAGCTTGGGACTCAAATATGGAATTTCCAGATTTTGAGCCTACGCTCGAGCGAGGAAGTCCACGCACGAGCGTACACTCTGTGATCGCATACGCCGAAGCGAAAAAGTTACGCCGGCGTGAAATGCGAGCATCCAAGACTTTGCATGAGTTCACGATCCTTCGGCGAGAAACTCACGCCGGCGAGACTTGTGTCTTACGCCGAGCGAAGTCGGCGTCCATCAGCGTAAATTTGGAGCATCCGGCATTTTCTTGTAGCGCCTGATCCGCTCGGCAGCGGAATTGGCCTTCGGCGAAGCTCCTTTTCTGCATGTCGCTCGGCGTGAAAGCCACGCCGAGAGAGACCCCCTGTTCCGAATTTTGTAAGGTGTTCAAAAGTGCATCTTTGCATCCTCTTTCCATCCTAGGCATTCCTAGGGCACATTTAAGGCATCTTAAAGAGGATATAGATGTAGAACCACACCGAGGCAAATTAGGGATTAAGTTATTATCTTTCCCAAGCTGTAGCTTAGTGTGTGTTCAATCAGTAAACCGTGTGTAGGTTGGCTTCCAGGAGACGCTCTAGTTCATCGTAGCCGGAACTCTGTGAGTAATAATTGTGTAAAGATATGTTCAAATGATTATCTTCTGAATCTTGAATCCCCATTTCTTGAATCGATATTGATTCTTGAATGAATGTCGTCCTTTATTTCTAAACTATCTTGTGGCATCCTTCGCCTCTCATTTCTTATTCTTATTCTGAGAGATCTCTGTCGGTTCCTCGTGGAACCACCACTTATTCTTGATTGATGGCCATCATTCTTTGTTTGGTCTTTTAAGACCTCTTTATTCTTGTTATGCTAATGGATGTACCACATATAACTGTTTACTATACTGAACAACTGATACACTGATTGAATTGAACTGTTTTCATTGTTGTAAGGACATTCTTTCTAAACCTCTTTACCCATTATGTTATTCACTGGGTTTTAGCTCACTGCTCATATATATATGTAGGTGTACAGGTACCGGACCAATACTAGAGGCGTCGGGGTAAACTCTAGTTTTGTCAAGCCAACCAATGTGCCTCACTGCGAGGTTCCGAGCCTGCCAAGCTAAGGCTTAGGGGTGTTTTAGTTTTCCCCATCCCGTACTGTTTTGTTTACTGTATAGACTATATAGACTACTGCATCTTGGTTAATAGGACTTGATCACATCTGAATGCTTGTAAAAGTTTTACATCTTGTCTTTTCGTTTATATATGTGAATGTATGAAAAGTCTTTTTGTATACATACTGTCACAGCTCATTGGGCATTGTTTATTTACTGTATTGGCTTCCGCCATGCCCCTGTACTCTGTTTTACTATATTACTGTTAAGCAGGCCTTCGGTAATCTAGGATTACTGGCCGGTTACGGTGCTAAACCCATAGGGGCGGGTTTGGGTCGTGACAAAGTGGTATCAGAGCGATACTTAACCACGAGTTATACCGCACACACGTGTCCAAATGAGCTATAGGGTGTCCTAGAAAAGTAATAGGGCATTACATAAGCATGAAAAGTGTGTAGTTATGATATGACTGATTATATGCTAATGTGTTAGCCTGTTTAAAGAAATGACTGTCTACATTGATGACTGTTATAACTGTTATAACTGCTTATAGTGAAATGGATAATGCAAACGCCGCTCTTGAACACAGATAAATGCGAGGCGAGAATGGCGGTCGAAAGAATGTTGGAACGGATAACTGAAAGACTAGATCAACAACAGAACCAACATCCCCCACCTCCTCCTTCTCCGGTACAGCCATACCAGAATGTGAATGTGAATGATGGGGATATAATTGCTCTCACCCAGAAGTTCAGCAAACTGAAACCGCCATCCTTTCAGGGAGGCCTTGAACCGTTAAAGGCTGAAGCTTGGGTTCTTGAGACCGAAAAATTGTTTGAGGTTTTTCCATGTTCTGAGGCACATAAAGTGCTGCTGGCTACCTTTACTTTACAAGAGGAAACAAGAAGGTGGTGGATGCTTACCCGTGAGGACAACACCGTTATGACTTGGGCTCAATTCAAAGTAGCCTTCTTTGAAAAGTACTTCCCTCGATTGTCGAGGACGGGAAGGTCCGAATTTGAAAAGTTAAAAGCAGTAGCGATGTATTGCGAATCTGAAACGAGTTCTTGGACTTGCCAGATAGCACCACATATGGTGGACACTGATTACAAGAAGGCCAGAAGGTTTGAAGGCGGCCTGAATGTTGCGATACTGGATAGAATAAATGTATTGAAATTACCGACTTATGTGAATGTCCTTGACCGAGCCTTGATGGCTGAAGCAAACATCGAGGCACTGAAAACTGAAACACCAGCGTCTGAATGGCGTGGCAAAAGGCAGAATTTTAAATTCAAGAAAGGCAAGCATAACCCATTGAGCAAGAAACAGAATACGGGGTCAACAACCAGCCCCAGCCAAGGGAGTGGTTCCATACTGCCCTGTCCTGAATGTGGTAAGAATCATAAGGGAGTTTGTTATAAAATTTCTGGCGCTTGTTACAGGTGTGGCAAGGTGGGCCACATGGTGAAAGATTGCCCTTCCACTGCTCGGGGCGATAGTAAAGCTGCAGGTAGCGCCGCAGCATCAACTATTGCACCAAAGCCTAACCCCAAAGCTACCGGGAAAGAGCCAATGAGGCAGGGCCGAGTGTTTGCCCTAATACCGGGAGACGTGCAAAATACTGAAACCGTTGTGTCAGGTATCCTCTCTATTTGTGCTCAAAATGCATATGTACTGATTGATTTGGGGTCTACACATTCTTATGTGTCGCATGCTTTTTCACGGAAATTGAATAGACCCTTAGAACCTATGAACTGTCTACTGGCTGTATCATCACCCGTAGGAGGATCCATGACATGTGCTTATATATACCCTGCATGTGAAATCATTGTTGGGGATATGCATCTGTTTATTGATTTACTGCCATTGAACATTGACCATTTTGATGTAATATTGGGGATGGACTGGTTGCAAAAATATCATGCTACTATTGACTGTGTGACAAAACAAGTTGTTTTCCGTCCACCTGGTTTACCTGAATTCGTGTTTAATGGGGTTGGAGTAGTACCTCCTCCGTATTTGATTTCTTCGGTGAAAGCTGTTAAATTGATTAGAAAAGGATGTAAAGGATATCTGTGTTCCGTACTGACTGTATCTACTGATGATAGTGCTAAAACTGATGTGAACTGTATTCCTATAGTCAGAGAATTCCCAGATGTATTTCCAGATGATCTGCCAGGGGTCCATGCTTTCAACTTGTTTTGAAAAGAATGAGCTCATTAGAGCATGTTTTGAAGATGTAAAATGATTTAAATTCATGCATGTTTGCATGTTCTTCATGTTCATGAAAATTGAGTTGAAATTGAGTTTGAATTAGACACCCTTGGGCTTTGATTTACCAAATTGATCTTTGAAATACATAATGTTATGTGTTTACAAGTGTTTTTCCAGGTTTTTAGCCCAGGAGGATAAAAAATTTGGCTTTTAAACTTGATTTTGAGCTTGGGACTCAAATCTGGAATTTCCAGATTTTGAGCCTACGCTCGAGCGAGGAAGTCCACGCTCGAGCATACACTCTGTGATTCTGCCTTCCGCTCGAGCGAGAAAAGTTACGCTCGAGCGTGAAATGCAAGCATCCAGTACTTTGCATGAGTACACAGTCCGCTCGAGCGAGGAAACTCACGCTCGAGCGAGGACTTGTGTCTTAAGCTCGAGCAGGGGTCGAGTGTCCATCGAGCGTAAATTTGCAGCATCCAGCATTTTTACTGTTGCACACAGTCCGCTCGAGCGACGGAATTGACACTCGAGCGGAGCTCCTTTATGCATGTCGCTCGGCGTGAAAGCCACGCCGGCGAGACCCTGTTCGGCGAATTTTGTAAGGTGTTCAAAAGTGCATCTTTGCATCCTCTTTCCATCCTAGGCATTCCTAGGGCACATTTAAGGCATCTTAAAGAGGATATAGATGTAGAACCACACTGAGGCAAATTAGGGATTAAGTTATTATCTTTCCCAACTGTGTAGCTTAGTGTGTGTTCAATCTGTAAACTGTGTAGGGTTGGCTTCCCGAGGAGACGCTCTAGTTCACTGTAGCCCAGAACTCTATGAGTAATTATTGTGTAAAGATATGTTCAAATGATTATCTTTTGAATACTGAACTGAACTGTTTACTGAACTGATATTGACTACTGAATGAATGTACGTTCTTTATTTCTAAACTGTATTGTGGCATCCTTAGCACCTACTGTTTACTGTTACTGTTACAGAGATCTCTGTCGGATCCCTCGTAGAACCACCCCTGTTACTGATTGATGGCCATCATTACTGTTTGGTCTTTTAAGACCTACTGTTACTGTTATGCTAATGGATGTACCACATATAACTGTTTACTATACTGAACAACTGATACACTGATTGAATTGAACTATTTTCATTGTTGTAAGGACATTCTTTCTAAACCTCTTTACGCATTATGTTATTCACTGGGCTTTAGCTCACTGCTCATATATATATGTAGGTGTACAGGCACCGGACCAATGCTAGAGGCGTCGGGATAAACTCTAGTTTTGTCAAGCCAACCAATGTGCCTCACTGCGAGGTTCCGAGCCTGCCAAGCTAAGGCTTAGGGGTGTTTTAGTTTTCCCCCTCCCGTACTGTTTTGTTTACTGTATAGACTATATAGACTACACTGTACTGGTTAATAGGGACTTGATCCCTGTCCTGAATGCTTGTAAAAAGTTTTACATACTGTACTGTTCCGTATATATATGTGAATGTATGAAGAGTCTTTTTGCATACAGACTGTCACAGCTCATTGGGCATTGTTTATTTACTGTATTGGCTTCCGCCATACCCCTGTACTCAGTTTTACTGTATTACTGTTAAGCAGGCCTTCGGTAATCTAGGATTACTGGCCGGTTATGGTGCTAAACCCATAGGGACGGGTTTGGGTCGTGACACCTACCTCCTATACCACCACCAATACCACCTCCTAGACCTCCCTCACCTCCTAAACCACCCCCAGCACCACCCTTTAGACCCCCTCCACCTCTTAAACCACTATTAGCACCATCCCCTACACCACCTCCGCCACCCAAACCACCACCTCCTATACCTCCACCAAGCCTACCACCTTTACCAAACCCATGTCAAAACCCCTTCTTGTAGATCCCATGCCCTAAACCTTCTCCAAGATAGCCAAGTAAGTGTTTATCATCTTTAACTCCATTAACATCTATAACAACAACTCCACCACATATGACTAATACAAGAAACAAACCAACCACAACACTCATTGTAGGTTAAACAAAAGAAAACCCACAAAACAAGAGGAGCTCTCTAATAAAGAAAACCCTAGCTAGCAATACTGGGTGCAGTGTAGTGCCATGAAGCTGTGAAGTATATCTATAACCTATATAAAAAACATGTACAGTGGTATAACGCTGCTGTTTTTAATGGTGCAACGTTGTTGCTTACTTCATTTCTAATGCTTTGCAACAAACTAATTGAATCGCTTAACCTCTGTTTGTTGGCTCAATGGTTTCTCTAAGAATTCTGAATGTGCTACAAACGAAAGCGGTAGAGACTTTAGCTTTTACATGTGGTTATTGCCTCTTCTTTGCCTTCTACCTTGTCTGAAAGAAATTGCATAGATATGTGTATGTATTGCACGTGATTGTAAGAGAAGAGGTAAAATTGATCTCTAAGATGTGGCTATGGTTTTGCCCCAAAATCTGTAGATATAATACAGATTCCAGATTGCGGGAATTGGTTAGACCTCCAGATTGGACAAGCAGTTTGTCCATGTGCTTTGTGTGCTTTGTATAAGATGCTCAAATGTAGAAAATTTTATTTATACAGCACTTCATTCTACAGTTAGGTGTCATCTGCAGCAAACCAAAAAATCTGGTATGTTCTCCTCTGTCTCATCCTATCTTCAATGATGTATTTGATTCTGTTTCCTACCATACATTCATGCTCTTGTTTATTCATATTTGGTTCCCTTTAAAATTTTCCTACCATGTGTTTGCCAATGTCTAAACCATAAACAAATTTCATAATAGGGCAAAATGTAATAAATTAGCATTAACAGTAACTGGTAATTGCCATAAGAAAATTCCATTGGTTAGTAATCTAGGTATCCGCATTGATCCTCACTACTCATCATTTATTATTGGAATTTTTTTTGTTGGGAGATATTCATATATTTGTTGTTGGGATGTCTATTGTGTTTCTTTGTGGTTGAGATGTTTTCATGCCTACACTGAGATTGATTGGAAATGGGCATAACCATGATTTATTGAAATCAATTATAAACCTTACTATTTGATTCCCAGGAAAATAACAATGATATAGGTGGCCATATGTTATCTTTTTGAAATTGTATAATAGAATTTGGAAGATTATTCTTTGGGATAAGTGCGTAGCGATTTATTTGATGAAAACAAGGGCAAATTGAAGTTATAAGTAGCCGAATTGTAGGAATGGAGACTAAGAACAATAGTTGCATGTTATTTTCTCGTTCTCTGATGAATGACTTTCTTACATCTGAATTTTTTTTTTTGTTTTGTTTTGTTTGTGTAACTCGAAAAACGACGAGCAATGAAATTGTTGTCTTTTATTGCCTAGCTTGACTATTATTGCATTAGAATTGAAAACTAATGTGATTCAAGATTTAGTGATTCTTGGTAATCAACAGACACTATGGCATAGTTTTGAGTGATCCTGCTGGAGTGGCACTGTGAACTATATACAGTTTTTATTGACATTGTGAGCAAATAATTTCTTAAACCACTTCACTAACCATTATTCTTCAAACGTCCAGGGTGTAGGAGGGCTCACCCCATGGGTTCTAATTCTAAATCAATTGTTGATTTCATAGAAGGTTCATCAGGGGTTCATTTTTCCTAGATTTCACTTGGATGGATTAGAGCTAAGAAATTCAGAAGTGGAGCAATCAGCACCTAAACATGCGCATAAGCAACCTTTTGTCATTGGTGAGTTTAGGCACATCATAGAAGATACTTTTTTTTTCTTTTTTTTGATAAATATCATAGGAGATCATTTTAATCATTCCCTCATATTGTCTTGATCATTGCATTACATAATGAATTTTTTTTATTTGAATTTTGAAAATTGAGATGTTAGTCTATTCTCTTATACAATTTGCACCCCCTTGGTGCCTCTTTTAGCATAAGCTATTTTGTTGAATTTGGAGATCTCTCTCCCACCATTGGTACACCTCGTTCCTACTCTTTCTCTCTCCATACACATATATAGAAACCAGCACATGGGTGTGTGTGTGCAACTTGATTCTTCTTGGTTTATGAATATTTGTAGTTGGTTCTTCAATAAACATGGTTTAAATTATGGGTTTATAACAATTTTGAGTAGAACATTTAGAAGATTTGATTGAAGGTTTGTGGGTTTAGTTGCAAATTTTTATGTTGGTAGTTTTAAGGTGAATTTAACGACATAAACATGAGAATCAAATTTGATTGCTCTGCTTTTGGGTAGGCTAATAATGGAAGTACACCTTATGCTTGTGTAATGGGTCTTAGGCATTTTTTCATGATGGTGCTATGGATCATTGCTGGCTTCTTTATGATTTCAAAATTGTGCTCTTTGAATTGTCCATTTGGGAATCATAAGTTTCTGTAAGGGTTTTCTCATATTGGGATAATTCATACTTTCTTGATTTTGTTTGTTTGTTGTTTTATTTCAATTAAAATACCAGAAGGAAAACTCTTTCAGAGATTAGTTTAGTTTTTTTTTTTTTTTTTTGGTGGGGGGGTCGGGGGGAGGTGGGAGGGGGGTGAAAATGATACATATTCACTTAACTCAACCTTTCAAAATATTTGAATGGGTGATTTGGGGGATAGATGGAGTTAATATTGTTTTTAATAGCAACCCCTAAAAAGAAAACAAAAGAGCCGAAAAGAATGGAAAGGAAAGAATAATGTATGTCATATTTCTATCGCTTGACATGATTGTTGGGGCATATATTATGCAGAGACTTCATACGACTTAGTATGTTATTACAATTTGTAAATTTCATTTTGGTGATTTGGTTTGGATGATCTAGATGTTCAGCATTAGCAATGCAAAGCTCATGTACACTCAGAGTTGCATTTTCCTAATTTGCAAAATTAAGCAGGACAATAGATTTCAGGGGACTTTAGCATTGGTATTAGTAGCAATATGCTTTCTAATTGTGTATGAAGGCTTTGCTATCTTAATGGGCACTTTACTGATATAGAATATGCAATACATCCTTGATATACTTGGCATTCTCTAGATGTTACCTTTTATTGGATCAGTGGTCTCAGCAGTGAACATCCTCCATGCCTCACAATTTTTTATCCACTTGTGTTTTTTGAACTTCCATGCAACAATTTGGCTTAGAAATGCAGTTTCTTTTTTCTTGTTTAGTTAATATAGTTTTCATGTGAAGAATGGAAATGACATAAACTGAAAAATCAAGGTGCACCTTATTTTTCTTTTGATGGGCGTTACTCATTTTTTATTTGAATTCATTAATTATTGAGCTTAAAGTCCTCAAGCTGCTAACAGTTGGTGGAAAAAGACTAAAACTTATGATTTGGGACACAGGTAATTAACATAGATGACTTGTTATTTGGAACTATTTTGTTTATTCAATGTGAAAAATTTCTTGGATCCCAATAGTATTTCCCCTTCATACATGTAACAGATTTTTTAGTTTTTTCTTGGATGTTTTTGTTATAAATCTCCGAGTCAAGGCAGGAATGTTTCTTTTTTTATACTGGTTTTCATTTTCATAATAACCTGGCTTGTTAAGCCTTTTTAAGCTATTTTTGGGCTTGAAACGAAAAAAGCCTATAAATGGTGGTTTTTCAACTTCTTACACAATACTTCAATGAATTTTTGAATTTTACAAATTGTCCTTGAGCAATATAATAAAAAAATGCGGTTAGGTAATCTAATGTTCCATAAATGATTTTTTGTGCAATTTTTTACACCTCATGAAATGGCTAAAACAGTTGCTAAAATAGCTACTTTCCCCTACAAAATTGAGATAAAAAATAACTGCTGAAGTGTTTGTGCAAGTTTGAGTGGTTTTGGAGTTGTGGAAGGAGAGCCCTTAAATTAGATATTGACATGTATCTACCCTTCAAAGCAGAAACACAAACAAAAACAACAATTTAGAAAAGCTTTTTTCTAGACAAGCTTTACTAAACTTATTTTATTCAAACATATATTATTCAATATTCAGATATGAGGCTATTAAATTTTTTGGTTTGCCTGGACATGAGAGGTTTGGAACATTGATAAGCTCTTAGTATAGAGGTGCACATATGGAATTATTCTCGGTAAGCTATTTACAAATGCAGAAAATTTGCATTTCAGTGTCATTTATGTGATAGTTATACCTTTGATGGTATATTTTTTACAGTATTTCACATGGAATAGTTCTCTGATTTTTTTTTTTTGGTAACACATGAATTCTTTTGAAAAATTTTGCTCGGTCACATGCTTCTTCTTACCATTTCAATCAATTTAAATAGTTTTAATTATTGATGCTTTGTTGTCATCTCTTCTACCTAATGTTTAAGCATCACATGCTTCTTCTTACCCTTCCAATCAATTTAAATAGTTTTAATTATTGATGCTTTGGTGTCATCTGTCCTCTACCTAATGTTTAACCAACCACTTTTGTATTTACTTTTTGTTTTAGTATATGATGTAACAGTGATGCCACCTTCTCATCAATAAATGAGTTCTGCTCTGTGATTGGCCAAGTAATTTAATTTTTCTACTGTCCCTCCAACGTACTCACAAATGAAACCACTGTTTTTGCATGATACTTTTCTCTGGATTTGACTCCGAGGAGGGGCAATTGAGGAAAATTATGAATTTTTATACAAAATGAATGATGTAATGGTGGTATTTTTATAATTTTGAACAATATTGCTAGGTGTTTTGCCTTGAAACAAGACTATCACATGAGAATTTCGATCATCTCCAATATTTTCACTACATATTTAGGCTTAATTTGGGAACTTTACTTTTAATCTATTTTGAGTTATATTATCTCTTTATTTTTATTCTTTTACATATTTTTTTAAAAAAATAAAAAAAAAATCAATTTTTAACCAACTTTCCAAAACAACATTTAATGGCTAAAAATATAATATTATAATTATTTTAAATTAAAAGATATAATTGCACTCATCCTTGGATGATATAATGAAATTTCTCTATTACAAATATGCAATGGAAAATATCACAATCCATCATGTGATGTCCATATTAATCTCTATAAATTTATTTATATAACATTACTGGAAAAGTATTTTATTTTTGAGACATGTACATGTGATGCCTAACTTGTATTTTATTAGCTAAACTAATGAGAATTATAACTTTTATAATTGTTTACGAAAGACAAGAAGACAAGTCTTCCATTCAAGAATTTATTTTTTTTAGTAATTTTTTTATTTTTAAATTTTTATGAGGTAGAAAAGAAAAAAAAAAGTAATGTGTTTATAAATATATTTTTTGTTTTATTAAAAGCTATAAATTGTTGAGATATTTGGCTTTTTATGATTTTTTTAACTTTTTAACTTGCCAATAAGTTTTCACTTCAATTCAATTTCCCCAACAAGAAAAGGGTCAACTTGATCATCTGTCTGAAATTATTCAATACTCTCAAAATATTATGTGATTATACTTTAAGTCAATTATTAATTACTTAACCTCATGTTATTTATCTATCTCTAATATAAATTGTGAAACCTTATACCTCTCCACCAATCAAAACCTTATAAAATATTATGTGTCTATACTCCGACGATACTAAATAATCACCCCCACTATAGCTTCTGAACCATCTTTAGGCCTTGTTTGGGAAGACTAAATAAGTGCACTTTTTGTCTTTTTTGACTAAAAAATTGAGGTTGAAAATATGGATGTTTGGGTTAACTTTTTGATTTTTTATGGAAAAATGTATAATAAAAAATTGTGAAAATTGGTTTTTAGAGAAAAATTTGAATTGGGAGTTGTGCAGCCGTAATTGTTGACTTTTGGTGAATAGTGTTAACTTTTTGGCTTTTTGAGTAACTTTTTGACTTTTTGGATTATTTCAAAGTCCCCAAACTTGGCCTTAATGTGATCACTTATTGTCCGTCTTGATTTTGATCAATGGAGCAACCAAACCCTGCCCTCGCAACAGTAACATCTATAATTTTATCTAATTATATTAAGGATTCTTTTAAGACTTTTTACTTAAAAATTCTATTTATAAATATTATAATAACTCAACTTCTATTTAAGTTTTTGAATTAATAAGTCCTATTTAATTTTAAAATTTTTAAAATTAAGAATATTATCAATTTTACATAATAATGTTTCAAATAATTATTTTATTAATTGATAAAAAAACAGAATATGATATTAAACGTTTTTACCCTTTTACTTATTAATTTGATTCAACTATCTAATAAAATCGAGAACATTATCAATTTTTTTTTTCCAATTTTAAAACTGAGAATATTATCAATTTTTTCATTTGTAATTTTTTTTCCAATTTTGCACATCAATGTTCTATCATCATGCTTTTTTATAGATAATTTTTTTTTTAATTTTGCACCAAAAAAATTCAATTTTTTCAACCAAAAAAAAAAACATTCAGCTTGTTTGGTTCTAGTTTTTAGAAAATTCTAATTTTTTTTCTCTATTTTAATGTTTTGAATGATTTTTTTTTAATATTTTAAACAATTTTTTATTTTTTTTACTTTTAGACACATTTTACATAAATACACGTAAAAAGTATAATATATGTGAAAAAATCTTTAAAAAATACACTAAATACCAAAAAATATAAATAAATAAATAAACAAAAATTCGGTACATTTTTCGTTATTTTGTGTATTTATTAATTTTTAAAAATATTTTTCATAAACACTTTAGGGTAAATTACATTGACACTCCATGAAGTTTATGTTTATTACAATTCCCTCTCAACTTTTGGAAATTACATCCCCCTCCCTGAAGTTTAAAGTTTCATTACAGATTGTTCCCTAAAGTTTAAAGTTTCATAACAGTTCTCGCCTCACCGTAATAATCATCATACATGCAATTAAATTAATAAGGGGGGTCAGTGTCATTTCTTAAATATGGGGAGGGAAACTGTAATAAATATAAACCTTAGGGGGTGTCAGTGTAATTTACCCAATATTTTACTATTTAGATATATCTAAATAAGGTATATCTAAAAAAGTAAACAAATTGGTTAAAATTTAAAAAATATTTACTAAAAACAAAAAAATTCGAAAACAAAAAAAAAATACAATTTTCAAAAAACTCAAACGAAACACATTATTTAGTTTTTTTTTTTTTTTTTTTTTTTTTGCACGTAATTTTTTTTTTTGGATTTTTCAATTTAAAAGTTGATGTTTTAAAGTTTTGAAAATCAAAATAAATGTCAAATCATCATGTTCCTTTATAGATAATCATAAATAATGAACAATTATTGTTTGAAAGGAAATTCTGACTATTAAAAATTTAATGGGATTTGAGGATCTAAAAACTATTAGCTAAGACTTAATGAAGTATAAGTTTATAAATTAGAACTTGTGTGTAAATATCTTTTTTTTTTTTAAATAGAGAAAATAATGTGATAATTTGTAGTAATTTTTTATTATTATTGTTTTAATCTATTAACAAACTCCACTTAAAAAAAATCTTTTGACAAACTAGGCGTATGTATCAACAACTCAGAAACATAAAAAATAAATAAATAAATAAATAAATAAATAAAAATTATTATGTAATTGAAATTTATTCATTTGAAATAAATAAATAAAAATTATTATGTAATTGAAATTTATTCATTTGAATCTGACATTATGCAAAAATTAATATTGAGTTTAAACCACACATTAATCAAACACATATATTAAGTCTAAATGCATAGAAAATCAAATATAAAATAGGACATAGATGTCTCTCATTCTATATTTAATTTCTGTATTCTTAACATTGTTGTCAATAAATAAATAAATTGAGACACCATATAAATTTGTTCCAAAATCACCTCATAATTTTTTTCTATAATTCTTTATCCTCCCTGCAAACAGCTATAAGACACATGACTCAGGCACCGAAGGAAAGAAGCCAGATCTACCGGGGGATTATGCTGATGCAAATGGTGAAAGTGAGCTGTATATCTTAATGTTTCCTGCTCTACCATTGGATATTAATGACAACATGCCAAATTAGGCCAAACAATGAGAGAGGGGCCAATCCCACTAAGTATAGCTTTTGCTCTATGTTTCTCTCCAAGGATGTATTTGATATGTTTGATTGATTGAAGCATCACAATAGGCCAAAGAATGAATGCATATCCCACATTATAAAAAGGGTTGATTATTTGAGGTTAGACATTTTATTCTTTACAATTCAAAAATAGTTAATAGTCTTCAAATGATGTTAAATTAAAGTGTAATCGATATTTTTTTCATTCTAATTAACAGAATGTGTAATACACACGCAAATTTTTCAAGTGATTTTTTTTTTTTTGAAATAAAATGAAATTAACCTCAACCTCCCTCTTCATGATTCACCGCAATCTCCTCTCCCTTTCCTTGGCTTTGTTGTCGCCCCTCTCCCTTCCAAGACCACCTTCGTCGCTTTCTCTCCCCTCCAAACATCTCTACTGGCCCTAAGATACATGTATATATATTTATTTGCAGGATTGATTTAAAATATAATAAAATTAAAATTAGGTTAAAAGTTAAGAATTAAAATAAATAATTAAAAATATATGATTAATTTATGATTTAGTTAAATTAATGTTGGTTAAATTAAAATTATGCATATAATAGAGAGAGAAGAAGAAAGGGAAAAAAAAAAAAGGCAATTGGCTTTAGAGGTATTAAAATCATATTACGTCTAGTTACACTAATCCAAAATCACTTAGGGACTATCTAACTGAATTTAGATCAGATGAGGAAAAGTATTTTAGCCTTAAATCAAAAGGGTATATTTTTTAACTGTGACACGAATAACATTATTGTAATAATATAATATAGAATTTTTTAAATAAATTATGACAAGAAAGGTCAAATATAGATTAAAAAATATATTGACAGAATAAAATTTATTTTAAAAATAGATCCTACCATGACTGAGTCTATTAGTAGATTTTATGTGCAATATTATAGCATTTGGCTAAAGAAAGAAAACATTAATGTGCGGATCTATAGAGCAATCTATGCATTGGATCCTAATTTACTACTTTCAGCGTAAAAATAAAACTCATCAGTAGTTTTTTTTGGTAAACAACTCATCAGTAGTTGGCCTCGTTAAAGTTGAACTTGCCAATTGTCAAAGATCATTATCATATTGCAAAACTCATCAACAACCATCTAAAAAGAATATTGTAGGTGTTGATTTCTGACCACATAATCAAATAGAGAACTCAGCTGGGAGTACCAGTAGAATAGATTAAGCCCAAAAATCTATCACAGAAAGATAAGAATTCGGCAGTGGTTCGTCTACCCAGAGACACTCCGACGATCAAGTCAGTAAATATCTCCCAAAAATAGCAAATTGTGCTTAACTCATAAGAAATAAATGTATATCACACATAAAAATTGCCTCCCTCAGATCCACAAGGGTGTCCTGCTTTTATAGCCAGCACTAACCTGATCCCTGTAGAAGTCTAGCTTCAATAGACTTTGGCTCAATGCTCATCTTGGACTCCCCGCTAGATAGAGATAAACTCCCTAAGAGTTTTATCTGTATCTAGACTGAGGTCCTCCCCTATGCTAGGACTTTTATCCCTTATCCGCTTATCTCATATTCCGGTATCTCTGCAGAAAACCTTGACCTAGCCGAGATCATCTCAGCACACGATCAAGCCACGTGACACTCTAGCTGACACGTTGGCGTGACCTCGGCCACGTGTTGTCATTCACAAAGTATGTCTCCACAACTACCCCCTAGGTTCTATTACCTCGGCAATCTAAGGTGATAGAACCTACATTGTCTCGTCGGCCAAAATTCATTCTTTCCTTCTGCGGCCGAGATCATTACTCGTCAGCTTCACGTACCCAGGACTCTACTGTCCAACTTTGCCATTGACCAAGAACCAAGAACCAAGCTCCTTAACTGAGATCGTTCCTCTAGCTGAGGTTGTTGCCTCATTAAATCCAAAACTCCAAGAGTTTTATGCATGAGCTGTTACGCACGGTTTTCTCAACCGTTTCCGCCACCCGTCCTTCTCTCATTGATTTGTACCTGACATGCGCCATCAGGTTGCATCACTTCTGCCCACGCCGCCTGACAGACACATCGTCCAAGGCATATCATTATGGTTTGCCACCTTTTCACAATTTTGACAAAACTTCTCCCTCCTCTCTCTGTCTCCTCACTTTTGAGTATTCATTTCGCCTTGAAACTTTTTCTCTCTAACGCCTCTCTCCCAAATCGCCATTGTTCTAGCTTTCAAGCTCTGCGATTGTTCCGATTACCTCTTCTAGCAACCTTTTCATTATCTGTTTGCGACCATTCACGTCGTCTGACTTCGGCGATACTCATCTCGGCGTTTGTTTCCTTGGTAAGCCACTAATTTCCTCACTTTTCAGTATTTCATTATTCCTTTGATTTGTTTCAAATCTATTACATGTTTACATGCTATTTGTTGCCATTACAAATCAATTTTTGTTCTTAAATCCTTGTTGTATTTTGAATCTCGTATTTGTCTGTGATTCGTGCTGTTCAATATGTCCTTGTGTCTATTCATACGATTCGTGATTCTTGCACACACGTACATAGTGTTCATAGGTTTGAAGCTTTAATAATTTTTGCCACTGTTCTTAGCCTTTGCACATCCATACACACCTACTCAGTGTTTCTTGAAAAAATGTTGCTTTCTTGACTCTGAATCATGTTCTTTTCTATTTTTCTTTGACTTGTTTTCCAGATTCTTGCCCTTGATTCTTTTTCCATATAGAGTTAGGTTTGGCATTTGATAGAAATCACATTCTTTAGGAAAATTAAAACAAATTCCCCCTAGATCTTCAAAAACCTTTGCCCCAGTTCCAGTTTTGGTTTTAGCCGAGATTATCAACCCCTACCATTTCTTTCTCTTTGACATTCATCCCAAAACACTCTAAGCCGAGATAATGGGTATGTTTAGGTGAAGGGTAGATACCCAAGAAAACTTTGAACACTTTAGGAGAGAGTTTTCCATCCCAGCTGACGTCCAACTTAGGCTAGCTGGAGAGAAGGACTCCATTATACCAGATAGGGACTCCATGCCTTTCCCAGTGGTTGCCTTCGTCAAATGTGGACTTTGGTTTCCCCTTGAGACTCTCTTTCATGAAATCCTCCATTATTACAAACTTAACCCTATGCAACTCACCATAAACTCATATAGGGTCATAAATGGCATAATTGAACTGGCACTCTGAGAAAAAGCTAGGATCACTTTAGCCGACATCCAATTCTGCTATACCATATGTGGCCTTAAGTCTAAAAAAGGCTACATATACTACCTTAAGCCCAATAAGGGTGCTGGAGATGATTTCTTCATCGTTTCGGGCAACTGGGAGTTTACACCTGATGACGACCTCCATCTCTATCCTCTGAGCCGAACAGTTTTTAAAAAGGGTGATGGTGAGACTTAGTTATTGTACTGAAATTCCATTTTGGTTAAGGCTTGCCAATTTATTCATCTCTACTAATGTTTTGCTCTTGGTTTTCTGCAGTTCTTCCTCAACCAGCGAAGGGATTTCGGCAATCATACGTCCTCAGCTGAGATCTAAAGAATCTCTTGGATCTCCCTGCGCAAAGGCGCAAGGCCCCTCTTCTACTGAATTACATACCAACATACAAGTCGGCCCTGCCCAACATTCCATGACGCCACAACTCCACCAACAACTTCATCTCCAAGGCCAGATCAGGCCTCCACCTCTGACCCAATTGAGCAACCATCTACTTCTACCCCTCAACTAATTCCTCCATCCCAACGCCAATGCCAATGCCGAGCTCCAATTTTTGCTCCTGCCGGCAGAACTTGCAGCCGCAAACGCCGAGACTCTAAGGCATCGGCTTACAATCCAATCCCCTAATCGCCCTTCTAGCAATACACTTCAGCACCAGAGTAACAGTTGCTTCCACCGCTAACGAAATGGGTCGTAAACCAGCCATTGTTGAGGATCTCCTTGCCAACATCCCTGGGGTTATGACAATGCAATCCTCATCTTCTCCATCCCAATCAAAGCCAAACTTGAAAAGAGTGAAGAAGGACAAGGCCAAGGCCACAGTGACTCAAATTGACTCTGAGGACACTATGCCAATCTCAAAACTAGCAGAGGTTGAGAAGAACACTACTACTACCAAGAAGAGGCCATCAGCGAATGCAATACCTGATGTCCTGCCATCGAAGAAGTCGAGTTTAGATTGCCTAGAGGGTAGTAGCAATTTCCTTCGCAATATGACCTGGGTGCCTGAAGTCATGGTAGGGGACAGACCTTTGACAGCCAGCGACAACACGATTAATGACGTCGAGGTCGGTGCCACCCTATCAACGGCCGTGCTCCTACCCGAAGATATGACTCACATGGCCGACCTCCATGTGTATGAAAACTTCGGCTTGATGATGCAACACTCAGTTTTGGTAAGCCTCTTTATTCATTCTTTTCCAGTCTTTCAACACTTAGTCAAATTTTACTAATGTGTTTTACTTTTTGCAGGCTATCCAGCATGGACATTCATACGCAGTTAAGACTGAGATGACAATGAAGGAGTTGGCAAGGAAGACTAAGGAAGTTGCCAAAACTCCTTTCCTCGGTCAATTATGCTGAAGCCAACAATCAAGCTCTGCTAGATCAAGCTAAGGCTTCCAAAGCTACTCAGGATTTAGCCGAGGAAAAAGCCAAAATGGTCGATGTTGAAGCCGCAGCCTTCAAAGTCGATCTTGAGGTTGCCAAAGCTAGAGCAGCTGAGCTAGAGGCCAAACTCCAAGAGGCCCTTGACTCAAAAGATGCCGAGGTCAAAGCGGCCGATGAGAAGGCTTTTGAGGAAGGGCAAGCCGCTGTTCGAGATCAATATAAAGAGCAAGTCAACCTGGCTTGCAATTGAGGTTATTACCTTGGCTAGACGGCGGCGCTCAACAAGATGTTTGTCCCAATGGACTCCCCACTCTGTAATATTGACCAGCTATAAGTGTCTTTCCCTCTAGCTCTACAAGATTCCGATGACGATGCCGAGGAGGATGACGCCGAGGAGAAGCTACGAATGATGACGAGGCTATTGTTGGGGCCAAGTCCCCTATTCTGAATGAGCAAGTCCTTGACTTGACTCAAGATGAGGAGAACGAGGTCTCCAAGAGTGCCTCTCCCAAAAGAGCCATGTTAGAAGCTGAGGTACAGACAGTTGAGAAGAGCCTTGACCAAACTCTTCTCGAGATCGATGCCGAAATTGAGGTGGAGTTGTCTGCCGAGGTCGATACACAGCTCATTGCTGAAGCAGAGTGATCCACTTAGAATCTCTTCCCTTTTTGTACTTTGTATTTCTTCTTTTGTAGTTGTTGCAACCTTTCTGTTTGAACAATGTTAAGTTTCAATATGGCTGATGTGCCTTGTTTTTGTATCAGAACAAGTTCCATCCTTTGAATACAAGTCTTATATTCTTTTCCAAGTGTTGAATGTGTGCCTTCTTTTCTTCTATGCATGTTTTTACTGCTTTCATACTTAGAATATTTTTGCATTTCTTCAAAGTATACCTTAACTGTATAATAACTCCAGGATATAATACCTCGGATATAAACCTTGATTGTTTTCCTCGGTTAGCCATTGGCATACCTCTACTAACACTTTAAAAATATCAAAATATTTTTTACAAGTGTTATTCAGTATGGCTCTTATCATCTCCATATGCTATCTTCTGTTAAGACTTTACTTTTTCCAAGTTTTGACAATCTAGTTTGGTCACCTCGGGTAATATGTATCTCGGATACTTCATTCATAATTACCTCGGCCAATTCCAACTTGTAAATTTCTCCGAAATTTCAACAAGTGTTAAGCCCATTCCTGCTGAATTTCAACAAGTCCCCAGCTCTTAAGTTTATTTACTATTCCTACTCCATGCCCCCTAATGTGAACCTAAGTTTCACTTAAGTTCACATTAAGCATATTTCTATGGTCTTTCGCCGAAGTTAGATTCAAACAAAGACTAACCAAGGTTCTCAACCTTGGTTTCTCTGTTAATTTAACTAAAATGCACTTAGTTCCATTCCGAGTTTAACTCTGTCGACATGGCAAGTCCAGGTTAATTCAACTTAGTTCAACTCCATTATATGCAAATATAATTCAACTCTGCCATATAATGAGTAAGTTATTTGTCATGTTTCATTCAGAAACATCGCCAACTTAGTTCAACTCTATTACATGGAAGTATAATTCAACTCTGCAATACAATAAGTCTAAGTTATTCGTCATATTTCATTCAAAAAAATCGCTAACTTAGTTCAACTCCATTATATGCAAGCATAATTCAACTCTGCCATACAATAAGTCTAAGTTATTCATCATGTTTCATTCAGAAACATCGCCAACTTAGTTCAACTCTATTATATGCAAGTACAATTTTAACTCTGTCATATAATAAGTCTAAGTTATTCGTCATGTTTCATTTAGAAACATCGCCATAGGACTGGTTAGTCCTATCACACAAATTTCAAATTCATGAAAATCAAACTAAAATTTTATTATTACTTCGGTTAATGACATAA
This sequence comes from Camellia lanceoleosa, assembly GCA_025200525.1. NCBI lineage: Eukaryota > Viridiplantae > Streptophyta > Magnoliopsida > Ericales > Theaceae > Camellia > Camellia lanceoleosa. The sequence goes on from CM045766.1 coordinate 56,051,956, forward strand.
ACTTCGAAAAACAAAAATTTAATGATAGAAAAACTTCAAGTTGTAAGTGTTCCAGGCAACTCTTTGCCATCACTATCCTCAAGCCGATATGCCCCATTGCCGGCAACTGAGATGATTCTATAAGGCCCTTCCCAATTTGAGCCTAGCTTGCCCTCCCTAAGATCCTTCTTGTTGCCGACCACTTTCCTCAGCACAAGGTCCCCTACTTTGAATGCTCTTGGATTGACCTTCTTGTTGTAAACCCTAGCAAGTTGTTGCTGGTACGCCTCTAGTCAAATTGCTACTCTCTCTTTTTTCTCCTCCAGTAGGTCTAGATCTCGGGCTAGAAATGCTTCATTAATACCATTTTCCACTCCTTGGGTTCTGATCCCTAGAATGTCGACTTCTAATGGGATAACTGCTTCAGTGCCATAAGCCATGGCAAATGGAGACTCCCCAATTGATCTTCTCAGCGTAGTCCGATATGGCCAGAGTACATAGGGCAACTTATCTACCCACTTCCCTTTTGTTGCTTCTAGCCTCTTCTTGATCCCATCCAAGATAGTTTTATTGGATACCTCTGCATGTCCATTACTCTGAGGGAAACTTGGAGTAGAGTAGTAGTTCTTGATTTTGTACTTTGCACAAAAGCTTTTGATTAGCTTATGTCAAACTATGTACCATTATCTGATATTATTGCCCTTGGGATCCCAAACCTGGTGATGATATTCTTCCATATGAAGTTCTTCACGTCAATGTCTCGAATTTTCGCAAGGGGTTCAGTTTTTACCCATTTTGTGAAGTAATCGGTTGCTACCAACAGAAACTTTCTTTGCCTAGTTGCTTGGGGCAATTGTCCAACAAGATCCATGCCCCGCTAGGCAAATGGCCATGGGTTGGATACTAGGTTCAAATCTGGTACTGGTTGATGTATCAAAGGTGCAAACTTTTGACACTTCTTGCACTTCCTAACGTAGGCTTCAACATCCTTCTGCATGTAGGGCCACCAGTACCCTTGAGTAATGGCCCTATGAGCAAGTGATCTGCCCCTAACATGGCTTCCATATACTCATTCATGTATTTCATATAAGAAGTCTTCAACTTGGAAGGGATGTAGACATCTCAAAAAGGGACCAGTAAAGGGCCTTCTGTAGAGATGGCCTTCTAATATTAGGCTGAACCTGGCCGACTCTAGTCTGGTCTTGTGTGCGTCTTTTTGGCCATCTGGCAGATTGCCATCCCTGAGGAACATTACTATTGCATCCATTCAACTTGGACCCATCTCCATACACATTGTTTCATACTCTGTGATTAGTGGTTCCACACTTGGGCCTGATAAATAATCAACCATTATGGCCCTTGCCTTTCTTGATTTCATTATATTAACCAGGTTAGCCAAGGCATCGACATGACTATTATCATTTCGGCTAACCTGCTGTAGCCGACAATCCTGGAACAAGGCTAGCAGTCTAACAACTTCTTTAATGTAGGCGATCATTCTTTCATCTCGGGCTACATACTCGTCTGTTGCCTGGTTCACAATAATTGGAGTCACAGAAGACTACCTGTAGACGTCCCCGAACGCCCCGGGAGGGTTAGTCCCGTTCCGTTCATATTGGGGTCACTACAGTTCAAGGACTCAAATGTCACGGTTTTTAATCTTGAACCAAAGAGTCCAAATCCAGCAAATTGATTTTGAAAACAGATTTTTTTGAAAAGAAGTGCCAAACATGGTCTCCACCTAAATATTTTTTAATGGGAAATTTAGAAAACCCTAACTCGGTGCCAAAGGCCACGTGTCCGTCATCACCAAAGTTGCCTCGGGAACTTGGGTACGATAAGGTCACCGTGAGCAAAAAGACCGGCCTCTACTAACCATGATATCGATTTTGAAAACATTGTGCGTTCTTATTCCGGTTATTAGCCTAGGTTACTATGTGATTACAAGTATAGACTGGATCGCCTGAATTGGAACAAAACATTTCATGCTTGTTTGTTTGAAAATGGTTTGATGGTGCTACTCGCAAGTAGGCTAAGACGTGGATTTGCCACCCTCGGGTGGGCTTAAAAAAACATGATTTTGCCACTATCTAGTGGGCTTAAAACAGGCATTTGATGAATTGTTCCAATCCAAGTAACCCAACCTCCACCCACAGGCATTCAAGGCAGTTATATCACATAAGCAGTTAGCCTCATGGTAAGCATGCTAATGGCTACTTACATCATGCAAGGATGCTAAAGCATAAAACTCACCGAGTACTCCAAGCCAAAACAGAAGCTCATTAGAAATCATGCATGATCCTAAATATACAGAAATGCCTAATGCAACACATGCAAAGATGCAACTATAGCAGGCTTGGCTATTCTAAACATGGCATATGGAATGCTACAACTAACACGTATTCAATTTGGAATTAAAATACAAAAGCAGTTTGTATGATGCGTGCAAAAGCAGATGAATGATGCAAACATGTCATACATCAGATGCTAATTGAAATATGCCCTAATCTAACCATCATAAGCAGGTAAATAAAAGGGAAGAAAGATGTGTGGTTGGAAGACATACATCACACTCACCCACACTTATTATAATTATGCCCTCGCATAGAGGGTCCAAATAAATATACAGTCCCGAATGAAAGAATAGTACAGTCCAAATAATATAGTCCAAATAATGTACAAACTCCTAATTAATTTACAAATTAACTAAGAAAATAATAAAACTGGCATGCAAGCCAGGGACTGCCTTGATTCTGCTCCGGATGATGGAATGATGTATGTTTGGGTTGCTTTGCGTGGAAATCCACTGGAATGCTCCAATTAGCCTCTGTTTTGCAATGATTCTTGAAAAGCGCGCCAAGCCTCGGAAGACCGCTGATTCTTGATATGCTGCAACAGAAAGCAGAAAAGGGGCATAGCAATGTATTTTCACAAATGTATGCATGTCTCGATCCTCGTACCGCCAATCACGCATCTCAATGCATGATGGCCGAGGAGCCAAATTGCATAACTCAATATAGAATGAATGCATATGAACACTACAACAAAACCTAACTCCATCATGGATAATCTGGAGTGTCGGTGACTTGGGAATTGAGACACGTTCCGTCACTTGGAGTCGGGCTAACTCCTATCCTGAACACGATGCAATATGCATGATATGCATGAAATGCAACTAAGATACAATCCTAACATACACAATGTTATGGAATGGCATACACGCTATACGAGGTGATACACAACCGAGTATACACAATGCTATGAATGAAATGGCATACGTAATGCAATATGGGCTTACACCAACATGAGAGAGCCTCAGCCACACTCACATAAGAGGCCATTAGATGAAAATGAGACAACTCGAAATCGGGAATGCCACTCTAATGAGACATGGCAAGACATGGAATATGATATGCAAACATGCAAATTTCAGAGGCAAAATGACATGAAAAACAGCCCCGAAACATGGCGAAATGAAACCCGATGCAAGGAACGAGTCCCGAGACATGAAATTAAGCACATGAAATGGCCTATAGCTATGCAATGCATGCATGATTCGTACATGAAGTGTGAAGACAGAATCTAGGAAGCCCAAAAACAAGAATTTTTACAGTTCTAAGAATGGCCAAACAGTGGGTACAAATAGGGCAAAATTAGCATGCAAAAATGGGGGGCCAAGAGAGGTATTGAAGCAAGTCATAGCTTCTGATCTCAAAAACAGAAGGCCCCTTCTACAATGTTTAAGAGGGGCCAAAAATATGATGTTTTACAGTTTATGACAACCCCCAAAAACAGATACAAGTATGGCCAAATTAACATGCAAGAAATGGGCCAACATAGGGGCAAAGAAGCAAGTGGTGCACGCTGGCCCCAAACAGGTTAGGACCCTTCAACAATGTTGAAGAGGGGACCAAAATATGGCTGTTTACAGCTTATTATCAGACCCAAAACAGAACACAAGCATGCTCAAAGTATGATGCAAGATGAGGCCACCAAGAGGGCTATAACATGAAGTATACCAAGGATGCTTCAAACAGCCCTAGACCCTTAATGAAACATGAAGAGGGGGTCATTTTATGGCCATTTTCAGTTTGGACCAAGGTCCAAAAACAGAATCTCAATAAGCTAATAAATCATGCAAAAATGGGGACCAAAGAGGGGTACAATGGCAAGTGATACATGGAGGTCCCAAAAAGTGATGAGCCCTTCTTCAATGTTGAAGAAGGGCTCAAAATAAGCCTATCTACAGTTTACCTCATGCTCCAAAACAGATTATATATAGGCCAAAAATATCATGCAAATAAAATGGCATCCAAGAGGATAATGAAGCAAGTGGTAGTGGGAAGTCCCAAATAGGTAAGAACCCTTAATCAAACAGAAAAATGAGCTCAAAAAAATGACAATTTTAGTTTTGGCCGGAGCTCAAAACAGCAAGCAAGAGGGACTAAGAAATAGACCAAAAAAATGCAAGAAAAGGGGAAAGTGGGACTCACCCTTGAAGACCAACCCTTAGCAACCTCTTGGACCAAGTTTGCGTGCTCCTTGCCTCTGGAAAACAGCTTCAAGCTGCTGGAATGGAATGAGGTGGAGTGGTGTTAGGGCTTGTAGGGAAAAGGGTGTAGGAACTTAAGGGTTTTTGAGAGTTGAAGTGTAGAAGGAGAGAAATACAATACAAGAGGCTCAAAGCATTTTTTCTAACCCTCAAAACCAGACCTGGGGTTGCTGTTATATAGGCAAAATGGGTGGAAAAGGGGGGGGAAATGGAGGGAAAACAAGCCAAGTGTCCCCCCAAAATGGCCAAACCCTCAGACATGGGTGAAGTGTAAAACAAAATACATGGTTGGAACACACTCCCAGGGGCAAAAATGGCCGGCTAGTTTAAAATGGCAAAAAAAATCATTCACCAAAAAAAGTGGCCGGCCAGAATAAAGAGGGAAAAGTGGCCGGCCACACCCTAGGATGAAGCCCAGAAGTTAGCTTTCCAATGACGTAAACTTTGCTTTAAAATTCCTTCAGAAAAAGTTATGCGGTTAGATTCGATCCAACCGGACTTCAACCAACCATATCTCCTCCCCCCGCATTTGGACTTAGGATATTCTTGAGTGAAAAATGAAGCCCCGGAAGTAAGCTTTCCAATGGTGGTGGCCTTATATCTTAATTCCTCTTGTGCAAAGAGTTACGCCTGCTTTGAAGCCGCAGACTTTCTCCTTCCCGGATTCATGCTGAACCACTTTTGACCAAACAAAAAGTTGGCTGTCAAAACAATTGCTGGCCTCCCATCCTCCTACAAGCTTCCTAATAATGAAAATAAGGCCTCCACCAAAAATGAGCCCAAACCGATGTGAAATGAAGGTTGGAGTGGTGTTCGACCCACAGTTGGTCTCGGACCTGTCCTCAAAAGGAGTAAATAAGATGCATGCCAAAATTGGAGTAAACGGAGGTAGTTAGGCGGTCCCAACCGAGGCACACGGCCGACGGCCCGAATTTCAATGGAAAAAATGGCCTGCGACCACGAAACGTAGCCTATGGCCACTGAGAGATGATCTACGAGACCTCTCCCTCCCCTCAGGAAGAGAAAACAGAGAAAACCGAGCTTGGTTCGCAAACTGAGGCAAGACATAGAAAAGTCTAGAAGTTCGGAGGCAAGGCTCACGGCCGAGACTCCGCAACCTCAGAACGAACACAGTATACAACATCACCAAGCGCTCAATCGGTGACGTCTGAGTCTTAAGGTCGGTCAAAAATGGGGTGTCTACACTACCACATCTTCGGCTTTCATTGCTGCTGCTAACATTAGCCCTGCAATCAGTGCCTCATACTTTGCTTTATTGTTTGAGGCCTTGAACCTCAAACGAATGGACTGTTCTAGCATTTGCTCGTCAGGTGATACTAACACTACTCCTGCCCTCGCTCCTTGACGGTTTGAACTTCCATCAACAAACAAACAGAAGGAGTCGTCGATGTAGATGTCTCAGGGCTTGGGATTTTCTTATCTTCTCTGTGTTGCTATAGGCTTTTCATTCCCAGCTGGGTTTCTTCCTGTTCCCCTGGACACCCTAAGCCGCGACTTATCAAAGTTCGACATGGGATGGCACCAGGTGTGAACGGGACCACAAAGTCAACTAGAACCTGGCCCTTAATTGCCATTCTAGGCCTAAACTACAAGTTACTACTGCCCATCTGGCTACCTTGCATGTCAAATCTTCTTGCTGTAATAGGGACTTTAAGGGATGCTCAGTCAACACCACAATCTTGTGGGCCTGGACATAATGATTCAACTTTTTGGAAGCCATCACTAAGGCCAGTGTCAATTTCTCCAGGGGTAAGTACCTGGTCTCTGAACTTGCTAAGGTTTTACTTACATAGTATACTGCCCTTTGTTCTCCCTTCTCTTTTCTGATTACCACTGCACTTACTGCGTGCTCTGAAACTATCAAGTATAAGAACAGCTCCTCTCTAGGTACTAGATTTGACAAAATTGGAGCTGTTGTCAGGTAATTTTCCAAGTCAGCCAAGGCGACTTTGTATTCCTCTATCCACAACAAATATGTGGCCTTCTTTAACAAACTGAAAAATGGTTTACACTTATCTGAACTTCTGCTTCTAAATCTGTTCAGGGCTACGGTCCTTCCAGTCAACATCTGCACCTGTTTTGCCGATGTCGGGCTTTTCAAGTCCAGGATAGCCTTGATTTGATGTGGCCTTGCCTAATTGCCTCTTTTGGTAACTAAGTATCCTAGGAACTTACCAGACCTAACTCCGAATGTGCATTTCGAAGCATTGAGTCGGAGCCGATATGTTCTAAGGATATAAAAAATTATCTTCAAGCCGGCCAAGTGATTCTCAGGTTCTTTGGTCTTTACGACCATGTCATTAATGTATACTTCTACTGTTGTGCCAATTAGATGTCTGAACATCTTGTTCACTAACCTCTAGTAGGTTGCTCCTGCATTTTTCAACCCGAAATACATCACTCTGTAGTAGTACAGCCCTTTTAGGGTAATAAATGCAGTTTTCTTCTCATTAAGGGAATACATCGCTATCTGGTGGTATCCCATGTAAGCATCCAGGAAGCTCATCCTTCCATGCCCTAAAGTGGCATCTACTAACTGATCAATCTTAGGCAGTAGGAAACTGTCTTTGGGATAGGCCTTATTCAGGCTGGTGAAGTTCACGCAGACCCTCCACTTCCTATTCTTCTTTTTCACAATGACTGTGTTGGACAACCAGGTTAGGTAATTTACTTCTTGAATAGCCCTAGCTTCCAACAATTTGTCAACTTCCTCCTCTATTGCCTCCACATGAACCAACGTTGGCTTCCTTGCTCGCTGAATGATAGGTTTAGCCGACCTTTCTAGATTAAGCCTATGACAAATGACCTCAGGGTCAATGCTAGGCATTTCGTATGGCGGCTAGGTAAACACCTCTATGTTTGCCCGAAAGAACACCTCTAACACACTTTCCTCCTCCTCGGCCAATCCTAAGCCGAGAAGGAAGAAACGCTCTTCATCTCCTTATTGGACCATAATTTTCTTCAGGGCTTCCTCACTTTTCTCAGCTCGTTCTTTGCCGACATCATCTAGGACTTCCATGTTTTCGTCCTCAATTTCTGCTATTTTTGCCTTTCACACGTTGCAGGTGTATTTCATTGTTGCCATAGAGCAATTCTTTGCCTGCACTGGATTCTCTCTAACCTCCTCAATTCCATGCACCGTTGAGAACTGCAACAGTTGGTGCAGCGTTGAGGAAATAACCCTCATTACGTGCAACCATAGTCTTCCCAGGATAACATTGTAATTGGAGGGGGTATCAATTACTGCAAACTCTATGCTTACCTTCTTGGTGCCTGCCTGGACCTCTAGATTTATTACCCCCAAGGGCCATGTCGGCGTTCCGTTGAACCCGACCATTAGGCTGTTGGACTGCTCCAAATCATCTCAGTGAAGACTGAGCTCCTTGTAACATCTGACATACATAATGTCACAAGAGCTGCCTTGGTTAATTAAGATGCACCTTACCTGGCATTCTCTAATCTTAAGGGTTACTACCAGAGCATCGTTGTGTGGATACTGCACCATGTCTAGGTCTACTTCAGTAAATGACACCATTGGTCCCTAGCACTCGTTTGTCCTAAGTCTCTTTTGCTAGACCTGATATACATGCTGTAAGTGCTTCACCCTCTGAGTCTCCCCACGCACCTTGTTCTCATTGATCCTTGAGTGAATCATATTGATCACTCGAGGTCCGTCTGCTTGCTGTTGTAGTACTGGTGGAGGTGGTCTGCTAGTACCTGGGACAGCCTTGCCTGCTTTTCCCTTGTTCTTGCCTCGTCTACCAGGTCCCTCAAGTGACCGACCAGGTCTTCCAAATGTGTCTTTAGGGCTCTACACCCTTGAGTTAGGTGTCTATCCTCATTGTGGCAGACACAGTGCTTCCCAAGGCTTCTTCCCATAAATTCACCAGGAATCTTCTCTGGTGCTCTATAATACAACTAGTTCCTGATCCTTTCCAGAACTTTATAAACCGGGATTCGAAACACAGTGGTGAATGCCTGTGCAGCCCTCAGTCTTGTTTCTTGTCTACTAAAATTTGTATTACCTTGGCCTCGCTTCAGTGAGCCATTCCTCTTCTCCTGCTTCGACGTCTTTGTTCCTAGCATATCCTCTTCTGCTCTCGCATATTTCTTGATCCTTGCCATGAGCTCCTCCATACTCTTTGGCAGAGTCTTTACTAGTGACTTTCGAAGCAAGCAATCATCTTCCAGGCCGTTCTTAAAAGGCACGACCGTCAACTCCTGGTTACATCCTGGTAATCGGTTGAACAACTCATAATACCTTTTGGCATAAGCCCTGAGGCTCTCACATTTGCCAATTTTCAGAGCCATCAGGGAGTCTACCCTCAATGGTTGTAATTTGTTTGTAACAAACCTAGCGACGAACATCTCAACCAGGCCTTTCCAACTCTTCACTGTTCCTTTCAACAACTTGTGAAACCAGTCTGATGCGATTTTCCCAAATGATGAGGGAAACACCTTGCAGAGCAACAGTTCATTCCCGGTATACAATGCCATTGAATTTAAATATAAGCCGACGTGAAAGTTCGGATCGGAGTTACCGTCATATATCTAGAACCTTGGCATATGGAACCTTTTTGGGGCCTCAAACCTATCCAGCTCTATTGAAAACAGCGTTCTCAGCTTGACAAGGGACATGACCTCGACATTCTGCCGCTTCCTCTGGAGGTAGTCCCTCAAATCCTCCTTAGTCCGACTAGGAGCTTAGCTCTCAACGGACTTCAACCTTTTCGGTGCGTTGCTCCCAGTGTCGTTATGAGTCCTCTTGGACTTCTCTTCATTTACCGTGTCAAAACAAAGTTCCTTCCCTTGAACGTGCCGATATTCTTTGACATAAGTCCCCTTGGTACGAGGCATTCTCTGAGACTCTCCTCTTATTGACTCCGTCCACCCAACATCCCGTGAAGGCCGATGTGAGTATTCCTTTACCTTGTCATGCTAAGGGACTACTGGGATTGCTTTCTGCCACCCTTTCCAGGCATCGTTTTTGGCTGCTAGAATCGGCGTATCCTTCAATGGAAATGGTGGTTGCATGACGTTATTCTGCATCATGAAGTTGACAACCGATTGTAGGTCTGCCAACTTGTTCGCCATTTCTTTCATCTCGTCATCCCTCCTCAGGCATCTATCTTTCCATACATGGAGGTCACTTTCTTTGTAATACTCGTCTCGGCCCGGTTTCTTCAGTACGTTACCCTCATGGCCGACGTCCTTCTCTCCAGGATTCTGATCCTGTACTCCTTCATTATGGTTTTCCTTTTCTATGTTAGGATTGGCCTGTTTACCACTCCCACTAGGGATGTCATCTCTAATCTTCTCTTTTTGTCCGTCGTTGTCCATCTATTCTCCTCATGTTCTCATAGACGACGCCAAATTGTGGTTGTTGATTTCCCACCACACAACCAAAGAGGGAACTTAGCTGGGAAGCACCGGCAGAATAGATTAAGCCCGAACAATCTGTCACAGAAAAATAAGAATCCAGCAGTGGTTTGTCCACCCGAGGGCACTCGGATGATTAAGCTAGTAAATATCTCCCAAAGATAGCAAATTATGCTTAACTCATAAGAAATAACTATATATCACACATAAAAATAGCCTCCCTCAGATCCAGGAGGGTGGCCTGCTTTTATAGCCAGCACTAATCTGATCCCTGTAGAAGTCTAGCTTCAATGGACTTTGGCTCAATGCTCATCTTGGACTCCCCGCTAGATAGAGATAAACTCCCTAAAAGCTTTATCTTTATCCAGACTGAGGTCCTCCCCTATGCTAGGACTCTTGTCCATTATCCGCTTATCCCGAATTTCAGTATCTCCGTAGATAACCTCGGCCTAGCCGAGATCATCTTATCACACGATCAAGCCACGTGGCACTCTGGTTGTCACGTCGGCGTGACCTCGGCTATGTGCTATCATTCACAAAATATGTCTCCACAAATACTGCGTGAATGAAAAATTCTATTTACACATAAAATGTATATAAAAAATTAAAGAAATTATTATTTAGGAGGTAATTTTAAAAATTATTATACAATAGTGAAATAATTTATGATTTTAATAATTAATATTTTTTGAATTTATTATTTTTTTGTAATATTTTTTTGACACACTAGTTTGTGTAATTTCCCCTAAAAAATTTCACAAGAATGATGTGAAAATATATTATTCTAGATAAATTCATCTTCAATGGTATGTTATTTTGAAGTGAAAAGTTCATAATGAGCCACATCATTATGTATAAAAATTATGTATGATTTTTTTGTTTGTATGACATTACTCCTGTACAAATATACTTGTTGGCTTTTTTTACTTTCAAAGATTAAGAATGTAATTAGAGCGTGCCAATAAGGATCAATAAATCCTTACAGAAATGATAAAGGCCAACTAATCAATCAGATAATTGCTTCGAAGTTCTTTTAGCCTCGATGAAGAGGACTTTTACTGGTGGCTTGTTTTAGGAAAAAATTTAGAAGAACTAATCACAAAAGTCATAGCGATCCCGCTTTTGACCCGACTCTTGTTGTATCCCGGACACGGGTTTAATTCTTTCATATTGTTGTTTACCTCTTGTTCCCCTTATATCACTTTAGAATTGGCTTTTGGGTTGTCAAGATTGCGTTTGGGCAAGTTGGTCGCTTGTTTTTCAAACCTTGTGTTGCCTAAAATTTTGGTCTTCTGCTCGAGCAGCCATTCTTGCACTCGAGCGGGCTTTGTCAATTTTGCTCCTCCGCTCGAGCGGCACTTATCAAGCTCGAGTGGGCTTTGCGAACTCTCAGTATTTTGCGAGTTTGCAAAACAACTGGGAGAGTGTTTTCTACACTCGAGCGGTGTTTTTTACGCTCGAGTGAGTGGGCGCTCAATTGGTCCTTTTCTGCACTCGAGCGTTGGTTTGTGGTTTGCAAAACTTCTGGATGTATGTATTCTGCACTCGAGTGGGTCTCTTCTTGTGCTCGAGTGGAACAACTCATTGTGTCTGACACTCAAGTGGACTGTGTGTATATTATGTCGTGAAAATGACTTGTTACATCACTTTTTGATATCTTTTCACTCACAAACCCTAGACCAGCTCCCTCCTTCTCTAAAATCTAACTTCTCTCTACAAATACACCTAGATCTAGGGATCTCTCTACCCTGCTCTCTTTGGTAAAAAGGTAGAGCATTCCGTGGGCTCCCATTTGGTCCGAATAAAGTTGAGTTTGGGCATATTTGAGGTTTCTCCACTTCTCCTTTGGGCTTCTACACTTGAGGTACGGACTTTTTACACTTTGTTATGGTTTTTAACTTAGTTATTTGTGGTTGTGTAACAATGATGGGTTTTGGGAGTATTATGGACAAACTTAGGGTTTGGAATATAAAATCAAAATAGAGGTTTTGAGAAATGTGAAATAGATAGTCATGGGGGATTAAATGTAAGGTTGTATTGTGGTAAATGCTTGATTTGGGCTATTTGGGTTGCTATCTAAAAAGGGAAAAGTTTTGCCCTAAATGGTTTGAATATTTATTTTGTGTAAATATATAAAATTGGTGTTGCAAACATGAAATTGGATGGACATTGGTAGAAATGGTGGAATAACTGTATTGGACTATGGAAATTTCAATAAGTTATCTGTTTTGAGATTGAATATTTGTTTAGAAATAACTGTATTGGACTATCAGTGGAGGATAGTCATGATTGTTATAGAAATTGCATAAGGATTAGGTAAATTGAAACTAATCGATTGTTGGATGTCATTGAATATGACTATTGTTTATTTACATTGTATATGTATGATAGTTTGGGAGTTGAAAGGGGATGTACTCCATCATATGGGAGGAGATAAGGGATGGATTCTATTGAACTTAAGTTGGCCGGAGTGTCCAGGGTGAAAGTCCCGAAATCTTGTGTATACATGAGTGCCGATCCTGCAGACGAAATTTTCGTAAAATGATAGATTTGAAGTTTTTGTGTAGTAGTGTATAAAGTTGGAAAACCACTGAGTTATGGTCTCAACTGGGTTATCGAAAAATGATGAAATTGACTTATAAATTGAGAATATTGAGCAAGCTTGAATTGAATTGAAATGAAATGAATTGAGATATGACCCTTGGCACTTTTTGATTATATAAAATGTGAAAATTTTGTCACCAGCATGGTATAATCACATTGCACTTATATCTTCGTTAAATTTCATATATTGTGATGGATTGTTTCTACTGGTATTGGCTCACCCTACTTAGGAAACCATTTTCAGGTGCTGGTGACATGCCTTTGCCAAGGTAATCGCTTAGAGAAAGTTTGGAGCAAGAGCTTCATTTTTGTAGTGTTTATTTTGTAATAGCCAAGGGCTTAAGTTGTATTGAGTTAGACTCTTTCTTTTATTGTAACCAAGCAATTCCTTGGAAAGATGTAAGCTCCTAGGGCATTTATTTTGTTGATCATTAACTGGTGGTACATGCTATAGATTCAAGATGTATATTTATGAATTTATATCACATGTGTTATCTTTTGCAATACAAATTATGATGAATGAAAGTATTTTATTTCTGTTATTCTCTGGTTTATTTGTTGGATTTATTATATTACTTTGCGGGTGTTACAACAGGGTATCAGAGCGTACCGGGTTTGAATACTTTGGGTACATGGGGAGTGGTTAGTACCACAATGGGTTTGTCTTACTCGCTAGAAACTTAAGTGTGAACGATATGTGCTTATATGATAACATGCTTATGTGACTATATGGGTATGGGATTTAATTTCTCAAATGTTGATCGGGTCCACGGGTTTCTGGGAGTCCTGTTGGAAGGGCACTTGATCACTACCATTTCTAACTGGAACTCTAGTAGCACCACGGGATGATCATTATCCAAGAATGAAATTTGTATGTGTTTATGTGACTAAGTGCTTATATGAAATGAATTATCATTGTCCAACGCATTAGGACGCGAGTGGGTTAGCTTCGGCACATTTGTAAATGTGCTAATTTCTTTCGTTACCTTTATTGGGATGTCAAGACGTAGACGTGGTGGTGGAAGGCATAGTAGGCCTAGAAGGCACGAGATGCCAATACCGGATGATATTCTGGCACAAGAGGAAGGGGTTGGTCAGGCCAACGTGGCCAAACCAGTAAGTCAACATGCCATGGACGCCTTAGCCCGTGAAATGGCCAAAGCTTTGTGGGAATCCATGGACATTCTTAGTGCTAAGAATCAAGTCCAGGCCCAAGTAACTAAGACAGGGCCATCTTTCTTGAAGTGGGAGTTTTTCCTGTCGAGTTCAGAAGAGTTTTTAGGTGATCCCAAGGAGCCACTGAAGGCAGACGAGTGGCTAGAGCAGATGGTGAAGACGTTTGAAATGCTCGACATTGAAGACAGAGGTTTGAGAGTGGTCTTAGTGTCCTTCCAGCTGAAGGGAGACGCGAGCCAATGGTGGAAGTATGCGCGGGGCGCTTTGGAGGGACTTGGGAGGCCTTTGTCGATGCCTTCTAGGAAAAGTTTTTGCCTCCCACTATTAGGGAGAAGTTGAGGGACCAATTTTCCAAGCTGGTGTAGTTGAATACACCAGTGGCTAAGTTTGAAGCCACATTTACTAGCCTCTCTAGGTTTGCACTTGAGTTAGTGGCGACTGAGGAACACCGTTGCTTGGAGTTTGAGAAAAAGGTTAAGGACCTAGCTACAGTTTAAGGTGGCCGATTCGATGATTAGGGATTACGAACACCTTGTGGAGGCGACGACTCATCTGGAGACTGTGATACAGTTGAAGGAGGAGAGAATGAGGGGCTCTAGAAGGAGTCAGGATAGTCTGGGGGACGATAAAAGGCAGAGGGATTCTAACCCTCAGTTGTCCCAAGGAGCTCAGTCAAGGTCCATTTTTCCAGTGTCGAGTTCAGATTTTCGGAGAGGTGGTCAGGGAGATTTCACTTGTTTCAAGTGTGGCCAGTTGAGTCACAAATCTCCGACTTGCCAGTAAAAAGGAGGAGGGCAGCGAGCTGCTTCGTCTTCGGCTTATTCTCTGAGCCAGAGTCAGGGAAGGGGGCAACTGCTCACATGTTATCAGTGTGGACAGGCGGGGCACTGTAGACATCCCATTTTTGATGGCCCTTACGACTTAGACGTCATTGCATACACACCCGATGATGAACATATTTGCTTGCCAAGTGCTCGAAGTCCTTAACGGAATGTTACAACTTTGAGCCTTTCAAACCCTATACCTTCGTTGTCCCAGTTTTGGACCAAGCCTAGCTTAGTTTGCAGCCTCTGGTGGCCTGCCAGCCACCCTTTTTAGGCTGCCGGCCATCATCTTTTGGTTGCCGACCACTGATGGCCAGCCGGCTACTAGTGTATTTTGTAGATATTTTATGCCAGTTGTGCCAGTTATTTGCACAGATGTATGTATCTATCCCCATGTGTAGGGCTGGATCTCCTTGAGATAATTTCATGTTTTCTATATATAGGAGACCCCTCTCTCATATTTGAAGGTTAGAAAATTTTGAGATAAAAAATTTTCATCTCTCTCTCTACAATTCTCTCTCTCTCTCTTTAGCAAATCTCTACACTTTTGCCTACAATTCCTTAACCTTGCCTATACACCCTTAACCAAATCTTCTCATCTTTGAGCTAAGGTGTTCTTGAGCTTGGTTTGAGCTCTAGAGGGTGGGTTTACTTGGTTTTGTTGCTTGGAATTACTCTTCTTTTCAAAAGGTATAAAGCTTTGCTTGTAGCTTTGTTTTATTTGCTATTATTCCTATTGTTTTTCCACTATTTTTGGGCTATAAAAACTTTGTGTTTTTGGGCAGAAGCTTGGGTCTAAAGGCCATTAAAGGTTGAGGGGTTGATAGCCCTTCTTCATACATTGTTTTGGAGGCCTTTACCCTTGTGTTTCCCACCCTTTTACTATCTTTTTTTGAGCTTTTAAATACTGATTTTCAGAGCTTTTTCAATGGCCACAATCATGTTTTGAAGTTCAAATTTGGAGGGGTTAGCCTCCCCTCCTTGTGTCTTGCTTACTAGCCTAGTTTATGTCATATTTTAGCATGTTAATCTAGACTTTTTAAGCTCAATTTCAACATGTTTTAGGACTTGATTTAGACTGTTTTAGGACTATTTTGGACTATTAGTTGTATTTGAGCTTTGCTTTGCATGCTTATAGTGTAATAGTCCTTGTGAGCGTGGTGTTCTAGGCCTTAGACACCATCTTGTTTGAGTGGATAGTATTTATTTATGCTTTTCTCACTCATTTTCAGCACCTAATCATCTCTGCAATCTCCCTCTTTTCTTGGGTTTTGTTTTGCTTTGAAGGCAGTTCAAACAATTTGTTTGTTTAAAGCATGAGATTGAGATGTCATGCTTGGTTTAATCCCTTTGGGGGTTCATTACCAATGGTATGATGTCTCTTTCATGCCTAAAACAACTTTTAGTTTAAGCCTTCTTTCCATTTAGAGGACTTAAACTTGCCTTTGGACTTAATTGATTAAAGAATGGTTGGTAAACTAAAATAAGTAACTAAAATGGTGCAAGATAATAATTGGTTGTATTCAATCGGACGTTAATTGAACACATGGAAACTTGGGCCATTTCATACTCATTAGTGATGAATTGACCCAAGTCTCCAAGGTCAACCATTTCCCTTGATCATTTATGAAAGGGAAGAAGTTTGTGTCTTGTTTTGCATTTATTAAACTTGCACACTTTGGTTTCATAAGCCATCATGCAATGAAATTGCATCCATTGATGGTTTGTGAACCAAACTTGCTACTCTTTGGATTTGTTCATGAAAAGGAGAGGTGAGTTGTGCAGATAACCCTTAAAAATACCTTGTGCATGCTTTGTTTGTCTTCTATTGCAACAAGGTAAACTGGGCAACAGTGGCTGGCAGGCCACTTTCCATGGTCAGCAGGTGGCCGGCAAACCACCATCCATGGCCGGTAACCTTCATCCATGGCCGACTGGTGGTCAGCAACCTTCACCAGTGGCTGGCCAGCCATTGATGCAAAATTCAGCAGAGTGCTTCTAAGGTAGAGCAGAGTTGTTCTGGAAGTGGGCAACAATATTGGTGTTCAACTGTGCAAACAGAGGCATTCGGAAGCAAAACGGTGGTCTTTTCGAGTGGAAACCAAACATGCGCATGCACATCCCTTGTTTCCTGAGGCACAATAGTTAGTTGTTTAGTTTAATTACTTATTTTAATTGCACTTGCATTATAATTATTTAATTAATTAGTTGTAGCTAGTTAGTTAATTCAAGTGTTGTAATAATTAGTTAGCTTAATTAGCTTAGTGCTTTGGTTAGCTTAGCATAGCTAGTTAGTTCATTCGGACTCTCCTTCGTGAGAGCGTAATGAAATAATGTGTATGTCTTCCAACCCCACGTCTTTCTCCCTTTTATTTACTAGCTTACGATGGTTAGTTTAAGGACATCACGTTTTAATTAGCATACTTCATGTTTGTATCCATTTGTATTGCGTGCACCGAGGCTCGGTTCATTCTAACTGCATTGCTAGTTTAATATTTTTTTTAAATACGTGCTTAGACCACATGCTATTTAAATTGATTCATATATCATATTAGTAGCCGAGCCTAGTAATTGCATATCGCATGTGTTACATTAGTTATATTGCATAGTTAGGAATCATGCATTTTTTCTAACTCATTTGTTTATTTTGGTTTGGAGTACTAGGTGAGCCTTTACTCACTTTAGCATATCGCATGTGTGTGATTGTTGCCATATTTAGCATGCTTGCCATGAGGCTAATTGTTTAATTGTTAAACTGTTTGGATGCTTGTGGGTGAAGGCTTATTGCTTGAATTGGAATAATTTGAGCCATGTTCATATGCGGTCACTTTTTCAAGTGGTACATATTCGAAACAATTTTGCAAACAGACATGCCTTGAAATGTTCCAATTCTTGCAAAGTTAGTCTATACTTGTGTGTGTGAGCATCACATAGTAATGCTAGCCTAATAAACCGAAACAAGAGTATATAATGTACATAAGATTCATATCATGATTAGTATAGGCTGATCTTTGATCAGGCAAACGGCGGTGCTCAAATGTATTCATGACCTTCCCCTCTCGTACCCAAGTTCCCAAGCTGAGGCAACTTTGGTGATGACAGACACGTGGCTTTTGGCACAAGTCATGGGTTTCCTAAATTTTTCCAAAATGAAAAATATTTAGGTGGCGACTCTGTATCTGACAAAGCAATCCATTTTTGGCAATTTGATTCAAAATTGATTTTCCAAAAGATTTGTCGGATTTGGACTCTTTGGTGTTTATTAATTTCACATTGCACTTGTGAGATTAGATTCAAAACCGCAGAAGTCTGAACTATGGAGCTTATTTCGAACTTCCGAAAATGAGGGTGCAAAAAAGTTGAGCCACAAGCACCTGAAGAGGTTTTGCCCACAGTTGGGTGGCACACCTGGTTCGAGGTAGACATAAAGCCACCAGCCAGCATAGTTAGCACAGGCCTCAAAGGCCAATCAGGGAGCCTCTTTGGCTCAGTCAGTGCATCAGGCATATGCTCCAAAGGGTGGGCAGGTCAAGAAGAGACCTACGGGACATGTGTATGTTGTCACAGCACCAGACCATGTACCAACACCTTCTATTGTGAGAGGTACTTTCTTGTTTTGCAATTAAATTGCTAATGTGTTGATTGATACGGGTGCATCCCATTCATTTATCTCGTCTGCATTTACATCAGTTTTGGGGTTAGAGTTGGCACAGTTAGCATCTCCTATTTGTGTAGAGTCTCCTATTGGTGGTGAGGTTATCTTGAAACGGGGGTGTCAGGGTTGTGACATAGAGGTTGCCGATCATCAACTTCTATTTGCATTTGTATTGATTGACATGTCTAGTTTTGATGTTATTTTGGGTATGGACTGGTTACCGGGCTGTTATAGACTGCCACCGTTAGAGGGTTACTGTATGTACCTTAAGTGGTGATTGCTTTTATTTCTTAGGGGACCGGGTGGATAGAGTTTTATCACAGGTATTTGATCTGCGTGGGCAGGGTGAGCTTAGTTGTCTTCTTGCTAGCTTCTTAAGTAATGAGTGTAATGAAGTCCAAGTTGAGTTGCCAAGGGTGGTTTGTGAATACCCGGATATCCTTCCAAACAATCCCACTAGTTTGTCACCTCACCGAGAGATTGAGTTCTCTATTGATTTTTAGTGTCTGTTACGACACTAATTTCTATGGCACCATATAGGTTTGCACCTGCTGAGTTGAGTGAGTTGAAGATTCAACTCCACGAACTGTAAGATAAGAGTTTTATTCACCCTAGTACTTCACCTTGGGGAGCACCGACTCTCTTTGCTAAAAAGAAAAATGGAGCATTGCGACTTTGTATTGATTACCGAAAGTTGAACCGGGTAACTGTTAATAACAAGTACCCAATGCCTCGTATAGATGATCTGTTTGATTAGTTGAAGGGGTCTTATTGCTTCTCTAAGATAGACTTGAGATCGGGTTATCATCAGTTGAGAGTAATGGAGGAGGATATCCCGAAGACGGCATTCCATACGCGGTATGGCCATTACGAGTTTCTAGTGATGCCTTTTGGGCTGACCAATGCACCAGCTAAATTTATGGATTTGATGAATCGGATCTTTCGTGAGTTTCTAGACCGCTTTGTGGTCATCTTTGTGGACATCTTGATTTACTCACCCTCTGAGAAGGAATACGAGGAACACTTGTGAGTGGTACTTTAATTGCTTAGAGCCCATAAGTTGTATGCTAAGTTTGGGAAATATGAATTCTGGCGGAGGAAAGTTAAGTTCTTAGGCCACGTAGTATCTGGGAAAGGGGTGATTGTAGATTCATCCAAGATAGAAGCAATACAAGATTGGGCACAACCTAAAAATGCTTTTGAGATCCATAGTTTCTTGGGGTTGGTCGGGTATTATCGAAGATTTGTGAAGGATTTCTCTAGATTAGCTTCACCTTTGACTAGGCTAACAAGGAAAGGAATCAAATTTGTGTGGAGTGAGACTTGTGAGAAATCATTCCAAGAACTAAAAGTTAGATTGACTACCGCTCCAGTCTTGATTATTCCAGAGAGGAGTTTGGATTATTCTGTGTATTGTGATGCCTCACAGGAAGGTTTGGCTTGTATTTTGATGCAAGAGAGAAATGTAGTGGCTTATGGCTTGTGGCAGTTGAAAACACATGAGAGGAATTACCCAACTCATGACTTAGAGTTAGCAGCGGTGATCTTTGCCTTAAAGATTTGGAGGTACTACCTATATGGTGAGAGATTTAAGGTATTTTCTAATCACAAAAGTCTAAAATACTTGTTTACACAGAAAGACTTGAATTTGAGGTAGAGGAGATGGATGGAGTTCATAGAGGACTATGACTTCGAGCTACATTATCATCCCAGGAAGGCCAATGTTGTGGCCGATGCATTGAGTAGAAAATCTATTAGCAACGTAGCTTGTATCGCCGTCTGAGAATGGGAGATGTTGAGTACTATTGGGGTGTTTAACTTGCATCTTGGCGAGTCTGTTGAGTCTATCGCGTTGTTTTCGGTAGTTGCACAATCCACGCTTGTGAACCGCGTGATAGAAGCACAGAAGGGTGACCTTGAGGTGAAATCTCTCTAGGGGAACATCTCCAATGGAAAGGTAGAAAAGGCCCTGAATGTGTATCCTGACCAAAGTGTGAGATACCATGACCGTTTGATCATGCCGAAGTCTTGTCGAGAGGAAGTACTCCGAGAGTTTCACCATTCACGCCTTGCGGTGCATCCAGGAGGCACAAAGATGTATCATGACCTTAGTCGACAGTTTTGGTGAAAGGGCAAGAAGGATGTAGCGGTGTTTGTATTGAGGTGTCTTACTTGTCAGCAAGTGAAGGTCGAACATCAGAGGCCAACGGGTTTGTTGCAACCATTGCCTATAGTCGAGTGAAAATGAGAGCATGTTACGATGGACTTCGTTGTGGGTCTTCCTAGAACTCAACAGGGCAATGATGCGATTTGGGTGGTAGTTGACCGGTTGACCAAGTCAGCGCACTTTATACCTATACGTGTGAGTGACTCAGTAGACTTCCTTGCCAACTTGTACATTCGGGACATAGTGAAGTTGTATGGGGTCCCTGTAATGATCGTTTCGGATAGAGATCAGCGTTTCACATCTCGGTTGTGGCAGAGCTTGTAGAGTGCCTTGGGCACTAGATTGACCTTTAGCATTGCGTATCATCCTCAGAGTGACGGGTAGTCCGAGCGTACTATTCAGATTCTTGAGAACATGTTTCAAGGTTGTATCCTTGACTTCAAGGGTTCGTGGGAAAGGCACTTACCCTCAGTGGAGTTTGCCTATAATAACAGCTTCCAATCGAGTATTGGTATGGCACCGTTTAAGGTCTTGTATGGTCGACCGTGTAGATCTCCAATGTGTTGGGCCGAGGTGGGCGATGCACCTTTGTTGGGTCTGGAGTTGGTTCGAGAAATGATAGAGAATGTGGCACTTATCCATAAAAAGTTGGTTACGACGCAAAGTTATTAGAAAATTTATGCCAACTGTAGGAGTAGACCCTTGTCTTTTAAGGTAGAAGACCATGTGTTCTTGAAGATATCACCTAGGCAGGGCTTGATGAGATTTGGGAAGAGTGGGAAGTTGTTCCCTCGATTCATTAGGCTTTTGAGATCTTTGAGCGGGTCGGAGAGGTTGCTTACCGTTTAGCATTGCCGTCACAGTTTTCTGGGGTTCATAACGTATTTCACATTAGTATGCTCCAAAAGTATGAGCCGGATCCATTGCACATGCTGGATTGGACGAACTTAGAGGTGGACGAGAATGCCTCGTATGAGGAGAGACCAGTGAGAGTTTTGGATAGACGGGACCACATTTTGCGGGGCAAGACAATTCCCTTAATAAAGGTATTATGGAAACATTACGGGGTTGAGGAAACGACTTGGGAACGTAAATTTGAAGTCCGAGAGAAATATCCGGACTTGTTTGTTGGTGCCTGAACATGTGTTAAGATTTTGACTATATTAATGAAAAGTATAAACATTGTATATGTTATGGGTATTTTGAAATCATGAATTCAGTAGAAGCATTGTATATGTTTTAAGAATATGAAATATGATGTGTTGTATCACTTTTGGGAACATGGTGTATATATTGCATAAAGTTTGGAAATGAATTTGGGTTTGATTTAAACATTATAAATGTTTTGAAAATTGTAATTGGCACACTCGAAACTAGAACTTGTATATCGAATTAATGAAAATGGATGACCGTAGAGTGGGTCATAGTGTTGAACTTGTTAGAATAATGTTGCTATGAATGGTTTAATAATGTTTTTGAAATGTGATTTGTAATTTCGAGGACGAAATTCTTAAAGGGGGAGAGGTTATAGCAATCCTTGTTTTGACCTGACTCTTGTGGTATCTTACACACGGGTTTAATGCTTTCATATTGTTGTTTACCTCTTGTTCCCCTTGTATCTTTTTAGAATTGGCTTTTGGGTTGTCGTGATTGCATTTGGGCAGGTTGGTCGCTTGTTTTTCAAACCTTGTGTTGCGTAGAATTTTGGTCCTCCGCTCGAGCGGTGTTTCCTACGCTCGAGCTAGTGGGCGCTCGATCGGCCCTTTTCTGCACTCGAGTGTTGGTTTGTAATCTGCAAAACTTCTGGATGTGTGTATTCTGCGCTCGAGTGGGTCTCTTCTTGTGCTCGAACGGAATAACTTATTGTGTCTGACGCTCGAGCGGACTGTGCATATATCAGATCGCGAAAATAACTTTTTACATCACCTTTTGATATCTTTTCACTCACAAACCCTAGACCAGCTCCCTCTTTCTCTAGAATTTGACTTCTTTCTACAAATACACCTAGATCTAGGGATCTCTCTACCCTACTATTTTTTATAAAAAGGTAGAGCATTCCGTGGGCTTCCATTTGGTCCGAATAAAGTCAAGTTTGGGCATATTTGAGGTTTCTCCACTTCTTCTTTGGGCTTCTACACTTGAGGTAGGGACTTTCTATACTTTGTTATAGTTTTTAACTTAGTTATTTGTGGTTGTGTAACAATGATGGGTTTTGGGAGTCTTATGGACAAACCTAGGGTTTGGAATATAAAATCAAAAGAAGGGTTTTGAGAAATGTGAAATAGATAGTCATGGGGGATTAAATGTAAGGTTGTATTGTGGCAAATGCTTGATTTGGGCTATTTGGGTTGCTATCTAAAAAATGGGAAGTTTTGCCCTAAATGGTTCGAATATTTATTTTGCATAAATATATAAAATTGGTGTTGCAAACATGAAATTGCATGGACATTGGTAGAAATGGTGGAATTAGATATGTATTATCTCAAACCTATAGAAATTTGAATAAGTTATCTATTTTGAGATTGAATATCTGTTTAAAAATAACTGTATTGGACAATCGGTGGAGGATAGTCATGATTGTTGTAGAAATTGCATGAGGATTAGGTAAATTGAAATTAATCTATTGTTGGATATCATTGAATATGACTATGGTTTATTTACATTGTATATATATATGATAATTTGGGAGGAGATGGACTCCATTGAAATTAAGTTGGCCAGAGTGTCTAGGGTGAAAATCCCGAAATCTTGTGTATACATGGGTGCTGATCCCGCGAATGAAATTTTCATAAAATAGCAGATTTGAAGTGTTTGTGTAGTGGTGTATAAAGTTGGAAAACCACGGAGTTGTGGTCTCAGTTGGGTTATCGAAAAATGATGAAATTGACTCATAAATTGAGAATATTGAGCGAGCGTCAATTGAATTGAAATGAAATGAATTGAGATATGACCCTTGGCACTTTTTGATTATATAAAATGTGAAAATTTTGTCACCGGCATGAAATAGACACATTGCACTTATATTTTTGTTAAATTTCATATATTGTGATAGATTGTTTCTTCTGCGCTTTGATTCACCCTACTTGAGAAACCATTTTCAGGTACTGGTGACATGCCTCCGCCAAGGTAGTCACTTGGAGAAAGTTTGGAGCAAGAGCTTCATTTTTGTAGTGTTTATTTTGTAATAGCCAATTGCTTAAGTTGTATTGAGTTAAACTCTTTATTTTGTTGTAACCAAGCAATGCCTTGGAAAGAAGTAAGCCCGCAGGACATTTATTTTGTTGATCATTAACTGGTGGTACATGCTATAGATTCAGGATGTATATTTATGAAGGTGTATCGCATGTGTTATCTTTTGCAATACGAACTTTGATGAATGAAAGTATTTTATTTCTGTTATTCTCCCGTTTATTTGTTGGATTTATTATATTATTTTTGGGATGTTACAAAAGTAAAACGAGGGAGAGAACAATGTCAAAAAATAAATTTCAATAAGTAAACCAATGTTTACGAATGTACCTTCGCACTTTTACAGCCTCGAAGGGGATTACAGCATGGACAGACTAGCTTAGAACTAATTCTAAGATATTGAAGTGGAGTGCGAGAAAGTAAAGAACTGGAAAATAAAGAACTAGAAAGTAAATGACTAGAAAAATATAAAGTAAAATAAACTACTCCTTATTTCTATTATGCATCTAACAATTATGTTAATTTCTAAAAATTTATCGCACACTTATTTAATCTAAGTTTGTTTTTATAAAATAAATCTCCAATCTCTCCGGTTGTGGTTCAATAGTTTAAAATCTATATTTATCAAGTGTACTAATATGGATGGCAGAGGCTATTGAGAAAATGTGCATAGTTATTCACAATATAGCCAGTAACAAATTTTCATTGTAAGTTTCTTCTTCTTCTAGAGAATGCATATGGTTATAATATTACTTATGCATTTATATTTTGTAATTTCCATTATTTCATATTTCAAAAATTTTATAAGGTTTGCTTTTAATTTTCAGATTTTATAGTTAGTGCATTTTTTCTTGAATAATATTACTTATTATATTTTTATATTATATTTTATTGTGTGACTAAGTTTATTTGGTTGTAATTTTAAATTATAACTTATTTGATATTTTTATTGCTTATTTGGCTAAAAAATAGAGGTTTTTTAAATTACAATTTGTAACTTTTTTTATAAAAAAAAAAAAAACTTATTTAAAACCCTTAAATACATATGAATATAAAAGTCTCATATTTTTCATCCTAGTAATAACTTTTGAGGCATTATGTATATTTACATAATAAAAATGTTATATAGATTATCAAAAGCTATACTGCACCGAATAAATTTAAAACCTATTTTAAGTTAACAATTTAAAAATTTTACTTACAATTTATAACCATTATATGGGTCATGCCAAATATTAAATAAAATTTAAGAAATACAAGGTACATTTAGATTAAAGCCTAAGTTATATAAGTTTAATAATGATTGTGAACATGTTGCACTAGCATGTGGATAGTTTTCCTGAATAAATATTTGTCAAAATTTTGAATGAGAAAATTTTGTTTAAAAAATAGGTTGATGATTAAATTTAGAGCATATTTGATAAAACTTAATTATTAATTTTGTAATGCTAAAAGTTTTAATGAAGTATAAATGTTTTTGATTACATAAATTTATTCATAAATATTAAATTTTCAAATGCTAGAATAACTATTTGATTAAGTATATAATTTTTTAATAAAAATAGTTTATTATTTCATACATATTTATAATGTATCATGTCCTTTTTTTTTTTAAAGTTGGTGATTAACTCTTAAAAATTTATAAAATTCTTATTTGAAATGTGAATTATGTATAAATCTATTAACAAATGAGAAAAAAAAAATTTAAATTAACATATAGTACATTTATTACCTTTTATTTGAACCATGCTAACTACAAGTCAAGTAGTCATTCTGGCTCAAGTTACCAACTGAATAAATATCGAGGTTTAGGTACTGGCCATTAAAATAATCTAACACATTTTTAATCAAATACACAATAAAAAACATAGACCTATGGGCTAGAGTTAAGTTGTTTTATATACATATTCAATGTTTAGTATATTTGTTCTATTTTTTTTTTTAATAAAACAATTAAAAAATCAAAAATTAATAATGATGTATAGTGGTGATCAAACTAAGAAAATGGTTTCAGGATTTGCAAAATGTTCAATTGGTCTAATATCCAAAAAATTAGTAAATATAATTCACTAATATTCAACGAGACTGTTTTAGAGGTTATACCTAGCAGTCTAGTAGGATCGAAATCATCGAAATCTTATTTGAGGAGTGGGTTGAAGATTGTGGTTACTGATAGTCTATTTTATTATTATTATTATATATTCTTCAATTTTGATTGACTAAATTTTACAAAATAGATAAGGTAATTGATTTTACATAATAGATATGAGATAATTGGTAAATTGAAAAACTAAAATTACGAAATTCATCAAGACGAAATATATTTATATTTTATCGTAAATATAATTATTGTATGAAAACTAATTAATGTTAAATAAATTTTCTTTTATATTATAAACAGAATTTTTGTTATAATTTAATTTTAAAAATAATTTTTAATTATTTATGGGGGTTTTTGTTTTAAGGTCCCTGGTATTATGATTTTATAGCATAAAGGACACCAAATATTTTCATAATGTCTAAAGTCCTTCAACAATATTTTCATAATGTCTAAGGTCCCTCAACCTTGATCCAGAGAAATTTCAGTCCAGAGAAATTTCAGTCCAGAGAAATTTCAATGCAGAGAAAATTGGTCAGAGAAATTCTGGCCCAGAGAAATTTCTCTGGACCAAATTTCTCTGGATGAGTTTCTCTACTTTTCTTCTCATTCACATCCAAATCATTGTGATTCATTAGGTAAGCAACATTGTTCAACTGAATTCAACTGGAAAAATTCCACATTGTAATATGTAAGCAACATTAGAATGGGATAACAATGGCAACTTACCAGAACCAGAGAAATTCTAGAAAAATTTGAGTATTTCTCTGGTTTGTTATTGAAATATCAATTGAGAATTTCTTTGGTTTATTAAAAATAACAATTGAGAATTTCTCTGGTTTATTAAAAATAACAATTGAGAATTTCTCTGGTTTGTAATATCTGGAAAATTTTCTGCAACTTACCCAAATCTGTTCTTCGCTTTTTTCCAGTTGAATTTTTCAATCGAAAGTGTTTCTCTGTTGAACAATGTTCAACTGACTTCAACTGGAAAAATTCCACATTGTAATATGTAAGCAACATTAGAAGGGATAACAATGGCAACTTACCAGAACCAGAGAAATTCTGGAAAAAACTGAGAATTTCTCTGGTTTGTTATTGAAATATCAATTGAGAATTTCTCAGGTTTGAGAATTCACCAGGTTGGTTCATTTCATTTACAAAAACATTTTGTGAAGACCAATCAAACATTAGCCAAAAAACATTAGCCAAAAAATTCTATTTTCTGTCACCATTCGAATCCGACCACTTAGCTTACTTGATCTTCTCAAGCTGAACCTGAGTATCCTTGGACAGCTGCATTCTCTCAACCTTCAAATGTCAACCACGGCAGCTTCATTTTTTGAGCTTCACACCGCACACACACAGCTTCAACCCATGCACGTACACAACCCATCAACACAGTCACACACATACACAACACACACACACACCACAACACACAGATAACTAGCTATATCAACATTACCTCTCCAGAGAAATTTTGAAATTTCTCTGGATCAATCCAAAGAAATTTTAGCGGCTTGGTTCTTCTCTGATCTGTCACTTATATACTCTATTACCTCCAGCTGCTGATCCATCCGAACAGCATTCTAGGTGAATCTGATTTTGGATCTTTCAATTCTCATGAATCTGATTTTGCTTTGGAATTAGGTTTTGTTGGGAAAGATTTCAACAGGAGCCCAAAACGACTTGCAGAAGGTGACCAAGATGACCTATGCTCAAGTGGCGATCTATGGTTTCAGCGATAAAGTAGGTCTTCTCTCCTTTCCTAAAAGAGAGGACACATTTGAGATGACAAAGTCGTACAGCAGCAAGACTGCTGCAATCATCGACAACGAAGTAAGAGAATGGGTGGCAGAGGCATACGATCGCACGTTACAGTTGATAGAGCAGCACAAAGAGCACGTAGCTCAAATCGCAAAGTCGATCGATGTGTCCTTGGCGGAGGAGCTGAGTGCAGGAAGGAGAGCAACTGGTCAAAGGTTGGGGATTTGGAGCCAGAGTTGATCAAGCTCAAGACAACGTGGATAGAGAGGGGATGGGGTAAGGGACCTTAGACTACAAAAGAACAGATTGTAGACCTAATCCATTACTAAAAGTTGGATAGGGACCTTAGACCGATTTTCCCTTTTTTTCAACCCGTGCACAGCACAGGTATCATGCTAGTATAATATTATAATAAAACTTAATAAGTTACAATTATAATATTTAAGATCAAATACACGACATAATTTATACTAGTCTCCTAATTATTTGTTGGTTTCTTTTGTTGAGTTGGTTGTTGGGTTTACGAGGGCCCTTTCTTAAGTTAGTTGTTAGAATATAATTATTCAAATATAATTCTTTTTATATTTTTAAATATTCTCTTATTAATAATTGACCAAATAAAAAATATAAAAAAGACTCATTAACAACCTGCAAACCAAACAACTTGAGGATTCTTCTCCTCACCTTCATAACCTTTGCCTCACAATTTCAGCTTGCCCTTTTGTCACACACCTCCTCTCATCTCACTATTACAATAATGCTTAAAAATCATACATGAGAAATTAAAAAATCCCACTTTTATTAAAAGTGTTATTAAAAAAATTAAAATGATATTTTAATCACAATTAACCTAATTGAATTAGATAATATTTATTTTTAATCACAGTTTTTATATAAGTATGATTGTATATATTTTTTTAATTTTACTTTTATGTCTCTATAATAAAACAACACTGTTTTTAGAAGTGTTTATCTTTATAATTGGTTACACGTCAAGATCAATCCATCATAGATTAATGGGTGGATTAACTTGACCTATGTTTACCACCCAGGAAACTTCCTACTATTTCCTCCCAGCCCAATCACAATCTGTGCCCCACCTCATATCTCTCTCTCTCTCACTTCTCCACCATGACCACAGCAGCAACGTTGCCTCTTCCTTTTCGTCGACACCCACACTCCTCACCACCGTCGCTGCTCCTCCCTCCTTAGCGACACTTCGTCTACATCTTGATCGCAACAACTGTGATAACCCTACATCCCATCCCGACCATCGCAACAACTGTTGAAGCCACCAGTACCTAAACCTCGATATTTATACAACATTACTAGAAAAGATCACAATCCATCACGTGATGCCCACAAAAAATTGATGTTCCTTTATATATCATTAATTATAGTATTGAAAGGCCACCAAATTGAGCAAATGATGTCCATATTTTTGAAAAAGAAAACTAAGCAAAATTGCCGATCTCACACCCATGTGAGACATTTGGTCATTTGTTTGGTAAAAAATTTGATATCCCTAGCATTGCCCTTTTCTAAACTCATTTTTAGACTTAATGAGGTATAAGTAATATATGATTGGTTGATAATTAGAGAAGACATGATTGATTGTCATACCATTAAGTTTGAAAAGTAAATCTAATTTTTCATCTAGAATAGTAATGTTTAAACCGAAATAGGTGAACAGGAATAAAATTGCTTGCTGTAATTCCAAAAACTGAGCATTGGGTGATCTTTGTATAATTCATAAAAGACATATACATGGGAGCCCCACCATTGATGGTACTTGAGGTTTTGTAATTATATATGGTGATCATTTGTAGAATCAACGAGGACATAAATGTATTTATGTGTATATATATCATAAATAAAGGGAAAATTCTATTTCCACACACCACATTGCCTCTGTCTACACACTTAATGAATTTTATTTTTATTACAAATTTACCTTTAAATAAAATGACCAAAATAGACATCCATCTACACACTTAAACATCCAAGCTAGAGATCTCTGTACACAATTTCTTATATCCAAACACAAGAGTTAAAAGTTCATACAGGTAGCACAGGATCCAAAAATATGCGTCCATCCAAGTATTCCATTATGTAAAATAGAGTTCCGATTACACTCGAATCAGAACACAAACAGAAAACCTTAGGAACTGGAACCTGTGTATGGACACCTAATGCCTCAATAACCTATCATATTGAAATAAGAACACAAAACACATATATAAGCAAAAGCCCAGAACTGCGATGATTAATCAAGTGGTGCAGGTTTTAACTAGTATTATTGGTGACCGTTTCAATGTAACAATACACACATCGGATGATATATATATATATACAAGTCAACATATTGAGAATTTGAGAGCACACCTGAAATTCTCTCTCGACAGCATGAGCAGATTCAAGCAATTTGCCAGGGGGCTTCTTCCGCAGAACATATCACTTCACAGAAAAACTCGAACTAGCTTCCAATAGAAACGTAGGGTTTGATTGACCATGCCCAAACTGACTTGCAACAAAACAGATCAAAATTCAAACCAAAACCTCAAAAACAAAAGAGAGATAGAGAAAGGTTGTTCGGTTGCCGATAAAATCAAGGAAAGGGAAAGAAAATCAAAAAATGTATCTTGGCGCCTCAACTTAGCCAAGGCTCAGTTGAGTACTACTTTTCTTCATTTTCCTACTCTTTTTTTTTTTTTTTTTTTTTCTCAGCAACCAAACGACATGTAGATGTGCAGGGAGAGAGAAATGGCAAACCTGAGAGACGGAGAATTTGAAGGGAGAGCAAGGAAAGGTGTGGACATGGGAAGAGGCATAGCGAAGCAAAGCATCGAGGTTGAATTGGCAAGCAGGATGTACTCGCTCTACAAGATCACAAGTTCGGCTCGCCATTTTTTCACCTTTATTGATCACAAATCGAATTCGAACAATTACCAGGATGAGCAGAGTCGATTAGAAAGAGAGAGAGAGCTCTGTTTTGCTTTGTAGATATCGAGGCCAGTTAGATCAAACGAAGACAAGCATGGGAGTTTGTATATACTGAGTTCTAGTTTTCAAACAGTGTGTGGAAAAGGAAAGGAAGGGTATTTGGTCTGTGTTTAATAATATTGAGTGAAATTTGTAATTGTAATTTTTAGTGTGTATATTGAGAAAATTAATCAATATATAAATTAATAGGAATGTATATTAAGAAAAGATGTACTCTAAGTTATTTAAGTGAGTGGAAATAGAATTTCCCTAAATATAGTGTTAATAGCGAGGACCAGTCTTTGCCAACTCTGAAGAAGAAATTCCAGATTCGATAAATTGAAAGGAATGGATAACAGATGCACTTGTTTACTAGACTAGTACTATCTACTACCCTATTTCCAGCTGTGGTGATAAATATATGTTCTTTTAACAACACCAAAAGCTTAATTTGTATCCTTTGGGTTACACTACGAAATTAGCTTGGCCTGAAATAGTGAAAATGTCTACATAATTGTATTTAAAAAAAAATAGGATAAATTACATTGATACCTCCTGAAGTTTATATTTATCACAATTTCTTTCTTACATTTTGAAAATTACATCTCCCTCCTGAAATTTAAAGTTTCATTATAGATTCCCCCCTTAGCAATTTAATTTTTTTTAATACCAATTTTGCCCTCACTAGGTAAATTACAATAACACCTCTCACATTTTAGAAATTACAATCCCTTCCCTAAGGTTTAAAGTAGTATTACCAATTGCTCCCTCGGTTAGTATTAGTTGAAAAAAAAATTAATTGAAAAAAAATTTTGTTAGTAAAATTTTTAAATTTCTGTTTAAAAACTAACGTAAACTCATTTTTTGAATTTATATTTTTTCCTCAAATTTATAAACCGAGACAACCATTTATAAACCAAAAAATTTATCAAATAAGTTTTTATGATAGTTTTTTAAATTTTTGTAAATATAAATTGAAAATTGAAAACTGAAAACGAAATGGTTACTAAACAAGCTTTAAATGGGAAAAATGTCGTAAAATTAACAAATAATTAAATAAGTTACCAACATAAGAAATGACTTATCAAAAGATTTTTGGGCTATGTGTGGTTTGATTTTTAGAATTTTTTTTAAAAAAATTAAAAATTAATTTGGTTAATAAATAAAAAATAAAAAATAATTATCATTTTTATATAATTTTTATCTTTCGAGTGGTTAGAAATAATTTTTTACCAATTAAATTGAAACAGTCATACGTATGTATATAACCTACCCAAAAGTAAAAATGATAATTATTTTTTACCCTTAAATGATAATTATTTTTTATTTTTTATTTCTTAACCAAATTAATTTTTAATTTTTCTTAAAAAAAAATTCTAAAAATCAAACCATACATAATCTAAAATTTTTTTGATAAGTCATTTCTTACGTTGGTAACTTATTTAATTATTTGTTAATTTTATGACATTTTTATCATCTGAGGCCGGTTTGGTAACCATTTCGTTTTCAGTTTTCAATTTATATTTACAACATTTTTTTAAAATATCATAAAAACTTATTTGATAATTTTTTTTGGTTTGTAAATGGTTGTCTCGGTTTGTAAATTGAGGAAAAAATATAAATTCAAAAAATGAGTTTACGTTGGTTTTTAAATAAAATTTAAAAATTTTACTAACAAATTTTTTTTCCAATTAATTTTTTTTTCAATAAATTTTTTTTCCAACTAATACTAACCGAGGGGGCAATTAGTAATGCTACTTTAAACTTTAGAGAGGAGATTGTAATTTCTAAAATGTGAGGGGTATCAATGTAATTTATCCAATGAGAACAAAATTGGTATTTAAAAAAATTAAATTGCTAAAGGGGAGAATCTGTAATGAAACTTTAAACTTCAGGGGGAGATGTAATTTTCAAAAGGTAAGGAGGAAACTGTAACAAACATAAACCTTAGGGGATATCAGTGTAATTTACCCTAAAATATATATATATATATATATATTCAATATCAACATTCATTGCATTATTAGTTGCTGTGCATAATCAAAGACTAACCACCCACCAGAAAGAGTTCATAATGTGATATTTGTTAGATGTATCCGTTGTTATAAGTTTCTACTTTGAGTTAAACTTCAGCAATTAGGCTATATTTGAACTAAACTTGCCACTGTATTTCATTCATTGATTTCAAAACTTCAACGAATCTTTGATATGTGGGCACATGCAATTGATATTAGGAATCTTGATAGATGAGTGAACTCAATTACTTACAAAAATTAAAAGTTTCCCTGAAAATTGCCACTAGCATTCATTGATTTCAAAACTTCAATGAATCTTTTATATGCTACAGTAGGAATTGGGGTCACTGCTGTGCTTTTGGCACAGCAGTGACGGTTGTGACTCATTTTGAAGTGTATTATATGTTTATTTTTATGATCTAAACCGTTCATTTTGTAGGATTTGTTGAGTACTTCATGCCTACCAAAAATCATATTAATCGGATATAAATAACTATATGATCGAATTGCATATTTTTATACTGTTTTTCAAAAGAAAAACTTCTTGTTTATTTTTTTGGTTATCAATCATA
This sequence comes from Camellia lanceoleosa, assembly GCA_025200525.1. Taxonomy (NCBI): domain Eukaryota; kingdom Viridiplantae; phylum Streptophyta; class Magnoliopsida; order Ericales; family Theaceae; genus Camellia; species Camellia lanceoleosa. Next base: position 56,084,939 of record CM045766.1, read on the forward strand.
TAGTTATTGACATCAGATTAATATGATTTTTGGTAGGCATGAAGTACTCAACAAACCCTACAACATGAACAGTTCAGATTATAAAAATAAATTCATAATGTACTACAAAATGAGGTACAACAGTCACTACTGTACCTTTGACACAGCAGTGACCCAATTCCGCTATGCTATTATTATAGTAATAGTAGTATATTAGCAGTCATGGGCGCATACAATTCATATTGGGAATATTGACAGATGAGTTAACTCAAGTACTTGCAAAAATTAAAAGTTTTCCTGACAATTAATTGACACAGATTTTTCACTCGATAAAAAAACAATTTTTTAATGGCCAATGCTCTGTATACTCCTTTGATTACTACAAATGTCATAATTAAATTTAAAAAAAATTATAACCAAATACTAGAGAAGATATGACCAAAATAATGTCATAACTGATATCACAATGAGTCATAACTAACACTATGATATGTATAATCAATCCGTAATCAAGTCATAATTAATACTCCAATATGTTATAACTAAAAACTACCAAAGGTCATAATAGGGGTGTATAATACACATCCCAAAAAAATTCTCCTCTTTAATATAATTATAGAATTAAAAAACTGTTACACACCTTCATTGAGTGTAAACTATTTGGATGCAATAACTTAAAATATCCGGGTTTATTTTGTTTATTTTTTGAAATTTGTTTTGATTATTAAATTGAGAATTTTGTTAACAAGTGTTTTAATGGTATTAATAAATAAATCTTAAAATAATTATATATTGTTTATGGCATTCACTTTTATATAAAAATAAAAATAAAAATGTACAACTGTTATTATAGGGCTCTAATTTAAGTTTTAAAAATGTCAATTTATAACATTAGCGATTAAAGTCTATTTGAATTAGAGTTGCAAATATATATCACTGATTGGTTACAAAACTTTATGTGAATCATAATCCCGCTCAACTAATTATAATATTGAAAAGTCACCAAAGTTGAGTTTCTTGCTCCACTTAATTTGGTTAGGAAGATATTTTTGTATAAAATTTTTGTATGAATATTTTTGTATTTTTTATCTCAAAAACTATTCTACAAACACAAACCAAACACATCCAATGACTCTAGGATGTTTATGACCACTTCATTTATCTGTTGTCATGATTCATGATTTAAATCTAAGCTAAATATGAGTACAATGATGACTTGAGGATTTTGTATTTTATATCACCTTTACTTTTTTAAGTCATGCAATTCACGGGACAAGTGAGTGTGGGTGCATAAAATAAAGAAACTAGGCTAATTATTGAAGCAAACAATGTTTCTATATTTTGGAAAAGAAAATTGATCATTCAAACCGTAATAAATGAAAAGGAAAAGAAAGGATAAATTACAAATATACTTCTGAGGTTTGTTTAAAGTATAAATTGCTCTCTATAGTTTGGAAAGTTATAAATATCCCCTTATTAGAATTTTTTATTTAACATAATTGTAACAAAGTACGACGCAGCGGAATAAAAATATTTAATGTCATACCTTTCTGAAATATTCTGAACTCTGATGGATCTCGTGGGTAAATCAGTGCTTCCTGAATCTGGTCAATCAACCCAGCAGTGGGGTGATATTACAATATTGAATATCACCCACACAAATCACAGTGCAAACAGCTTATTGATTGTTGTTTATGGGAGAGAGTCAGTATATGGGAGAAACTGTATATAGGAAAAAACAGAGATGATACGTTGCATATATTTTAATCACCCATAACCCATATATCAGATATATAATCTAATTATCTCCTTTTTCCATATAAGTTACTAGAGATAATATCATATATCTATATCATCTATCCATATTAGGATATGATAGATATATATCCAGAGTAGTTATCCAAATAGTTTTGAATTCAAATTCAAAACCCATTTGGATCAGGTTCAAAATGTTAAATGGTCATGCCACATGGGCGCCCATTTCTAACATCTCCCACTCGCACATGAGTTGGCATGACACTGCCACATCTCTATCTCAATCTCCCCAAAAAGAACAATCTCATACTAGCCAATGCACTGCGCATCACGAGAACACTGCATGTGGGAGCTCTATACTAGAAACTCAATATGAGTCAGTATAAAGACACCAACCCAAAAAGAACAGAAATAGTGTCTCATATACCCTAGACCCATCTAATTACACCGGTCCAAAAAACATCTCTAATCCTCAAAAGAGCATGTTTGACCCTTTCAATTCTTGCAATATATTCACACTCAATTCGCCTCTCATACAGAGCGATATGAGTTGCCGACAATGAATATACAACAGTGGTGGTGTAATACTCGATGATCTTCCCTTTGCACTCATGCCATTTAGTTTAGGATTGACCGCTTTCGATTGATGTCCCTTAAGGCCGAATCATACATGACCGCAGGCAACATACCAAAGTAGCAGAACATCAACCCCTTACCTTATGACATAGTCAAAAGTCACAAAAGGGTATATAAATGAAAGTCATATCAATAATGACACGTAAGACTCACACGGTGAGGAAACAGGGATCCATTCTCTCACCTCATTACTTGGTCGCCAAGCACATGTAGTATGAATACATGCTACGGTGGAGTAACTCTTCCAAAAGAGTGACGTCATACTCGATACACCGTACAGATATTAGTCTAGTCGCTTTCTAGCGCCTAACCCGAATTCTCTATTTGCTCGCCTTCTAGGCGCCAAATGAGATTTCGCATCTGGCTAATCATAACAGGCACAATATGGAAAGTGGGTACTAACATCCATGTTTGGTCCTTAACATGACCTTATCTTGGTTGTAACCAAGGCGACATGCATAGTGGATAATTTAAGCCTCTCTTGGCTCCAAATAAAAATAAACCACTAGTCTCAACCTTGCTCGCTCCCAAGCGCCAAGGGCGATTGCTCGTGTGAGTGAGCCAATCTTGCCTGCTAACATCATCATCTGTTAATCATTATGACACAAACCATAATAGTGTCAACATCCCATCATCTCAAAATAAGTGATCGTTTTTAAAAAAAATGACCACAGCTTGCGCAATTCTAGATTCCAAACATAAGCCTTATCAACACCTTTTGCGATAAGTATATACAACGGAATCCACCATGTACGCCTCACATGAAGTGATTCAAAATCACAATTCTAGATTCCAAACATAAGCCTTATCAGCACCTCTTGCGATAAGCATATACAATGGAATCTTCTATGTGCGCCTCACATGAAGTGATTTAAGATCACTACCTCTTGCGCAATATCCTCTCTAAAGATATTTTGGTGACCAATTTGCGTTCATTCTTGATGCGCCCAACTAGCGCAGATGCGCCCAAATAGCGCATAGAATCTTACAAGGAGCAAATTAATATACTACTAGTAAAGCATTTTATCCACAATCTAACGAGCAAGGTCAATGTCAAAACAATTCAGTTGACCGTTTACCAAAGATAACACTTATCATGTCGAATATGCCCACATAGCGTACTTTAGGCTCCCACCACAAAGAAAAGATCAAGGAATATAGATCATCTGTTTCTCCCAAAGTCAATCCGAGGATACACTCAATAGCTAAGGCTCTGGCTTTTACCGATAGATAAGTCAATGGGTTTGCAATTTTGCATCTAGAATTATTCTAGGATATTCCTTATGTAAGTCATTGAAGACAAACCGAGAATTTTCCCAAAACAATCCCTAAGGATCGTACATCCGAGCATATAAATTACATCACCCATGTCCATCATATCTAAAATAGAGGACTGCCCACCCTAGGTGGCGACATCCTTATAAATTCCTGGCTCATAATGACTAAGTAAGGAAAGACTTCTTTTGGACCATTGATCATGCCTCAGTGGTCTTCAACGATCATCGTTTGCCTATCATGGCTTGACGAAATCTAAGAACCACTATTTGGATAACTGTTTTAGGCTGTAAAAGATTTATTGGAACTAGCAACCTTTTTGCGCTCCTAACTTTTCACCATAAAAACAAAAGGTAAATCCCTATGGATCTACTTATCCAATTCTCTAACGAGAAAGTTGGCTCACAATGTCCACAAATCAATGTTCCGAACTTATGTCAATCATAGCCTAAGTCACAATAACCTCACTCCCCAGGAGGAAGTCTTCTCATAGTCTACACTTTCCTCAATGGTGCGACTTTTCGGTATCTAGCGAGCCTTATGCCTCAACAATGATTATCCAAATTACGCATAACTTTAGAACAATTTCACGTCATAATGGAAAGTCAACTAATTATAGAAATGGTTAATCCTCAAAGACTTTTGTCTTAAACTGCGCAACATTAATCCACTTTCTAAAAAACAGGAGACTAGAGCCTTTGGCATTATCCTAGGCTCTTTATCATCTTGCGAAGCAATCATGAATGTTTCCTTCTCAATCACCCAGTGATGACGTAGAAAATTTTCACATTTGCTACCACGCAACTAAGAATGTAGAGTATTTTTCTCTAATGGAGTAATCCATTAGTAGGCACATCGCTCCCACTGTCCCTAGGATACTGGAAATTTCTTTACATTCTCAACTAGGCTACATAAAAGCGCTATGCTTAGAATTCTCTATCTTATAGAGTTCCAAAACTCTATACACGTCACCTTTACTAAGAAAACTTTATGTGACTTAGTTACACCACCACAAAGCTGCTTACCTATATGCACATGACCCGGATGGTACACATGACAGCATACAATAATGCACCACGTGACCCTATGTGTTCACAAGACAGCATACAATAATGCGCTATAGAACCCTAGGTCTTAACTTCGTAATCTTATGAGAAGTAAAATAAAGATAAGCTGCTTAACGGTTACAGATCGCCCATAGATGGCTCTCCGCTAATCCATTACTCAAATGGAGTGTAAAATCTGATATGGAGGGCATTTAGTTAGGGATATAGGCAGCAAACTAGTGCAATTCCTAATTGGGAAACATTTTGCGCCATTATAATATTTAATTCCTTATCTCTACTACACCATTGTGTTGTTGAGTATTAGGAATAATCAATTTTCTAAGCATCCATTTCTCTTCACAGAGTTCTCTAAAATAACTCAAATAGATACTCGCCACCTTGGTCAAAACTAAAAGCACAAAAGCTGTTATCTAATTGATCTCAACCTCATATGTGCAATGTCAAAAATTTATCTCAAAACTTTTTGACTTATGGGAGATCAAATAATCTTGACTCAGATGCGTATCGTAATCTATAAATGTGTCGAGATTGAGGCTTAGCTATCATACCCTTACACATATCCAGTCACAAAAATCATAGTGGACTAAATGCGCCAATACAAATGACCTTCTATGGCTTTCCTACTTACTTGTGCGCAACCATTGCGAACAAAGTTACACATTCACATGAGAACATGATGTCATAAGCGAGTGGGCCCGAGAAGGCCTACTCAAACCATCGTGTCATCATCTCATTAATGTGATTAAGTATAATAAGCCATCGGTTCATGACCAATGTCATAAACTAATTCCAATCATCTTTATGTGTGAGTTCTCGAAAACAAGTTTTAAAGGTTTAGGCCTAACTAGGTAATGACTCACAACTAACTCATATTTACTAGATCATAAAAAGATGTCATGGAGATTCCAAGTGCGCCTAAATCGCAAATTTAACTAGTAAGTGCTAATTCCCTGCACCTTCAAGTCAATTTTATCCTCCATACACTTTAATGCATCTAGTTGAAAAATGACGATACTCCTCTTGCCATATCTACTTCTCGCTTCATAGTTACTTGCAATTAATTCTACTATCCACAAGAAGGAGAAAATAAGCTATCAATCTTTGACAGCTCTTGAAGTAACTTAAGCGGGAATTAGGCTAAAGAGTCTAATTCAACACAATGCTCTCACAAGTGATTCGTCAAATTCTTAGAGTCATAACAACCTTGTCGGCCTTGACCTTTTCATTACTATGCTGCAACGTTTGTGCTTAGTGGTAAATGTTATTCAAAAACGTTAGCCTAGCTAAGGAATCATACAAAGAAGCCCCTCCTCATGTCTCACACCTAAGTGTGGAAACAGTAAGTGTCCTGATTTAGACAAGTTGGCAATGCTTATAGATTTTGCAGCCACTAAGCACTAATCTTTTCACTTAGTGTTAATAGATTTTGCAGCTTCTAAGCGCTAATCTTTTAACTTCATATGATATTTCAATGCACACTATAATAGTGCATGAAATTTTGCTCCATCCACTCCCAATAATTGGGTAGAGAGCAAAACACTGCTCATACTGGCTACTCGTCTTACACTTAATGACTAATTTATTTAAGCTCGCATTTCTTGAATGACGTGACTCTTGAATGTTACTTCATCCAATGATGTAACATTATTTACAAGTCAAATTACAAAGTCAATCCGCGCAGCTCAATAGTCAAGATCATATACAGATCTATCGAGGTCTTACTAATTTCATAACTCCAAAACTCGTCAACCAAAACTACGTAGCATGCCGCTAACCATAGCGCACACATTAGTTTTATTGTGCCAAACAAGGCAACAAAACCACGGCGACTTTGAGTCATGTTTCCTTACTTTGGCCAATTAAGGTTGGACCTAAAGTCTCCAAGACTTTTGCTCATCTAAAGAATGGGATTAGTTTGTTCACATTTGAACATCTCTACTAAGTCTAGGTCAACCAAATTAACTTCTATAAGCTAAATCAATTTAGTGAGAAATTCGCATCGAGATTAATTTGATTAGCATAATATAATTTTGCCGCAAAAATTTAAATTAAGTAGTGACAATATTACACAAGTCGCAAGGTCGAAAATCCGCTAAGCTCGTAATCATCTCTTGCGCCACAGGTGACAATTATCCAAAATTTAATTTAATTTATGCGCAAAATATTGGTTTTCGGGAGTTAATCTACAAAGATTTCTCTCAACAGAATAACCTCCCACTGATTATGGCATGTCTAAAAGCATGATAAAAAAAAATTCTAATTCCATACAACAGCATCATAATGTAGATTCACAATCAATACATGCTATGTTACATTTAATAACGGAATTAAAATAAAAACAATTAATCATGCTATTCTAATTACAACATATTATAAACTCTAGGCAAATAAACAATAACATGCTGTATTTAATATTTAAATTATGCCATAACAGAAAGTATATCACTTCTGAAATTTTCTGAAATTTTCTGGTATTTTTCTGGAATTTCAAATAACTAATAAACACACATAAAATTAAAAATAAAAAATCCAGAAACTGATAAACTGAAACAATTATACCAGTAAATAGTAAAATATTTCAGAAGTCCACAATAAAAATTTCAAGCCCAGAAAATTATTTATGTAATACCAGAATCATTTTAAAGCATAAAAAATGAATTATTAACACAGAAAAAATATTTTTTATTTTCGTAAAATTTTCAACATTTTACAGAAGATACAAAATTTAATTCTGAGTCTGATGGTACCAACCATGCTTAAAACAAAACTATAACGAATAAATTATGGCCAATTAACGCAATTCAGAATAAAAAACAAACAAACAGAGCCTTAAAGCCAAGCCCCTTGGCGCGCTGGCACAAGCGGCGCAGCTTAACGCAGCGTGAAAGGGGGGACGGCTCGCGCGTGGGAGCGTGCGAATCGTGCCTAGCACGCGTGACAGGAGCCGTGGGCGCGTGGCGCTGGCATTGGCGGCACACAATGGAGTCACACGCGCCGCCTTCCCGGGTGTTTTCTGGTCCGATTTTTGTACTGTCGGACTCCATTTTTCACAATAAAAACATTTATGGCATTAAAAATGACATTTAAAGAACATAAAAATGAGGTATATCACTCTCTCAATTTAATGGAGTTAAAATGCGAAAAACCGTGCACTTCATCTTCCTCCTCCATTAATATTCATACATATATCATGTATACATATTTATATAAAAAATATACACATAATTTATTGCATAAAAATAAGCACGAAAATACCCATATTTAAGGCTCTGATACCAATGTAAACAAAGTATGACGCAGTGGAATAAAAATATTTAATGTCATACCTTTCTGAAATATTCTGAACTCTGATGGATCTCGTGGGTAAATCAGTACTTCCTGAATCTGGTCAATCAACCCAGCAGTGGGGTGATATTACAATATTGAATATCACCCACACAAATCACAGTGCAAATAGCTTATTGATTGTTGTTTATGGGAGAGAGTCAGTATATGAGAGAAACTGTATATAGGAAAAAATAGAGATGATACGTTGCATATATTTTAATCACCCATAACCTATATATCAGATATATAATCTAATTATCTCCTTTTTCCATATAAGTTACTAGAGATAATATCATATATCTATATCATCTATCCATATTAGGATATGATAGATATATTTCCAGAGTAGTTATCCAAATAGTTTTGAATTCAAATTCAAAACCCATTTGGATCAGGTTCAAAATGTTAAATGGTCATGCCACATGGGCGCCCATTTCTAACAATAATTAACTAAAAAAATGGAATTCATAATTGTTCTCCTATACAATAATAAAATTACCTAAATTATGAATTGAAACAAATTTTTAATATCATTAAAAATGGTTAATTAACTTGATGATTTATTAGTAAAATGGTCGATTTGTTATGAAATTAGAAACCTCAAGGGGTAGAATGTAATTTCCAAAACTATAGGGAGTGATTCGTATTTTAATCAAACTTCAAGGAGTGTATTTGTAATTTACCTGAAAAGAAACCTCAAGGGGTGGAATGTAATTTCCAAAATTATAGAAAGTGATTCATATTTTAATCAAATTTCAAGAAGTATATTTATAATTTACTTGAAAAAGAAATGTTTCCTGTCAATGTCATCATGTGGTGGCCTTTGTTTGATATATAAAAGTAATATATATGGGGAGCCCACCCCATTGATGGTTAATCGAAGTTTCATAATCATCAGGTGTTTTTTAGTATGGAATTTGAAAAAATGCTCCATTCTTTCAATTTTCACCCCTAAACTCCACTCAATAATGTGACAAATAATTTGAAAATCAACTCTCCTTAAATTATTTATTACATTATTAAAGGGAGTTTAGAGAAAAAAAATTGGAAAATGTAATATTGCTCATGAAATTAATGGGTACATAAATATTGTAATGTGTATATGTGGCTATGTGTGTATATAAATAATAAGCATATTACTCATATTACGCACAGCTTAAATAAATAATTGAAATGTAATTTTAAAATTAAATAATAACATAAATTTGTTTGACATATATAGGAAGAATAATTTTGAATCAATTAAATTTTAACTATTTTTATTGGAGATATTTTTATTTATTTATGGCATTAATTGTATGTTCTAGGTTTTTAATAAGAAATAAATGTCATAGTTTAATTGATACAAATGTAATAATAAAAAAGAGAGTAAATTACAAAAATTACATTTATGATAAAATAAAAATACATTATTTTTATAAACTTTTCAATTTTAGTTTATCCTTGTCAAAATTCGTCCAATTATATATTAAATCATATTGCATAAAAATATAGTTTTCCTTATAACTTTCACGTAAGAATAGACAATAATTGGATTGAGTAATTAGAGTTGAGCTAGACATGGCATAGAATATAGTCAAATTGACTTTTACACTAATTTCGCTCTAACTTAATCATTAAAACATTATCTTATAAGATGTTTAATTACCTGATTCAGTATTTAGAACTAAATTTATTAAATGATAATCAATTAAGCTTATTTGATAATCATAATTGACATCGCTTAAAAATATAAGTTCCTCTTAAATGTATACTAAAACTTAAAAAAAATTTAAATCATATGAAACTTATTTAATTCTAATTAAATTTATAAATACTAAATATAAGTATCGATATACACTATTATAAACTCATTATCACCATCACATTTACTACTATCATGCCACCATCACCACTTCTACCACCACCATCACTACCACCATGTCACTGTCATTGTCACCACCACCACTATAACCACCATCACCATTAGGCCACTGTTGTTACCACTATCACCACCACTATTATCATCACTTTCATTACCATTATCATTGTTGTTATATGACCCCTATCATTTTATTACTATTACCATTGCTACAGCCACGACGACCAGCACAACCATCAACGTTACGACTACCATCACTGCCACCACTATGCCACCACCACCATTACCATTACCACCACCACCACCATACCATCACCACCACTACAACAATATAAAAATTGAAATATATAATTTTAAAAGAATAAATTTTAAATATAATCTTATACATATCAAATAACTTACTTTTAAATTAGCATTTAAATTTTTATCAAATAGCTTTTCAATTTTAAAAAATCAGCATTTAGTTTTCAATATTTAATTTTTAGTTTTCAGCTTTATCAAACACCACCTTAGTATATGCCTAACTCACGAATCATTTAATCTATTGATTTATTTAGTTATTAAATTGGCGAATACACATATGTTAGTATTTGATTTTTATAATAAAATGGGTTAATTACACCAAAACCCCATCAACTATTGACAATATTACTTTGTCTTCCCTCATTAATGAATTCGTACATATTGATCTCATTAACTATAAAATGTAACACTTTCACCCCCTCCAAACCACCTCTAAAAGAAGTGTATTTGTATAATTTTCATAGTTGAGGAAGTCAATATGTACAAGTTCATACGTGGAAATGCGGTCAATGGCTAATTAAGGTGGTTGCTTTTTGAGTCAAAGTTTGCTGAAAGAAAAGTCAAAATCTACTGAGCGTTAATTTGAAAACATAGTTAAAAGCAAAAAAAATTGACTTTTAATTTATTTTAGGTCATATTATCTTTTTATTTTTTTACACATTTTTTTGGAAAAAGTTAAAAAAAAAAAAAAAAAAAAAGAGTCAAAAAATTAACTTTTAATCAACTTTCCAAAATAACTCTGAATGATTAGTATTTTTAGAAAATGAAAGGGAAACTTCTTCGGAAAATTACAAATCAATGTAATTTTTTAAAAATAATTACATATGAAAAAATATGATAATTTTTCCTATAATTTTATAGCCAGCTGATTGTAGTTGAGTGGCGGGCGAGTCTTCAAAGGAAATACGGACACTTCAGATATGGGACTAAAGTCCCCACCTTATCACCAAGATGTGCGCAATTGTGTGGAAGTGTGGTTGATGGCTAATTCGATGGTTGTTTTGTAAGTCAAAGGCCGTCGAAAAAGAAGTCAAATTACAAATCATGGTAAAATTTTAAAAATAATTACATATGAAAAATTATGGATTTTTCATTAAAATTATAACCAAATACTAGAGAAGATATGACCAAAATAATATTATAACTGATATCACAATGAGTCATAACTAACACTATGATATGTATAATCAAACCGTAATCAAGTCATAATTAATACTCCAATATGTTATAACTAAAAACTACAAAGGTCATAATAGGGGTGTATAATACACATCCCAAAAAAATTCTCCTATTTAATATAATTACAGAATTAAAAAACTGTTACACACCTTCATTGAGTGTAAACTATTTGGATGCAATAACTTAAAATGCCCGGGTTTATTTTGTTTATTTTTTGAAATTTGTTTTGATTATTAAATTGAGAATTTTGTTAACAAGTGTTTTAATGGTATTAATAAATAAATCTTAAAATAATTATACATTGTTTATGGCATTCACTTTTATATAAAAATAAATAAAAAAAATGTACAACTGTTATTATAGGGCTCTAATTTAAGTTTTAAAAATGTCAATTTATAACATTAGCGATTAGAGTCTATTTGAATTAGAGTTGCAAATATATATCACTGATTGGTTACAAAACTTTATGTGAATCATAATCCCGCTCAACTAATTATAATATTGAAAAGTCACCAAAGTTGAGTTTCTTGTTCCACTTAATTTGGTTATGAAGATATTTTTGTATAAAATTTTTGTACTTTTTGTCTCAAAAACTACTCTACAAACACAAACCAAACATATCCAAGGACTCTAGGATGTTTATGACCAATTCATTTATCTGTTGTCATGATTCATGATTTAAATCTAAACTAAATATGAGTACAATGATGACTTGAGGATTTTGTATTTTATATCACTTTTACTTTTTTAAATCATGCAATTCACGGGACAAGTGAGTGTGGGTGCATAAAATAAAGAAACTAGGCTAATTATTGAAGCAAACAATGTTTCTATATTTTGGAAAAGAAAATTGATCATTCAAACCATAATAAATGAAAAGGAAAAGAAAGGATAAATTACAAATATACTTCTGAGGTTTGTTTAAAGTATAAATTGCTCTCTATAGTTTGGAAAGTTATAAATATCCCCTTATTAGAATTTTTTATTTAACATAATTAACTAAAAAAATGAAATTCATAATTGTTCTCCTATACAATAATAAAATTACCTAAATTATGAATTGAAACATATTTCTAATATCATTAAAAATGATTAATTAAATTGATGATTTATTAGTAAAAGGGTCGATTTGTTATGAAATTAGAAACCTCAAGGGGTGGAATGTAATTTCCAAAACCATAGGGAGTGATTCGTATTTTAATCAAACTTCAAGGAGTGTATTTGTAATTTCAACAATGATTCATCCCACTAAAAACACCACCACTAATAGCACTAATACATTAAAAAAAATAGAAAAAAAAAAATACAACTCCAAGACCAAAACATCACATCATTTCTAGCGAGACCCACTGCCACTTAATTAGTGGGAGCACTAATTAGTGCTCCCAAGCATTTTTCTTGTAATTTACCTGAAAAGAAACCTCAAGGGGTGGAATGTAATTTCCAAAATTATAGAAAGTGATTCGTATTTTAATCAAATTTTAAGGAATGTATTTATAATTTACTCGAAAAAGAAATGTTTCCTGTCAATGTCATCATGTGGTGGCCTTTGTTTGATATACAAAAGAAATATATATGGGGAGCCCACCCCATTGATGGTTCATCGAAGTTTCATAATCATCGGGTGTTTTTTAGTATGAAATTTGAAAAAATGCTCCATTCTTTCAATTTTCACCCCTAAACTCCACTCAATAATGTGACAAATAATTTGAAAATCAACTCTCCTTAAATTATTTATTACATTATTAAAGGGAGTTTAGAGAAAAAAAATTGGAAAATGTAATATTGCTCATGAAATTAATGGGTACATAAATATTGTAATGTGTATATGTAGCTATGTGTGTATATAAATAATAAGCATATTACTCATATTACGCACGGTTTAAATAAATAATTGAAATTTAATTTTAAAATTAAATAATAACATAAATTTGTTTGACATATATAGGAAAAATAATTTTGAATCAATTAAATTTTAACTATTTTTATTGGAGATATTTTTATTTATTTATGGCATTAATTGTATGTTCTAGGTTTTTAATAAGAAATAAATGTCATAGTTTAATTGATACAAATGAAATAATAAAAAAGGAACGTAAATTACAAAAATTACATTTATGATAAAATAAAAATACATTATATTTATAAACTTTTCAATTTTAGTTTATCCTATGTCAAAATTCGTCCAATTATATATTAAATCATATTGCATAAAAATATAATTTTCTTTATAACTTTCACGTAAGAATGGACAATAATTGAATTGAGTAATTAGAGTTGAGCTAGATATGGCATAGAATATAGTCAAATTGACTTTTACACTAATTTCGCTCTAACTTAATCGTTAAAACATTATCTTATGAGATGTTTAATTACCTGATTCAATATTTAGAACTAAATTTATTAAATGATAATTAATTAAGCTTATTTGATAATCATAATTGACATTGCTTAAAAATATGAGTTCCTCTTAAATGTATACTAAACTTAAAAAAAATTTAAATCATATGAAACTTATTTAATTTTGATTAAATTTATAAATACTAAATATAAGTATCGATATACACTATTATAAACTCATTACCACCATTACATTTACTACCATCATGCCACTGTCACCACTTCCACCACCACCATCACTACCACCATGTCACTGTCATTGTCACCACCACCACTATAACTACCATCACCATTAGGCCACTGTTGTTACCACTATCACCACCACTATTATCATCACTTTCATTACCATTATCATTGTTGTTATATGACCTCTATCATTTTACTACTATTACCATTGCTACAGCCACGACGACTAGCACCACCATCAACGTTACGACTACCATCACTACCACCACTATGCCACTACCACCATTACCATTACCACCATCACTACCATACCATCACCACCACTACAACAATATAAAAATTGAAATATATAATTTTAAAAGAATAAATTTTAAATTTAATCTTATACATATCAAATAACTTATTTTTGAATTAGCATTTAAATTTTTATCAAATAGCTTTTCAATTTTAAAAAATCAGCATTTAGTTCTCAATATTTAATTTTTAGTTTTCAGCTTTATCAAACACCACCTTAGTATATGCCTAACTCACGAATCATTTAATCTATTGATTTATTTAGTTATTAAATTGGCAAATACACATATGTTAGTATTTGGTTTTTATAATAAAATGGGTTAATTACACCAAAACCCCATCAACTATTAACAATATTACTTTGTCTTCCCTCATCAATGAATTCGTACATATTGATCTCATTAACTATAAAATGTAACACTTTCACCCCCTTCAGACCACCTCCAAAAGAAGTGTATTTGTATAATTTTCATAGTTGAGGGAGTCAATATGTACAGGTTCATACGTGGAAATGTGGTCGATGGCTAATTAAGGTGGTTGCTTTTTAAGTCAAAGTCTGTTAAAAGAAAAGTCAAAATCTACTGAGTGCTAATTTGAAAACATAGTTAAAAGAAAAATAATTTTGACTTTTAATTTATTTTAGGTCATATTATCTTTTTATTTTTTTACACATTTTTTTGAAAAAAGTCACAAAAAAAAAAGTCAAAAAATTAACTTTTAATGAACTTTCCAAAATAACTCTAAATGATTAGTATTTTTAGAAAATGAAAGGGAAACTTTTTGGGAAAATTACAAATCAATGTAATTTTTTAAAAATAATTACATATGAAAAAATATGATAATTTTTCTAATAATTTTATAGCCAGCTGATTGTAGTTGAGTGGCGGGCGAGTCTTCAAAGGAAATACAGACATTTCATATATGGGACTAAAGTCCCACCTTATCACCAAGATGTGCTCAATTGTGTGGAAATGTGGTTGATGGCTAATTGGATGGTTGTTTTGTAAGTTAAAGGCCGTCGAAAAAGAAGTCAAAATCTAATGAGTGGTAAAATTACAAATCATGGTAAATTTTTAAAAATAATTACATATGAAAAATTATGGATTTTTCATTAAAATTCATAAATTTTACTATTAATCTGATTTTTTTATTTTTTTTAGACTTCAACCTTCAACCAATTTATTGTTTCTCCAAACTTCTAAGCAACTCTGTAGCAATTATTAATATAGAGATATGAACCACATTTAATTAAGTGATTTTAAAATAAATATTTTGAGATAAATTATACTGATCTCTTTTAAAATTTGAATATATATAGTAAGTTGTATAATTTTGATATAATTATATTGATATATTTTTTAGTAAAATTAAATAGACCAAAACTAATACAAATGATATGAAAACACAACGATACACAATATAAAATATATATTTCAATATAAAAGTAATGACTACATTATTATTTTTATTTATACGTGTAACAAATTTATGATAAAAAAGAAGCCAAATATTATTTGAATTAAAACCTTAAAAAAACTCAGTATAATTATATCAAATTTGAGAACTTATTATATATATTTTTTAAATCTCAAAAGAGGTGAATGTAATTTACATAATATTTTAAATTCAAATACTATTTGATTCATTTGTTAAAAGTCTTGTCGGAAGACATGTTAACAATATTTAAAAATATTTGTTGAACTTATTCTTAAGAATTATATATATACGATATTATTTATGACTCATGTTAACATGTGTCTCAATTCCACTAATTAGTTGTATTTTATTCTAGTGTTTTGAAATTTGTTAGATTATTATTTGGGACAATTAAAAAAAAATTAAAAAAAGGAACAACTAAGGTTTTAGGTGGTGTTTGGCAAGTGGTTTTGGGGCTAAAATAGTCACAAAAAACAAAATAGGCTATTTTAGCCACAACAAACAAAACATCACATCTAACTCATAATCATTACACTCTTCTCTCACAAAAAAAGTCAAAAAGTTAAAAAGTCCTTCCCAAACCAAACTTTTTAACCCAGGCTAAAATAGCCAAAAAATCTAAAAAGTCAAAAAGCCAACCCACTTTCCAAACGGAGGCTTAGTCATGTAACGAAAGAAATTTTGAATTTTGAATTTTGTCAATTTAAAATATAATTTTTTAATTTGTTTTCAATCTAAATTATTAGTCTATTATTGTTAAATAAAACTAATGAAATTAAAAAGTATTTGAATAATTAAACTCAATGTAGGTTACATAAAATATCTAAAATATCATTTTTATTGATTTTAATTACTAAAATATTTATTTATTTTTATTGATTTTATTTAACAAAAATAGAAACTTAGAAGAGGTTCATAGTTTTCGGTGGTGTTATTATCTCAGAGGAGATTAGCCTTGTAAGAGTAAGTTTTTTGAAAAAAAATATCAAAAATAATAAAAACTGTTCGTCATTTTTTTAGGACTGAACTCCCGAATATATGATCAAAATTTGAGAATTTGTTCAGGAACAAGTTAACAAACCTCTTAATGAAATAGAGAAAAAATTTCTTAATCAATATAAATTTTTTCCATTAGTTTTGGAGGGTTCCACTGTCGTGGATTTTGTTAGGGTTTATAAAAAAAACATAAAAATAATATAATTTAAAAAAAATTAAAAATTAACTTTTAACAAGTTTTTAAAAATAAACGATTCTTACCTCTCAATCAAAAGAAAAAAATTTGAAATTCATAACTGGTAACCGGCCGAACCCGTGTAGCCGGTGCAATGCCGTCCCCGACAAGCGGCTAAAATGCCACGTTGTTAACAAATTAGGTGGTCATTAAATACTAATAAATATCAATTAATTATTATTTCGACAATTATTTTTTATTTCAGTTTTTGTTCTAAGCTTTAACTCGGAATCGTTGAATTGGAAAGGTTTGAAACAGTAGTATAAAAAAAAGTTTAGCTTGTGTTTGGTAGAGTTTTAAAATTATGATTTAAGTATAGAGGTGTATTTTGAATTTGTGAGTTTTAAAATTATGATTTGAGTGTGAAAAATTTGTTTGGCTATGAATTTTAACAAGACTTTGAATTAAATGATGTGACATATAATATTAAAAAATATGTATTTTAAAAAGTATTTTGAAAAGTGGATGTGAAATTAATTTTCTAAAGGAAAAATGTCTCGTAACTCAAATTTTGTGGCTCAAATGGCCAAAACGACGTCGTTTTAAAACGATGTCGTTTTGGCCATTTGAGCCACAAAATTGAGTTACGTAGCATTGTCGTTTTCTAAAGTTATAACCAAACAATACACTCAAATTAAGCGGCAGAATTAAATTTCAATAGAGCCTTAGGCTCCGTTTGGTAAGACTTTCTAATTATAATTTGAGAATATGAGTTGTATTTTAAGTTTATGTGTTTTGAAATTATGATTTAAATGTAGAAAATTTGTTTGGTTATAATTTTTTAATAGAGTGTTAAATTGAGTGTGAAATTTAGTTTTGAAAGTTTGATTTGACATGACATGTGAAGTAAGAAAATTTGTTTGATTATGAGTTTTGGAAAAAGTTTTCAAAACTTAATTCAAATTGTTATAACTCATAACAAAACATACTACCTTCACACTATTAAAAATTCCGATCAACACTCATAACAAAACTCTTTTTAAAATTCAATTAAAAAAATTTATTATTAACAGAAAATAACATTAATCAATTTTTTAATTGAAAATACTACAAAGGAAATAATTTTTTTTTTCAAAATAAATATTCAAAAAATTTAAATCATAAATATTTAAATAATCTAAAAAATTTAATAAGTAAAAAATTAAAATAAATATTCAAAAAATTTAAATCTTAAAAATTTAAATAATTTAAATATTCAACAAATTTAAATAATTTAATATTTTAAATTTAAAAACAACTCTACACTCAAATCGTAACTAAATACATAAAACAAAACTCAATTAAGAAATTATTTTAAAACTCATAACCAAACATATAACTCGAAATTCTATACTACTTTCACAACTCTACACTCAAATCGTAACCAAATACATAATAAAAAAAATTAAAATATTTAAAAATATTTTTATAAAATAGAGTTTGAATTTATTTTTATAAAATATTTTAAAATTTAAAAAATTAAAATCATAATATTTAAAAATAAAAATATTTTAAAATATTCAAAAAAATTGTAACATATTTAAATACTAACATATGCCCGTATCTAAAGGCACGATGTAAATAATTTTAAGATTAAAATGTAATTATAATTTATACGTATTATGTTAAAATTTATAAAGTTTGTGTCAGTTTTGATAAAGATACTGAAAATATATATTGAAATATTTTTCTTCTTATAGAACTTATAACAATTTTACTTGTATTACACACTCTACAAAACTCAAATAAAATAACAATTCCCCTTAATCTTAATGCAAATTAAGAAACAAACATATAGGATTTAAAGTTATATTGCATATCAAAATATAAAAGGCCGTAAAAAAAAGTGTAAACACTGAACAAAAAACAAAAATAAAGTTATACTGTCATACACCAAAAGAGTAGGTTAAAACTTTACAAAAAGTGGGTTAAAGCTTTACAAAAGGTGTATACTTTACAAAAGATGTGTCACTAACATGTCATACACCAAAAATTATATTGTCATACACCAAAAATATGTATGCTTTACAAAAGATGTGTCAATAACATGTTTTCAAATATGCGTTTGCCCAAACTTCCTCCTCATTACTTTCCAAAAAGTCTTTGTATCAACTTTTATGTGTCCCCAATGAGGAATATGCACAACAATCTGATAATTTGTAGAAACAAAAAAAATATAGATTAGTACATTTGTTGGAAATATACATGTCAAAATACTTTGAGATTGAAATTACTTTATTACATCCCCATCGAAGCAAGGTAGTCGTATTTCTCCGTTTAAGCTCCATAGATTTTTCGGTCCAATCCTACAAAAGTCCAAATTTCAAAATATTATTAAATTGAAATTTTTTAAAAAGTTATACAATCAACAGACATAAATCTACGTGGTTACCTTATAATAAAACGTCATTTAATCTGCATAGAATATTACAGCAATACTTCCGGATAAACAATATTTGTAATAGAATCCAAATTATCTTTAGGGAGGAAAATACTTATATAATAAAAGGATGTACATCTAGACAATGTCACATATAATTGCCCATGGCTAAACACTAGTATACGCAAATCAACCTCAACAAATTTTACAGATTGTCCATGAGATTTATTAATTGTCAAGGCATATGCCAATCAGACTGGAAATTGACGTCTTATCATTTGGAAAGACATTTCTGAATAAGATGGTGTCAAAGATATCATTGGTATGAATGCCAAATTACCAAACTTTTCTCCAGTTAAAATTTGAGCTTCAATTATGCGAGTGCCGCATCTAGTAACCATCAATCTTGTACCATTACATAATCCATCTTTCGGTGCAATGTTTCTCAACAATATTATAGGACAACCCACTTTCAACTCTAACTTAAAAGTTGGCAACCCAGGAAGATCCAATGAATTTAAATATTCATTAGAATATCTATTTGTAATGGTAGGATCAATTTCATTATCTTCAGATATTTTATCTGCTGCAAGATAAGTATATAATCTCCCTGGAAAGATATTCAACGCAGTAGTATTAATGTCACTGACATCATCGTTACGCCGAGCGTAATTATATGCTCGATTAAAAATGTTGGAGTTAACGTCTCTATCATATTCAATTGTGGATAAACTATAGAGAGTAATTCATTCAAATCTTGACATTTGTGTATTGTTAATGGAAGGTTAACGATTTCTTAAAGATTGGTCCTAATCTATGAAAAAGTTAAGTGTAAACACAATTTATTAATTTAAAATAATCTATATAATACAGGTTAAAGTAGTGTTACCTCCATCAAGAAATTTTTAAAATTAGCATTTTCATGGCCTTCATGATTCAAACGCATATTCAAATCCAAAGTCAAGATATATATATGCTTCCATAGAACAGAGTGTCTTAATGATGCATTCACAATTTGTTCACGAACTCCTTTAGGTATAACTGGTAAGATTTGTTGAAAGTCTCCTCCAAGAACAACATTAATACCCCCAAATAGCTTTTCACTATCACAAATATCCCTCAATGTACGATTAACCGCCTCAACACAATGTCTATGTTGTATAGGAACTTCATCCCAAATTATGAGTTTTGTTTCTCTAAATAACTCAGCTTGTAATAATTGTTTGCTAAACCCACAAAGTGAATTTTTCAATACATCTAATGGAATAGAAAATGTTGAATGTGCAGTGTGACCTCTTACCAGTAACAGTGATGCAATTCCAGACGAAGCCACAGTAACAACGATATGCCCAAGGCTATGACATTTTAATGCAATCGTATTGTATAGAAATGTTTTTCCTGTTCCTGCACTTCCATTCAGAAAGAAAACAATTCCTTTATTTTGGAAAACTGAAGAAGTGATTGTATTATAAGCATTCCGTTGTCCATTATTGAGACAATCAATAGTAATTTGTGGATCTGCATGTTGTGCCTCACTCTGCAGTTGTTGATGTTCAACTATAAATCGATTACCAACTACTGCACTCCAATTTGCAGTAGGTTGTGGCATGGGTGGGAAGTCAATTAAACTTTTGCCTGATTCATGAAGCATTTGATTCAAAAGATGGAGACCATAATCTTCAATTTGAGCCTCCGTTGGTTTAGAAATGACAAACAATGTACAAATCTTATGTGCAAGATCATCACATATATGCGTTGAAAATTGATTCCATAATGCACATGGATTTAGTGGAGAGCACTGGGTAAGAATAATACTAAACAATTTCCTCAATTGATATCCAGTTTTTATAACTGCAGCCTTTTTCAAGCATTATATCTATTTTTCATCATCTTCTAAAAGCCCTCTTGCAACACATGCTAATTTAAATGTATCATGCACAACATTATCGACCGTGCGTAAAGACTGAAATGACTTTGGTCCTTTGACAACGGTTAGTAACAAACGAAGATAAAATCTTTCACCACAATTAGCGCTAGCAAAGTACATTCTACCAATTGCATATCCCCTTTCTCTTGATTTCCATCTCTTTTCTGACTTGAGCCAAACAAAATGTTGTGGAAATTCTTGATAAGTGAATGGACATTCATCTTCACTGGCAGCACAATATGCAAAGAAGCCAGTAAGAGTTGACATTTGTTGACCAGCTCTAGATTGAATCGTTTGTAATGACTCTTCTGCGTTAAAAACAACACGATACATTCCAAGTAAATGAAGTGCCAATCGTACAACTGTTGGCATCTCTACATACAAAGGATGACCAAATATTCGCCAAGCAGCTTCTGGAGGTCCAATATACCTTGCATCAAGATATTGTTGAATCTCATTTATCATTCCTAACACCATCGTTGTACGATCATAACCCTTATAAATGTACTTATGTATATACTTGACACATCTCATTCCGGCATAAACTTCCACATTTATATGACAGTTGAAAAGTCTTGAAAGATATGCATTGTATGGTACGACATCCCTGTTATCAACTTCTTGCCCTCTCACAGTATATACTTGACCATTATTACGACGACTATAGTTGTTGTTTATGTGAAAGCTCGAGGGTATCTCTTAGTGCATCTACTATTTTCCATACATGGTGCTTGCGGATTTCGAGCACCACATGGTCCATGTACCATATAACATTTGATAATTTCAAAAAGCATAGGATCATCTTTTGGGTCTGGAAATTCTGCACAGACCAATTTGTTTACTTGAGCACATGTCCGAATTTTGTCTGGACCCTTGAGAAATAAAAGTGTGAGGGAGACCTTGTTTTTGAAATTCAATTGTAAAAACATGTGCAACTTTATTTCCAAACACTTTATTTGTTTCTATCCCTTCATCAAACATTTTCTCTTCAACTAAAAAACACAGGCAATTAAATCAGGACGATCAATAGGTTTTTGATATGGTAATAATGCTGAAGTAATTTCTGGCCAATTGGGATTTGCAGTCATGATAAGAAAAATATCTAGGTGTTGGCTGTATCGTGTGATAGCCATTGAATCTTGAAAGATTTCAAACATATGTCTAGAACTACCAGTAAATGAAGATGGCAAAACAAACATTTGACCAATTTGTCCAGGTCGCACATAATCTGGATCCATATTTGACAACTCTTGGTAAAGCTCAGCCCGAAGTTTCCCTTGATTAAGCTTGTAGTATGTCAATCGATTTTGCTCAGTTGCAGCCCAAGCATCTACCAAAAACTCTTGAAATAGTTACCCACCTCTCAAAATTATTGAATACTCTGTGGGTCGTTCAAACAAACGATAACTATAAAAATTCATTTGAGTAAGTCGATCAGTTGAAGGTCGATCATACTGAACATTCCACAATTTCAACTCAGGTTCCCATCCAAGCTCACCATATGGAAATAATAGAACATAATGTAATGGCAAGTATGCTGGGTGACATTCATTAATTTGCATCAACTCATTATTTCCTCGAAAATGTAAAATAATATCTCTCATTCCATTTACCTCTGTTCCATCACCTAGTATTACAATTG
This sequence comes from Camellia lanceoleosa, assembly GCA_025200525.1. Lineage (NCBI taxonomy): Eukaryota > Viridiplantae > Streptophyta > Magnoliopsida > Ericales > Theaceae > Camellia > Camellia lanceoleosa. The sequence continues at coordinate 56,107,797 of CM045766.1, forward strand.
CAATCTCATCTGTAGTTGGTAGGTTATACCGACGTCGATCAGTTGTTGAACTGTAATGAAGATGAGCAGGTAGATTGTGTCCTGCCGAGTCTAATTGATGTAAAATGGCATGAGCCTGGCGATATTTATCTACAAATGCATTGACTTGCCACAAACTATCCTGAATAGCTTTGAGAACATCCCTTCTTAAGTTAGGATTTCTACGATTACAAATTTCTAAAGCTGAATAAGGGTCATAGATATACAGCTGAGCATAACTCGCATCCTACCCTGGTTGTGGTTGTAGTGATCATGTTCGATGTCGCAATTCCCCATGAATTGTGAATGATGTAGGGCCCCTTCCACTGAGTACTCTAAGATCCAATGTAGCACCAAGACTCGTAAAAGCATTGGCTGCATTGTATACTCAAGTATAACTTCGAAAGGATTTTGATTGATCATTATTCCCATCATACAACGCTTGAAGTGGTGGAGGGGGTGTAATAAGTAAAGGTAGCCTAATCTTTCCTTCCAAACAGCAAGTTCCGAATAAGGGACGCTTTATAGATGATTTTGTCAATTTTTCATCCATCCAATGTAAGGCTGAACAATAAGGACATAATACATCCATCTTGCCAAGATAATGGCGGCAAGAATCTTTGTGTGCTCGGGCGTCAATTGATATACCCGTAGGCAGATCTTCTAATTCATCATCAGTACATAGATCTTATTGAAGAAATCGATTTATAGGAGTAGACCTACGAATATTTGTGTATAAATAAAATTTTGTAAAACAAAACGGTATGAGTAAAAGTATGTATTTCAAGATAAGACACAGTAGTTTACCGATTCCTTTGTGAATTTGAAGATATTCTTGGCATAGAAAACGAACATGTAGAATGATGGGTAACCATTGTTCATTTTTGTGCCGACTGAGAATCTTCAGTTATTGTTTCCCACTCCAAGTGAGTGCGATCGCGACGAATTAGTGTTAAAGAACATTGTCTTAGTTGAACACATTCTTCTAATCCCTCTTGCTCTCGTTGCAAGCATTGAATTTCAATTTTTTTACGCTCTCGCCGTGCTCGTTGGGCCAATGCAGTTTTGGATATTACATTATCATTTTGTGCCTAAAAAGAAAATATTTTATCATTGAAGCAAAATATGTGAATATTTTGTGCTTAAAATGAAACTATCTTCTTATTTCTTCCATTTCTCTTAATTTTGTTTTCTATTTTATTTGTTTTATACCTTTAATAGTGTTATCTTTATTTCTTATTTCTTCCCTTTCTATCTTCTTATTTCTTCCCTTTCCCTTTCCCTTTCTTTGTTTTCTATTTTATATATTAAATAAGAATTAAAAACCTATCTTATTTAGTTTCTCCTTTCTTTATATATTTTTTCTTTATTTCTTCGTTTATTTTTTCCTATTCTCTTTATATAAGTAGCAACTTATGGATGGTACATTATAAACGCACATGTATCCATGCAAAATAAGAATAAATAAATTTGAAAAACACATGCAAATAATAGCAAGTTACAGGAAAACATATTACAATCATTCTACAAAAACAACATAAAACAATAAATTCATTTTATACACTCATATATTTTAACTATTCAAAATTTTGATTAGTTTTGCATCATATTTTTAAAAAAGAATATATACCACTTGACATGCATTTGCCATTCTCTTGCTGGAAGGAGCCATTTTTCTTTACCATTAGACATTGGGTTGACGTTTTCTTTATCTTTTGCCTAACAAATATAAATAAAAATATTGAAAAGATTAAAAAAATCTTATATAAATAAAATACATTTAATATTGATTTTGTACTTACCGCACGAACACGGATAACATTAAGGTCGTACTCATCACGGATGACCACACCAACATTTCTACATGGAGCTGTAGGAGGCCTACAGAAATAGATTGTGAACAAATTAAAATCTATATAATAAAGTGGTAATAGGAAGAGTAAAAAATTCAAGATTGTCTTGGGTTAACAAATCAAAATTCTTTTTCTTTTTACCAATTTGGTGTCAAAGAAGGTTGTCTTAGGTTAATATATTCTTTCGATCTTTCTCTTTCTCGTTCTCGTCGTAGGTGTTGTCCCAATTGGTATGCAGAACATGGCTTTTGATTTTTTTCATGTTCTCACCGTGCACGTTGGGCCAATGCAGCTTTTGATAACACATTATCATTGTGTGCCTAAAATGAGAATATTATATAAGAATGTGCATAAAATGTGAAGATTAACTAACTTGCTTCCCTTTCATCATGTATTTTTTCTTCTTTTTAACTAACTTTTCCTCTTCACTCGGTTAAGTTGTTAGTCATATAAGAACCAATGCATGTATTTATGAAATTTAAAAAGGAAGGGAAAAATAATTTGAAAATACATTAAGCACACAAAACTGCAAACTCACTATGCACGCACTTATTGGTTTTAAGACACTACGGGTCTGTTTGGTAACGTTTATGTTTTCAGTTTATATTTACAAAAATTTTACAAACTGGCTTTTGTTTATTTTTTATTTATTTTTAGAAAAACATAAACTACAAATGCGTTTGGTAATTGACAAAATGTTTTAAAAAAATTAAAAATATAAAAAAGAGTGAGAAATGACAAGTGGTGGCAAGTGGCGATGGAAGATAGTGGTGGAAAGTGGTGACGGTGGGTAGTGGGTAGCGGGTGGTAGTGGGTGGTGGCGGGTGGGTGGTGGTAGGTGGGTGGATGGGTGATGGTGGCAGGTGGTGGTGGTGGTGGTGGTGGCGGCGGGTGGTAGGCGGTGGTGGCGGGTGGATGGCGGATGGCGGGTGGTGGTGGGTGACGGTAGCGAGTGGTGGTGGTGGTGGTGGCGGGTGGTGGGTGACAGTGGCGGGTGGTGAGTGGTAGCGAGTTGGTGGTGGTGGGTGGGTGGGTGATGGTGGCGAGTGTGGTGGGTGGTGGTTGGTGGTGGTCGGTGGGTAGGTGGTGGTGGTGGTGGCAGTGGTAGATGGTGGTGGTAGGTGGGTAGTGAGTGGTGGTGGCAGGTAGGTGGCGAGTGGTGGATGGTAATGGCGGTTGGATGACAAGTGGGTGGTGGGTGGTGGTGATGGCAAGGATGTGGTGGTGGTGGGTGGGTGGGTGTGGTGGTGGTGGGTGGTGGGTGGTGGTGGCAGATGGGTGGTGGTGGCGGGTGGTTGGTGGTAGATGGGCGGTGAGTGGTAAGTGGTGGTGGCGGAAGACGGTGGTGGAAAACGGTGGCAGGTGGTAACTAGTGTTAGGTGGTAAAAAAAAAAAAAAAACTAAAAACTCAAAATGAAAACACATTTTTTGAGTTTACATTTTTTAGCCAAATTTATAAACTGAGACCATTGATTTATAAATTAAAAATTTACCAAACAAGTTTTTATTTCAATTTTTAAAATTTTTGTAAATATAAACAGAAAACTGAAAACGTAAGTGTTACCAAACGGCACCTACCCATCTCTTTACAAAATGTACGTTGAAAAGGTAAATATTAGATCATTGGGTACGTAAAATGTGAATATTAGCGTGTAATGTCTAGTACTTTCCTTTTCTCTCTTCTTGTTGTTTCTGTTATATTAAAATGCTTTTTTTTGTCTTTTTCTTCTTTCCTTAAGAACTTCTTATAAGAAAAATAAAAATTAAAAAAAATTATATTATGTAGTTTCCTTTTCATCACATATTTGTTCTTTCTTTTTATTTTCCCTTTTCGTTTTCTTCTATTATATTTTTATTATGCTATGTTGTAGATGCAACATATTGTACAAATGCAACATATTTTTATTATACAAATAGACAAACATATTAAAAATTCAAATTAATGTTCATACAAATGCATTAGCATGTTGTACAAATGCTTACTTTAACATGCTTCAGAAAAACATTTCACATTCAATAAAAAGAATTGAATAAATTTTTGAAGAAGAAACTTTTGAAAAATGTACATAAAAAATAGTATATGACACTATGCAATTCCTAAAAAAAATCTATATAATATATTCGAAAAAGAAACTTTTAAAAATTGTTGAGAAACAATACTATGGGACGTGCATTTTCCTTTCCTTTTCCATAAGGAATAGCTTTTTTGTTTCATTTAATATTGCTTTGTCTTTTTCCTTTGCCTTTGCTTGTAAAAAATAAGTATAATATATTTATAAATTATTTTTAAAATGATAAGAAAATACATGTCCAATATTCAAGTGACTTTTAGGCTTACGTCATGAATGCGAATAGTATTAAGGTCACGCTCATCATGAATAACAACATTAAAATTTTTTTCTTGAAGAAATCGAAACTATACATACAAAAACTTTAGAGTGATAAATAAAACTTTATACATATAAATAAGAAAATTAGTAAAGGAAGGTGATATTACGGTTCGGTGTAAGTCCCCATCTACCTATAAAGTATAAGGAAAAAAAATAATTAGAATAGTGATATTGTCCATAACTGTTGTACTTAAATTTATAAGAGATGTACTTAAATTTATATGAAGAGAAAAAAGAAGAAAAAAAAACTTACTTGACCAAAAATAGTGATATTGTTCATAACTGTTGTACTTCAACCTAAAAATGATTGGTTATATAATTTTAGACACAAAAGAAACAAAAAATTAGTAATAATAAAAGTTAACATGGATTTCATTGGTAATGAAATGTTATTTCCAAATATGGTGCTACCAAATCGAATAATAAAATTCAAAATTTTATTTAAATAAATAACTATCATGAATAGAAAATACTTAACGGGGTACAATTAAGAGAAAAAGAAATAAATAAAAATATAAACTTCTAAGAAAAAGAAAAAGGTCAACAGATACCAGAGGCACGTGCCTTCTCAGTTTAGAATGGTACAATTTTTCTTAAATTTTTTTTTTATAACAAAATGTTAAATACATTTTTTTGGGTTAAGTTAAATACTCGGTGAATTTGATTCAAAACAAAACGGATTATGTTAAATACTTGCGTTAAGTTTAATACATTTTTTTTTTTCATGAAAACAATTAAAGTAATACGCACAGACATAAAGATTGACCAGAATTTTTGAAATACAACATAGAATATTATATTCCCTTAAAAAGGTGCCAAAAAAAAAAAAAAAACATAAACTCTCTTGCCATATTATACATAAATGTCAAGTCTTTCAAATTTTTCTTTTAATTAAGAACTCTAGATATTAACAAAAAAATTAAATGAAGAATATTTATCATCTGTACATTAGAATCACACAGCAAATAAATATTACATTTGAATGATACAACTAAATAAATATATTACGCAGCAAATAAAATGTTAAATAAATTTTTCTGAGTGTCAGTTTAATTTTTTTGTTGCAGGAAGATCAACTAAATAAATCACCCTTAATTTCTTTTTAAATAGCTCCAAACAAACAGTTCCTTCCCTATCAGATTAATTTGTACAATACAAAACACTAATCACAAACCAAGTCCCAAATAACCTATCTCTATATCTATCTCTCTCTCTCTCTCCCTACATTCTTTGAGAAACCCGCAATCAAAAACACATTTTCTGAGTCAACCCAGCATTTAGAATAGATGTTTTTTAACAATCACATTAAAATGATAAATTAAAACTCGAGCACAATAATTGTCCGAATTTGAACTTTTCTCTTTCTTAACTGACTTCAATTTTATAGAGATGAAATTTTTAGTTTATACTTGATTTAGTGAAAATTTTGGATCTATTACTTTTTCCTGTGTATAATAGCCAAATAATTTTGAGACCAACCTTACGTGTAAGGACCAAATTTGTACTTAATAGTTTAAATAATTTACAGTAATTCTTTGATGAAAAAATAATTTCTGTTTAATGTTTTTTTTTATTAAAAAAATTGGCAATAATTCTGATTAAAAATTGACAGGAATTTGGTGATGAGAGACATTTCCTCAATGTTTAATAGTTCTGAGAGAAATTTGGTTCACAATAATTCTAGTTAATGTTTAATCAAAATTGACAGAAATTTGGTTCACATAATGTTTTTTTAAATTCTTTGATGAAATTTAGTTCAAATAATTTCTGGTTCATAGTTCAAATAATTGGTAATAATTGACAGACCAACTATTATACACAGTTGACAGTAAACACAATGTGTATAACCTTTTCTCTTTTTTTTTTGAACAGCAAACCAATTTCTACTTAATGTTTTTTTTTTATTAAAAAAATTGACAATAATTCTAATTAAAAATTGACAGAAATTTGGTGATGAGAGACACATTTCCTCAATGTTTAATAGTTCTGAGAGAAATTTGATTCACAATAATTCTGCTCAATGTTTAATCAAAATTGACAGAAGACACGATGTAAATAATTTTAAGATTAAAATGCAGTTATAAAAATATATTAAATTTTTTTTTTCTTAAAGAACTTGTGACATTTTTGCTTGTATTACATGCTCTACAAAACTCAAATAAATAACAACTCTCCCTAATGTTAATGCAAATTAAGAAATAAACATATAAGATTTTTAATGTTCACCAATACTACAAATCAAAATATAAGAGCAAGTAAAAAAAAAATTGTAAACACTGACAGAAACTAAAGTTATTGTATACTAAATCTATAATAAAAAGAAAAAAAATACACCTAATTTTCTTAGTTGATGATTAAGTAAACAAACAAACCAAATTTTTTAAAATTGAATTTGTGCACAATTTGTATATACAAAATCTTTTTATATGATACACCTAATATTAAAAAATCCAAGGCACTCATGTGAATCAAAATTTGGAAACACACAGATTCACATGATTCACATGATTTGTCAAGATCATCTATTTTTTTGAGAGCACTGAATTTCATTTTAAATAACAAACATAGAAAAATCAAAGCACATCTGTAAAAACCTTTTTTGAAACCAATTTTCTAGTGTATAACACCAAACTAATTTAAAAAATCCACTGAGCAAAATTTTTGGCTGAACCAAAATTTATGATTTTGGTGATAAACAGTTGACAGTAAACATATTGAGCAGAATTTGGTGATTTTGGTGATAAAAAACATAGCCTTTGCAACTACTCTTTGGTGATAAGAAATTCTGCTTTGAAAACACATTGAGCAGAATTCTTCTTCAGTTTTACTCAATTGGCTCAATATCAAAGCAAAGCAATAACAGAAGCTGCAGCCAAACGTTACCAAAGCAATAAACTAACCGAGCAGCTGAGCTTTTTATTTTTTATGGCTCCAAGTTCCTGATTAACTAACCGAGCAGCCAAGCAAAGTTCTTGTTTCAAGTTCAAGTTACTGATTTCAATTAAAAAATAAATGATATTGTTGGGTGCAAGAGGATACATGGAGCCATGTGAAACTAAGTGAATGGCATTAAATAAAATAAATGGACATTCATACTTAAAATAACATGGTCAACGTAGTTGGTTCCTATTTCATTATTATATATGTATTTTCAAGATCTTAGAGTTTGCTAGGGATGAGTAATTGAGTTAATACTGTAGGAGTAGACATTCTTATGGGATGATTTTTGAATATTGGAATTATAATTTATCTAGAAATAATCTGGAAAGGTGATTGGTATGTATATAGCTAATTCAGTTGCTTCCTGGAGTATATTAAAAAAGATTAGCCTTGGTAAATTGACCAAAAGATTAGCCTTGCTTCCTGGTGATTGGTATTTAAAATGCAAAAATTGTATTTTCATTTTTTTGGAAACAAAAGATAATAGAGGGGACCAAATTCCACCAAGATTGCCGAAGATGCCCTGTCATCTTATCTTATTACCCACAAAGTTGAGGCATTAATTATTTTAGTAAAACCTCAAAATCCGAGCTATGTCATTCTTTTATTGCTCAGCTTCAGTTACCCTCTCTCTGCCACAACCACTCTTTCCTTCTCTTTTGCTCACATATGCTTCAATTTTCTAATCTGTAGCTTAATGACTTATAATTTGTAGGATAGGTGTGGTTATTGTGGATTAACATTTGATGTGAGTTAACATTCTATTCATCCAATTAGATGCATTTCTTCTGTCAGGTGCTGATGTCTTCTCTTTTGCATGTTTCATGTTGTTTATCTATTTCATGGGTTTTTGCTTTTTTCTCATTCGTAAATGCTAATTCAAATCCTCAGTAAAAGTCTAGTTTATGATGTTCCTTTTGAACATTGGAATGGGTCATACATGGCGTAGTTGTACATGTTCTTTAAATTTTAAAAAAGATCCGTGTTTTGATAATGGTCTTGCAGAATGAAGCGGTGTTGAAAGCATGTGCAGAACCACCACCTCCAAAACTTTGAGTTGCTGTATTTCAAAACCAAAATATAGAGCCGCAAACATACAAACCGAAATCATACAAATCCGAAATCAAAATACATAAATAGAAATACATAGAAATAAATAAATACCAAAATACAGAGATTCGAAAACTTATTTCAAAATCAAAATCGAAATCATACAAACCCATTTCAAAATCAAAACCGAAATCATTCAAACCCATTTCAAAATCAAAATTAAAACTAAACCAACTAAGAAAAACTGAAAACTAAGAATTTATGTTAAAACTGAACAGCAATATCGAGTTGGTGAATTCTACACAGTTTTACTAAGTGTATGTTATATATTGAACCCAGCAATATCAAGTTGGTGAATTTAAGTATAAATATTTTACTGAGGATATATGAAAACTAAGTGTATGTTATATAAAAATTTCATCAAAGAATTTCATCCCTTATTGAACTAAATTTGAACTAAAATATATTGAGTATGTGGTTCATATAATAAGGGAAGAAATATCAATTATGTGGGTTAAGTTAAATTTGAAATATCAGTTATTGGTTCATGTATATTTTAGTGTGAACTAAATTACATGAACCAAATATCAGTTTGAACAAATTATCAGTTTGAACTAAATTTGAAATATCAGTTTGAACTAAATTATATGAACCAAATTATAATTTGAAAAAATATATTTGAACTAATATGTGGTTCATATAATAAGGAAAGAAATATCTATATAATAAGGGAAGAAACTAAGTGCAAGGGGATATATGAAAACTAAGTGTATGTTATATAAAAATTTGGAGTAGTCATTTTGTTTCACATTACCAAGCAAAGTTCCTATTTCACATTACCGAGCAGTCGAGTTAATCATTTCCACCTCTGATGAAGGCAAAAGGTGAGAGAGGAAAAAAAAATTCAAGAAGAAGAACAAAAATGAGAATAAAAATGAGAGAATACTAAAGTCATGTTTTCAACACTAAATAATAAGAATACTCTATTGAATCCATATATCTATTGAATTGGACCCAGCAGTTAAGAACCCAGCATATATGAATTCAATAACTTTTGAATTTGAATTCAATAACTGTGCAGAATTTGAATTCAACCTAGCAGTTAAGAGTGCAGAATTTGAATTCAATAACTTTTGAACCCAACAGTTAAGAACCCAGCAGATCATACAGCACTACAAGAAAACATAGTAAAAAAGACGGAGGAATTAGCGATGGCGCGCCTCCCGTCGCAAAAAACAGTTTTTTGCGACGGCAACTCTTACCGTCGCAAATAAAACCCTTTAGCGACGGCACATTACCGTCGGTAATAAAATTACGCGGAAGGGGCGGAAATGCGGAAGTATTAGCGACGGTTTTTTATACCGTCGCAAAAGACACCTTTTTTTGAGACGGTAGGCGTGAGCTGTCGCAAACAATGGCTCATTTGCGACGGCAAAGTTCCGTCGCAAAAAAAAATTAATGAAACGGTGCCTTTTTACGAACTACTCACGACCATTTGCGACAGTCTAAAACATACCGTCGCAAAAAAAAAAAAAAAATCCCCCCTCTTATTTTTCATCTTGCCGCTCGATGCTCCAAATCTTCATCCCCAAATCCCTAACTTCATCCCCCACATTTCTCAAAGCAGACTCTGCAATGCAGGTGGTTAATGAGCAAGCGGCGACGGGTGCGGTGTAGCAGTGCTCGTGACGACTCTCTCTACGTATGCTCTCTCTCTCTTTCTCTCTCGGTCTGTGTATATATATATAGATGAATGTCTATATATATAAATCTATATATATATATGCAATTTTTTTTTATATAAAATCTGTATATATATATATAAATAAATGTGTATAATTTGGGGATATTTGTATATATATAGATGAAGTTATAATCTGTATATAAAGTTATAAAAAAAATAAATGTGTATAATTTGTATATAAAAAATACCATTGCATGTGTATGATATCAAAATAATCTTAAGTAACTTAATCTGTTTATTGTATTTAAAATAATCTGTTTATTGTATTTATTGTATTTTATCTGTATATAAAAAATACCATTGCATGTGTATGATATCAAAATAATCTTAAATAACTTAATCTGTTTATTGTATTTAAAATAATATGTTTATTGTATTTATTGTATTAAAATAATCTGTTATTTAAAATAATTTTTTTTTTATAAATCTGTTTATTGTATTTAAAATAATCTTAAATAACTTAATCTTAATGCATCAATCACTTATATTGTATTTAAAATCATAATTTTATGAGTGATTCGTAAAAAAGGGGGATATAATCTCTTTCTTTTGTGTTTTTGATATCATACACATGCAATGGTTCGATTACAAATGTTTAAAAAAGTCATAAAAATATTTAAGAGAAAATAAATCTAATTAATTTAAACCTTAAACTTTTTATTACTTTTTAATTAATTTAAACCTTAAACCTTAAACTTTTTAATATTTAATATTTAAAAGTATTTAATTAATTTAAACCTTAAACTTTTTATTACTTTTTTTCAATCTAAAAAAAACAGGAGTTAATCCTAAATAGGAATTTTAGACATTTCGTTTAGTTTAATAACTAGTTTTTATTTTTATTTTTTTTGTCGGGTTTAGTTGACGAAAATAGGTAAATGGTATAAATTGAAAACCAATCAAAATATTAGGGTTTATTTTTATTTTCACTTATTTATTCTGTTTATTAGGTTTTTTTTTTTTTTTTTTTTTGTATTTTTTGACGTTTAATATGACAATTTATTTATTTGCGGAGAGGAATGATATCATTTACTTGGTTTGCGTAGGCATTATATTTAGAGTTATTTTGGTGAGATATTTTTGTCGATGTGTACAGATGGTGGATAAGAGTTCGATTGATTTGCCAAATAGGATGTCGAGTGAATACATTAATGGGATTGATGAATTCCTTGTGTTTGCCTACACCAACAGGGTTGAAGGTTCGATGATCAGTTGTCCGTGTAGGAAGTGTGAGAATCGATACTATTTTGTACGAGATGGTGTACGGGAGCATCTGATTTTGAATGGTTTTTTGAAAAAATACAAACATTGGATTAATCATGGGGAATCTTACATATCTCTGCATGGTAATCGAGAGAATGAAACATTAGCTAATTTAGACATTGGAGATGATATGATTGGAATGATACAAGGGGCTATGGGAAATCCACATGCCGGTACAAGTGTTGAGGGTGATGAACCACAGGGGCCTGATCCCCATGCATCTGAACCCCAGCTCGGTCCAAATGCAGAGACTGCAAAGTATTTCAAACTTCTTCAAGATGCACAAAGTGAATTGTATCCGGGTTGTCAGAAGTTCACATCTTTGTCATTCATTGTTCGACTTCTACATTTGAAGGTGCTTAATCAGTGGACAGACAAGTCTGTTGACATGTTGCTTGAGTTATTGAATGAGGCGTTCCCGTTGGGTGTGAAACTCCCGGACTCATATTATAAAGCTCAAAAGGTCACAACAGATTTGGGCTTCACGTATGAGACGTGGGATGCATGTCCCAACAGTTGCATGTTGTTTCGAAACGAGGACGCCAATCTTGATAAATGTGTCATATGCAACAGTTCTAGATGGAAATCAAATGGTGATGGTGGTTCAAATGGTCCTAACACAGGTGGCAAACAAATAGCTGCAAAATAAATTAGGTATTTTCCTTTAAAGTCAAGGTTGCAGAGGTTGTTTATGTCATCCAAGACGGCCAAGTTAATGAGATGGCATGCAGAGGAACGAACTGATGATGGTGTCTTCAGGCATCCTGCTGACTCCCTTGCATGGAAAGATTTTGACCGTCGGAATATTGACTTTAGTAATGATTGCCGAAGTGTAAGGCTTGGCTTAGCATCTGATGGTTTTAACCCATTCAGGATGATGAACATAGTTCATAGCACTTGGCCTGTTGTGCTCGTTCCATACAACTTGCCGCCATGGATGTGCATGAAGCAACCATTTCTAATTTTAACCGTGCTTATTGACGGCCCGAAAGGACCTGGTGACAAGATTGATGTGTATATGCAACCGTTGATTGAGGAGTTGAAAGAACTATGGAATGAGGGTGTGTCAACATTTGATGCATCAACAAATCAAATGTTTCAAATGCATGCAGCTTTACTGTGGACAATTAGTGATTTTCCTGCATACGCAAACTTGTCAGGATGGAGCACTAAAGGCGAATATGCATGTCCTTGTTGCAATAAGGAAACTACATCGTGTTGATTGAAGCATAGTAGGAAACAATCATACTTGGGTCATCGCAGATTTTTACCTACTGGCCATAAATTCCGGAAGGATAAAGTATCATTTGATGGTAGTCGGGAAGTCAGACTCAAACCAAAATTGTTGTCTGGAACTGAGATGTTGCTACAATTGGAATCTGAGGGTATTTTAACCCAATACAAGAGAGGCATAGGAGACAGGTAGAGAAGGAGAGGCATAGGAGACAGGTAGAGAAGGAGAAAGCTGGACATCGCACCCATAGTTGGAAGAAAAAGAGTATCTTTTATGAATTGCCATATTGGGAGCACAATCTAATAAGACACAACCTCGATGTGATGCATATAAAGAAGAATGTTTGTGACAATGTGTTGTGGACAATATTAGGGGTTGCAGGAAAATCGAAGGATGGTGTTAATGCTCGGCGTGATTTACAAGATATGAATATTAGAAAACCCCTACATTTGCAGTTAAGAGGGTCGAATAAAGCCTATTTACCACCAAAGACAATTTACGATGACCAAGGATGAGAAAGATTTGTTCTTGAAAGTGTTGAAGGAAGTAAGAGTTCCCGACGGGTATTCATCCAATATATCACGTCGTGTGCGCTTACATGATAGAAGCATTGGGGGTCTTAAGAGCCACGATAGTCATATTCTGATGCAACAACTTATTCCATTGGCTATTCGCAGATCGTTACCGAAGAATGTAATTGAACCCTTGATTGAATTAAGCAATTTCTTTAGACAATTGTGTTTGAAAGTGAATCGTGCGACGGATTTGCAATATATTAAAGATCGTATCGCTGTAACACTTTGTCATCTAGAGATAATATTTCCTTCGAGTTTTTTTGATATAATGGAGCACTTGCCTATACATCTAGCTGATGAAGCCTTATTGGGTGGAGCGATTTAGTTTCGATGGATATATCCAATTGAGAGGTATCTTCTTACTTTGAAGCAATACGTGCGTAATAGAGCTCGTCCTAAAGGATCAATTGCTAAAGGATATCTTATGGAAGAATGCATGAATTTTTGTGCACAATATCTCAATGATGTGGAAACCAAATCTAGTCAACCCGTGAGGAACTACAGTGGTGATGATAATTTGTGTCATGCTATTGGTGAAAACACAAGCTTTTATCTTGATAATACTTCTTGGGTACAAGCTCATCGGTACATCTTATTCAATACAAGCGCGGTTCAACCATTCATAAAGTAGGTTAAGTCACTCACTCAATATTTTATTATGTTTTCTTGAATTTTCAACTAAATTTTTTGTATTGCTAAAATTTCAATCTACACAGCAAACACCTTGAAGTACTTAAGCTCAAAATGCCTCGTGTTGACGATCATCAACTTCGGCATGAACATTTTGAAACTTTTCACATTTGGTTCAAGGAACATGTATGTATTTAACTCTATAGATTCTAGTTACTTAAGTCGATCTACATTTTAAATTTTACATTTTCGTGTTAAATAGGTCCAAACTTTGCGAAGGACTACTGATGTCATATTTTCTGAAGAGATTATTCTATTGGCAAATGGTCCTCATAACCTGGCAAGGAGGTTCAACGGGTATATACTGAATGGGTTTCGGTATCGAGTAAAGGCCATGGATGATCGTCGAGCCACACAAAATTGTGGTGTAGCTTTGAAGGCAGATACCATAAGTTATGCTAGTCGAAAAGACAAGAATCCTCGTCTGGGGTCTGTGTACTATTATGGACAATTGATAGATATTGTTGAGATTCGATATTCTAATGAGAAGAAACATGTTTTGTTTAAGTGTGACTGGATTGACAACATTCACGGAAAGAAAGAAGATGTCTTCAATTTCACGTTGGTGAACTTCAATCATTTGTTGTATCGAGATGATCGAATTACCAATGAACCTTTCATCTTAGCGTCCCAAGCAGAGCAAGTTTGGTATGTTGCAGACCCGTTACAACCAGACTGGCAAGTCGTGGTAAAGATGTCTCAAAGAGGTTTATTTGATATGAGTTCGACTGATCCACAAATCAAGCCATACATGAGCCAACAATTGGAAGAAAATATAATGCTTCGTGATGAAGAAGTTGGTTGGGTGAGGGAAGCCGCAGAAGGGGAAACAGTTGATGTTCAAATAGGCTGATATTTAATCAACATTAGTAATTCAATTAAGGCCAAGGTTGTAGTTAATCATCAATTTCTTAAGTTACTTTGTCTTTGTAATTGTATTAGTTCAATTAATGTCATATTATAGTTGATGACAAACCATTGTCTATGTTTCTAATGTTAATTAATGTTATATTGCTTGCAGATTATTATGGGAAGGAAGAAGAAGCCTGATAATCCCGGCGATGATGTCCGATGTGCTACATAACAGACATCGAGCACCACCATCGAAGGAGGTATCACATCGGCGAAGATCGGAGGGGCCATTAGTGCCACCACCATCTGAGGGGCCATTAGTACCACCGTATCGACCACCATCAGTGGCACCACAGCAGCTACCATGTACTCAGCCTCCACGCCTACCATCGGTGCGTCCACCATCAGTGGCACCACTGCAGCTATCATCATCAGCTTATGAGCCATCCACAGGTATATAAATTTGCTTTGATTTGTATGAAAATTATATACACATACATTTATTTATGCTCATTATATATAACTTGTTTATTCTCATTGTATTTTGCAGACCCTTCGACTTCTTCACAGCCCACCTCAGGTTTATTTGATATGATTTGTATTCACATTATTTAAATTTGCATTTGTTTATTACCATTGCATATTGTTTATTATTATTGTATATCGTAGGTCATGTTAGTTCTTCATCAACCTCGACTAGGCGTAGTAGAGGATGTGCCAAGGGCATTAAAGAGTGGGGTACTGGTAAAAAGCTGGACATACAATTTGATGGAAATTACTGCCCAATAGGGGATAACGTTGCCAAGTTAACTACTCAACTTGGCATTATTGTGCGGAATGGTAACATTGTTCCTCTTACTTTTCTTGACTGGAACAATGTGCCTGATGATATTGTTGATGCTATCTGGAAGGGTGTGAAGGTAAAAGTATATTTATGTCCACAAATTCGAATTCCAAATTTGTGTTATACTTAGCCTTAAACTTTGAAATTCTGTTTTATAGGACAATTTGAATATATGTCCAGAGGAGTACAAGCCAATCTGCATGAAAAACTGCAACAGCATATGGAAGGATCACAAGAATAAGCTTAAGGCTAAGTATTTCAAGCCTAGAAGTTCTGATCCTAATCTGAAGGATGATGTTCCCATGAACGTTGTGCTAAGCCAGTGGGAACAACTTGTGGAGTATTGGCATTCGATCTTTGAGGTATACAATTACGTTATATTTATGATATTTAAACATACAAATCATATTTACATACTTACATTTGTTGAACCTGTTATAGAAAATTGCAAGTAGGAACGCTAAAAATCGGCGAGCTCACGACATAGCTCATACCACAGATTTACTACTTTCTCTCGAGATACGGCATGAGGTTAACATTTTATTGTTTTATTTTTGTATATAAACAAACATTGTATATTTGCAAATTATTTGGATTCTAATTTTCATATTTCTAAAAAAAATGTAGATGACCAGTAAGGGGGAGTCTACTGATAAGATAAATGTTTGGCTTATGACACGTAAAGTAGATGACCCAGAGGTTATCCAGACCTTGGTAGTTTCCAAACACCTTTGATTGTATTTAAAGTTTATTTTTTTTGTGTCAACCATCTTAATTTGGCGTATACTTGTCTGTCTTATTCAATACAGGATGAGTTTAATCGTCAACTCTCTATGCTACCTGAAGATGGTTCGACTTTGGAGGCTAGGAATGCCATTTTCCATGAGTTGATAGGTCATGACTGACATGGATATTGTCGGACATACGGGAGAATTGTGCCTCGGAGAGCGGTGTATAAAGATGGTGCTGGGCCATCACAGTAAACACCCCAGCCATCGACTATTAATCAGATCACGCAGAAGGTTCGTGCAGAGCTAAGGGATGAGTTGAGAGAGGAGCTGCAAGCAGAGTTCTCTACACATTTAGAGCAGATGAGAGCTGAGATGATGGCCCTTGTGTCACAGGGGGCGAGTGTGGATCCCAACAGACAGGTTACATATAAATTAAATCGTTCGATAGTTCAATTTTCACTCAAGATTATGTATAAAATTCAAATATGATTAACACATTATGCATTGACTAACATAGGTTCCTGATGCATCGAGTGGCCACTGGGCATTTAGAGAATCGGCAGAAGATGAGAATCCATATACACCACCACTAGAAGATCAGGTATACAATGTATCTTTGAATTCTAAGCTAAAATGTATCTTTGCATTCTTTACATTCTAAGTTAAGAGACTTGTGGGAGAAGACGGGGCTCGAATTGGGTTCCCGGTTTGGGAGTTAGAGTCGGATTTCACTTTAGGCAAATTAGTTCTTTAAGAAACTTGAATTGGAGGAGTTAAGGCCCCAAAATCACCAAACCGCGTCGATTGAGCACGAAACTTGGCACACACGACCTCCTAGGCACGAGAGACTTGTGGGAGAAGACGGGACTCGAATCGGGTTCCCGATTTGGGAGTTAGAGCCGGATTTCACTTTAAGCAAATTAGTTCCTTAAGAAACTTGAATTCGGAGAGTTAAGGTTCCAAAATCACCACATGACGTCGGTTGAGCACAAAACTTGGCACACACGACCTCCAAGGCACGAGAGACTTGTGTGAGAAGACGGGGCTCGAATCGGGTTCCCGGTTTGGGAGTTGGAGCCGGATTTCACTTTAGGCAAATTAGTTCCTTAAGAAACTTGAATTGGAGGAGTTATGGCCCCAAAATCACCAAACTGCGTCGGTTGAGCACGAAACTTGGCACACACGACCTCCTAGGCACGAGAGACTTGTGGGAGAAGACGGGGCTCGAATCGGGTTCCCGACTTGGGAGTTAGAGCCGGATTTCACTTTAGGCAAACTAGTTACTTAAGAAACTTGAATTCGGAGAGTTAAGGTCCCCAAATCACCAAACGACGTCGGTTGAGCACGAAACTTGGCACAAACGACCTCCTAGGCACGAGAGACTTGTGGGAGAAGACGGGGCTCGAATCGGGTTCCCGGTTTGGGAGTTAGAGCCGGATTTCACTTTAGGCAAATTAGTTCCTTAAGAAACTTGAATTGGAGGAGTTAAGGCCCCAAAATCACCAAACGACGTCGGTTGAGTACGAAACTTGGCACACACGACCTCCTAGGCACGAGAGACTTGTGGGAGAAGACGGGGCTTGAATCGGGTTCCCGGTTTGGGAGTTAGAGCCGGATTTCACTTTAGGCAAATTAGTTCCTTAAGAAACTTGAATTCGGAGAGTTAAGGTCCCAAAATCACCAAACGACGTCGGTTGAGCACGAAACTTGGCACACACGACCTCCTAGGCACGAGAGACTTGTGGGAAAAGACGGGGCTCGAATCGGGTTCCCGGTTTCGGAGCTAGAGCAGGATTTCACTTTAGGCAAATTAGTTCCTTAAGAAACTTGAATTCGGAGAGTTAAGGTCCCAAAATCACCAAACGACGTTGGTTGAGCACGAAACCTGGCACACACGACCTCCTAGGCACGAGAGACTTGTGGGAGAAGACGGGGCTCGAATCGGGTTCCCGGTTTGGAAGTTAGAGCCGGATTTCACTTTAGGCGAATTAGTTCCTTAAGAAACTTGAATTGGAGGAGTTAAGGCCCCAAAATCACCAAACCGCGTCGGTTGAGCACAAAACTTGGCACACACGACCTCCTAGGCACGAGAGACTTGTGGGAGAAGACAGGGCTCGAATCGGGTTCTCGATTTGGGAGTTAGAGATGGCTTTTCACTTTAGGCAAATTAGTTCCTTAAGAAACTTGAATTCGGAGAGTTAAGGTCCCAAAATCACCAAACGACGTCGGTTGAGTACGAAACTTGGCACACACGACCTCCTAGGCATGAGAGACTTGTGGGAGAAGACGGGGCTCGAATCGGGTTCCCGGTTTGGGAGTTAGACCTGGATTTCACTTTTGGCGAATTAGTTCCTTAAGAAACTTGAATTTGAGGAGTTAAGGCCCCAAAATCACCAAACCGCGTCGGTTGAGCAAGAAACTTGGCACACACGACCTCCTAGGCATGAGAGACTTGTGGGAGAAGACGGGGCTCGAATCGGGTTCCCGGTTTGGGAGTTAGAGCCGGATTTCACTTTAGGCAAATTAGTTTCTTAAGAAACTTGAATTGGAGGAGTTAAGGCCCCAAAATCACCAAACGACGTCGGTTAAGCATGAAACTTGGCACACACGACCTCCTAGGCATGAGAGACTTGTGGGAGAAGACGGGGCTCGAATCGAGTTCCCGGTTTGGGAGTTAGAGCCGGATTTCACTTTAGGCAAATTTGTTCCTTAAGAAACTTGAATTCGGAGAGTTAAGGTCCCAAAATCACCAAACGACGTCGGTTGAGCACGAAACTTGGCACACACGACCTCCTAGGCACGAGAGACTTGTGGGAGAAGACGGGGCTCGAATCGGGTTCCCGGTTTGGGAGTTAGAGCCGGATTTCACTTTAGGCGAATTAGTTTCTTAAGAAACTTGAATTGGAGGAGTTAAGGCCCCAAAATCACCAAACCGCATCGGTTGAGCACAAAACTTGGCACACACGACCTCCTAGGCACGAGAGACTTGTGGGAGAAGACGGGGCTCGAATCGGGTTCCCGGTTTAGGAGTTAGAGCCGAATTTCACTTTAGGCAAATTAGTTCCTTAAGAAATTTGAATTCGGAGAGTTAAGGCCCCAAAATCAGCAAAGCGCGTCGGTTGAGCACGAAACTTGGCACACACGACCTCCTAGGCACGAGAGACTTGTGGGAGAAGACGGGGCTCGAATCGGGTTCCCGGTTTCGGAGATAGAGCCGGATTTCACTTTAGGCAAATTAGTTCCTTAAGAAACTTGAATTCAGAGAGTTAAGGTCCCAAAATCACCAAACGACGTCGGTTGCGCACGAAATTTGGCACACACGACCTCCTAGGCATGAGAGACTTGTGGGAGAAGACGGGGCTCGAATCGGGTTCCCAGTTTGGGAGTTAGAGCCGGATTTCACTTTAGGCAAATTAGTTCCTTAAGAAACTTGAATTGGAGGAGTTAAGGCCCCAAAATCACCAAACCGCGTCGGTTGAGCACGAAACTTGGCACACACAACTTCCTAGGCACGAGAGACTTGTGGGAGAAGACGGGGCTCGAATCGGGTTCCCGGTTTGGAAGTTAGAGCCGGATTTCACTTTAGGCAAATTAGTTCCTTATGAAACTTGAATTCGGAGAGTTAAGGCCCCAAAATCACCAAACGACGTCGGTTGAGCACGAAATTTGGCACACACGACCTCCTAGACACGAGAGACTTGTGGGAGAAGACGGGGCTCGAATCGGGTTCCCGGTTTGGGAGTTAGAGCCGGATTTAACTTTAGGCAAATTAGTTCCTTAAGAAACTTGAATTGGAGGAGTTAAGGCTCCAAATTCACCAAACTGCGTCGGTTGAGCACGAAACTTGGCACACACGACCTCGTAGGCACGAGAGACTTGTGGGAGAAGACGGGGCTTGAATTGGGTTCCCGGTTTGGGAGTTAGAGTCGGATTTCGGTCTAGTCAAAATTATTTACTAACTATCTTTCTAATTATATACAACTCAATTTTTTTTTATATTTTTCTGTAAT
The DNA here is from genome assembly GCA_025200525.1 of Camellia lanceoleosa. Taxonomy (NCBI): domain Eukaryota; kingdom Viridiplantae; phylum Streptophyta; class Magnoliopsida; order Ericales; family Theaceae; genus Camellia; species Camellia lanceoleosa. The sequence goes on from CM045766.1 coordinate 56,127,991, forward strand.
TAAAATATTAACACCATTATATGGTTATTAATTATTTTTATCTTGTTTTTTTCAGATATTTCCTGAGTAGCAGTTTGCTTCTTGTGGAATGCAGACGTATAAAGATTATGTCCAATTTTTGTTTTTGTAACCCACGCAAGAATCAAGACGAAAACTTTTGGTTTTGATATTTATTTTGATTTTGATTTATGTTATTTAAATTTGTGAACAACATTATGTATGTATTATGCGACATTATGTAATGGCATAATTTTTATTGTTTTAAATTTTTATTTATGTAATATTATGAATGGAACAACATTATGAATTTTCATTATTTGTCAACTTTTGTTTATGTATGTATTTATATTATTATGTAATTTTTAGATTTTTTTGTAATTATTTTTCATTTAATACAGGTTTTTTTTTAAATTTTTTAATAATTTCGAAACAGGTTTTTTTTTTTTTTTTTTGAGACGGCATAACAGCCGTCGCAAAAACACATCTTAGAGGCTTTTGCAACGGCAGAGTACTGTCGCAAAAGATTTGGAAACACTTGAAAATCATACCTTTAGCGACGGCTCATCATGCCGTCGCTAATAGTTATTTGCCGTAGCACACTTTTAGCGACGGTGCTCTGCCGTCTCAAAAAACCAATTTTAGCGACGAAAAAACTTTACCGTCGCAAAAACTTAGATTTTTTTCACTTATTGGCGGCAGGAAACTACCGTCGCAAAAAAGGGAACCTCCCGTCGCAAAAACCATTGGCAACGGCACGTACCGTCGCTAAAGACCTTTTGCAACCCCCTTTGTCGCGACCCCCTCCTGCCGTCGCAAAAAATCAATTTACTGTCGCAAAAGGTATTAGCGATGGCATGCGGAGCATTTGCGACGGTGTTTTGCCGTTGCAAAAAACTGTTTTTTTTGTAGTGATATATCATACTTAAATTTAGAGAGGTACAGCATCTATCATATATCATATATCATACATCATATATCATACAACATATATCATCCAGCATATATCATAAAGTCATGTTTTCTGGGTTCAATATCATGTTTTAAAATTATCTTACAGTTATGTTTTAAACCACCCGTGTAATACCACTCGATATTGCTGGGTTCAATATCATGTTTTAAAATTATCTTACAGTTATGTTTTCAACTCTATTAAAGTCATGTTTTTAAATATCATGTTTTCAATACTGAATAATATCATGTTTTCAAACCTATAGTTAAGAGCCCAGCATAATTTCTTTTGAACCCAGAATTTCTTTTCCATACAACTATAATTATCATTCAAATCTGCACACAGAATTTCTTTTCCATATATGAATTACTATAGTTAATAATATCATCTAAAATTTCTTTTGAACCCAGAATTTCTTTTGAACCCAATATATATATCATTCAAATAACTCAAAATCCAAACCCAAAAACAGAAAAACAGAGCAAGCAAAATGTGAGCCAGACGGTAGACAGAGAGAGAAGTGGAACCACTTAAATTGGAGCAACTTCTGATCCTTTTGATGCTCAAAAGTATTTCTTATCCATACTTTTTCTTAAAAAACAAATGCAATTGAAAGAACATTTTAGCTCACAAACTGGGTTGTCCAAACATTTTTTTCCCCTGAAGGGATTATCTCACATAGTAGTTGATTTCACAAAGGGATTATCTCATTCCTGATCGACATATAATACAAGTAGCAACATGAAGTTGTATATTCTTTTCCAACCTTCTCAAATCAATTTCGCATGTTATCATCAAATGCTATAACAATATATACAATACACACCTCACTATCTGCTTCTCTCAACTCTGCAGCAGTATTTGTCTGTCCTTTATTCACATTATATTTTCTATATAGATGTTTATAAAAGGATATAACAATCTGTCCAACCTTCTCAACTCTACTTCTCTCAACATCTATATAACAATCATCAAATGTATTTATCTTTACTCTGCAGCAGCCAAGCCAAGCTTCACATCTCATCAGAGAGTAGGAATAGGAAGGTAGATAGAGGGTATAGGAAGACAGATGGTAGACAGAGGGTATGTGGGAGACACAGAAATGTGTTGGGCGGGAAATATGAGCCATCCAAAGCAAATCTAAACCATTGATATAAACTTGGGATTAAACTTAGCCATTGGATCAAAATGTATCTCACATACATTTTTGACATAAATTCAAAAACCTTTGTGACTTATTATATATATTAAAATATTTAAAATCTTAACAAAATTAAAATATTTAAAAAATTAAAATATTGATTTGAATTGAGTTTTGAAAAAAATTTTGAGTTATGTGTTTGGTTATGAATTTTGAAAAGTAATAATTATGTTTTGAATTGAGTTTTGAGAAATGAGTGTAAAATTATGATTTGAAAGCTTAAAATAAACACTACACTCAAATCAATGGATAGAACTATAATTTAAAAGGCTTACCAAACGGAACCTTATGCTATGTTTGGATTGAGTGAAATGGAGAGAAAAGAAAAGAAATAGAGAGATATGTATTTCTCTTATTTGTTTGGATAACTTAAGTGGAGAGAAATAGAAAGAAATTAAAAGAAATGGAAAGAAATTTATTTCTCTTATAAGTCTCATTTTCAATCTTTCCAAAAGTGGAGAGATTGAGAGAGAAAAGAAACAATTATTTTCATAATATCAATTTTGTTCCTATAAAAATAAAAGAAATAAAATAATTGAAAATATTAAAAAGTTATTTTAGTAATATAACAAAAAAATAATTTCTTTACTTTTCTATTAATAAAATCTAATTAAATAAGAATGAGAGAAATCATAGTTATTTTTTTATTTTATTTCTTTATTATCCAAATAAAAATAAAAAAAATCACAATCACAATCATTTCATTTTATTTCTCAATCATTTCATTTTATTTCTTTTCTCTTATTACTTAAGTAATTATTTCTTTCCTATCTTTTTTGTAAGTTATCAAACAAAGTGTTAATTTTCTATTTCATACAAGGAAAGAAAATGATGACCGAGAAAGTTTGAAAGAGAGAAAAAAGTGATAGAATTTGGTGGCGGTGGCCTTTGAGCTGTGATTTAGCTGTCCCTCTCTCTCCTCTCTTTGTCATTAATTTGGTGTCTCACACACTCCCCCAAAATCCCTAGAAAAATCCCTCCTCATTTTCTCTCTCCCCAAACACCCAACCCAAATCTCCTTCTCTCTCCTCAGATCTCCCTCTCGTTAGCATCTCACATTCCCAACCTGAACCCAGAAAAAAAAAAAAAAAATATAGAGAGAGATATCAATGTCTCATGTGAAATGAAGAACAAGACTACCCACCATTTCTACTTCAATCTTCTCTCACTACTACTACTACGACTACTACTACCCATCTTCATCTTTTCTTTCTTTCTCTCCTCTGCAAATGCTGATTCTTTCAACAATGGCGGACTCACAGACACCGAATCATTATACATCAAGCAACGCCAGTTACTCTACTACAGAGACGAGTTCGGCGACAGAGGCGAGAACGTAACGATTGATTCGTCTCTGGTTTTCGAAAACCCTCGTCTCCGAAACGCTTACATTGCACTTCAAGCTTGGAAAGAAGCTATACTCTCCGATCCCCAAAATCTAACCGGAAATTGGGTCGGATCTGATGTGTGTCACTACACTATAGTTTACTGTGCTTAAGCGCTCAACAACCACTCGATTAAAACCATCACTGGAATCGATCTCAATCATGTGGACATCGCTGGGTACCTTCCGGAGGAGCTGTGACTCCTCACCGATCTTGCATTGTTTCACATAAATTCGTATCGGTTTTGTGGAACTGTGCCTCACAAATTCAAGAACTTGAAGCTTCTCTACGAGCTCGATCTGAGCAACAATCGTTTCGCCGGAAAATTCCCTCTGGTGGTACTGAAATTGCCGGTGTTGAAGTTCTTGGATCTTTGATTCAACGAGTTTGAAGGCAATGTACCAAACAAACTCTTCGACAAAGATTTAGATGCTATATTCATCAACCACAATCGATTCCAATTCGAGTTGCCGGATAACTTCGGGAACTCGCCGGTGTCGGTGATTGTGGTGGCGAATAACAAGTTTCGAGGATGTGTTCCGGCGAGTCTGGGGAACATGTCGAGGACTTTGAACGAGATTATACTGATGGAGAATGGGTTGAGGTCGTGTTTGCCTCCGGAGATTGGGTTGTTGAAGGAATTGACGGTGTTTGATGTCAGTTTCAATGAGTTGATGGGGTCGTTGCCGGAGACGCCCCGGGCATTGAATGGACTACATACATGATACATTTATTGGTATTTGTTTATTTTCTTTTCTCTTCTTTTCTTCCTTTTGGGTGAGAAGGGTGTGCATAACTAAACTGAAATTTTTAGGGCAAGACTGGATTGTATATCACTTCCCTGGAGATAGGCCAACATAATCTCTTTTCATATAAGTTGATATAGTCCAAGTTGAGTGATTGACTTGCTGACACTATTGTGCAGATACTTCCGACTCAAGAACTGTCATCACTGAGATCATCAAGTCTAAAGTGAAGGTTAATGAAGGAGACTCTACCCAGAGTGGCATTAATCCTGTGGCAAAGAGCATTACAGGAACTATTGTTTTTGTGCCTCTAGCTCAAGCCCTCGACAACCTCTGGATGTTTGTTCAAGTTCTACCAAAAAACAACGTAAGAAGGCTAAAAAGAAATCTCGGGACGATGCTCAGTTGAAGTCGCTAAACATGACAATGAAACTCAAAAGCACAAATATAAGTTGGAACCTCATACCAGAGGATCATAAACCGAAATAATGATCTTGGTGAAAAAAAAAATGTTTTGATCAATAAAAGACATTACTCACTGAGCATTATCCCGAGATTTCTTTTAGCCTTCTTACGTCAATTTTTGGTAGAACTTGAACCAACATCGAGGGGTTGTTTGTGGGCTTGAGCTGGAGGCACAAAAACAATAGTTCGTGCAGTTCCTGAAAGTGTTACTCCTTTTATGTTTGTGAGTGGATACATGGAAATTTGTAACTTCTGCATAGACACTTGACTGATCACTTCCCTGGAGATAGGCCAACATAATCTCTTTTCATATAAGTTGATATAGTCCAAGTTGAGTGATTGACTTGTTGACACTATTGTGCAGATACTTCCGACTCAAGAATTGTCATCACTGAGATCATCAAGTCTAAAGTGAAGGTTAATGAAGGAGACTCTACCCAGAGTGGCATTAATCCTGTGGCAAAGAGTATTACAGGAACTATTGTTTTTGTGCCTCTAGCTCAAGCCCTCGAACAACCTCTGGATGTTTGTTCAAGTTCTACCAAAAAATAACGTAAGAAGGCTAAAAAGAAATCTCGGGACGATGCTCAATGAGTAATGTCTTTTATTGATTAAAATATTTTTCACAGAAGTCGCTAAACATGACAATGAAACTCAAAAGCACAAATATAAGTTGGAACCTCATACCAGAGGATCATAAACCGAAATAATGATCTTGGTGAAAAAAAAAATGTTTTGATTAATAAAAGACATTACTCACTGAGCATCATCTCGAGATTTCTTTTAGCCTTCTTACGTCAATTTTTGGTAGAACTTGAACCAACATCGAGGGGTTGTTCGTGGGCTTGAGCTGGAGGCACAAAAACAATAGTTCGTGCAGTTCCTAAAAGTGTTACTCCTTTTATGTTTGTGAGTGGATACATGGAAATTTGTAACTTCTGCATAGACACTTGACTGATCACTTCCCTGGAGATAGGCCAACATAATCTCTTTTCATATAAGTTGATATAGTCCAAGTTGAGTGATTGACTTGCTGACACTATTGTGCAGATACTTCCGACTCAAGAATTGTCATCACTGAGATCATCAAGTCTAAAGTGAAGGTTAATGAAGGAGACTCTACCCAGAGTGGCATTAATCCTGTGGCAAAGAGCATTACAGGAACTATTGTTTTTGTGCCTCTAGCTCAAGCCCTCGAACAACCTCTGGATGTTTGTTCAAGTTCTACCAAAAAACAACGTAAGAAGGCTAAAAAGAAATCTCGGGACGATGCTCAGTGAGTAATGTCTTTTATTGATTAAAACATTTTTCACAGAAGTCGCTAAACATGACAATGAAACTCAAAAGCACAAATATAAGTTGGAACCTCATACCAGAGGATCATAAACCGAAATAATGATCTTGGTGAAAAAAAAAATGTTTTGATTAATAAAAGACATTACTCACTGAACATCATCCCGAGATTTCTTTTAGCCTTCTTACGTCAATTTTTGGTAGAACTTGAACCAACATCGAGGGGTTGTTCGTGGGCTTGAGCTGGAGGCACAAAAACAATAGTTCGTGCAGTTCCTGAAAGTGTTACTCCTTTTATGTTTGTGAGTGGATACATGGAAATTTGTAACTTCTGCATAGACACTTGACTGGTCTACTTGCTTTTTCTTCCCCCCCCCCGCCCCCCCGCGGCATTGAATGGACTACATACATGATACATTTATTGGTATTTGTTTATATTTGTTTATTTTCTTTTCTCCCTTTTGGGTGAGAAGGGTGTGCATAACTAAACTGAAATTTTTAGGGCAAGACTGGATTGTATATCACTTCCCTAGAGATAGGCCAACATAATCTCTTTTCATATAAGTTGATATAGTTCAAGTTGAGTGATTGACTTGCTGACACTATTGTGCAGATACTTCCGACTCAAGAACTGTCATCACTGAGATCATCAAGTCTAAAGTGAAGGTTAATGAAGGAGACTCTACCCATAGTGGCATTAATCCTGTGGCAGAGAGAATTATTGTTTTTGTGCCTCTAGCTCAAGCCCTCGAACGACCCCTGGATGTTGGTTCAAGTTCTACCAAAAAACAACGTAAGAAGGCTAAAAAGAAATCTCGGGACGATGCTCAGTGAGTAATGTCTTTTATTGATCAAAACATTTTTTTTTTTCACCAAGGCCATTATTTCGGTTTATGATCCTCTGGTATGATGTTCCAACTTATATTTGTGCTTTTGAGTTTCATTGTCATGTTTAGCGACTTCTGTGACCCCTGCTGCATCTTCTGTGCTCATTTTGCATTTGCATATGGTTTCACAATTGTGGCATTTGGTATGATGGAAAATGTTTTCCATTACGGAAAACAAGTTTATTTGGACGGAAATTGTTTTTCATTTTTGAAAGATGGAAAACGTTTTCTGGACTAAAGACTTACCACTGTCACCACACCATTACAAACACTATTCTACACCATACCACCCCACCCCCACACCACCTCTGCCACTGCCACACCTCCATCACTACCTCTGCCATCTCCACCACCACTAGTACATTAGTTTTGAGGACGCAACCAAACATAAAAAAAAAAATTTCAGTTGAAACAAATGGAGCATTAGTTTTTGCACTGTTGTATGAGATTTTTTTGATTTCTTAGTTATTTCTGGTTTCTTCTTAAAAAAACTTCATGAAGATTATTCTTTTATCTTGCTTAATTAAGTTTCATTCTTTCTGATTATGCAGGTTGCCAGTTGCTGTGGTGGCTTAAAGTCAAATTCCTTCTTGTTTAGTGAGTAGCTCAAATGTCTGTATTTTTTTGTTTGGCAAAACGAAACAACCTCATTTTTGTTTTTGGATGTCCAACGCGAAATGATCTTTTAATCTGACAACATTCTCAATATCGCATTGTTGACTCTCCTGATTGAGTTTCCCCTAGTTTTCTACACACCACTAAAACATATGAATGTATAACATATATTCTCTTTTTCCTGGGTGCTTCGTGTAGCGTTTCTGATCTGGTCGAATTAATCGAAACTCTTTCTGGAAAAATTTGCAGGTTTCAAGTTGCTATGCAATGTTGCTTTGAATGAAGACCATCCCTTGTCTCAAGCGTACTATTTCTTGTTTTTTTTTTGAAACGTGCTTTTTCTTGTTGGATGTTGAACTTTTTTCCAGTAATATATCAGATATGTATCAGATATTTGGGACAAATCTTACATTATCGATTAATGTGTTGTTGGTCATCTGTTGTAGTTTAAGGCCGTGTTTGTCGGGATTGGATTTTGGGGGGGGGGGGAAGGACAATGCAAATCCCTGGATTGTCCCTGGACTAATATATAGTTCCACCTTTAGTGTTTGGAAATACAAATCACTGGTCTAAATTAATGCTTGAACTACGGGACACCGTAGGATTGGATTAGAATCATTTGATAATCTAAATTTTTTTTACAAAACTCCCCCCAAATTCATGCAATTCTAATATTAATTTTTAGAACTGGATTGATAGCCTATGACAACCCCGGGATAGCATCGTCTAGAGTGTATTGATTGTCACAATATGTGTATATATATGTATGTAATTGGTCAGAGATTAATTGTATTTATCATTATGTGTATGTAATCAGTCAGAGATTAATTGTATTTATCATTACATGTATGTAATTGGCTGGAGGTTAATTGATTGCATTGTTGTTGTATATATATATATATGAATAATATTAAGGATCATGAAAAAAATATTATGAAATGTATTATGAAATTTTTTCCTTTTGATTAATGTATAGTATTTTATTGTATGTGTAATCTAAAGGCGGAAAATTTTTTTTGATCATACATACATATTTTTATGACTTTGAAGGAGAGGAATGGAGGTAGCGAGAGTGGTTGGCCAAGGTGAATGAGAGAGATGGAAAGGAAAAAGAGAGAAATGACTAATATGATACTAATATGATCAATGCGATACAACACTCACCCCATATCGATCATTCTAAGCGTTTTTTTTTGGTAATCCCATCTTGAAGTTTATTGTGAATGTGCAATAATAGCAAATAAAATTCACATACACTATAAAATATTTTGAGAGAGGTGTGCCAAATGAGACGAAATTGTTTTGTTGCTTACTTTATATGATATAGTTTTGCCTATTGAATTAATCGACACACAATTTAATACACTTTTCAGATGATTAAATAGAATGATGTACATAAGTTCATCATTTCATTTGTGGAGCATGTTTTGGCTGATTATAGTTTTTTATTAAATAGTTAAGAGATAAAAATTAAATCACTTATTATATATTATAATTTTTATTTATTTAAAATATTATGTAAATAATATCTCATAACATATTTTTAAAATATTTAATAAAATTTCAAAATTAATTGACCCATTTATCCCCAAATAATCAATTAAGGTTTGGTTTGGTAACTCTCTATTTTAGGGTTCATTTGGAAAGTGGGTGGATTTTTTGGTTATTTTAGTTTAGGGTTAAAAAATCTCGTTTGGGAACAATTTTTTGGCTTTTTTAATTTTTTGTAAGTGAAAGAAGGTAATGATTACAAGTTAGATGTGATATTTTATATATTTATTTTTTTGACTATTTTAACTAAAAAAAATCCCAAACCTCAACTTTCCAACTGAGCTAGTTTAAAAAAATACTAAATGCACTACAGAAATCAATTGCATTCTCTCTGTTATTTTATAAAAAATATAAATTTGGAAATGAGCCCTAATTGACCAGCTAGTTACATCTTAAAGAAACTGTTGATTGATTGATTTATTTATTCGTTGGGAAAAGTTGATTAAGATGCTGCAGAGAGAGAATACAATTTCCCAAACGAGTTATTAGTTTAAAAAAAAAAAATACTAAAAATGAAGAGCAGTGCAGAGCTCTAATGAGCTGGCCAAAAAAAAAAAAGGTGAGGTAAAAGACAAAAAATGGGAAGAAAAAGACAAATTAATGCTCTATTAAAGCTCTCTTTTTATAGGTCTAAATCATTTTTCAAAAATGAACTACAGAAATCAATTGCATTCTCTTTATTATTTTATAAAAAAAATAAAATTTGAAACCAACCGTAATTGACCAGCTAGTTACATATTAGAGAAACTTTTGATTGATTTATTTATTTATTTTTCAAAAATATTTAAGGTTGCGTTTGGTAGAGTTTTGTAAATATGATTTGAGAGTATGAGTTGTATTTTGAGTTTGTGAGTTGTGGAATTAGGATTTGAGTATAGTAAATTTGTTTGGTTATGGTTTTTGAAGAGAGTGTTGAATTGAGTGTGGAATTGAGTTTTGAAAGTTTGATTTGACACGTGAAGTAAGAAAATTTATTTGGTTATGAGTTTTAGAAAGAGTTTTTAAAACTTAATTCAAATTGTTATAAGTCATAACAAAACACACTATTAAAAATTCTGATCAACACTCATAACCAAACTCTTTTTAAAATTCAACTAAAAAAATTTATTATTAACAAAAAATAACATTAATCAATTTTTTAATTGAAAATACTACAAAGGAAATAATTTTTTTTTCAAAATAAATATTCAAAAAATTTAAATCGTAAAAATTTAAATAATTTAAATATTCAAAAAATTTAAATAATTTAAAATGTTAATAATTTAAATTTAAAAACAACTATACACTCAAATCGTAACCAAACACATAAAACAAAACTCAATTAAAAAATTATTTTTAAAATTCAAAACTAAACACACAACTCGAAACTGCATACTCCTTTTACAACTCTACAGTCAAATCGTAACCAAATATTTAATAAAAAAATTAAAATATTTAAAAATATTTTTATAAAATAGAGTTTGAATTTATTTTTATAAAATATTTTAAAATTTAAAAAATTAAAATCGTAATATTTTGAAATTAAAATATTTAAAAATATTCAAAAAATTTAAAAATTTAAAAAATCGTAACATATTTAAATATTAAAATATTTAAAATCTTAACAAAATTAAAATATTTTTAAAATATTTAAAAAATTAAAATATTGATTTGAATTGAGTTTTGAAAAAAGTTTTGAATTATGTGATTGGTTATGATTTTTGAAAAGTAATAATTATGTTTTGAATTGAGTTTTGAAAAATGGGTATAAAATTATGATTTGAAAGCTCAAAACAAACAATACACTCAAATCAATGGGTGGAACTATAATTTGAAACCCTAACCAAACAGAGCCTAAGAGTTCTAAATTAAGAGTTTTAAATGAACTATAATGGATGTGATTCACTTATTGATGTGATATTTTGGCCTTTTTTTTTTCTATTTTTTTTTTTCATTGTCACATAAATAGAGCTCAATTTAATACTCTACTTTTAGAGCTCTCTGTCACCTTTCTATTTTTTGGAAAAAGTTTTTTTTTAACAACTGTTTGGAAAAGTTTGATTAAGCTGCTGCTGAGAGGAAAAATGTTTGGGAGCATTAGAAATAGAGCACTAGAAGGAGTACTAATGATGTGGTAGTGGACCCTGTCCACTTTCTATGCCTTGTTTCTTTTTTTTTTCTTTTTTTTTTTTTACCATTTCCAATACATTAGTGCTATTAGTGGTGTATTTTTTAGTGGTCTAAATCATTGTTGCTGCTGAGAGAGCGTGCAATTCATTAATTAGGATTCGTTTGGAATATGGATTAATTTTTTGTCTTTTTAATTATTTTAATTTGGGATTAAAAAATTTTATTTGGAATAATTTTTTTAATTTTTTAAACTTTTATAAAAAAATAAAATGATTATAATTTAAATATGATATTTTATTAGATTAAAAAATTTATTTTATCTTTTTTGAACCCGAAGGATTAAAAAAGAAAAAAAAGAAGAAGCAAGCACGAGCAGAGCTTTACGCACCACGTGCATGCTAGCCTATCTCATTAATGGCATCACTCAAAAGATATATATGACTACGTCCCACCACTTCCTCAGATTTTTGACTCGCTTTCTCTCTCTCTTACACTGGTGCTGCAGTGCTGTAGGTACTCTCTCTCTCTCTAACTCTCTCTCTCTCACTGCTCTAAGAGCATCTCCAACCATACTCTCTAAAATGGCTCCTCAAAGTACACAGAAAACTACCTTCTCTATTTTGTCTATCTAGTTTAGCTAGTGTACACTCCAACCATACTCTTTATTTTAGCTAACCAATCAAACTAATTTAACTAATTTTTTTTAAAAAAATTATTATAAACATTAATTTTGAAAAGAAAACTATTATAAGAGAAAAATAGAATAATTTCCTATCAATTCCAAAGAGTAATTTTAAAATAAGAGGAATCAAATCGTATTTTACATAAATTTTAAGTAATGTATTTTTGATTTCCTCTAATTTTTATCTTTTATTTTTAATATATATAAAAACTTTTTAATCACTTTTATTTATTTATTTATGGTGTGTATTTGATTGAGAAATGGGTTCTCAAATTGTATTGGGGTCATTGCGTGACGTGTAATTCTATTTCCACATCACAATTCTCTCAATACACATCATTTACTTAGTATACACCGCACACAAATGAAATATATTGATTTAATCTCAATACACAACCTTAATTTTCATATAATACTATATTACCCTCATCTCCTCCAACAAACCCTAACCATAACCCTTGGCCATCGTCTACTGCCGGCCGCCGATAGCCAACAACCACTCTTCTCCACACCAACTTATTATCGTCAATTCATCTTTATCTTCAAAAGACACCCACTCCGATCGTCCCCAACTGCCACAATTCCTATCCCGCACTAGTGGTAGCGATGGTGAGGATGATGAAGATGAGTCCCAGAGAGAGAAAGCTAGAAAGAGAGAGAGAGAGAGAGAGAGAGAGAGAGAGAGAGAGAGAGGGGGTTTGCTGGTTGTAGAGGACCGATGGCTGACAGTGAGTGCGATGGCGGAGATCGAAGGTGGAAAAGTCAAAGAGGAGCGACGGCTGACGGGAGCCATGAGAATGGTAGCCGGCAGTGATCAAAGCCCTCGCCTCCTCTGATGAAGAGAGAGAGAGAGAGAGATAGTGAATTAGATCTAGGAAGAAAGAGAGGGGATTTGAGAGAGAGAGAGACGCGTGCATGATTTAATATATGGGTATTTTGGTATTTTTATTTTAGGATAAAAATGTAATATAAAAATAATTCATTAAATGTGTGGATTGAGATAATATGATGTGTGGAAATAGAATTTCTTTTGCTTGACACACACACACACACACACACACACACACACACACACACACACACACACCTCACTCAGAGTCATGGCAGCAGCGACCTTTACTGGCTCCTCAAAGACCCTTTCCTCTTCACAAATTCAATGAGATTGGTATTGTTTCTCACCCAATTCAACGAACCCATTCCTCAAAAACCATCATTTACAGTATATTCAAGAACAACAAAGCCATGGCTGCTTCTCTTTTGGGTGCTGCTGGGTTTGCCCTCACCCTAGTAGTGGAACCCGCCTCTGCTGCCGAGCTTCCATTGATGATGGGTTCTTCTTCTTTGCCGCTCTATGAACCCCCAAATGCCCTCTCTTTGCCTACCTGGGCCATCCACGTCTCCAGCGTCTTTGAATGGTCACAACTCTCTCTCTCTCACTATCGAAATTGTTTAATTGATTTTTAAATTCTGCACTTGAAAAGGGTTATGGCAATGGCGTTAGTATGGTAATATGGGGAGAAATCTGGGTATGAATCATGGAAAGGGCAGGAGGTGGGTTGAGAGAGATCGTTGATGAAGAAGAATGGGAAAGGGAGAAAGAGAGAAAAAGAGAAAGGGAAAGAGAGTCACCTGGCGGGAACACACTTTGCCTAGCAATAGAGGTTGGCTACATGTGGAGAGCCAAAACGAGAAGGGGCAAAATGCCTCACCATTTGGAGTCCTAGAAATGCAGCTTCAATAGGTAAAATGCCTAATTCTCTCTATTTACCTCATGCGTTGGAGATGCTCTTAGCATCTCACATTCCCAACCTGAACCCAGAAAAAATAAATAAATAGAGAGATATCAATGTCTCATGTGAAATGAAGAACAAGACTACCCACCATTTCTACTTCAATCTTTTCTCACTACTACTACTACTACCCATCTTCATCTTTTCTTTCTTTCTCTCCTCTGCAAATGCTGATTCTTTCAACAATGGCGGACTCACAGACACCGAATCATTATACATCAAGCAACGCTAGTTACTCTACTACAGAGACAAGTTCGGCGACAGAGGCGAGAATGTAACGATTGATTCGTCTCTGGTTTTCGAAAACCCTCGTCTCCGAAACGCTTATATTGCACTTCAAGCTTGGAAAGAAGCTATACTCTCCGATCCCCAAAATCTAACCGGAAATTGGGTCGGATCTGATGTGTGTCACTACACTAGAGTTTATTGTGCTTAAGCGCTCAACAACCACTCGATTAAAACCATCACTGGAATCGATCTCAATCATGTGGACATCGCTGGGTACCTTCCGGAGGAGCTGTGACTCCTCACCAATCTTGCATTGTTTCACATAAATTCAGACGGTTTTGTGAACTGCCTCACAAATTCAAGAACTTGAAGCTTCTACGAGCTCGACACGAGCAACAATCGTTTCACCGGAAAATTCTCCGTGGTACCTTGAAATTGCCGGTGTTGAAGTTCTTGGATCTTTGATTCAACGAGTTTGAAGGCAATGTACCAAACAAACTCTTCGACAAATATTTAGATGCTATATTCATCAACCACAATCGATTCCAATTCGAGTTGCCGGATAACTTCGGGAACTCGCCGGTGTCGGTGATTGTGGTGGCGAATAACAAGTTTCGAGGATGTGTTCCGGCGAGTCTGGGGAACATGTTGAGGACTTTAAACGAGATTATACTGATGGAGAATGGGTTGAGGTCGTGTTTGCCTCCGGAGATTGGGTTGTTGAAGGAATTGACGGTGTTTGATGTCAGTTTCAATGAGTTGATGGGGTCGTTGCCGGAGACGATTGCGGGAATGGTGAAGGTGGAGCAGCTTAATGTGGCGCATAATATGCTTTCTGGGAGTGCTCCGGCGAGTATATGTAAGCTTCCAAGACTTGACAACTTTACGTTTTCTTATAATTTCTTTACTGGTGAGGCTCCGATGTGTTTAAGCTTGCCTGGTTTTGATGATCGGAGGAATTGTTTGCCCTCGAGGCCTGCGCAGAGGTTGCTGGCACAGTGACGGTGTTTTTTGTCGAAGCCTGCTGTGGATTTTAGTGTTTTTAGGTGCAAGCCTTTTGTTCCATCACCGGTGGTAACAACAACTTCACTCTGTCCTGCGACAACAATCGCACAATCCTATCATTATCCTCCGCAAAATACTACGTTTATTCCATGAACTACGACAACTCCACAATCCACCTCATCGATATCGGCATACAAACCAACAACAACAGCAGCAGCAACAACAACAACGTTTGCTCCTCTTTCCCTTTTCATTCTTTAACCCTTTCCAACTTCACTTTCGGAGATCCTTTTTATCCGACTGTTATAACCTTTCTAGTGTTCTTGAATTATGAAAATCTAGTGAAATCTCCTTATTACATTAGCACAACGTCTTATTATTGCGACAATGGATTCAATTCATCATCATTGAAAGGCTATTTGTATGTTGTGGTTGGACAAGTGAGGGTTTGGGATGTCGCCGACTCCTGCACTGTCCAGACCATTGCTATTTCTTCGTGGCCATTTATGATTGGAACTGAAATTGCATCGAATTTTTCATTCTCAGATGTTAACAAGGCTCTGGAATATGGGTTTGAGGTTTCGTGGGGTTCAATAACTGCAAAAGTTGCAAAAAAGGGGCATCTTGCTTCGGCGATGTTTGAATGTCATTGCCGCTCGCTCGACTGTCTGCTCTTTTCAACATTCCTTTCTAAGTGAGTAAAATTTTCTGATCCCTTTTGTTTCGACCAAAAATACATTTTATATTTTTAATTTTTAGGATGTACAGAAAGTAAAAGAAATCACCAAGAAACATTTTACACCGGAAATTGATTTGCAAACAGGAATTTTATACATTTGAATGATGTGTTGATGACAAATTTAAAATAACTAGTCTTTTGATTTTTTTTAGATGGTACAAGCCTTTTGATTTTTGATTTGAAATGAATGTACATAAATTTCACTGCCATTTCTTTAGGAGCACACTATTGAGGTGAGAGTGTCCAAAAAAACCTCTACTTGTTTTTTGAAATTTTATACAACAAGAGGGTTTGGATATGGATAAAGTTTTTGATGTTGGAAATTGGCATAGCTTGTTGCTTTTATGATGCATAGTTTCTCTCATTGCAGTTCATGTGGAAGGTGTGAGCTTTACTCCCATTTTCCTTGTCTGTCAACTGTTTGATAAAATGCATATTGAGTTGATTTTTGAAATTTTGGAACTTTTTGAGGATAGAATTTAGGAAAATTTTGACTTAATAAAGTTTTTGTTCAAAGTCTTTTTTCATGTAAATTATTTGAGGGTATTTTCTACAATTTTTTTTTTTCTAAGGTTTGAGCCAAATAGCGATTTTTTTTTAAAAAAATGATAAAGTTTTGTTCAAAGTCTTATACTAGGTCCTATTTTTTTTTTTTTTTTACTATTTTACTTATTAGGTCTCAAATAAAAATTTAATCCAATCCTAGATTATGCAAATTTAGATAGTAATGTTGTAGTAAAAAATGCGAGGAGAGTAATGTTTAAGTGATATTTCGCTACAATTTGTTCGGTTTTATCTGGCATTATAGTTTTAGGTTTTTTGATATACCCTTTATTTTAATTTTTATAAATTGAATTTTGCTAACAATTTTAGTAGTTATATATGGAAGCAAACTTTATTTATTTATTTATTTATTTTTATGTGAATGTATAAAAAGCCCCATATTAAAACTTCACTTGTAGCTTCAAAAACTGAGGGTTGACCCTATCGCAATGCAACTGTGAACTTTTTCACTTTTTGTTGAACAGTAAGAGCTAACTTACAAATGTTGGCTTGACTATTTTAGTAGTTATCTGAATTAGTGGCTATAAATTCTTTTAATGCAAATTGATGGAGATGCCATCAGGCTAGAGCAAGAAGGCTGATAGTACACATTATTTCGTTTTAATGATGGACAAGATAATGTTGTGAAAATTAAATAAGGATGTGGTCGGCTTGACATCTTTAATTCCCACTAGTTTTTGCAAATTTTGGTTGACTAACATAATTTTTTCGCCAAAAATTGCAGGCAAGTTGTGGAGCTTCATCTCAAGTGAGTATTCTTTCTTTGATTTTTAATCTTCTGAATGGAGAAGGTGTTTGCAAGACTATTGTTTGGTACAACTTATTTGTGATAGGGGTGTTCATGAATCCAATTGGTCCGGTTTTAGAGTAAATTAGAAATCAAACCGGTCCTTAGGATTCTTTGAAAATTGAAACAGTAACCGAACTGTTGAATCTATATAACCAATATGGTTCGATTCTACAATTCTAAACAATTTAATAACAAAAAATTTATACTACTATATAAGTGAGAGGGAGATTTATAATCTGGCTTTTGGCCGTGGTAGAAGCCGGACAGAAGATGGCTGAGCATGTTTGGGCCGAGCTAACTTGGGCCTATTTAGAGGTGGTTTTGCTCAGTCGAGGTCCAGGACCAAGTTGGGGTCGAGCTACTTATGCTTGTCTACGTCCAGAATTGGTTTTGCTCGGCCGAGGGTCAAGCCCCGTGTATAGGCCGAGCTTACTTGGCCGAGTTGGTCACCTGCCAACCTGGGTTCCATGGTTCGCACGTTTAACTCGGCGAGAAGGCTTTCTGTTTGCTGGCTCGACCTGTCTGGAACTCAGCTCTACCAGAATGCTACTGAGCTCGGTTGTTATGGAGCTCGGCGAGTGGACACTGGGACTCGTTATGCAGCCCGGTCGTGTGAAGCCGAGGTGATGCCACCGGGCTGCCGAGTTCCCGGTAATGTTGTCTGGCGGTTTGGTTAGGTGGTGTTCGCTGGATCTGTGTTGACAGATGGGAGAGCAGCTCCACGTGTCAATAGACTAATGGGAGCAGATTTGAGCGCAGAAAGTATATAAGCATGACTGCACCTCCCATGCTGGGAATGGAACATCATTTGGTGAGAAACACTCATTGTGATCTCTCTCTCTCTCTCTTCCTTTGAGTGTATGTGCTAACTTGGCCGTCGGAGGGGTTTTCCGACCACACATCGTCGGGTAGCTCACCGCCGTTGTGCTCGCAGGTCGATCGGATAGACAAGGAGCTTGGACGAAAGGAGTACGGGCTCCGCGGAATATTTGCTCCTCGTACAATTGGCGCTATCTGTGGGAAACTTGATAGACAAAACCTTGTCTTCCAAGCTCATCTGATCGCCTTCCATGGCGAACAACGACGAAATACCGTTGTCCGCCATCGACGGTGTTACCCCGGAGTCAGCCAGACGGAGAGACAGACTCCCCGCCATTCCAAACATGGTGGACCTGGAGACTTCCCCAGGTGGACATTCAAGAGATGCACGCGATAAGCACGCTAGAAGTTTTGGTCACTCGCGGAGCCCAGATGGACACCGGCGGCGAAGAGAATCGCACGCTAGACGTCTGGAGCACAAGTTAAGAGACTAAGACGTTGTCATCCAGAGAATGGTGGCAGAGATGAATGCTCTCAAACGGCATGTCAAAGGGAAGGGTGTTGCTGGAGTGGGAGACCATAGTGAGCGCACCCAACCACACCGTTCAGGCAGTCAGACCTAGCGGCACACTCCCTCCCTTTCTATCACCAGAAGTTACAGACTTGAAGATTCTAACGCGCCTGTATAGAAGTCTAGCGCGCAAGATAGTACTTATCAACCCTCATGCGTCCGATGACGACGTCGAGATATTCCTACTCCGCTCGCTTAGAGGACTTGCGGGCAGTCTTGAAAGAGCAGGCTCGCTGGCGAGAGACTCAAAGGGTGCTGGTGCTCCAGCGGCTATCTTACGGGGGTCACGCCAGTGAAGGGGTCATAATGCCACCACTCCGCCCAGCTATGCCTCTTCTTCTAGACACAGATTTAGCGAGGCTAAACGCCACCCCCTTCTCCCTTGAGATAGAAACCACACCGCTTCCTGCGAGCTTTCACCAATCCAAGTTTATGCTCTACGACGGAAAGACTGATTCATATATGCATGTAAGCCACTTCCGGCAGGTCATGGCCGGACATAGGCGCAATGACGCTCTTATGTGCCTTATCTTCCCGTAGAGTTTGGGTGAGCTGGGCTTGAAATGGTTTGAGAGGCTGCCGGAGGGAAGCATCGAAAGGTGGCAGCAGTTGGCAGAAGCCTTTGTGACTCATTTCAAGACCAACACTAAAACGCCAAAGGAGGTGGACCACCTTCTCAGTGTCAAAATGGAGTCGAGCGACACGCTCAAGGCATACAACTCCAGAAACTGGGAAACCTTCAATGAGATTTTAGATTGCCCGATCAACCTGGCAATCACCCAATATAAGCGTGGTCTCCCGGTCGGACATAGGCTGCGGGACTCGCTTACCATGAACCAGCCGACCTCCATGGGCCAACTAATGCAGCGCATCAATGAGCACATCCGAGTAGAGGATGATGCGGCGGCATCCACCGTGAAGACGACTCCGGTGGTAACAGACAAGAGGTCGGTTGGCAAGGTACACGCAGTCGGACAAGAGACTAACCGTCCAAATGATCGCGCTGAGGAATCTGACCGTGGACCGAATCATCGAAACCGGGGAAGGAGTCGTCGAAATGACCGAACAGATTATCCCCGCGATGACGCAGCTGATGCTAACAGAAGGTTGAATGCTCGGCCGGGCATCACCACGGTCTTTAAGATTCCAATCTATCGCATACTTAGTGAAATCCGTGACGAGGATTACGTCCGATTTCCTGCTAAGTTAGGCGACGCGCAAAAGGGCTTCAATCCACAGTACCGCTGCACATATCACCGAGAGCGAGGACACCGGAAAGAGCACTGTTTGCCTTTGAAGCAACACTTACAAGAGTTGGTCGCAGCCGGACACTTAGATCTTTACATTGATGGGGGTGTTAAGGCTGCACATCCCGCCCTGGCTGATCCACATGGGCCGGATGACTTGGAGGCGCCTCCTCAAGGAGTGGTTAATGTGATCCATGACATAGTGGAGCCGGCGCGTGTATGCGAGCTCCGAGGAATGATTAAAAAGGCAGAACATATGAGGGAAGTTTTGTCAGTCCAGCCCGCGATCAAAAGGGGGAAGACCGAGGAAAAAGACGTGATTAGTTTTTCCACAAGGGACCTAGAGCGCATTCAAACGCCACACAACGACGCCCTAGTGGTCACCCTCCGCGTCAAAGAGTTCGATGTCAAGCGCATCTTGATTGACCAAGGAAGGTCGATTGAAATTATGTACCACGACGCGTTCAAACAACTTAAACTGCGAGACACAGACTTGGCTCCGGCAACTTTGCCAGTGGTAGGTTTCAACTCGCAATCGGAGTGGCCTTTGGGAAAAATAATTTTGCCGGTCAAAGCCGGATCCGTGGTCAAGTAGGTGGAGTTCTGGATATTGCAAGTGCCGTCTACATACAATTTGATCCTCGGTAGGGGATGGCTTCACGCTATGCAGGCTGTAGCGTCGACCTACCACTAGGTTATGAGATTCCCCTCAGCTATGGGGGAAATTGAGGAAATTTGGGGCGATCAAGTCATGTCGAAGCAATGCTTCGTGGCAGTGAACGGGAGCCGAGCTGCCAAAGGCTTCGTGCAAATGATTGAAGGCCCAGAAAACCAGAGTGTCCTCGATGACATGGGTACCAAGGCCGAGGACAAAGCTGTTGAAGACTTAGTAGAAGTATGGATTGACACGGAAAGTCCACTCAAGTTCTTTTTGCTCTGATCAAGCCTGACCGCCCAAGAACGAACCGAGATGGTAGAGTTCTTGATGGCGAATATCGAAGTCTTCGCATGGTCGCCATATGACATACTTGGCATCGATCCAAGCTTTATTTGTCACCACCTCAATGCTTTCCCTGGTGCACGGCCGGTCATTCAGAGAACGAGGAGATCGGCGCTGCACCACGCCGAGGTAGTCGAGGAGGAGGTAAGGAACTTGCTTGAAGCACGGGCTATTCAGGAAGTGCACTACCCTCAGTGGATTTCAAACACGGTCGTAGTACCCAAGAAGAATGGGAAGTGGCGAGTTTTTGTTGACTACAAGACTGTCAACCGAGCTTGCCTTAAAGACAGCTTTCCCCTGCCCAGAATAAACCAGCTAGTGGATCTAACAGCCGGACATAACAGGCTCAGTTTCTTGGATGCCTACCGCGGTTATCATCAAATTTCCATGCATGGCCCTGACCGCGAGATAACCTCTTTCACTATCCCAAGGGGACTATTCTGCTATCGAGTCATGCCTTTTGGTTTGAAGAACGCCGGGGTGACTTTCCAAAGGATGGTGACCAAGATGTTTGCTCCTCTGCTTGGCCGGACGATGGAGGCCTACATCGATGACATGGTGGTCAAGAGCAAGCAATAGGCTAACCACTTATCCGAGCTAGCCGAGATGTTCGCTATTCTTAAACAGCACAAGCTACGCTTGAATGCGTCAAAGTGTGCCTTCGGTGTGGGATTCGGGAAATTCCTGGGCTTCCTAGTCACAAACCGAGGCATCGAGGCAGACCCCACACAAATTAGAGCCGTACAAGAATTGAAGTAGCCTAACTCGGCAAAGGATGTACAACATCTTGTCGGTATGGCAGCCGCTCTTAACAGATTCATAAGCCGGTCATTAGATCGCTTCCGCCCTTTCTTTCAAGCCTTGAAATCCAAGTTTTCATGGGACGAGGAATGCGACAGAGCTTTGATCGAGCTAAAGGCGTATTTGTCTTCTACTCCTTTGTTGGTGACACCCAAGCCCGGCGAAGAACTCTACCTTTATCTGGCAGTTTCTCAGCACGCCGTTAGCGCGGTGCTTGTCCAGTCAAAGGGTATAAAGCATTTCCCTATCTTTTATGTGAGCAAAACCTTGCTGTCGGCAGAGTCGAGGTATTTGCCACTAGAAAAACTCGCTTTGGCGTTGATGATGGCCTCTAGGAAATTGGCGCACTACTTGCATTCTCACACAGTCATTGTGTTGACCGAATTTCCCTTGAAAGCCTTGTTCGAGCGGGCAGATTTCTCTTGTCAAATTCTAAAGTGGGCAATCGAGTTGGGAAAATTCGACGTTAAGTTTCAAACCTGAACAGCCATAAAAGCTCAAGCATTGGTAGATTTTGTTGCTGAGTTCTCGCTTGGGATTCACCAAGTATGTCCAGTGGATCTCACCATGGTAGTCGAGGAGGCAAACGAAGATTCAACTGAAATTGCACAGTAGGGTGATGTTAGCGACGTGGAACTTGCGTGCGCCGCCATAGAACCTCCATCCGGCATGATACATCAGCCCGGCGTTGCGACAACAGACTTGGGTATAACAGACCAACCTGTTGGGTCCGGTACCGCATCACCGAGGGGGGAGGAAGTGGAGCCGATCAGCATTGAACCTGAAACTGAACGGCCGAGCAACCATGATCCCAGCAACTTTCAAGCCTCCCAAGATCCCTCAGAATGTTGGAAACTCTTCGTCGATGAAATGTGGAAACTTTTTGTAGATGGAGCCTCAAATTGTCACGGTGCTGGGCTGGGTATAGTTTTAATCTCGCCAGATAGTCTGACCATTGAACACTCTATAACCCTCGGATTCCCTGCATCAAACAATGAGGCTGAGTACGAGGCGCTACTGGCCGGACTTAAGAGCGCGCTTCAAGTGCGCACATCCGAGCTGATGGTTTACAGCGATTCCCAACTTGTTGTCAACGAAGTGTCTGAGGTTTATGAAGCCAAAGATGACAGAATGGTAAAGTACCAAGCTCTGGTAAGAGACCACATCAAGCGATTCCAGGCGATAAGGGTCCAACAAATTGGACGGGAGGAGAACGGCCGCGCGGATGAGTTAGTCGGTCTAGCTTCCATGGTCGACAGAACATCTCCCAGTCCTCTCCTGATTGAGTTTCTTCCAAGGCCTAGTATAGAGGAACCCGAGCAGATAGAAGTACTCTGCACCAAGCTTAGCCCTTCTTGGATGGACCCTATTATCCTCTTCCTAAAAGAGCGGACCTTTCCGGCCGATAAAAAGGAAGCGCATAAAGTCCGGGTGAAGTCAGAGCGATTTTGGCTCTCTCCATCTAGTGCTTTATACAAGAAGTGCTTTACCGGTCCTTATCTCAAGTGTGTACACCCAAACAGCGAGGAAGCTTTCCTGTACGAAATTCACGAAGGCATATGCGGCAGTCACATCAGGGGCAGATCTTTGGCCTACCGAGCTATCTCGCAAGGGTATTGGCGGCCGTGCATGCAAGTGGACGCTCAGAAATATGTTCGCAAATGTGAGAAGTGTCAGAAGTTTGCCCACCAAATTCACCAGCCGGCTAGAGAACTTCTTCCCCTCACAAGCCCTTGGCCTTTTGCGATGTAGGGGCTGGACATAGTGGGACCACTCCCAACGGCACCAGGCAATCGGAAGTTCTTCATCGCGGCTATGGACTACTTCACCAAATGGGTTGAAGCTGAGCCCTTAGTAACTATCAAGGAGAAAGACGTCAAACGGTTTGTCTGGCAGAATGTGGTAACACGGTTTGGTGTCCCTAAGATTCTAATTTCTGACAATGGCACCCAATTTGACGGGCGCTTATTCAAAGGATTTTGTGAAGAATTGAAGATCAAATTCTACAACTCCACCTCAGCTTACCCGCAGTCCAACGGCCAAGCCGAAGCATCAAACAAGACCATTCTTGATAGGTTAAAGAAAAAACTTGAGAAAGCTAAAGGAAAATGGGCCGAGAAACTCCCAAGTGTCCTTTGGGCAAATCGGATGACCCCAAGGCGATCTACTGGGGAAACTCCTTTTGCCTTGGCATATGGCATGGAGTCGGTCATCCCATTGGAAGTTGGCATGCCCACCCTCCGCAGTGAAAGTTTTGAGCCTGAGCTGAACTCTGAAGCCATCGCCTTGGAATTGGACCTAGTGGAAGAGCGCCGAGACAAGGCTCTAATCCATGTGGCCGCATACCAACAAGAGCTTTCCAGAAAATACAACAAAACGGTGCACCCCAGACCATTCAAAGTTGGGGATTGGGTTTACGAAAGGTGATGGGCAATACACTGGTACCAGGAAAAGGCAAGCTAGGGGCAAACTGGGAAGGGCCTTACAAGATAACTGGTCTGGCAGGCAAGGGGACATACCACTTGGAGGATTTGGAAGGAAAAGGCATACCTCGGCCATGGAATGCGGCCAACCTCAAAATGTACTATTTTTAGCATTTTACGTTCTTATGTAATTTTTTGTGGAGGGACTTGTTCTCCCTATACTTCTGAATGTAACATGCTTTTTGTCAAATATAATAGAAGTGACTTATCTTCGTTGAAGCGTTCTGTTGTTTTCGATGCTTACTTTGAGATTCCAACCGAGATGTTTTATTCCGGTTGAATCAGTTGATGATTTACTCAACTTTGAGACTTCAACCGCGATGTTTTACTCCGGTTAAATGAGTTAATGATTTGCTCAACTCTGTGATTTCAACCGAGATGTTTTATTCCGGTTAAATGAGTTGATGATTTGCTCAACTCTATAATTTCAACTGAGATGTTTTATTCCGGTTGAACGAGTTGACGATTTGCTCAACTCTATAATTTCAACCAAGATGTTTTATTCTGGTTGAACGAGTTGATGATTTACTCCACTTTGAGATTCCAACCGAGACATTTTATTCCGGTTAAATGAGTTGATGATTTACTTAACTTTGAGACTTCAACCGAGATGTTTTACTCCGGTTAAATGAGTTGATGATTTGCTCAACTTTGTGATTTCAACCGAGATGTTTTACTCCGGTTAAATGAGTTGATGATTCCCTCAGGGCTTTTGCCGAGATGTTTTGTCCCGGCTAATCGGGTTGATGATTTGCACAACTCAAAAGGTTTAGCTGAGGTGCTTTACCTCGGCTAAAATAGTTGACGTTTTGTTAAAGGTTTTTGCTGAGATGATGAAACACAGTGCAACATGCAGTACAACAGTTAGCGAAATCAGAACTTTTCATTGATGTGAAACAGAATTACATACGGTGGAACTGGCAGCCCGATTACATTCTTGAAAACAAAAAAGAAGAAAAAGAAAACTAAACTAAGGAAGATAGGTCGGTGAAGTCATCCCCGGTTGCAGTTGCCTCCAGGTTGACCGTGGTTGTGGTTTCTTGGACGCCAGTCTCAACTTGGCCAGCCTGCTTTGGGTGGTTATCTCTCTCGGCATCTTCCTCAGCTTCGTCCTCGCCTTCTTCCTCGGCCTTAGCCTGCAATGCACTGAAGACATCGTTGGCGTAAGGCACCATGTACGTCGGCAGAAAGATAGCTGGGGGAGAGGCAAACATGTCAGTTCCAGATCCTTGGCTGAGCTGTTCGCAAGCAGCCTTCCAGCCGGACTTGAAGAAAATGCCCTGGGTGGCATGAACTTGCTTGGTGTAGTTTTCCTCGGCCTCCTTGAAACCGGCGTTGTTGGCCTTGTCCACCTCATCCTTTCTCGATTGTTTCAATGCTTCCAACTCGGCTCGGAGAGCGTCCTTTTCTTGCTCGGCGGCTCCAAGTTGGCCGAGCAACTTTGAGTTGTTGGAATTTGCAATTTCTAAGGAAGCCTTCGACCGCCCTAGCTCGGTTTGAAGGTGCTCAACCTGACTGGCAGCGTCGGTCGCCTTCTGCCGGAGTTTATAAATCCGCTCCATCACCAGATGTTGTTTTTGGATGGCTTGCAAGGAGAGAGTTTGATTAGAAAAAGGAAACCGAGCAAACACTTGGAAATATTTGGATAAAGCATGCAAAATTCTTACCCGGGTCGTAGACTTGACCGAGGACTTCACGAGCCGGGTGTCGGGCACGTGGTCACTATCGGTCACGTCGCTCGGCAGAAGGAGGGCTTTGGTTAGGTCGAAGGCGAGGAGGTGCTCTTTATCCACTTTGACTGAAGCACTAGCCGGGATCTCTTTTCCCTGGCGCTTCAGTTGAGGCTTCCAGGGGGGTGTTGGCTCGGTTTTGACTGCTGGTCGTTCGGTGTTCAGCTCCGCAACGAGCTCGGCTGAAGGATCGGCGGTGCGAGGCCTTTTCCCAGCTCGGCGGCTTTCCTTGCTTGTCTGCACAGCTACAGATGATGCCAATGCAACCACTGTCCCGTTTGTTTGACCGGCAGTAGCTGCACGGGAAGGGATGCACGACAGCTCGATGGATGTGGCGGTGATGAGATTTTTTATACGGTTTCGTTTGGCTATCTCCTTTGCTTATTTCAGAAGGATCAGGGGCACGTCCAGTAGAGTTGGATCGGGGGGCGGAGATGGCGCTCGAAGAAAGTTAGTTACTCTACTTGGGGAGCGAGTATTCAGAGGTCGATGAGAAGTTCGTGGCAATCTCGATTCTTGCTGCAAGACGGTTTGATGGTCGCCGTTGGGATAATAATAGTTGGCTTGCAAGGTTTCGATTGCTGCAAAGAGGAAAAAAAGAAAAGTATTAGTATAGAATAGTGAAGAAAAAGAATTTGACTAAGCAGTTAGCGTGGCTTATATGTTGAACCAAAGTTCTTGTTAATATACCAGTCGGGCACGTCGGCTGTTTCATAGTTTCCAGACACCCAGAAAAAGTCGTCGTCGTGCATATCTTTATCCGGGGTGCCGATCACTATCTTCTCCTTGCCCGGTCTAATTTTTAAATAATAGTTGAGACCATCGCCTGTGTGCCCTAGGGTATACTGGCGTAGAATCTCGGCTAACCTTAAGCTTTGGCCCAACTGGTTGTTTAGCTCGGCAATCCCGTTTATTATGCGGTAAGTGTTGGTTGAAACTTGGGTTGGTGCTAGCCCAATGCGCCGCAAGAATTTGCACATTATGGGGTTAATCGGGAAACGGAGGCCACTTTCTATGATGGAGAGCACGGTGAAAGGGCATTGGTCTAGTCTGCCCTAAGGGGCTGTGTCTTCCTCATCGAGCTCAAGGTGTACGTCAGCAAGGACGTCATATTCTTCTCGGAACGCGGCTAATGCGACCGGCGTATCAACCAGGAAGCAGTAGCGCCCCATGTATAGTTGGCTGTTTTTAGCACGGCTGTGTTGGTTTTTCAAAAACTCTCGTTTGATGGCTGCTCGGTCTTTGAGAGTCTCAGTGTTGGTGTGTGGTCCCCTTGGACTCTGTAGGAAAAAGAGGGTAAGTATAAGTGGGAGCGTGGTCGCGCAAAGCGAGCTTGACTTTAGCCCGGTCAGATGGAGTGCCAGACCACCTCGGTCACGAAGGTAAATTCAGAAGCTCGGCCACTCAAGCGGACCAGATGTTAGCCCGGTCGAGCGGTCAAGTCTTCTGCCTACCTCGGTTCCTATAGGAGTTTCTGCAAACTCGTAATTTGCTCGGTTTAAGTGTTTTTTGGGATCAAAAGAAGACCTGGAGCCTAGTCTGCTCCAGATCTTCGTGTGTTCATTACTGGAGTTGAAGAACAGCAGAGAGAGTAGGGGCAGAAGAGGTTTTTGGGGGGTTATGTCCTAAAACCTATGGTTTTTGTGCCTTAAAATGTGAAATACGAGATCAATAAACAGTAAAAAGACTCGTAGAACTTACCAGAAGGAGGCAAGGGTTGTATCTTCGAAGAGCAAGAAGGGTGCTTGATAGTGGGGAGAGCATTGCAGCTTTGGGTCGTCTGGAACGAGAGAGAGACAGTAAGAAGAAAATGTTTAGGGACAGTTGGTGTATTTAAAGGAGAAGAACCACCAAAATTTGAATATGAAGCGATGGCTGGGTTGGTTGCTCGAGGCCAATCAATGATTGATGCGTGTCCATAATGGCGGCGGCGTCAGTACTGAAGGGACAAGATGGTAAGTTAAGGCGTCGACCGAGCAAGTCTAGAAATCGAGCATGGAGATTAGCACGGCTGATGCCTTGCGAACTAAGGACCGAGGGAGAATCTACCCCGGTCAGATCGTGTAATCCCAGTCACGCTTGCGCGGACGGAATTAAGGGGCAATTGAGAGGGAGATTTATAATCTGGCTTTGGGCCGTGGTAGAAGCCGGACAGAAGATGGTCGAACACGTTTGGGCCAAGCTAACTTGGGCCTATTTAGAGGTGGTTTTGCTCGGTCGAGGTCCAGAACCAAGTTGGGGCCGAGCTACTTATGCTTGTCTGCGTCTAGAATCGGTCTTGCTCAGTCGAGGGTCAAGCCCCATGTATGGGCCGAGCTTACTTAGCCGAGTTGGTCACCTGCCAACCCGAGTTCCATGGTTCGCACGTTTAGCTCGGCGGGAAGGCTTTTTGTTTGCCGGCTCAACCTGTCTGGAACTCAGCTCTACCAGAATGCTACTGAGCTCGGTTGTTATGGAGCTCGGCGAGTAGACATTGGGACTCGTTATGCAGCCCGGTCGTGTGAAGCTGAGGTGATGTCGCCGGTCTTCCGAGTTCCCGGTAATGTTGTCTGGTGGTTTGGTTAGGTGGTGTTTGCTGGATCTGTGCTGATAGATGGGAGAACAGCTCCACGTGTCAAGAGACTAATGGGAGTGGATTTGAGTGCAGAAAGTATATAAGCATGATGCGCCCCCCATGCTGGGGATGGAACATCATTTGGTGAGAAACACTCATTGTGCTATATCTCTCTCTTCCTTTCTCTCTCCCTCTGAGTGTGTGTGTTGACTTGACCGTCGGAGGGGTTTTCCGACCACACACCGCCGGGTAGCTCACCACCGTTGTGCTTGCAGGTCGATCGGATAGACAAGGAGCTTGGACAAAAGGAGTACGGGCTCCGCGGAATATTTGCTCCCCGTACAATAAGCAAAAGGGTCAAGTTTATCATTAGTCCATAAAAATGATAAGTTTTTACTATAAAAGGTTTTACATGAAAATTATTTTTAAAGTAAAATTTTTACATTGATGTAAACGAGTTATTCCAATTTCTTAATTGACACATCCTTAACATAAATAATTAAAGAAATATTTAAAAATAAATGAATGAAAATTTCAGTGTAGAATGATACCACAGTGCAGGGCTTGCCATAGGCGTAGGTCAACCTAGGGGCCTCCAAAATTTTACTGAAATTTAGGTCCCCGAAAAATTTGGTTCTTATATCAAGTTTAATTATTTTGGAGACCCACTATGGTCTCATTTTGATAATTTGAACCGTTCATGTTTAAAATCATAACATGTAGATCATCCAAGAAAAAAATTCAGGTCGATCCAATAACGGTATATATTAGTTTATGCCATTTATTTATATATAAAAAAAAATGAACGACAAATATTATTTGAAAATTATACTATTCATTTTTGGGGAGACAACTGTAATAAACTAACGTGGTTACAGTTATCAAATCGACTTGAATTTTTTTTATAGATGATTTATACGTTGTGGTCTAAAAAATGTACAGTTTGGATTATCAAGATGAGACCGTAGTGGGCCTTACGGGCCCGAACAACATTAGTCCAATCCACAACCTGTTGCCAAATTTTTTTTTTTTTTAGGTCTCAAATAAAAAAAATGATCCAATCCTAGATTATGCAAATTTAGTTAGTAAATTTGTAGTAAAAAATGCAAGGAGAGTAATATTTAAGTGATATTTTGCTTAAAATTGTTCGCTTTTATCTGCTATTTTAGTTCTAGTTTTTTGGGTACCTTTTTACAATTTTTGCGAACTTACATCAATCTAGTTATAAAAGCTGTGCAATACATTACCTCACATGTGAAAAATATAATAAGAGTAATGCTACGTATATCATGAAAAGTTTTATGAAACTAATCCAAAGGTAATTACATAATGTGGAAGTCGAATATTTGTTATACTAAGGAAAACCAATTTGATCGGGCCAAAGGCAATTTGGAGCTATTCTGAGCCAAGTAAATACCGGCACACGACCGGAAGGCCGAATAAACAATCATGCGAAGGATTAAGAGTAGGCCCGATCTAAGGGCCCAGAAACGAATATAAATAGAGCAACATCAACCAAAGAGAGGTATGCAAGAATAGATTAAAAAAATTTGAGACAAAGGCAAACTAGAGAGCATATACTAACTTCTTCGTCGGAATGCTAATTTTGGCACCCCCGATCGAAGTGTTCATCATTTTTTAGGTGGCAATTTGAGGATTATGAACGTCTTATAGGATCCTAGAGTATTTCTAAACTACTTCTCCATAATTGGCGCCATCTATGAGAATACTCAAGCATATCCATGGCGAGCGTAACAGATGATCCTCCGGTAGTCGCTGACGACCTTACGCCAAGAGATGACATCACTCCAAGAAACATGCTTGAACCATAAAATATCACCGCACAACGGGCCTTGAACTTTGACTCAGTAGTCCAGACCTCACCCTTGACATCAGTGGATGAGACAATGCAAACGATTATGGATCAAGCAAAGCAAAACGAATAGCGGCTGGAAAACATGATGGCTGAGAATGAGCGCCTCCACCAGGATTTGGCCTTGGAGGTGGCAAAATCCCAGCAGGCCGCGTGCCAAGACCGGGGTCGACCTTCGGAGAAGAAGGATGGTCAATGACATCGACTTCGCGAACACGATAGTGACAGTGATTCTGACTCATCATCCTCGGAATCTAGAAAAAAGGGACGAGTCGATGTATCCAGCTTATCCAAAGGAAGTCCGCATGTACGACATAAACGAGGGAGGAGAAATGATTTAGATGAAGAAGATAAGCATGACCCTTTTGTGCGACAAATTGCAAGGGCAGTGCTACCCAAGAAGTTCAAATCACCGTCGTTCACCCTGTATGACGGAAATCAGACCCCACTGATCACATTCGTTATCATAAACAAGCGATGACACTTCATGCTGACGGTGAAGCTCTCATGTGTCGAATATTTTTGAACAGTCTAGGACCACTGGCTGTCAGATGGTATTATAAATTAGAGTTGACATCGATTAAGAGCTTCCATCAACTCCAAAAGTCCTTCAGGGCAAGATTCATCACCAAAGAGATCTAGCCAAAGCAAGCTGATTCTCTCTGGGCAATGCAAATTAAACTAGAAGAAACCCTTCGTGAATATTCGGCACGCTATTGGGAATACTTTAATCTAGTAGATGATGCCTACAATGACTCCATGGCCATCACCGCCTTTAAGATGGGATTGCATCCTGATAGTCCCCTCTGCAGTTCATTGACCAGACGGCCACCCAAAATAGTTTGGGTGTTAACGAAGAAAGTTGAAGAATATTGCAAAGTGGAAGACGATGCCCTGCGGGTCAAAGTTGGGTAGAAAGCCATTAAGACGGCTCTGCCAGGAATCGTTCAGCCAATAAGCGTCGTGCTATCAAGAAGCCTCGAACTGCGAAATCGGGCCAAACGGGACAAAAGGCGAGACTCGCGCCGATTAAATGACCAATGTTCACATCGAGCGAATGAACAATATCAAGTGGATAGTAGGCGCACAAGGTGCTCAGACAAGAAATACACGGAGTTAACAGAGCTGATCAGTAACATTTTGTCAAAAGTGAAACACCTTCCGTTCTTTAAGTGGCCGTCTAAGATAATGAGACATCCCGATACGAGGAGACGGGATAAATGGTGCGAGTATCACAAAGACCATGGTCATGACACCGACAGTTGTTATGTACTAAAGGATCACCTAGAGGAGCTAGTGCAAGACGGCTGGCTAGCGCAACACATCTGGAAGAATAATTCATCGAACATAATAACCTTACGGTCAGATTCACCTCCACTTGGTGTAATTCATATGATATACAGCTTGCTGACGTCATCCGAGGTGCATACAATTCAATTGCAGACTAGCCCACATAGGCCAATCACGCCAGCAAAAAGGTCCCATGAAACTGGGAGGATTAGTTTCGATGACATTGACTTAGTTGGAGTAACCCTCCCCCACGCTGATCCCTTTGCAATCGAGCTACGTGTGAACAGATTCACCATTGAACATGTTCTCATTGATCAAGGAAGTACTTCAGAAGTAATGTATTACAAAATTTTTGTTAAACTCGGCTTCACTGACTCGGATCTGTCCCTGGTTGATTATCCACTATTCGGCTTCAATGCTAACCCGGAGTATCCTTTGGGCAAAATCACACTACCAGTTCGGGCGGGCACTAGATCAGTAGATGTGGAATTTATAGTTGTCAAACTTCCTTCACCATACAATCTCATTATGGGAAGAACTTGGTTGCACACTATGTAAGCTGTGCTGAGCACCTACCATCAACTATTTCGTTTTCCGATTGAGTACGGTATCGAACAAATTCGAGGTTCTCAGAAATCGGCACCTTTTTGCCGCAAAGAGACCAAAGAGCTGGAAGTGAATTCAATTGAGGTACCGGATCGAGAGAGCCTTGAGGACATTGGGAAGACCCCGAGTGAAAAGGCAACTAAAGCCCTGGATCGGGTCAAAATTAACGGGAATCCTGACAAGTTCTTCATGATCGACGCTTCCCTAAACGAAGTTAAAAGGAAAGAGCTTGTATCCTTCTTACTCGGTAATCTCGATGTGTTTGCATGGTCACCATATGAGATGCCAGGGGTGGATCCTTTTATGGCCCAGCACCGCTTAAACGTTGATCCAAAATGTAAGCCAATTATTCAGAGAAGTTGGCGGTCAGCCACGAAACATACTTTGGTCGTTGTTGAAGAAATTGATCGATTACTTGATGCTGGGGCAATTCACGAAGTAACCTACCCTACATGGCTGTCCAATAGCGTGGTTGTAAAGAAGAAGAACGGATCTTGGCTTGTTTGTGTGGATTTCACGGACTTAAACAGAGCTTGTTCCAAGGACTATTTTCTTTTCCCCAGAATAGACCAACTCGTAGATGCAACGGCACATCATCAACACATGAGCTTCTTGGACGCCTACAGAGGCTACCATCAAATTGCCATGCATCTGGAGGACCAAGAAAAAATCGCATTTCTCACTCCAAGAGGAACCTATTGCTACAAGGTCATGCTCTTTGGGCTGAAGAATGCGGGGGCAACTTACCAAAGACTAGTGATTGCCATGTTCAAGGAACAACTCGGTCGTACCATGGAAGTATATATCGACGATATGGTGGTCAAGTTCAAGGAAAAACAAACCCATCTAGCTGATTTAGCAGAGACATTCGGCATTCTTCAAAAGTACATTTAGTTTGCTAGAGATTTTCACATTTGACATTGAACTGAAGTAAGAAAGAAAAAAAGAATTGTTAAGTGGCCAATTTTAGCTTTAGATAATTTTAAAATTGATATGTAACTGTTAATATAGAAAAGTAGAATCTTGTGGTTGCAAGTTGAGAGCCAAGTCACCCTAAAAAAATTGACTGCTAAGAATCTTAATTAATTCATGTAGTTGCTACATAATGGTATGAAATGCTTCATAGCTATGATAAAAACCAGATTAGATGAACTTGCTCTTTGTTAATTCGTTATGCCATGACCTTTTAAAGAGAGAACCAAATGTGTTAGTCAAAAACTAGATTTATGCATATAAAACGACCAGTCATTGATCGATGATAGAAGAGAGATTTCTACTCCAATGAAACTACAATAAAACTGACATAGCTTAATTTTGTTATTCAGATTCAACAATAATTTCTAACTCACTATTTACAGGCCTTGTATCCACAACTCCATTACTTACTGTTGGATTTGTGGAGGAAAATGGATTGGCGGGCACGATCAGTGTCCCCATCTCCTTCTAACATTTTAACCACAACATTCATGGAGGGTCGATCTACCGGGTACCACTGAATGCACCAAAGTCCCACAATCGCTAACTTCTTTGCAATCTTGGTATCCGCATCATCCATCAATTGGATTCACAGCTCTTCTTCGCGATGCAAACGATTGTAAATCCATTCAGGAAAGTACACTTGGTTGGTGTTCTGCACTGTTACATCAAAATCCTTTTTTCCTTGTACCATTTCAAGCAACAACATCCCAAAGCTATAGATATCTTATTAGTATAACACATTTCCAAAGTTCCTGGAGAACACTTCAGGTGTGATATAGCCAATGGTTCCCCTAACAGTAGTCATGGATACAATACTTTGTTCTTTTGAGCACAACTTTGCTTGATCAAAATCCGAGATCTTCAGATTTAAGTTGTGGTCCAACAAGATATTATGAGGTTTAATATCAAAGTGAAGGATTCGTTGATCACACCCTTGGTGAAGATATTCATTTCTTTTGGCTATGCCTAGAGCAATATCCTGCAACTTCTTCCAACCAAGTAAACCTTTCTCGTGACTAGATGACACAAACTTTTCCAGTGAATCATTCGATAAGAATTCATAAATAAGAGCTCTTTTAAACCCATCAGCACAATATTCGACCAAGCGAACCACATTGATGTGGTGGATTCTACCTATTATTTCCACTTCGTTGATGAAATCTTCCATCTTTTGTTTTGAACTATTGAGGATTTTAACTGCAACATGAACATCGCTGGAAAGCTGTCCCCTATACACTGTTTCATAGCCTCCTTGGCCTACTTTGTAAATTGATTTGTAATTTTTTTGATATCTCCATAAGAATATCTTGATGGCTTGAGAGCCCTGTAATCCTCCAAGAATCTTTCAATCTTTGATTGGTCCTCTCTCTTTATTTTCTTTAATCTGTGGACACAATACAATGCAATGACCACTATAACAAGAAGAAAAGAGCATACAACCACACCTGCAATTTATAACAACAAAATTAGGAACGAAAATTCCATATTCATTACAAACATCAAAGGTGGTGGAGAAATTCAACTGTAGTCACACGCGACTTTTTCGATTCACCTGTAAAATAGGGAGAATACTCGTCAACAAGCATGTGGAAGCTGTAGAGGGCCATAATATTTTATTTTTTGATAAAAAATAAAAGCTTTTAAATTTAAGAACAGGGAGATACAAAACTACCTTAAGTAACCAACCCTTTCAACAAATGTAAAACCAGCCTAAGTAAGTTTCTAACAAACACCTTGCCTACATTACAAACACTACCTTGATCCAAACCATGAACATTCAACCCTACCTAATCAAATGAATGCAATAAATAAACAAGTGAAAGAGGTACATACTTTCCTTTGGCGATTTAAAATTTTCATGTCCCGTGCTGTTACTGATATTCAATCTACAATACTTGCCTTGTGCTTCACAGTTGCCACATATCTGTTTCGACCATTTCAATTGTAGGTCAGGTATTCGATCAAATACCTCAAAAGGAACAAATGGAATATTATACATCTTTATGCAAGATAATAAGGACTCAGAGTCGATAAAAAATAGAGTAAACAACAATAACTTCACTACCCGATTCATCGCCAAGGCAGGTATTGTAATAGAATTGTTGCCCTTTTGCAGGGCAACTGAATAAACTGAAATCAGTGACAAAATCGGAGAATTAGAATGGAGAGGAAGACAAGTTGAGGTTCTAAAGCTAGCGAGGAAAACAACCATATGGGTCTGTGATGTGAATGGATTGAGATGTGCAATTTATGTAGTTGATCAAAACTTTAATAGAAAATGGGAGGTCAAGGACTGTGTCGTTGGTTTGGGAGCAAGAAAGATCGAAGCCGAAACAACCACAATGTTGAGGCTAGCGGTTGTTTAGACGGAATGGGAATCGGATGGTTGGACTGTGGTCTGAGCATGTTGTTGGGGTGCACTCATCTTGTCCTGCTTAGAGTTTCAGGGCCAATAAGAGAATCAGGAAGATGACCATGTTCCCTTGGTTACTATCTTTAGAGTTTTATCTCTCTCTATGTATTAGATGTTTGGTGGTTTGGCCATTGACATGTTCACATGGGATGCCAATAGGTAGGTAAAGGACCAACCAACCCACTGCATTGATGGCCGAGAGGAAGGAATAACATGTGAGTGGCCAAACCACCAAACATCTAATACAGAGAGAGAGAGAGAGATGAAACTTTAAAGATAGTAACCATGGGAACATGGTCATCTTCTTGATTCTCTTCTTGGTCCTGATGCCAATAGGTAGGTAAAGGACCAACCAACCCATTGCATTGATGGCTGAGAGGAAGGAATAACATGTGAATGGCCAAACCACCAAACATCTAATACAGAGAGAGAGAGAGAGAGAGAGAGAGAGAGATGAAACTTTAAAGATAGTAACCAAGGGAACATGGTCATCTTCTTGATTCTCTTCTTGGTCCTGAAACTCTCAGTTGGACAATATGAGTGCACCCTAACAACATGCTCAGACCATGGTTCAACCATCCGATTCCCATTTCGTCTAAACAACCGCCAGCTCGACACTGTGGCTGTCCCGGCTTCGATCTTTCTTGCTCCCAAACCAACGACACAGTCCTTGACCTCCCATTTTCTGTTAAAGTTTTGATCAACTACATAAATTACACATCTCAATCCATTCACATCACAGACCCATATGGTTGTTTTCCTCACCAGCTTCGAAACCTCAACTTGTTTTCCTCTCCATTCCAATTCTTCGATTTCGTCTATGATTTTAGCTTATTCAGTTGCCCTGCAAAAGGGCAACAATTCTATTACAATACCTGCCTTGGCGACAAATCGGGTAGTGAAGTTATTGCTGTTTAATCTTATTTTTTTATCGACTCTGAGTCCTTATTATTTTGCATAAAGATGTATAATATTCCGTTTGTTCCTTCTGAGGTATTTGATCGAACACCTGACCTACAATTGAAATGGCTGAAACAGATATGTGACAATTGTGAAGCGCAAGACAAGTATTGTAGATTGAATATCAGTAAAAGTACAGGACATGAAAATTTTAAACCACCAAAGGAAGGTATGTACCTCTTTCACTTGTTTGTTTATTGCATTCATTTGATTAGGTAGGGTTGAATGTTCATGGTTTGGATCAAGGTGGTGTTAGTAATGTAGGCAAGATGTTTGTTAGAAGCTTACTTAGGCTGGTTTTATATTTGTTGAAAGCAGTTTTGTATCTCCCTGTTCTTAAATTTAAAAGCTTTTATTTTTTATCAAAAAATAAAATATTATGGCCCTCTATAGCTTCTAGATGCTTGTTGACAAGTATTCTCCTTATTTTACAGGTGAATCGAAAAAGCCGCGAGTGATTGCAGGTGAATTTCTCCAACACCTTTCATGTTTGTAGTGAATATGGAATTTTCATTCCTAATTCCGTTGTTATAAATTGCAGGTGTGGTTGTATGCTCTTTTCTTCTTGTTATAGTGCTCATTACGTTGTATTGTATCCACAGATCAAAGAAAATAAAGAGAGAGGACCAATCAAAGATTGAAAGATTCTTGGAGGATTACAAGGCTCTCAAGCCATCAAGAGATTGTTATGCAGATATCAAGAAAATTACAAATCAATTTACGAACAAAGTAGGCTAAGGAGGCTATGGAACAGTGTATAGGGGACAGTTTTCCAACGATGTTCATGTTGCAGTTAAAATTCTCAATAGTTCAAAAGGAAAGAGGGAAGATTTCATCAACGAAATGGAAATAATAGGTAGAATCCACCACATCAATGTGGTTCGCATGGTCGGATATTGTGCTGATGGGGGTTTAGAAGAGCTCTTATTTATGAATTCTTACCGAATGATTCACTGGAAGAGTTTGTGTCATCTGGTCACAAGAAAGGTTTACTTGGTTGGAAGAAGTTGTAGGATATTGCTCTAGGCATAGTCAAAAGAATTGAATATTTTCACCAAGGGTGTGATCAACGAATCCTTCACTTTGATATTAAACCCCATAATATCTTGTTGGACCACAACTTAAATCTGAAGATCTCAGATTTTGGTCAAGCAAAGTTGTGCTCAAAGGAACAAAGTATTGTATGCATGACTACTGCTAGGGGAACCATTGGCTATATTGCACCTGAACTGTTCTCCAGGAATTTTGGGAATGTGTCATACAAATCAAATATCTATAGTTTGGGATGTTGTTGCTTGAAATGGTAGGAGGGAAAAAGGATTTTGATGTAACAGTGCAGAACACCAACCAAGTGTACTTTCCTGAATGGATTTACAATCGTTTGCATCGCGGAGAAGAACTGGGAATCCAGTTGATGGATGATGCGGATGCCAAGATTGCAAAGAAGTTAGCGATTGTGGTACTTTGGTGCATTCAGTGGTACCCAATAGATCGACCCTCCATGAATGTTGTGGTTAAAATGATAGAAGGAGATGGGGACACTCTGATCATGCCCGCCAATCCATTTTACTCCACAAATCCAACAGCAAGTAGTGGAGTTGTGGATGTAAGGCTTGTAAATAGTGAGTTAGAAATTATTGTTGAATCTGAATAACAAAATTAAGCTATGTCAATTTTATTGTAGTTTCATCAGAGTAGAAATCTCTCTTCTGTCATCGATCAATGACTGGTCGTTTTATATGCATAAATCTAGTTTTTGATTAACACATTTGGTTCTCTCTTTAAAAGGTCATGGCATAGCGAATTAACAAAGAGCAAGTTCATTTAATATGGTTTTTATCATAGCTAGGAAGCTCTTCATACCATTATGCAGCAACTACATGAATTAATTAAGATTCTTAGGGGTCAATTTTTTTAGGGTGACTTGGTTCTCAGATTGCAACCACAAGATTCTACTTTTCTATATTAATAATTGCATATCAATTTTAAAATTATCTAAGCTAAAATTGGCCACTTAACAATTCCTTTTTTCTTTCTTGCTTCAGTTCAATGTCAAATGTGATAATCTCTAGCAAATCATTGTAAATCACTGCCATTTTTTTAAAAATGAATGTATGTTAGCATCAAATCCCCATTAGGTAATTCCAACCATATGTTATTTATTGTTCTGTCAAAATTTCTATCTTATTGCTTACAATCTAAACTGGGTAAATTACACATACCTTCCCTGAGCTTCATTGTATTGTACAATTTAAAAAGGAACAAGGATTCATTGTCTTGCTGTTGGCCGGAGCTCCATTGTTTTAATAGTCAATGCCCATTTGGCAATAAATCTTGTCTTCTTTCTTGATCATAGTTCTCAAAAAAATAGAAAATTATTGTTTTCTTTTCTGCAAGTCATCAAGAAATAGCCTCTCCAAAATTGAGATTACGTTTATCTTGGCCTCTCTAGATCTTGCTTTAACAGTAGTTTTGTCTACTATGTCACTTCTTTTTTCTTTGCCAAGTGATAAGGAGGAAACTTGAATTAGTGGGTAGGCGTGTACAGTTAATTCATAGAACAAAATCAGTAATGAACAACTCATAGTACCATGTTTGAAGCTCTTGATATTTTAGGGGAAGTGAACACAAAGACTGAGCCAAAGCATGAATTTTTTTTTTGTTTGTCAGAAGGCTTGTGCATTTACCCAAGATACAAAAGATGGAGAACCAAAAAAAAATCACAACTTAGGAGAGACAATTAGGATTTAAGCGAAGCCATTCATCGATGCAATCAACATGGAAGTAATGTTGGCATTCAAGTATACGTCCGAGAGTTTCCATCGTCCTGTATTTGGACAATCATATTGGGCAAATGTTGTAATCAGGCTTGGGTAGACGCGCCTGCTCTCACTAAGGACTGCTTTGGGGAATGACTCAACAGTGGGCTCGTCAAGCCCAGCAACGTCGATGATGGTGGGCTGTGGAGCAAAGGCGAATTCAGCCACTGAACCATGTCTACTGACGTAGGACTTGACCACCCTGCCATAAATGAAACACAACAGCCCAACTGTCAACATCAGGGCTGGTACTCATGCTCCTACGGTTATGTCATAGCTAGCACTCGGCAATCCGGAATTTTTTCGTCGTTTAGAACGTTGTTAAAATTCAATGAACCATTTATCCCCAAGCCTAGTTTGTTTTCTGGAGTAGCAGTTTACTCTAGACTGTGATGGATGAATAGTGAGCTTAGCTCACGTTTGTTTTGTTTGTAGCCCTCCGGATTGATAGTCCGTTCGGATTAGGATAGGCCTTGCGCAAGCGGATTGTTAGTCTGGGTAAAGAAGTGATATTAGAAAATAGTCCGGCCAAACGTTCGGCTGGTCAATCGCAATTTTTTTTTATAAATATTAATGTTTAATGATTTTATATTTTTTGTTAAGTAAAAATTATAATTTTATTTGTTTTATTATTTTATATAAACATAATCTAACAATTTTCACACTAACAACTATCATCAAAACAAACATAATTTTACTAATCTCTTCACTATTAATCCTCTCTATTTTACCTCTAAAAACAAAACGGGACCTAAATAACATGGAGAGGCAAATGGTGTTTTGGTCCCGTAATAGAATGGGAGCTATTGTGGAGCGGATGTATGAATTCAAAACTTATTATAACTATTGAACTAAACACAACTTAGCCTTCGTTATTCTGACTAATGTGTTTTATTCTAGGAGGACTTATGTATAGGTCCTAATAGGTGTATTTATTGTCCAATAGATCCTATAATAATTAATGATATTTTTCATCAAACACTATTAAAAAAATGCCACTAATTGTTAATTTTTAGCGACAATTTGAAAATTGTCACAAAAAAATGTCGTTAATTATAAGTTTTAACGATAAATTTAAAAAATCGTCACAAAAAGGTCACTAATTTTCAATTTTCAGTAACAGTTTGAAAAATGTCACAGAAAAACATCTCTAGTTGTAAATTTTAGCAACAATTTATAAAAATCGTGAAAAAAAAAAATACTAATTGTCAATTTTTAATCATACATATAAAAAATTGTCACAAAAAATTATTTTTAACGTTGATTTTGTTTGGATTTATTTTTAATATGACTTAATAGGAATTAAGCCCAACTTTTATGATTTATAATATTTATATTTTTAGTTTACTGTTATTTAAAAAAAATTAGAATTGTAATAAAAAACTCATTTAATTTAATATCTATTATTATTTTTTGAAAATTATATATAGTTTATAAAATTTATTAAAACTTTATATAATCACCAAAAAAATAAAAAATTGATATCACTTATTTAGAAAAAAAGAAAAAAGAAAATGGATTCATTTGCCCTTCGACCACCACTCACTACTCATCACTACCACCACCTCCGATCACTATCATGAGAGACCTTCTCCAACAACCACTTTTCATTAGCAATCACCACATCTTATTGAAAAATCACCTTTAGCCATCACCTTTTAGTGATCGGCCAACCATCTTTAATCCCTATATTTGGCGATCGACAACTACCTCCAATCACCTTTTTTTGACTTCCGGCAACCACTGGCGGCAACCACTTTTAGCCATCGCCAATTACTTCCCATCGGTGCCAACCACCTTTAGCCACCACCTCAAATGGACTACAACCATTTTTTATTATCATTTCCAACTGTTAATAACTACCTCCAACTAAATAGCTCACTAGCTTTTAAAAATAAAATTTTAAAATACATTTGTACCAAACTTATCTTATGTTTTTATTTTTATCAAAAATAAATATACACATATTTAATGACTTTAGTACATAAAAATAATAATAAATCCTAAATGTTAACCACACCTACTAATATATTATAGGCAAATTACACTCAAGTTGCCTCAATTTTTTTTTTTTTTTAAATTACAGTTAATTTATATTTTTGATATAATTATGTTGACTCACATTTAGTGAGGTTAAAGTAACTGAAGCTAAACTAATAAAGATTGTAGGCACATACTAAAATAAACAAAGATAAATATTTATATTTGGATTATATTCATTTTAACTCCTTGTGGTTCGGGATTTGAACACTTTACCTTCCTATAGTTCAATATAACTAGAAAGTTCACATGTGATTTTGGATTAAAATGTCACCGTTAATTGTTTTTATTCAAATTAATAGAAGATATATCACACACACTATTTTTTAAAGTGAGATTGGTTTTCTGAAAAAATAAAATAAAATTAATATAACAAAAGGACAGTTTTAACCTTATTTTTTTTTCCAAACCTAAAAGTAAATTAAGATGTTAATTAAAATATAATTAAGGATTGATTAAAATATAAAATATAATGAAATAAAAATATAAAATAAATAATAATTAAGAATTGATCTAAATATAATTAATATAAAATTAGATAACATGTTAGGAATTACAGTAAATAATTAATAATTTAGGATTAATTGTAATCAAATATAATTAAATCAAAATTAGATTAAAACGATAGGAATTACAATAAATAATAAAGTATTTAGGATCATTTGTAATCTAAAATATAATTAAACTAAAATTAGAATAAAAAGTTAGAATTACAATAAATAATTAAGAATTTATTATTAATTATGATTTAATTAATTGATGTGGTTGTTTACACACCAAAATATTCTATTTAAAACCAAGTAATAACTACTACTCTGAAGTATAGCAGTTAAGACCAGGTGTCAATCCTCACGGATTAATCGAGTTGTGTTAATTCAAAAATAATAATTAGAGTAATTTAGAGAGATAGATTTTCAAAATATTAAAATTAAAACTAATTAAGATACTAAAACATAAAATAAATAAAATAAAATAAGAAATTTCTCAAGATTTTGAATTCACAACTAATCTCAAAATATCTAGTTCTTAGAAAAACATTGATTTGAATATTGTGATGTAAGTTGATTAGAAATACATTTTCAAAAAGATTTGTATATTAAAATCAGAAAATCATGAATCATCTTCGCTTAGTACGGATCATCACTACTAAACTACACTAAACTATAGTTGATGCACGATCCATCTTAGATATGACTCGTCTAATAATTTTAATATACAACAATAAAAACTATTGTATAACATGCACTTACTGCCTTGAATACATAATTTGAATAAAAAAGTTTATTGCATAAATAATCTTAGTTATACAACTATATCCAAATTAAATATAAAAAAAAAAACGCTAAATATAATATAACCCCAATTACTTAGTCATGGTTTTATCTTCACTCTAAAAAGAAAATATTAATTCTACATAATTGTGGACACACTATTCTAATAAATGAAAGGGACTCTAAATTATATCTCTCTACCCTGCTCCTTGCTGGAGCTCTCAAACTCTCCTCTCCCTTTTTTTCCCAGGTTAGCTTTTTCTGTCTTTTATAGACTTTAACCTGCAAAAGAAAATAATAAAATAAATAATATAATATTATAATATATATATAGAGAAAGATTGACACAGGGTAGTTGGAATTTTCCTACCTCCATTTATTGCTTTGTTTGTTTTTGTTTGCCTTATATCTCTCTACCCTGCTCCTTGCTGGAACTCTCAAACTCTCCTCTCCCTTTTTTTCCCAGGTTAGCTTTTTCTGTCTTTTATAGACTTTAACCTGCAAAAGAAAATAATAAAATAAATAATATAATATTATAATATATGTAGAGGAAGATTGACAGAGGGTAGTTGGAATTTTCCTACCTCCATTTATTGCTTTGTTTGTTTTTGTTTGCCTTCTTTATTTTTCTTTTATTTATACTTTTTATTGTTATAATATTGTTAGCACCATAAATCTATAATTTTTATTATTTATATAATTACAGGACACGTGGCATCCTCTTATTCATTTGGAAGTTAAAAGAAGTTATAGAGATGATGGAGAATATGAAGGACAAAGTGGATGAGTGGAATGACACATGGCAAGATAAGAATGAAGATGGAAGAAATGGGTAGTTACTAAGTAGTTATTGCTGTATTTTTTTCTCTATAAATAGCCATTAATGGCTACATTGTAAAACATCCAGAACTCAAATTAAAGACAGTTGATTTCAATATTTCTTGTCATTTTCCTTATCTTAGGAGTAGTTTAACATAGATTTATATTTCGAAGTATTTATTTTCAGCACTTTCATTTTGAAGCATTTCATGCACTTCCTTTTCGAAGCATAGGAGTAGAGGTAAGTAATTATTACTTTGATTGTTCACTCAATCGTCTTTCTCCATCTCCCTT
This sequence comes from Camellia lanceoleosa, assembly GCA_025200525.1. Taxonomy (NCBI): domain Eukaryota; kingdom Viridiplantae; phylum Streptophyta; class Magnoliopsida; order Ericales; family Theaceae; genus Camellia; species Camellia lanceoleosa. The sequence goes on from CM045766.1 coordinate 56,171,558, forward strand.
TTTTCTTTTAATTTTTCTTTTCTCTACATTTTGGCAATTTTGAAGTCCTCTTTGTTGAGGCAAAATAACCGTCAACACAATCGCTTAATAATTGGCTTGAATTTAATTTGTAAGGATTTTTCAATCATTACTGGCACGCTTGCATTTATAATATTTTCCTTCGTAGGAAAAATAAACCAACATTTTTGACACGCCCAGTGGGACAGCCAAGTGTAAGAAATGACAAACAATTTGGATTTCGCCATTCGAACTTGTCAATTTGAAATATATTGGCGTGAAAGAAAAATTTTGGATCTTCAAGAAGAGATCCATTTTCTTGATGAAATAAACTTTCATCCATTACAATATTATTTGGTGGAAGAAAAAAGACACCATTTAATTGGAGAAATTCATCAACTTGATATGAAAATCCGCCAATAGAATGATGAGTTATCAACTCTCACTACCAAGTCTTTAACTGAGGCTTTAATGGTTAGAATTGATGAATTTTTTCAGAATTTTTCTATGGTTGAAAATAGCAAAAGCAAAGAGTTGATTTCATCAATGGCTCGGGGGGTTCAAGAGTCCGTTTTTAAAGAGCCAAGTTATGAAATTAACACAACGAAAGAGCATGTTCTTGAGCCAAATTTGGCTAAAAATGATGTTCCATGTATGACTCGGGGGGTCCAAAAACCAAATTTCAGAGAGTCAAGTCATGAAAATAACATATTTATGGGTGATTTTCATAAGTCATTAATGGTTAACATGGAAAAACAACCCACTTTGCTAAATAATTATGAAAATCAATTCGGCGAAAGTTTTGTTTTTAAAACAAACATGGTCAAGAATGATGAACAAGCTACTGTTCATGAATTCAAAATTTTTGACATTTTTCAAAATGTCAAAAAGTATGAATTTTCATGGTCACATTATACCATGACTTTTGGTGTTCAAAATCCGTTTTGGATTTGTGGTTCACATCAAAATATAATTCTAATGATATGGCTAATAAAATTAACAAATTGTTCTTATGAGTTCGACGCACTAAGAACAAGGGATGTCCATTTAAAATGCATGAATCTGGCTAAAAAAAGCCTATGCATTTAAATAAGTGGTTGAGAATGGCTTATCTTTTCAAATTGATGGCCAGTTGTTTGCATGTACACAGTCAAAGCATCGAAGATACATTCGAAGAATCAAGAGTTGTTTAGAAGGTTGATTACTTTGCCTTCGAAGCTGTATAAAGCTTTGTAGATACATTCTAAGCATCAAGAGTTGTTTCGAAGGTTGATTACTTCACCTTCGAAACTAAATAAAGCTTTGAAGATACATTCGAAGCATCAAGAGTTGTTTCGAAGGTTGATTACTTCACCTTCGAAACTGTATAAAGCTTTGAAGATACATTCGAAGCATCAAGAGTTGTTTCAAAGGTTGATTACTTCACATTCGAAACTGTATAAAGCTTCAAAGAAACATTTGAAGTGTCAAGCATAACCTTGAAACTTCATTGTAAGTATCATCATCCTATATCAATGCTTCCAACCTTTGAGGGGTGATGTTGTTCCTTCAAAACTGTGCCGCAAGACCTTCGAACGATGAATTTGGTTTTTTATACCACCTTCGAAGCTTGTTATTGGTCATTTAGTTATAATTTCATACTCATTTGAAGCACCTTATTGGTGTTGTTATATCATTCGAAGCACTTTGTTGCTTAGATTAATCATGTGCTTGGTTCGGCCCTTCAAAAATTCAAGTAAATAAATATATATACACAATTCTGGTGTTGGTGAAACTGGCACCTTTTTCTTATTTATCTTTCATTTTATTATTTATATAATATAATATAATACAACATAAATTGAAATATAATATATAAAATAATTTATATACAAACACTTAAAATGTATGAAACACATAATATTATATGAAATTATAAAATAATACAAATAAATAGATTAATAAAGTGTATGTTAGCAGGTCAAATTTGTAATATTTAGGCTTTGATTATACTCCCAACTTACATTTTGCTAGTCCTCAAGCAAAACAAACTAAAAATAAAATAAAATAAAATCTATCTATGCAATTTTTATAGAGAACACGATTACATTTAGCATATGCAACTAATCTTTAAACCCCTAGTTACCGTAGTGGACCAGTTGTAGTCTCGTGAGGGTTTGCAGTGAATATACCCACAAAATTTAGAATTTTTTTTTTGTAAACTTTTAAGGACAATATTCACAGAGATAATTGCTAATTTTAAGATGTTAGCAAAAGAATTATTAGAGTTCAGAATACTAGCAATTAATAAAAATAATTTATCTATCTCAAATCTCTGTGTGTGTGTAAATTAGTCAACAAAAATGTTAGTTAATTTCTTAATGAAAGAAGACTCTAGTTCTATCATAAGAATGCTTTGACTCAAATCTCACAGATTTTGCACTTAACAAACAAATCACTAGATACAATGCAAATTTGTATACTCTCAACATATGCGAATGGAATTAATATAAACAAGTCAAAATATCTCGCACATAAGTAGTGAAAGACGCTAGCATGAAAGAACATAGTCTCTTTGAAAGAATGCTAAATGTTGAAAAATTACACTAACACCTCTATTTATCATGTCTATATCTAAATTTTACCAGCTCTGGATCGAATAGGATTTTATTGGGTTAATAAAAGGTTAGGGATAGGTACATCAGCTCCTTTATGAGTGTAAGAGAATAGTCAAAATTATTATTTCATGCTTTTGACATTCTTCTTCTTCAACAATATGTACCAATATAGATTCCCTTCCATAATCTTACTCCTCTTTATTTATTTATTTATTTATTTATTTTTAATTCCTTTTTTTCTTCTTCTTCTCTATTCTCCTTATTAATTCATCTACATCTTTTGCTCCTGAAGACAGTGGCCAGTTATCGACAAGAATTTATTGAATGAAAGGTTTGGCACGTAGGCTCAAATTAGTTTCTAAGGATTTTTGAGTGTAGAGAAAGAAATGTTAAAGTAATACAAAAATTGCCTAAATCATTTCCTAGAGTTTGGTACAATCCTTCAACTTTCATGATTTTAAAGAGTGTAAATGCAAGATAATTTCTCAACATTCAACCAAAACAAAGAATAATGAGACTGAACAATAAAATAGTGCGCTTCAAAATGAATAGTTAAGAGTAAATTTAATAACTCTCCAACAAAAGAATGGCTTTAAACTCACAAGGGTTAAAAAGTCTCCACATTTGTAACAATCTGAATTTTTTCTTTCTTTCTCCATCGCTCAAGCGACGGGTTGTTCGCTCCGGCAGTCTTGCGTGTCATCCAGTACTTTTGCAAGTTTGAGATTATGAGAGATGTTAAAATTCGCTTGAGTGTAGGGTTGGTAGCTCGAGCGGTCTGCTTTTGTTTGGTTTGAAGTCCTGGGAGCGTGAGTTCTACACTCGAGAGCGATGTAGTGTTTCTGATGCTCGAGCGCAAGAGTGGTCGCTCGAGCAGTCTGTTCGGGATCAACATTTCAAAAAGTCACTTTTTGGTCAAATCTAGATCATTTCTCTCTTTTTCTTCTCTCTCTTTCCCTCATTTCCAAAATTCCTAACCTTTCAATCTTGGATTTCATCTCCTTCACTCAAAATCTCACCCTAGTTCTATATACCAAAATGAAGAGCACGAAAAGAGCTTTCTAGTAATTTGAACAGATTGTGGTTTCGTCGAAGTTGGATTTTCAGGATTACTCCTTTTCTTGATAGAGGTAGGGATTCTTTTGCTCCTCTTCAATATCTCTTTATTGATAGACATGTGATATATTTTTATTTCATAAAAAGTATGGTTTACTCATGTGATTTCTAAATCATGAAAGGGGATTTTGGGGTTGGAGTTTTGGGAAAATGAAATTATATTTTTTTGGGTGGTTTTTGATCTATTAAGGAGTAGTTTATATTGTTTATGTTGTGAATGAGTAAAAACCCTAGTTATTATTATTAGGTCTTCATGAATTAAAAAGGGAAAAGTTGGTTAATTGTTACTTGATGTGCAAAAAGGGAATTATGTTGATGTGTTAGTTGCTATAATGAAATTAACTGGGTGTTGGGATTTCTTGTGGTCGTTGTGTTGAGTTGGGTTGTGGTTTATATTTTTCCATTGGGTTTTACTAATTGAAAAAGGAATTTTTGTCTAATGAATCAGCATTTTGTGAATTGGGAATGATGGATATATATGTGTATATATAAACTAATGAAATAGAAGTGAAAGCCCATATAGTTGTAAAACCCTAATTAATGCTCATGGGTCTTGGTTGGAAAATGATTGAGGTCGAATTGTACAGCATTGAGGCTGGTAACTAGGATCTCTTAACCTTACGTGCTAGTCAAATTGTATATTTTATGTCTGTTTAATGCCAATCAAGTTGGATGCAGTAGGAGCATAAAATGAGCAAAAATTAGTATTTTTGGCAGAAAATGCTTCCCGTACGTGCTCAAGACCATTCCTGCACGTGCGACCCATCCATCGTAGCCAAACAGAGACCAAGAAAATTGCACGTGCAGAATCCCATTCCTGCATGTGCGGCTATACCTCAAAAAATGTGTAACACCCCAAAATAAACACAATATACCCATCTCATAATAACTAATATATAGCAACATAAAATAAATGAAAGCTAAACAGATAATCATATGCCCTAAAGACTTACATCTTTCCAAGTCAATGCTTGGGTACATCAAAAGTGAGTCTTAAGCTCAATACAGATAAAACCCTAGACTTGTACAAAATTAAATACAAAATAACAACACTGAGCCTTCACCTCCACAGTCCTCCTAAGCTAAGTCCTTGGTGGAGGCATATCACCAGCATTTGAAAATGTTTTTTCCTACATAGGGTGAGTCAAAGCCCAGTAGGAACACTACAACACAATATATAAATCTTAACAAAGCTGTAAGGTTTTATGCACATGCAATGCCAGTACCAAAACATTTATATCCTTTTTCAAAAGTCGTGTTATGCCAGGTTTATATCACAATTCTCAAAACCATGCCCTTTACAATAGAAAGCAGGGGAAAATCTCAAACCAGTACAACCTTTCACGGATATTTTGTCCGTGGGAAACTGTCAAACGACACCCATGTAAACGTAGCCTATACAAAAGCTACTATTGCCATTTTACGGATATTTCGTCTGCAGGAATCGGCACCCGTGTATACGCACGTTTTTCGGGACTTTCACCCTAGACACACAGGCCAACTTGATTTGGTGATAGACATCTCTTTCCCACGTTCACCCTATTTTCCCAAAATCATATACATTTTCAATGTATTAAATTGAGTAACAATGTTCAATGCACATTGATGAGAAATTAGTTTTAATTCACCTAATTCTCGTGCAATATCTACAGCACTCATAGATATCCTCTATCGATAGCCCAAAACAGATATCTCTAAACAGATAAATAAATTTTATTAAAGATACACTTTTCTAAAATCTCAAGATGGGAGTGATAATATATATCCAACTCCACCATCATCATCAACATTACTTCAATTTCATAATTCTCTACATCAATTCTATTTTTTCTTTACAATCTCAAAAATTCACATTTTAGGGTATAATCTTTTTCTCTTTGAAAATCAATTTTGATGTAGGAAACACCTCATTTCAACATATATCAACTTCAATTTCATACCCAGAAGCTTTTCCAAGAAATCATTTGAAAACCCCTCTTTTTCATTTTAATTTCAAACCCTAGGTTTTACCAAAAACCCCCAAACCACTATAATCTTTTGAAATAACAAATAATTAAGGTAAAATTCATACAAGAGTGAAGAATCCCTACCTTAAAGCTTAGAAAACGAGAGAGGGAGTTAGGAAACTTCAACAACACCAAAACCGAACTTTGTTCAAATGAAAATGAAGCTTTAAACCTTCTTCTCAAAGGGAATAGTGTAGAGAAATCAATGGATCTAGGTGTTTTAGAAGAGAAAAGATGAGTTTTAGAGAGAGAGAGTGTGTGTAGATCTAGGGTTTTTAGAAAGTTTAAAGAGAGAGAGAGAGAAATGAAAAGGGATATAAAAAGTGACTTTTACGAACTGATATACGCATAGACTGCTCGAGTGCAAGAAATGACGCTCAAGTGTAAGACACAAAAGATGTGACCACTCAAGCGCTAGAAGTTATTGCTCGAGCGTGAAATACAAACCCCTAATAGTTTTACAAACAGAAGGCTAACGCTCGAGCACAATAAGGGCCGCTTAAGTCAAGACTGCTCAAGCCCAAGAAGCTTCGCTCGAGCGAAGAATACCAATTCCCAGTAATTTTGCAGACCTGCAAAAGTACTGAGAGTTCACAAAGACCGCTCGAGCGCAATAAGTGATGCTTGAGCGTAGAAGTAAAATTTTGGGCAACAAGGTTTTTGAAAAATAAGGTACCAACCTGTTCCAAACGCAACCAACACAACCTAAAAAGCCAAACTCAAAGGGGTATAATATAAGGGAAATAAGACATAAATGACTATAAAAGGCAATGAAACTCGGATCCAAGACATCAAATGGTTCAGGTCAAAACCAGAATTGCTATAATCTTCCCTCTTAAAGAATTTCGTCCCCCAAATTAAAACTAAACATTTAAAACCAAGTTTAAACTAATTACAACAATGATAATCAACTAATCTCATTACCATGGCCCATCCACCAGTCATTCAATCATATCAACATGATAGACAAGTTCTCAATACTGAATATACAATTCACATTTTCAAAACATATACAATGTTTACATTACATTAACACAACAAAACTCTCAAAACATGCTTAAGTACCAACAAATAGGTCCAGACACTTGTCGAGGACTTCCAACTCACACTCCCAAATTGCTTCATTAACCCCATGATGTTTCGATGACACTTCCACCAAAGGAATTGTCTTGCCTCACAAGACTTGGTCTCGAGTATCCAATACTCACCGGTCTTTCCTTATATGAGGCATCCTTATCTACCTCTAACTCGATTTAGTCTAACGCGTATGATGGATTTGGCTCATACTTCCGGAGCATACAAATATGAAACACGTCATGAATCCCGAAAAGCTATGGCGGTAAGGCCAAGCGATAAGCTACATTTCCAATCCGCTTTGGGATCTTAAAAGGCCCAATAAATCTAGGAAATAACTTTCCACTCTTTCCAAACCTCATCAAACCCCGTCTAGGTGATATTCAAGAAGACGTGATCTCCTACCTCAAAGGATAACGGTATCCTCCTACGGTCGGCATAGCTCTTTTGACGACTCTGAGCTGTGACCAATCTCTTATGGATAAGTACAACTTTCTTCGTCGTTTCCCAGACTAACTCTGGACCCAACATAGATGCATCGCCCACCTCGGCCCAACACACAGGAGATCTACACGGTTGGCCATACAAGGCCTTAAACAGTGCCATGTCAATACTCGACTAGAAGCTCCACTAAGGGCAAGCACCTCTCCCACGACCCCTTCAAAGTCAAGAACACAGCCTGGAGCATATCCTCTAGAATCTGAATGGTGCACTCTGATTGCTCGTCAGTCTAATGATGATACACGGTGATAGAAGTCAGTCTCGTCCAAAGGCATTCTGTAGGCTCTGCCACAAATGAGCCGTAAAACGCGAATCTTTATTTGAAACAATCATTACAAAGACCCTGTGCAACCTCATTATATCCCTAATGTAAAGGTCGGCTAGGTAATCTACCGAGTCACTTGTGCGCATAGGTACAAAGTGCGTTGACTTGGTCAATTGATCAACTACCACCCAAATGGCATAATTACCCCGTTGAGTCCTCGGAAGACCCACAACAAAATCCATTGTGACATGCTCCCACTTCCATCCGGCTATAGGCAAGGGTTGCAACAAACCTGCTGGCCTCTGATGCTCGGCCTTCACTTGTTGACAAGTAAGGCACCTTGATACAAACATGGCCACATCCTTCTTCATACCGTTCCACCAAAACTGGCAACTAAGGTCAAGATACATCTTTGTGCCTGTTAGGTACATCGTAAGGCGTGAGTGATGAAACTCTCAAAGTACTTCCTCTCGATAAGACTCCTACACAAAAAGATGATCAATGTATCTAACACTCGAGTCAGAATATACGTTCAAGCCTTTCTCTACCTTCCCACTAGAGATCTTCTCTCGGAGGATTTTTACCTCAAGATCACCCCTCTACGTTTCTATCACTCGGCTTACAAGTGTAGGTTGTGCAACTATCGAAAACAAGGCTACAGACTCAACGGACTCTCCAAGAGGCAAGTCAAACTCATCAATAGCACCCAACATCTCCCATTCTTGAATGTCAATACTAGCTACACTGCCAATGGATTTCTTACTTAAGGCATCGGCCACAACATTGGCCTTCCCCGTATGATAATGATACTCAAAGTCATAATCTTCTATAAACTCCATTCACTTTTTCTGCTTCAGATTCAAGTCTTTTTGTGTAAACAAATATTTCAGAATCTTGTGATCAAAAAATACTTCAAACTTCTCACCATACAAATAATGCCTCCAAATATTCAAGGCAAAGATCACTATTGCTAGCTCTAGGTCATGAGAAGGGTAGTTCCTCTCATGTGTTCAAATGGATATAACTCTCTCTTCCGAACTCCATTTTAGGCAATTCAAGAGTCTAAAATGAATCCCCAATAACAAGCTATCCAATTGTTCTATTCTTACACCAAGATTCAAAATGTCGGGACAAAAAAAGTCAAAAGAAAGAAGATTCAACAAGAAACGAACATCCGAATTTAGGTCTCAGTTTAAGTTTCACTCAGTCAACATAGTGATACACCAACCAAAGGATTTCAATCACCAAAAATAATAAAGGTAAATGCATTCCCAATAACTTATGAAGCACAAGTGTTATATAATATTGAATAAAACATAAAACATATGCTCTAAAGACTTACAACTTCCAAGGGTCTTGCCCTATTACATCAAATGTGGGTTTTAACCTAATACAAGTTTAGCCTTTGGCTTTACAAAAGAAATAAAACAAAAGTGAACTTCGGGCTTCAAAATCCTGATGCCTTCACTTTGGTGAAGGCACGCAGTTGACATTTGAAAATGGTTTTTCATATTGGGATGAGCATATAACCCAGCAAAGATAATCTTAATGAAGTGCATGAGTCTTAACAATATCATGATTGTGAGATGCAATGATGTGCCATGCTCAAAATATAAGTTTTCTTTCCGACAATCATGCCATGCACTTTTGTAGACACCCTATTTTTTACTGCCCTTAAGACTTGGGCGCCACTGATTGATCACCCAATGATGAATTTTTACACTTGTCAAATGCTCAATTTCCTCAGCAAAAAGCCTTGGTTTTGAGTCTTAAAAAAAACCTACAAACCTTGCATCATTTGTGGACCAAAACAGCAGTTTTCCAAGCCTGACTACCTAGAGGCCTACAGGCCACTTGGTGGCCGGTCGGCCAGAAATGAGTGTACGGTCGTCCCCTTAGTGTACCGCCAGCCACTTGTTTCAATAAAACTAGATATTTTGCCAACTGTGCCAACTGTCTCCACGGGTGCATGCATTGCACTAGCTATTTCTGTGTTGATATTTTCGAGAGCCTAACATATTTTTCTATATATACTTGATCCCCTCTCGTAAAATTAGGTCAGAAAATTTTGGTGAAACAAAATTCTTGAAAAAAATCTCTCTCTCTTTTTCTTGCAACCTATACACATCTATACATACCTTACCTAGCCTTCTTGAACTAAGCTTCTTGAGGGTTCTTGGTTGAGATTATTGAGCTTGAATATTAGCTCTTGAGGTTGAGAAATTGGTGGTTTATAACTCAAAGGGTCACCCCTCTTCAACAGGTATAACCCCTAGCTCTTTTGCACAATTTATTTACCATCTTTACTTGCTATTTTTGGATCATTTTTCGATTGTTTTTATAGGTTGAAACTTGTGGTTAAAAGCTACCCAAAGTAGAAGGGTGGACCACCCTTGTTTGTACCTTGTATTCCAAGCACTTGCTCTTGTGTTTCCCATCTTGCCATCAACTTTTTTGAGCTTTTTACCACTGAATTTTAGAGGTTTTTAGAGGCTAGAAATGTGGTTTTGAAGTCCCAAAAATGGAGAGATTAGCCACCCCTCCTTGTGCTTGTTTACTAGCCTTATTTCTCCATAATTGTAGCTAGCTTTTTCGAACTTTTCCATGTGAATTTCAGTGCTATTTTTGATTGTTTTAGGACTATTTTAAGTTGTTAGTTTCATTTATGCTTTGTATAGCATGTTTCTATTGTAATGATCCTCATGGGTTTGGTGTTCTAGGCATTAGACAATAACCTATTTGAGTTGATGGCATTTATTTAGTGCTTTCCAATACTTGTGTTCACCCCTAATCACCTCTGCAACCTCCCTCTTTTCTTGGTTTTTTCATTGCTTTGAGAGTCGTTTCAACCGATTGTTGTTTAAGCTTGAGATAGAGATCCTTGTGATTAATGGTTTAATCTCTGTGGAGGTTCTTACCAAAGGCATGGCATTTCTCTCTTGTCCAACACAACCATTTGTTTAATACTTCTCTCCATTAGTGGACTTAATCTTCATTATTGGACTAAAAAACTTAATGAATGGAAAGGTAATTAAAAGAGGCAATAAAATTGGACTAAGAGGTAATAAGATAATAAAATAGTTTGCAGTTCAATTAGACGTTAATTGACCCCATTAAGTCTCGAGTCGTTTCATAATTGTTAGTAATGAAAATGGCTAAAGAGTCAATGTCAACCACTTTCCTTGATCAATATCATGATAGGGAGGAGGTTCATGAGTCTTTCCTTGTTATTTATCGAAATTGTATCCCTTGATTCATAAGCCATCATGCAATGAGTTTGCATCGTTTGATGGTTTGTAAACTGAGCCTACCCCTCATTTGACCTATTTGATGATAAGGAGAGATAGGGTGGACAAACATACCCTAAAAATACTCTGTTTATGCTTTGTTTTATGTCTGTTGCAGCAGGGCAATACCAAACATTAGTGGCCGGCCGGCCACTTTTACTATACGGCCAACCACTTTTATTGGCTGATTGGCCACCTTTTTCAACCAAGCAGTGTCCCTTTTCTTACAGAACAAAGCAGAGATTGAGGTGAAAAACAGTGCAATTTTCTGACTGTGCAACATAAGCATCTTGGTAGCAGAACAGAGAGCATTTTTGGGTAAAAATCAGCATACATGCATGAACTATCCCTCGTTTCTCGGCCGTTAAAATAATGTTTTAATAGTAGTATGTAGTACTTAAAGTAGTGGACTTGTAATAATTAATCCCTTAGTTAATTAATTCCATTTTGTAGCTAATTAGTTAGTTTAATTCTAACTTGTATTAATTAGTTACAATAGCTAGTTAATTTTTGTGTTGTAATTAATTAATTAGTTAGAAAAGCTAGTTAATTTTTGTGTTGTAATTAATTAATTAGTTAGAATAGTTAGTTAATTTGTGGCGTTGTAATAATCAGCTTAATTAACTAGGACATTCATTCGGACCCTCCTACGCGGGAGCAAACTTGTAATAATGTGCATGTCTTCCAACCCCACGTCTTTCTCCTTTTTATTTCCCCACTTATGATGGATAGTGTAGAGCATCATGTTTCTTTTAGTATTTTTCATGATTTGCATCCATTTGTCTTGCATGCATAAGGTTCAGTTCATCATTCTAATGGCATTGTCATTTATTACTTCCTTGAATACGTGCGTTACTAAATGCTATCAAAGTGATTCACATGACATATTAGACAACTGAACCTTTTAGTCACACTTTTGCATGTGTTGCATTAAGTTACTTGCATTGTTAGGATCATGCATTTTTCCTAACAATTTTATCTCTTTTGGCTTGCCTTGGAGTACTAAGTGAGCACTTATTGCTTTAGCATATTGCATGAGTGTTAGTGTTGCCATATCAAACATGATTACTGTGGAGAAGTGGTTTGTAAATACTCTATGGATCCTGTTGGATGCTTTTGATCCTCAGCTAATCACCTGAAAAGGAATGAACACTCCGGTCGGGGGTGTCGGAATTAGCACTCCGACGGATAAGTTAGTGTATACTCTCTTGCTTACTTGTAAAGTAAGTTTCTTAGGTTTGTTCCTACGTACCTTTCTTTGGCTGATGCTCCTCTATTTATATTTTTCTTTTGGGCCTCAAGGTCGGGCCCACCTTCATTCCATTGCACGTCTATTTATTCGGCTTTTGTTCAACTGGTTCTACGGCCGATTGATCTATTCGGCCTTGGGATCATCCAGGATGAAGCCGAATACAAATTCCGTCCTTCACTGTCCTCATTCCGTTATTTGGCTTTATTGCCCCCACAATATCTGACTTCCACAATTGCCCCCCAAACATCCTATTAACGCCAGTTAGTCAACATGTTTGGTTTCAAACGGCGTGTTTAGTTTTGAACTTGAGAGGTCAAGAAAAGAACGGCGGTTAACCCCATTCCAATGTATGTCAGAACACATGCTTTTTAGGCATCATTACATCTTCCCGCCTCTTCGTACGCTTTCTTCATTTAATGCAATTTGAAACTATGTTGTCCATTCGAATGCAAATTTTTTGTTTTTGAATACTCAGAGCTTCTAGTTTGCCTTTCGATATACCTCCATTTCGCGACCTTTGCAACTTCCTCTTGTTTCTTGTCTCTTCTGCTTCTTGTAAGTTCTCTTCTCCTTCATTTCGAATCCCATTTCCCTATTTATTTTTAGTTTTGCATAATCCTTAGATTGGCTAGGATGGTGTAGACACCCTATTTTTGACAGCCCTTAAGACTTGGACGCCACTACTGACGGTTTACTTGGTGGTGAAAGTTGTGCAGTGTAAGGGTTCGATTTCTTCGGCAAGAGGAGGGTCAAATCCTAACCTCACACCCCAATTTGGACCAAAGCTATTTTTGAATGGTTTTTAGACTTCAAAACCCTCTCTTTCAAAACATTTTTGAAAATAGGTTTCTACGATGTTCCGATGCTCGCATTTTGTTAAATGTTGCGTTTTTCGGTAAACCAAGCAAGGACAAAGTGGAAATGAGTGAAGGAGAGATGAACTTTTTGAAAAATCTTTCAAAACACCTTTTTTATGGGTTTGGAGTTGAAGAAAAGAGAAGAGGAGAGAAGAAACCCAATTGGGGAAGGAGTTGGGCATGAATCGTTAAGAGAGAGACGAGAAGTCCTCGCCAAATCAGGCCTATCCTTTTGAATACTTGGATTTCAGCTATGAGGCCACCACCGTTGGAAATCTTACTTCTGGGGCTTCAATTTTCATTCAAGAATCTCCTCGAGCTGAGTCCGGATGGGAGAGATATGGTTGTTGGAAGTTGGGCATCAATCCGGTTGGACCGAAACTGGGCAGTCTTCACTAAAAGAGGGATATCTCTTAGCACACATGGAATTTTGAGGTGAGGCTGCCAAATTTGGAAAGAAGACTTCCGGGGCTTCAATTTGCACAAAAGAATGACCTGAAAAGGCATCCAGATGAAGGATTTAGGCTTTCTTCAAAACAGAGACTAGGACTGATTTTTGCTTCTGGCCTCTATGGGAGTGTGCCGGCCATGAATGGCCATTGTCGGCCCTATGCCGGCCAACAATGATAAGGTGCTGGCCATCAATGAGCCACTGCCTGCCAACACTGATGGCCGGCAGAACCACATGTCTCAGCAGGTTTCACGCTAGATCTTTTGAGCCAGCTGGATTTTTGTTGTCTGCCCTCCATACACGTGTATGGAGGGATGAAGCCCTTACCAAAGCTTGTTTGATAAGCTTCTTCTTGCTCTCTTCTATATAAGCAAGAGGCCTAGCTTTTTATCGGAGGTTGGATGATATTTGAGAAGATATATATATATCTCTCTCTCTATATTGTTGCTAAATTGTGCCTTAAACTTGATTTTTCTTGCACTTTTACACTACAACACATAGATATACACCACCACCATTGGACTAAGCTTCTTGGGAGGGATTCTTAAGGTCTGAAAACTGGTTTTCACCCCCCTGAAGTTGCTGGTTTCGAAGAGGGTCTTCAAGGGTGAGTATTTTTCCCATTTTTGCACTTTCTTGTACCTCACTTTAGCCCTCCTTGTATATTGATTTGGGCTTTTCTTATAACTGAAAAAAGTCTTGTATTTAAATGATTTTGAAGTTTTCTTAAGGTCTTTTTGTTGTTAGGGGTGTGTAGCTCCCTTGCATGCTTTGTTTGGCTTTGTTTTAAGCCATTCCTTGAGGCCTCCGAGCTAGCCTTGGTTTGGCCTTCTCACCACTGAAATCCAATGGATTTTTAGTGGTGAAGGTGTGGTTTTGAGGTCCTCAATCAGAGGGGGTGGCCCCTCTCTCTTTGTGTTCCTATTTGCTTGCATTTTTGGCCTTCCAAAGGACCGTCCCTCTATGCATTTTTGAGGCTTGGTTCAGGCCTATTTTTGTGACTTCTAGGACCTTTCTTAGCCCTGTCCATGGCTATTTTGGTCATATCTTGCTTGCATCTAGCATGTGTAGTGTAACTCCATTCATAGCTCATCAAAGTAGCATGTGTGCTTGGCTTTTGTTGAGTCCATTTCAGTCCATTTTTGGTGATATTTTACCATGCCATGAACCTGTTTTGGATTGGTTTTGTTACTTCATGCTTGCATGATGCACTTGTAATGTAAATCCCCTAAACTAGCTTCATATGCTCCATGCCATGCCATGTCATTTTAGCTTGTTTGGTTTACATTTCAGCATGTTTTTGGTCATCATTTGGCATGTCATGACCCTATCCATAGTTGGTTTGATCATCCTTTGCATGCTCCATATAGGTGTAGAACAAATCTTGTTTACTAGCCTTTTGTGCATGGTGTTTGGACTCATCATACTAGCATATTTTGGCTTTGCTCAAACTTGATTTTATGCTTATTTTGAAGTGTTCTAGTACTGTTTTGGGCTGCCATGACCATATCACTCATGCTTTGTATAGCTATAGTGTAAATGCTTAGGCTTGGGTTTTGAGGCTTCTATCATGTCATACATGTGATGTTTGCATGCCTTGCCCTCATTCCACATGCTATTTCAGTCCATGAAATGTTGTCATACACTTGCATTTGACATGCCTTGAATGCTTTTTAGAGCTTGTGCTTTATGTCTCAAGAATGAGCTTTTGTGCATGCCACTTAGCCTAAGCCTTTGGCTCATCATTTCAGTGCATTTTGGGTCCTATTATACCATGATGTAACTCTATTTTATGTTGTCCAAGCCTTTCCATGATTGGTTTCGATGGGTGTAGTGCATTGCCTCTTTAAAGCCTTGCATGATCCTTGTTTGTAGCTTTGTGTTCTAGCCTATGTTGGCTAGCTTTGAGCTTGGTTTTGGTCTTGCTTTGACCTGCCCTAAGACTGTTTTAGGTCCCCCCGGCCCCTTCGGGCTTGCCTTGTATGGCCATGGTTTAAGTCCCTTTGCTTACTTTGAGCTTTGAGCATCCTAACATGCTTTGCTTGCATTATTGAGTTGATTTGGCATCACTTTACATGATATTTCAGAGCCTACTCCATTGAAATATATCCATGTTTGTTGCTCCTTAAGTGTGCTTAAGAGTTGTCCTCTTCATGCCTTAATACTTGAGCCATTTGGCATGCATGTTTGCCTTGCCTTTTCATGCTTTTCATGCCATCAATCCATCACTATGGCTACTAATTTGGACCTAGTTGAGAGTTGTCCATCTTTGGTGTAAGCCCATCTTACCATGTTGTCGCATGCTTGTTTCATTTCGTATGTTGTCACATACTTGTATAGCTTTGCATACCTTGCATGCTCACATGTTCATGTTGTATTTTGTCATGTTGTCCAAGGTTGTCACCTCACATCATGCTTATACGCTTGTTGAATGCTTGAGTTAACTGCATGTTTGCAAATTTGAGTCATATTGCATGTTTGCCATACTTATATGTTGCATTGTTTGGATTAAGTGTTAATCCGAGCACGAGGAGCGAGGGGCGTTTCATACTCCAAGTGATGGAATGCGTCTTAATTCTCGGTCACCGAAGCTCTTGATGATTCATGATAGAGTTCTAGGCTTTACTTGCTTTATTTGTGCATTCATTTTCATATTGATTTGCACAAGTCGGATCTTTGGCCATCATGCATCGGGATGCGTGATTGATGGTCGTGGATTTGACTATGCCTCTCCCTCGATGTTTTGAGATGATTTGGGGTGGCATAGTCCATACATGCCCTTGGGAGACCCTCCATTTTCTCTATTTTGTGCTTTGTTGCAGCTTGGTGTCACAACACACCAATGGCCGGCAGTGCACCACTGATGGCCGGCAGACTCTCATCCTTGGCCGGTAGTGTCTTGTTTTTGGCTAGCACCTCTCCCTCCATGGCCGGCAGGCCACTGGTGAATCCCCCAGAAGTGTTTTGGTAAGTTCCAGCAACAAGCACTAGAAGACACCCTGCAAATAGAGCCTCTAAAGAGCAACCGGAAGGCGTTTCGAGGCGAGGAACCGAAGCGAGCATGCATGCCTCCCTTCTTCAAACAAAGCTGGAATGGCATCATTTACTGCTTTCCCTACTTGCTTGTTATCATTCATTTATTAGTTAATTAATTCGTTAATTAATTAAGTTGTGTAATAATTAGTTTTAGCTAGTTGTTCAATTCGGTTTTGTAATAATTAATTAGCTCGTGAGTTAGTTAATTAGGCGGTTTGTATTATTTATTTGGACCCTCCGAGCGAGGGCACAATTGTAATAAGTGTGCGTGAGTGTGTGTATGTCTTCCAACCTCACGTCTTTCTTCCCTTTTATTTACTAGCTTTCGATGGTTAGTTTAGGGCATATTTCAATTAGCATACCTTATGCTATGCATGCGTGCATTCATTCATCTGTATTGCATGCACTAGGCTCGGCGCATCATGCTAATTACATTGTATTTCAAATCTAACTTGAATACGTGTATCAAATGATTGCATTTCACATGCCATTTTAGGATTAGCCGAGCCTATCCTAATTACATTCTGTATGCGTTGGATTAGCCATTTAACATGGACTTGGATCATGCATGGTTGCTAACAAGTTTACTGTTTTGGCACGGAGTACACTATAAGTATTTTATGCTTTAGCATCTCACATGAGTGTGAATGTTAACATGTCAACATGCTTACCATGTGGCTATATGCTTATGTGATAAACTGCCTGAATGCCTGTGGGTGAAGGGTGGATTACTTGAGTTGGGACAACTCATTGAAATCCGTGTTTTTAGCCTACTTGCGAGTAGCAAATTCCAAACCATTTTTCAAACGAACGGATATGCAATGCTTTGTTCCAAATTAGGCGATCTAGTCTATACTTGTTTGTTTTGCGCATCACATAGTAATTCTAGCTAATTAACTAGAATAAGAACACATAACGTTTTCAAAATCAGATATCATGGTTAGTAGAGGCCGATTTTCGGATCGGGCGAGAGGGGGTGCTCATAGCTGACCTTCCCCGATTGTACCCAAGTTCCCGAGCCGAGGCAACTTTGGTGATGACGGACACGTGGCCTTAGGCAAACGAGTCAGGGTTTCCTAAATTTCCCCATTAAAAAATATTTAGGTGGCGACTCTGTATCTGGCAAAGCAGTCCATGTTTGGCACTTCTTTCAAAAATCTGTTTCTCAAAACGATTTGCCGGATTTGGACTTTTTGGTTCAGATTAAGAACCGTAACAAATCGAGTCCGAACTGTGGTAGCACAAGTCCCTCAAGGGCGCGTCCACAGATGGCAAAACACTTGAAAGAACTCCTTTTTGCAGATAGAATTTCTGGTTTCTGACACCATTATTCCATTCTCGACGACGTCCATCTGTCGCTTGTGGCAGACAGCACCATTGATATGGAGAGGACTGATGAAAGTACAATCATCTTTCCTCTCTTATCAATTGCTGAGGGCGGAGTCCATTTTCCCTTTCACCCATTTTTAAGGGCCGTCCTTTGACACTAGGGTCTAATCCCTTCCCAACCTAATGTGAATTTTTTCCGAATCATAATGGGGATTAGAGAGTTGAATCGACGCCTTAGGATTAACCTCGGTATACCTACAATTCGGCATTGTTATGCCTTAGCCAAATCTTCTGGCCAGCTGGGACGCTATTTTCTCAGGGCCAAGGATACTAATCATCACTTAGTGACTATGCTTGCCAGCTCTGGCAAGCGTGTTGATGATGTAATGGTCGTTGTCCGAGGCAACTGGGAATTCGGCGAGGGTGAAGATCGCCTAGATCCCGTGCCAAGACGAAAAGGCGATCCAGGTGGCCGTATAGCTCCTTATTTTTTATTATTTTTATTTTATTTTATTATTATTATTTATATATATATATATTTATTCGGCTTTCCTTTTGTGTACTTACTGTTTTGTTTGTGCAGGCAACGATTTGAAGAAAATTTTGGTTTCAGCCAATGACGCCGTACTTGCAGAAATTAAAATCGCACTCCGGTTCTTTGGCTGTCCAAGCCTTCAGAAACAAGGCAGGGCGACCCATATTCTTCTGAGGTACGAGCCAACTTACACAATGTTTTTGGCAGTTGACAACATTCCAATTTCGAGGGGCAAAGAGCATCTTACGGCCTTTATCTTCCCCAACTTCAAAAACTTAAGGTAGATTGTTTTGGAAGCCTCCGATTTGGATCAAGCGGAAGAACAAGAAGCCGAAGAGGCTGCTAAGGAGCCGAGCCAATCGGAAGCCAAGGTAGACGAGGCTTTAAACTTGGCCTTTGAGGAAGCCAGCCTCAATTCATCCAATCCTCCGTCCACTTCAGGCTGATGGGAGGTCTCCAAAGACATTTTCAGAGATTTAGGAGATCTTCTTGGCACGTATCTTGAGAACATGGCTGGGGAGTAGCTCACGCAGTTGGCTAGGAGGAAAAACGTCGAGAGAATGGCCGCTCGGAGGAGAGCCGAGACCACCCACTCAGAAACTCCACTCGTTGCCGTCATTGAGCCTTTCTTGCCTGTTATTGTGGAAGGAACGGCTCAGATAAGGAATAAGACCGAGCTCGAAGCCGAGATGAAGTAGGAACAAGGGGATCACGAGGCCGAGCAAAGGGGGAGAAACGCCCCGCTGAGTACGAAACCATCACTAGGGAGGACCAAGCCGATAAACGGCCGCGCACTAAGGAGTCAGACTTGGTTGTTCTATTCACCGTTCAACTAAAGATAAGGAATGTGCCGATTGCCTTTAATGTATCGGCTTTAAAGGACCCGGCTGTGGCCTTGAGTATGGCCTCCTTAATTTCCCTATCAGTTGATAGTGCCACATTTCGGGCGGAGCCGGATTTACTGTCAATTGCATTAGCTGCTCAATCGGCCTTATTGGTACATTGCCTTATCGCAATCTTCCACCTAAGTATATATGTTTTGTTTTGTTTTTAATAACTCTAATTCCTTGCTTTGCAGACGATGGGCAGGATAGCCGAAATTGGCCGTCGTCAACATGACGCGATTGAACAGATCGGCTTGCTGAAAGCCGAAATTGAAAATGAAAGGAGCAAGGTCGTAGAAGACTCTCAAAGAGCCGATTCTGAAGCTGCGAAAGCGGCGGAGGAAGGTATGAGAGCCGACTCCGAGGCCGAGAACGCGAAGAATGCCGAACAACTGAGGCTGGCCGCCAAACAAAGGGCAAACACGAGCGAAGATGCGCTCAAGTTAGCCAAGGAGGTGATTGCCAAACTGGAAGCCGATTTGGAAGAGTCGAAGAAGGCGAAGGAAATAGCCGACTCCGAAGTCTCCAAAGCGTCCAAGCTGGGAAAGATGCTGCCTTGGCAGACTACGTGGAGGAAGTGTCCAAGTTTGAGAATCGGGGCTTCAAACACGGCTAGCTCAAAGCCTTCACTGCCGCTAATGTGACATTGGCGCAGCCCATTTCATACGAGCAGGTGGACGTTGAGCTGTTGGAGTCTGACCCTAAGGATTGATTAGGGTGACATTTTGATTTTTGTTAGGTATCTTAGATGCATAGTTTTTGTAGGTTTGTTAGTAGATTTTTATTTCTTTACTTCGACTGGGAGTTTAAATGTAAGGTAATTTTCATGTGTAAAATGACTACTATCTGTACTCAATTTATTAATGAAAATTTCCTATGCTTTTCGGTTTACTGCATATACTATTTGTCTTTAATTTATTAAGGAAAATTCCTTATGCTTTTCTGTCTGCTGCATATGAGTAAATTAAACATCCGATAAATTAACCGAATCAATTAAACATCCTATATTTGTCTTTGCTATTTAGCCTAATAACTAAACTAATCGGCAGATAACAATTTTGAAAGGTCAGGAATATTCGATAAAATAACAAGTAAATCGGCTCAAGGCCTCGACGTCTGGCCGATTATATTACTAAATCTGCCCTGACCTAGCTAATGCATGAACTGGAATGCCGAATGCTATTAGTTCATGGAGTGGTTGGGGCACACAGCCTAATCAGTTCAAGGCCTCGACGCCTGGCCAAGTATATTAATGAATCTTTCCTTGCCCTAGCTGATGCATGAACTGGAACGCCGAATGCTATTAATTCATGGAGTGGCTGGGGCACACAGCCTAATCGGCTCAAGGCCTCAATATCTAGCCAAGTATATTAATGAGTCTGCCCTTGCCCCAGCTAATGCATGAACTAGAGCGCCGAGTGCTATTAGTTCATGGAGTGGCTGGGGCACACAGCCTGATCGGCTCAAGGCCTCGACGTCTGGCTGGGTAGATTAATGAATCTGCCATTGCCTCAGCTGATGCATGAACTGGAACGCCGAATGCTATTAGTTCATGGAGTGGCTGGGGCACATAGCCTGATCGGCTCAAGGCCTCGACGTCTAGCCGATTAAATTAAGGAGTTTGCTCTTGCCCTAACTGATACATGAACTGGAATGCCGAATGCTATTAGTTCATGGAGTGGCTGGGGTACACAGCCTGATCGTCTCAAGGCCTCGATGTTTGGCTGAGTAGAATAATGAATCTGCCCTTGTCCCAGCTGATGCATGAACTAGAACGCCGAATGCTATTAGTTCATGGAGTGGCTGGGGCACACAACATGATCGAATCTGGCGCAAGGTTTTAAAATTTAGCATTGATAAGGTCGCCTCGGGGGTGTTGCACCCATAAGGAATAAATGGGGTGGGTGCTGGGTGCGCGGAGGGGCCAGTGTTGCGTTTAGAGTCAATAAAGTGATGGAGGAAAAGAGCAGTGTGGACGATTGTGGATGGCAAGAAGATTATTTTTCAACAGCAGAGGAGAAGAGAGGACAGTCACGGAGTTGGACGCAGAGATGAATCGAGGAGGCAAGCCTACGCGCACGAGAAGTAAGACGTCGAGGGAGCGTGAAAGACGCCAGTCCCCACGTCGTCAAAGTAGGTCACCCAAAAGGGAAAAACAGCAATAGGGCAACTCCCTTCTACCACGCTCGAGAGGAGAAACCAGTGCAACGCTGCGCCCGTTAAGTTTCGCGGTTTTGGTAGGGAACAAACCAATGACGTAGGCAGATTCAATCGTTCACGACCCAAATGTGGCAGTTGAGTTTGCTCAACAGATTTTTCTTCCAGAAGTCCAGTAGTCGATGGTCGGTCAACCTGATTTCGAAGTGTTTCGGGAGGGAATCCATGGAGCGGTGAAAGGGCTGTATACCGCCTATGAAATCGTCATGTGTCTACGCGTCGTACGGCGGGAGATAGAGCAGAAGGATGAACGCATCCGAAACTTAGAAGCTCATGCGGAGAAGGCTAAGCGTGAACTTAGAAAGGTCAAAATTGCCGAGACACAGTCGGCCAGGCAAGCTAACCCGATTGTGGAAGAAAGGGTGACCCAACAACTTATAAGTCATGCGATTGCCGATGGAGATACGGCTAGCATGTTTGCCATAGAGGCTGCAAAGACTAGGGCTTATGAACAAGGCTTTTTCACGACGGCTGAAAAGTTGGGATAGATAAGACTAAGGAAAAGCTTGCTGAGGAGGTCTGCCAATGCGAGAATCGTAGATTTAATCACGGGTGGGCCAAGGCTCTCCGGGCCGCAGAGGCTCTTCGGGCAGCAGGCGTTGATTTGGCATCGCCATTATACCAGGGTCATCATTTTCCATTTAAGGCGTTCAAAGTTGAGAAGAGCAATGATGAGGGGGATGCCGAATAAAACTGAACATATTGTACCGCTCTAACGTAAATTAGAAGCGAATTATGTATTATCGATTAATTCAATGAAACATATTATTTTAAATGCTTGCATGTTGTTTCAATTTATGTTTATAAATTTAGCTATTATCATCTTCCATTTTTTGTCAACTGCGTGTGTTTGCCAATCATAATATTCACGAATTCAGAGGCTTATTCGGCCCAGACATGTCTTGCACGAATGGGGCTCTGAATTTGGAGGCTTTTATCTTGGCCTATCGTGATATCCATGAAGGGCGCTCTGAATCCGGAGGCTTATTCGGCCTAAACGTGTCATTCACGGATAGGGCTCCGAATTCAGAGGCTTTTATCTTGGCCAATCGTGATATCCACGAAGGGCGCTCCGAATTCGGAGGCTTATTCGGCCCAAACGTGTCATTCACGGATGTGGCTCTGAATTCTGAGGCTTTTATCTTAGCCAATCATGATATCCACGAAGGGTGCTCCGAATCTGGAGGCTTATTTGGCCCAAACGTGTCTTGCACGGATGGGGCTTCGAAGTTGGAGGCTTTTATCTTGCGGAGGCTCTTATCTTGGCCAATCGTGATATCCACAAAGGGCGCTCCGAATTTGGAGGCTTATTCAGCCCAAACGTGTCATTCACGGATGGGGCTCCGAATTCGGAGGCTTTTATCTTGGCCAATCGTGATATCCATGAAGGACGCTCCGAATCCGGAAGCTTATTCGGCCCAAACGTGTCATTCACGAATGGGGCTCTGAATTTGGAGGCTTTTATCTTGGCCAATTGTGATATCTACGAAGGGCACTCCGAATTTGGAGGCTTATTCGGCCCAAACGTGTCTTGCACGGATGGGGCTCTGAATTCGAAGGCTTTTATCTTGCGGAGGCTTTTATCTTGGCCAATAGTGTTATCTACGAAGGGCGCTCCGAATCCGAAGGCTTATTCGGCCTAAACGTGTCATTCACGGATGGGGCTCCGAATTCGTAGGCTTTTATCTTGGCCAATCGTGATATCCACGAAGGGCGCTCCGAATTCGGAGGCTTATTCAGCCCAAACGTGTCTTGCACGGATGGGGCTTTGAATTCGGAGGGTTTTATCTTGGCCAATCGTGATATCTACGAAAGGCGCTTCGAATCTGGAGGCTTATTCGGCCCAAACGTGTCTTGCACGGATGGGGCTCCGAATTGGGAGGCTTTTAATTTAATGAACTCAATTTCATATAGTGAGGAAATAAGAAACCTTGTATTGTAAAAGTGAAATTTGTACACAGTGAACATTCAAAACAAGTTATCATGCCCCACAAGTCGAGTTAATGATAGAATTTATGCAAATGCATGGAATTCCAAGGACGTGGCAGACTTTCTCCCAGACATGTCTTTGAGCCGATATGCCCCTGTGCCGACAATTGACTCAATCTGATAGGGGCTGTCCCAATTGGGACCTAGCTTTCCGTCGGCGAGGCTCCTAGTAGCAGGAAGAACTTTCTTCAAGACCAATTCTCCGGGTATATAACGTCGTAGCTGTATACGTTGATTATATGATTTAGCGAGCTGCTGCTGATACCGTGCCATAGACGTGAGGGCTTGGTCTCGACGTTTTTCGATCAGAGTTAGATCCAAAGCTAACATCATGTCATTACGGCCCAAGTCGAAGACCTTCGTTTTCAGAGTGGGTAAGCCAATCTCCAGGGGGATAATTGCCTGAGTACCAAAACAAAGGGCGAATGATGTTTCCCTAGTGGACCGCCTTGGTGTAGTGCGATGAGCCCACAACACACTGGAGAGCTCTTCAACCTGCCTTTAGCTTTCTCCAACTGTTTCTTGATGCCGTCCAAAATAGCTTTGTTGGAGGCTTCAGATTGACTATTGTTTTGTGGATAAGCCGGGGTGGAGAAATAGGGCCGAATACCATACGTGCTGCACAATTCTCGGTAGACGCCACCATCAAACTGGGTGCCGTCATCTGAAATAAGTGCTCTTGGAATGTTGAATCGTTTTATGATATTTCTCCATACAAAATCCTTAACATCAATATCTTGAATGTGCGTTAGTGCCTCTGCTTTGACCCATTTTGTGAAGTAATCTGTCGTGACAATAAAAAATCGCTTGTTGCCCGGGGCTCGAGGTAATGGTCCGACGATATCAAGTCCCCATTGGGCGAACGGCCAAGGACTGATGATAGAGCTTAACTCTTCAGCAGGAAAATGGGTTAAAGGGGAAAACTTCTAGCACTGTTTACATTTCTTAACGTAACACTCGGCATTAGCTCTCATTGTCAGCCAATAATACCCTTGTGTCACAGCTCGATGAGCCAAAGAGCGCCCGCTAGAATGGGCACCACAACTACCTTCATGTATTTCAGTCAGGAGTTCCTCGACTTTATCCGGATGAACGCATTCTAGGTACGGACTAGAAAGGGATTTTTTGTAGAGCTTTCCTTGCAGATCTAAGTAATATCGCAAGGCTTTGTTTTGCAGTTTGTGCACTTTTTTCTTATCCGTCGGGAGCTGCTCGGTAGATAGGAATGCAGTGATAGGGTCCATTCAACTTGGACCTAATTCTATGACATTGATCTAGATTGAGTCCGCGGGGCCAATGCTCAGCTTAGGGATGAATCCTACTTCAATTGTTCGTTTAATTTCTAAGTTGATGGCGAGGCTAGGCAAGCCAAGTCGTCTATGTGTGTGTTCTGATCCCGAGTTATTTGATTCAATTTATGATGGTCAAATTTTTCCAGCAAGGAATTCGCCGTTTTCATGTAGGCTGTCATACAGTCATTTTTGGCTGCATATTCCCCTTTCAATTGGTTGATGACTAGTTTTGAGTTGCAGAAGATAAACAGACACCGAGCACCAAGGAGAAGTGCATTTCATAAGCCGGTAGTATTAGGCCTCATTGTTCGATGCTTCGAAGCCCAATTGACAGCCTGCTCGATTATTGCCATATCGAGAGTCATGATCACTACGCCGGCCCCACTACCACGTTGGTTGGATGACTCGTCACAGTATAACTGCCAAATGTCCCCAACGTATATCCTCCAGTTTGGCTTAGGTTGAATTTGATCAGACTTAAAGTCGGCGAGACACCCGGTGAATTCGGCAACAAAATCGGCGAGCACTTGCCCCTTGATTGAGGTTTTGAGTAAAAATTGGACATCATACTGGCCGAGCTCTAGAGCCCATTTTGAAACACGCCCTGATGCTTTCGCGCTACGGAGCGCTGACTGGAGGGGGTAGTCTGTTAGTACTCCAATATTATGCCTCTGAAAGTAATGCATCAGTTTTCTTACTGCTATGACGAGAGCAAGGATGAGTTTTTCCAACGGAAGGTAACGTGTTTCGGTGTCAGCCATTGCTTTGCTTACATAGTAAATTGGCTGTTACTTCCCAAGTTCTTCCTTTAACAGCACGACGCTGACTGCTCGGTCAGACACTTCTAGATATAAAATTAGCGGATCACCTGCCGAAGGTGTTGCCAAGAGTGGGACTGATCAGAGGTAGGTCTTCAAGCCGTTCAACGCGGCTTCGCACTCGGGAGTCCATTCAAAAGCTTTACCTTGCCGAAGGGTATGAAAGAATTGCCTACAGCGATCTGTGGAATGACTAATGAACTTGTTGAGTGCGGCAGCCATTCCCATCAGCTTATGAACCTCTTTGACCGACCGAGGAGAGCTGAGTTCTAGAATTGTTGTGATTTGCCTTGGGTTGGCTTCGATTCCGCGGTGGTTAACAATGTAACCTAGGAATTTGCTGGATCCGATGCCAAATGCACATTTGGAAGCGTTCAGCTTCATTTTGTATTTGCGAAGGATCCCAAATGTCTCTTCCAAATTAGCTAGATGAGTTTGCTCTTACTTGGATTTGACCACCATATCGTCAATGTATACTTCCATGGTACGGCCGAGTTGCTCTTTGAACATAGCAGTCACCAGCCTTTGGTAGGTTGCCCCCGCATTCTTCAGCCCGAAAGGCATGACCTTATAGTAATAGGTGGCTCTTAGGGTGAGGAATGCAATTTTTTCTTGGTCTTCCAGATGCATGGCAATTTGATGGTAGCCTCTGTAGGCATCCAGAAAGCTCATACGTTGATGATGTGCCATTGCATCTACGAGTTGGTCTATTCTGGGGAGGGGAAAACAATCCTTGGGACAAGCTTTGTTTAAGTCTGTGAAATCCACACAAGCACGCCAAGTTCTGTTTTTGTTCTTCACAACCACAGTATTTGACAACCATGTAGGGTAGGTCACTTCGCGGATTGCCCCGGTATCAAGTAACCGATCAACTTCTTCAACAACGGTAGTAGTATGCTCTGTGGCTGACCGCCGACTTCTCTGAACAATTGGCTTACATTTTGGATCAACGTTTAAGCGGTGCTGTGACACGGATGGATCCACACCCAGTATCTCATATGGTGACCATGCAAATACATCGAGATTGCGGAGTAAAAAGGATATTAGCTCTTGCCTATCGGCTTTACTCAGGGAACGCTGACCATGAAGAACTTATCAGGATTCCCGTTGATTTCAACCCGATCCAGGGCTTCGGTTGCCTTTTCACTTGGAAGCCGCCCAACGTCGTCGAGGCTCTCTTGATTCGGCACATCAATTGAATTTACTTCTAGCTCTCTTAGCGTCTTCGCAGTAAGAAGATAACAAGCTCGTGCCGATTGCTGGAAACCTCGAATTTGCTCTATGCCACGTTCTGTCGAGAAGCGAAGTAGTTGATGATAGGTGTTTAGCACGGCCTGCATGATATGCAACCAGGTTCGTTCCATAATGAGATTATACGGTGAAGGAAGCTTGATAACCAAAAATTCTACATCCGTTGATCGGGAACCCGCCCGAACTGGCAGTGTGATTTTACCTAAAGGATATTCTGGATTAGCGTTCAAGCTGAATAACGGGTAGTCAGCTAGAGACAGGTCCGACTTAGTGAAGCCGAGTTTAACAAAGGTCTTGTAGTACATTACTTCTGAAGTACTTCCCTGGTCAATGAGCACACGTTCAACGGTGAATCGGTTTGCACGTAGTTCAATGACTAAGGGATCAGTGTGGGGAAGTGTCATGCCGACCAAATCGGAATCATTGAAACTAATATTCGCAGCTTCATGGGTCCGTTTCGCTGGTGTGATTTGCTTTTGGGGGTTAGGCTGCAACTAAATTGTATGTACCGCGGATGCCGTCAGCATACTAAATATCATATGAATCACACCGAGTGGAGGTGAATCCTACCGTAAAGCTACTGTTTTTGTTGAATTGTTCTTTCGAACGTGTTGCATAAGTCGACCGTCTTGTACCAGCTCCTCAAGGTGGTCTTTCAATGCATAACAACTGTCGGTGTCATGACCATGGTCTCTGTGATATTCGCACCCCCTATCCCGTCTCCTTGTGTCGGGAAGTCCCACCATCTTGTGTGGCCATTTAAAGAACGACAAGTGCTGAACTTTAGACATAACCGTATTGATCGACTTCAACAACTCCGTGTATTTCTTGTTTGTGCACCTTGTGCGCCTATTATCCACTTGAAGTTGCTCATTGGCTCGATATGAACATTGGTCATTTGATCGGCGCGAATCCTGTCTTTTCTCTCGTTTAGCCCGATTTCGTGAATCAAGGCTCCATCGTAGTACAAAGTTTATCGGGTGCATGATTTCAGACGGGGTTGTCTTATTGGCTTTATGTCCGGTTTTGACCTGAAGGGCATCATCTTCCACTTTGCAGTATTCCTTGACTTTTTTCATCAATGACCAGACTGTTTTTGGGGGCCATCGAGTTAAAGAGCTGTGAAGGGCACTATCAGGATGCAACCCCATCTTAAAGGCAGTGATGACCATGGAGTCATTGCAGGCATCATCTACTAGATTAAAGCATTCCCAATAGCACGCCGAATATGCACGAAGGGTTTCTCCTGATTGAATTTGCATTGCCCAGAGAGAATCGGCTTGCTTTAGCTGGACCTCATTAGTGGTAAACCTTGGCTTGAAGGATTTTTGGAGTTAGTGGAAGCTCTTAATCGATGCCAGTTCCAACTTATGATACCATCTGATAGCCAGTGGTCCCAAACTGCTCGGAAATATTCAACAAATGAGGGCCTCGCCATCTGCATAAAGCGTCATTGGCTTGTTTATAATGATGAATGTGATCGGTGGGGTCCGATTTTCCATCATACAGGGTGAATGATGGCGCTTTGAACTTTTTGAGTAGCACTACCCTTGTGATCCGTCGCACAAAGGGGTCATGTTGATCCTCTTCGTCTGAATCATCTCTTCGCTTATTCTGTGCACATGGACTGCCTCCGGAAGAACTGGAGCGACTCGTCCCTTCTTTTTGGATTCTAGGGATGATGAGTCAGAATCACTGTTACTATTACGTCTCCGAATTTGAGGTCGTCGACCATCCTTTCCCAAAGGTCGTCCCCGATCTTGGTACACGGCCTGCTGAGATTTTGCTACTTCTAGGGCCAAATCCTGTCGAAGGCGTTTGTTCTCGGCCATCATGTTTTCCAACCTTTGTTCATTCTGCTTCGCCTGATCCATAATCGCTTGCATCGTCTCATGTACTGATGTCGAAGGTGAGGTCTGGGTAGCTGAGTCAAAGTTCAAGGCCCTTCGTGCGGCAATGTTCTCTGGCCCCAGCATGTTTCTTGGAGTGGTATCATCTCGTGGCGTAAGGTCGTCAACGACTATCAGAGGATCTTCTGTCACGCCCGCCATGGATGTGCTTGAGCATTCTCACAGATGGCGCCAATTGTGGAGAAGTTGTTCGGAAATACTCTATGGATCCTGTTGGACGCTCTTGATCCTCAACTAATCACCTGAAAAGGAATGAACACTCCGGTCGGGGGTGTCGGAATTAGCACTTCGACGGATAAGTCAGTGTATACTCTCTTGATTACTTGTAAAGTAAGTTTCTTAGGTCTATTTCCACGTACCTTTCTTTGGCTAATGCTCCTCTATTTATATTTTTGTTTTGGGCCTCAGGGTCGGGCCCACCTTCATTCCATTGCACGTCTATTTATTCGGCTTTTGTTCAACTGGTTCTACGGTTGATTGATCTATTCGGCCTTGGGATCGTCCAGGATGAAGCCAAATACAAATTTCGTCCTTGATTGTCCTCATTCCATTATTCAGCAGTATTGCCCCCACAATATCCGACTCCCACAATTACCATAAGGCTAAGTGCTTAAGTGATGTACATGTTTGAATGCCTATGGATGAAGGCTAATTACTTGAATTGGGATAATTTGATGAATGCACATATGAGATCACTATTTTAAGTAGTACATATTCCAACACTTTTCAAAACAAACATGAAATCAAAGTGTTCCAATTTTTTCAAATTAGTCTATACTTGTGTGCATCACATAGTAAATTAGCCTAAATAAATTGGAACAAGAGTATATAATATAAATAAGAATCACATCATGATTAGTAAAGGATGATCTTTGATTGGGCAAGTAGGGTGCTCAATTCATGACCTTCCCCTCCCATACCTAAGTTCCAGAGCTGAGACACTTTGATAATGCTGGATAAGTGGCCTTTGGCATGAGTCACGGGTTTCCTAAATTTTCCACAAATATTTAGGTGGTGACTCTGAAATTTGGCAAGGCAGTCCATTTTGGCATTTTGATTCAAAATCGATTTTCCAAAAGATTTGTTGAATTTGGACTCATTTGTGTTTATCTATTTCACATTACACTTGTGAAATCAGATTCAGAACCACGGGAGTTCGAACTGTAGGGCTATCGTATCCGAAAAGAGCACGAAAAGTAAGCTACAATTTCTAGCGAATCTACTGGGGATTTAGAGTACTTGACTTGAAATTCATGATGTGAATTTTTTTTATCTACATATATATGTTCTTTACATTGCATTTGCATTGGTGCTATAAGTCACTGTGTTTTCCATTTGCTATTCCTGGACGATTTGCTGGAGGCTTGCCTAAAACGCTCGCCAAAAGGTTGACCGGTTGTGGGCTCTGCCATATTGGAAACACAACTCTTGGATCTAGACTACCGCTATACCATTTGATCATCTTTTCACTTCTTGGTATTAAGTGTGAGAGGTATATTAAATAGTCTTACTGAGGTACCCTCTTTGACCATTTGGCCTAACTGTATGTAGTAAGCCATAGTGACTATTCCAAACTAGGATATGATGCTCACCCACGTGCAGGATTGCATGAGACTGCTTGATTGAAGTAGTGAAACCCTAGTTCATCACAAAGCTAGGACAGGGTAACCCTACCCCCTCATAGAGGTGTTTTGGCTCTCTCTTAACTAGTATGTGCTTTACAGTGAAACTGTACAAGAATGTTCATATCAGTTACACAGTTGGTATCTATTTCGAGGTAGAATTCAGTGTGGAGTACAGTCCTACAGCTTTGATCATGTCTGTGTTGATAAATATCTTAGTTGAGGTGCTATGCAGTTTTTGATTACTGCTCTTTTGCTAGGTAGTTTAAACCATAGCTTCAAAAGGTTTTGATATCCCCCAAATACTCTAGACCCATGTCAAAAGACTTTGCAAGGTCGGAGATCTTGTTCGGGGACAACCTGTGTTTACCTCGTTGTCACCAGTTGCCAGGAGGAGGAGGATTAGACAGAATTCACCAGTCCAGTTCTTACAACAGTCACCTCTTAGTTCACCTGTATTCAGCTCGGTTCAAGAATAGTTAGCCACTTCCAGTTCAGCTTGAGAACAGTCACCTCTTCCAATGGCACAGTATCCCTCAGCAAATATGGAGGACTTAATACTCCAAATGCAACAAACAGTTGAAACACTATAGCATGATGCGGCCCGTTAGGCCGAGGTTATAACTAGGCTATAGCAACGACAACGACAACGGCAGTCGGCTGCGGTCTCTGCGTCCCATGTACCCACTGCAGCTATTCTTGTGCTCAATGCCACTGCTAATACTGCCACTGCTCAGGATCCACAAACCCAGGGTAATTCGGTTTTCCCAGCCCCAACAAAATCCATCCCCATACAAGCTTCCAAAGCCCCGGTTTATCAAACTGAGGCACCATTTGAATTCGAGGTTGATTCTACTGCGCTCAAAGTCAACATATTAGAGAAGTTGTTCAAAAAAGCGCAAGGTGTCAATTCCATTCTAGACATAGAGGATGGATACACCGAATCTGCAGTTATATTACCAGAGCGGTTCAAGATGCCACATATTGACCGCTTTAATGGTTCCGAGGACCCCATGGTTCACTTACAGTTGTTTTCAGATATCTTGTGGTTGAAGGGCTTAACTAGACTACAGAAGCTATCACTCTTTGGTCGCACTATGTCAAGTATAACGGCCATCTGGTATGCCAGGTTAGAAGATTTTGTAAAACAGAACTGGGAGGAGTTAGTCGAGTCCTTCATCACACAATACTCTCACAACATGTAAATTGAGGTCACAACTCGTGATCTTGAGGCGACACGTCAAGAACTAAAGGAAGGTTTCTTCAAATTTGTGACAAAATGTAAGGCTAAAGCATCCATGATGACTTTTTGACCTTCAAAGAAAGATCATATCAGAATGGTTGTCTGAAATCTCCATGGAAATTTATTGCAGAAAATTATTGTTCTCCCCTTATTTACATTCAAAGAGCTTCATGAGATGAGGGTTTAAATTGAGGATGCCATGAAATAAGGGAATATTACTGATGATAAGGAACCGGCTAAGAGACTGTTTGTTCGCAATTCCAATGTAGTTAGTGGTAGCACAATTGCGAGGCCATCAGACGTAAGTGTTGTCAGCACAACAAAAACTGCCCGCCCCTTCGCCAACATAGGCCTACAAACATCATCCAACCCTACCCGACCTCAGGGTAGAACTTTTAACCAACTATACATGACCTTATCCAAAGCCATGCAAGTGTTGGTCAAGAAAGGGCACCTAAAACCCTTAGAACCTCGCCCATTTCCTAACCCTCTTCCACCCAAGCATAACCCCGCAAAATACTGTGCTTTTCACTAGCAGCACGATCATGACACCGACCAGTGCTTCCATTTGTGTTATGAGATTTGGGATCTCATTGACAACAAGGTCATCACTTCACCCCAGAAACCAAATGTAACTACAAATCCGCTCCCAGCCCATAATCAAGTCCCCTCACCTCGAAACCTTAACTTTATCCATACACTGGCCACCTCTTATGACCCCAACGTATATATTACCCTTTCCTACCTACCAAAATCGATGTTGTTCACCTAAGGGCACAGATTTGTGCGTGATGTGCACATCCAATCCACAACCTGAGCCTCACAATGTGGTGACAATACCGGCGGTAAAGAAGGTTTTGATCTCAGAGGGAGGTACTGGTCTATTGTTGGAGTGTTTCAAGGACCTATTGGACAGGGCATATGATCCGAGCTGCTATATCGTGCCAACCACTCAAACTAGGCTTGAAGTGGTGCTGCCAACCTCAGTAGGCATAAATGTGGTCAGGGAGGATGGCTCGAACCAAGGGTTAGACGATCTAACAGATCTCGAAAAAGATCTGGATAACCTGCAGTTCTTCAATGAGCATGATTAGGGAG
This sequence comes from Camellia lanceoleosa, assembly GCA_025200525.1. Taxonomy (NCBI): domain Eukaryota; kingdom Viridiplantae; phylum Streptophyta; class Magnoliopsida; order Ericales; family Theaceae; genus Camellia; species Camellia lanceoleosa. The sequence goes on from CM045766.1 coordinate 56,204,185, forward strand.
ATGTACAGATGGCTGAGTGACAAGCCAGACAAGGAAGAAGAAACTGGGATGTCGGAGGGAAAGGAAACAAAGGTAGCTACAGTGGCCAAAAAGGCTGATAAGAAAGGAAAACTACCAGAGGGTGCATGTGCGGGATACCCAACCCAAGAAGTGGGTGTTGTGAACACTGTAAATACTGAACATGAAGCTACACTGAGGCAATTTGTAAGAGAAAGAATTGAAGATAGCCAGAAAATTGCAACTGCGTGTCGCCCTGAGGGGGGCACTTATGTTGTGAAAGTGATTCAAGTAGAGCAAGACAATTGTTTGTCGGTAGCCAAAGGTGAGTGGTGGGATAACAATGATTTGCATTTGGCCAATACCGACGAAGACTGGGGGGATTGCATCCCAGATAATACATGGTATGTTGAGGAGATAGACCATCTTATTCGAAGTGGGCGGTACTTTAAACCGCCACACCTGAATCAAGCAGAGCCATCAGGAAAGGACAAGGAAGTCGAGAAACAGAAGGAGAAACAACTAGAAGAGGAGTTAGTTCTGAAGCAGCTCAAGAAAATTCAAGCTGATATCTCTATCTGGGTTCCCTTATGGCTTCACGGGTGCACCGACAGGCAGTATTGTTGGCAATGGACAAAGCTAAATTGTCTATTGATGCTACGCTCGAACAACTTGTGGGCTTGGTCTTTCCAAGTGGTGCCAAACCTATGCTTACTTTCTCTAACAAAAAGCTGTCTTCTGAAAGGTTGGCTCGCAACAAGCCACTATACATATATGTGAAATGTAGAGAGAAGTGGGCGCCAGTGGTGTTGGTAGATACTAGTTCTGCCATTAATGTCTGTACTCTCCATACTGCCTATGTGGTTGGTCTCAAATCGGCAGATTTCATTCCTATGGCCCAGGTGACATGAGCATATGATAATACAAGTAGAGAAGTCATGGGAACAGTGAAAGTACGAGTCCAGGTAGGCCCGTCAGAGAAAGAAATCAAGTTCCACGTCCTGGATGTGCCAGCTACCTTTAACCTGCTGTTAAGGAGGCCTTGGTTACATCACATAAAGGCTGTCCCCTCCACTCTTTATCAGATATTGAAGTATCCTCATGAGGGAGGAGTAACAATTATTTTTGGGAACTCTTCTATCCATCCACCTCCAAAGGTGACTACGCCAGTGCTAGAGATCAACCGTGGTGACAAGGATGTATTCCTCTCAAGATTTAGTTTGGCAGAAGCCCGAGTAGTGCAAACAATGTTGGCTGCGGACGAAGTCATATATGTCAGTGCCCAATCCATCTATTTCATGAACAAACTGCGGCATGTTCCAGGCATGGGGCTCGGAAGGAGTGGGCGGAAAGGTGTTACAGCATTGGTAGAGGTGCCACATAACTCACATGCCTTTGGATTGGGCTATGTGCCGACCAAAGAGGACTAGATTAGAAAAGGGTAAGAAATGAGGGGCATAGCCAAAGCTAAAAGAGTTGGGAAGCATTATGAGCTCGTCGACAGGCCAATTTGGGGGACGTTGAATGGTCATTTTGTTCGAGAATGAGAGGATTTCTCTTTTTGCGGCTTTCCCAAGCCTTGGGTAAATTCCTCAAAGCACGTCTCCAGATTTGAGTTCTTCTTTGATTTACAACTGTAGGATAGTGATGAGGAAAAGGCTGAACCAAGCATCAACATTGACCAAAGCAAAGAGGATGACTCAAACAACAGTGAGGTTGACATAGGGGCAACACTGGCTAATTTATTAACAGATCCCGTGACCGACACAAAGAACTTGGGGTATAACATTACTGTCTCTTGGATTGGACAGGAACCGGATGTGGATCCTACCAGTGGTATTTTGGATGCATCGAGGGCACCGTGTCTTGCTTGGCAACTGGAGAAAGGCTTTCTTTCCAGTTCTGAATCAGGTGATGAGTTAGAATCTGATTCCACTGAGTTTGTGGAGTCGGAATCAGATTCAAGTCAATCCGAGGAGTTTGAGTCTGGCATTTCTGGGGGTCGTAACCCAGATGCCAAGGTTCTATCGAGGTCCTCGTTTTCTTCTACTTTTGAGTCTGTTGTAATAGAAGAGCCGAAACTTATGAATGAGAACACTGCAAATTCTGTGTACTACTCTATGCCACTGATTTATTGTACTGACCAAGATTTTCAGAATTGTAATGAAAATGAAGAAGAAGAAATTCCTCTGGCTTTGAAAAACTTGATTAATCAAGAGGATGAGATACGTGCTAAGCCTTGTTTTGATGAAATCATTGCCATTAATGTGGGTACTGAGAAGGATCCATACTTGGTCCAGATCGGGTCCACGTTGTCTTCGAAGGAACACAAGCGTTTAATCACTTTGTTATAAGATTTTAAAGATGTTTTCGTGTGGTCCTACGAAGACATGTCTGGAATCAACCCTGAGATCGTACAGTACGGGATCCCTTTTGACCCTGAGGCCCGACCAATCAAACAGAAACTGCACAAAGTTCGTCCGGATTGGGCGCTGAAAATCAAGAAAGAGGTCATGAAGCAGATTGATGCAGGATTTTTGTTAGTATCCGGGTATCCGACCTGGTTGGCCGATATCATCCCTGTTCCAAAGAAAGACGGCCGAATCCGAGTTTGTGTCGACTTTCGGGACCTGAACAAAGCGAGTCCGAAGGACAATTTTCCACTGCCGCATATTGATGAGTTAGTAGACTTTACTGCTGGCCATGCCTTGCTTTCGTTTATGGATGAATTTTCTGGGTACAATCAGATTCTGATGGCACTAGAAGATAGAGAAAAGACTGCTTTCACCACACCATTGGGGTATGTACTGCTACTGAGTCATGCCTTTTGGGTTGCAGAATGCTGAGGCTACCTATCAGAGGGCTAGAACCACCATTTTGCATGACATGATCCACAAAGAGGTTGAGGTGTATGTGGACAATATGATTGTTAAATTCAAAGACCGAGAAAGCCACTACACCGCACTCGAAAAATTCTTTCAACGGATCAGGGAATACAAATTGAGGTTAAACTCGCAAAAATGCACCTTCAGCGTAACGGCAAGGAAAATGCTGGGATTTCTGATCATTTAGAAAGGAATTGAAGTAAATCCTTCCAAAGTCAAGGCCATCTTAGAAATGCCACCACCAAGGACTGAAAAGGAGGTGTGCAACTTTCTAGGTAAAGTGCAATTCATAAGACAATTTATTTCCAAATTAACTTTGACTTGTAAACCATGATTTGGTCTCCTGAAGAAAGGGAAGAAGTTCCGATGGGACGATCTATGTCAGTTTGCCTTTGAGCAAGTCAAGCAATATCTCCAAAATTTGCATGTGTTGTTGCCACTAGAGCTGAAGAAGCCTCTAATTCTATGTTTGTCGGTAACAGACTCAACCATGGGGTGTATGTTAGCTCAAGAATCTGAAGATAAAGTGGAGAACGTTATCTATTACTTGAGTAAGAAGATGATGGACTATGAATCCTACTATATGCCCCTAGAGAAAGCTCGTTTATCCTTGGTATGGGTTACCAGGAAGTTGAGGCACTACTTGTTAGCTCACTCCGTAATTCTGGTTTCGAGATTAGATCTCATCAAATATCTCTTTGAGAATCCAACGTTTACGAGTAGGCTAGCTCGTTGGTTACTTCTTCTCTCTGAATTTGACCTCAAATATGTCACGTACAAATCTGTTAAAGGGAGAGCTGTAGCAGAGTTCCTGGCAGATCATCTAGTAGAAGAAGATGAAGCAGTGGAATACCTATTCCCAAATGAAGATATTCTACTAGTGGAAGAGGAAACATGGACGATGTACTTTGACGGAGCGTCTAATCAGTATGGTTACAGGATCTGTGTGTTGTTGATAGCACCCGATGATTCACGAATACCTTTAGCCTTCAAACTCCGGTTCAAAGTGTCCAACAATGAAGTAGAATACGAGCCGTGTATTGCTGGTCTGGAAGTTGCCCTAGAACTAGGGGCAATAAGGTTGGATATCATTGGAGACTCGAACTTGGTTGTGTCTCAAGCAAACAGAGACTAGAAAGTCAAAGAAAAGAAAATGAAGGTGTATCATCAAGCCTTGGATATTCTAATTCTGAGGTTTGAAAAGCTAACATCCATACACCTACTTAGGGAGAACAATCGGTTCGCCGATGCTTTGGCCACTCTATCTTCTATGGTAGAGATCCATTTTGGAGTCAAGATGCGTCTAATTATTATCGAACAGAAATACACGCCGGCCTATGAGACCATTGCCGCAATAGATAAAGTTCAAGACAAGAACCCCTGATATTACGACATTTGAAATTTTCTGGAAAAAGAGACGTATCCACCAGGGGAAAATGTCAAAGATAAATGGGAATATGACATCTGGCCATCTAATTTATCATCTATGGAAACAAGCTGTATAAAAAAGGCCATTTGGGAATGCACAAGCTGTATGTTGAAGAAGAATAATTGAAGCATCTCGTGGAGGCTATCCACGGAGGAGAGTGCGGGGCACACATAAATGGTGCAATGTCACAAATGTCAAATCCATGCTAATCACATGAACATACCGCTGTCAAAGCTTTACAACATGACTTCAAAATGGCCTTTCTCAGTCTGGGGAATTGATGTTATTGAGGCAGTCTCGCCAAAGGGCTCAAATGGATATGAGTTCATTCTGGTGGTGATTGACTATTTCACGAAGTGGGTGGAAGCTCAGTCTTATGTTATGCTGAAAGCGTCACATGTAGCCAAGTTTATCAGAAACAATATCATCTACCGGTATGGAGTTTCGATTGAGATCATATCAGATAACGACTCACACTTAAAAAAAGAGGTGTTGGATCTTCTTGAGAAATATAACGTGGCTTTTCGCAAGTCATCAACATATAGACCACATACCAATGGAGCTATTGAGGCCGCCAATAAGAACGTTAAGAACATCCTGCGGAAGATGGTTGAGACCTACAAGGACTGGCCGGATAAGCTGTCGTTTGCACTTTGGGGCTACAGAACGTCGATTCAAACATCCACAGGGGCAACCCCCTACTCTCTGGTGTACAGGATGGAAGCTGTTCTACCGATTGAAATTGAAGTACCATCCTTGCGAATTGTGGCTGAGTGTCAGATAGTAGAGGCGGATTGGCAACAGTGCAGGTTTGAGTAGTTGATGTTGTTCAACAAAAAGATGTTGAAGGCATTGTATCACATTCAGGGCTACCAACGCAAAATTGCTAGGGCTTTTAACAAGAGAGTTAAGTCTAGGAATGTCAAGGAATGAGACGTGGTATTGAAAGACAACCGAGCTCCCATCTATGACCCTAGGGGCAAGTTCCGACCCAACTGGACTGGTCCTTACATCATCAAATCTATCTGGTCAGGAGGAGCAATTATCCTCATAGATTAGATGGCGTGGAGTTTTCCCAGTCGATCAATATGGACAAGTTGAAGAAATACTGTCTTTGAAAGGCTCGCTAGGCCAAAAACCCGGAAGGGCGACCTAGGCAAAAATTAGAGCATGAAAAAATAGAGAATAAAAAAAAATAAAAAAAAACTGAGCTTGCAAGGTCGAAAACCCTAAAGGGCGACTTTGGCAAAAGTTAGAGCACAAAAAGAGAGAGTTAATACTCGAGTGAACCTGAACCGAACTACGTAAGGGCTAATTTCCATCTTTAGGATACGTATGCAACTTTATCCTGAAGTTCGGCCATAAACATCTCTAACTCAACTGTCATATTCGTTTATTTGATCGGGTCATCTTTCTCTATTATCAGTTAGCTCAGTTGTGTGATCTTCATTTCGACAGAAGGGCCAGTATGGTGGATACAGTTATGGGCAGTTGTGACCTGATGATTCGAGGATGTACATCTTGAGGGCTGATTCCGTGCATGTCAGACAGTGATCATTTTCAAAAATGGTTGTGAAAGGTTTTAATAAAAGTTGATTTTTCTCGAAGTTTACCTTTTACAACTTAGACCATTTTGGGATCAAAAGGAAAATTTTTAGTACTCAAAACTTTAATTCCACTGATTTCAACACAAAGTACATTCTCTAACTCTCTAATTTAAATCGAAGTTGCTTTTACATCATAAAACTGGAATAGAAAGGTCAAAACAATAAACTAGGGGCATAGGTGAGTCAGGTGTTCCTGCGTCCTCTCCTCGTGCTCGCAAAAGTATCTGCAGTCAAAGTTGGCCCGACCTGTGCTTCGCCTTCAAGTTGAGCCAAGCATTCGCCGGGAAGAGCATAACTGAAGCTAGGGGCAAAGGGCCAGAAGCTCTCTCGTCCTCTAAGCAGTGAGGTACTGAGGCAAGTGTGAACCACGAATAGGAAATGAAGCTAGGTATTCCACCCTCTCTTCTGGACAAGTTTGATCACGTCCAAATTGGCATCCGAACCGAAAAAGGAAGTTGAACACGCAGTATGTGAGGCCAATCAACTATATGCCCGGTTGTCGGGACATGCTATAGCTCATCTCAGCCAAATTAAGCTAGGGGCAACGCCAGGCGATGTCAGGTGTAGATCTGCTGCACATCCAGTTGCACCACCATCCCTCTATGAGAAAATCCACCAGCTGTTGGCGAAAAAGTAAGCTCTGGCTGAATACACAGGGCAAGGGTTCACCACTTTCAACTTATCTATTAACCATACATGGGAAGGGATGAAAAATAAAAGAGATTAAAGAATAGAGAGATGTACGTTGAGAGAAAAGTAAAGAAAAGGGCTTAGAGAGAAAAATTGAGCATGAGTGCCGAGTGATGTGAGAGCTATATATAAGAAAGGATGGGAAACAATACTTGGAGTAGCAGTGGGCTCCCTGTGAACCGAGTAGTCTCTCACCTATGTAAAGTATCTAAACCCATCATAGTTTCGGTCGGAGCTAGACCAATGCAACTCTTACCCTCTTTCAGGCATTGGACCATTTCGATCAGCTTAATGTTGGCTCCGCTATAGCTAGGGGAAAGAAGAAAGTGCGCTAGCATACACAAACAGAGGGCATGTTACCGATAACTCGCCAGAGGAGTTCACATCTATTGCCGATGTCAGAAAATCGATGAATCAAGCCGGGTATATCTAGCTCTCTGTCATGAGCCAAACATCGAGCCTCGTGCAAAGTGAACCCACACATCCGTCCAAAAGCCTAGGCATGGCCAAAATAGGGCTAAGGCATGATTTCCTCGTCACGTTGGGATTCCATCAATGCTTGGAACTTTTCGAGAGTTAGACACATTTCTTGTGTCCCGAAGCGAAATACATGTGTAATTGGGTCCGAACATCGGACGGTGGCATGGAGGAACGGGAAACAAGGTGAAGTACAACTCAACGAAAAAAAGCACTTTTATCCCAAAACTTCAGAAATTTACCTTTTTCGTGCCATCCAAAGTGGCTATCCAGTCTTTAAATGTCTCGGCAAGGAATATCTCCATTTGTGGAAGAAACAGCAGAAAAAATGAGGTTTTGTCGAAGAAATTGCGAAAGGAGACCTTTTATAGAAGATAAGGCTGTGAGTGGATGCCAGCTGTCAGCCACCTGATAAACCACCACAACTAGCCGGCCGTCCCCTTTAGTGGTTGGCTGTCCACTATTGGTGGCCTGGTAGTTGGGCACTGTGTTTCTGTTATGGGTGTTGTGTTTGAGGTCTTGTTTTGAGTGTTTTGTTTTTTTAGCAAGTGTAAATAGTTGTGATTAGGTTGTGTTTACTTTGTTTTTTGTTTATCAAGTTGTATTTTGTATTTTGGTCGTTGGTCAGCTCATTATTCGATTAAGAACATCATTCAAATACAAGCAGTTTCAGTTTCAAATTCAATTCCATTTTCATTTTTATGCAAGTGTGGTGCTCATGATGCAAAAACAAATTTCTTTTTATAAAATTGCAGGGTTTTACCCTGATCATAGTTTTTTACAAAAGAGAGAATACAAGTTTTCAAAAGAAAAAGTAAAGACCTATCTGAAGCTATACATGTGCTAAGCTACCAAAATAAAAGAAACTAAGAAAAAATTACAAAAAATTGCACCAGTCGCATCAAGCTTGAGAGGCCCTCTTCGTCATCTTCCTCCAAGGGGACTCAGGGGCACTCTCTCCGTTAGCGCCGCTATCAGAATTAGAATCTGACCTAGAGCTGGCATTGCTATCTCCACTCTCTGATGTAGAGCCAGCATCAGCGCTCTCCTGCCTCCTTGACCCCGAGCTAGCATCATCATCCTCGCTCTCAGACGGCTCAGAGCATCGGCTCACCACCTCCTCGGTGCCGCTAGTCACAGTATCATCCCCACTCAAAACTGGCTCAGAGGAAGGGAAGGTCTCCTCGGACTCAATGCTCATACCCCGAGCACCTCTACCCTTGCCTCAATCTCGATGATCATCCCGGCCATGTGCTGGGGCCTGCCTACCTCTCCTCCCTACCGCTGGAGGAGGTGCCGTCGGTGCTGCCACTACCGCTGGTACCCTCGGTGCAAGTGGAACCTAGAAAGAAAATATCAGAGTATCAAACATAATATGTATGTTGTAGAATATAGCATGCAGTATGAGTATTGTGTAGAAGCCAGATTCAACATAAGTGTAGTGCATCAGTGTAGTGTGTGGCAGTGCCATAATGCATATCAGTATATTAGTGGGAGTATGGCATGTTAGTGCAGTGTGGGAAGCAATGCAATGCACGAGAATGAGGAAAATATACCTAGATACCGCGCATAGCAAGCAACATCTCCCTCTTGTGCACCATGTGAACTAGAGAACAACCAGCTGAAGGAGGACCTCTGTGTACTCTGTGGGCGCCTGTAAGTGAAGTGAATAATCAGTATTTGAAAGGGAAAATACGAGATGCAAGTTTCAAGTGTGGTCCATACTTGAGGTGTGCCGAGCCTCTGACATATCCATGCTCCGTCGTCGGTGGCTCTACCAAGATCTGATAGGTCGTCTCACTCAGTCGCCCGTAAGGAATTGTGGTAGGAATCGCCGGCCTACCGGCTGCATATACAATGTGAGGGGCCTCTCCAACATTAGCCTTGGCCTCTTAGGCAACCTTCCCAGTAGAGAGGAGACTCACAACATCGCCGGCATGAACTCTAATCAAGGGTGGCATGAGGTAAGTCCTGATGAATGCTGTGTAGTCTCCGTCTCGTTGGAAGTAGTCCGCATCCTGCCCTGTCATGAACTGAATAATAGCCTCAACTGAGAGGCTATCAGCTGACCTCATAGATGTTGGAGGTGGAGCAGGAATAACTGAGGCAGGTAGGCCTATGGTCTGGCGTAGGAAATGCTTTCCTAGAAACCAAGCCCGGAAGAACAGGACCTCTAGCAAGATCTGGTACCGAGAGGTAGCCCAAGCCCCAGCGTACTGGTCCCTGACTCCGGCTGGCATCATCGTCCATGGCTGCCACGTGATTTGAGAGATTTTACAAGTTGTTAGTTGCTGTCAGTTGTTAGAATACGAATCAGAGCAGTAGCAATGGAAAGAAGAAATGATTATGGGTTTCGGATTACCTCGCGGGCTACCACCTTATCAAAGTATCGACAAAAGTAAGTGAATTTCTTGTCATCGTGGCGATGGCACCTGCAATCATACCACCGAGAGTAGGGCACGACCGATGCTATCTCCTCAATTGGTACGGGAAAATGGCTGGGAAATAAGCATAGACCCAGAGTCATAAGGCAAAGATAATGTGTGAATCCATATATGCGAACAGATAGTAAACAGAAAGTGCATAGCAAAAAGCACAATGCATGGACAGATATAAAGTAGAAAGTGCAAAGTAGAAAGCACAATTCATGGACAGATGTAAAGTAGAAAATGCAAAATAGAAAGCATAAGAAACAAATAGAAAATGCATGGACAAATGTGTACCTCCCAGGCTCTCCAATAGCCTCCAACCTTGTTCTCCTTCATGCCGAAACTGGAGCTCATGTAGTTGTAAAGGGTGGCAAGGCCGGCTCCACCCCATTCATAAAACCGAATCTGGGGCAAGGTCACAAGGGCGCTCAACAGATACAAGCCCACGGTATTCCACCTGTTCGCAAACAAGGTGGTATCGAGAAAGTATATCAAGAAGTCCCAGGTGTACTGTTCTATCTCCTCCTGAGTCTCGGGCTGACTCTTATGGAAGTGCTCGTAGAACTAGCTGTAAGTGACCATAGTTGGCCTGTATAGAGGTGGGCTCAACCTAAGCATGTAGATCCAAGTTGCCTCCCACTAGCCCATATCCATATCAAAGGGGATCAGATCACTCTCTACTCCCAAGCTGGTGATCATCTATAAATCGTAAGTGATCATCGTTATCTCCCTGGCGGAAGAGAAGTAAAAGGAGTTGGTGGTGTCCTACCACCTATCCACCAACGCTCCGAGTAAGGCCCGGCTGGCCATGTGGTGTGAGAGCTCAATGTAGAATAAGCTAAAGCCAGCCTCATCAACAAGGTCGTAGACTCGGAGGGGAAGCTCATGATACCAGTCCCTGGCCATCACCGTCCCGTAACCTCTCTAGGAGCAAGAGTCCTCCTGTGATAAGGAAAGAATCAAAGACAGTCAGATGAAAGGCAATGATGAAATTAATAAAAAGACAATCAGATGAAAGGCAGTGATGAAATGGCTAAACAGGTAAAGTGCATGAAAGCAAATTGTACCTCAGAAGCGCTGTGAGAAATGTGGGACGTCTGCTCTCTCAGCAAAACATCCTCTAGCACACCACTGGCAAAATCATCAAACCGCATCATACTGCTGGGGACCATCGCATGTGTCTGTAAGTGGTAAGTGGCCAGATCAAATGGTCTCAGCCTCAATGGCAACAGCTAGGGCTCGGGCCCTAGTGGGGAGACTGCCTCTGCCTTAGCTATAAAATTGACAGCGATATCCTCCACCACCCCGCCGGCCTCGACAACTGCTGGCTTCTCTACCTCGGCTATAGGTGGAAGCATAGGTACCTCGGGAGGGGCACCGTCATGTGGGACATCATCTGCCATCTGGAAAATGGGTGAAAATGGGTGGAAAATGAAAAAAAAAAAATGGAGAAAAAAGAGAAAACTTGGAAAAAGTTAACCCTAAGAGAGAAAATGAGAGAAAAAGTCAAAATCGGGGAAAACTCGCGGAGCACAAGAAAAACCCAAGGGAAATGAGCCCAAAGTGTTGAAACTTAGAAAAAAATGAACTAAAACAAAATCTGATCGGTTCAAAGTGTAGAGGACCAAAGAGGTTTTACGAATAAAGTTTGCGTGGAGCGTTGGAAAATGCGTACAAAACACAAATCTAGAGAGAGAAAACACCTAGAGAGAGAGAAGGATTTTGGTGGTGTGGGTGTGTGCCAAATGAGGTTTGGTGGTGATTTAAAGAAAATCTGAGGGAAAAGGACGGACTTGCCCTCGAATTGCCACAAGTGGCCGGCCGTACACCCATTTATAGCCGGCCAGCTCCATTTGTGACCCAATGCTGGTTTTTGTTACTCTCTTCCCCAGACAGTGTATGGAAGGTCCTTTTTTGCATCTGGGAAGAAGGATTGAGGTACTTGAAGTGGATTTAGTTTTCAGAAATCTTGAACTTGTATTCCGATTGCATCGTTCTGAATCCCATTGTGTCTCCGGTGCATAAATGTGCCCCAATTTCAAAAGTGAGCAAGTTGTATCCTTTTTGCGCATTTTGCAAAACCTCCAAGTGGTAAGTTGGAGGTCGTTGGTGAACATCGCTGTTATCTTTCTTTTCGATTCACGTATCTTTTGCATAGAATGTGCATTCTCATATACCTCTTACATTGCATGCGCGCATTACATCGTAACTCATCTACCCATCCTATTTGCATAGAACTTGCATTACATCTTAGGTTGCATAGAACATGTGTTATCATCGTACTGATTTTCGATTACCTCACGATCTTACCACAGCATGCATCTATCGCACAATAATACCACATCGTGCATCTATTACACGATCATACCACATCATGCATCTATCGCACGATCTCACTACATCGTGCATCTATCGCACAATCATACCACATCGTGCATCTATCGCACAATCATACCACACCGTGCATCTATCGCACGATCGTACCACATTGTACATCTATTGCACAATCATACCACGTTGCACATCTATTGCACGATCATACCACTCTATGCATCTATCGCACGATCGAACCACATTGTGCATCTATCGCACAATCATACCACGTCATGCATCTAGTGCATGATCGTACCACTCTATGCATCTATCGCACAATCATACTACATCATGCATCTATCGCGCAATCATACCACTCTATGCATTTATCGCACGATTACAAGCTCATTACATTATGCATCTATTGCACAATCTCACTACACTGTGCATCTATCGTACGATTACAATCTCTCTACATTGTGCATCTATCGCACGATCATCGTACGTGTTGCATCTATCACATTATCACATTTCCTCTTCTCACATTTTCAGCGTGATTAGAGTATCTTAGGGTGTATGGAAGCATGTCCCTGAGCGGACTTTCTCCTTCTCTTCTCATATTTTCAGCGTGATTAGAGTGTGTTTTTCCTCCTTTTATCTGACACGTGTTTGGAATTGACTTTTGCTTATTAGGTTGGACCTATTTTGATTGTTGCATATGCTGTTATCTTGTTAGTGCATTGTTTTCCATGATCATGAATTTTCAAAATAACTGACTTCGTGAAACGTGTAAGTAGAGCTTTCAACTATATTCTTTGTGCATTTCATTTGCATCTTGCCTCTGAACTACGTAGGTTTGATTCCTTGCAAAGGGATACGTAGGCAACCTTTGGGTTCAACTAATTTAATTTATGACTTGATTGTTTGCCCAAGTCTTACGGCTTTGTCAAAATGGGCCGTCTCTGGGCTTTGACATTCACTTACGTCATTGCATGACTTCGACCTCTATCAAAGAGGGGTAACTATAGACATCCCATTTTTTATCGTCCTTAAGATTGGGCACCACCGATTAATCACCCAATGATGAATTTTTATGCTTGTCAAACGCTCAATTTCCTCAACAGCCTCGGTTTTGAGCCTAAAAAAAACCTACAAACCTTGGCCACCTAGAGGCCTACAAGCCACTTGGTGGCCTGCAGGCCAGAAATCAGTGTACGGTCATCCCCTTAATGTACGGCCGGTCACTTGTGTCAATAAAACCAGATATTTTTGCCAGTTGTGCCAGCTATCTCCACAGGTGCATGCTCTGCACCAGCTGTTTCTATGTTGACATTTCTGAGAGCCTAACATATTTTTCTATATATACTTGACCCCTTCTCGTAAAATCAGGTTAGAAAATTTTGGTGAAGCAAAATTCTTGAAACAAATATCTCTCTTTTTCTTGCAACCTATACACATCTATACATACCTTACCTAGCCTCCTTAAACCAAGCTTCTTGAGGGTTCTTGGCTGAGGTTATTGAGCTTGAATATTAGCTCTTGAGGTTGAGAAATTGGTGGTTTATAAATCAAAGGGTTACCCCTCTTCAACAGGTATAACCCCTAGCTCTTTTGCACAATTTATTTACCATCTTAACTTACTATTTCTGGATCATTTTTCAACTGTTTTTATGGGTTAAAACTTATGGTTAAAAGCGACCCAAGGTAGAGGGGTGGACCACCCTTGTTTGTACCTTGTATTCCAAGCTCTTGCCCTTGTGTTTCCCATCATGTCATCAACGTTTTTTGAGCTTTTTACTATTGAATTTTAGAGGTTTTCAGAGTCTAGAAATGTGGTTTTGAAGTCCCAAAAATGGAGGATTAGCCACCCCTCCTTGTGCTTGTTTACTAGTCCTATTTGTCTATAATTGTAGCAAGCTTTTTCGAACTTTTCCATGTGAATTTCAGTGCTATTTATGACTGTTTTAGGTTGTTAGTTTCATTTATGCTTTGTATAGCTTGTTTCAAGTGTAATGGTCCTCATGGGTTTGGTGTTCTAGGCATTAGACACTAACCTATTTGAGTTGATGGCATTTATTTAGTGCCTTCTATACTTGTGTTCACCTCTAATCACCTCTGCAACCTCCTTCTTTTCTTCGCTTTTTCTTTGCTTTGAGAGTTGTTTCAACCGATTGTTGTTTAAGCTTAAGATAAAGATCCTTATGCTTAATGGTTTAATCTCTTCGGAGGTTCATTACTGAAGGCATGACATTTCTCTCATGTCCAAAACAACCCGTTGTTTGACACTTCTCTCCATTAGTAAACTTAATCTTCTTTATTGGACTCAAAAGCTTAATGAATGAAAAGGTAATTAAAAGAGGCAATAAAATTGGACTAAGAGGTAACAAGATAATAAAATGGCTTGGGGTTCAATCGGACGTTAATTGACCCCGTTGAGTCTCGAGTCGTTTCATACTTTTTAGTGATGAAAACGGCTAAAGAGTCAATGTCAACCACTTCTCTTGATCAATATCATGATAGGAAAGAAGTTCATGAGTCTTTCCTTGTCATTTATCGAAATTGTATCCCTTGATTCATAAGCTATCATGCAATGAGTTTGCATCGATTGATGGTTTGTAAACTGAGCCTAGCCCTCCTTTGACCTGTTTAATGATAAGAAGAGGCAAGGTGGACAAACATCCCCTACTCTGTTTGTGCTCTATTTTATGTCTGTTGCAGCAAGGTAGTACCAAACATTAGTGGTCAGCCGGCCACCTTTACTGTACGGCCGACCACTTCTACTGGTCGACCGGTTACCTTTTTCAGCCAGGCAGTGTCCCTTTTCCTATAGAACAGAGCAAAGATTGAGGTGAAAAAACAGTGCAATTTTCTGACTGTGCAACAGAAGCATTCTGGCAGTAGAACAGAGAGCATTTTCGGGTAAAAATTTGCATCATGCATGAACTATCCCTCGTTTCTCGAGGCCCGTTAAAATAATGTTTTAATAGTAGAATGTAGTACTTAAAGTAGTGGACTTGTAATAATTAATCCCTTAGTTAATTAATTCAATTTTGTGGCTAATTAGTTAGTTTAATTCTAACTTGTATTAATTCATTAGAATAGCTAGTTAATTTTTGTGTTGTAATTAATTAATTAGTTAGAATAACTAGTTAATTTTTGTGTTGTAATTAATTAATTAGCTAGAATAGTTAGTTAATTTGTGGTGCTGTAATAATCAACTTAATTAGCTAGGACATTCATTTGGACCCTCCTGCACGGGGCCAAACTTGTAATAATGTGCATATCTTCTAACCCCACGTCTTTCTCTTTTTTATTTCCCTGCTTATGATGGATAATGTAGAGCATCATGTTTCTTTTAGCATTTTTAATGATTTGCATCCATTTGGCTTGCATGCATAAGGTTCGATTCATCATTCTAATGGCATTGTAATTATTTCTTCCTTGAATACGTGCGTTACTGCATGCTATCAAAGTGATTCACATGACATATTAGACAACTGAACCTCCTAGTCGTATTTTTGCATGTGTTGCATTAAGTCACTTGCATTTTTAGGATCATGCATTTTTCTTAACTATTTTATCTCTTTTGGCTTGCCTTGGAGTACTAGGTAAGCACTTATTGCTTTAGCATATTGCATGAGTGTTAGTGTTGTCATATCAAGCATGATTACCATAAGACTAAGTGCTTGAGTGATATACCCGTTTGAATGCCTGTGGATGAGGGCTAATTGCTTGAATTGAGATAATTTGATGAATGCACATATGAGATCACTTTTTCAAGTGGTACATGTTCCAACACTTTTCAAAACAAACATGAAATCAATATGTTCCAATTTTTCCAAATTAGTCTATACTTGTTTGCATCATATAGTAAATTAGCCTAAATAAATTGGAACAAGAGCATATACTGTACATAAGAATCACATCATGATTAGTAGAGACCGATCTTTGATCGGGTGAGTGGGGTGCTTAATTCATGACCTTCTCCTCTCAAGACACTTTGGTGATGACAGATAAGTGGCCTTTGGCACGAGTCACAGGTTTCCTAAATTTCTCACAAATATTTAGGTGGCGACTCTGAAATCTAGCAAAGCAGTCTATTTTTGGCATTTTGATTTAAAATTGATTTTCTAAAAGATTTGCTGGATTTGGACTCATTTGTGTTTATTTATTTCATATTGCACTTGTGAAATTAGATTCAGAACCACGAGAGTTCGAACTGTAGGGCGATCGTATTCGAAAGGAACACGAAAAGCAAGGTACAACTTTTCAAAAATATAACCTAATCAAAGAGCTTTCTTTTCAACAAAACATAGGGTGGTAAATACGACTCTAGCAGTCCCTAAGTACGTGTCTGCTAGTAGTATCTTAGAGCGCTACCAAATATTACTTTACTGACTCTTAACCAGAAGGAAATTGAAACCTACTCCACACGTGTAATAGGACTTTCACCATGGTCCTCAAGCCAACTTAGTTCTCAACAATTACACCCCTAACCGGATTTACCAAGGTATTTACCCTATTTCTCAACATTTTCGAAAGTTCACGATGAACCAAAATAATGCATTTCTCAAAATGCAATACAAATTGAAAACATGAAAGAACGGAATGTTGATGATATGTATGCCGTTGCAATTGTTTCAATTTTCCTAATTCTTATGTATTTTCTACAACAAGTCAATGCAATCCTCCATTGATTCAATATTCCAAAATAGGCAATATATAGAGCTTAATTCAACATTTCCAAAAAAAAAGAGAATATGATCTTCCAAAATCTCATAATTTCATCAAGTCTCAATATATCCAATACTCATAATTTCCAAAGATTCAATGAGTCACAATCAATTTTCTCAATCTTAACACTTCTAGGGTTTTGGAAAATTTGGGAATTTCTCATTTTAAATGTAAATCTCTCAAATTCATGTATCACATACAACCACAGGCAAACCAATTGAAAAGTTTGGTAAACATTAAAAAAAATTCCCCAATTTTCTGCACTAGTACAAATATAATCAAAATCTCAACTTTCCAAACATCTTCAACTATCAAAATGGCACATAACAAAGCTAAAATACATGTACTACATTAAGAAAATTCCTACCTCAAGAGAGAAGAGGAGAAGAAATGTCTCAAAAATCAAAAAGTGATGAAATATCGATCCTCTTCAATTAGATTGAAGCTTTCAACATGCTGTAATCCAACTCAAATAACCAAGGCGAGGAGATAAACCGAAATGAGGTAGATCGAAGGATTTGTGTGGTTTGGTGAGGGTTTTAGAGAGAAAGAAGAGAAAATAGAGTTTAGAGAGAGTGTGTGTGAAAAAGTGAGTAAAAAGAGAGTGAATGAAGCCTATATTTATTGCAAGTACAAAAAGTAGTCTAGGGTTCACAAATTTGATTGAAAACTAGCTTTTCATGTGCTAAATTTGAATAGACCATTCGAGCGCCGCTTAAGCAAACAAATCAATATTCTAATATCTCAGGTCCCAAAACTTATAACTATGAAGGTCAAAAGACCACTTGAGCGTCAAAGCGTGCCTTCAAGTGAATTGTGCTGAGAACTAACAACAAAATGACATAACTCTCTCATTTGAACTTTATTTTGGGAAAATTAAAAGTCTAAAATGAAGCCCCAACAACAAAATACCCAAAGGTTCTAGTCTCCCAACAAAATGATGCACCAACCAATGTTCTAAGATCAATTAAAAGGGTTTCATCTTTAATGATAAAGGAATTGAATGCAGTTCCATTAACTTAATGAGTACAAGTATTGCAATATGTTTGTTTGTTTGAGGCTACCGTCCATGAGTACTTCATTGAGGTGCAGTTTCTTGCTCTTCCTTCTTGACATGGATTTTGTTTGTTAACCATCTGATCAAGATCTTATGGTACAATTTTTCTTGCTAAAGCTCAACTCTCTTATTTTAGTTTGTTTTCTTGGGTACAGTACTCTCTACAACTTTATGAAATTTATCTGTAGTCCAGATTAGGTTCATATTGTTTGTCTGGTTATAACTTGAGTTGTTTTCTAATCAACATGTTGTAATGGTGTGATACCTTGTTTATTGGATGCTACTAATGACACAGCTGATGCTTGATAGTGAAAAGAGTCTCATCCAAATGAAACCATCTAATCAACAATTTGATGCTCGATAAAGCTTGCCCGGGTTTTGTTTTATAACGCCCTCAAAATAATACATATAAACCCACATTCTTGACATGCATAGACATAAGAGAAATAAGGCAAATTTCAATTCATCAGAGTAATCATTACAAAAGTATTACATGTTGACAACTAAAGTAAATGCTCTACGGGCTTACAACTTTCCAAGCCAACACTTGGTTACAAAAAGAGAGTGCTAACTCAAGTACACATTAAGCCCTTGGCTGGAATTTACATATAATACACAAAAAGATAACAACAAAAGTTCTTTAGCCTCTAAGCCTCCCAAGCTATGTCCTTGGAGGTGGCATATCACCTGAACCTGAAAATGATGTCCCATATATGGTGAGCTAATACCCAGTAGAGATATACTAAACCAAGTATGAGAAATAATTAAAACAATAGCATTTGATATATGGTTGACACATATAAACCAACTCACAACACCTTTCAATTCAACATCACATACATCCATTTCTCATTTCAGTTTCCTTTACTTGTACAGTTTCAATTTATAATGATGGCTCAGAACCTAGCCAAACAATTTAATGAGACTATAACTCATATTAAAACACTTCCATACTTCAACACTTCCATAATTCAAGTGATATACGGATTTGTTGTATCAATGGAGTCCATCCCCTATCTCCTCCCAAACAAGTTTGAGAGTCCATCCCCTATCTCCTCTCAAACCATGAAGTACATCCCCTATCTTCTACCAAACAATATACATATACAATGTATCTAAACACTTATCATATACATTGATCAATCAATACACATTTGTTGTATTATTCCAACCGTCATATTCAATGTGATTAGTTTCAGTTTTCCCTAATCATCATACAATGTCTACAACAATGAAGACTATTCTCCACCGATAACCCAAAGCAGTTATCTCTAAACAGATAATAAATTTATCAACAGATAAACTATCAACATTTTCATGGGTGAGTAATTAATTGATCCAACTACACCATTCAATCCCTTAATTCCCCAATTTCATGAATTTCAACTCAATTTCATATTTTCACAAATTAATTATTCAAATTAATTATTCAACACAATTAGGGCATTTTTCCCCTTTCTCAAATATTAACCCTAAGGTTCAATTTCTTCCATTTAACAACAATAATGCCATTTTCCAAGGTCTCACATACACATGGAGTTTTTAAAACATAAAACCCCTCTTTTATAAATTGCAAATCAAACCCTAACTTTTCCCAAAATTACCCAACAACACCAACTCATCAAAATGACTGAAATTTATGTTAAAACCCATAAGAAGGAGTAGGTTATCCCTACCTCAAAAGAAGAGACCAAATGGAGAAGATGATGAAAACCCAAGATGCTCCAAATCCACAAATTTTCGGATCAAAAGATAGCCCACACCAAGTTCTACACTTAATACAAAGGAACTAGGGTAGAAGACCACTAGAACTAGATGGATTTGTAGAGAGAAGTGGTGGTTTAGAGAGAGAGACAGTCGTTCTAGGGTTTGAGAAGAAAAGAGATGAAAAAGTGAAGTGTAATCTCGCTGCTGCCAACTGATATATTTGAGGCTCGCTCGAGCGACCAGACACAAAGAAACCTCGCTCGAGCGTAGAAAGCCTCTCTCGAGCCAACAATTCGAAGCTTCAGGTCTGCAACCCAGAAGCACGCTCGAGCGAAGAAACTCAAAACATAGGCCTCGCTCGCTCGAGCGAAGGAAAGCTCGCTCGAGCCAAGAATTGCAACCATCAGGTCCAGAACCAGACGCAGACGCAAGCTCGAGCGCAAGACTTCTCGATCGAGCCACCAGACACATCACCCAACTCTCGCTCGAGCAAAAGAACCCTGGCTCGAGCGAAGGATCTAAAAAACAGAGCTCGCTCGAGCGACAAAAGCCTCGCTCGAGCGAAGAAGCAAAAATCTGGGCAGCAACTATTGGTTCAAACTCACTACCAACCTATAACAAACCTGCCTAACACATCCTAAAACTCATATACAAAGAATTAAAGGACGGAAATGAAACTTATACAGCAACCAACACCCCGGAACCTAAGTCCAGAATACAACAACCAAAGGAGAGAAAACCGAGATCGCTATAACCTCCCCCCCTTAAAGAATTTCGTCACCGAAATTAGATATAAGTTTCGAAAACATGATTTCTCAATTCCCAACAATACTACAATTTAATAACCAACATCTTGACCCATTACCAGTCATCCCATCTCTATTCAAGAGGTAATTCACAACATATGTTACAATATGCATTATCAACATGCATTTTCTGAAATCCAACAATTTCCAATATACATGGTTCACAATTCCATAACATATTCAATGTTAATGATATATTTGCATTGCTACAGTACTGTGAGACCATGAAATATCCTCTTACATGGATGTTGTGGAGATCCAACGAAGAGAAGAGCTTCACCCCTGTAGATCTGCACTGATGAACATAGTCGGTGCCACCCAAGGAGTTCTTGGTCGAGACTCTCCGATGATGAAGTCAGTCCCTGTATAAAGGAAGAAATAGTATATGCATTTGAAGGGGTATGTGTTGTGTTGAGAGAGATGAGAACATGCCTGTATATTATGAGGTCCCTTCCTTTTATAGATGGGGGTGGGCCGAATAGGCCCAATAGTTGGGGCTTTAGCAAGCCTTGTTTGGGTTAGGCCCAATAAGCTGGTACCTATAATTTTCTGGCTCCCACAATTGCCCCAAAACTTTCATTGTCTGCGGTAGAAGGAATGAGAGTTTTTTCTTGCCAAGTTATGCTGTTTCAAATAGCTGTTAGGTTTTTTGATAAAGAACACTTTGGATAAATGAATAAAATATATGAATGAATGACTGCATGCATGCTTGAATGTATGCTTGAATGTATCTATAAATGTACTTATGTCTTGAATGTATGTATAAATGTATATATGTTGATCATAAGATGAGGGGGGTTGAGCTAAAACCCAGAAAGGAATACAAACAAATCATAACGTTGGGCCACGGTATTGTTACCCCCAGACAAGGGTTGTAGGCCGCGGTAATATGACCCCCAGAGGTGTAGGCATGGTATTCTAACCCCGAACGCAGTGTAGGCCTGATATTATAACCCCCGGGCATGGATGCAGGCCACAGTATTATAACCCCCAGGCATGGGTGCAATGTTTTGTCAAGTGCAAAGATTGCTTCCAAATATGGACTTTTATGCCGAGCTAGAAATATTTCTATAGGCCGAAGATGGAAATGATTACCTGAACCAAATAAGATAGATTAAATAAGGTTGATATATCAGTCAAAAATTGGACCACGGTGTTATTACCCCCGGGTGAGGGTGTAGACCTGTGGTATTATAACCCCGGGCATGGGTGTAGGCTTTTGCTAAGTAGCTCTGTGCCAGTCACGAAGATTATTTGTACTCGGAGACTTTTGCTGATTTCAAGTGGCAAGTGCCAAAGTGGCAAGGATTTTGAATAATGTATCCTGTACCGAATAAGGTGGACGTGTTAATCACCAATAATATTGCTCCGCTTATATGGAATTGCCAAGTAGATATTAGGCCAACTATGTAATTGCCGAGTTGCTCGATTTGTGTTTATTCCGAGGTAGACTTGCCCCATTGCTTTCGAATGACAGGTGTTAGTCGGAAGGAATGTAGATTCCCATTGCCCTATGTTGCAAGGAAGAATCGGCTTTGGTAAAATGACGGCGTGCAAAAATATGCAAACTGCTGCCTGCCAAGTGTGTAATGTATTGCCTCAAAATGAGCGCTTGCTTGAAGCTGTGTAGAAAGGGGGCGGAAGTTTGTAACTCAAGTAATCGTCCTTGTAGTGTTTGTACCAAGTTCGCCGAGTATACATGCATATCATAGGTGCCGAGATGATGATCGGCTGATGTGCCCCAATTGGAAAGCGGAAAATTGACTGATGTCCGAGTGGGCAAATGTTTTGCCAAATAATGTTGATAGGTGAATAAAGTTGCCGAATACTGTGGCCAATGTTGCTGCATAAATTTTGACGATGCATAAAGTTGACAAATAATGTTGCTTTGCCGAATACTATGGCCAACGTTGCCGAATACTGATCATGCATAATTGCTTTGTCGAATAATCTTGCCGGGTAAAGTTGATATACTGCCGAGTAACTAGTGTCAGAACATCGGTGTCTGTTTACACTTGGACCGGCGATTGTGCCAATCGTTTGGTCGGCGGTGTGTCAGCAGTGGTTTGCTAAGAACTTGGTCGGCAGTGGTTGCCAAGTTAGTGGAGTTGAGCTTCTTAGTGGAGTTGAGCTTCTTGTCCAATCGTATATTTGCTCCATTGCTTTTGAATAAGATTTGTTAGGCGAAAGGAATAAAATTGACTTGGGACAAAATTGCCGAGTAGGCCGATAATGATTTGAAACGGATTCCGTGCCTGTTGATCTTTGTGGCAATATCAGAATGAAGTCGAGACAAAGTAAGGTGCTTGGTGATATCGGAATCAAATCTGCAATTTATTTGTATTTTTATTTATTTATTTATTTATTTAATATATATGTATATATTTATTTTGTGCTAAATTTGCAAATTCTGACTGTACGGATGGACTCGAAATGCGTCAGATAGCTGGAAAGGACTATTGGATCGCTGTGATCAGTCTTCTGATGGCGTAATTGTAGCCAAAATAGATTTAACGGCTTAGATCAACAGGGCGTAATACGACCGCGAAGCACATGATTATTTCTTCATAACTTGCTGGATCATCTTCTCCAGCGAATGAATTTATTTTCTGGGCAAACTTTGAATGGCCCGTACGGCTTCGTTTGAGCTTCGATTTTGACGCGGTTTGTTGCGTTGGAATCATCTCAATGAGTACTTCACGTTGGTATAGGCAAAACTTGAGTTTGACAGCTTCAAAAATTTCAGTTTGTCAGAAAATGTGAGCCGTATCGCAATTTTCGGCATACTTTGGTTACTTCTTGACTTCTCGGGTTGGTGGGTCTGGACCCTTTGAGTCGATACGAATCCTCTGATATGTTCAGATGTGAATTTTGGCAAGCCAAGATGATAGTTCTGAGCCGAGATATTAGTGCCAAATAAGACATAAAGTTGCCGATTATTTGATGCGGAATATTGCGCTGGTCAAAGAATGTGCCGAACAAGAAATGTTGGCGGTGTAATTTTTGCCGAATAAGTGATAAGCCGAGTTGATCATATGCATGCAGCCTGGATGAAAATATAATTTGCCGAATAAGTCAATAGGTTTGCTGAAACTCCTCGTTGATAATATGCCGAGTAAGCCAATCAAATTGCCGAATTGTTTGTTGGGCCTATGGAGGTAAGTCGGTTCATTGGTGGTTGCCGAATATGCATAGTTGTGTTAATATGCAGTTGATAATAGGCCGAATGATGTACCGAATCGCAGAGGATAAGCAATACAAGGTGATGTTTGCCGAGTACCATAAGTAAGTTGATAAGCAACATCGAAGCCGAATAGTGTTTCCGAAGCCGAGACGGTAATATGATATGCCATGATAGTAGCGTCGTGCAGTGGTGATATTTCCGAGAATTATATTGAGACTCAAGGCGGTAGCGACTTGGCACTCCCGCGACACCACTGAATTATTTGGCCGAGCAATGATGTAAACCCAACTATAGCTTGTCGAATAAAATACTCATGTCCTCCATGTCAAGTAGTCAATGAAGAAGAAGATTTTCCAAATCCTAACTATTTAAATTAACTGGAATAGGTGTAAAAACATGAGCAAAATCAATGAATCCAAATTAAATACAAGAACATGTACCTGCATAATTACCATTTTGCAGGTCAACATGAGAACAGCCATTGATTTTTATTGACAGTGAGCAAGATACATTGAAATTATCAAGGAAAGAAATCTATCGAACCAACAGCTACCATTAGTGGAATTCTTCAGTGTTACACTCACACTGTGAACCAATTACCTTGGGTGTTTGATGTAATTAAGGAACATGAGGCCTTGCCCCGAACAATGACTATATATATGGTTGGAAAGATTTAAAGCACATGCAGAGGAATAATGACAAACCAGAATATCATCAATGTCATTCTAGTTACATGATTCAGATTACATTGTCCTAATTCCTTTAACAATAGAATAATTGCACAGCATGAAATATGTGAGTAATGAATAATGACGATGCCGATTTGTAAAGTTAGGTAGTACCGTTTAGTTGGTTGCCGAGAAGGGAGGGAGAGCTACCGAATAGCCTTGTCGGATTGCCTACTTCAGTGGTTGGTTGCCGAGTAATGAATGTTAGCCGAATAAGCAATATCGCGGTGGTGTTAAATACTTGCCGAAGAAGAAATAATATGCAGAGAATAGTTGATAAGATGCCGAATGATATGCCGAATTTGCGAAATTTGATAAGCAATGTTGCCGAATCACTTGGTCGACATCTCTTTGAATTTGGCTTTGTTGAGAATGTGGTCGGCAAGACTGCGTTATGCATGCGACACCTTTGATCTTTGGTTTTGCCGACATTTGGGTTGGCATCAACGGAAGCCATTAGAGAAAAAATGGACCCAACTTGTGTACATGTGCATATATATGAAGAATCACCTTCAAGATATGTTTTGTGAAAGAAAGAATAAATAAATAAATAGATAGACACATGTATTAATTTAGCCGAGCAGATGTGTTGACTTGCCGAAAAGATGTTCGTACCAATAAAGGTGTGAAACCCATTTTTAGAGAGAGAAAAACAGCTACTAACCTCATCTTGTTTTGACAACCTTTCTAAGCAATATCAATACTCAACGATGCTTTGATCAAATCTGTGAGCATAAATAGATACATACATAGATGTGTATATATATATATGTATACCTGAACTTTAGCAAAAAACATAATCAGAATGAAAGAAGCCAAAAACCCAGTTGTGGGCCGAATTACTTGGGATTGGTTTTGCTTTTGTAGAAAGTGCGCTGACCTCAAAGCAACCAGTATATGTTTACTTACAGCAGTATATTTTTTGTGTTCTTCGTTGATCTCATTCAGTCGTTCCCACAGACGGCGCCAATTGTGAGACCATGAAATATCCTCTCACATGGATGTTGTGGAGATCCAACGAAGAGAAGAGCTTCACCCCTGTAGATCTGCAATGATGAACATAGTCGGTGCCACCCAACCGGGGTTGCCGACCGGGGACTCTCCGATGATGAAGTCAGTCCCTGTATAAAGGAAGAAATAGTATATGCATTTGAAGGGGTGTGTGTTGTGTTGAGAGAGATGAGAACATGCTTGTATATTATGAGGTCCCTTCCTTTTATAGATGGGGGTGGGCCGAATAGGCCCAATAGTTGGGGCTTTAGCAAGCCTTGTTTGGGTTAGGCCCAATAAGCTGGTACCTATAATTTTCTGGCTCCCACAAGTACATTCAACATATACAATGCTAAAATAAACTTCCATTCTCAAGACATGCTCAACCATTACAACATTTCCATAAACCAAAACATATACAATGTTTTACAACTTAAGACATATTCAATGTTCTTAAAGTTTATCAATACAACAAGATTCCCAATACATGGTTAAACATTAACAAACAAGTCCGGATATTTCTCACGGACATCCAACTCACATTCCCAAGTGGCTTCCTCAACCCCGTGATGTTTCCACAAAACTTTTACCAAGGGTATTGTCTTGCCTCGCAAGACTTGATCCCGTCTATCCAAGATTCACACCAGTCTCTCCTCATACAAGGCATCCTCATCTACCTCTAAGTCGGTCCAATCCAATACATGCGATGGATCCGGCTCGTACTTCCGAAGCATACTAACATGAAACACGTCATGTACTCCGGACAACTGCGGCGGCAAAGCTAAACGGTAGGCAACCTCGCCAATCCTCTCAAGGACCTCGAAAGGGCCAATAAATCGAGGGGACAACTTCCCACTCTTACCAAACCTCATCAATCCCCGCCTAGGTGATATTTTCAAGAAAAGATGATCACCTACCCCAAATACCAAAGGCCTCGTCCTACGGTCTGCATAACACTTTTGACGACTCTGGGCTGTAACAAGTCTCTTACGGATAAGCTCAACTTTCTCTGTCGTCTCCCGAACCAACTCCGGGCCCAAAAAAGATGCATCACCCACCTCGGCCCAACAAACTGGAGACCTACACGGTCAGCCTACAAGGCCTCAAACGGTGCCATACCAATACTCGATTGGAAACTGTTGTTGTAGACAAATTCCACCAAGGGCAAGTGCCTCTCCCACGACCCACTAAAGTCAAGGACACAACCTCGAAGCATATCCTCAAGGACCTATATAGTACGCTCGGATTGCCCGTCAGTCTAAGGGTGATAAGCCGTGCTAAAGGTCAACCTAGTGCCCAAGGCACTCTGCAAACTCCACCACAACCTAGCAGTAAAGCGTGGATCTCTATCTGAGACGATCAACATTGGGACCCCATGCAATCTCACTATGTCCCGAATATACAAGTCAGCAAGATGATCTACCGAATCTCTCATGCGTATAGGAATGAAGTGCGCTGACTTAGTCAACCGGTCTACAACCACCCAAATAGCATCACTACCCCGCCGAGTACTCAAAAGACCTACAACGAAGTCCATCATGACATGCACCCACTTTCATTCGGCAATAGGCAAGGTTTGTAACAAACTGTAATACCCCGACCCTCGTATCTGATTCTGTTATCTTTTCAAGCTTTTGTTCTGTATCTCTGAATATCTATTATGAAATTTTATGTATAAGTGCGGTAAATTGCATGGAAAGAAGACATATTGACCCTTATCTGTTGAATTCAAACATTATCTGTTACACTTGAATTGCTTTCATCTGAAATTGGACACCTTAGAGATTTAATTTGCAAAAATTGATTTGATATTTGGAATCTACATGATTTTTAAGCTATACATGATTTTTTGATATTTGATATTTGGCACCATAAAGCGATTCAATTTCGTCTTATATGCTTTTCTATGGTAGATATATATATATATGCCCATGTCTAAGACTTGTGTGGGATTTGTGAGCAAAAACGTGGGACTCTTTGGGAGAGAAAAGAGAGAGAGTCAAGAAGGAATTGGGGAAAACGTGAGACACCAAGGAAAGCTAATCAAATTGGTAGAATTGAAAGAGTTAAGTTAAGGTAACTCAAATTTCTTGTATAACTCTTCAAGAATTTCAACCCATGTTTGTGTTGGGTTCATAGATAATATATGTTTGATTCATTAGGGTTTCTCACCATTTGAGCATGTTGACACTAATTTGAGTGTTGTATAAATCTATACTTCAAATCCTTGATTTTGTATCATCTAATCTTGCATATATGTTGATTTCAGGTGATATGTTTAAAGAACTTGAAGTTAGATTGAAATTTGTGAAAGTGTTGGCTTGTTGAAGCCTTTAACTTGGTTCAACTTGATGTGATTAAGCTTTAATTCATGTTATGGTGTTGTTGAGTGGAATGCTTGCATGAATTTTACCCTTGATTGCATGAAAAATTGGGTTTGGATGATGAATTTTGGCTTGAAATCGGTGCCTTGAATTGGTAGTCGTCCGCTCGGCGGAGGTCGAACGCTTCGGCGTGAAAATGCACCTCCAAAAAGTTTTGAAATTTACCTGTCGCTCGGCGGGCTATGCCTTCGGCGTAAATCGACCATCGATATTTTTGGTAGCACTATCTTTGTCGCTCGGCGGACAAAGCTACGCTTCGGCGGAGGGCTGTTTGATGAAAAAAAATCTGTTTTGTTCAGTTTTTCATGCTTGACTCTTTGGTGTTATTCGAATGTTTTTCTGATGAGTTTATGATAGTGATATATTCATATCCATAAAACTATAGTGACATATGGAATGACTGATAAGGATTTAAAAGGGAAGGATACCAATTTATCAGTATATTGTGTGCAGGGCACACTCCAGAAGGAACTAGTACGCCGCCCCAACGCTGTGAGTAATAGTGCATTACATATATATTTATGTATCTGTTCTGTAAGACATAATTGTAAATTATGTATTGATCTGGAAATGAAAAGTGGAAACCATATCCGTATATCTGTTGTGCTGAAAGGCTATCTGTTGTGCATAAGGCTACACGTGTAAAAGGCTATCTGTCTTGAAAGGCTATCTGTTTGTGCATAAGGCTACACATGCCGAAAGGCTATCTGTTGTCTTGAAAGGCTATCTGTTGTGCCGCAAGGCTACATCTTGAAAGGCTATCGAAACAGGGCCAATTTGTTATTTCTTTATTTGAATTTGGTACATATACTAAGCTGCATTGTGATTTTGTCATTACGCACTATTATTCACTGAGCTTGTCTCATTCTATATGTTGTCTGATTTTGTAGGAGCCAGCTTGGGGAGCTGTTCTAACATTACCTCGTGCATTTTGTCAGCTTAAGGATAACCAGGCATAGGAGGGAACCCTTACATATTAGACCAGTTTTCTTTGTATATGTAATTTTGGTATCCATGTTCTTTGTCGGGGTTATTGTATCTATTGTTTTGTGTGCCTAATATCTGGGCTGGATTTGTAGATGTTTTGTAACCTACTTCTGTGTGCATGTTTACCTTTCGTTAAATCTCGAAATGGTCCTAGTTTTTGGTAGTTGCTCAATGGATGTGTCTGTTTATTGTCATTTAAAATTCTTGCTTCGCCTGTTCGGCCCCAATATTTGTTCATCATAGGTCATTCATGCATTTACGATTAGGTCATGCCCAAACCTTTAGGGGCAGGTTAGGGGCGTGACACAAACCTGCTGGCCTCTGATGTTCAGCCTTCACTTGCTGACAAGTAAGGCACTTAGACACAAAAACTGCCACATCTTTCTTCATACCCCGCCACCAAAACTGGCGACCCAAATCACGATACATCTTAGTGCCTCCCGGATGCACCGCAAGGCATGAATGGTGAAACTCTCGGAGTACCTCCTCTCGGCAAGACTTCGGTACGAACAGACGGTCTCAGTATCTGACACTTAGGTCGGGATACACAGTTAGACCCTTCTCAACCTTCCCACTGGAGATCTTCTCCCAGAGGGATTCTACCTCAAGATCACCTCTCTGTGCCTCTAACACTCGATTCACAAGTGTACGCTGCGCAACTACTGAAAACAAAGCCGCAGACTTAACAAACTCGCCCAGAAGCAAATCAAACTCGCCAAGTGCACCCAACATCTCCCACTCCTGGATGGCTATACAAGCTACATCACTAATGGATTTCCTGCTAAGGGCATCGGCCACAACATTGGCCTTCTCCGGATGATAATGCAACTCGAAGTCGTAATCCTCAATAAACTCCATCCACCTCATCTGCCTCAAATTCAAGTTTTTCTGTGTAAACAGATACTTCAGACTCTTATGATCTGAGAATACCTCGAATCTCTCACCATAAAGGTAGTGCCTCCAAATCTTCAAGGTAAAAATCACAGCTGCTAACTTTAGGTCATGTGTGGGGTAATTCTTCTTGTGTATTTTCAACTGCCGCGAGCCATAGGCTACCACTTTCCCCTCTTGCATCAACACACAACCCAGACCCTCTCGTGAGGCATCACAATAAACCGCATAACCCAAACCTCTCTCCGGAATAATCAGAACTGGAGCGGTAGTAAGTCTAACTTTCAGCTCTTGGAACGATTTTTCACAAGTCTCACTCCACACAAATTTGACCCATTTTCGCGTCAATCTAGTCAATGGCAAAACTAGCCTGGAGAAATCCTTCACAAACTGGCGGTAATACCTAGCTAATCCCAGAAAACTGCGGATCTCAAAAACACTCTTAGACTGTGCCCAATCCTGCACTGCCTCTATCTTAGATGTATCAATAGACACCCCTTCCCCAGAGACCACATGGCCTAAGAATTTCACCTTTCTTAGCCAGAACTCACACTTCCCAAACTTGGCATACAACTTATGGGCTCTAAGCAACTCAAGCACCACTCTCAAGTGTTCTTCGTGCTCTTCCTCAGAAGGTGAATAAATCAGAATGTTGTCCACGAAAATGACTACAAAACAATCTAAGAATTCCTGAAATATTCGGTTCATCAAGTCCATAAACACTACCGGTGCGTTGGTGAGCCCAAAAGGCATCACCAGAAACTCATAGTGGTCATACCGCGTACGGAATGCCGTCTTCGGAATATCCTCCTCCCTTATCCTCAACTGATGGTAACCCGATCTCAAATCTATCTTAGAGAAACAACGGGACCCTTTCAACTGGTCAAATAAATCATCAATACGAGGCATAGGGTACTTGTTCTTAATCGTAGCCCGATTCAATTTCCAGTAATCAATACAAAGTCTCAAAGACCCATCTTTCTTTTTAGCAAAGAGGGCTGGTGCTCCCCACGGCGAAGTACTAGGGCGAATGAAGCCCTTGTCTAGCAACTCCTGGAGTTGAATCTTCAACTCACTCAACTCGATTGGGGCAAAACGGTAAGGTGCCATGAAAATCAGCGCTGTGCCGGGCACTAAATCAATCGAAAACTCCACCTCTCGATGGGGTGGCAAACTAACAAAGTCCTCGGGAAGGACGTTCGAGTACTCACAAACCACTCTCGGCAATATAGTCTGGGTCTCATCACACTCACTACTCATACAGCTAGCGAGAAGACAACTAAGCTCACTTCACCCTCGCGGATCATACACTGGTGGCAAAACACTACCAACCCGATCTCCCAAGAAGTGAAAACAATCCCCGCTCAAGGTACATACAGTGACCCTCTAGCGGTAGTAATCGATAATTGCCCGGTATGATGATAACCAGTCCATACCCAAAATCACATCAAAACCCAACATAGCCATAACTACAAAAGAAAATGGAAGCCGGCGGTCAGCGACCTCAATATCACAGTCCCGACACCCTTGTTTCAAAATCAACTCACCCCCAACAGGTGATACAACACAAATAGGAGGTGCTAATTGCGCCAACTCCACTCCAAAACAGATGCAAATGCAGCAGATATAAAGAAATGGGATGCACCCATATCAATCAACACATTAGCAACGGAGTTGCAAAACAAAAAGGTACCTCTCACAACAGATGGAGCCGATACAAGATCCAACGCGGTAACAGCATACACGTGCCCTGAAGGTCTCTGATCTACCTGCTCACCCCTCAAAGCATAAGTCTGTTGTACAGATTAAGACGATAAGGCTCCCTAATTGGCCCTCGAGGCCTGAACTGACTGAGTTGGCTAATGGCTCTGAGTTTGCCTCGAACCAGATGCACCAGATGTGCCACTCAACTGCGGGCAAAACCTCTTCAGGTGCCCTGCCTGACCACACTGGTAACAAGAAATTGACTGACCTCTGCCCTGATTCTAGCTCTGAGGACGAGTCGAAGATGAAGCTGCTCTCTGCCCTCCTCCCCTCTGCGAGCAAGCTGGAGACTTGTGGCCCAGCTGACCACATTTGTAACAAGTAACGTCTCCCTGACTGCCTCTCCCAGAACCTGAACTCGGCACTAGAAAGATAGATCTCACAAAAGCACCCTGTGACTGCTGAGGGTTAGAACCCCTCTGCCTCCTGCCATCCCCCTGGCCAACCTGACTCCTCTTGGAGCCCCTCAACCTCTTCTCCTTCTCGAGCATAATAATCTCCATATGGGCCGTAGCATCCACAAGGCGTCCATACTCCTGAGTCATGGACCCAGCAACCCTAACCTTGAGTTCGTGCCTCAACTTCCTTTCGAACTCCAGACAATGGCGTTCCTTAGACGCCACTAGCTCTGGTGCAAATCTAGACAAACTGGTAAATGCGGCCTCAAACTCGGCCACTGATGAACTCAGCTGCTTGAGCTGACAAAATTGATCCGTCAACTGCTCCCTTACAGCGGGAGATAAAAACTTCTCTTAAAAGGCACCTATGAAAGCCTCCTAAGTCTCTCCAATACCGTCCCGAACAAACTTCCACCACTGACCCACATCTACCTTCAGCTAGAAGGATGCCAAGGTTACCTTCAAAACCCCGTCTTCAATGCCAAGCATCTCAAACGTCTTCGTCATCTGCTCAAGCCACTCATCAGCCTTAAATGGCTCTTTCGGATCCCCCAAAAACTCATCCGGATTAGACCGAAAAAATTCCCTCTTCAGAAAGGAAGGCCCTACCTCACTAACATGGACCTGGACTTGATTCTCAGCTCTGAGAATGTCCATGGATTCCCTCAATGCTCCAGCCATCTTGCGAGCTAAGGCGCCCATAGCCTGCTGACCCACTGGCTCAGCCACATTGGCCTGACCAACACCCTCCTGCTGCGCTGGAATCTCATCCGGTATAGACATCTCCTGCCTCCTAGGCCTACCTCGCCTACCACCACGTCCTTGTCCTGAAATCCTAATATAGGTAACGAAGGCATTAGCACATTCACAAATGTGCCGAAGCTATAATTGTAGACACCCCATTTTTGACCGTCCTCAAGACTTGGACGTCACCACTTGAACACTCGGTGATCATCCTTGTTTGTGTTCGTCTTGAGTTCCCGAAGGTCTCGGCTACGTGCCTTGCCTCAAGATCTCTCGACTCGACTGTTTTGTGTCTGGTTTTGCACCAAACACTTGTGTTTTTCCTTTGAGGGGCAGGGAATGGCTTGTTGGCCATCCCCACACATCACCGACCATGGCTTGAGGCCACCGGCTGTGTTTTTGTTGCCACCGACCAAATGTTTGGCTGGCCGGCACTATAGATGGCCGGCCGACCATCTTTTTTGGTCAAATTGCATTTTTGGCCGGTTGACTACTGTGCATCTGCTTTTGCTGATAATTTTATGCCAGCTGTGCTAGCTGGCATACATTTTGCTCCCTTCTATACACATGTATGGAGGGATCTCCCTTTTGTTAGCTTGCCTTTGAAGCTTTACAAGATTGGATTGTCTATAAGAGGAGGTCTCTTCTCCCTCTTTTAGGTTAGATGACTTTTTTCCAGAGCTTTGAGTTCTAGGGTTAGGGTTTGTATATATCTTATCTCTATATCTCTCTCTTTGTGTATTTGTGTGTGTTTAGTCTTAGTATTGCACACAAACACCCACCATTACACCTTATCTTGGTTGCTGAGGGTCCAGAGGTCTATTCTTGGTGTCCTTGGGTGGTTTTGAGCCCAAAGAAGTAGTTGGTCCACCATTTCTTCAAGGGTAACATTCTTGCTCTTTTTACCCCATTTTTGCATAGCTTTTTTGACTACCTTGCAACTGTTTTTAGACTTGGTGTATAACATATAAAAGTCTTGTTTTTGCCTACTCTAAATAGTTGTTTAAGAGTGTTTTGAGCTTTGAGGTTGTTTGACCCCTCTTAAGCCTTGTTAGGCTCCATTTTTGTGCATTTTTGGTGAGCTCCAGGACCATTGTGTTTGGGCCTCCTCACCACTGAAATCTTGAGGGATTTCAGTGGTGAGAATGGTGCCTTGAGGTCCTAAGAAGGAGAGGGTCACCCCCTCTCCTTGTTATCCTTGAAAAGGGCCATTTTAGCCTCTTGGGAGAGCATCTTGTTTAAGTGTATGTTGGCCATACCTTAACTGTTTTTGCCTTGTAATGCCATGTTTAGGTCTTAACATGCTTTAGGTTTTGATCCTTGTTCTAGCATGATTTTGGCCAAGCTTTGTGAAGCTTTTGTGTTTGTTTTAGCATGCTTAAGTTCTGTTTTTGGTTGTTTTGGTCGACTATGACATGCCTAGTATAGCCACCTTGCATTTTGGCTTGTTAGCCTTAGGTGTGTGAGTATGTAGCATGCTTTACTTGCCTTGTTTCAGTGGTTTGGAACCACTTATAACATCATTTCAGTCCTCATGGTATGCTTGTATGCTTGCATTTGATGCCCCTTTAATGCTTTACAAGGTTGTTGTCATATGCTCCATGTTTGGCCCCTTGTGTATGCTTGCATGTTTAAGCCACTTAGATGCCATCTAGGTGTATCCTTAGCATTGTTTAGGTCTTCCTTGGACCTGTTTTAAGTCCTCTTAGCCTTGTGAAGCTTGGTTGACTTAGCCATGGTTTAAGCCTCCTTGGCTTGCCTTAAGTACTTAGACCATTATTGCATGCTTTGCTTGTTTTGATTAGCTGGTTTGGCACCTCTCCTTCATGATTTTTAGAGCTTTATATGCATGCCATATGTCCATGTTTTGTCTCTTTTAAGTGTGCTTAAAGGTTACTTGTTTGATGCTTAAGTGTTGGTCCATTTGCATGCATGTTTGTATGTATGATTGTCTCTCATTTCCATAGCATTGGCCACTGTTTTAGGCTTGTTTGAGGGCTGCCTAAATTAGTTTAAGTCCACCCCTTAGCATGTGGTTACATGTTTTCCTTATGCCTTGCATGCCTAAATACACATTGCCTGTCCATGTTGCACACTTAGCCTCCATGCCTAGGTTGCATTCCATTTGCATGCATGCTTCACCTCTTAAGTTGAGTATGATAGAGGTTGAGCTTCTTTGTTTGATTACATGCATTGCATTCCATATCAAAATGCATACTTGGTTTCTTGGGCCATCACGCATTGAAATGCGCGATTGGTGGTCCGAGAATCGAGGCCCATCCCCCTTTGAGTCATGAATATGATAAGGAGTGTGGTTGGTGCATACATTGCTTGAAATGCATTGCCATGCTATGTTTTGCCCTCTGCTGCTGTCAAAAACAGATTCTGCAGGAAGCTTCGGCCGGCCGGCCATCTTCAGTGCCGACCGGCCATCCATTAGTGGCCGATATCTTAATCAGTGGCCGGTGACCATTCCCCTTGGCCGGTGGCCATTCCTCCTAGCCGATGGTGTTCCACAGTGTGCAGAGAACATATCACGGACTTGTGCGTCTTGAGGAGGATAATGATCAAGCAGAGGCATCTTGTGCATGGCAGTGGCTTTCCGAGCAGAGCCGAGCACGCATTGCATTGGGCCCTCTTCCCAAGGTTGTTTACTGTTTTAATTAGCTTAGTTAATTTGCTTAACTAGTTAATTGTTTGTAATAGTTTAATTAGCTTATAGGTTAATTAATTGTATTATTCTTTCGGTCCCTCCGAGCGAAGGCAAATTTGTAATAAGTGTGGGTGCATGGGTGCATGTCTTCCAACCCCCCACTTCTTTCTCCCTTTTACTTACCTGCTTTTGATGGTTAGTATTAGGACATGTTTAATTTAGCATACCTTATGCTATGCATGCATGCATCATTCATCAGTATTGCATGCACCAGGCTCGGCGCATCATGCTAACTGCATAGTATTTCAAATCTAACTTGAATACATGCTATCTGTGCATTTCACATGTCATCCTTAGATTAGCTGAGCCTATTCTAGCGACATTTTGTATGTGTTGCATTAGCCACTTAACATGGACTTGGATCATGCATGATTGCTAACCTGTTCTTTGTTTTGGCTCGAAGTACGATGTAAGTATTTATGCTTTAGCATCTCGCATGAGTGTGAATGTTAACATGCTTACCATGCGGCTAGATGCTTATTTGATTAACTGCTTGAATGCTTGTGGGTGAAGGTTGGATTGTTTGAGTTGGAACAACTCATTGAAATCTGTGTTTTAGCCTACTTGCGAGTAGCAAATTTCAAATCATTTTTTTAAGCAAACGGATATGCAATGCTTCGTTCCAAATTAGGCAATCTAGTCTATACTTTTGTGTTGTGCGCATTACATAGTAATTCTAGCTAATTAACCGGAATAAGAACACATAACATTTTCAAAATCGGATATCATGGTTAGTAGAGGCTGATCTTCGGATTGGACGAGAGGGGGTGCTCATAGCTGACCTTCCCCGATCATACCCAAGTTCTCGAGCCCAGGCAACTTTGGTGATGACGGACACGTGGCCTTAGGCAAACGAGTCAGGGTTTCCTAAATTCCCCCATTAAAAAAATATTTAGGTGGCGACTCTGTATCTGGCAAAGCAGTCCATGTTTGGCACTTCTTTCAAAAATCTGTTTTCTCAAAACGATTTGCCGGATTTGGACTCTTTGGTTTAGATTTAGAACCGTGACGATTCGAGTCCAAACTGTGGTAGCATAAAGCCCTCGAGGCGCGTCTATAGTTTCTGGTGACTCTGCTGGGGATTTAGAGAGCTTGACTCGAACTCATGATATCCTGTTTTGACTACACTTATGTGTTTCTTTGCATTGTATGTGCATTGGTGCACCTAGGACACTGTGTTTGCTATCTGCCATTCCTGAATGGTTTGCCGGAGGCTTGTCTTGTCAAGGCATGACCATAAGGCTGACTAGTTATGGGCTCTGACAGTATGGGAACACAAACCCCAATTTTACCGGGGCACCCTTTTGACTATTCGACCTAGTGCATATTCGGAATCCATAGTGACCATTCCAAGCTAGGACATGTTGCTACTTGATAAGAGGTTGTTTGAAACCGCTACGTGCGTAGTGAAACCCTAGCTCCTAACAAAATAGGGCAGGGAAACCCTATCCCAACATAGGGGTGTTTTGGCTCTTTTACTTGCTATGTGCTTTTAGAGTGTATCTCTACAGGAACGCGCATATCAGTTTGCAAGTTTGAGTATAAGGCCTGAGGGCACCAGTATCAGTTTGTGGGAATCAGTTATATCTGTGGATATCCGATTCAGTGTTTTGGGCGATGATTACGAAACGATGATCGATAGTAGAGTATAGTTGTTCGGCTACACTGTGTTTGATCCGTTTAATGAAATCTTGCTTGTTTTTCCTTTCGATTCGAGAGTTGATCTGAAATAGCCAGTGTTCCCTCTTGCTGAGGCAAGACAGATATCTGATCCGTCAGTCACCGTTCAGTACAGCGGACTTATCATGACGCAGAATTCGGAAGAGATTGTGGTTATGACAGCCGCATTAGATCAAGGAATCACTTTGCAAAATGAGACCAATGTTGATGTACTGCATCCGCCAGTCGCCGATTCGCACCGATCTGGGCCCCAGTATGTCGAGCTCGTGAGCCCACCACATTCGAATTGATGGGGATGATTGGTGACCTCAAGAGGTCCGTGGCGGATTTCGTCTACGGAATGTCGACTTCGCCACCAGCCGCACCATATACCAGGAATTTTGTACCACAGGAGCCCCCGCTATTGGGACGGATTGTGATCGAGCTTAACCAACTTGAGGTTGCCTCTAGCTATGGCAATGACGTGTCAACATCAACCCAAACCCTCGATCAGGCTGAGGCCAGAGGCAAGAACAAAGTAGGGATAGATGCCGATCCCGTTGAACAACTGCTGTGGGCAGTCGATGCTTTGAAAGCCGGGGGGATGAGTAAGCAACAAGTGTTCGCAGTCGTGACCAAGACTGTGGATGATGCCTTCCCCACTCCAGCCGAAGGCAGTTCGAGCCAGGTAGAAAACCAGGATAGGCCCCGTCATGCCAGAACAATTCCTTTCACTCCCAACCTTGCACCTGGGAAAGATCAGAAAGTCAAGGCAGTGCCTGCCGACCCTTTCGCTAGTGCGTCTAGCAAAAATTCTCAAACTTCAAAGTACCTGCCCCGAGGACGCAGGGTCTTCCACGCTCTCTACATGCCGTTGTCTAAGGCACTCCAGCTCCTGGCTGAAAGAGGGCATCTTAAACCCTTGGAGCCTCGGCCTCTCCCAAAGAATCTCCCTCTCACACATGATGCTACTTTGTACTGCGCGTACCACCAGCAAACCGGTCATGCTACCGATAATTGTTTCCGCCTTCGTCATGAGGTGCAAGATTTGATCGACAATGAGGTTATCCTCCCACCCACCTCAGCCAAGTCTGTTACTACCCAGCTATTGGATTTTGAGGATACTGCGAGTATGTGATCGGGGAGTGAACCACCTGCGGGCGGCGCTTGGTGTATTTCGGATGTGGCATCTGGCATGCATTTTTGAGCATCTGCGAATGCTAGTTTCGTAATTTCTGGCTTGGGTATCGAGTCAGTTCTTTGTTTTGTTTTGAGTCTGTCTCATTCGTCTTGAGTCAGTTCTTTTTGCTTAAGGGTCCGTCTTGTTGTAGCGAGTCAGTCCCCTTGTATAGAATGTCAGGTGATTCCGGGGTTGTTACCTCGAACACCATTTTGTTTTGTAATTACCCTTTTGTTTTCTTTTTGAGTCTGTCTCTACTGTGGAGCCAGTTGCAACCAAGAAATCTGAATGAGACAGCTGCGGCTATCATGTTTCCGTGCTTATTGTTATTTTTGAGCTAAGTTGTGCCAGAGGATTTGAATGGAACAGCAGTACATCTCACTTACTCTTCTGTGCTCTAAACCCATTATATTGACCTAAGTTTTTTTCAAAACTGTTTTTGAACACTGTGGTGATGAAAACGAAGAGGAAGGAATCCCTCGGGTTTTACAAAATTTTGATCAATTTGAGAGAAAGAGAGGCATGCTGAGCCTTTAATGAATAAAATCATGCTTGTTAGCGTGAGTACTGAGAAGGACCCTGGCTTGGTCCAGATTGGTTCCACACTATCTTCAGCGTGAGTGATTCGTCGCTTTCGTAAAAACTTTCAAAAACAAAATGTTTTGCGCAATCCTGTGAAGACCTGTGTGGAATCGTTCTTGAGATTGTGCAGCCTAGGATCGCTCTCAGGCTCAAGATTCAATCCATTTGTTTCCAAACCTTGAACACATTCAGAACGTTCAATGATCAATCATCAAGAGAGGCCTGTGTGGCTAGATTTGAAGCAACCCTCGAACAAGAGGCACCAAAGTCAGATCAAGAGATCAGACGTCGTCAACACAAGCTTGCAAAGCTAGAACAGAAATACCCTTCGAACTAGGGGCAGAAAAATGTCAGATATGCTCGAAGAGCCAAAGGTGGATCTTTCTGGAACTAGGGGCAGAAAAATGTCAGATATGCTCGAAGAGCCAAAGGTGGATCTTTCTGCAAATCAATACAACAGCCACTTTCCTGGGTACAGAGGGCTTCAATCTCAAAACCATTTGGCATGGACTTGTTACACTTTTACCCTTTGAAAGGCTCGCTGGGCCGAAAACCCGGAAGGGCGACCTAGGCAAAAGTTAGAGCAAGGGAAAATATAAACAAAAGAAAAAAAGAAAAAAGAAAAAATGCAAAAAGAAAAAAAGCAAAAAAAAGAGAAAAGAGAAAAGAAAAGAAAAACGAAGCTCGCAAGGTCGAAAACCCGCAACGGGCGCCTTGGCAAAAGTTAGAGCCTAAAAAAGTGAAGGTTAAAATACCCGAGTGTACCTTAACTGGAACTACGTAAGGCTTGATTCCCATGTTTGGGATACGTAGGCAACTTCATCTTGAAGTCCAGCCCCCAACACTTTCAAAAGCGATTTAGTCCATTGTAATGGTTTTGATCATCCTTGCCTTCTCTGAATCCGATAGTTCGGTTGTGACACCGAAACTACGTAGGCTTGATTCCCATGTTTGGGATACGTAGGCAGCTTCATCTTGAAGTCCAACCACCGACGCTTTCAAAGTGACTGTGTCCATATATTGGTTCTGACCATCTTCGTCTTCTCCATGTCCGAGAGTTCGGTCGTGATCATCGCTAATGAGGACTATTTACAATATGCTGCGGCATCATCCAAACAAGGGGCAACTTTCCGTTGCCATAAGTTGCCACGAGTCGCCATTCAAACCAGGGGCAACTTTCTATAGCCATGCAGCTCTTTCAAGCAAGGGGCAATTTTCCATTGCCTCCAATCCGAGGTTGCACATCTCAAGAGTAAGTTCTACACTTGTCAAGCAATGGCCGTTTGCCAAAAAATAGTTTTTGAAAATTTTTACTAAGGTTGACTATTTTCTCAAAAACTATTCCATCTTTTCCAAAACTGGACCATTTTCTTGGACCCAAAAAAGGAAATTTTTCAATGCTCATAGCCTGATTCGCATGATTTTAAATCAGAAAATCGAACAAGTATGCTAATCCGACTCTCATTTTGGTCCAAATTGTTTTAGTAGAAAACCAAAACAAAAATGGTCAAAATGATAAACTAGGGGCACAGTTGAGTCAGGCTTCCTGTCTTTCCCCTGTCGCCAGCATACTTGCCAGAAAGGGCACAACTGAAGCTGTCAGTAATGGGCCGAAAACTCCCTCACCCTCCAAGCAACGAGGTATCAAGCCAAGTGCGAAACACAAATCGGAATGAATCAAGATACTCCATTCCCCATCCGGAACATCAACTAGACGTCGTCGGAAGAAATAGCCACGAGCTAATAATGTTGGGCGTGAACCCACGACTTCCTATTCATCTATCAATCACCCTGGGGAGGGATGGAAAATGAGAGAATAAAGAATAGAGAGGTGTGCGTTGAGAGAAAAGTGAGCAAAAGGGTTTTGAGAGAAAAACCAAGCTTGAGGGCCGAGTGATGTGAGAATCACAAATAAGAAAGGGTGGGAAATCATACCCGAAGGAACTGGCTCCTCGTGATTTGAGGTCTCTCGTTTTTGTAAACGCGTCCGTGTGCCATACCTTTTGTTTTGTTTAGCCCAACTCTTGATTTGAGTCTTTTCCAAGCGTGTCTCATTGTGATTAGGTCGTGTACCTTTTGTTTGAGTCTTTCTTACTGTGTTCAGTTGTAGGCTCAATACCCAGGTTTGAAAAAAAAAACCTTTTTCAATTTCACAAAAATTAGTCTGCGCTCAGAGTGTTGTGCCATTCTCCATATTTATGCGAAGTAAAAGAAGAATGGGAAAATTTGGGGCATCTGAGTGTGTTTCAACATCAGCAGATTCAACCTTTGTAGTCCGTCTTGTCAGATTGGACTATTTGTTCAGGATCCGCCATGTGCAGAATGAACCAAGTGCTGTGTTATGGGCTGTATACAGATTAATCCCCAGTAAAGTATGAGCCGAGTGTTTAGAATTAGCAGTGGTTTGTATGGGTTGTTTTGCTGTTGGTTGATTCATTGCTTGGTTATTACGATGCAAATGGTTGATTTTCAGACAAAAGATCAATCTCATCTACATTGAGGTGTAATATGATGCAATGCAATACAATATATGAAATGTACAAAATATAACACTTTTTCAGATAAAAAGTTTTGTTTCATTTCATCATCTTTTTCAAGTACAAAGCTTTGGAAACAAAAACCTGCTTGCGGCAGTACAAGGTACTCTAGCTACCAGCAAAAAAGAAGAAAAAAGTACAAAACAAAAAGAAAAAAAGCAGCAAAATCTGGATCAATGTCAAAAGGCCTCAAGTCTAGGGGTCCGTCCTCGTCCTTTTCCTGGACGAAGGTCCAGGAGCATCGTCATCAGCACCGTTATCTGAGTCTGAGCCCGAGCCGTCTCCGGTCTCCTCCTCGGACGACTCTGCCTCCGCCTCAGCCTCAGCCTCGGACTCATCAACATCATCAGGGACGGGTGCCCGAGAGCTACTCCCAACATGGGTGCGCCCCGCCTTGGTGCGGGGGTATACTCTGCCATCTCCTCCGGTGGGAGCGGAAGGTCCGGCTGG
Source organism: Camellia lanceoleosa (assembly GCA_025200525.1). Taxonomy (NCBI): domain Eukaryota; kingdom Viridiplantae; phylum Streptophyta; class Magnoliopsida; order Ericales; family Theaceae; genus Camellia; species Camellia lanceoleosa. The sequence continues at coordinate 56,245,507 of CM045766.1, forward strand.
AGCACCTCCTTCAGTAGGGATCTGGAAAGGATGCTGAAAAGTACAAAAGGCAAATGCATCAGTATACTGTGAGCAATTTATCAGTACAGAATGCAGTGTATGAGTACAGTGTGTGTATACTATGAGCAGTTTATCAGTGCAGAATGCAGTGTATGAGTACGGTGTGTGTATATTGTGAGCAGTTTATCAATGCAGAATGTCGTATATGAAAACAGTGTATCAGATGCCGCGAGCGCAGTGTATCAGGTGTTGCATTATGCATCAGAGTATGTGAAACAGTTTATGTATGGTTCGAGATCGTGGTCAGAAAAACATACCGGAATACTGTAAATGGATAGGAGGTCAAGGCTTTGCTGGAGCATCCCCATCACAGAAGCAGTCAGCTCCAGGGACTGGCGAGTGTACTCAGAAGAGGCCTGCAAAAGGGTTAGAAGCATCAGTATTCTGCGAAAAAATGAACTGACTGAGAATGCAAAATACAGTAGTACATATCGGAGGCAAGCCGTAGAACCCGACCAACTCATGATCAGCCGGAGAGGGAGCAATAGGGATCTGATAAGTCGCTCCACCATGCCCTCTGCATGTCATTGTCACGGGCAGTGCCGGCCAACTAGCCCCTCGTCCCCTCCGAGCTCCACCCCTGCCGCGGACTCGAGCCACCTTGGGTACTCCTGCCCCCGCTCCCGCTCCAGCTGCCGGTGCTGCGGGCCTCTCTCACTCAACTCGACAGCCACCGCTTAGAGGCCGCATAATGTAGGTCCGGACGTACTCCAAGTAGTCGCCTATACCTCTGAAGTCGATCGCAAGTACATAAGAGAAATAAGGCAAATTTCAATTCATCAGAGTAATCATTACAAAAGTATTACATGTTGACAACAAAAGTAAATGCCCTACGGGCTTACAACTTTCCAAGCCAACACTTGGTTACAAAAAGAGAGTGCTAACTCAAGTACACATTAAGCACTTAGCTTGAATTTACATGTAATACACAAAAAGATAACAACAAAAGTTCTTCAGCCTCTAAGCCTCCCAAGCTATGTCCTTAGAGGTGGCATATCACCTGAACCTGAAAATGATGTCCCATATAGGGTGAGCTAATACCCAGTAGAGATATACTAAACCAAGTATGAGAAATAATTAAAACAATAGCATTTGATATATGGTTGACACTTATAAACCAACTCACAACACCTTTCAATTCAACATCAGATACATCCATTTCTCATTTCAATTTCCTTTACTTGTACAGTTTCAATTTATAATGATGGCTCAGAACCTGGCCAAACAATTTAATGAGACTATAACTCATATTAAAACACTTCCATAATTCAAGTGATATACGAATTTGTTGTATCAATGGAGTCCATCCCTTATCTCCTCCCAAACAAGTTTGAAAGTCCATCTCCTATCTCCTCTCAAACCATGGAGTACATCCCCTATCTTCTCCCAAACAATATACATATACAATGTATCTAAACACTTATCATATACACTGATCAATCAATACACATTTGTTGTATTATTCCAACCGTCATATTCAATGTGATTAGTTTCAGTTTTCCCTAATCATCATACAATGTCTACAACAATGAAGACTATCCTCCACCGATAACCCAAAGCAGTTATCTCTAAATAGATAATAAATTTATCAACAGATAAACTATCAACATTTTCATGGATGAGTGATTAATTGATCCAACTACACCATTCAATCCCATAATTCTCCAATTTCATGAATTTCAAATCAATTTCATATTTCCACAAATTAATTATTCAAATTAATTATTCAACACAATTAGGGCATTTTCCCCCTTTCTCAAATATTAACCCTAAGGTTCAATTTCTTCCATTTAACAACAATAATGCCATTTTCCAAGGTCTCACATACACATGGAGTTTTTAAAACACAAAACCCCTCTTTTATAAATTGCACATCAAACCCTAACTTTTTCCAAAATTATCCAACAACACCAACTCATGAAAATGACTGAAATTTATGTTAAAACCCATAAGAAAGAGTAGGTTATCCCTACCTCAAAAGAAGAGACCAAATGGAGAAGATGATGAAAACCCAAGATGCTCCAAATCCACAAATTTTTGGATCAAAAGATAGCCCACACCAAGTTCTACACTTAATACAAAGGAACTAGGGTAGGAGACCACTAGAACTAGATGGATTTGTAGAGAGAAGTGGTTGTTTAGAGAGAGAGATAGCCGTTCTAGGGTTTGAGAAGAAAAGAGATGAAAAAGTGAAGTGTAATCCTGCTGCTGCCAACTGATATATTCAAGTCTCGCTCGAGTGAAGGAGTGGTTGCTCGAGCGACCAGACACAAAGAAACCTCGCTCGAGCGTAGAAAGCCTCGCTCGAGCCAACAATTCGAAGCTTCAGGTCTACAACCCAGAAGCATGCTCGAGTGAAGAATTGCTCGCTCGAGCGAAGAAACTCAAAACATAGGCCTTGCTCGCTCGAGTGAAGGAAAGCTTGCTCGAGCCAAGAATTGCAACCATCAGGTCCAGAACCAGAGGCAGACGCAAGCTCAAGCGCAAGAATTCTCGCTCAAGCCACCAAACACATCACCAAACTCTCACTTGAGCGAAGGAACCCTGACTCGAGCGAAGGATCTAAAACACAGAGCTCGCTCGAACGAAAAAGCAAAAATCTGGGTAGCAACTATTGGTTCAAACTCACTACCAACCTGTAACAAACCTGCCCAACACATCCTAAAACTCATATACAAAGAATTAAAGGACGGAAATGAAACTTATACAACAACCAACACCACGGAACCTAAGTCCGGAATACAACAACCAAAGGAGAGAAAACCAAGATCGCTATATGTTTGTTGTACTACTATGCTTGTTTAGGCTCTTAGAGAAGGTGTTGTTCTCCTAAATATCTCTATCTCCCTCTAGTTTTTTATCCTATTTGGTTCTAAATCTAGAATTTTGGCTACTTGGCCATTCTATGCTATGCAAACTAGTTGGAGAGAAAGTGCACTTTGTTTTTCAAAAATTGCAACATATGAGCTTCTTCCTTGTCCTCAACTCAAGACAACCATTGAACTTCTTATTTATTTATTTTTAAATATTTTTGTAGTCATCCATGTTTTTATCAATTAAATCCCTGACCTAGGTTTGATAATCTATTCATGTGTATGTTGATTTATCTTGTTTTCACTCTTGATCTAGTTCGATATAATTGAAAATGGTTATGATATATTATGTTTTTTCTTTTTTTTCTTAATTTCTCTCACATCTTTCTCAAGATGATCAAGTGAAACTTAACTAGTAGAACACCTAGAGCCAAATATGATTTTAGAAACCATTCATGGAAAAATCTAAATATCAAATTTGACAACAACAAAAAAAAAACCAAAAATTGTGTTTTTATTATGGTCTTATAGAACGGCAGTTAGTAACACAATACTCTCATTCCCTGTAACAAGATTGAGCACAATGACATTTCTCCAAAGCACAAACCATAGCATCCAAGCTAGACATAGAGATGGACCTAGGATTCAAATCTGTAGGGGCAAGTATATATATTTTTAAAAAAATGACAAATTACAAATACACCACTGAAGGTTTATTAAAACTAAAGATTGTCTTTTGGTGCTTGTTCAAGTAAAAAATAAATCAAGCCTTTGGTAATTTCAGACACTCTTCCCATTTTTTCAGTGATCCCCCGAGAAAGGTCCGATGAGGGTACAAAGTACTCTTTTCTCACACCACATATTTCATTTCTCGGGGGAAATGGGTGGTCCTATATTTCGTCTATAACACCAGCAGTGTTTTTGGCCGCCATCGACCTCTTTTTCTGGTGAACAATTGTCCCTGTGACCTTTCCCTCTCATCTTTTTCTTTCTTTTTCATTACCTCATTGGTTTTAGCCCAAATTTGAGTGAACTCCAAGAACCAAACATACAGATTTAACGTAGCAAGGACATAAGAAAAGTCAGATAGGTCAATAAAGGTGTGGAGGTTTCTTCTCTTTAATTTTTGGTCCTATATACAAAAAACTAAGGGGGGTGATTATAGATCCTTCTAGTAAAGAAAAGGGTGACTAGAGCTTTCACTAGAATATCAACAACCTGATTTACATAAGTTGTAGGTAATCTCACAGAGGAAAAGCTTTATGTGTGTGGATCGTTTTCTATTGCTTGTGTAGAGCATACAAAGTTCTAAGAAAATCAAATTCGATAATCAAGTTTTTGTAGTTACCATTCGATGATAGTTGAAGGCCAGTGCATAAAGTCTATAACTTAGCTATGTTATTAGTTGTGATGCCTATGAGGTGAGCAAACGAAGCCAAAAACATGGCTTGATGAACTTGAAAATCACTCTTATCCGTAGCATCATTCATTAAGAAAGAAAATTATGGATTTTATCATAGCATTTGCATTCTCATGATCATAATCATATCAAATAGTTACATACATTGTTAACTGTATTACTACTGGGCATCATTGCTCATTCCTCTTATGGACAAACATTCAACTGGTTATGATGATGTGCCTCTACCCCGTTGAAGAGCTAGTGGAGATTTTGCTGGAGTAGGAAGCTCATTTTTAATGTCTTAACTATCTACAACTACCTACCTTACCTATTTGGGATAGTGTTCCAATTCTTGTAATCAAGGTCATAGCCTTGAAAGGTGTAAACCCATAGGGCATTTTGTTGTATTTCTATTTTCTCTTAAATTCCACATGTATTGTTTAATTTGAACACTAAGGATGTAATATATGGATGTAATTCATATGAGAAGATTAATGAGAAAGAGATGTATATTTGACTTATGGATTGTTGTATGTTACTTTATTCTCTTTAATTCTCACCTTATGCCATGAAATTGGATAATAATAGAGAATTGGCAATTAGAAAATGAGCCAAAAAATATTGGGGCGTTACAAGATGCCTCAACTTCTGCATATGGTGTAAAAAGAAGCAACACTCCATGCATAACCACATCTAGTCAACAATTTCACCAAATTCTCTTTAAACTCAAAACGAACTCCCACCAATTTGTCCCTCAAATTTTGCTTCAAATGATTTAGGCAATATGCATGATGTGCATTGGAAAAAACCACTGCAAGAGCATCTAGCAAGTCGTGTTGACAGTAAGACACAAAGGTCAATCTCCGACTCGAACCAACAGCCTTCAACAACTGCCTTAAAAACCACAACCAATTCTCTTTATTTTCAGCATGAACAATCGCAAAAGCTAAAAGAAATAGGTCTGAAATGAAAACAACATGAAACTACAAAAATTAGTAGTCTCAAAGATAGAAACAGAAACAAAAATCCGGCAACAACAAAAAAACACACGAAAAAAATAAAAAATAAAAACTATACTAACTGCATATAAATATGTACCTTGATTACTACAGATGTCATTACCCGAACCCGCCTCTATGGGTTAAGGACATAACCGGCTAGTAATCATGAGATTACCTACGGCCTCAAACCAAACCAAACCAAACGTATTTTAACAGAGTTAATGGGGACCAAACGGAAGCAATTTAAAACTTTGTCCATAGAGCTGCGCTTACATGGCACATCGTAACAACCATACATATGCACATTAATAACTCACAACAGAATATGTACCACACAAGGTTCTGTACATACAGGATCATAATAGTCTAAGTCAACCCATCAAAACTATGTACAACATAATCAAATACTTCGCCCACATGACAAAATAAAACAGAATGACAAGAAGGCGAAGATGGGTCTCGTGCGTGAGACGCAAGGGCTGACTCTTCAAAACCTTTGTCGTTCCACACAGACTTCACTGGGGCTAGATTTGGACTTATCTGGGCTCACCTACAAACACATGAATGAGCGTGAGTGATAGCCCAATGAATGATATCAAATACAGAAGTTATACAAATGATATGTAGAACAACATGCTTTAAACGGCCTTAGGCCCAATTCATATTTCTATTTAACATATATACGCAATTTAGGTCAAGTGACTGCGGTTCCAAACAAACTGGCCTTTGGCCCATTCAAACTTTCATTTGTGTCAAAACGGCCTTTGGCCTATTCATTTGTTCATGTCAAAACGGCCCCTAGCCCATTCATTCATATCAAAATGGCCTCTGGCCCATCCATTCATGCCAAAACGGCCTCTGGCCCATCCATTCATGTCAAAATGGCCTCTGGCCCATCCATTCATGTCAAAATGGCCTCTGGCTCATTCATTCATGTCAAAATGGCCTCTGGCCCATCCATTCATGTCGAAATGGCTTCTAGCCCATTCATTCGTTCTTGTCAAAACGGCCTCTGGCCCATCCATTCATTCTTGTCAAAACGGCCTCTGGCCCATCCATTCATTCTTGTCAAAAAGGTCTCTGGCCTATTCATTCTATTATTCAGATCAGACTAGCCTCTGGCCCACTCATTTGGTATAGCAAACAATGTCCACCAATCGAATCAATGAACTTATAAAACTTACATAAGAGTAAGTAATTGGACAACAACATATTTCAAATATCTCTGTTAAGATATTACTTACAGTGATCGGCTGATTGATTTGCCCTGGAGCTTGACCCTACACATCACATAACACATATGGGTCATAACCGATTCAATCCGTTCTTAATTTACATATTCCTCTTTAGGCTTAATTCTTATTCTTCTAACTCATTTACAATGCTCAACGTATGCCTAAGAGTACTTAGAAGTGAAAGGGAACGGAAAACGGAACACAGAATGCATTTTCAGAATTTCAGAAAGCAGGGTCCCCGCTCGAGTGGACCCATGAGGTCTGCAAAAGTACTGGATGCATCGAATTTACGCTCGAGTGTGAAGTCTGGCGCTCGAGCTGAAGGTCTGTCTACATAGCTCCCCGCTCAAGCGTGAACTTCGCCGCTCGAGCGTACATCATGTCTACAAAAATATACTGGGAGCTCGTATTTTCTGCTCGAGCGGCTGTTCCCCCGCTCGAGCGAACATCAAAATTTCTAGGTTTTCCAGAACAGGTTCTTAAGCTCAAATTGACATTCAAAGGCTCCAAAGCTCGAATTAAGGTACCAAAATGGAGAAATACAGCATATAGCATGAGTACACAAACTACATGGAGCCAATCTTCAAAATTAATTAACGTTCCTTTTGTATAATTCAAACTCATGTCTTCAAACCTCATACAAGCTCTATATCTTTAATTATTCAAACATGCATGCTAATCTTGACTTTATTTTTATTCCAAATAATGCAAATGGTGTTCATTCTCATGGAACACAACAAAAACATGTTTGCATGTATGATTCAACACTTATATTTCCATATTCAACTTAATACATGCTTAATTATGCAAAAATCATGGTGATCCTATACATGCATGTGCACATTAACTTCAAATTCATCAATTATAGCACAACTTTTGTTCTTGATCACCAATTAATCTTTAATTCACAAAATCACAAGTTCAAACTCATGAATTTACTCACCTAGGAGCTTTATCTTCCAAGCTTATGCTTAATTCTTGAGTGTAGCTTCAAGATTCCCAAGTTTCTTGACCAAACCTTCAATCTCCTACACTCTCTCTCTCTAACCGACCCTCTCTTGTCTTCTTAGAGTAATTTTCGGCTCAAATGAACAAAGAGAGGAATTGAGTGTGTAGTGTCCCTCTTTATAAGTCCCATTAGTCACAATTAAATAAGATTAAACAATTGAGCACTATAACACCAATTTAATCTATTTAATTTGATCCGAAACAGTTTTCAATTAAATTTCGCCGTAGGCTCTAAAAATTACGCCAATCACAATGGCGCAGTCAATTTCAGGTTATGTGGTCGATAAGGCCTTCAATTTAAATTCCAAAGCAGATAATCAAACAGATATTCCTACGGTAAACAGATAGAAATTCAAAACCACATATATTCATATAAATGGCATTCAAAATTATATCAAACACATAATCATATGCATAAGGAGGATCAATTAGCATAATACGGAACAGGGGTATCACAACAGATGTTGTGCCTTTTTGGGTATTAGGCTCATTTCCATCCAATGTTGTACCAACTTACTTTTAAAAGTCCCCACTTAATTTTTAAGGAAAACTAAGGAATCTTTAACAATGAAAACTAAGTATAGGCACTAATCCGTCACAACCAAACATCAGGAACTCAGGTACAAAATGAGAAGGTCACGTTACTAGAAAAGTGACTTATTGCAACTAATTTTTTGCGACTGACTGTTTAACGGTCGTAAAAAATAATATTTGCAACAGCACACTGGAGTTTTTTTATATTTATTTTGCCTTTTTCTTATACCTATGCCTAACCCTTTTCACTTTCACTTTTCATTTTCCGACAATTCACAAACTCAGATCTCTCTCTCTCTCTCTAAGATTGTGATGAGAAGTAGCAAACAACAATGCTGGAGCTACTAGGATTTGATGATCAGAACCAGCAGAGATCATCCGATTCTGTCATTTTCACCGTCAAATCCAACTTCAGCCTCTTCTCTTCCGTTTTTAGTAGCATCGATCGTTGCTCATTTGCTTTCGATGTTCACGATCACAACTCTTTTATCTCCCAACTCACCCAGGTTCCTTTTTTTTTCATTTCAATTTTATCTTCCAAAAAAAAAAAAATTAAAGAAAGATTGCGAGTTTGATTTTTGATTGATTTGTTGTTCCTTCGAGTTGAATATTGAATTGGAAATCAAGCAATATCAGTAAAGCATGAATGCATTTTTGGATTAATATTCAATTTTGTCAGCTATGATGAAAAAATTGTTATTATTTCATAAATGATGGAAACTGATCTGCTGTTCAAGGCAATGAATTTGATTTTCAGCCCAAGAATTTGAAATTCATCAATTTCAAAGAGTAAAAAAACCTTTGATTTAAACCAGCATTTGACAGGACTTGTTCGAAATGATGTATGTTTCTTCTAACTGTTTTTGCTCCTCGAAGTTGAGTTCAGCTTGAAATCTTAAGTTTGTAATGCATTTATGATTTTCTTTTTTCTTCTTTTTTTGCAACTTTTTCCTACTTGTGCATTATTTGTTTGATATGTGCATAAAAAATGTTTACATGTACATGCATATATCCGTTCATATAGGGAAGAGTTGAGACACACCAGTGGTTTCCTTTTTGTCTTAACATGTTATGAATATTTGCTATTATTAATTATGTTGACAAAATAATTATATTTTGATTGATTTGAAGGAAGTAAAGCCTTGAGCAAATGACAATTGTATGTGTTGATACAATGCTTGGAGCACCTAATGAAGCACTGTTGTTTGTTTTTAACGTTCCATTAAAAAGTTACATTTCCATTTTATCTAAAGCAAATTGGTTAGGTGAAGCTGAAAAGGTTAGAATGATGCTCTAGAGGTGGAACACTTGCAACCTTTACATGCTCTTCACTTTATTGTATTTTTACTTGAAAACACGTATTTCCTATGAATTGTCTTGTATCCTTGATCTACAACACAAATATCGAGCTCTCAATTATATTGCCAAGTGGCATCATTTTTAAGAACTCAGATGTAATATACTACCACACCAATATTGCCTACCATACTAACTCTAGAGTTCACTTCATATACTGAAACAGACTTGGACCATAGTGTGATTGGGTTAGTGTGATGCATTAGAATTGATAATACCATGCTTATACATGCTTCATAATGAGGTTTCTAAAGTTTGTTGATTATTAAAAAATTTGTTTATGACATTCCTTATTGTTTGTTTATATCTGCATTAATTCCGCTATATGGAAATGCTCACTAAATAATTGCAACTTTCGTGTTCGAGGTTAAGCCTATCTTTCATGTTCAAGGTTTAGCCTATCTTTCGTATTCAAGGTTTAGCCTATCTTTTTATCAATGAACTTTATCCTTAGGAGTAAACTATCCTACTTGCAGCTTTATTTTTTGACATCAAACACGGAGTGCAGAACAAATTATGAGTTTTAGTTAACTTGGATCCACACATCGTTACCTTTTTTATTGCTATTATGGCTTCAACTCCATATTTGGTGTTTTGTAGAAGTTTGAGAATAGTTGTTGACTTGGACACTCATCATATTTTTGTTCGCGCTGATCCATCTATAGATCCCCGCGCTTATAATGCTCCTAATGCTTTTCAAGTTGCTGCAATGCCATGAGGATGATGAGGCTGTAGAGTATAGAGAGCATGATATTATTGTGCAGAAACATCATGGTCATTCTAAGAGAATTGGTATGTGTTATTCATTGATATATAATAATAGAATCATTTTATCGTAAACCATGTAGCATCTTTGTAATTATTTCCAAACCTTCACAGTTATAGCTTTATATTCTTGCAGGAAAACATGCCTAATCAACTAACTATCAAGTATGTTCTTCTATAAAGAAGATGATAGACAGTCAATGTAATGATCATTGAGAAGACTTATCCAAGAACTAGATTTACTAGTGGCAAAAGTTTCTAAAGCTGGTTCTTATTGATACAGAGGTAAACTCCAAATCAATTGATTAGATAAGCTAAATTTGCATCGCGTAAATCCTTGTTTACACAAAACCAAATCATTAATGCATATTGCAAATAAATCCTTGTTCAAGGACATATTGTGGATTGCAAAATCAATTCAATAAATGATACTACATTTTATATTACAGAGCCCTCACTTGCCAAGAATCTGAGAATTGGAATTCTAACTTTCCAAGTTGGTGCTCTATTCTATTTATAACATTGAAATATTTTATTCCCATCGTTTTTAACATGTTTTTTGGATTGATGTTGTTGCTGCATAGTTTTTGGTAATACTCTCTCTCTCTCTCTCTCTCTCTCTCTCTCTCCAAAATGAGTGACCTCTCAGTAGAATCACATTGCCAATTTTCTATCCAAAAGAATATTATTTCTAGCTCAATTTGTGAACTAACTTTGTATTCACAATTGTGCATTTTTAGATCAAACACATTCTCATTATAGTTTAACTTGATGGCCATGAATAAAAGTCATAAATTGAATAATTCCCATTGACCTTTTGTTCTACCAAAATAACTCGAGCATTTATTGACTACTTTGAATGACTATTCATGTAAGAGTGCTCTGTTGTTCGTTATCTCATGACTCTTCAGGTTCACAAGTGTAAAAGCATTTCTTTTAGTGCATCAATTATCTTACTTCATTTAGCAGCTAACATCTTTTACTTTGATAGTGTTTGAATTTCATACCGTTTATACTCCTTGGATTAATCCTGGATCTTTTGATCTTGTCTACCAATTGTTAGTCATTAGTTTTCTTTGCATTTGGTCACAAGCTAGAAGAAAGATGGCTGCGTTATGGAGTCTTGGGTTGCCCTCAGCTTTAAGGCAATATTTATTAGTTTTCTTCTTTTATTGATGTATTGAAATGTGCCTACATTGTACTAAGTTCATCTTTCTTTTTCTTATTCTTTTTTTTATATAAATATAATTTTTATTATTGAGTATGCAGGTGATTATGATTTGAAGGTCATGCGCCAAGAATACTATATTAATCGGTATGCTTTGTTTTTTTTTTTTTTTAATTTTAAATTTTGGTTTTTGAATGTGTATTTTTTTTATGTTGATGCTAACTACTATTTGGTATTTATAGAATGGCCAATGGGAGATTAGGTCAATGGCTACAAGTACTAGTTTGTGTGCTGATCTTGCTGAAAAGATTAGGCTTCCATGTTAACTTATGTTGAGAATTCTTTTTAATTCTTTATAAATTTTTTACTATTTTACAGTAAACAATTGAATTTACTCTTTTTTATTTTACAGTAAACAATGAGATGTATAGGGGCATATATATATACGAAAATATGGATTGATATTTCTATTATAGGTTTAAATTAATTTGTTAATTTTATGTTATTTTTCATATAAAAAAATTTTGTTTAGTACTTCCAATTGATATTTTTGTTGGAACAAATGCATAAATAATTTTTATAATAAATAATTATTTGTGACAAATGCCATTAAAGACTACTTGCAATGGTAATAAGATGGTTGCTAAAGCACAGTAAGCAAATTTTTGTATTTTGCGACAGCAAAATAACAGACACAATAAGTAGGTTAGGCGGTTCCAAATAATTGTGGCTGCTACTTTGCCATCGCAAAAAGTATTTGCATCCCTCATTTGCCGTCGTATAGGCCGTCGCAAAAAAAAATTTGCGACGACATATGGCGGTCGTAAAAAGTATTTTTTTTAGTAGTGTCATTAATTAATGCACTTCCTTTTTCCCAATCAAGTGATTGGCCTCTACTCATCTTTTATTTTATGAGATTTAATGATTAATTATTCCACAAAACTCATTATTAACCCTAATTCCTTTACTAAACCTTAAAATAGGTGCTTTTAACAAATAAACACCATTTAATTTAGATTCAATGAATAAAGTCATATTTTCACTAATAAAAATGATTTTCCATTAAAAAGAGACTTTAAAAGCTATATGGCCATAAACATGAACTAAACTAAGTAATATTATGAAAACATCCATAACATCCAATTTTACATCAAAAATCACAGAACTTGCATTATTTAAAGAACAATACACAAACACAAGTAATATGCTATGAAGAATAGGAGAATTACCTGAATGCCACCACCACACGTCCAACCATGCAAAATATGATTAAATAAAATATAATGATTCTAAATATGTTGCTAAACACATACAATCTGAACCTAAGCCCAGTTTAAGGGTTCTACATAATTTTGATGCAAATAAAATCAACTAACACATAAAAATAAACATGTTGAATATTACATGATGATTAAAAAAGCTTATATGCATGACAATATTAAACTACCCTAAACATGTAACAAGTATACATCTAACTTGAACATGCAAAACAAAGTGAAAAACATGCAAAACTACCAACTTATATGATTATACATGCTTGCTAACTACCTAACCATGATCTAATAATAAAAGTATGCACTACTACAAAAATAGTTAAAGATCACACTTTGACCAAAAAAAAGATCTCACTTTTATTGGAAGTGTGATCAAAAAAATTATATTGATATTTTAATCACACTTAATTTGATTGAGTGTGATAATATTTATTTTTTATGTCACTTTTCAATTAAGTGTGATTATATATATATTTTTTAATCACACCTTCTAATTAAAAGTGTGATTATATATACATTACTACTTTTTAATCACACTTGTTTAAATATATATATTTTTTAATCACACGTTCTAATTAAAGTGTGATTGTTTATATATTTTTTAATCACACCTTTTAATTAAAGTGTGATTATATATACACTACTACTTTTTAATCACACTTTTTAAACAAGTGTGATTATATATATATATTTTTTAATCACACATTCTAATTAAAGTGTGATTATTTATATATTTTTTAATCACACCTTTTTAATTAAAGTGTGATTGTATATACACTACTACTTTTTAATCACACTTTTTAAGTAAGTATGATTATATATATATTTTTTAATCACACATTCTAATTAAAGTGTGATTATTTATATATTTTTTAATCACACATTTTAATTAAAGTGTGATTATATATACACTACTACTTTTTAATCACACTTTTTAAACAAGTGTGATTATTTATATAGTTTTTGATCACACCTTTTTAATTAAAGTGTAATTGTATATACGCTACTACTTTTTAATCACACTTTTTAAGTAAGTGTGCTTATATATATATTTTTTAATCACACATTCTAATTAAAGTGTGATTATTTATATATTTTTTAATCACAGCTTTTTAATTAAAGTGTGATTTTATATACACTACCACTTTTTAAGTAACACTACAAGAAAAGTGGGCTTATGAGACGGAACTTTTTGTGACCGCACATTTGCCATCGCAAAAAATGTGACCTTTTAAGACAGCACAATTTGCCGTCGCAAAAAATGTGACCTTTTGAGACGACACAACTTGCCGTCGCAAAAAATGTGACCTTTTGAGAATGCACAATTTGCCGTTGTAAAAAATATGACTTTTTGAGACGGCACGACTTGCCGTCTCGCAAAAAAAAAAAAAAAAAAGTGACTTTTTGAGACGGTACAACTTGCCGTCGCGAAAAATGTGCCTTTTTGAGACGGCACAACTTATCGTCGCAAAAAAATGTGACTTTTTGAGACTTCATATATATAGTTACAAAATGGTTTAAATAAATGCAATGGTATTTTTCTATCATAAAAAAAATTGAAAAAAACGGCGTCGTCTTACTCTTTTGATATAACATTTCTCTTTTCATCCATTTTTTCATCTTCCTGTCTCTCTGTCTCTATCTCTGTCTCTCTTCTCTTTCTCTCTCTCACTCATCACTCTTCTCTCTCTCTCTCTCTCTCTCTCTCTTTCTTTTTCTCACGCATCACTCTTCTCTGTCTGTCTGTCTCTCTTTCTCTCTGTGTCTCTCTTCTCTCTCTCTCTCTCTCTCTCGTTTATCTCTTTTCTCTATTTTCTCTCTCTCTCTCTCTCTCTCTCTCTCTCTTTGTCTATCTCTCGAACATCTTTTGTTTCTCTCTTTTTTTTGTCTCTCTCTCTCTCTCTATCTCTATGTCTCTCTCGTTTATCTCTCTTCTCTCTCTCTCTCTCTTTTTTCTATGTCTCTCTCATTAATCTCTTTTCACTTTCTTTCTCTCTCTTTTTGTGTATCTCTTGCTCATCTCTTGTTTCTCTCTCTTTTTCTCTCTTTGTCTATCTTTATCTCTTTCTCTCTCTGTCTCTGTCTCTCACTCATCACTCTTCTCTTTCTCTGTCTACCTATCTGTTTGTCTGTCTGTCTCTCTCTCTCTCTCCCTTACTGTGTTCGCCTTGCTCACTCTCTCCATCATCTCTTCTCTATTTATTGAGCTCCCTCTCGATTTATCGATCCAACCATGTTGGGACCCCCAATGGGTGGTGACCCCCAGCACCCCCATCTCCACGTGAGGGGCTGTGAGAGCAAGAGTGAAAAATAAATAAATAAATAAATTTTTTTGAACCAATCAAAAAACAATGGGGGGTGGTGGGGGTCACTTCCACTGGGGGTTTAGGGCATTTTTCTTATCGATCCACTACAAGAAAATGCACTTTTAGCGACCACTTTGTCTCTTTCTCGCTCATCACTTTGTCTCTGTCTCTCTATCTCTCTTCTCTATCTATCTCTCACTTATCTCTCCCTCTCACCACCCATCTCCTCTACCACATTTACCACTATTGCAAATGCCATTCCACTACCACCACTACTACTATTGTTGCCATTCCACCTTTACGATTACCATTATTACCATCATCGCCACCACTCTACTACTACTACTACCACTACTACCACTACTACTACCATTACTTCTCCTTCACCACTGCCACTCCATCTCCTATGTCTGTCTCTCCCTTTCTGTATGTGTCTCTGTTTCTCTTCTCTCTCTCTCTCACTCATCACTCTTCTCTGTCTGTCCGTCTCTCTCCTTCTCTCTGTGTCTCTGTCTTTCTTCTCTTTCTCTCTCTCGCTCATCACTTTTCTTTGTCTGTCTGTCTCTCTATTTTTCTCTGTGTCTCTCGTCCATTTCTCTTCTCTCTATCTCTTTCATCTATCTTCTCTCTCTGTCTCTTTTCTCTCTCGCTCTCTCGCTCATCTCTTTCTGTCTCTCTCTCGTTTATCTCTTTTCACTCTTTTCTCTCTCGCTCTCTCGCTCATCTCGTTCTCTCTCTCTCTCTCTCGTTTATCTCTTTTCGCTCTTTCTCTATATATATATATATATATATCTTTTCACCTATTGTTCGTCTTCATTTCTTTCTTTTCTTTCTCTCTCTCACTTATCACTCTTCTCTCCCTGTCTCTCTCTCTCTCTCTTTCTCTCTCTCTCTTTCTCTCTCCCCCACTATTTTGCGTTGCTCACTATTTTCCTTCCGTCTTCTCTATTTACTGAGCTCCCTCTCGATTTATCGATCCACTACAAGAAAATACACTTTTAGCACCACTTTGTCTCTCTCTGGCTCACCACTCTGTCTCTCTCTCTCTGTCTCTCTCTCTCTCTCTCTCTCACATTTATCTGTCTCCCACTTATATCTCTCTCTCACCACTCATCTCTTCTACCACCTTCACTACTACTGCAAATGCCATTTCACTACCACCACTACTACCACGGTCACCACTTCACCACTACGACTACCATTACAATATTTTTCATTAAAATATTACCCCTACTTCTACCAAATAAAAAATAATAATAAATTTTTTTCATTAAAAAAAATGAAACAAATAAATTTTCAAGCTTAGTAACTAAAATAAAATATTTTTTTTTAACAAAAAATAAAGTTTTTTGCGACGACAACTCCTGTTGCAAAAAATAAATAAATTAAACAGTGTTATTTTATTGTTTAAATTTTAAAAAAAAATTTGATTTTTTCTTCCCCCCCTCTTTTTTTTTTCCATTCCTGCTCGTTTCACTTGAAAACCAAAAACCCTAATCTCTTCTTACCCTCCTCTCTATCGATCGATCGAGCGGCATTTACGGAGAGCGGAGAGAGAGAGAGAGAGAAGCGGAGAGATGGTATGCGGCAACACATTTGCGAAGACCATATGCTCAATCTGCTACGAAGATCTCAAACCCATCGTCGAAGACCTTCAATCCATCTCTATTTGCGGTCACGTCTTCTACGAGCTCTGGTCAGTCATCGCTCATTCATATTTCATATATATATATATATACACACACTCATTCACATTAATCGATTGAAAATTCTGTTATTTACCTTTGTAAAAACCCTAGCGTTCAACAATGGTTCGAGTACTGTTCAAATGGGAAGAAGAGAAATTGTCTTGTATGCAAGCAGACCTGTTCGGAGGCCAAGCAGACCTGTTCGAAGAATTGAATCTATCCACGGTTTTTAAGACTTGTACTACGCAACTTACACTTATCTCTTCCGCTCCGGCTAGGGTTTACAGACCCCCCCAATTTCTGTCTCTCTTTCTCTCTCTCTAAGTTTATTGTTGTTGTAAGATCTGATTATGGAGTTAACCAATAACTAGGGTTTCCGGGTTGCTTCTAAAACTCCAAAAGCTTCGAGCTTTTACATCGCTGTGTATCTGTAAAAACATATATCGAACTATATAACAATGGTGACCACAAACCCTTTTGATCTTCTCGACGACGATAACAACGACGACCCCAATCAGCTCCTCTAGAAGCTCCTTTCCCCTCCGAAGAAAGCCCCAGCTTCGGCTCAATCCGCCACCGCTACTCAGCTGGCTAAGCTGCCCTTTAAGCCTCTCCCTCCAGCTCAAGCCGGTAAAGCCTCTGATTTAGACTCTCTCTCTCTATCTATCTCTCTCTTCATTTCCAAATCGTATGCTTAAGATCGATGTGTTTGTGCATCTGTATGTATATGTGTTTTTATACAATATGAATGTGTACATATTGTGTGTTATGTTTTGATATATGGTGGAAATAGAATGAAAATGAAATTTAGATTATTGATGTTCATCTTTGAATGAAAAAAAGTTGTGTTTTTGGTGTGAGGTTGATGAGAAAATGGAGGAAATTAAAAGATTTGATTTCATGAAGAGGAGATTTAGAATTCTCATATATGTTATTTGCAAAATTTTCTACAGATACTTTATAGGAGGTAGAAAAAAATAAAAGAATACATTTGGATGTATTCATGTTCTTTGATATTGCTAGCATTGGACTTTTACAGATTCTACCATGGTTACCATCACCATCATGGTAGTTTCTTAAATAAAGTACCTTGGTACATTGTCATTTTCTGAAATGAAGAATAGATTTTCTGGTGGATCTTGTTCTTTATTTAGTACTTAAAGTCATCCTTAAGAAAGGTTCCTGTTTCATTATTTATTTTTTTTCCTTTTTGAAATGTTTCTGAATTAGATCTTTGGTTAGATAGTCATACAAGCAGTTGGCAGCTCTTCTTTTATATAAAATATACAATTTGAAATTTTTCCTTTTTGAAATGTTTCTTTTATTTGTGGTGTTTGGCTTGGGGTTTGATCTTGTTGTAATATGCACCTTTATATTTTCTTTCTTAATCTATTTGATCTTTTGATTCATGAATGGTGCAGATTTCTATTATACTTTTTTTTGTCATAAATTCCTCAAAACTCTCATCAAAATACACCCTTGACATAACTAGAGTATCTTGTGAAATTCATATTTTATTTGTTCCTCAATATTTACTCTCTAGACACATCCCATTTTATTGGTACTTCACTTCAGCACTTCCCCGCTCATTGCTTGGTTCATATCCTCTCTTTTTGGTGAGTCTAGAAACTGATATAAAAAGCTATTTCTTGCCTTCCTAGGCATCTCATTCTTGTGTATATGCTAGTTATTCAGTCACAGTGTGATGAGATATGCTTGCTGCTTAGATTGGATGTCTACATTTTTCAAATTCTTCTCTATTCACTACTAGAAAAAGTAGATATAACCATGAAGGAAGATATTACTTAGATTGGTATGAAGGAAGAAATTATTATTATTTATACTGTTAGTAGTTTGATATGCAAGATAAGCCATGAAGGAAGATATTACTATTATTATTATTTTGATATGTAAGACAATGAAGAAAGAAATTATTAGAACTGACACTTGGTTTGTATTTCAGATTTAGAAGAAACAGCAAAACCTTTGGACGAATATGCATCTTTACGAGAGTTCTTTGTTCGCACCCTTAAAGAAGGTTCTAGGCCAATTGATTCTGACCCATGTTGTGCAGTAGCGGTAACCAGCTTCTTGGACATCTTGTTGGTCCAATTTCTCTTTCACTTTAAATTGTTGCTGACAATTGTATAATATCTGTGTACTCTTTGCTGTTGTGATTGTAGATTAGTCCAATGGATGGTACTATTCTAAGATTTGGAGAGTTGAAAGGAGCAGGTTCCATGATTGAGCAAGTTAAAGGATTCTCCTATTTTGTATCTTCTCTTCTTGGTGCAAGCCCATTCCTTCCTGTGATAGCTGAGGAAGATATTCAACAGGATAGTAAGGGACAATAAATAATTCCAAGAGATGAGAATAAAAAGTCTTGGTGGAGTGGAGAATTAGTTTGGCTTCTCCTAAAGTTAGGGACCCAGCACCAGCAAGGTAATCATATATATGTATCCCAACTTATTTTCATTCATCAAGCCTATTTGTTTTGCAGATTTGTGTTCATACTTTTGTGATACGATGCATGTTGACAAGATGAGAAAAATCAAAATGCAAGTTAATCTATACATTAGATTTCCATTGCAGTCTAACAACGGGCCTTTTCTACTGTGTAATTTACTTGAAGCCTGGAGATTATCATCGAATACACTCTCCAGTTGATTGGAATGTTCTTGTTCGTCGGCATTTTTCAGGTATGGATCATGGTCATAATCATTGAGAGATATATATCCAAGTATGTTAGGAAATGGTCATACACCTATGTTGTTTTGTCTTGATTAATAATTTCTATTTCAATGACTTTTATTCAGCTTGCTTGAATTTCTTTTTGTCTTCATTTCTTTTTAAATAAATTCAATGGGGAATATACACTAGAACTTAACAATTTAAAAAAATGACATCTATAAGATCACTATAAGATGGATGGGACAGAAGGTACATAGGATTAGCACATTGTTTCGACAAATTACTGGAAGAAAGGACTAACCTCTTGACTTTTCCAAGCTCATGATCACCTAAAACAAGTAGATTGATGTTGTACTTTTCGATTGCATCGCATATGGCTTGTTTAGGATCCCCATCCTGTGCTATAGTTTCTGCATTTACCTGTAGAGAATAAGAGATAACGAATACCATTCCTTAATATTGCATGTGGTGTGCCAAAAAAATGAGTGTATTCAACTGCATATTCTCTAGTGTGAAAAACATTATTAATTTTAGAAAATAATGGAAGTGATTTTCTAAAGAAACAAAGTACAGTAGAGAAAATGGGATGAGATATGGTCACAAACCCCAAATTCAATTTGTTGTACCGGAGTTACTGTTTTGTGCAATAATTGTGAAACTAAGATACACAAAGGATTATCTAACAAAGCTACAAGCACATCTAACCCATCCATTATCACATGATATTATTTATTCTTTCTTTCCACATGGTATCCAATTACCCACAAAAATAAGATTATTTGGATTTTGGATTTGAGGAGTGATGTGTAAAGGTCAAAAAAAAAAAATGACAGGAACAACAAAAAAGAAAGAAGAAAAGAAAGAGAGCTCATATTCAAAATTTGGTATAAGCCATTTGAAGACTTTGGTGACAAATTGACATGCACAAATTTAACATCAGTAAAAAGAACTCTACCCGATATGCCAAAATTAACATGGACCATTAAAATTAAAAAACGAAAAAAAATTGATCTCTCTCACCCATGCCAAATTTGACATGGTTAAAGTCTCTGTCAATTCCATGTTAGATTTAAGCACCACGAGCCAATTCTGTTTGTTATGTTTGCCAACTTAGATACAAAATTTTGGGCGAAGATGCTCTTATATCTCTCTCTGTTGTTCCTAGTTTTTTTTTGTTTTTTCCTCTCCACAAATTCATCCTCAAATTCATTATCCAAACAGAACCTAAAAACAAACCAACTTAGGATTTCACTTTATTTACCTTTCACATGAACAACAAAATCAAACAAAGCAAATATCTGTGTAAAATCACAATTGAAACATGGTCATACCCCATAACTGGCACAGATGCTCTTAGCTTTCTCCAAAATCCCCATTGAAACCACCTTGTTCTGTTCTTGAACAGAGTTCACAAACTCGAGAATCATCATTAAAAATTTCAGCACAACTTGCAAGTAGAAATATATACCTATTAATACAGACCTTAAACCTCCAATAATCATCAATCAGTATTTCAAATACAAATTCACTTCATTCTTATTTATGGGATCTCATATATTATGTGGAAGTATTATAATTATGTGGTGAGCGCCCAACACCAAATCTTTAATTGAGGTATAATACTATATTAAATTGTTAATGTTCGTCTCATCAAGACAAACATTGAATTTAAGAGATGTTTGGATACCAATTTTTCAAAGCCCTTGAACCACAGAAAAGAGATGGCTCCTTCATGTCCAGATAGTGCGATCAGAAAAATATATCAATAGATCAATAAACATTTCTTCAATGCTAGAATAGCCCTCCATACCTAGTTGCCTGAGTTGCTTTCAAATTTTCACTTGTATCCATTTAGTCTTATTACTTATCTGATTTATCAAATCTTGTTTGCCAATTTTCGACACTTACATTGTTTTTACAGGTCGGCTTTTCCCTTTGAATGAACGTGCTGCAAGAACAATCAAGAACCTCTATGTTGAGAATGAAAGAGTATGTCTTATTACTAATTTTTTCTAAAATATTGCTGATCACAAAGGGTCAAATTAGCATTATATGAGGTTTAAACAATTTTTACTAATTTAAAAAGCATCAAAAGGGAGTATGATATAATTTCCCAAAATGCGTTAGTTCTCAGGTTTTATATAATTTCATAATCCTATATGCCAATATCCTTTTTTCTAATTATTGTTTGTCCATTCCTATGGATGATTTGAGTGCTTTACATATTTTTATTGTTGTTTCCCCAGATTTTGCTTGAAGGCCGATGGCAAGAAGGTTTTATAGCAATGGCAGCAATAGGTGCAACAACTATTGGGTCAATTGAGGTAAAGTGTCCCTTTCTCGTTATGATTTACCTTTATTTTTGTTATTTTTATTCCTCATTCTTATCCCATTCTGATGCATGAGATCAACTTGAATTACTGTTGCTATGTTTACATCAATCTTCAGTTTTAAAATACTTTGATCAAATCTGGAAGTGTCGTAAACTTATATGCACTGTTCCTCGATGGGCTCCATCACATTTGAAATGGTTGTAATTTTGCGTATTTAGGTTCTCCTACTCAACTTGCCATTGTTATTGACTTCTGTGTGAACTTGCACATGACAGCTTTTCATTGAACCTAAACTCTGGACAAATCAGCCAAGAAAGAATTTACTACACTCGGAGCCACCTGAAGAACGAGTTTATGAACCTGAAGCTGTCGGTGTGATGCTTAAGAAAGGGGATGAGGTTAGAGATGCATTAACATTAGTGCCTTCAAAATTTGGACTAGTAATCTTTATGAAAGAGCAATACTGGTAGTTTAAATTACTTTGTGTATTGATTAGTACTTCACAGGCAAACATTTACATAAACCTGTTCATTGAAAAACAAAAACAAAAAAATATGTTATTGCATATTCAAGTATTGGAGTTACTGATATGAAATCAAGAATAGTTTTTTTTTTTTTTTCTCTAGATCTGCTGTCATTTGAAGTTGGTGTGTGATGTGTTATTTGTGCTAAATAGTTTTGGTATTATGCTTTAGTCTTTTGAAGTTCATAATAAATTTATTATATTCGGTGTCCATTCATCGTTTCAGGTGGCTGCTTTCAACATGGGATCGACAGTGACTCATATTCCAAGCTCCCATATCAAAATCACTAGAAGATGATTCTGCTTCATCGGAGTTCGGAGTTACATGTCGACGTGGGGATAGAATCCATGTTGGAGAAGCACTGGGAAGGTGGCATGATTCATAGCAACCACCCCCCATGTATACAATTTCGCAAAGACTCGTTTTGTATGGCTACGATTTTGCAAATGTTGACAATCATCTTTTGAGCTAATCAAATTTTTGCTTCACGTTACCTGTAAGGATAGAGGCTATTATATAAAATTCTGGTTTGTTCCCAAGTGATTTTAGCAAGCTTGAATTTTGGATTTTTAATATTTTTATTGATTTTGTTACAGGTTTTACTTTTTGTGACGGCACTAAACTGTCGCAAAAAATAAAAATTTTATTATTTAAAATAAAAATTTTATTATTTTTTGCGACGGTAGTACACTGTCGCAAAAAATAGAAATTTTCATATTTTTAATATTTTTTGCGACGGCACCACACCGTCGCAAAAACAGTGTTCTTGCCGTTGTAAAAAAAAAAGGTTATTAGCGACGGTATTTTTTGCCGTCTCAAATAACATTTTTAGAGACGGTAAAATAGTGCCGTTGCAAAGTTTTTTGCGACGGTATTAGGAATATTAGCGACGGCATTTTACCATCGCAAAAAGTTGAAATTTTAGTAGTGATCATACTTAAAAAGTATAATTAAAAATGACCATTTTTAATCACACTTCCAAAGATCACACTTAAAAAGTGTGATCTAAATATTTTTAATCACACTTAAAAGATGTGATCTAAATATTTTTAAGCACACTTAAAAAGTGTGATTAGAAATGACCCCTTTTAATCACACTCCCAAAGATCACACTTTAATAAAATTTAAAAGGTGTGATTAAATAATATACATCACACAAAAAAAAGTGTGATCTTTATCTGTTTTTGTAGTAGTGATGATTAAATCATATGGATATTAACAAAGAAGAAGAACAATACCTCTGGTTTGATAATCAAATCGAAGAACACAAGAAAAATGTGAGAAACTTTGCTTGAATGCTTCCCTCAAGCTTTGGCGATGGATTGATCAATTTTCTTCAACCTTAGATATACTTTTTTAAGTTGTTTTGCTGTTGTATTATTAGGGTTAAGAATCTTGGATTTGGAGGCTAGGCTTTAACATTTACAACTCAAACTCACTTAAAACATTCAATATTTTGCTCAAAACTTGGGAATCTTCAAAAGGGGAGGCAAAGGGGTGTATTTATAGGCAAGGAGAGCCTTGGGGGTCAAGAAAGCTCACCCTAGGGTTTCCCTATCATTAACTCGTGACGCCTCCCTCCTAACTTGCTCAGATCCATGATAGTCTATTGTATTTTGGGTATATCTCTCATCTGATATCAAATTAAGGTGAATCAAAAGGAGCTGAAAAGATAACTCAAAGGGTCACAATTTTGTGTGAAATAGACATTTTCAAATTCCAACTTTTACTAGGTGAAAAATAGTTTCTCAAGAAGAGCCAAAAAATGATAATTTTGACTAAAACTAGTTTTTGCCACAAAAATGGAAATACATCAACTCTAACAACTTCAAGCATCCCTAAAGTCGAAATTGTGACATACCGAATGTTTAATTTATTTTAATACTGCATTAATATCAACTAAAAAAAAAAAGAGGTATATTTAATTTCATAATTATATGTGATAAAATGTAATTTAATTTAATTTAAAATTAGGGGTCATTGTGCATTACCATAAAGTCATAATGTAATTATTATATTAACTAGGATCAAGATGTAATTAGTCAAATAAATTGCTGTAGATAAGCTCAACCATAAAAAATAAAAATAAAAATAAAAATAATTCTAGAAACCTACTACATGGAAAATACCATGTGGCCATTAATCCTAATCTAATTTCTAGGGAGGGAGCTCTGCTCAAGATGTCCTATAAATACGAGATGTATTAGAAAAGAATAGAAGCAGACAAACGAATAGCAAAAGAAATGAGGAAAGGCGTAACAAAGGAAAAGTAAAATAGGAATTAATATTAAGGTGAGTTATATTATACCTTAAGTTACTATAAACTGTTTTACGTAAATCCTGCTTGTACATTATATTAATATTTCAAATATAATATTTACCTACTTGTTTAAAACACATGGATATAAATTGTTTATTAAATCTAATTTTGATTTGATCTGTAAGTACTACCACGGAGATCCCATATCTTGGGGGACTTAAATAACTATTGGCTCTCTGAATAGTCACTTTAGTAACCATTTGTTTGTCATGGATCCATTAACCCTCTATTCTGTTTTGTACCGTAGTTATAATTATTTTACTTATATGATTTCTGATATTTATGTTATTTAAAATAATTTATTTATTCGAATCAAACTATTCACTGTTTAGCCTAAATAATTATCCATGGTGACTTTTATACGTTTATGCTCTAAGTATAATATTTCTCACTCTGTCATGTGCTTATAACTATTACTTCCAGGTGATGAGACTTAAGGCGAGGTTGTTAACCCCGTCTTCATAAGTTTTGAAAGTAGTGGGGCCGGACTTGGAGTAGACGTAATGCACCTTGTATATTTGTAAACATAGTCTAGCTATGGCAATATAAATAAATAAATAAAAACTCCAATGTATGTTTAAATAAAATAAATACTTGGCTACCCTTTTTATTTTACTCCGCTACATTATTAATTTATTAAATTTAGAATTAACATTTGGTAACCTTAGTTATTCACTGGTTGCAACACCTAATCTCTGGGTACCGGGGGTGGGTCGCGACAGAAATTTTGATACTATAGACACCCTATTTTTAACCACACTTAAGACTTGGGCGCTTTATTACTAACACCCGATGATGAAAGTTACACTGTGCAATCTTTTGAATTCTCAGCGAAGAAATTTGGATTCAAGCTCTAATCTCAAACCTTATGCCTCATTTTTGCCAAACTATTTTAGATCTTAAAACCCTCTTTTCAAATATTTTTTCAAATGTTTCTACAATGTTCCAAGGCTCGCATTTCGATTAAAATATTGCACTTTTCAGTAAATCGAGTAAGGACAAAGTAGAAATAAATGAAAGGGAGGTGAAATCTTTGAAAAAATCTTTAAAAGCATCTTATAGGTTTGGAGTTGAAGGAAATAGGAGGGGATGGAAGAAAACTAGTTTAGGAAAAGATTGAGCATCAAATCGTTAAGAAAAAAATGAATAGCGTTTACTAAATTAGGCATATCTTTTTGTACACTTGGACTTTATATGTAAGGCCACCACTATTGGAAAGTAGACTTTTGGGGCTTCAATTTAGAGTCAAAAATCACCTAAATCTGAGTTTGGATAAGGGAGATATGTCCATTTGAAGTTTGGCTTGAGGGCAGATTTTGTTTGACCCGTCGGGTTTGTTTAGATCCGATCGTGGCTTTTTTAGACCCGGCCAGCTTTCAGCCTTTTAGACCTAGCCTTTCATTATTTGGACTGGCCATGGGTTTTAAGACTCGGCCGAGTCTCATTAGCGCTACACAAAGTGTTTTACAGTAGTTTGTTCCCATGCACGGGATTTTGCCACCTCGCCATTTTTAAATATATTTTCAACCAAAACATCTCAAACTCTATAAATAAGACCTCCCACCTCAGATTTTAGGGTTATAAAAACCTTCCAAGAGGGTTAGACATTGATGAGAGCTTGGAACTATCCTTAAACCTTCAAGCTTCTTTTGTTCTTCAAATCAACTCTCACCCTCTATCCCCCATAAAAGCTTGGATTTGAAACTTTCTTGTGGAGAATTCAAGACATATTTTTTGAAACTAGAGGTTAGAGAAATTTTCTAGGAGATATTTGTAGGAGCTTAGACATACCTTCATCTTCAAAGCCTTTCTTCATCTTCAAACCTTCTTGAATTATACATACACAATACATACACCATTAGAGCTTGTTCTTGAAACTTTTTGCTAAAGTTTCAAACTATATTTCAAATACTTGAGGGAGTTAGGATTAAAGTTTGATAACTAAGAAATTACCTCTCTTCTCAAGAGGTATAACTTTGCATCTTTTCTTTTCTTTCTCTTTTACTCTCTTCATCTCTTTTTCTTATTTTGTACGCTATTTTTTAGTTGTCTTGGGGCTAAAATATGTGATTAAGGCTACAAAAAGTGGAGGGGTTAGCCACCATTCCTTAGGCTTAATTACTAGTGGTTAACTACAGCTTCTCTATACTTTTTCTTCTTGTTTTCTCTTAGCTTTAGCACTGTTTTCTTTGTGTTTATGGGCTGTTTAATGTTTTAATTAATTATGATTTGAACACTATAGTTTCATTATTGTAATAACATAACAGTCCTCACAGATTTTGTGTGTTTAGGATGTAGCCGCCAATCTGCTTGAGTTGATCATTTTAACACTATAGTTTCGTTGTTATAATAGCGTAATAGTCCTCACCGATTTGTTGTGTTTAGGACGTAGCCATCAATAAATTTGAATTGATCGCTTTTCTTTTACTTTCTTTATAGCTTTTCTTAAGTATATTAGAACCTTGTGGTCATTGGGGGTTTAGAGCTTAGCCACCCTACCACAAGTTTGATTAATTGGTTGTAAATCTTTTGCTTTCAAATTACTTAGTACACTACACAAATAACCTTGACATCCTTTTTGGATCAACTTATAAGCCTTCATGGATAAAATCAAGTAAGGTGGGAATACTACTCCTTTACTCTGAAATGTAACCTCAGCTTGGTGCGGCGGTTTAAAGGTGACACTTTTGGAAACACAATCAATGGATGCACGATTTGCCATTAACCAATCCATTCCCAATATAATATCGAAATGAGTTATGTTCAACGTCATCAAATCAACTAAAAATTCAACATTCTCAATCACAACAACACATGCTCTATAAATGGATGCAACAATCATAGTTCTTCCAGATGGAGTAGCGGCAGATAACAAATAACCAAGGGGTTCTACTAACTTTTCGGAAAACTTAGCAAATACAAATGAATGTGTAGAACCCGAATCAATCAATATATATGCATCTTAAGAGCAAATAGGAAGTATACTTGACACTATGGTCTCGGCGTTTTGAGTGTCTCCTGGCACTAATGCAAAGACTCAACCTTGTCTCATCTGTTCTTTCCCAACATTGCCTTTCTATGCAGAACCTGAGGTACTCTCATTATTCTTACTATCATTAGTCTTCGTCTTGGGACAATCCCTCACATGATGACCCATCTCACTACATTCAAAACAAACTCCAGATGCCCGATGACAAACTCTGAAATGTTGCTTCCCGTAACTTGTACATGTCGGCCTAGTGCCACTTTCCCGATTTGAGTGACTTGAACTACCCACATTCACTTTCTTCTTGGCATCAAACGGTGCTTGGCGATTGTCATAACTTTGTTTTTTTCTCTGGTTATCTCCTAAACTTTGATATCTGTTCAAGTTAGCTTCTGCTAGGATGGCTTTGTTCAATACTCCGGCGTAAGTCGACATGTTGAGCATATTAACTCGGTCTTGTATCGGCCCACGAAGTCCACTCTCAAACTTTCTAGCTTTTTTGTATTCGGTATTGACAATGTGAGGTGCATATTTGGTCAACTCGGTGAAAACATGATCATATTTCACTACTATTCTGTTACCCTATGTCAAAGTCTGGAATTTCGTGGTCTTGTGATCTTGGACACTAAGGGGAAAATGCTTGTCATAGAATAACTCCAAAAATCTAGCCTAAGTCAAACCCGAATTACCTTCTCAAATCATCATCCACCACCTACGAGCATCGTCATCCAGTGTGAATGCTGCCAATGACACCTTCTGGGCGTCAGTGCTAGGAAAGATCTCAAACAATTTCTCCATTTCAAGAACCCATGCTTCTGCTTTCAACGTTTCTATACCGCCGTGGAATCTTGGCGGATTCATTTTATTAAATTCTTTGATCAAAGTTAACGTGTCGTTCCTATATAAAGCTGGTCATGGGGGGCACTTGCAGTACTGGAGGAAACGGAGGTGGAACTGTATTTAGGCCGTTTGTTTGCTCGACCTGAGCAGAGGTAGTACTAGTATTTTGTTGCCTTGCTTGCCTCAACTCACGGGTCAAACCTTCTACTAACCTTTCCAATCTGTCCAATCTATCCTCAAAATGATCTCATCTAATTGGAGGTCTTCCCATTCTCATGATGCTAGGAGTATGCAAAATGTGGCTTTTAAACAAGATGAACAAAAAGACAAGTAGACGAGTAGCAAATAATCATGCCAAGATAATGCACAAATAGCAAACAATGTGATGTAATCCTAACATTATTCTAAGGGAAATCCTATGCTCTTTAGAACCAAAAGTGTGTGAATAAATGTACTATAAGGAACTTGTGCTATGATACCAATTTGTCACCCTATTCCACCCCTAATAGAATGATGCCGTGATGGCCAGTAATACGAGATTATCAAAGGTTAACTTACAAAGATTTACATAACAGAGTATACATATGGGACATACATGTGCAGAAGAAAATTTAAATCTAAGTAGTTTATAAAAACTGTGCATAGATCAAATGAAATGACATACGTCTTAACATGGTTTTACAACTTGAATATAACATAAAATAAATTACATCTTACATATTGATCAAAAGGCTTCTCAAGCCAAAACATACAAAAGAAATGAACTATAAAGCTAAGAAGCATAATCTTCAAGATGATACAAAACATGAATCAAAACATCTTCCACATAAAGCTTAAGCAACACTACCTTCTTGCTCATCACACACACACACACACACACACACATATATATATATATATATAAGGAAGAGAGTTGAGCTGAAACTCAGTGAATGATATAAGTAATAAAGGTTTGAATGAATGATATCCGAGATCTTTATCAAAACAATACATATCATAGCTTGTAACAAAACATGGGATGAACCAAGTTCATCAATCAAAGTCTTTCAAAGCTTCTTGGAATGTTTACTAACATCTACATAATACAAAGGATGACATTCTTGACAAAACAAAGAAACAATCAACCCGGAATCAAAAGCACACCCGTTCATGATCAGTGGTGGCCGACCCAGAATCGATTAGACAAACCCACCCGTTCATGACCGTCGATGGCAAAGGAGATATCTCAAACGTGGGTGCTACATGTATTAACATCCCCTAAGACGAAAGGACCTTCCAGTAATGTCATCAAAACAAAGATAATACTTGATAAGCTAAGCGATAATCATTCATGCTTAATCAAATACTTTTTCAAAACAAAGCAAAACTTTTATCAAAACATTATAACATAACTTTATTAAAAATATCACTCACTATAGCTCTTCAGATGTAGGGCTTTAAGGAAGGATCCAAGACCTACAAACATATAGTAAAGTCCACCGAATGCACTTCAAGAAGACAAGAAGAAATGCTCAAAGATGGTTATGCAATGCACTCTTAAAACAAACTTTACATGAGTGAAAAAGATCCCAGCATTACTTTCCAAAACCAAGTTAAGACAAAGCAAAACAAGTGCTGGGAGTCAAATCACTGTTTTTCTTCTTGGAAAAGCATGCTGGGTACAAACCAGGTCTTGGAATGGATGTACAGAGATGATCTAGGCCGAAATGGCCTAGCTGGGTGAACTCAGGAGGTCTTGGCTGATGTTCCACACCTCTTGGCTAAGGTGTGGTCTCCTTGGCCTAGGTGTGCAGCTGCCTGCCGAGATGTTACGAGGTGCCGACAAAGGTGTATGGTGGTCGGCCTAGGTGTGCATGCAAGATAGACTAAGTTGCAAGTGATCTTGCAATGTAGGCCAAGATGAGATATAATGCTTGGCCTAGGTGTGAGGTCAAGACAAAAGCAGGTCTCAGTGACCACACTTAGAGAAACAGTGAAGTCTGGGAATCTAGGTTTCCCCTTTGAAGAACATGAAGAACATGAATGCAAAAATCATAACTTCTTATTCAAAATATGAGATTTCATGACATGAGTTCAAAATCATGGACCTGGGTACCCATACTTGAAGATTTCATGGAAACAAACACAAGAACATGGAACTTGATACAAATATTTGGATTAAAACATGATTTTTCTTCAAGAACATAAGAACATCACTTTCTCTTTCTAAAACAAAACTTTAAATCAATGCATGGCTCATGAATCATGCTAGATCATGCAATGTGATTAGATTAACATAAAGAGTAACAAGAATAGATCAAGAATCTAACCACAAAACACAAAGCAAACGGTTCAAGGTATGAAGATCAAGCTTGGAAATCTAGTTCTCACTCTAAGAACTCGTTTTTCTTCCTCCTAGAGCTTCTCTCTCTACAAGGCAACGATATGACAAATGATATAGGTTTCTCACTGCTAACTTGACTAATACCCACTTCTGGGACACATGGCACTATCTGATCAAATCTTCTCAAAAAGATGCCAAAATGAAAAGACAATAGTAGGTCAAAGTGTGTATAACAAGTAAAGTGGCATGGGCACTTTGATAAGGCAATGATCTCGAATCAAAACATAGGATTTGGACAAGTAAGGTCTCCCTGATCTCGGTTAGGAAGGATAACACTTGGCTTAGGTGTGCCACACCTTGGCCTAGATATGCCACATCTCGGCTTAGGTTGTATTAGTCCAAGAACAAGATTGCTAGGTGCTGGCTAAGGTACACAACAAGGCTGCAAGGTTCAACGATCAAGGATCTCGAATGCCTAGATGATAAACATCTTGGCCTAGATAATACACATCTTGGCCTAGGTGATGCACACCTCGGTCTAGATGATGCACATCTCGGCCAAGATGCCAGGGTGAAGGTGGTGGTCAACCAAGGTGGTTCCAAGATGGTCCTAGATGTTGACGCACAACGGCCTAGGTGTAAGAGGTTCAAAGGTGTGACCTAGGCGTAAGACAGCAAGGATAGATAGACTAGGCTCAACACTTAAAGCTAGGAACAAAGCATGCATATAATACATAGGCAAAACATGATAGCACAAAACCAGTTAGTAACCTTTACTTAGGCAAAACGAATCAAAGTTTGCAGATGCAAGCTTAACAAGGCAAAATCATGTAAATTCATATTAGTAGGACTAAGACAAGAATGAGGGTTGTTATACCATCATCATCTATAGGGTTTAGGGTTTCAATATATAAATATTGTATTTCTTCATCATCTTCGCCATTAATGCACTACACTCATGATATCATTCATTATCAATTAGCTCACTTCATTCTCTTTTCCATTATACTTATTTTCTAAACCCAAAATATTATTGCCTTTGAAGATTTAGGGTTTAAAAACATTGAAATCAATTAGTTTTGAAAATTTGTACACCATGGATGACACTGAGATGGTTGGTTCCGATATACACACTGAAAAGGTTAATTTGAACATTGAAAATGTTAGTTTATGACTTAGCTTTTTATTTTTTTGTTTATCTCGTTTATATGTTAGGAAGATGAGCTTATTCGTCATGGTTTGAATAACCAAAGTTGAACTTTTACATAATGTTCAATTATTTATATTTAAACAAAACAATTTTGTTCAAATTATTAACATTGACCAAATATTAAATGTTTATACATAAAATATTGAACATTTTAAGTTAGCTTGACTAAAATAAATTAAACTTTTATTTTTTGTTCATATATAAATTTTTGAAAACATTAAAGTTTGTTCTACTCCATATTCATGAATAGGACTAATTTTTTTTGTTATTTTTTTTACAAAATTCTACACCCATCAAATGTAGCAATTTTGAAACTGATTGTGTTGTTGAGTACACAAGTGAATCAAGGGTGAGAATGGCAATCCAAAGATGAGAGTTCAACACTGATGATGAAGATCAACACCGGCGAAGATAAAGGTCGAACGAAACCCTCCGGCATCAATTTGAAATGATGAGACGACAAGATGAGACATGAAGAGAGTTCAACATCGACGATGGAGATCAACAATGGCCAAGATGTTCTCTGTTCTGAAGATGGAGAGTTTTTGATTTGTGTAGTGGTGAAGATTGAGAGTTTTTGGTGTGTGTACTGGTGTGTATTGAAACAAACAAGTGGTGTGTTACAATAGGGTAGTAATGGAAAGTTAAGGTGCAAACTAAAATATTTTTAAACCATAAAAATTATTTTATGTGCGTACTAAATAATGGTGTGTATTAAAAAGATTAGTGGTGTCTAAATAGAATTATCTTTTAATCTATTAATGGTGTGTACTGAGAATATTAATGTTGTATGAATAGAATCATCCTAAAAAGAGTGGTGCTATTAGCACCCCATAAATTATTTTGGACCTTCCATTTCTTTGAACCCCTACTTATAAATTTTGAAACCCTTAAAATTACTTCCCCCCAAATAATACCAAAATTATCCTTGTGAAAACATTCCATCCATTGAATGCACACCCCCCACACCCCAAAAAAACCCTACTTCCAAAAAAATCCTAACAAAGCCCAAGAAGAAGAAGAAGAAAAGGCAATATGATTACTGTCTCTACTATCTCATTTATTATTGTCATAGTTGATATGCTCTCTCTCTATATATATGTATATTTTAGTTTTCTCATAATAATTTATTCTCTTGCAAAAATAATAATATAATAATTGGTTTAGGTTTCTCAGTAAAATAGGTCCGAATTTATGAATAATGTTCGGTTACCTATTTTCAAACAAATAATAAATGATTGGTTACCGGTTCCCGAACAAATAAAAAATGTTCGAGCCTGTGTTTCCGAATTTTGGTTATATGTTTAGGAGTTCAGCTCTGAAAAAATGACAAACATATTTCTTTTTTTTTTTCAAGAAACTGACCTTTACAAGGCCAATCTCCTTTAAGCTAAAAACAATATTAAAGCTATGAACCTCCTATAAGCTTTTATTGTTGTCTTGTCTTGTCTTATGAAGTTGTGGTTGCAAAAAAAACTTCCACTCATTTTCATTGCCGGAGAAGTGTAGGTAATCAAATGGTTGCCGCCGTTATCACCGGAATATTGCCACCAAAGGGTCTTCAAGATTTTGAGGATGGGTAGGTTTTGAAGGTGGGATTTGGGGAAGATAGATGGGTGGCGATGGAGGTGAGTGCTCTCTTAAATCCTAATTCATGATGTAGTGAGTGTGTAGGTTTAATTGTGAGATGTGGTGTTCCAAAATTAATGACGCCCTTTGTAGCAATTTTATTTGAGGTTATTATTGTAATAAAAAAAAGCTAAAAATTGGGGGATCCAAAATAATTTATGGAGTGTTAATAGCAACACTCCCCTAAAAAAGAGGACTTCCAGGTGCAAATTGACAAATTTGTGGACTAATTAGTTTAGGAAATATATCATGGGATTATATGGAAAATAGCTCTATTGGATCTGGGGGTAATTTTCTACAAAAAACAAATGTGATCCAACAAATGGTTATTGATAAACTATTGTCTCAGATGTTTTGGAAATTAATTATTTTAATTGATTTTTTAATTTTTAAAAAAAAACAATGTATAGTAGAAAAAGTTGATTCTTTAATAGTGACATTTTGACTTTTTAATATGTTTTGAAATGTGTCATTAATTTTTTTACGCAAATATTTCATTAGATTGTATTAAAAAAAAATGAAGAGATGAAAGGGAAATTTTACTATACACATCATTTAAAAAGATTGTATCATATACATTTTTAGTTATATAATTTTTTTTAATTATAATAATATTTTAGTTATGACTATGAGATTTTTAGTTATGAGTATGTTTAGTTATAAGTTTTTTTCTTTTAGATACGGCATCTCCAATAGTGAATCATTTTTTTCATTAAATTTGAGTAAAAACCTCCATTTGATATCAAGTGCTCCAGCTGAGGGTTTTGTAACTTCATCAAACCACCGGCAGACTGGGCGAACGATCGATCAGTGTAATTTTTTCACAAATTTTTACCTTGAGGTGATCATTCGAGGGATATCAAGAGACATCCAGTGGTGAAAATTTAATAGCAATGAACAGTGACTTGATGAATAACACACTGGTCCTCAGTTTGATAAAAAAAAATGAAATCCTGAATTTGATGAATAGTTAGAGGAGCAAAAAGTAACTTTCCATCATCAAATCCATTATCAAATTTATGATTTCATTTTTCTTTTATCAAACTGAGGATTAATGTGTCTTTCATCAAATCACTCTTCATTGTCCTTGGATTTTCACCGCTGAATATCTCTTGAATAACTATCTCAAAATAAAAATTTATAAAAAAAATTACATTGATCGGCCAATCAACCAATCATTCATCTGCCTAATCGATTAGTAATTTGATGAAATTACAACACACTCATTGAATCCCTTCATATCAAAAGAATTTTTGGTCAAACTTCTACTCAAATTTACGATTGGAAATAGAAATGGCAATGGGCTAGGGCAGGGCTAGGGACCACACTCCCGGTCCCCGATCTCCGATGGTAGAAATTTCTCCGCCCCCGTCCTCGATCCTCGATGGGGAGCCTATCACCGCCCCCATCCTCGGCCCCTAACGGGGATCGGGTTTCTCTGATCCCGAGAATTCCCTGTCCAAAATAAAAAAAAAAAAAAAAAACACAGATCTGAACTCAAATGTACATATATTCATCATCAACAACAACAATATGTATTCATCAACAACAATCATCTGTTCATCATTATCATCAACAACAACACACCCATTCATCAACAACAACAATCATCTGTTCATTATCATCAAAGATATGAGCTCAAAATGTACAAAATAAAAAATAAAAAGTCTAACACGTTCAAAGAGAGAGGCGATGGCGGAGGGACAAAAATCTGACGATGATGGGAGGAGGAATAGCGGTGATGGAGTAGCTGCGCAGATCGCCGTGATGGAGGGACAATGGCGCTAAGGAGGAGGGACAATGGCGATGGAAGCACGACGTCGATCGGCGGTGATGGGAGGAGGGAGATTGACGATGATGAGAGGTAGGAGATCGTGTTGCGCAGAGAGAGAGAGGAGAACAGAGGGAGAGGGAGATGGAGAGTGAGAGGTAGAGGGAGACTTGAGAGAAATGAATGTGAGTGTGTGAGTGTGAGAGAGGCAGACTGACTCAACTCAAACATATATTATATATGGAGAATATTTGGGGAGTATTCGGGGACGGGACCGGGGTGGGGCCGGGGGAACCAATCCCCGTTCCTGGCCCAAAAACCATTAGGAATTTAATTTTCAATAGCATCCCCGTCCCTATAAGAATAATTTTTAAGAAAAATCTGTTTCAATCGAGATCGGAAAATCGAACCTCCATCAGATCGAGTCTAAATTGCCATCCCTAATTGAAAATGCCTCGGGTCTCCAAAAAAATATAAAGTTATTGGTAGCCTCAAAATAAAGTTACAAACCCCAAACAGACAAGTTGGGAGAATCGATCCCTTCCCCGAAAATCATCCGCCGTAAACTTGGTGTAGTCTCTGGCATGGCTTCTTCGACGGAGCAGCAGCCTCTGAAAAAGCGAAAGCTGTACGAGCCACCGGTATCAGAACCAGCGCAAGAAGAAATCCTTAGACGACGGAGAAACAGAGAAGAAATCCGAAGCTTATACGACACTTACAAGCGTA
This sequence comes from Camellia lanceoleosa, assembly GCA_025200525.1. Taxonomy (NCBI): domain Eukaryota; kingdom Viridiplantae; phylum Streptophyta; class Magnoliopsida; order Ericales; family Theaceae; genus Camellia; species Camellia lanceoleosa. The sequence goes on from CM045766.1 coordinate 56,281,470, forward strand.
TTAAATTCTCTATCTCTCAAAAAGATGCCCACCTCGACCAACCCTATCTCTCTCTCATTACTGCTTCTAGAGGTCAGAGATTTTTTTAATTCTTCTTCCCGATTTTCTTGATTCATCATCTTTCAACTCAACTCAACTCAACTCAACTCAACTCAATTCAGTCTTGTTTGTTGATTGTGTGCTGGAAGTGATACTGAGAAATTTAATTGAATTCGTTTGAATTCTTTTTTAGGGCCATGATGAGAGATCCATTTCTTTTATTTTCTCTCCCAATCCAAACGAAACGGGCTGTTGTTACGTTTTTTGTTCTTTAAAATGTAAAGATGGTGGGCATTAGGTAGGTGCCTGACCTGAAAGAAAAAATTGAAAATTTATGGGAAAAAAACTCAAAAGAAAATGGGATGTGTTTGTCATGTAGGTCTCTAGGGGTGGACATCCATATTTGCAAGGTTGTTTACAAGGAAATTTTTTGTAAGTTGATATTCTGAATTCATGTTCAAAGCTCTTAGTCTAGGGTTTTATTCCCTTAGTCTGTGTGTCTACTTTTCTTATTAATTAGTTTTGGAATGATGATGGGTAAATTTTACAACAATTCTATGATGATGCCATACCAAATCCAAAAGTGTGTTCCTAATCCAATCAAGAATTATGGGATTGAAATTTATGCAAGTTACAGATTCCAGCTACTAATCTTGGTGGGAAATGAAAATGAGAAGAGAAAATTGGTAAAATAAAATGAAAGAAAAATTGAAGAAGAGGAGAGGAAGGAGAAGCATACATGGTTATCGATGCTGGGCTGTAATCGTTTGGGGGAGGAAAAGTTCAATGTATAACTTTCTACATTGGGTTATAATGGTAACCTTCCACTAAAGCTGGTTGGTTAATTGGACCCATAGATACTATTGCTGAGAATAGTTTGAAGTAACACAGATAGAAGTCTCAAAGATTTTAAATGAAGCAAACACCTATCCCCCAAAGTAAAGTTTTGTAGAGGAGTGTAATTGACCAAGGGCTTCAAATGGATTTGCACTTGTTACTTTTTTTAAGTTTTCTCCCCTAAATTCTTCCCTTTTATGGCTGCTCCCTTGGGCTTGTCAAGTTTCAATTATGCTCTTATGTCCTAGACGTTTGTAAATTATTTGTACGCATGTGGAGAGAGAGAGAGAGAGAGAGAGAGAGAGAGAGAGAGTGTGTGTGTGTGTGTGTGTGTGAGTAAATATTTTCTTCATATATACCAATTTAAAGGGATGTCACGGACATGCGGACACAATAATATATGTATAATTTGGATGAAGAGGGTGAGCAAATGTAATTTACTTAATAAAAGAAAAGCTCTATAATGACTTACTTCGGTTTAGTCAAAAAAAGCTCTATAATGTAATTTTCAAAAAGCAGTTTTTGAGCTTTTTGTTTTCCACGTTTTTCTTGTTGTTGTCTAAAAAACCTAAGGAGCACATGGACGCGGATGCGGACACGGATACGGACACGGGACACGGGACACGGGACACGGCGATTTAAAAAAAATGGGGACACGGACACGACGGGGACACAACAATAAAATATGTTCACATATTTTTATTTACTATCTAGATTAATATTACATTCACAAACAATCAATATTAACAAAAACTAACTCTAATTATATATATATATTTTAAAAAAGTACTTTTAAATTAACACTTACAGTTTATATCCTTTTTTATGGATAAGGAAAAAAAAATATTCAGCATCCAATATTCATCAAAAGCACTAAGAAAATGGGAGAAAAGACAAGTTAGTATGCCCCTAGTGTGTCCCCGATGTGTCTCCTGAAAATAAATTAATTAAGGAGACATGCCATTTGGTGTGTTCCATACGTGTCCCTGCTAGGTCCGTATGTTTGACATGGCTACGACACTTGTTTTTAAGTGTCGGTGCTTCATAGTAAAAAACAAAACAAAACAAAAATTCAGGGGTTATTTGGGATGATCTAAATAAGTATACTTTTTGACTTTTTTTGAAAAGAAGTGCAGAAAAGTAGAAAGGTGATGTGACCCAAATAAGTACACTTATGTAGTTTATGCCAAATAGTGCCTTAGCACATTTTTGTATTTTATTGGGTATTTTTTAAAGATTTTTTTCACAAATATTTTAGTTTTTAGGTGCATCTAGGTTAGGTGTATCTAGAAAGGAAAAACAAAAAAATGAGAAACTAAAATATGAAAGAAATTCACTAAAGATGACGAAACACTAAAATGAGAAACTCAAAAACTGTTTTTGAAAACTCAAAACCAATTAGTGTTTGGTTTTTGTATGCTATTATGAATGCTGCCGACTTTGCAGGTTGTACAAGTGTCCAGCGCATTGTAGCAGATCTCATACCCCGATATGCGTCATACTGTCCAACTGCACTTGAAGCTGCAGCTAAAGTTATTATCAATATGCACAACTGGAGCTTGGCAGTGATAAATAGAGGAGAGGATGCTGATGGTGTTGCATTCGGGACTGCAAAAGCTTGTATATTTGGTCTAGCTGATATCTGTCATACTGCTTCATCGGAGGCACCAACATCATCAGTTATTCAAGGCATCTGTTCTGCTGTTTTCTTTAATGTGCTTACCTTCCTAATATCCTCTTTTGAGGGGAAGGATATTTTTCAGATTATTGATATGGAAACTCTCAAGTTACAAGATTCTGCTGAATTCTTTTCTGAGCTCAAGCAAAAGTTTTCAGATGAAGATGAATCTGAATTGTTTAAATTGTCCAAGTTCCGTGCACTTTGTCTTCTAAAAATTTTCTTTAGTTATCCTAGAAATACACTTGCAGCTTGGTTTGAGCTCTTTGACTCCACTGCAATGGAGGGAGCTCAAAAGGAAGGACATTACTTCCTTAGTCAAGTGACAAGCAGGCTTAATGTTGATGACGTGGCTCATGATTTGGACAATACAAGAAATGAGCACAAATTATCAACAGCTACTATGGTAACAGGTGATAAAGGAAATGATGTTATTAGTGAGGGGCAAGTCTCAGATGGCAACCAGGCTCTAGGAGATGCATCTCCTGTCTTAAAGAATTGCTTGCTGGGACTGGTAATACTCCTGAGCTGCTTTAATTTTTAATAGAATTCATGGATGTGCATCTTGATTTCAGTAAAGTTTTATAACTTCTGGTATTGATTTTCTTAATTTCATCTAGATATGAAGTGACTTAAGTCTTTCAGGTCGATGTTTGAGCTGCTAGATTAAGATGTCTTTCTAGTTATATATCATGGATTTTCTTTCATCTGTATCCGGGAAGGCCTATATTTACTGCTCGGATCTTTGAAATTACCTTTGCTTATGGAAGGGTATTTTGAATTTTAGTTTCAATATGTGCTTTGGAGATGACCTTGAAGCCTATGGAAGGTTTGTTGTTAACCTTGTAGCATAGCACTTGTTTGACAGATACTCGTCTATTTAGTGTTTTTGTTTTGGTTATTAAAAAAAAACTGTTACCTTTATTCTATATTCATAAAAAGTCCGTCCTTCATTATAATTTTTGGCAATCATGGTAAATCTTGTGTAAATGTTCTTTAAAGTTAACTAGAATGTAAAGTTGATACCTTGGAGATAATAGACCTTTTGTAAATGAGAGCTGTGAGGGTAGAATGCATTGATTTTCCCCTATGTGGTTTGTAGGAAGTGGAATTATGGTTTGCTATACAAACGGAGTTGTTTGAAAATAGTTGCAAGAAAAAGCATCTCTTTTGTTACATATAAATGTATGCCAGATATAAATGGTATACATCTGTTGCTTTCATCATGTGTAGGCCAGGTCTATATTTTTTGCACACTATGAATCACAGAAAGTGGGGAACATTCTGTTCAAAGGTATAGAATCTTGTTGATGTTTCTATATCAAAACAAGTGGTATCTACTGCTGTTAGTTGGATCCTGTTATTGGTTTGTCACTTTGAAATGATTGTGTCTTGTACCTGGGCATTGTTCTCATGCAGGTTGTTGGCAAGGATCCTTCATTGAGAAGGTGGATATTCTCCAAATATAAGAAGTTATGCAAATCAGCATCTTCAGAAGTTATATCAGAAGTTACATCTGTCTTGGAACAAATGTTTGAATCTTTTACCGAGCTGGTTAAGCTAGAAGACAGCCAAGTAAATAATGATGAAGATGATTCAAATCCATCTAAATACATAAATAGACAATATTTGGTTCCTAGGAGGAGTACTAATCAACATGAGAGCTCTTCTGAAGTTTCTGGAAGAGATAATTCAAGAGTTCATGATGATTCGGTGGACAAATTTTCAGGTCACTATTTGAAGCCTCATAGCTCATTAGTTCCTCTTGAAACTGATTTCTCGAATGCAAGTTCTAGTTATGATAGTGGTGGCTCAAAGTCAATGAATTTTGAGACTGGGGAGCATGGAGATTTATCCCGTGGTAGGTCTTCCACTCCCAGGGATCTGTTGAACAATCAAATGCCCTCTCCTGTCTCAAGAAAACCATTAGAATTCAGGACTAGTTCATTTAAACGTTTAAACCATTTTGGCCAAATTGAGAAGAATCAAGTTTCAAACTTGGATCTTAGTTTACCTGCCTTGAGGTCAACCAGTGGAGGTGTAAATCTTGCTTTTGAATCTCCTAAACATCATGTGGCAGTGCAGCATCCTTCTACAAAAAGTCACGTTATTTGGTACTCTGATGGGGACCCTGCATCCATGGATATTTTCTCAGCTTCTAAACAACTCTGGTTAGGTTCTTTAGGCCCCGATGCATCTGAAGCTCTTGTAAGGTTTCAGTTTGAGAAGTTTGGTCCCATAGAACAGTTTTTATACTTTCCATTTAAAGGATTTGCCTTGATTGAATACAGATATATTATGGATGCAATAAAAGCTAGAGAGATTATGCGGGGATGCTCTCCTTGGGGTGCTTTCCTTAACATAAAGTTCCTAGATAAAGGATTGGGAACCAGGGGAATTGTGAATGGTGTTGCAGTCGGTTCTAGTTGCCAAGTTTATATTGGAATTGTTTCAAGTCAGTGGGCCAAGGATGAGATCCTCCAAGAATCGATGAAAGCTGTTTACAAGGGCCCGTGCATGGTTACTGACCTTACCAGTGAAGGTGCATTGCTGTTGAACTATGAGACTCCCGAAGAAGCTGCTGCTGTAATGGCACATCTTAGACAGCTCCGTAAGGAAAGAAGTCATCCTATTATAGCTCCGGCTAACGTCGTGAGGCCTATGGATGTTACAAGATCTGGGCCTGCCTCTATTCCTGTTGACTTCAGAAGCAATGATCTTGGAAATAACATAGTTGAATCACCACATGCTCAAACAGTGCTTGAGAGCCCGAGCCCTTCTAACAACTATAATTCAAGGGTGTCTCGTTTAGCTTCCTTACTTTCATCATTACGTACAAAATACAACATTACTCACATATCCAGAAATAGCATGAGGGAAGATGATCGATTGCCTACGAGCACTCTTTGGATTAACATTCCAAACATTAGGTCCCCATTCCTGGCAGATGATGAGCTAATGGCTGTTTGTGATCTTGCTATTGGCAGTTTTGGGTCCATTGTTAGGTTGACACGAACAAATATGCATATGGGTTCTTCTTGGTTTGTTGAATGCAGCAGCTTAGATGCTGCAAATGCTCTTTTGAAGAATCTTCGGGGTTGTCCTATGTCTTTCTTCCAGATAGAATTCAGGTATGAATTGATATTTGTTTCTTAAATTTTGTTTGCTTATTCGCTCTGTCTTGTTATAAATTCATGATGTATACTAGTTTACATGCCCCTAGTTGCTTTGATTGACTGATAGTACTCTGTCCATAATTTACATTGCCATACAGTGGAGTCTCAACTATTCATGACAAAAACACAATGATCAATATGAATCCAGGCAACTCTAATTTGAAATGCTTGTGCTGGAATTATTTGTCATGTGAATAAAAATTGCCTTGGACCCTCAGAATTATGTATTTCTAATTTTGTCCAAATCTCATTTTTTGTTGCACGTATTCTTCCTACAATCCTTGACTTCATATCTAAGAAGCACGGACACTTCTAAGTATGGGTGAGCATTGACTAGGCTGTGTTAGATTCGGGCGAAGCTTTCACTACTTAATAAGAGGCCTTGTCTCTACCCAAGCCTGGCCTGACCTGGCCTGAATATTGGGCCTATATGGTCATCCCAAGCCCAACCTTAAAGAAAATATATTTCCCAAGTCCACCCATTTGACTGTTATTGGTGGAGCCTGAAACAAGAGTGAACCTAATCAGATTAGGAAAAGAAGACAAGGAAATTAGTGTTTGGTTAGATTTGGATTCTAAACTATTTCCTTGTTGGTTATGGTTTTTACTTTGTAGTTTAGGTTTTGGTTTCCTTATTAATTTAGGATTGGGTTTAAGACTAGCTCTATAAATACACTCATGTAGCTCTATATTATTGATTCATTAGTTTTGTGATCTTAGAGAGAGATACACAATAGTGAGATTGAGATAGATCATTGTAGAGAGAGAGAGAGTTTGTGAGATTGAGTATGTGAGACTCTTGTAACTCCTTTCATATTGATCTTGGTAAAATCCGTTGTGACTCCATGGACGTAGCCCGTTATTCGGGTGAATCATGTAAATCTCTTGTGTTGCTTTGGTGAGTTTGATTTTCTGTTCTTTTATTTCTCCGTTCTAGATTTGTTGTGTGCGTGATTATTTGCTCAGGTCTTGGAGTTTGGTATTAATCAGATATACCATAACACGGGCCTCTATATATATATATGGGTTGTTTTTATAAATTAAAATTCAAGCATATTAATTTCTAAAAGAATGCTTTAAAAGCTATTCAAACATTCCCAACATAAAAAGGAGATCAGGCAAATTATAGTTTTGTGTTAATTTAAAAAATTCATTGGCATAGACCATTAGTGTTGTAGGGGCAAAAGATAAGCATCCATAGTTAATGATAATCATCCACAGTTCAAGTCAAAGTTCTTCAAATAATGTTTCATTAATAACTTTCTTATTTATGATGCAAAATACAGAGAGTTAAACTCCAAAATATAGTCATTAAATAATATCCACAATCATTAATTGATGACAATGGTTTGGTGAGTCATGGTGGCTTTGTTGGTGGGATTTGCAAAACAAGGGACTCAATAGAAATCTTGAGTTGGAGGCACAAGCAAAGCTATAACCTCTGTTGAAGTTGAGGAATAAAAGTGAAAACCTAGACACTCATGATCATATATTTTCCTAAATAAAATAAAACAAAATAAAATATGTAAATATATTATTTTTGGGCTAGGCCGGGCTACAGACATGAATCCCAAGTCCATCCCATTTATTAAATTGGCCTAAAATATTTGTTCAGCCCATCCCTATGGGCCAAAATACCCTTCCCAAGCCCTAAAAATATAGGCTTACGAAGGTCAGTGTTAGTGTTGGACATGTGTCCATTTTTCTTTTACCCATATTCTTAATAAATAAATAAAAAAAATCTTAATTTCAAACACGTGTTTGATACTCATTTTGCGACATGTTCATCATTTCATGGCCATGTCTATCAATAAAACATAAACATGTGACCAACACTTTTTGATTAGTTGTTAACAAGTGATTTTCAAAATTTGAGAATTTGACATAAATATCTTATATCCTTAAAAAATGTACAATTATTAAGAATAATTATATAGAAGTTTCATAGAAAATTAAATGCAAAATGAAAAAGATGTGTACATGTATCAGCAGATGGCTAAGAAGCATGAGGAAAAGGTTGCAATTATATATGTTTGCTACAATCTAAAAATTCATGTAAGAGAAAGCTAAGGAAATTGAGTATACCGGTTTTAAACTGTATTATAGTGGTAAGGATAGACACAGGAATAGGGTAGGAATCATAGTTGTCAAGGATCTTGTAGAAAATGTAGTGGCAGTCATTAGGAAAGGGGATAGGATTATGTTAGTTAAACTAGTTATTGGAAGGAATATAGTGAACGTTATTAGTGCATACGCGCCTCAAGTAGGATTAGATGATCAGACGAAGAGGGATTTTTGGGAGCGAATGGATGAGATCTTACGGGAGATACCTGTAGGAGAGAACCTAGTTATAGGTGGAGATTTCAATGGAGATAAACTAGGCTATGAAAGGGTGCATGGTAGATTCGGGTTTGGTGATAGAAATGAGGTTGGAGAGAGTATCTTAGTTTTTGCGTTGGCTTTTGACCTGGTGGTGGCCAATTCTATGTATAAGAAGAGGGATGAACATTTGATAACCTTTAAGAGTGGGTTAGTTAAGAGCCAAATAGATTACTTTTTAGTGAGAAAAGTGGACCGCCTAAAATGCAGTGATTGTAAGGTGATTTTTGGAGAGAGCCTGGCCTCTCAACATAGGATTTTGGTATTAGATTTATGTTTTAGTGGGCAATACCAAGCGAGGAAGGATGGTGGGCGTCGTAAGACGAGATGGTGGGACCTAAAAGTGGATAAACTAAAAATATTTAAAAATAGAATGGATAATGAAGGTGCTTGGGACTTAGAAGATGATACTAATACTATGTGGAACTCGATGATGAATTGTATGAGGAAAATCTCAAGGGAAGTGCTTGGAGAGTTGAAAGGAACGGGACCTAGCTCTAGGGAAAGTTAGTGATGGAGAGAAGAGGTTCAAGTGGTAGTTAAGGCAAAAAAAAAATGCTTTAAAAGGTTGCAGAAGGATAGAACTAAGGAAAACCTTAAGAGCTATAGATTGGCTAATAAGGAGGTCAAGAAAGTAGTGAGAGAGGCTAAGTTGAAAGCTTATGATGACCTATACACTAGATTAGATAGTAAGGAGGGAGAGATGAGGGTATACAAACTTGCTAAGATATGGGAGAGGAAAACAAGAGATTTTAATCAAGTTAAGTGCATCAAGAGTGAGGATCCGAAGGTATTGGTGAAGGATGAAAAGATTAAGGAGAGATAGAAGAATTATTTTGAGAAATTATTAAATGAGGAACATGGAGGTACGTCAATAGGGGAAGAAATAGCCAGTAATACAATAAATCAAGACTATAGGTTCTATCGCAGGATTAGGAACTTTGAAGTGAAGATCGCACTTAAGAAGATGAAATCAAATAAGGCTTTAGTACCCGATGATATCCCTATTGAAGTTTGGAAATATTTGGGTAAAAAGGGGGGCGGTTGACTAGGTTGTTTAGCAAAATTTTGTGGACTAAGAACATGCCAAATGAGTGGAGGAAGAGTATTTTAGTGCCAATCTATAAGAATAAAGGAGATGTCCAGAATTGCAACAACTTTAGAGGAATAAAGTTAATGTGTCATATAATGAAAGTGTGGGAAAGGGTGATGGAACGTCGATTATGAGATATTACAGAAGTGTCAGAGAGTCAATTTGGGTTTATGTCTGGCAAGTCAACAATGGAAGCGATCTATCTGTTGAGGTGAGTAATAGAAAAGTATAGAGACATTCATATGGTATTTATCGACCTTGAGAAAGCATATGATAGAGTGCCTCGGCATATAATATGGTGGGTGTTAGAGAAGAAAGGGGTGACAAGATGTTACATTGATGTGATTAGGGACATGTATGAAGGGGTGGTGACCACTATTAGATTGCCTGCTGGATAGACAAATGAATTTCCTATCATTGTAGGGTTACACCAAAGATCTATCTTAAGTCCTTATCTTTTTGTGTTAGTTATGGATGAGTTGAAGAGAAATATTCAGGATGACGTGCCATGGTGTATGCTTTTGCAAGTGATATCGTGTTAGTGGATGAGATTAGAGGAGGAGTTAACACAAAGTTGGAGATTTAGAGAAAAACACTTAAATCTAAAGGATTCCAGATAAGCAGAATTAAGACAGAGTACATGGAGTGTAAATTTAGTACCAGTAACAATGAAAGCAGAGGAGAAGTGAAGTTTAAGAACCAAGAACTGCTTAAAAGTGAACATTTTCGTTATTTAGGGTCGATTATCACAACGGCGGGGGAGATTGATATGGATGTGGCCCATAGGATTAAGGTGGGATGACTTAAGTGGAGATGTGCGTCTGGGAAACTATGCAATAAATGAATACCCACTAGACTAAACGGTAAGTTCTATAGAGCGGCTATTAGACCAGTGATATTGTATGGGATAATGGGACAGATTGTTGGGCAACCAAGAAACAGCATGTAGATAAGATGAGTGTTGTTGAGATGAGGATGCTAAAGTGGATGTATGGCAAAACTAGACAAGACAGAATTAGGAATGAGTGTATTCGGGAGTGGATAGGAGTGGTATCGATAGAAGATAAGTTGAGAGAGAATTGATTGAGATGGTTTGGTCATATTCAACGGAGACCAATAGATGCAATAGTGAAGAGATGCGATGCAGTGACGATAGCTAGAAGTGGTAGGGGACCGGGTAGGCCTAGATTAATGTTGGCTAGCGTTGTAAATAGAGATATTGATCTACTTAATTTGACTAATGAAATGGCCTTTGATAGAGCCGTGTGGAGAAGAAGGATTCATGAGCCGACCCCATTTGATGGGACTTAAGGCTTGGTTTGGTTTGGTTTGGTATATATTATGCACACATATAACTATATAATATAAACTATTCTTAGATAATATAATATCATGATATAATTATTTGTGGCGTGTCTGAAAACTGTGTTCATGTCCTTTTTTTGGAATTTTTCGTGTGGATGTGTCCATGTCGTGCCATGTTGTAACCTTGTTCCATGTCCGTGTTTGTGTTGCATAACTTTAGATGTTTCTCAGCTGGGGTTGAGCTAGGATGATTTTAGAACAAAGGCTAGGATTACACAATGAACTAAAATATTATATACCCAGTACCCGGTACGAATACCGTAATACGGCAACATTTTTGGAATATCCGTGCTTCATAGGCTATAGCTATAGCACATAAGAGGCAATTGTTCAGAATCAAATTGTGTAGTTCCTCCCCCTATATGTGTAAACATAGTTTGCCACACATTTTTTCTGTAAGGAATGGCCCCTGCGTGCCCACCCAAGCCTCTTCCACTGTTGTTTTGCATTCTATCGGGCCTTCAGACTATGGTAATTTACATACTATTTTAATTGCCTATGGACTGAGGAAAAGAAAATTTATTTGCATGCTTTGTCTCAATCTATAGTGATGAATTTGGATTCAAATTTTAATCTAATTGTTCTATTTATGTTTTGTATATACTTCAGTTTTTCAATTAAATGGATTTAGGTAATACCATGTTTTACCTTGCTCTAGCTTGTTTTGTTGTTTTACCTTATATATATTAGGGAAAAATTCATTTTACTCCCTTGTGATTTGGGCATGGAGCACTATACCTCCCTTTCGTTTAAAAATAGCCATAAACACCTCCTGGAATATTTGACTAAGTTACAATTCCATTAATATTAGCTTTAAAAAGATCATTATACCCTTACTAAAATATATAGGTCTGCAGCGAGAGCTTCTATTTGCACACACCCATTACACTCTATACACATCTTTTTCAATAAATAATTGGTTCGGAAGTAGCATTCCGAAAATAAGCAATTCGTTCAGAAGTAGCCCTCCGAAAATAAACAATTGGTTCGGAAGTAGACTTCCGAATTTTTATCATTTTTTCGACATTCGACTTTCGAATGTGTTTATTTGATGTCCATAATAGTAATTTCACTTGAAAAAAAATTCATAATAAAAATAATTTTTATGAAGTGTGTGCAAAGAGGGGAAGGGAGATGTGTAAATAGAAGCTCCCATCTGCAGCCCCTATTATTCATTACATTGGCTTTCTTGTTTTGTTTTGGTCGGATTCTCTCACTTTCCAACATTACCGATTTATATTTCTCAACATTCACAAATAGCTATAAAAGGACTTGTCAAAAAGTTAGGTGGTTTAATACCAAACATAATAATAAAAAAATACCAAAATTTTATTTTGTTTTAAGAAAGGATGGATTATCAAAAAAGAAAAAGAAAAAGAAAAAATTATTAAAGAGGTTTTCAAATGACAATTATTATGAAAAAAAAAAAATGAAAATTGTTGGTGCTTACACCATTTTTTACAATACAAATATATTCTAATACAAGGATTTAGGCCCCTACCTTGCGCTGGATTTACTCAGGCATCATTAGTTTAGTTGGTAGTTCGTACAAAAGTTCAACAATATTTGTTTTCTTTTAATTTGTGAAATTAGTTTTTTCTTTTTTCTTAAAAAGAAATTTCGATTATTTCTTGGAAGGTTGAAAAAGAGTTTGCTCTGTTTTTACATTCTGAACCTTGATTACATTAAGAATAAGCAAATATATGTCACCTAAGTAAATCATTAATATTGTCTTCACAATGTTTGAAAGTAAATCAAATAATTAAGCAAAAATAAATTAAAATTAATCAAACAAAAATTAAGCAAGCAATGTGTATTTTTAGCTCAACTGATTGTTCTTCCTTTCTTTATACTTTTCCCAATCCTTTTGCTTCCATTGGCTTATAAATTGACTAGAGGGGCATCAATATCTTTTTGTCACCCCATTTTTATAAGGAAAACATGATTTTTGGTGTGTGGTTGCACGTTCTGTCATTCTTAGTGCTTTCTATTTCACAAGAATAGAACCCTTTCTTTTCTTGAGTTGCGGCAGTCGAGCACTATATATCCACGTTCTCCTTCCCTGTTCCATGCTTCTGCTCTTTACGAAAGGGAGAGTTGAGTGGTGCACCATTTTCTTAATTCAAATCAGAAATCAAAACAAGCTATGGCAGGCTCTAATCCAACTTGAAACGAAAAAAAGAATATTTGACTTGCTCTCCTATCATCATTTCGCTTTGGCACCAAACCCTACATGTTCTTCAAGCCTGAAGGGATCTTGCTATCATGAAAAGGCCACCTATTACCAATTTTTCATATTTGCCTCTTGCCATTTAGTGAATCTCTAAGGGGCGTAATTAATCCAATTGAAACTGCATTGACATTGGCACATTCGATTTCTTCTTTTCCAAAAGTGTGTCCAAGTCCCCTTCGGTATGCCTTAGTTTTTTTATTCTCAGTTTGGATGGAAAATCTTACTGCTGCAACTTAGTTCAAAACCACATGAGGAGTTTTTGGCTATTTTACTATGATAGGGGGGATTAAAGTTCTAGAAGCCCAAACCGCAAGAAGGTATATTGGATTTTTCCCTATATATTAAAGCCCTGTTTGGGCTGCTCGAATGTAACTGGTTCTCTAGGCATTGAATATGGTAAAATGTGTTTGCACACACGGTTAAAATGCAGAAATATGTATTAATGAAAAAGCTTCCAAAACAAAAACTAGGTTTTTGCAGAAATGTGGATTTCCAGTTGCTGTTTTAAATTTGCAACCCATTGTTTTCTTACCTAATTAATCATACTCCAACCATTCCCTTTCTCTCTCTATTTATCAAAAAAAAAAAAAAAAAAAACATTACATTTCTCCCTCACCCTCTCACACCAGGCAGCAGCAGTTCATCTGGCCATTGGCCATGGCTGACCTCACGTCCAGCAGCTATGTCACTTTTTTTCTTGTCCTTCAGTGATAAATTTATATGGTTTTTACTTATCAAAGAAAAAACTGTGGTTTGAATTGGTTTTACGGCCCTTTATATGAACCTACGAGAAAAGTTTACTCTTGGAACAGTGGGAGTTGAACCCAAGACATATAACTTGGCCATGTTCCTTGTCAAGAAGATTAGTTATTGCATGCTTATATTAACAAGCATCACGGGCAGGTGTTCTTATGTGTCATGTGCCTAATATAAATTTCATTATTTAATGCTATGCTATGTTTGAATCTAAGATTTATTGAGAAAAAGGAAATGAAAATAGCTTTTCTCCTTTATTTTCCTCGTCACTTCTTTTCCTTTCCGTTTTCCTTTCTTTCAAAAAATCCCAGAACTATAAATATTTATACCACATGCTTGAACATGCAAAACAAATTTTTATATAAAACATGCAATTAACAATAAAGTTATGAAGAAAGAGTATAAAATATGTGCATGTTTAGATGTTTAGGGTTATATAGGATGCTCTTATGGATATTTTCATAATATTTATTATATAACATGCTTGCTAAAGCCTACTCTTTAGGTCTATAAGTTCCATTTTTTTTTTTAGCAACAACAATGATTTTTTAATGTCATCGAAGTTTAGCGTGACCAAACTGATTGATATTATAAGGGTACATTGACATTTCAACATTGCTACATTCCTACTCACTTATTTAGTATTATAGGCATACAGACAGACAATTACTTTTGGTGGCTAATTGCAAATTTTAATACATTTTCTGAACACCAATTATCTGTTTAGTCTTCCGTAATATACTCTAAAGTCACCTTTTTACATAAGCTATAGCTATCCCAATAGGGCACCAAGCTCAGAATGGCTTTCAGGCCTTTCTTTACCTTTCTTATATCTGACTTTGAATTTATATGACTTCCACAGAAATTGTTTCAGATAATTAGGATATATTGTTGATGTATTTCCTACTTTAACTCACGTTTTGTGATTGGATATGGAATACTGCTTGGCACCTAGTCCAAAATGGCTTTCAGGCCTTTCTTTTCCCTTCTTATATCAACTTCCACAGCAACTTTGAATATGGAATTCAAATGGATTAAATAGGAAAGGATACTATGAATAATAGAATTGTAATGAAATGTACAGTCAACCAACATTCATCAAATTTGAAAAAGAGTCCAAAAAATGGTTCGATCTTCTTTATTTTTATTTCTCGAAGAAATTGTTTCAGATAATTAGGATATATTGTTGACGTGTTTCCCACTTTAGTTCATGTTTTATGACTGGATATGGAATACTGCTTGGTCACTCATGCCGCCTTCACCATGTTGTTCTCTTTACATTTCTCAGAACCCTTGGTGTTTAGATATACAACAGGAGAGATTTTTTTTAATTAATTTTTTTTGACTTAGATACAATAGGAGACTTGAACTCGGTAATCGACCTATGAAATTCTGCTAACCTTAGCTCTTGAATGTATTCACAATTTTGTCATTCGTCTTCATATTTCACAAGAAGCTTTCCACCTTTTCCTTGAACAGTCAATCTGGGAAGCACCAAACTGTTCCTTTCACAGTAAAACCTGAGAGCAGTGCTCCAGACCTTGCAACACCCAGAGTAACTCCAGAAAACCATGGAACCACAATACAAAGTGGGCATACATTTCAGTCAAACTGGACTGCTTTTGATTGTGCAGGAACACCTGAAGTCGGGGCAAGAAAAGTTGATGGATATGACAATAATGCAATTGTAAATCCTTTAAATGGAGGTGATGTTCTGTGAACTTAGATATGAATTTGTTCTATCAGTAAAGATTTAACTAGTTCTTTCTTTCTGCTGAATGAGTTGCATTCTAATGGCTTTTAGTTTTTCCAATTGAGTTTCCAGGTGGTCATGTTGTTTCTGGCACAACTGACCAGACATGGATGTCGAAAAAACCTGAACTTGAGCTGCATTCTGCACCAGGGAACATTCCATGCATACCCACACCAGCTCAGCCACCTGCTCTGCCACCACCACAGCCATTTCAATCATATCCATTCATGAGACCTATGTATTTTCCTCCAAACAGTTCCTGGGATGCACGCGGTAGCCATCATCTGCCTTTGAACCCAATCTCGTCAGGTGTAGTACCTAATAATCCTCACTTTCATCCTGTTGCAGCCCCTTTTCTACCTGCTTCTGTTACTCCCCTTGCACATATGCAGGGAAGCTCACTGCAGCACTCCAGCCAGATGTTTCCCCTGCCTGTTGTGCCACCCCCTGTAGCAACCCTACCACCTCCTCAGCCTGACATGCTACCTCCATTACCTCCAACCCCACCTCCCTTGCCTCATTCTCTGCCACCTCTGCTTCCACCACCTCCTAGTTCTCCCCCTCCAGCTCCAGCTGTGGAATCTTCCCATTTGGAAAGTTCTGGACAGTATTTGCAATATCAGTGGCAGGGCACATTGTGTAAAAGTGGGGTTCATTATTGTACAATTTATGCACATAGAGTGGACTCTGATGCTTGCAAGTACTCGAATGCCATTTCTGAGCCTGCAGAGTAATGACTTCATCTTTATTTTGTCTTTGTAAATGACTGGGTGGAGACTAGTCTCTGATAATTTCTTTGACTGACATTTATGCAGATGGCCTTTGAAATTAGATATGACAAAGCGCACGGATTTTCGGCATGTGAAATCAACATTTTCCAGTACCCCACCATATAAAGTGAGTCTCTCTCTCTCTCTCTTTGAGGTTTTCTCATATTAAGTTCTATCTTTCTGCAAGTGAAGATTATGCAATCAGTTATATAACCCAATTAAAGCTGCTAACTTTCATTATTGATACCATATTGAATATTCCGGTGCAGCATCCAGTAATGCTTGGTGCCATGCTCTTTAGTAGCTAGTTCCAGATTTTCAATGATGAATATGCTTTTACTGTAAATAAATATTGTGACTTTGTATATTGGTGAGCTACATATTTGTCCATTTTAATAGAAGATTGCTTAATAATATATCTTCCATAAGTGTACAACTAGTGATAGTATTACACGATCTCCTATTGGTTGATCAATTGATTTTGTGATTTAAAAAGAAGATTGATTAGTTATATTTCTTGACACAAGTATGCGACCTGTGACAGTACTTCACTTATCTGATATTGCACAATCGTTGATTTCCTGGTTGGCATTTAATATTGATTAGAGATTCTATGGTTCAGAATTGTATTGGGGTGGAGCATCTTATGGCATTATTGTTAGTGTTAGGACCTTTGTTTCCATTGCCTCACCCTGTGTTCATTTTTAGGGTAATTTTAACTTTTCTAGGTTGGCTTTAAAATAGAGTGTCATCTTGTGTATATTAAATTAAAGTACCAATTCCCTCATAGGAACCTGAGCTCAAAGAACTGGACCATAGTGTATTGTTGGTACATCTATAGGTATAAAACATTTAACGTATTCTACAGAAGCCTTTAATATTTATGGGCTTGCATTTTTATTTTCATTTATTATGGGGTATTCTCAACTTTTTTCCATGAACGCTCAACTAATTAATATTTTAGGTTAGTGTCCCTCTTCTCCCCTCTACATAAATCCATGGTGAAGTGTTATTTCTCAAAATTATGGAATTATGCCCACTTTTTCCATTATATTTTTTTGTAGCCTAATTTGGTTACTTATAATTTTGCTTGTATAAATTATTTACAAATACGTGGGATCCAAAGGTTAGGTCTATCTCACCCCTTCCATCCTCAACCAATGGGAACCAATACCTATTTGAAATCCAATATTTTTATAATTTACCTTTGAATTGCCAAAATTATAAAACAGGGGGGAAAAAAATTTCATGTGCATTCATGGTTGTTAGAATCTTATGATTTATGATTAAATTCATACAATTCCTAATGAAATCCAAATGCCAAATCAAGATTAAATTGAGAGAGAGAAGGCAAATGCCCTAATTAGGGGTAAAACTGCTAAGGGCTAGAGAGAAACTAATCTCTACTCTAATTACAATGTATATTTTTTATTCCAAAACTAAGTATAATGGATATTACATCACCTATTTATGCACTACAACTAATAAGCTATTTAACAAACACTTAGTCTATTTATTATACCACATCATACTCTTCCTCTTTAAGAGACGTGTCCTCAAGTTTAAGTAGCAACTGAGTAAACTCAATGTAATTCTACTCATGTAACCATATGTAAGGAATAGGTGCTGTATTTCCTTACTCAAGAACAAACATGATTCTCTCAACTTAGCCGTCTGCAAATGCATTGAACTTCATCCGTGCATCCTTGCTCAACAACCATAGGTGTGTTCATGTCCTCCCACTACAAAAACTCGGATTGACCTCCATTTCCAAACCCCTTCACCTCTAACCTGCATACTCATGCAGAAGAGTACTCATTCTGTCGGAATGAGACCAATGATTGGCGAATGACATCTTCCAAAGCAAAGCTGAGAAGATTGACACAATGATAGGATGGATGATGCATCCACTAAGCAAAACCGTGAGAGTAGTTGATCATGAGCTGGAATTCGGCATTGAACGCGTTCCTTCCTTCCTCCCTTGGCACAAATGTGAATTGAGCACACAAGAAGCAACCTACTCAACTCAAAACAACTTTGTAGTCCTAACGATAAACTTCAAATAATTTCTTTGAAGCTGGCAAAAATTTCAGTGGCGGCTTGCAATGCAACAAGTCGTTTACTCATTTGTTTCAACTCATCTCTTTGATTATGAATTTGGTTAGCATCAGTACTCCTTCCAATTGAGAAATTCATCTCGGTTTCTTAACTGAAAATTTGCTGCATAAGATCTACCATATCCTTCCTGTCGACTGCTACCTCGTTGAGTCATGGACACAAAACAGCCCAATTTTCATGATCGCAGTAATATGAGATCAGTTGAGCACTCCTCAACAGTCCCAGCTTAATCAACCAATTTCGCACACTCCAGTGAAGCCACACATAATTATTACAACCTTTCAAGGTGAACCCAAAGAAGAATGGACCAGTAACAAAGGTTGAGTTCCAGCCAACAATCAAGAATGTAGAACTCAGATTTCCAAAGTCTAATCAAGGATCACCAACCCAAGTCAACCAACAGTTCAAGAATAATAATGGAACAATTCAAACAGTTCAGTGTTGAACAGTTCAATCAATTCAAGAACATACTATAAGCAAATGATCCCAATCGGATCCCAATCCTAGATACAGATCCCCCAAATCATAGTATAAGAATTTCAAAACTTGCTCCAAATCAAGAAATTCAGAATTTGTAAACTGAAATCAATTCGAAGTTGAATGAGTTCAAGGTCAAACCGAGAGCTCCAGGTTTGAAATTCAGGGACGAACATGAACTGAAATTGAATCAACCTTTAAGCACGGAAAACCCAAATCAGCGAATAACTCAGAGTTTGAGATCACAAACTGAAATCGCGATGATGAATCTTGGGCCTCATTGTGCATCGATCTCAGTTCTGGAGTGAAATCAAGTTTCGCAACTTCGAATCAGAAGCGAAATATAATCGCAACTCAAAATCTAGTGCAACTTCAAATCAAAAGTGCTAGGGTTCAACTTCAAGTCAGATCGTGATCTTGTTCCAGGGAAGATCAACTTGCATGTGGGCTACGACTCTGAATCTAGGTTGAATCGGAATGGAACATTAGCAAAAGCATAGGTTCAAATCTCTAGTGGCTAGGGTGTATTGTGAATGCGAACTCAGATCGCGATTGGATGAGCTTGATTGTGAACTCAGATCACAACTAACTAGGCTTCGATGAACTAGATGTTGGCTGGCCGGAGTCATTGCAAACTGGAATCTCACTCCCATGAACTCAATTATGAGATGTGATTCAAGATTGTGAAGACACATCCAAGGTTAGGGTTTTCTGGATCAATGTACGATCACCAAAGATTGTTCAAAAAAATACAACTCTGCTGCAAATAGAGATTAGATTTCGAGAATTAAACTAATATTTGAAAGAGTTTAGGCACAGAATCTTAGGCTTTGATACCAAATAATGAAATCCAAATGCCAAATCAAGATCAAATTGAGAGATAGAAGACAAATGCCCCAATTAGGGATAAAATCCGCAAGGGCTAGAGAGAGAAACTAAGCTCTACTCCAATTACAATGTATATTCTTTATTCCAAAACTAAGTACAATGGGTATTATATCACCTATTTATATACTACAACTAATAAGCTATTTAACAAACACTTAGTTTATCTATTTAACAAACACTTGGTCTATTTATTATACTACATCAATTCGATATGAGTTTCAACCAAAATGATTCTTTTCACTCTGTTGAATATTAAATTGAGTGAAGCTTACAATTCAATTGTGATTCACTATGATTTGCTACAATTCACTATGAATCATTTTTGTTTGCATAACGCATGAGCCGGCGTCATTTTTGAAAGATAAAAAATGATGTGAATTAATTATAGTACATGGTTTCATATGTATAAACATATATACAATTTAGTTATATTGATATTTATTTCATTTTAAGTACTGTGTATTTTTATATGTATATACAGATATAAAATTATAAATTATGCTAAATAAAATGAATTTTACGATTCATAATTCGATATGATTCATGATTCTCTATTTTAGCTAAACAATTCACGATTTGGTTTGTGATTTAACAACATTGTGTCCATGTGGTATGGTCCCAGTGAGCACTTCACCTCCCATTGAAAATAGCCAAATACCACTCATGTGGTTTTGGACCAAAGTATAACCCTCACTCTATTAATGGATAAGCTGAATTTACAATATTACCCTCTTGTTAAAAATAAGTTTTAAAAAGTTCAAATTTATTTTTAAACCACTAACTCAGTGAGTCGACTCACTGGAAACCATCACAAGACCACTTCATCTCCCTCTTCCTCATTCCCACACAACACCACTAACACGTCATACATCACTGCCACACAACACCACCGCCATATCATTCAACACCACATATATATCTTCAGTTTATTGGAACGTGTGCACAACATATACATTTACACATCAGCCAACATGAAGTTGATCTTGAGGTGGGGGATGAGAGTTGGCAGGCAAATCTTCTTGGCACTTTCAGGTGAATTCTTTTTCATATTTATAACTCATCCATCTGACTGACTCTTCCTTTTTTAATATCAGCCTGTGTTTTATCAGCATTCAGGTTTACCATCGTGGAGGCCAAGACCTATGGCTTTCCAAGATTTGTCACTTGCCATGGTGGTCCTGCAAAGATTATTGAGGATTGCTGTATGGTGAGGTAGGTGGGAGAGATGGTGGGGGAGGTGGCAAGTGGGGTGTCGGGACGGTGGTGGTTAGGGTTTAGTTAGGTAGAAGATGAAAACAAGGGAATCTTATTTTTTTCACATTGGAATTCTACTTTGACTAAAAAAAAAAATCTTTCCTGCTCTCAAAACAGGCACATGTGGCACAATGTTCCATCCATTTGGATGCAAAATGTAGCGGTAGCATTATAGTTCAAAACTACTAGGGATAGTTGGCTATTTTAAACGTGAAGGAGTGAACTGCTTTGGGACGGAGTAAAATGGTATTTTTCCCTACAAAATATACTGTCCCAATAACAGCATATGCCTTTCCTCCCCTCTTTCATTACAAGTTTTCAGTCCTTGGAATTTTTACTGACCTTTGTTCCCAAATATTCATTATATTTTTTAGATACTTTCTTAAGTCCAAATTATGCATAGTGGTGAGTGATTGCCAAATTTGTTTTTGTCTGAGTGACTTTGAACGTCATACAACTGAATTGCCATCTTGATAGAGTGGTGTAATTAGATCATCAAAGGTCATCTCAGGACACCATTTGCTAGCCCTTTTGTTTGTATTATACACTAATGGTAGGGAGTTTATTTCTGTGTACTTCCAAATTGTCATAGTTTCATGGCTTTAATCTAAAGTTTAAATGAGAAGAGTTCACAAGTGTTCATTGAGTTGCATTATTATTTTATTTTTTCTTTTTATTACTTGGTCAGCATTATGTAGAAGTTAGAAATTTTAAGAGTTGAGATATTTCTTAGCTTTTCAAGTTGGTTTGAGTTGGCAATGACGTTGTCTTTGAATGTGATATCTTACGGTTCTGGCATGTCATGCAGAGAGAAGTGTGCGTGCTGTTCCCCTCATCTGAAAGTGACCGTAAAGGCGTAAGTTATTGCATCTTTTTATTTTGGTAATTACTCTGTAATTATACTTCATGAAAAAGTGTTTTTGAGTTGTTCATTAAATCACCAGATGAGCATTGGAAAACTCAAACCATTCTATCTCGATTTCTTTGGGACTCAATAAGCATCTTATATATTAAAGTAGTGTTTACCCTTAAAATTTCTCTTATGTTTTACTTACCTGGCGTTGTCTAAAGTCTTATATTTTTAAAATACCACACCATAAGAGTTACAAAAAATTATCAAATTAATTTTTTATTTATATAAAATTTAATACAATATAGCCAATCACAAAGAATACTACATCAATTAATCTAGCAATTTTTTTCCTAATCCAATCATCTATTAATTAAAATCATTTATTTTTATTAATAGGTTCTCAAATCGACACATTCTTTGTATATTTGATTTTTGTTTGTAAATTTATTTTATTAATAAGTTAATAAATATTTTTAATATTATATAAAGTTATCCTATATAGTTATTTAAGTTACATTTTCATTAACACATTGCCTAAGATTTTTCTTTCGAATTATATGTTAAACATATTCTTCATTTTAACTTTTTTAAATATTTTTTTTATAGTTTTACTTTTCGAATATATTTAATTGCATATAAATTAAAAAATCATATTAAATAATTAAAATTACTTTTTAATTATTAATTATCCCTTTAATTTGTTAATTATCTCCACTATCAAAGTGAGTGTTTACTTTACTACTCTATAATTTAACATCATATATATATATTTATTTAATGTACACTTTTATAGTACGGTAGGTCTAATATTATTTTTCAACATTATATGCATCACAATAAACTTTTTAAAATAATTTTTTATGTTTGTACACAGACATACATATAAATAATTAGGTTAGTTACACCAAGATCCCCTCATCTATCAAAAAATATCAATTTACTCCCTTGTCTGTGAACTCGTTCATATTGATCCCTTCAACTATAAAAATCATATAAATGCATCCTTGCTGAAGGTGATCTAGAGGGGTTGAAAGTGATACATTTTCATAATTGGTGAAAATGTATGGGTTTATAGATGAATGGGTCAAAAATATATGGGTTCATAGATGAGGAAGTTGATATTCGCAAATATTTTAGGGGTAACTAAAATCGTCATGTATACTCATTTAATTTACATTTTTATAGCACGATAGGACTAAAATTATTTTTATACATTGCATACCTCGCAACTTGATTTTTTTTAAAAAAAAATTATAATTTATAACTTAACTAAAACTATTACATATGTTTATATAAATTACATTTTTATAGCATGAACGAAGTACTAAGATTATTCTCATATTATTGTATACATCACAACATACTTTTAAAATAAACTTATATATATACACACATATAGATATATAAATGAATAATTTAATTAAAATAAATCTTATGAAATATTACTTCAAAAAAAATATAAAATAAAATATCCATCTCACGGTTAACTGGTAGTTTGAAAACAAAAAAGAAACAAAAGCAATAAGCAGTACTCAAAGGGTGTTTACTAAAATATACCATTAATAAATTGTTATAGTTTCGACCTGAATTCAGTTATGTGGATGGACATGATATGATTTTAAATGTCGGAAAAATATATAGGCTCACCATCCTAGCATAACAAAGCTCATGATATATTAATACATTGGGTATTTATTAGTCTTGGTGGTAGGATGTTTTTTTTTTTTTTTTTTAATGATTTGAATATCTACTTATTTAACAATCATAATTCGTATATTGCCTAGGTAATGATTGCAAGTTGGTAGTCAGCTTTGCTAGCACATGTCAAAGACCTTAAGATGAACTTTAGTCAGTCAATGATCCAGTGTCTCTGTTCTTTCTAAAACAAAGTTGTGGTTGATTTTTGATGTTGCAAAACTTTTGCAGTTTCAGGATTTCATATCATATTTGAAGCAGAGGGAATGTGCTGGCGTTATTAAGATCCCAGCTGCCAAATCCATGTGGGCAAGACTTCTCTTCATTCTCCCTTATTCAGTTGATGTGTGTTCCATGCTGTCTATTGCTCCTAATCCATCAGATTACCTAATTGCTTTAATTTTGCCTAAAGAGATGAACTTTGAGTGGGTATGATCTTGCTAGTCTATGATAGGGAAGAATAGAGCAGGGAAGGGTGCCAATTCTTATGCACCGTGAGGTTGATCTTTCTTGCACCTTTAGATTTCCATCGTGACTTCAGTAAAGAAGGCCTATTATATGCATCACTGATAAAATCAACTTCGGCAATGCTGATCTGATCTAATGATGTGAGAAGACAATGCCATGCCTTTTCAAATTTGAATGTACTTTGGCATCAGTGCAAGAGAGAGTCACTTTCTTGAGAAACAACGATGATATATATATTCAGCTTCTCATATCCCACATTGTACAGAACATTTTTCCTCGGGCTTTTTAGTTGAATTTAGGGGAGATATAAATTAGTTGTGAGATGCACTTTAAAAATACTCAAATTTCAACTATCAGGTTTGTGTCTGAGTGGGCGCAAAGTTGAGCTGGAATCTATGAAAGAATGATTTGAATTTTCACGTTTTCATTTTTTTTTTTCTTTGTTGATTATTATTTTTATATCTTCAGGTGGATGATTACTTTTGAGTTTTCCACATTGAGTGGATACCAAGCCATGGGTTTTATTGGCATTTTGAGAAAAACTCGGATTACATTGGGATTGAGAAACTGAGTTGAGCGTCGGTAGGTAATCAATTAGTCTAGTTAAAGATGGTAGTTAGTCACTAAATAATGTTGTATTAGAAAGGGATCATCGAATGGTATTGAAATTGTGCTGATGAATAGAATTGTTCCTTCAGTTCTGTGCGTGTGTGTGTGTGTGTGTGTGTTCATCGTCCATCATAATTCTTTTTTTTGCTCTTCCTTAACTTCAGTTTTCAGGTTCTGTTCTTTCATATTGCAGAATATATGTTCAAATTTGTACCAAGATGCTGGTAATCTTCTTCAAGGCCAATGGAATGATTGCTCATATTACATTTGCTTCCTTTCTCAAAATTCAAAATTTTGCTTAGAAAAATATTAAATATATTTTTAATAAAACAAAAAATATACCTGGTATACAAATGTATTTCAAAAATTTGTTTTCTAATCATGTAAGAGGTGTGGTCAAAGGTGGTCGGTGAAGGTTTTCAATAGTCAACAATGGTTTTTAGTGAGAGCTGGTGGCCAAAGTTGGTTATTGATGGGTGGAGGAAAAATGCTTCAGACCCCCAGCTGGGGGTGCTGGGGGTCCTCCCTCATTGGTCCAAAAAAAAAAACAATTTTTTTTATTTTTTTTATTTCAACGAATGGAGGGGCGACACCTCACTGGGGGTTGTCAGTGGGGGTCGGAAGCGCGATTGATGGGTGGAGATGGTTGTCAGCGGTTCGAGGTGATGGCTGGTGATGGCAATCAGATGGGGTCATTGATAGCTACGGCTAAAGAGGTCATCGATTGCAGTGGTCGGATGAGGTGGGAGAGAGGAATGAATAAACTTTGTTTTCCAAACGAATGAAAATAATTTTTTTTGGTTACAAAAATTTAAGTTGTTTATAATATTTTAGAAATGAAATTAGACACCACTTGAGGTTTTATTTACAATTTTAAAAATATATAAACATAAATTGAAAATTGTAACAGGTTTCAAATATTGTATTTGTATTTTAGATTTATAAAGAAAAGAGAAGGGGGGAAGAAAAAAAAAAAGTAGAAAAAAGAATTAAATATGAATAACCAAACTAGGCCTAGTCTAGTTGGCCACCATGTCTTCCTTAGGGCTTAATCCCAAGGAGGTCATGGGTTCAATTTTCCTTGGAGGGTTGAATTAAGGGAGTGAAAGCACTTAGGTGCTTTGCCAAGAGTGGAGAGATTTTTTTTCACAGGTGTTACTCTAACAACTAACAACTAACATTTACCGATCAAAAATAAATAAATAAATAAATAAATTAAATATGGATTAATATTTTCCACTTTTTCTTGAAATCTTCCTAAATGAATTTTTTGTCAAGATCTTATTGCTAATCATATGACATGCTCGGCATTTGATGGCGATCTGAAAGGAATCTATTACAGTGTACATTTTTAAAAATGGTAAATTATAAATACACTATCTAAGGTTTGATTAATGTCACGCCCCACTTTTTATTACTCTGATTTCCATTACCAAAGCCATTATTATAAATTCAATTTCAAAGATGGCACACAGAAGCTTATTATAATTACGAGGAATACCTAAATAAGGATTCCCTTATTCGAATTATAAAATGAATGCAACATGAATAAATAATTAATTAATTTGTCCATAGGCTTACATCATTTAATCCTGGAGGAAGGGTTTAACCCCTTTTTACATCAATTGCATTCCGTCTATAAATAAAAGGTCTCATGGCCACAAATAAGGAAGATCCGTGACCTTGAAGCACTTCTCTATGTTCACCTGAAAAAGATTAGCAACATGGGATGAACATATAGTTCAGTAGGGATCTCAACATAATCCTCAACAATAATAACTTACAGATAGTTATGATCATGAATGCTAACCCTCATACCATATAAATAATGTGACATTTGTTACCAAAGTATACATACCTACTTTTCTCAAAATCATTCAGCGTATTCAACAACACCAAGGTTCGCTTTTACTACACATTTCCATTTTAACAATTATTACATAATAACCATCTTTTCCATTTGTAACAAAATAGAACATAATACCCGCTTTATTTTTGAAAACACGTTTACCAAATCTGATTTCTTTACATTATTTATAACCCAATACATAACCAAAACCCGTCTCCATACGTTCATTGCATTCTCAATCTTTAAGCTCAAGTTAAAAGAGATACTTTTAATAACTGATTTATGGTAGGGAAATCCCTCCACCACTCTCTAACACCTCCAAATATACATAAACACATCTATTCAACATGTAAGACATTACAACCTTACTGATTCATATTCATCACAACACATGACACACATAATCAAATGAGACAACAATGATAAATAATCCCCGCTCTACTTGCTAAAAGCACAGTAAGCCAATGATACATCTTTCCATAATGAAACGCCAATTTACCAGACACCAGCTGGAAGGGAATGGTATCTCTGCCAATTCTCTAGGCGTTAGATGGAAGGTAATGGTACCTCTCATTCTCAGCGCAACCAATTCTCCAGGTGCTAGCTGGAAGGTAATGGTACCTCTGATTCTCAGCACATTACGCGTTTTCCAACCATCACTTCATACAATCATTCACAAGTGCACTACAGACACATAACCATTTCAACATTCACAATGTCATCCTCCACCAATGACCAAGGACAAAACCTCTAAGTAATATGTATTCAATGCACGAAATACAATCATCCAATTCTTATGAGGCATTAAATCTAACAACAATGATGTTCCAAGGTTTTCAACTTTTATCAAGGCCCTTTCTTAATTTGCAAAAGAGTCAATTTCCAATCTTCTGATTCACAATACAACAATCATATATATATATATATACATGTATAAAATAAATAAGACTCATTTCATTCGTTTAACCAAAACTCAACCCACGGATAACAAGGCCATAATCCACTCAATTTCAACTCAATAAGGCGTTGCCCAAGATTTCTAATCTCATGAATAACTCCTCATTAACACTAACAAATTATCCATCCATTATATTCAAATATAATCAACCCAACACAAGGTAAATAACAAAATCATAAGGTCCAATTTAATCTCAAATCAATTGCCAACTCAATATTAAATTCCTCATTTCATAACATGATTATTTATCAATCTCAACCCTTTTTACTTACTAGGTATTATATAAAAAGAAATTTGGGCTTTATTTCTCTCTAAACATGAATATATTAAATCACACCTCAAATTAACCCAACAACAATTTATTTTCACAAAATCTTAACCTCAACATCAAACCTTAGATTTCCCTATCATGATTTTCAAAGAAAAATCCATAACAACAAGGTTTTTATGCAATAGAATATACCACATTTCTATCTGTAAGAGAGGCATTGAAAGAGATCAAAGAAATCCTTACCTCAAAGAGAGAAGAGGGGAAAAGCCCAAAAATCAACTTCGCCGGAATACGATCTCTACCGGTCAAGACAAAGCCCTCGACATGCTCATCTTTTTAGTATAAGGAACTAGTATCAAAATCCCAATGGATTCTTGAGATCAAAAGAGAAAGCAAAGTTTTGGAGAGTTTGGGTAGAGAGAGATGAGAGAAAAAGGGAGAAACATTGTAGAGAGGGAGTGATATATCAAAAATGAAGTGAAAAAGTAGCAAAAACTCAATACATAGTTGAAATGTACGAAAAACGAGACAGAAAGCGCTCCTGGTTGCACGTGCAGTGCCCTCTCTCGTACGTGCGGAGTGCCTCTCCCTTACGTACGGCTCTCACCCCCGCACGTGCGGTCTTCACCGCACCTCCTTTTCCGCGCCTGCCTTTTAAGCAGTGTGCACACAACCCTCTCCCCTGCTTCCTGCACATGCGGCCTCACCTCTTGGACATGTGACCTCTTCTCCCGCACGTGCGGCTCTGGCCTTCCAAAACTTCCTCTTCTCTCCTGACACTCTGGAGTCAACCTCGCACCCTCCGGGACAGGCGAAAACTTGGAAATGAAACAATGTAATCGAAAATATTTAGAAAAGAATTTTCAACGACAACTTACCAACATAACTCAAAAGAAATGGGACGGCTTTTGAACCGGTCATCACAATTAAAATATAAATTGTTCTTTGTGGTTCTGAAAATTACATTCCACCCCTTAAGGTTTCTAATTTCATAACAAATCGCCCATTTTATTAATAAATCATTAAGTCAATTAACAGTTTTTAATGATGTTATAAATATGTTTCAATTAATAATTTAGGTAATTTTATTATTGTATAGAAGAGCAATGATGAGTTTCTTTTTTTTTGTTAAATAAATTTTTTTAACAAGGGGATATTTGTAATTTTTCAAAGCTATAGGGAGCAATTTATACTTTAAGCAAATCTCAGGAGTGTATTTATAATTTATCCTTTTAAAAAAGAGTACATTGCATGTATTTTATCACAACATACATAATATAATTATAACGTTTCAAATCAGATATCAAAATATTTTGTTATTTTTTTCACCAAAAGATTTCGTAACATTTCTTATCACAAATGATTCGAAACGTTTGCATTACACTGCTCATAACCTAACCATAATTGTTGATAACTTTCACTTTAAGGATATATATCCTAAATTCATCATTCATAACTTTTATCACAAAGTGGCATAATACCACAAGTATTTGAAACTTTCATCATAAAAATAAAAATAAAAAATAAAAAAAATTGGAACTTTTGTTTTGGTAGTGTTTGATATGTTAGACAATCTTCATTGTATTAATTTAATTTTCTATTTGTGTACTCAACAACAACACAGAACATAAAAATAAATAAATTTAAAAGAAAGATTTTCCAAAATCTATTTAATTACAGAAACCAAACAGAAATTGGAAATAGAGTAGGAGAAAGGAAACAAAATAAGAACATGAAAATACTTATAGAAAATATTTTCTAAGAATAATCAAGTCTAGTGTTTTATACTGTCTCCTTAAGACAGATTCGTTCTCTCTAGGGTGCTCACAGATTTTGGACGTTTATCTCCCAGGATGAACTGATAGTAGCATTACAAACTGTTCGCACAATAAACACATTTTGTGTATATACTCTTTCTTACAGAAAATAAATGCAGCAAAATGTAGAGAGCAATAGCAAAAGCAAGAACGGAAAAATTAATTGCAAAATCCAAATGAGGGACTGACTATTTATCGGAGAACTGGTGGCCTTTCATAACAGAATTCAACAGGTATAAAGCCTATTCGGGACGGAGTTGAACAGGCAAAAACCTATTCGGACAGATGTGAACAGATAAAACCTATTCAGGTTGAATTTAAACAGGTAAGAACTTGTTCGGTTTGGAGGAATAGGTGCATTGGATCAAACTGCCAACGTTCAGAAACGTTGGGCTCAATTCGAAATTAATTTTGATTCAAACCGATATTCAAATTCCAAATGGTAAGAATTTAATTTTAGAAAAAATAAAATTGAAATATTTTTGGCCCAAAAAAGATAAGCATTGGGCCGGATAAACCCAACCCAACCTCACACTACGCACCCGCCCAACCCCATCCCAGCTTGCTCGTTCGACCGGACGGATGGCGGCAGTAACGAGCGAGTGCGTGCGCACGTGTTTGCTTTGGGTCCAATGAGTCTAGCCCACTTTTCCTGTAATCTCACCCTTCCACAAAACTTGGGTACCCCTTGAGGCCCTCCCCAAGATGCAAACCCAAGGCTTATAAATCCATACAAAGTTTGCCCACCAAAGCAATGTAAGACAAACCTTAACTCCATCCTTTATGAAAACATCACCAAAACACAATTTTCATGGAGTTCATTTTGGTATCGATTTTCTATTCATCCAATAATGGTTTTGAGCAACCAAATATACGATGTGAATCGCAGCAAAGAGTGCATTGCCACATGGATCTGCCAACTTTGGCGCATGGGTCCTACTTAAATATTAGACCAAAGTTTAGGAAAAATCCTATTTTTGCTAAACCATTTTTCTAAGCCATTTCTTACAATCCTCCACATGAATGGAATTTGATGACAATAGAAATGCAACATGTAGAATTTGTTGAGAGAGTATAAATCGAAAATATCTTGCATTAGGATAGGTAGCTTTTGATCTTGAACCTTCTCTAGTGATAACCTATCGGACTTGCTAGCTAACCAATAATTGCAATGCCTTGAATTGTTCAGCCGTTAGTATAAGCCAAGACAATAGATTTCACACAAAATATCTTCTGACACATTGTGGTTCTCATGGTTGTATTCATTTTGGCTTTGAACGCTTCTGGTTGTTCGTGAGTGTTTCTTGAAAATTTAGCCTCTTCAATCTCATAGAACTGGCCCCAGTTCGACACTCATATAGGTGATTCTTATTGTGAGTATCTCTTATACTTGTCTTGATTTTTATGCCTAAATCAAGATTAAATAATCATTAAAAGCAAAACTTATTCTTAAACCCCTACATACAACACATGTTGCAGATATCACTCTTACCATAGGAATGGGTAGGGAATTTTAATCACTTGGTAATTTTTGATGAGCCACACATAACTTAGTTGTCCCTTTGAACTTAGTTCGTGGGATCTCCAGTCATCTAAGTATGGTTATCATTATGATGACTCTTATGTAATAGGCTTTAATCCCATCCCCTTTGATGAACTATACACTTGCTTTTTTGCCAAACCTTTCGTTAACGGGTCTGCAATATTCTCTTTAGATTTTATATACTCTATTGATGTTATTCCACTTGAGAGCAATTTCCTTACGGTATTATGTCGATAGTGAATGTGTCGTGATTTGCCATTATACATATGACTTTATGCTCTTCATTTTGCAGATTGACTATCACAATGAATGCACATAGCTGGCACAGGTTTTGGCCACATTTGAATGTCTTCTAAGAAGTGGCGATGCCATTATGCTTCTTCTCCTGCTTTGTCTAAAGTAATGAACTCAGATTCCATTGTGGATCGTGTGATGCATGTTTGTTTCGTGGATTTCCAAGAAACAGCAATGCCTCCCAGAATAAAAACATATCTACTAGTGAATTTTAAATCTTTAGTATCGGATATCCAATTGGCATCACGATAACCTTTCAGTACTGCAGGATATCGAGTAAAGTTCAAACCATGATCATGGGTAAATCTTAGATATCTAAGAACCCGAATGATTGCTTTCCAATGATCTTCTCCATGGTTACTAGTGTACCAACTCAATTTACTAACAACATAAGCTATATTAGGACGCGTGCAATTCATTAGATACGTTAGGCTTCTAATGATTTGGGAGTATTTTAATTGAGACATCGTATTACCTTTATTTTTTGATAAATAAAAACTGATGTCTACGGGTGTTCTTGCTACATTCACATCATCCT
The DNA here is from genome assembly GCA_025200525.1 of Camellia lanceoleosa. Taxonomy (NCBI): domain Eukaryota; kingdom Viridiplantae; phylum Streptophyta; class Magnoliopsida; order Ericales; family Theaceae; genus Camellia; species Camellia lanceoleosa. The sequence goes on from CM045766.1 coordinate 56,313,181, forward strand.
TGACATATTTACCAAGAATTTTCCCAATATAATGAGATTGAGATAATGCATATCCATAATTTTAGTAATTTTCATTCCTAATATTACATCTGCAACCCCCATATCTTTCATATCAAATCTTTTGTTCAGCATTTGCTTAGTTGATTTGATCATGTTTTGACTGCTTCCAATGATAAGCATGTCATCCACATAAAGACAAACGATAACATAACTTTTGTCAGTATTTTTAACATAGACACATTTATCACATTTGTTTATCTTGAAACCATTAGTTAGCATAGCATGATAAAATTTCTCATGCCATTACTTAGGAGCTTGTTTTAATCCATAGAGAGATTTTACAAGCCGACAAACTTTCTTTTCTTGCCCTGTCACTACAACCCCTTCGGGTTGCTCCATATAGATCTCTTCATTTAGATCTCCATTTAAGAAAGCTGTCTTAACATCCATTTGATGTATTTCTAAATCATACAATACTGCTATAGCAATAAGCATGCGGATGAATGTTATTCTTGTCACAGGAAAATATGTGTCAAAATCATCAAGACCTGCTTTTTGTTTGTAACCTTTTACCACAAGTCTTACTTTATACATGTTTATTGAACCATCTACTTTCATTTTTCTCTTGAATATCCATTTATACCCAAGAGGTTTAGAACTGGGTAAAAGATCTACCAATTTCCAAGTATGATTTTGCATAATGGATTCAATTTCACTATTAACAGCCGCTTTTCATAAAGGTGCTTCAAGACCTAATTACTTCCTTAAAACTCTGAGGCTCATTTTCGAACAGGTATGTCAGAAAATCGAGACCAAAGAATTTTGATATTTTCGCTTTCTTACTTGTTTTGGTTCATTATCGGTTAAATCTTGTTGGTCGAGACCATTAATAGTCTCTTGCGTTTGATTGTTATTAGTCTCTTGACTTTGTGAATAATCATAAGTTCTTTCTTGTGAACTTAATTCCTGTCCTTTCTTGTAAGGAAAAATATGTTCAAAGAAAACAACATTCTTTGAATCTATAATAGTGTTCATATGTATATCAGATATTTCTGATTTATAATTCAAAAACCGATATGCACTACTATTATGCACTTAACCAATAAACACTTAATCCACTATTTTTTGTCCTATCTTAGTCTTTTTCGGAATAGGAACTTCTACCTTTGCCAAACACCCTTTACACTTTTAAGTGTTTGTAGGAAGGTGGTTGACCTTTCTATAATTCATAAGGAGTGCTGTTAGTTTTCTTGTGAGGTATCTTATTGAGGACGTAATTAGCAGACAAAATTGTTTCCCCCCACAAGTTCTGCGCTAAGCCTGAACTTAGTAACATGACATTCATTATTTATTTAAGGGTCCTATTCTTCCTTTCAACAATTCCATTTTGCTGTGGGAAATAGGGTGTTGTAGTGTGGTGAATAATGCCACGTTGTGCACAAAATTCATTTAAAGGTGTATCATATTCACCACCCCTATTACTTCTAACCATTTTAATGGTTTTACCAAGTTGATTTTCAACTTCAGTTTTGTAGAGTTTAAACATTTCCAAGGCTTCATCTTTACTTCTAAATAAATATACATAACAATATCTTATGCAATCATCAATAAATGTTATGAAATACTTTTTGCCTCCTCTAGTTTGAACAAATTTAAGATTACACACATTAGTATGAATTAATTCTAGAGGTTTAGTTTTTCTTTCAACCAATTTAAATGGAGCCTTAGTTAGTTTTGCTTCTACACATATCTTACATTTGCTTCAACCAATTTCAAAATTTGGTATATAATTCAAACCTTGGTATATAATTCAAACCAATTAGTCTACACAAAGCATCAAAATTCACATGTCTTAATCTACCATGCCATAAATTTGACTCAAGAATATAAGCAAAAGATGTGTTAATCTTATTAATAACAATTTTGGTATAACAGTCATTACATTCAACTTGAAGAGACCATCGCTCATATATCCTTTACCCACATACATACCACTCTTTGTTAATACAAACTTATCAGATTCAAATACAAGTCTAAAACCATTTTTACTTAACAAAGAACCAGAAACTAAATTCTTCCGGATGTCTGGTACATACAGCACGTTGTTGAGGGTAAGTTCCTTCCCCAATGTCATCTTCAAGATAACTTTCCCTTGTTCAGCCACGTTAGAAGTAGATGAATTTCTCATGAATAGTTGTTTACCATTTGCAGCCTCATTATAAGTAGTGAACATCTTTTTGTCCGCGCAAATGTGTCGAGTTTCCTCAGTGTGGACCCACTACTCTTTGGGATTTCCAACCAAATTAGCTTCAGACACCACAACAGATAGATTGATGTAATTTACCCCGTCAGAGATGTAATCGACTTCTGTCACATTAGCTTGATTGGTGGTCCTTTTGCTTGTACTTCTATGATCCTTCTTAGGGCGTTGGCAATCAGAGGCACGATGTCCTATTTTGCCACAGTTATAGCATTTTCCTTTAAACTTTTTATTGATATTGGTGTCGCCTTATTTAGGACCATCTCCAGCAAACTTCATTTTCTTGTTATGTGGTTTGGGCACTTGTTCAACTACATTAGCCTTGGACTCAATGGGATTTTTACCATTTCTCTTTTCAGGCTTATAGTTATCTTCCTCAATTCCCAGTCTCATAATAAGTTCATCCACGGTCATCTCTTTGCGATTATATTTTAAATAATTTTTGAAATCGTTCCAAGTCGGTAGTAATTTTTCCACTAATGCAGTGACTTGAAAAGACCCACTAAGAGACATATCCTCAGCATGAATATCATGCAAAATTAATTGGAAACTTTGAAGTTGAGAAATAACCGTTTGGGAGTCTACCATAATAAAATCCAAAAATTTATCAACAAATTTCTTTGTGCAGGCATGCTCTGTCTTGTATTTTTTCTCCAAAGAATCCCACAATTCTTTTGCTGTTTTTAGAGGGCTGTAAACATGATACAACATATTGTCTAGGCTATTGAAGATCTAATTTCTGCAAAGAAAATCAGAATGTTTTCAGGCGTCCACAGCGGCAACAACTTGCCGATCACTTCCACCCTCTTTCAATACTGGAGACTCTTCATGGAGAAACCAGGCAAGATTAAGAGTTATAAGATAGAATGGCATTTTTTGCTACAATCTCTTAAACTTTGTGCCATTAAATTTTTCTATTTTTCTCCATGACTTATTGGAACTTGAATATGGTTTTGGGTAGGGACCGGAGTTGTTGTTACAATCGGATTTGGAATACTACTTTCAGTTGCAGAAGCCATAATATCTGATTACAAAAATCAGAAAAACTAAAACTAAAACAAAAATTAATTTTTCTAGTTACTAAAACCAGAAAATAAGTTATAACACAAAATAATTTACTTTTCTACTTACTAAAACCAGAAAAAAAAAAAAAACACAACACAACACAACACAACATTACATAATAATTTTCTTGTTACAAAAACCAAAAAATTATTTTATTGGATTCAAATAAAACAAGTTTATAAAACAAAATTATTAATATAATGAAGACTTATTAAAGAAAACAAATTATGTCTTAAGATTGTTAGACAATCTTCACTATATTAATTTAATTTTCTATTTGTGTACTTAACAACAAAACAGAACACAAAAATAAATAAATTTAAAAGAAAGATTTTCTAGAATCTGTTTAATTACAGAACAAAACAGAAATTGGAAATAGAGTAGGAGGAAGGAAACAAAATAAGAACAAGAAAATATTTACAGAAAATATTTTCTGAGAATGATCAAGTCCAGTGTTTTACATTGTCTTCCTAAGACAGATTTGTCTTCTCTAAGGTGTTCACAGATTATGGACGTCTATCTCTTAAGATGAAATGATCTACAACGAACAGTAGCAGCACTACAATCTGTTCGTACAACGAACACACTTTGTGTATATACTCTTTCTCACAGAAAATAAATACAGCAAAATGTAGAGAGCAATAGTAGAAGCAAGAATGGAAAAATTGATTGCAAAATCCAAATGATGGACTGACTATTTATAGGAGAACTGGTGGCTTTTCAGAACATAATTCAACAGGTATAAAACCTGTTCGGGACATAGTTAAACAGGTAAAAACCTGTTCAGACAGATGTGAACAGATAAAACCTGTTTAGGTTAAATTTAAACAGGTAAGAACCTGTTCAATTTGGAGAAATAGGTGTGTTGGACGAAACTGCCAACGTTTAGAAACATTGGGGTCAATTCAGAATTAATTTTGAATTTCAAACCGAAATTCAAATTCCAAATGGTAAGAATTTAATTTTAGAAAAAATAAAATTGAAATATTTTTGGCCCAAAAAAGATAAGCGTTGGGCCGGACAAGCCCAATCCAACCTCACACCACGTACCCGCGCCCAAGCCTAGCCCGCTCGGACAGACGAGCATCGGCGCTGTGCACTTGCGCGTGTGTTTGTTTTGAGTCCATTGGGTCTACCCCACTTTGTCCATAACCTCACCCTCTCATAAAACTTGGGTACCTCTTGGGGCCCTACCTAAGATGCAAATCCAGGGCTTATAAACCCACACCAAGTTTGCCCACCAAAGCAATGTGGGACAAACCTTAACTCCATCCTTTATGGAAATTTTACCAAAACACCATTTTCGTGGAGCTCATTTTGGCATTGATTTCTTATTCACCCAATAATGGTTTTGAGCAACCAAATATACGACGTGAATCACAGCAAAGAATGCGTTGCCACATGGACCAACCAACTTTGGTGTATGGGTTCCACCTAAAAATTAGACAAAATTTTAGGAAAAATCCTGTTTTTGCTAAACCATTTTTCCAAACCATCTCTTGCATGATATTGCCCAAACCCATAGCATGGTTTAATAGGCTGAAGTGTACAAGTATATAGTCTAACTAGACTTTAAATTATCTGCGCTCTGAGTCCGTTACGGCTGTTGATGTGGTTGGGCTTGTGAGGCCCACTACTAGAGATCATTGAGATGGCACCATAGAGCCTCTTTGACAAAGTGGTTGCCATGTGGACAGTTGGTACTTCTCAAGTAGAGTATTTGGATGTTGTTGGTGCCATTGAACCCTATGATGGTGTTATGAAAGCTTGAGATGCTTGCTAAATGCCTTTGAAAGGCCGTTGGGTTTGTATGATCAAGCACACTCTCCTTGTACCAAAATTTATAGCTAATTGTAAAGGTGCACTCTCTCCTTGCTAAATGCCTTTGAAAGGTTGTTGGGCTTGTATGATCAAGCACTCTCTTATTGTAGCAAAATTTATAACTAGTAGTAAATGTTCAACTTTAATTCCTTTAAGGGTACAACACCAACGTCACAACTGACTATGACTAGGCTCAGGCTCATATCGAGCCTCCATCAACCTAGACCTTGAGCCTTCACCATGGCAGGATGTTGGCCCAAACCTAGGCCTTGATCCTCCACCATGGCACCCAAAACTAGGCCAATTGCGATACTATTGAAGAAATACCCTAAACTTTAATGGTAGTCAAACACATCACTTATGATATTCCTCAACCATTAATATCCTCTATTGCATCTATAATAACATGTTGAGATAGTAAAGGATCTAATGTAATATGTTAAAGTTTAAAATTAAACATATGTACAAAAGAAAGTTATGACAAAGAGAAAAGAAAAAGAATGACATTTCTTGTGTGCATATGATCTTAGAGCACGTTTGGTACGACAAAATGAAATGAAGTGAGAATGGAATGATAGTGGAAATGAAATACATGGTAGAATGGACTGGAATGCTCATTCTCATTCCATTGTTTGGTTGACATAGTAAAATGATGTGGGAATGGAATGACCATTCTTATTCACATGTTTGGTTTGTTAAGTAAGTTGAATGCAATAGAATGTTTACCAAACTAATAACTACTATATTAAATATTGAATAATCATATTAATTTAAAAAATGAATAAAAATTGTAAAAAATTCACTAATATGAAAAAAATAATAAATTTTAAAATTGCACTATACCCACAATCATAATTAAAATATTCATTAGTCTCGAAATAAAATTGTACGCTAGAAATATATCAAACAAAAGTATTAAAACATCCACAACCATATGTCCACTTTATGAGCTAATAAAATCTAATCTCAATCAAGAAATAATAACTTATACTAGAATGATTGTAGTAAATACATATACTTAAAAAATTCAATAATATCTTTTAGGAATAAATTTTTTAATCTGTCAACAACAATTAACAATCACTTGTGTAGTGTTTATGTATGGAATAAAAATTAACTTTTCAAATTAGTTCACATGGCAAAAAAACATTAAATGAAAGATACAAATCATTCAATCTTGTGTATGTGAGACAAAATTTAAATCAAGAAAAAAAGAAAAAAAAAAAAAAGATACAAACAAACTATATATATAAATGAAAAAAAAATGTGATACATATATATGATCTATTATACATAGAATATGAATTCATAGAGTTTCATATATATATATATATATATATGTATATGCCTTACAACGAACATCTAAATAAATTGAAACATATTTAAAAAAATATATATATATATATATTGAACTTGGTAGAAGAACAATGATGGAGTCGTCTATGGCTGATTGTTTAGCATGTGAGAGTATTCGTAGAGAGAGATTGTAAGAGTGAGAAGAATAATTTTTTTTTCCTAAAACGATCATTTTGTTTTTTATTTTTATGAGAGAGATTGTTGTTTTGTTTTATGATGATTCCATGTTGGAATGGAATAGCTAGTCCTTAGCTTTCCATATAGAATATGTATTCTCACTTTTTGTTGTAATGGGCATTCTCATGGAATAACTATTCCCACTTAAATAAAACATACCAAAAGAGGGAAAGGAAATACAAAGCTAGAAAAGGTATTCCATTATAGCTCATTCCATCATACCAAATGTGCTCTTAATGAATGGGCTAAATGTCACGCCCCCAAAATAATAACGACAACCCAACATGAATATCAAAAGAAAAACGTGACATGCGAAGTAATAACCTTTCATTTATATTTGTTTACCATATAAAAGGTGACATATGCGAGTATATATTTACAAATCTTAGATTTTGAATCTATAGCATATGTTACTTATGTGTGAATTGAAATAAAAGGCTATACATATAAGTTAATGCCCTAGTGGCTACATCTTTGCAAGACAATACTTAGATATAACAAAAGTGAGTTCAACTCAATACAGTTAAAAACCCAAGGCTTGTACAAAAGTAATTACAACAAGAAAACAAAATGAGCCTTTAGCTCCACGGTTCTCCCAAGCTAAGTCTTTAGTGGAGGCATATCATCAGCACCTGAAAGTTGCTTTCCAGATAGGGTGAGCTAAAGTCCAGTACAGATACTTTAACAAAATGTACAAATCTTGACAAAGTTATAAGCTAGATGCATATGCATGCCATTTGTCAAACGTTTTATATTTCCATCTAAAAACAATGTAATGTCAGGATTGTATATCAATTCATGAGAAAATATCCTTTTATATCAAAAAAATAGGGCAGTGGATTCAAAACATTTGGAATCTCTAGATATGTGTCTACCAGTAGGCTATACGAGCACTACCAAAACCATTTACCGATACTAACTGGAAGGATCGGCACCTAATCGCGTGGGTTTTTAGATTTTCACCTAGGACACACAGGCCAACAATATAAACCACAACCACACCTTCTAACCAGATTCACCAAGGTATACACCCATTTTTCTTAAAACAATAAGTTTTCAATGTTTAAGTATGAGAGAATGCTCAATGCAAGATGTAAGAGTAATTAGTTTTAATTCACCTAATCTTCATACAATTTCTACAACAATCAAAGTTATCTTCCACCGATAGGCCAAAATTGATATTTCTATTCAACAGATAATTCCCAACAAAAGATATAATCTCATAATTTTCAAAATGGGAGTGCTATTACATATCCAACTCCATCTCGTCATGAACAAATACGTTCATTTTATCCTTTCAAAACCTAATAGCTTTTTCCTTTTCTTTCATGAAACCAAATATAAATGATTTTTGAAAAAACCTCATTTACTTTCAAAATCACATTTAAGTAAAAAAAAAATTCCAACATCTCAACATATCTCAACCATAAACACATTCCCACAACCTTTCTCAGGCACCCAAATCAAACCCTAGGTTTAACCCAAAATCCCCAAATAACTAAGCTAAAAATTATACAAGAGGTTAAAGAAATCCCTACCTTGAGAGTAGAAGAGAAAGAGAGCAAGAGTGAAACTTTGATAGAGCCAAAAATGATATCCTCTTCGATTAGATTAGAGCCCTTGACGACCTCTACCTTTTTCTTCAAAGAGCAATGGTGGAGAAATCAAAGGATGGTGCAGTATTTGAGGTTTTAAGCAAGAACTAGAGAGAGAAAATGGAGAGATTAGGGTTTGAAAGGTTTTAGATAGAGAGAGAGTGAGTGAAAAAGTGATCCAAAAACTCTTTTTCCCAAACTGATATATGCGTAGACCACTCGAGCGACCAAAACCCCGCTCAAGTACACAATAAACCCCTCCCAGAAGTTTTACAGACAACAGAGATTGCTTGAGTGCAAAAAAGACCGCTCGAGTAAAGATCACCCTGCTCTCAAAAGTTTTGCAGACCTGTGAAAATACTAGGAGATCTTAAAGACCGCTTGAGTGACCAAAACATCCCTCGAGTGAACAAGCAAAAAACTGAACATTAACACTTTTAGAAAACTAACTCCCAACCTATTTCAAACATGACCAAAAACTCAACTCAACCACTAACATGACAACATAGGATATGAATAATAGTTAAAAGTACTGAATCTCAGATCTAAGAGTATTAAATGGGTCGGGTCTAAACCGAAACCGTTATAATCTTCCCTCCTTAAGAAATTTCATCCCCGAAATTTAAAACAAATCAATAGCCACAAGATTAATTCAAACCACATTAGTAACAATGATAGAATAGAGTCCTTCAACACCCAATATTACAAATTGAGTTCCCAAAACATTTACAATGTTCACATATTACAACATAAATAAAATTTACAATGCAAGTCTTAGATATCAATTAATAGGTCTGGATACTTTTCATGAACTTCCGCTTCACGCTCCCAAGTTGCCTCCTCAACCCCATGGTATCGTCACAACACCTTAACCAATGGGATAGTCTTGCCCCTCAAGACTTGATCTTGAGAATCTAATACCTGAACTGGCCTCCCTTCATATGAGGCATTCTCTTTTGCCTCTAACTCGGTCCAATCTAGCACGTGTAAAGGATCGAGCTCATATTTCTGGAACATATAAATATGAAACATGTCATTAACCCCGAAAAGTTGAGGCGGCAAGGCCAAACGATAAGCTACCTCCCCAGTCGGCTCTAGAATCTCAAAAGGCCTAATAAACCTAGGAGATAACTTTCCGCTCTTCCTGAATCTCATTAGACCCTACCTAGGCGATATTTTCAAACCTCAAAAGATAAGGGCCTCCTCCTATGGTCAACATAGCTCTTTTGGCGACTCTGAGCCAAAACCAACCTTTTACGAATAAGCTCAACTTTCTCCGTCATTTCCCAGACTAACTTCGGACCCAACATAGGTGCATCACCCACCTGGGTCTAGCACACAGGAGATCTATACGGTTGGCCATACAAGGCCTCAAAAGGTGCCATACCAATACTCGCCTGAAAACTATTATTGTTGGCAAACTCCATCAAAGGTAAATGTCTCTCCCATGACCCCTCAAAATCAAGAACGTAAGCTTGAAGCACGTCCTCTAAAATCTGAATGGTGCGTTCGGATTGCTCATCAGTCTGAAGATGATAGGCAGTACTAAAGGTCAACTTGGTGCCCAAGGCACCCTGTAGGCTCTGCCACAACTGAGCCGTAAAACGTGGATTCCTATTCGAAACAATAGTCACTAGAACCCCATGAAGTGTGCGTATTTGGTTAACTAATCAACTACTACCCATATGGTATCATTACCCTGTTGAGTCTTCGGAAGACCTGCAACAAAATCCATTATGTCATGCTCCCACTTCCACTCAGCTATAGGTAAGGGATGCAACAAATCCGCTGGTTGCTGATGCTCAGCTTTCACTTGTTGGCAAGTAAGGCACCTCAAAACGAATAAGGCTACGTCTCTCTTTATCGCCTTTTACCAAAACTGGTAACTAAGGTCATGATACATCTTTGTGCCTCCCGGGTGTATCACAAGGTGTAAATGGTAGAACTCTCAGGATACCTCCTTTCTATAAGATTCTGGCACATAAAGTCGGTCTAGATATCTCACACTTGAGTCAGAATAAACATTGAAGCACTTCTCTACCTTTCCACTGGATATCTTTCCTCGGATGGACAACATTTCAAGATTACACTGTTGTGCCTCTATGACCGGGCTAATTAAGGTAGGTTATGCAATTGTGGTAAATAATGTCGCTAACTTAATAGATTCTCCTAGGTGCTAGTCAAACTCGCCAATAGTGCCTAACATTTCCCACTTATGAACTTCCTACTTAAAGCATCAGCTGTTGGCCTTCCCCGGATGATAGTGCAACTAAAAATCATAATCTTCCATGAACTCCATCCACCTCATCTGCCTCAAATTTAAGTCCTTTTGTGAAAACAAATACTTCTAAGTCTTGTGATCGAAAAACACCTCGAATCTCTCATCATAAAGGTAATGCCTCCAGATTTTCAAGATAAAAATCACCACCACTAACTCTAGGTCGTGAGTAGGATAGTTTCTCTCATGTGTTTTCAACTGCCGTGAACCATATGCTATGATTTTTCCCTCTTGCATTAATACACAACCCAAACCTTCCCAATATGGATCACAATAAACCGAATAACCCAAACCCTTCTTCGAAATAACCAAGACTGGAGTAGTGGTGAGTCTAACCTTAAGCTCTTGAAATGATTTTTCGTAACTCCCACTCCACACAAATTGAATTCCCTTCCTCATCAATCTAGTCTATGGTGAGGCCAGTTTAAAGAAGTTTTTTACAAAATGTCTGTAATACCCGGCTAAGCCCAAGAAACTTTTGATCTCAAAGGAATTCTTAGGTTGTTCCCAATCCTGCACTTCGCTATCTCAGATGAATCTATAGTCACCCCTTCTTTGGACACTACATGGCCTAGGAACTTAACTTCACTGAGCCAAAACTCACACTTCTCGAAAAGCGTTCTTCGTGTTCCTTCTTGGAGGGTGTGTAGACTAAGATTTCATCGACGAAGACAACCACAAATTGATCTAAGGACTCACGAAAGACTCGATTTATCAAGTCCATAAATGAAGCTGGCGCGTTGGTCAACCCATAGGCATTACTACGAACTCGTAGTGGCCATATTGCGTACAGAATGCCATTTTATGAATATATTCCTTATTCAACCTAAACTGGTGATAACTAGGTCTCAAATCAATCTTAGAAAAAGAATGGGACCCATTTAACTGGTCAAACAGGTTATGTATTCGCGGCAATGGTTACTTGTTCTTGACAGTTGTCTGGTTTAACTTCAGATAATCGATGCACAGTTGCAACGTGCCATCTTTCTTCTTAGCAAAGAGAGTTGGTGCTCCCCAAGGTGAAGTACTAGGGCGAATAAAGCTCTTATCTAACAAATCCTAAAGTTACATCTTCAACTCACATAACTCAGCAAGTGCGAACCTATAAGGTGCCATGGAGATTGGAGTCGTGCCTGGTGCTAAGTCAATTGAGAACTCAATCTCTTTATATGGTGGCAACTCTGTGAGATCCTCTAGAAAGACATCTGGATACTCTCGAAACTAACCTCGACAATTCACCCCGAATCATACTACTCTCATTGGCTACTGAGATGGAAAAAAGAAAACTCAACTCTCATCGACCCTTAAGGTCATACAACAGAGGAGTAGGACTAACACCTTGGTTACACACGAAGTAAAAGCATTCCCCTAGTAGCATATATACCGATATCCTCCTACGATTTCAATCTATCAGAGCCTGGTAATGAGTCAATAAATCTATACCCAGAATTACGTCAAAGGCATGCATATCAAAAATAATAAAATTGAAAGAGAACTGACGATTTGGGACCTCAATCTCACAAGAGTAGCATACTTGACCCAATGCTACTCTACCCCCAACAGGTGTCTCAACCAAAAGAGAAGACTCCAATAATTAAACTCCAAACCCAAAGCAGATGTAAAATAGGACGATATGAATGAATGAGATGCACCATTATCAATCAACATGTTGGCAATAGAGCAAAACAACAAAAAGTTACCTCTCACTACGGACGGTGCGGGCAACTGATTCGGCGTGGTAACAACATACACATGCCCTGAAGGCCTCTAATTTACTTGTTCACCCCTCGGAGCATAGGCCTGAAACATGGATTGAACTGAAGTAGCTCCCTAATTGGCCCTTAAGGCCTATGCTGACTAATGGCTCTATGTCTGCTTCGAACTGGATACACCAGATGTGCTACCAAACTGAGGGAAAAACCTCCTCAAATGCCCCAACTGCCCACACTAATAATAGGTAGGTGGCTAACCTCTCCCTTAACTTTAGTTCTGAGGGTGAGCCGAAGACTGTGTAGACTATTGCCTTCCTCGTCTCTGCGGGCAAATTAAAGACTTGTGGCTCAACTGACCACATTTGAAGCAAGTGAACCCACCCTGGTTACCTTTCCTTGAACCCGAACTTGGAACCAGAAAGGTGGATCTAGACTATGTGTTATGGGATTGCTGTGGGGTGGAACCCCTTTGCCGTTTGTTGTCCCTTGCATCTCCCTGAACATCCTGGGATCTCTGCTTTGAGCCTCTCATTCGCTCCTCCTCAGTTTGGATCACAGTCTCTATGTGGGCTAATGACTCCACAAGATGGCTGTAATCCCGAATCATTGACCTAGCCACCATGAAAAGGAGCCTAGTCCTCAACCTCTTCTCGAACTCAATGCAACGGCGTTCTTCCATCGTCATAAGTTCTGATGCAAACCTCGATAAACTAGTGAAAGCCACCTCAAACTCGACTATCGGTTTGTTTAGTTGCTTGAGCTTCAAAAACTGCTCCCTCAACTTCTCTCTTACTGTGGGTGGCAAAAACTTATCTTGGAAAGCATTGACAAAAGCCTCCAAGTCACCCCAATACACCTTTGCGCATACTTTTTTACCACTGACCTGCATCTTCATTTAGCTGGAAAGATACCAAGGTCACCCTCAAACCGTCGTCCTTGATGCTAAGCATCTCAAATGTTTTCACCATTTGCTCGAGCCACTCGTCAACCTTCAATGACTCTTTTGGATGCCCCAAAACTTGTCTGGATTCGATCAAAAGAACTCCATCTTCAGAAATGATGGCCTTGTTACTGCAACATGGGCCAGGACTTGATTCTCAGCCTTGAGAATGTCCATGGATTCTCGCAATGGTCCAGCCATTTCACGGGCTAAAGCACCCATGGCTTGTTGACCAATTGGCTCAGCCACATTGGCCTGGCCAACTCCCTTCTCTTACGTCGAAATTTTATCCGGTATCGGCATCTCCTGCCGTCTAGGCCTCCCATGCCTACCACCACCACTACGTCCTCGTCCTGATATTCTAATAAAGGTACACAATAGTTTAGTATATTTACAAATTTTCTGAAGCTAACTCACTCACGTCTTAATACAGTGGACAACAATTAATTCATTGCACATAAGCATTGAGTCACGTAATCACAAACAAATTTCCTTCCCAGATAATCAATTGTTCCATAACATTGCCAAAGTTCCAATTAGAACAAGCAATGATCAAGTGCTCTTCTAATAAGACTTTTAGAAACTTGTAGAGCCAATCAATATCTTAGAAACCAACTTCCATACTCATCTAATCACGTAAACAGGTTATCACATAGTATACCAGGTCTACTTCTAATACTATCTAGCTAGACAAACCCATTGTAGCAAAAACCACATCCCACGATCCCAAATTATTCAAACCCGGTAGCTTTGATACCAAGTTGTCATGCCCCCAAAATAATAACGATAACCTAACATGAATATTAAAAGAAAAATGTAACATGTGAAGTAATAACCTTTCATTTATATTCGTTTACCATACAAAAGATGACCAATGCGAGTATACATTCACAAACCCAAAATCCTAAATCTAAAGCATATGCTACATATGAGTGAATTGAAATAAAAAAGCTATACAGATAAGTTAATACCCTAGTGGCTACATCTTTCCAAGACAATGCTTGGGTACAACAAAAGTGGAGTTTAACTCAATACAATTAAAAGCCCAAGGCTTGTACAAAAGTAATTACAACAAGAAAACAAAATGAGCCATCAGCTCCACGGTTCTCCCAAGCTAAGTCTTTGGTGGAGACATATTATCAACACCTAAAAGTTGTTTTCCATATAGAGTGAGCTAAAGCTTAGTAGAGATACTTTAACAAAATGTATAAATCTTAACGAAGTTATAAGGTGAATACATATGCATGCCATTTGTCAAACGTTTTATATTTCCATCTCAAAACAATGCAATGTCAGGATTATATATCAATTCCTAAGAAAATATCCTTTTATATAAGAAATAGGGCAGTGGATACAAAACACTAGGAATCTCTAGGTACGTGTCTGCCAGTAGGCTATACAAGACTACCAAAGCCATTTTACCGATATTAACCAGAAGGATCGACACCTAACCACGCGGGTTTCTTGACTTTCACCAAGGACACACATGCCAACAATATATACCACAACCACACCCTCTAACCAGATTCACCAAGGTATATACCCATTTTTCTCAAAACAATACTTTTCAATGCTTAAGTATGAGAGAATGCTCAGTGCAAGATGTATGAGTAATTAGTTTCAATTCGCCTAATCCACATGTAATTTATACAACAATCAAAGTTATCCTTCACGGATAGCCCAAAATAGATATTTCTATTCAACAAATAATTTCCAACAAAAGCTATAATCTCATTATTTTCAAAATGGGAGCGATATTACATATCTAACTCCACCCCGTCATCAACAGATACGTTCATTTTATCCTATCAAAAATATTTTCCCTTTTCTTTCATGAAAACAAATATCAATCAGTGTGTTTGGTTTGGATTTTTTGGATTAAGTTTTTTGAAAACTAAGTTTTTTGAAAACAGAGTTTTTTTTATTTTCGTATTTTTTTGTTTTTAGTGAATATTTTAAAATTTTAAATAATATTTTTACTTTTTTAGATGCACCTTACTTAGATGTATTTAAAAAGTAAAAAAATTGTGAAAAAATATTTAAAAAATTAATAAATACATAAAAATGTACTGAATTCTCTTTTTTTTTTTTTTTTGTATTTTTGTATTTTTGGTATTTAGTGAATTTTTAAAAGGTTTTTTTCACAATTTTTTTTTTAAAATTTTTAGGTATATTTATGTTAGGTATGTCTAAAAAGTAAAAAAAATTGTTTTAAATATTAAAAAAATTTAGTAAAAACAAAAAAACACGGAAAACAAGAAAGTAGATTTTTTTGAAAAGTGTTTTTGGAAAAATGGAACCAAGCAAAGTGATTCTTTGAACAAAACCTCCTTTACATTTAAAATCACATTTAACTAAGGAAATTCCAACATCGCAACATATCTTAACCATAATCACATTCCCACAACCTTTCTAAAGTACCTATTTGAAAACCCCTATTTTACATTTTAAAATCAAACCATAGGCTTAACCCAAAATCCCCAAATCACCGAACACTTTCTAGGAGCAAATAACTTAGCTAAAAATTATATAAGAGGTTGAAGAAATCTCTACCTTAAGAGTAGGAGAGGAAGAGAACAATAGTGAAACTTTGATAGAGCCAAAAACGATATCCCCTCTTATTAGATTGAAGCCCTCGATGAGCTCCACCTTTTTCTTCAAAGAGCAATGATGGAGAAATCAAAGGATAGTGGAGTATTTGTGGTTTTAAGTAAGAACTTTAGAGAGAAAGTGGTGAGATTAGGGTTTAGAAGGTTTTAGAGAGAGAGAGAGAGAGAGAGAGAGAGAGAGAGAGGGAATGAAAAAGTGATCCAAAAATCCTTTTTCCTGAACTGATATATACATAGACCGCTTAAGCAACCAAAACACCGCTCGAGTGTTAGAGACAATAAGTGACACCACTTGAGCGACCAAAACACCACTAGAGTGCACAATGACCCCTTCTAGAAGTTTTGCTGACAGCAGGGACCGCTCGAGCACAAGAAAGATTGCTTAAGTGAAGATCACCCTACTTCCAAACGTTTTGTAGACCTGCAAAAATACTGAGAGATCTCAAAGATTGCTCGTGAGACCGAAACATTGCTCAAGCGAATGAACAGAAAACTGGACATCAACACTTTTGAAAAACTAACTTGACCACTAACAAGATAACAAAAGATATGAATAACAGTTAAAAGTATTGAATCTTGGATCTAAAAGTATTATATGGGTCAGGTCTAAACCAGAACCATTATACTAGATTTTCAATCTAATTTGGTACAAACTAATAATGGGCTTTAAAGGTCCATTCTTGCTAAACCAAAATAATTGGGAGCACTTGAAAAAAGTGCTCAATGGAAAGAGAGTGCAATGACAGTCGCATACCTTATAGCATCAGTTTGAGCTAAATATAAATAGAATATATAGACAAATTTAGCAAAAAATTTGTTGGTATGGTGACATGTTGAGTGTATATGTGCAGATTCCATTACTGTTGGAGGCAATACTGCAGTAATAGAGCTGTGTTTGGTTATAAAGCTCTCTTAGGAGCAAGAAAAAGATGTTTGGAGGATGATTTAGATAGAAAATAGAGGCAAAAGAAGGTAATAGCCTTTGATTTGCTCAAAGGGAGTTATGGAAGCTATGTTTGTAAGAAACTTAAGCTTCTTTCATAAAGGTTTCAAGACATGGAGTTTGCAAAGCTTGTTCCTTTTGTTTAGATCCCCTCAAATGGAGGGGAAACTCTCTATATAAAGAGAAAGAGATCAAACCCTCATTTTTAGACAAGCGTATATAGCAATTAATGTTTAGATGGATTGGTTTGATGGCTAAAATGATGATTCCTTGTAAGAATTTTTTTTTTGACCAACAATAGTAATTTTTATCATGACAACTATCTGTCACTATTGTTGAACAAAGTGAAAGAAAGATTAAAATGAATGACTATGCATCAATAAATGGGAGGCTGACACACAAGATGTGAGACATGTCCTAAACAAGTATCTAGAGGTCCAAAAGAAAAGTATCCAGAGGTCCAAAAGAGTCACCACGTACAATTAGCTCATTGTACTTCGAACTCACTACTAGAGGATATAAGTTTGGATCCTTTTGAGACTCTCATACCTTCTAAACCACTAGTCCTAAGAGTTGCCCTGCGGGAGTGGACTGGACATGATAAAATATCATAAGTTCATGAGATCTGATTTGGGCCCTTGACCTTAGAGTGATAAATGAGACGAACATGTTTCAACAATGCTAAAAATTCACTAAAGAACTAGGCCCGTTCAAGGAGGGCTGGGCTTTGTTCTTAAAGACTTCCCATGAATTGGGAATGGCTAGATAGTCGAGTGATTCTATTTGCACCCAAATAATAACTTAGTATGTTCAATTAAATTTTGAAATTTTAATTCCAATTATACCATAATATAAATTTACTAATAAAGACTATACACATTAAACTCTAAAATAGTTTTTTCCATCGTGGTACATCCAAACCATTTATACGTATTTTTCATATTCAACTCTCTTTATCTTTTTCCTTACTCCAAAACTTCAATCCACCCCACTAAAACTCACAATTATTATTAACATCATTGTTTCTTATTGTGTTTTTACTTGTAAATAGAAGAAAGTTTGAATACAATCAAATAATGGATGATAATAATAATAATAATAATAATAATAATAATAATAATAATAATAATAATAATAATAATAATAATAATAAGTGTTTTTTGATGCAATCCATCAACGAGGATGTATGTATTCGCATAAATATTAAAATATAATTCTTGATTTCTATATTTTCAGTTATAAACTACCCTAATCATCAAGAAAAGACACAAAACTGGGGAGGACAGAGAGAGAATAGAGGGTTTGGATAAGAATGATGATTGCGAATGTGGAATATGCTGATGCAATTGAGGGGAAAATAATGGATGATGAACATAATTGGAAGGAAGGCATAGATGGTGATAATGGAGGCTCTCAATCGAGTATTGTTCCAATTATTGAAACAGCAAAGTGGAAAATCTCAATTGAAACAACGGAGTGGTGTAATTTGGGGTTTTTAAAAAAATTATTTAAGGATTTTTGAAATGATTTTTGACAGTGGTGTAGTTTGGGATTTTTGATTTATTTATTGGCAATTGCTAACAAGTGTCCTTAAGCTTGTTGAAGAAAAGACACAAAACTATTTATTATTTAGGTGTGGGTAATTTGGGAAAAAACTTAGAGTGTATTGAGAGTAAATTATAACTAAATAATTTAATAGAGTGTATTAAGAAATTATGCATATTTAATGATTTTTTGGGTGCAAAGTAGAATCCCCTAAATAGTTTGTTGTTGAAATATTGCATCAAAATGCTAAATTTTGAGTCAGAAGCGATGTTTTTTTTTTATTTTTTATTTTTTATTTTGTTGAGTTATTTATGAGAAATTTATTTATAAATCACATTTAGAGGACTTATAGTTCAATAAGTTTACAAAGCATTCTTGTATTCCACCTAATCCCATACATTTGAACCTATATTCCAATAAATCATTTTTTCCATATTAGAAGTATTATATTGACTATTTTACCCTTAGAGACTATTATTATAATATATATAATACCATATATCTAGGAGAGAGAAAATTATTTATTAGATATATTTTATTTATGATATATATAAAATATTGTATATATATATAGAAGATTATTATGCTCAGTGTTTTTTTTTTTGTCTCAATGTGAGAGATTCAGTTTGTCAAAGATCTTTCTTCACCACTATTTTACAATAACCTTTCACCACTATTTTACAATAACCTTTTGCCATCGAAGAACATTCAGAAGAGAAGATTAGTTGTACATGTAGACCGATAATAGAGATGATGACGGACTTGCAACAAAGATGATGGTAAATCGACGATGAACAATCATTTTTTGCCATTGTTATACATAAACCATAGTCTTTCCGTCATTTTGTGTATTGATATTGTGTAGTTTATTCACAGGTATTATGCTGGAGTTGATTACATACAGATATTTCTAACAAGGTGCGTCAATATATATGAACTATTTGATGATTTTTTTATATAATTGTTTGTTACTATATTTGTTGGTTGAGCAACCATTTTTATCACCATTGAACAATCAAAATAGTTGAATTTCACTTCTTCTTTTTTTTTATAAAAATTGTTTTATATTTTCACGTTGCCGTGTGAATGCTGACATTGGCATGAGTTTAGTTTTTTTAAGACTAGTTATATTTAATTGTAAACTGTAAACATTCGCATTATATTTTGGTATAAATTTTGTTTTTTTGAAAGCTAGTTGTATTTTGTTGTTTTTGTTACTATGCTTATTGGTTGAACAATCATTTTTTGTTACTATTGAACAATCAAAATAGTCAATTTTTCACTTTTTTCAATTTTGTTTTATATTTTCACGTTGCAATGAGAATGTTCACATTAGTATGAGTTTAAGTTTTTTTAACGGAAGTTGTATGTTAATTGTAAAATGTGAACATTCACATTATATTTAGGTATAGGTTTTATTTTTTTGGAGGTTAGTTGCTATAGACACTCAACTTTTTTACGTGTCTTAATCGCCGCCTGATTAATTAAGACTAATAAATTTTTCTGGATTAGTCAAAATTAAGATACTCAAAATTTTCAAATAATGCATAAGTTTTCCTAATACATTTTTCATATGGTTTGTTCAATTCACAACAACATAATAATATTTATCACATAATTAGTCCTTCAATTTCACAATCTCAATGATTTAATCCCACAAGTTATCAAAAGTCCATATCTCAATGCCAAAGTAAACTCAATGCATTCGATTTCACTATTCATGAATCAGTTGAACAAAATCCCATTTATCAATTCAATTTGAAAACTAGGGTTTCATAAAATTTGGGGCTTTTCTCTCATTTGCATATAGGAAGTCAATATTCATCATCAACATCAAAATCCACAAAAAAAAGCATTTACAATCTTTCTCAAAATCATTAGGCACAAGCCCTGATTAGTTTAACAAATATACTTTATTTAACAAAAATATCTCATACATTGCTATAACTAGGAAATTACCACACACACACACACACACATATATATATATATATATATCAAATCAAGAATATAACAACTTAAAAGTACCCCTACCTTGAAAATTGTGGCTAAGAGTTGAAAACCCAACAAAAAATTTGACAAAAACACGATCTAATCGGTGAGAATCTTGAATCAAACTTGCTCTTCAATTTTCTTGAAGGATTTAAGGTGAATCTTTTAGTAAAACTTGAGGAAATCAAGTGTTTTTAGGGTTAGGGTTCGAAAATGGGTGATGGAGAGAGAGAGAGAGAGAGAGAGAGAGAGAGAGAAGGGTTAGAAAAAGTGAGAGAAAAAAGTTTGATTGACTTTTAAGTGTTCTGTCCCGACCAGACCGCTCAAGCGAACTTTCCATCACAAGGATCTAGAAGTTTTGCAGAGCTACAGTGAAAATATTGGGAGCCTAAATTCTACACTCGAGTGACCAATTTATCGCTCGAGCAGTCTCACTTGCAAACGGGCAAGATACCGTGAGCTTCCCATCTACGCTTGAGCGATAGAATGATTGCTCGAGCGGTTACCCAAAACAAATTGTTACAACCTACGCGCCTTAAAGAATTTTGTTTCCAAAATTTCATAATTTATAACGATTCCGGTTTAGACCCGACCCATTTCTTGCTTTTAAATATGGGAATCTGTGTCCTTAACTATTGTTCATCTCATTTTCATCATGTTGCTAGTGGAGTTTGATTATTTGGGAGTTATGGTTGAATTTGAAACATGTTTGGAGTTAGTTTTTGAAAAGGGTTGTTGCCCAGATTTTTGCCTGTTTGCTCGAGCAGTCTTTCTTGTGCTTGAGTGGTCTTTCCTATGCTCGAGCAGTCTTTTGTAGGTCTGAACTTCTGGAAGGAGCTCATTGTGCGCTCGAGCGCTGTTTTTGGTCACTCAAGTGGTGTCGCTTATTGTGTCTGACGCTCGAGCGATGTTTTGGTCGCTCAAGCGATTTGAGTATATCAGTTCAAGAAAAGGGTTTTCTATGTCACTTTTGCATTTATCTCCCTCTCCCTCTCTCTAAACATTCCCAAAACCCAGTTCTTCACTTTCTCTCTCTAGTTCTTACATTCAAGCTCCAAATACTTCTAATTGATTGATTCCCTCACCTTAGCCCATTGTAGAAAAACGTAAAGCACGGTGAGAGCTTCATTTTAATCGGAGGAGCTATTGTTTTCGGCTTTACGAAACTCCAACCCTTGCTCTCTCTTGTGTTCTAATCTTGAGGTAGGGATTTCTTTAACCTTTGGTATGATTTTTACCTTAGTTATTTGTCTATTGATAGAATTTAGTGATTTGGGGTTACACCTAGGGTTGATTTTGAATTGAAAAGGAGAGGTTTTCTAAATGGGTTTTTGAGAAAGGTTGTGGGGATGTATTATTGGTTGAGATATGTTGAAATTGTGAATTTCTTTACTTAAAATTGATTTTTGAAAGTAAAGGGGGTTTGCTCTAAAATGGAAATTATGTTGTGCATTGTGAAAATGACATAATGTACATGTTGTTGATGATGATGATGATGATGATGATGGTAGAGTTGGATATATAATATCACTTTCATTTTGAAAATGATGAGATTACATCTTTTGTTGGAAATTATCCGTTGTATAGAAATATCTGTTTTGGGCTATCGGTGGAGGATAGCTTTGATTGTTGTGGAAATTACATGAGGATTAGGTGAATTGAAACTAATCACTCATACTTCTTGCATTAAGAAGTGTTGCATAATTAAACTTTGAAAATGTTTTGTTTTGAGAAAAATGGGGTGAATACCTTTGTGAATTTGGTTAGGGGGTGTGGTTGTGGTTGTTATGTTGGCCTGTGTGTCCTTGGTGAAAGTCCAAAAACTCATGCGGTTAGGTGCCGGTCCTTTTGGTTAGTACCTGTAAAATGGCTTTAGTAGTGCTTGTATAGCCTACTGGCAGACACGTACCTAGAGATTTCCAATTTTTTGTATCCACTGCCCTGTTTTTTGTTATAAAAGGATTATTTTCATGAAGATACATATAATCTAACATTACATAGTTTTGAGATGAAAAATGTCAAATGTTTGACAAATGGCATGCATATGCATTCACCTTATGACTTTGTTGAGATTCATATATTGTGTTCACTCTATGTGGAAAGTAACTTTTAGGTGCTGATGACATGCCTCCACCAAGAACATCGCTTGGGAGGACTTGGAGCCAAGAGCTTCTTTTGTTTTATTTTATGTAATTATTTTTCTATGAGCCTTGTGCTTTAATTTTATTGAGTTGAATTGATTTCGATGTATCCATGTATTGACTTGGAAAATTGTAGCCATTAGGGCATATAATTACTTGATCTTTCTTTTATTTTAAATTCATGTATCAATGTCATATGCTATAGATTCAGGATCTAGGATTTATGAATGTATACATGCTTATGTCATCTTTTGTATCATCAAGTTTATAAATGGAATATAAGGTATGATGTTATTGATCAATTGTAAGGAATATTATGAGATGGGCTGGTGTTATTATTTCGAGGCGTTACAACTTGGTATCAGAGTTACTGGGTTTGAATACTTTGGGATTGTGGGATGTGTTTTTTACCACGATAGGTTATCTCGCTAGATGATATTAGAAGTACACCTGGTATGCTATGTGATAACATACTTATGTGACTAAATGAGTGTGAGATTAAATTTCTTAGATATTGATTGGGCCTACGAGTTTCTAGAGGTCCTGTTAAAAGAGTACTTGATCACTGCTATTTCTAACTAGAACTCTGGCAATGTCGCTAGAGGATGACTGCCTAGAAAGGAAGTTCGTTTGTGTTTATGTGATTAGGTGCTTATGTGAAGTGAATTAATTATTGTCCACTGTATTAGGACGTGAGTGAATTAGCTTCGGCATATTTGTAAATGTGTTAATCTGCTGTGTTACCTTTATTAGGATGAGATGACGTAGATGTATTAGTGGTAGGCGTGGTAAGCCTGGGCGACAGGAGGTGCGGTTATCGGATGATATTCCGGCAGATGAGAAAGGTGTTGGTCAGGCCAACATGGCCGAGCCAGCAGATCAAAAAGCTATGGGTGCTTTGGCCCGTAAAATGGCTGGAGCCTTGTGGGAATCCATAGACATTTTCAGGGCTGAGAATCAAGTCCAGGCCCATGTTGCCGAGATAGGGCCTTCTTTTCTGAAGAGAGAGTTCTTCCAATCGAATTTGGGAGATCCAAAAGAGCCACTGAAGGCGAACGAGTGACTTGAGCAGATGTTGAAGACATTTGAGATGCTTGGCATCGAGGACGACGGTCTAAGGGTGACCTTGGCATCCTTCCAGCTGAAGGAAGATGTGGGTCAATGGTGGAAATTTGCACGAGGGCATATTAGAGTGACTTAGGAGGCCTTTGTCAATGCCTTCTAGGATAAGTTTTTGCCTCCCACTACTAGAGAGAAGTTGAGGGATTAGTTCTTGAAGCTCAAGTAGCTGAGCACACCTGTAGTTGAGTTTAAGGCAACTTTCACTAGCCTCTTTAGATTTGTACCGGGGCTTGTAGCGACGGAGGAATGCCATTGTATCGAATTCAAGAAGAAATTGAGGACTGGGCTCCTTTTCAAGGTGTTCAGGTCTATGATTAGAGATTACGATCACCTTGTAAAGGCGATAGCTCACTTAGAGACCATGATCCAGTCGGAGGAGGAGCGAATAGGGGGCTCCAAGCAGCAGAGTCAGGAGGTTCAGGGGGAGACTTATGACAACGAAAGGCAGAGGGGTTCCACCCCATAGTAGTCCCAGGCAACACAGTTCAGATCCATTTTTCCTGTATTGAGTAGTAGTTCAGGGAGAGGTAGTTAGGATGGGATCGCTTGTTTCAAGTGTGGTCAGCTGGGCCATAAGTCTTCAGTTTGCCCATAGAGAGGAGGAGGGCAACAGTCTACACAGTCTTCAGCTCATCCTCTAAGCCAGAGTCGGGGGAAAGGGCCTCCGCCTACCTATTATTAGTGTGGGCAATTGGGGCACTTGAGGAGGTTTTGTCCTTAGGCAGGTGGCACATTTAGTGCATCTGGTTTGAGGCAGATACAGAGCCATCAGCCTATCCTTTTAGCACAGGCCTCGAGCGCCAATCAGGGTGCCTCTTCGGCTCAATCAGTGTATCATTCTTATACTTCGAGGGGTGAGTAGGTAGAGTAAAGACCCATAGAATGTGTGTATGTTGTTACCATGCCAGATCTGTTGCCAGCATCCTCTATTATAAGAGGTAATTTTTTATTATTCAATTCTATTGCCAATGTGTTGATTGATACTAGTGCATCTCATTTTTTCATTTCGTTTGCATTCACATCAGTTTTGGTGTTAGAAGTGGCTCAGTTAGTGTGTCCGCTCAGGGTAGAGTCACCAGTTAGGGTTAAGGTTGTCTTAGACAGGGGATGTCGTGGTTATGAGATAGAGGTTGTTGGTCGCTGACTTCCTTTTGCCTCCATATTGTTAGACATGTCGGGTTTCGATGTCATTTTAGGCATAGATTGGTTGTCTTCGTACCGTGCCATTATAGATTGTTATCGTCAAAGAGTTACAGCGTGTACCTCGAGTGGTGACTGTTTTTATTTTTTAGAAGATCGAGCTAATAGAGTTTTGTCACCAGTGTATAACTCATGTGGTTGGGGCGAGCTTAATTGTCTTATTGTAACTTTCTTGGGTAGTGATAGTGATGTGGTCTGAGTTGAATTGCTGAGGGTAGTTTGTGAATACCCAGACGTCTTTCCAGAAGATCTTACTAGTTTGCCACCCTATTGAGAGATTGAGTTTTCCATTGACGTAGTGCCTGGAATAGCACCGATTTCCTGGCACTTATAGATTGCACTCACTGAGTTGTATGAGTTGAAGATTCAACTCCAAGAACTATTAGATAAGGACTTCATTCACCCTAGTATCTCACCTTGGGGAGCACTGGCTCTCTTTGATAAGAAAAATGATGGCACATTGCGACTGGGCATTGATTAACGGAAGCTGAACTATGTAACGTTATGAACAAGTACCCACTACCTCATATAGATGATTTGTTTGACCAATTGAAGGGGTCTTGTTGTTTTTCTAAGATTAACTTGAGATCGGGTTATCATCAGTTGAGGGTGAAGGAGTAAGATATTCAGAAAATGACATTCTGTACGTGGTATGGCCACTATGAGTTCTTAGTGATGCCTTTTGGGCTAACCAATGCACCAGCTTCGTTTATGGATTTGATGAATTGAATTTTCTGTGAGTTCCTAGACCATTTTGTAGTCGTCTTTGTTGATGACATCTTAATCTACTCACCCTCAAAGGAGGAACTCAAGGGAACACTTGCGAATTATATTAAGTTTCTTAGAGCACACTGTCTATATGCTAGGTTCGAAAAGTGTGAAAACTGGCTAAAGGAAGTTAAGCTCTTAGGCCATGTGGTATCTAGGGAACTATAGACTCTTCTAAGATAGAGGTAATACAAGATTGAGAACAACCTAAGAATGCTTTTGAGATCTAGAGTTTCTTGGGCTTAGCCAGGTATTACCAACATTTTGTGAAAGACTTCTCTAGATTGGCCTCACCATTGACTAGGTCGATGAGGAAGAGGACAAAATTTTTGTGGAGTGAGACTTGTGAAAAGTCATTTCAAGAGCTTAAGGTTAGACTCACCACTACTCTAGTATTGATTATTCCGAAGAGGGGTTTGGGTATTCGGTTTATGTGATACATCTTGAGAAGGTTTGGATTGTGTATTGATGCAAGAGGGTAAAGTGGTAGTGTACAGTTAATGACAATTGAAAACACATGAGAGAAATTATCCTACTCACGACCTAGAGCTAGCGGCGGTGATTTTTGCCTTAGAAATCTGGAGGCATTACTTATATGGTGAGAGATTTGAAATGTTTTCTGATCACAAGAGTTTGGAATATCTATTTTCACGGAAGGGTTTGAATTTGGGACAGAAGAGGTGAATGGAGTTTATGGAGGATTATGATTTCGAGTTACACTATCATCCGGGAAAGGCCAATGTGGTGGCCGACGCCTTGAGTAGGAAATCCGTAAACAGTGTAGCCAGTATTGCCATCCGAGAATGGGAGATATTGGGTGCTATTGGCAAGTTTGACTTGCATCTGGGTGAGTCTGTTGAGTTGTACAACCTACATTAGTAAGCTGAGTTATAGAAGCATAGCAGGGTGATCACGAAGGAGAGGTTATCAGAGGGAAGATATCTAGTGGAAAGGTAGAGATGGGCTTGAACGTGTATTATGACTCAAGTGTGAGGTATTTGGATCATCTCTCTATGCCAGAATCTTGTAGGGAGGAGGTACTCCGAGAGTTCCACATTTGAGAGGCACAAAGATGTACCACAACCTTAGCTGCCAATTTTGGTGGAGGGGGATGAAGAGAGACGTAGCATTGTTTGTTTGGAGTTGCCTTACTTGTTAACAAGTGAAGGCCGAGCATCATCGACCAGCGAGTTTGTTGCAACCATTACCTATAGCCAAGTGGAAATAGGAGCATGCCATTTTGTTGTGGGTCTTCCAAGGACTCAACGGGGTAATGTTGCCGTGTGGGTGATAGTCGACCGATTAACTAAATCAGCACACTTTGTACCTATGTGCACGAGTGACTCGGTAGATTATCTTGCCAACCTTTATGTTAGGGACATAGTTCAACTTCATAGGGTCCCTGTGACTATCATTTCAGATAGAGGTCCACGTTTTATGGCTCGATTGTGGTAGAGCCTACAGAATGCCTTGGGCACTAGATTGACATTTAGCACTGGCAATTATCCTTAGACTGATGGGTAGTACGAGCGAACCATTCAAATCTTAGAGGACATGCTTTGGGGTTGTGTTCTTGATTTTAAGGGGTTGTAGGAGAGGCATCTACCTTTGGTGGAGTTTGCTCATAATAATTGCTTTCAAACAAGTATTGGTATGGCACCATTTGAGGCCTTGTATGGCTAACTATGTAAATCTGTAGTGTGTTTGGCCGAGGTGGGTGATGCATCTATGTTAGGTCTTGAATTAGTTTGCGAAATGATGGAGAAGGTCGTGCTTATTCATAAGAGGTTGGTTTCGGCATAGAGTCGCCAGAAGAGCTACACCAACCGTAGGAGGATACCTTTATCTTTTGAGGTAGGAGATCACATATTCCTGAAAATATCACCGAGATGGGGTTTAATGAGATTTGGGAAGAGTGCGAAGTTATCTTCTAGATTTATTGGGACTTTTGAGATTTTAGAGCAGATTTGGGAGGTAGCATATCATTTGGCCTTCCTGCCCCAACTTTTCGGGATTGATGACATGTTTCATATTCGTGTGCTCCGAAAATATGAGTCTGATCCTTCACACGTGTTGGATTAGACCGAGTTAGAGGTAAATGAGGATGCCTCGTGCGAGGAGAGACTGGTACGGGTTTTAGATACTCAGGACCAAGTTTTGCGAGGCAAGACTATTCTAGTGGTTAAGGTGTTGTGGCGACACCATGGGGTTGAGGAGGCGACTTGAGAGTGTGAGGCAGAAGTTTGTGAGAATTATCCGGACCTATTTGTTAATGTTTGAGACTTATATTGAAAAGCTTATCTATGTTGTAATATGTAAACATTGCATATGTTTTGAAAAGTTGAATTGTAATATTTGATGTTGAAAAACACTGTTTATCCTTGTTACAAGTATGGATGATCCATGATTTGATTTACATCCGGTGATTGTTGGTTTGAGTTTAATTTTGGGGACGAAATTCCTTAAGGGGTGGAGATTATAACAATTTCGGTTTAGACTCGACCCATTTCTTGCTTCTAAATCTAGGAATTCGTGTCTTTAACTATTATTCATCTCAATTTCATCTTGTTACTAGTTGAGTTTGATTATTTGGGAGTTATGGTTGTGTTTGAAACAAGTTTAGAGTTAGTTTTTCAAAAGAATTGTTGCCCAGATTTTTGCATGTTCGCTTGAGCGGTCTTTCTTGTGCTCAAGCAGTCTTTTATAGTCTGAAAAAACTACTAGAAGTGTTCGAGCGGTATTTCTTGCACTCGAGCGACTTTTGCAGGCCTGAACTTCTAGAGGGGGTCATTGTGCACTCGAGCGGTGTTTTGGTCGCTCGAGCGATCTGCGCGTATATTAGTCTGAGAAAAGGGTTTTCTAAGTCACTTTTGCATTTCTCTCTCTCTCTCTCTCTCTCTCTCTTTCTCTCTCTATCTCTAAACATTCCAAAAGCCCTAGTTCTTCACTTTCTCTCTCTAGTTCTTGCATTCAAGTTCCAAATACTCCCAATCTATTGATTTCCTCACCCTAGCCCTTTGGAGAAAAAGGTAGAGCACGATGAGAGCTTTGTTTTAATCGAAGGAGTTATCATTTTCGGCTCCGCCAAACTTCAACCCTTGCTCTCTCTTGTCTTCTAATCTTGAGGCAGGGATTTCTTCAACCTTTGGTATGATTTTTACCTGAGTTATTTGTCTATTGATAGAATCTAGTGATTTGGGGATTTGGGGTTAAACCTAGGGTTGAGTTTGAATTGAAAAGAGAGGTTTCTTAAATGGGTTCTTGAAAAACGTCTGTATTATTGGTTGAGATATGTTGAAATGGTGAATTTCTTTACTTAAAATTGATTTTTGAATATAAAGGGGTTTGTTCTAAAATCATGGACATTGGTTTGTGAAAGAGAATGGAAATGATGTTATGTTTTGTGAAAATGGAACAATGTATACGTTGATGATGATGGTAAAGGTGGAATGCAATATCACTTCCATTTTGAAACTGATGAGATTATATCTTTTGTTGGAGATTTTCCGTTGTATAGAAATATCTATTTTGGGCTACCGGTGGGGTATAGCTTTGATTGTTGTAGAAATTACATGAGGATTAGGTGAATTGAAACTAATCGCTCATACATTTTGCATTGAGCATAGTTGCATACTTAAACATTGAAAATGTTTTCGTTTTGAGGAAAAGGGATGAATACCTTGGTGAATCTAGTTAGGGGTGTGGTTGTGGTTGTTATGTTGGCCTGTGTGTCCTTGGTGAAAGTCTAGAAACCTATGCAGTTAGGTGCCAATCCTTCCGATTAGTATAGGTAAAATGGCTTTGGTAGTGCTTGTATAGCCAACTAGCAAACACGTATCTAAAGATTTCCATTTTTTTGTATCCACTATCCTATTTTCTATTATAAAAGGATTATTTTCATGAAGATATATATAATCTGGCATTGCATAGTTTTGAGATGAAAAATGTGAAATGTTTTAACAAATGGCATGCATATGCATTCACCTTATGACTTTGTTAAGATTCATATATTGTGTTAAAGTACCTTTATTAGGCTTTGGCTCACCCTATGTAGAAAATAACTTTCACGTGCTGATGATATGCCTCCACCAAGGACATAGCTTGGGAGGACCTAGAGCCAAGAGCTTCTTTTGTTTTATTTGATGTAATTATTTTTGTATAAGCCTTTGGCTTTAATTGTATTGAGTTGAACTCAGTTTGATGTACTCAAGTGTTGACTTGGAAAGATGTAGCCTTTAGGGCATATAATTACTTGATCTTTCTTTTATTTTAAATTTATGTATCCATTTCATATGCTATAGATTCAGGATCTAGGATTTATGAATGTATATACACATATGTCATCTTTTGTATCATCAAGTTTATAAATGGAATATAAGGTATGATGTTATTGATCAATTGTAAGGACTATTATGAGTGGGTTGGTGTTTTTATTTCGGGGCATTACATAATTCTTGCCAAAACAACTCCAACAATTCCCAAGGAAGATGAATATTACATTAACAATAACTCTAATCATCATAACATCATCAGTTGAAAACCAAAATCAAATCAAAATTCCCATTATGGCACAAAAGTTCAAGTCTTTAAAAAAATTAACACCATAATTCAAGATGTACATATTGATGAACACAACCATCGAACAAGATTACACATTATTAAATAAATCCGGATATTTCTCTCAGACCACGGCTTCTCGTTCCCAAGTAGCTTCTTCCACTCCATGATGGTGCCACAATACCTTTACTAAGAGAATAGTTTTACCTCTCAAAACTTGTTCTCAGGGAGTCTAGGATCTTCACAAGTCTCTCATCGTATGAAGTTTTTTCATCTACCTCCAAACTTGTCCAATCTAAGATGTGGGAAGGGTCGGATTCATACTTACGAAGCATAGAAATGTGAAACATGTCGCGTATCCTAGATAGTCGTGGTGGTAAGGAAAGACAATAGGCCACTTCTCACACCCATTTGATGATATCAAAGGGACCTATGAACCTAGGTGACTACTTTCCACTTCGCCCAAATCTCATTAAACCCTTTCTAAGCAATATCTTTAAAAACACACGATCACCTACTTCAAAAGATAGAGGTCTCCTTCTTTGGTCGACATAACTTTTCTATCGGCTTTGAGCCATAATTAACCTCTTCCGAATGAGAGCTACTTTCTCGGTGTTCTCACGAACCAATTTTGGCCCAAGCATGGCTGAATCCCCACCTCGGTCCAACACACCAGTGACCTATACAGACGTCCATACGAGGCTTCAAAAGGTGCCATCCCAATGCT
Source organism: Camellia lanceoleosa (assembly GCA_025200525.1). Taxonomy (NCBI): domain Eukaryota; kingdom Viridiplantae; phylum Streptophyta; class Magnoliopsida; order Ericales; family Theaceae; genus Camellia; species Camellia lanceoleosa. The sequence continues at coordinate 56,343,989 of CM045766.1, forward strand.
AGCTTGAATGTTGTTATTGTAGGCAAACTTTGCTGGAGGCAAGTGCCTCTCCCGAGAACCCTTGAAGTCTAATACACAAGCCCTTAACATGTCTTCCAAAATTTGGATAGTGTGCTCGGACTACCCATTGGTTTGAGGGTGATAGGCAGTGCCAAAAGTCAACTAAGTGCCTACGATATTTTGTAAACTCTGTCACAACCGTGCAGTAAGGCGAGGGTCTTTATCTGAGATAATGCTCACCAAAACCCATGAAGCCGGACCTAACATAATGTTCGGCTAGGTAATTAACAGAATCACCCATGCATATAGCGAGAAAATGGGCTGACTTAGTCAGTCGATCCACAACAACCTAAACCACGTCATTACCCCTCTGTGCTCTAGGAACACCTGAATCAAAGTCCATAGTGACGTGCTCTTACTTCCACTCAACTATAGGCAAGGGTTGCAATAACCCAGCTGGCTTTTGGTGTTATTCTTTGACTTGTTGATAAGTTAGAGACTTAGATACAAACAGGGCCACACCTCGCTTCATACCTCTCCGCCAAAATTGATGGCTAGGATGGAAATACATTTTTGTGCCTCCTAGATGTACTGCAAGGCGTGAGTGATGAAATTCCTGGAGTACTTCATCTTTCCAAGATTCTGGTACAAAAAGGCGGACTATATACTAGATACTCGAATCAGAATGTACTCTCAACCCTTTTTTCTCCTTCCCTTGTGACATTTTCTCTCTAATTGCCTCTACTTCTGAATCGCCCTGTTGTGTTTCTGTAACTTGTGTGACAAGTGTATGTTGTGCAAGAACTGAAAACAAATCGACTTGCCTAAGAGACTCGCCAAGATGCAAGTCAAACTCACACAGATCACCTAACATCTCCCACTCTCTCATTGCCATATTAGCAATGGTGCTCACAGACTTCTTACTCAAGGCGTTGGCTACCACATTGGCCTTCCCTGAATGGTAATGCAATTCAAAATCATAATATTCCATGAACTCCATCCATCTTCTCTGACGTAAGTTCAGATTTTTCCCCTTAGAGATAGTGCCTCCAAAATTTTAGAGCAAAAATTATTGTAGCTAACTCAAGGTCATGAGTTGGGTAGTTCCTCTCATGAGTCTTTAACTGATGTGAACCATATGCCACAACCTTACCCTCTTGCATCAGAACACATCCTAAACCTTGCCTAGAAGCATCGCAACACACGGTGTAACCCAATCCTCTCTTCAAAATGATTAAAATTGGTGCAGAGGTCAATCTAGCTTCTAATTCTACAAAGGGTTTTTCACAAGACTCACTCCAAACAAATTTTACTCATTTTCTAGTTAGTCTAATCAATGGTGATGCTAGGGTAAAAAAGTCTTTCACAAACCGTCTATAATACCTGGCAAGACCTAAAAAGCTATGAATCTCAAAAGCATTCTTAGATCGTTCCCAATTCTTCACGGCCTCAATTTTTGTAGAGTCTATGGTAACCCCCTCCCTAGAGACAACGTGACCCAAAAACTTCACCTCCGGAAGCCAAAACTCACATTTCTCATACTTGGTACACAACCAGAGTTCCCTACGCAGCTGCGAGACAATGCAGAGGTGCTCTTTATGTTCCTCCTCAGAAGGTGAATAGATAAGAATATCATCTACAAAAACTACCATGAATTTATCAAGATAATCTCAGAAGACTCAATTCATTAGGTACATAAAAAAAGTAGTGGCATTGGTTAAACCAAACAGCATCACAAGAAATTCATAGTGGCCATACCAATCATGAAAGGTCGTCTTTGGAATATCTTCCTCTTTCACACACAACTGATGACAACTTGATCTTAGGTCTATCTTTGAAAAACATCGGGAACCCTTAAGTTGGTCAAAAAGATCATTTATCCTAGGCAACAGATACTTTTTTTTAAAACCACGACCTTATTCAGCTTGCGGTAATCGATGCATAACCGCAATGAGCCATCATTCTTTTTGGCAAAGACAGCTGGTGTTCCCCATGGTGAGGTACAAAGGCGTATAAAACCCTTGTCTAACAACTCTTGCAATTGCTCATTCAAAACAAGCAACTCTGTTGGTGCAAATCTATAAGGTGACACGGAGATGGGTGCCATGCCAGGCACCAAATCTATAGAAAACTCAACCTCGCGGGGAGGTGGCAATTTGGTGAATCCTTAGGAAAAACATCTAAATACTCACAAACCACTCTAAGGAAATACCCCTCGAGCCACATTACTTCTATCATCCACAATGGTTGAAAGAAGAAAACTAAGTTTGTCTTGACTTCGCGGACCATACAACGGCAGCAACCCACTATCGGTCCTATCCCCCAGAAAATAAAAATAGTCCCCACCCAATGTGCACGTAGTAACTCTTCCACGGTAGCAATCTATAATGGCATGATAAGAAGACAACTAGTCCATACAAAGAATGACATCAAAACTTGACATTACTAATAACACAAGATTGAAAGGAAGTTGGCAATCAGTGACTTCAATCACGCACCCACGACATCCCCAATTGGTAACTATCATAAGTGAAGACTCTAGTTGCTTGATCTTTAAGTCCAACATAGTTGCAAATACAAATGCTATGAATGAGTGAGATGTTCCAGCATCTATCAATACATTAGCTCAAGTATTATAGATAAGATATGTACCTTTCATCACTAATGGCCCAAAAGATTGCTCAAAAATAGTGATAGCATAAACTTTCCCTTGTAGCCTCTGCTCACTCCGATCACCCCTCGGAATGTAGGTCAGTTGCACTAATTATGTAGATATGCCCCCTTGGACCGCCATAGATGCCTGCCCAAACTGAACCAGCTGATAATTCTGTCTCGACCCTAGCCTGCTTGATAACCTCCAAACTGTCAGGACCCTGAAGCACTCCCCGTCTTGGCTAACTGTAGGCAAGACCTCTTCATATGCCCCGACTACCCACAATGATAACACGTAGGAGATTGGCCCTTTCTCTACGATTGGCTTTGAGAATAAGCGGATTGTTGATGGTTAAGATTTTGCTTACACTTCGATGCTTTGTGGCCCTGTTGGCCACACCTGAAACAAATAATATGTCCAGAAGCTGTATTCCTCGAACTCTTCATAGAAACAGACCTCGAAGACTTGGTTTGTTGGACCAAGGACTAGAAGGAAGAAGAATAAGGCCCCCTGGACTTTTAGGGGATCCCAAGTATATGATAACCCTATCACATATTATGCTTTTAATCATTTGATTATGAATATGCTTATGCGCTTAGTGTAAATCTGAATGCTAATTATGTGTTTAACATGATTTTTGGATTCATATCTGTTATTCGTAGGAATATCTGTTGAGATTTCTATTATAATCTAAAATTGAAGGCCTTAATGGCGTCAAAAACTGAAATTGATTAGTTTATTGAGAATAGAATAATTTTTAGAGCCTAATGAGAAGTTTGATTTAAAATTTGATTTAGATTAAATTAATTCGATTAAACTAATTAGAATTAAGTGTAATTAGCTAATCTTAAGCCTTAATTAACACCCTAATCTAATCCTTATGTATATATATGTTGTAATTAAGAGTTTGAACCCCCTTAATCATAATTTGAGCTCAAAATTAAGAGAAGAAGAATTCTAGAGAGAGAGTGAAAGCAAGTTAGAGAGAGAGAGGCAAAAAAAAACTTGGAATTTTACTTCAAGATTAGAGAATTGAAGAAGACAACTCTAGTTCTTGCTAGAATTATTGTTCTTGAAGACCTTAGGTAAGTTTTTAACTCCTAATTAATGAATCTAAGCAATCAAATATGTGAATTCAAAGAGATTAATGTGATTAAATGTAAGAATTGAGATAGGATTGTTAAAATTGAAGTCAAATCACACATGCATGCATGATTTTGAAGAGTTCTATCATTTTTTAACATAATTTTTCTATCTAAGCTTGAATTGAAGGTTATTTCATACATGCATCTTTAATTTATAAAGTTTTAAAGTTGGATTTCATGTTTTTGATGTCTTGGAAAAGAATTTGAAGTCTATTAATACATGCATGAGAATTTGAGGTTCATTTCGAAGAATTCTTGAAGTTTTGAGCTAAGGGTTTGAAATTAAGTACATGATTATGTTTTTGAAAGAGTTTCTAAGTGTTCTTTTAAGTTATGAATGAGCCATGGAAATTCATGATTTGAAACTAGGTTCAACTTTGTTCTGAAAATTTCAAAATTTGGCCTCATTGCTCGAGCAAACAATCTATCTCTCAAGCGCACATCTCATGCATCCAGTAGTTTTGCAAGTTTTGTTGTTAGGTCGAGCGACCAAGTTGATGCTCGAGTGAACTCAGTTCATTTTGCACCTTGACTCGAGCGACTATCGAGCCTAGATTTGGACCATTCAGCACTTTTGCAGACCATGTGGTCCACTCGAGCGACCAATGTTGTGCTCGAGCGAAGTGTCCTATTTCAGCATATTTTAAAAAGTCATGTTTTACCCATTTTGGCATTCTCATCCCTTTCTAAACATTCTTAGGCACGAATTGAACCTCCTAAATAAATCAATCAGTTAGTATAAGACTTAAAAGAATTGAATAAGTTAAAGAACGATCCAGTTAAGTAATGTGATTCAATGAGTATATATTATGAATAGTGTAGGTTCATTCACGAATACGTGTTGGCAACCAAACCATTGTGAGTAATATCTTAGTAAATATATTTTCTTACTTACTCTATTTTTTGAATGTGTTAATGTATTGAGTTCTCCAACTTCATGATATTGCAAATATGAATGAGTTCCTATCTATTTAATCAACATTATAATTGCAAATGTGATTAATGTGACACGAATGTGTATGATGGACCTAAGGTCGTTCTATATATCTGAATTGGACCCAAGGTCGTTCCGTATATTTGAGAAGATGGACCCAAGGTCGTTCTGAATATCTGATAAGTCTTATTATCTATTATAAGTTGACTGAATGGTCATTATATAGCTATAAATGATTGGACCCAAGGTTGTTCCGTTAAGATATGATCAATTTTGTTTTGTACATCTGTTATACGTTGGACCTGAGGTCATTCTTCTATTTGTTGGACCTGAGGTCGTTCTGCTATTTGTTGGACCCAAGGTCGTTCTGTTATGAATTATTTATTATATGGAAATTCATATGTTACTTAATAGAACTCATTCATATAACCCTTTTACTCTAATGTTATTCACCGGGCTTTTGCTCACTCCGTTATATATATATGTAGGTGAGCAGTGGGATGTCTAGCCCTAGTGAATCTATGAAAGAATATCGAGTTTTTGTGGAGTCAACCAAGGATGCCTCACGCATGAGGCTTTTGTCTTTTGATTTTCTTTGTTGGTCATGTTTGGCCATGTTTGTATATAAGTTATGGTTCTTGTATGGCAATGATCTTGTGAATGGTCTTGGTTTCATAATATCTTTTGTATATGAATAGATGTGAGTTATTAACTAAATGAGATACCTTTGATATGCCATATATGCATAGCTCATTGGACAAAATTTATTATTCTACTTTCTCTTTTGGGCCCTTTATTATTAAATATGTTTGAATTCTGTCTAAGGCCGTAGGTAATCCTATGATTACTGGCCGGTCATGATCCCAACCTTTAGGGGCAGGTTCGGGTCCTGACAGAGTGGTATCAGAGCACGAGTTAATAACTCACACACTTGTCCAAATGAGCAATAAGGTGTGTAGAATAGACTTAAGGTGCATTCATCTGATAAGTATCCGTTTATGTGCATTGAGAACATGTGAATATATGGAATATGAACTATTGTGCCTATATATATATGCAATTCCTGTGTTTATTATGTTGGAAGCTTGTATAGTTAATGGTGAGTGTGGGGAAGTGGTTTTTGGAAATACTCTTCTAATCCGGGAAGACGCTCTTGATTCTCAGCTAGTCACCTGCAAAGACAAATATTCCGGTCGGGGGTGCCGGGATTAGCACTCCGACGGGCAAGTCTGTTCCTCTACTTAAGAAAGCTTGTTTACTAAGTTTAGTGAAGTGTATTTTTTTTACATACCTTTCTAAATCCGGAGCTCTTGTATTTATATTCATTCTTCTGACCTCGAACCCACTGCCCACCTTTTACTTATTATTCTTTTGTTCATTCCAACATAAATCTCTCCGTCTATTCGGCGATCTCAGTATATTCGGCATCTTAGTTGATTGGTACGAAGCCGAACAGTCTCTGACTTATGGGATATACCCCTTCTTCCTCTTCTATATATTCGGCTCACACAATTGCCCCCCAAGCATTCTCCCAACATCTGTTGGCTGGAATGCTTGGTTCCGGGTTCTGAATACTCAACCAAAATTTTGGCAATTGAGCCCACACAATATTCGTCTAAGTACACCCCCTTTTGGTTGTCGTACCGACTTCCCGTCTCTTCGTACATGCCTATTCATTGTGATTTTAAAGATTAGTGTCCCTTCGGATTCACATTCCACAATACTGGTCACTAGGTTGCCTTTTGGATCATTCTTGCAATTTTGTCTCCTCCAATATCTTTTTCTCCTTCTGTAAGTTTTCCACTTCTTTGCTTCGAGAAGTATTTCCATTTTATTCTTTGGCATATCTTTGTCAACTTTAGGGCATGGCGAAACATTTGAAAGACCTCCTTTCATCAAATCGAATCGCTGGTTTTAGACGCCATTTCTCTATTCTTGATGACGTCCGTCTGCATGCTTTTGGCGACGGCACCCTTTGACATGGAGAGGAGGACGAAACCTCAATCGTCTTTTCCTCTTTTGTCAATCGCGAGGGTGGAGTCCGCTTTCCTTGCATCCGTTTCTTAGGGTCAAGCTTCGCCATTGGGATTTAATCCCTTCTCAACCTAACGTGAATTTCTTTAGAATTATAATGGGGGTTGTAGTGTTGAATCGTCGCCTTGGAATTAACCTTGGCATTCCGGCTATCCGGCACTGCTATGCCTTGGCTAAGTCCGCCGGCCGGCAAGCACGTTATTTCCTTAGAGCTAAGGACACCGACCATCAGCTAATCACTATGCTTTCCAGCTCTGGGAAACGAGTTGATGACGTTATGGTCGTTGTCCAGGGTAACTGGGAATTCGGCGAAGGGGAAGATCGTGTCGACCCTATTCCTAGACGGAGAGGCGAGCTAGGTCGCCAAGTATCCCCTTGTTTTTGTCATGTGTTCATTTTTATTGTAGAACCTATTTCATTGAAATCTCATGGCTTCGTTTCGTGCAGGAAGGGGTCTGAAAAAGATATTACCTTCAACCCATGATGTCACCCTTTCAGATATCAGGGTCGCTCTTAGGTATTTCGGCCGGCGAAGTCTTCAGAAATAGGGGAGGGCGGCTCACATTCTACTTTGTTACGAACCGACATACACAACCTTCTCGGCGGCGGAAAACATACCGATTCCAAAGGGTGAAGATTCCCTTACTGCTCTTATTCTGTCTGACTTCAAAAACTTGAGGCAGATAGGCTTTGAAGGGTCCGATTCGGAACGGAATGAGGTAGTTGATATCGCCGAATCAGATCAATCCGAAGCCGAGTTTGAGAAAGTATTGGATTCCGCCGCCCCTCTATTTACGTCGGGACCAGGGAGTCTTCCTTCTGCCAACGTTTTTCGACACACAGAGGATCTTCCCATCTTAGACTCCGCGGATATGGCCAGATTGAGTCTGACAAAGCTTGCCAAAAAGGCGAATGCGGAGAGGTTAGCCGCACGGCGAAGAGCGGAGGACCTTTTGTCTGAGATGCCGCCTGCCACCGAATCTCGACTTCCCCTCCCTGTTGCCAAATCCGAGTCTTTGGGGGTTCTAGAGGAGACGGAAAAAGGTCGGGATGCTGAATCTCCGTTGGTCGGGAGAGTCGGCCGAAAAGTTGAGGAAAAGGCAGGGAAACGCCCTGCTGACCTTAAGGCCGGCTCAGACGAACAAGGTGGTAAGCGTCCTCAATTAGAGGGGTCTAGTGAGGCTGTTCCTTTTGTCATTCGTCCAATGGTAAAGGACATGCCGGTTCCCTCTAACGCTTCGGCGCTTAAAGATTCAGAGGCCGCATTCGGTGTGGCTACTTCCGTGTCATTACCGTCTGATGTCGAGGCTTTCCGGGTGGAACCAGATATGAATGCGACAGCATTGGCCGCGCAATCGGCACTCCTGGTACATATTTTGACTTTTCTTCATCTCATCCAAGTACTGTTGAGGTTAAGTTTTTTGGGTTCTTTTGCAGACCGTCGGCAGGATAGCCGACATGGGACATCGGCAACTCGACGCTATCAAAGAGATTGGCCGCTTACGAAAGCAAGTAGAGGGCCAGAGAAAGAGGGCTGAGGATGCAGCTTTGAGAGCGAACGAGGAAGCTTCTCAGGCTGAGGCCGAGGTAGAAAAGGCTCGTATTGCAGATCAATCTCGAGCGGACGCCCAGAAGAGGGCGGACGCGAGAGATGACGACGCCGATTGTCAAGGCGATTACCGAGGCCGAGTTGGCATTGTCGGAAGGCGGCTGCTTCCAAAGCATTCAAGCCGAAAAGATCTGGCTCGGGAATATGTGGACCAGGTCTCGCGCTTCGAAAACAGGAGGTTCAAGCACGGCTGGCACAAAGCCCTTGCTGCAGCTGGAGTTTCACTGACTATACCAGTGCCGTATGAGCAAGTGGATGTCGAGCCGTTGGAGACTGATTCCGAAGGCTGAGCTGGGCGAATGACTTAGATTTCACAAATGTATTAGGAACTTACAAATGTATTAGGATTTTACAAATGTATTGTTAAGCTTTATCAGACATTTTTGTATTGATTTTGTATATAAAAAATGTCGCGAGCCGAATATATAAATGAATGAATCTTGACATTTTTGTGCGGGCTTATGGCTTATTGATTTTCTACATATAAAATGTCATGAAATAATAGATTAATGAACTCGCCTTGCCTTGGCCAGTATGCGATTAGGGACCGAATGAGCCGATGGCTCTGAATCGGGGGCTGGGTAAGGCATAAATTACTCGGCATGATTGTTTGAAAATCTAGCCGTCTAGGTTGATGAATCTAGCCATTGCCCCAGTGATAGCACTTGACATTCAACCTAATAGATTAATGAATTGGCTCTTGCCTTGGCCAGGGCGCGAGCGAGGGACCGAATAAGCCGATGGCTCTGAATCGGGGGCTGGGTGAGGCATAAATTACTCAGCGTGATTGTTTGAAAATCTAGCCGTCTAGGTTGATGAATCTAGCCTTTGCCCTAGCGATAGCGCTTGACATTCAGCCGAATAGGTTGGGTAAGGGGCATGCAACTTTTGACGTTTTCTCGGGGGAGCTGCATGTACCCCAGAATAAATGGGCGAGTTCATGTCAACAACTTAACTCGTTCCTTATTCAGGCTTGAACCAGACCTGGTAAGGGCCAACATTGGCTGGGTTTAGAGATTAAAATGAGTCGCAGAAACGAGCCTATTGGCCCGGGAAGGAGAGCGTCCGTGGATCGGGAAAAAGAGCGATCCCCTAGTTGTCGAAGCAGATCACCCCGAAAGGACGGACCACGGGGAGGTTCCCCGCGTCCACGACCCCTTGTTGAGCCAGACGCAGAGCCACGACCGTTGAGTTTTGCGGTTCTCATGAAGAATAGACCAATGACGGAAGCGGATTCTATAATTAAAGACCCGGATGTGGCGGTTGAGTTCACCCGGCAGATTTTTCCGCCGGAGGTACAACAGTCGATGGTCGGGCGTCGAGATTTCGAAGTATTTCGGGATGGCATTCATGGGGCTATCAAAGGACTGTATAGCGCTTATGAAATCGGGATGCGTCTGCCCGAAGCCCGCCGCGAGAACGAGAAGAACAACGAAAAGAATCGCAGTCTGGAGGCTCGTGCGCAAAAAGCTGAGAATGAGCTTCGGGAGCTAAAGCGTGTTCGAGCGACCAAGTCGGTGGTGGACGGTCAAACGAAAATCATGGAGGAGAGGGCGAATCGAGAGGCCCCGGGTTATGAGAGCGGATATATGGACGGCGTGAAAACTGGGATGAGGAAGGCCAAAACGGACCTAGCGAAGGAGGTCTGCCGATACGAAAACCGTGGTTTCAAGCATGGCTGGATCAAGGCCCTTCAAACTGTGGAAGCCCTTAGGTCCGTGGGCATAAATTCGGCTTCGCCCCTATATCATCGGCATTACCTTCCGTATTCCGAGTTCGATATTGAGAAAAGTGACGACGAAGATGCTTACTGAGTGCGCTACAATGTGGAGTAAATAGGACTATTTTATCGAATGCTCGAAATGTATAGCGGCCTTTGAATAAATAGAATTTCTTTATTAGCAGATTTTGAAATGTTTTGCGTGTAATTAAACGCCCTATGTCAATTTATTGTCAGCTTTTGTACTGCGTAATGTAAACGTTCGGAAATACATCGATCGGCTCCAATGTAGGAACCATGTATTTGGTCAGTTAAATCGTGACATCCATGAAGGGCGCTCCGAATCTGGAGACTTATTTGTCCAATCGTGATATCCACGAAGGGTGCTCTGAATCCGGAGACTTATTCGGCGAATCGTGGTATCCACGAAGGGCGCTCCGAATCCGGAGACTTATTGGGCCAATCGTGATATCCACGAAGGGCGCTCCGAATCCGGAGACTTATTCGGCCAATCATGGTGTCCACGAAGGGCGCTCCGAATTCGGAGACTTATTCGGCCAATCGTGATATCCACAAAGGGCGCTCCGAATCCGGAGACTTATTGGGCCAATCATGATATCCACGAAGGGCGCTCCGAATCCGGAGACTTATTGGGCCAATCGTGATATCCACGAAGGGCGCTCCGAATGCGGAGACTTATTCGGCCAATCGTGGTGTCCACGAAGGGCGCTCCGAATTCGGAGACTTATTCGGCCAATCGTGATATCCACGAAGGGCGCTCCGAATCCGGAGACTTATTGGGCCAATCGTGATATCCACGAAGAGCACTCCGAATCCGAAGACTTATTCGGCCAATCGTGGTGTCCACGAAGGGCGCTCCGAATCCGAAGACTTATTTGGCCAATCGTGATATCCACGAAGGGTGCTTCGAATCTGGAGACTTATTGGGCCAATCGTGATATCCACGAAGGGCGCTCCGAATCCGGAGACTTATTGGGCCAATCGTGATATCCACGAAGGGCGCTCCGAATCCGAAGACTTATTCGGCCAATCGTGGTGTCCATGAAGGGCGCTCCGAATCCGGAGACTTATTTGGCCAATCGTGATATCCACGAAGGGCGCTCCGAATCCGGAGACTTATTCAGCCAATCGTGATATCCACGAAGGGCGCTCCGAATCCGGAGACTTATTGGGCCAATTGTGATATCCACGAAGGGCGCTCCGAATCCGGAAACTTATTCGGCCAATCGTGGTATCCACGAAGGGCGCTCCGAATCTAGAGACTTATTCGGCCAATCGTGATATCCACGAAGGGCGCTCCGAATCCGGAGACTTATTTGGTTATCAAGAAGCGTATGAACTGAAGCATGAAAACGAGCAACTTTTTCATTACGGTAGAGTATGTACAAGTACCAAGCCCACAAATCGGGTCATTGGTAAAATTTTCGTAGATACGTTGAATTCCAAGGCCGTGGCAGGCTTCTTCCTGACATGTCCGAGAGCCGATATGCCCCTGTTCCTGCAATGGAGTCTATTTGATAGGGACCGTCCTAATTCGGACCCAGCTTTCCGTCGGCTGGTCTCTGGTCGACTGGAAGTACTTTCTTTAGGACCAGCTCTCCTGGAGTGTAGCGATGCAACTGAACTCGTTGATTGTATGACTTAGCGAGCTGCTGCTGATATCGTGCCATGGAGGCCAGGGCGCGGTCTCTTCGTTCCTCGATTAGATCCAGGTCCAGGGCGAGCATCATGTCATTTCGGCCCGTATCAAAGGCTTGTGATTTCAAAGTCGGGAAGCCGATTTCTAGGGGTAAAATTGCTTGGGTTCCGAAGCATAGGGCGAACGGCGTTTCTCCGGTGGACCTCCTCGGCGTTGTCCGGTGCGCCCACAATACACTTGGCAATTCTTCGACCCATTTGCCTTTAGCTTTTTCCAGTCTCTTTTTGATGCCGTCCAAGATGGTTTTGTTTGAGGCTTCGGCTTGACCGTTGCTCTGGGGGTAGGCGGGCGTAGAGAAGTAGGGCGCGATACCGTATTTGCCGCATAGTTCTCGATATACGCCACAATCGAACTAGGTGCCGTTGTCTGAGATGAGAGCTCTTGGAATGCCGAATCGCGTAATGATGTTCCTCCATACAAATCGCTTTATGTCGGCATCTCGTATGTGTGTTAGAGCCTCCGCTTCGACCCATTTTGTAAAGTAATCTGTTGCTACGATTAGGAATCGCTTGTTTCCTGGGGCCCTGGGCAACGGTCCTACAATATCAAGCCCCCATTGAGCAAACGGCCAGGGACTGGTGATAGAGTTCAACTCTTCGGCGGGCAGATGGGTTAGTGGGGAGAACTTTTGGCACTGTTCGCATCTTTTAACATAATTTTCTGCGTCGGCTCTCATTGTCGGCCAATAATACCCCTGTGTTATAGCTCGATGGGCGAGAGAGCATCCGTTGGAGTGGGCTCCACAACTGCCCTCATGTATCTCAGTTAGAAGTTCCTCTACTTTATCCGGGTGTACGCATTCCAAATAGGGACCGGAGAGGGATTTTTTGTAAAGCCCTCCTTGTAGATCCAGATAGTATCGCAGGGCCTTATTGCATAGCTTGTGTGCTTCTTTTTTGTCCTCTGGGAGTTGTTCAGAAGAGAGGAATCCGGTTATGGGGTCCATCCAACTTGGTGCGGATTCTATAATATTAATGTGGATCTCATCCGAAGGGCCGATACTCGGCTCCGGGATGAAACCTACTTCGATGCTCCGTTTGAGTTCAGAATTGATGGCGGAGGCTAGGTATGCCAGGGCATCTGCGTGTGTGTTCTAATCACGTGTTATTTGGTTCAGTTCGTGATGGTCAAACTTCGTTAGCAAAGAGTTGGCCGTTTTCATATAGGCAGCCATACGGTCGTTTTTTGCAGCGTACTCCCCCTTTAGCTAGTTGATGACCAATTTGGAGTCACAAAACACTAGCAAACGCCGAGCGCCAAGAATATGTGCATTTCGTAGGCCGGCTAAGAGGGCTTCATACTCGGCCTCATTATTTGATGCTTCGAAACCAAGCTTCACGGCCTGCTCTATTATTGCGCCATCGGGAGACATGATTACTACGTCGGCACCGCAGCCCTGTTGATTAGACGATCCATCACAGTATAGCTGCCAAATATCCCCGACATAAATTCTCCAATTCGACTTTGATCGAGCTTCAACCTTTGGAAGAACGTCAGCAGGTTTAAGGTCAGAAAGCCCGCCTGTGAATTTGGCCACAAAGTCGGCAAACACCTGTCCCTTGATTGCAGTTTTGGGTAAAAACTGAATGTCATATTGGCCGAGTTCAAGAGCCCATTTTGAAACACGTCCTGATGCTTCCGCACTTCATAGTACTGATCGGAGGGGGTAATCTGTTATCACCCCAATGCTATGCCCCTGGAAGCAATGCATCAGTTTTCTTACTGCGATGACCAAGGCTAGGATGAGTTTTTCCAATGGGAGATAACGTGTCTCGGCATCGACCATTGCCTTGCTCACATAATACACTGGCCGCTGCTGCCCTTCTTCTTCTTTTAATAATACGGCGCTAACGGCCCTATCGGAGACTGCTAGATATAGAATGAGGGGGTCACCGGCAGCTGGTGTTGTCAAGAGAGGCACTGACCGGAGGTAAGTCTTGAGCCCGGTGAAAGCTGCTTCGCATTCAGCGGACCATTCAAAAGCTTTGCCTTGACGTAACGTCTGGAAGAATTGTCTGCATCGGTCTGTTGACCGACTGATGAATCTATTGAGTGCAGCGGCCATCCCCATTAACTTTTGGACTTCTTTTACTGATCGGGGGGAACCGAGTTCCAAGATCGCTGTGACTTGCCTCGGGTTGGCTTCGATTCCGCGGTGGTTGACGATATAACCCAGGAATTTGCCGGAGCCGATTCCAAACACGCACTTTGAGGCGTTTAGTTTCATTCTATATTTGCGCAAGATGCCGAATGTCTTCTCTAGATCGGCTATGTGATCTTATTCTTCTTTGGACTTGACCACCATATCGTCGATGTAGACTTCCATGGTGTGGCCGAGTTGTTCTTTGAACATGGCGGTGACCAGCCTTTGGTAAGTTGCCCCTGCGTTCTTCAGCCCAAAAGGCATAACTTTGTAGCAGTAGGTTCCTCTTGGGGTGAGGAATGCAGTTTTGTCTTGGTCATCTGGATGCATGGCGATCTGATGGTAGCCTCTGTAAGCATCGAGGAAACTCATGCGTTGATGGCGCGCCGTGGCATCGACGAGTTGGTCGATTCTAGGTAGGGGAAAGCAGTCCTTGGGGCAAGCCCTGTTCAAATCCGTGAAGTCGACGCACACTCGCCAAGTTCCATTTTTCTTCTTCACCACCATTGTGTTGGAGAGCCACGTGGGGTAGGTGACTTCTCTAATTGCCCCGGCGTCAAGCAATCTGTCGACTTCTTCTATGACGGCAGCAGTGTGCTCTGCGACAGACCGACGGCCTTTTTGAATGACGGGCTTGCAGGTGGGGTCGACGTTCGTGGTCTTTGTGAACCGATGGGTCTATACCGGCATCTCATCTGAGTCCACGCAAAGACGTCGAGGTTGGTAAGTAGAAAGGAGATCAGCTGCTGTCTATCGGCTTGGTGTAACGAGGTGCCGATCATGAAGAACTTTTCCAGGCTTCCGTCAATGTCAACTTGGTCTAAAATTTCTGTGGCCTTTTCGTTTGGCTGCCGCCCGACGTCATCCAGGATTTCCCGATTGGGTGCCTCGATGGAGTTTACCTGCAATTCCTTTGGCATTTTGGCGGCCAAGAGGTAACATGCTTGTGCCGATTTTTGGGAGCCGCGGATCTGCTCAATGCCGTGTTCTGTTGGGAAACGTAACAATTGATGGTATGTGCTTAGGACGGCCTGCAAGGTATGCAACCACGATCGCCCCATAATGAGATTATACGGCGACGGCAGTCGGACGACCAGGAATTCTACATCCACCGTTCTGGAACCCCGCTCGGACAGGTAGGTTGATTTTTCCCAGTGGGTATTTGGGATTGGCATTGAAGCCGAATAGTGGATATGGGGCCGGGGTCAGATTTGATTCAGTGAAACCGAGTTTGATGAAGGTTTTATAATACATGACCTCCGAAGTGCTGCCCTGGTCTATAAGAACGCGTTCGACGGTGAATCGGTTAACACGTAGCGCGACAACTAGTGGATCGATGTGAGGGAGCGTTACACCGATCAAATCAGAATCGTCTAAGGTGATGCTTGGTGATTCTCGGTCGCTTCTTTGGCGTGAGTTCTTCTTCGAGGGCACAGGAGGCGGATTGCATGTATGGCCGAGGCTTCCGACATGCTGTATATCATATGGATGTTATCGTGTGGAACACTTCGCTGGAGACGTTCATCTTGTGTCAATTCCTCAAAGTAATCGGTTGAAGCACAACGAGCGTCGGTGTTTTGCTGTCGGGCTCGAGACCGTTGGTTTCCTGCCCTTGGGGGTCGCTTAGAGACCTGGCGCACTGTTTGTTTGGGCTTTGCTATTTCCGAGGCCAGATCGCGGTGAAGGCGCTCGTTCTCAGCGATGGTGCTGTCTAAACTTTGTTTGGTCTTTCTAGCTCGTTCCAAGATGGCTCGCATCGAAGTGGTTTGTGAATCGACATTCAAGGCACGTCTTGCAGCAATGATTTCCTTCTCGAGCATGTTTGCCGGAGTGAGGTCGACTCTCTGTGTGATCGCATTGGTGGCTATCGGAGAATCTTGAGTCACGCCTTCCATGGATGTATTTGAGTATTCCTACAGACGGCGCCAATTGTGGGGAAGTGGTTTTTGGAAATACTCTTCTGATCCGGGAAGACGCTCTTGATTCTCAGCTAGTCACCTGTAAAGACAAATATTCCGGTCGGGGGTGCCGGGATTAGCACTCCGACGGGCAAGTCAGTTCCTCTACTTAAGAAAGCTTGTTTACTAAGTTTAGTGAAGTGTATTTTTTTTACATACCTTTCTAAATCCGGAGCTCTTGTATTTGTATTCATTCTTCTGACCTCGAACCCAGTGCCCACCTTTTACTTATTATCCTTTTGTTTATTCCAACATAAATCTCTCCGTCTATTCGGCGATCTCAGTATATTTGGCATCTTGGTTGATTAGTACGGAGCCGAATAGTCTCTGACTTATGGGATATACCCCTTCTTCCTCTTCTATATATTCGGCTCACACAGTGAGAATAAGAGCTGATGAAATAGAAGAGTTAACTACCGCTCGACTGGATATAATGGAAAGAATGATCCAATATATGTCTAAAGCATTAAGACAACAACAACAACAACCACCCCCACCTCCGCCAATGCATGTGCCACATTTGGTACAAGAGCATCAAGCAGACGACCACACAATCGCTTTGACCAAAGAATTTAAGATGATTAAGCTACCATTATTTTGGGGTGGAATAGACCCTCTAAAAGTTGAGGCATGGGTCCTGGTGTAGAGAAATTATTTGAAGTATTCCCATCAACTGATGCCCAAAAGGTTCAATTATCGGCATTTACTCTAGAGGATAAGGCCCGTAGATGGTGGATGTTGGTGAGAGATGAAAATGAGGGGGTTAGTTGGGCAATATCTCTCAAAATCTTTTACGAGAAGTATTTTCCCCAATGCATTGGAGACCAGAAAGTATCTGAATTTGAAGGATTGAAGCAAGGGAACCAAACAGTAGCTGAATATGAGGCACGGTTTACTGAGTTAGCAAGGTTTGCACCACACATGGTTGATACAGAAAGTTTGAGGGTGGACTTCATAATGCAATTTTAGAGAAAAAAAAAATGTTTTGAAATTACCAAAGTATGTGGATGTTCTCGATAGGGATTTAATGATTGAGGTAACATTAAATCGACTATTTGAATGGATAGGAAAGAGGCATGGTTCTTATTTGAATAAAGGATCATTGTCTTCAAAGAAGCAAAATCTGGGAACGTCTAGTGCCTCCAATTCGATAAGAGATTCTGCACCAACTTGTAGTGAGTGTAGCAAGAAACACCTGGGAGTTTGCTACTGTACTTTTGGGGTGTGTTTTTGATGTGGCTAGATAGGGCACATGGTCAAAGATTGTCCCCAAAATGAGCAAAGAAGTGAAGGGCCAGTTGCTAGTTCGACTGGGTTCGTTCCGATGCCAAGAAATAATGCTAGATCTACTACTATAGGAAATATACTCAGAGAAGGAAGAGTCTTTGCACTCGTCCCAAGTGATACACGGAATACCAAGGCCTTTGTCTCAGGTGCTCTCTCTATTTGCAACCAAGATACTTATGTGCTAATTGATTCGAGTTCGACACATTCCTTTGTATCTACTATATTTACGTCTAGACTAAATAGACCCATGGAATCATTGCCTTATCTATTGTGTATATCTGCTCCTTTCGAGGAATCTGTTTTATGTTCATCTGTGTATCGTGCTTGTGAAATACATATTGGGAATGCTACATTATTTTTAGATTTGTTGTTTCTTGATATTAGGCATTTTGATGTGATTTTAGGAGTGAACTGGTTGTCTAAATGTTATGCTACCATTGACTGTATAACGAAACTGGTTTTGTTTAGACTACCGGGACATGGTGAATTTGTATTTGTGGGTAATGGTATGATAACTCCGCCTTACTTAGTTTCGGCAATAAAAGCATGCAAATTACTGGAGAATGGATATCAAGGTTATTTGTGTAACATTATGACTATTCAATCCATGAATACTGTGTTAGATAATATTCTTGTTGTTAGAGAATTTCCAGATGTGTTTCCAGAAGAATTGCCAGGGGAATTAGTTGACAAGGAAATTGAGTTTACTATTGAAATCATGTTAGGTACTCAACCCATCATAAAGACTCTGTGTATAATGTTAGCTGTAGAAATGAAAGAACTGAAAGAATAGTTACAAGATTTACTTGACAAGGGTTTTATCTGACCGAGCACTTTGCTATAGGGTGCGCCGATTTTATCTGTGATGAAGAAAGATGGAACCTCACGTTTGTGTATTGACTACCAAGAGTTGAATAAGGTAACGATCAAGAACAAATACCCTCTACCCCGTATTGATGACTTGTTTGACTAGTTGTAGGGTTCACAATTATTTTCGAAGATTGATTTGAGATCCAGGTATCACCAATTGAAAGTGAAAGCTGAAGATGTTGAGAAAACTGTATTCCGAAAAAGGTATGGTCACTAAAAATTTTTAGTTATGCCGTTTGGAGTGACAAATGCACTCGCAACTTTTGTGGATCTCATGAACCGAATCTTTAAATCCTATATTGATAAATTTGTTGTAGTATTTATTGATAATATCTTGATTTATTCAAGAAGTAGAGAAGAATATGAACAACATTTAAGAACTATTTTGCAAACACTTAAGGAGAAGAAATTACATGCAAAATTGAAAAAGTGTTAATTCTGGTTGGATGAAGTTGTGTTTCTTGGTCATGTAATTAACAAAGATGGGATTTCAGTAGACGCATAAATGATTGTGGCAATTGTGAATTGGCCTACACCGACAAGTGTGACGGAAGTCCAAAGCTTCATGGGGTTAGCTGGGTATTACAAAAGATTTGTGAAAGACCTTTCAAAGACAGTTGTACCACTTACCCAACTTACTCGAAAGGGACAACAATTTGAATAAACTGATGAGAGAGAATTCGCGTTTTAAGAACTGTGGGGGCTGAATTTCATCAAGGTGATGAGACCCATTAGAGAATGGGGCCGAATACAACTTAACCCTATCCAGAAGCCCACGCAGCGATGTATACAACTTGGCCATGAGAGGAGTCGACTGGAAGCCAAACAATGGGCCTAATGTGGGCCCAACCACAGGCCCACAAGCAGTATAAAAAGAGGAGCCTCGATCAGGGACAATTATGTGTGAAAAAATAGCAAAATAACTTATAGAAAAAGTAAACACAAAGGCAAAAGGTACTAACTAGCTCGTCAGAGGGTTAATTCCGCCACCCTCGTCCGGAGCATTTGTTCCTCTTTTAAGTATCATTTCAAGGATCAGAAAGGTCTGTCTAGATCAGAGAGCATTCCTAAACCCCTTTCACCACATTTGGCGCCTTCTGTAGGAAGACTTAAGCACATTCATGGCAGATGTAGCAAATTATCCTTCGCTCTTTGCTAACCATGATACACCAAAAGATGATGTTACACCAAGAACTATACTTGGTTCGGAGAATATCCACGCACGAAGAGTCCTGAACTTTGACCCGGTGGCTCAAACCTCCCCTTCAACCTCGATGCAAGAAACCATGCAGACAATCATGGATCAAGTGAAACAAAACAAATAACATCTGGAAGATATGGCGGCTGACAATGAACGTTTACGTAAGGAGTTGGCCCTCAAGTTAGCCAAATCCCAACAAATTGCACCATGTCACGACCGAGGTTAGTCGCCACAGAAGAAGAAGGATGGTTAATGACGTCAGTATCAGAAACATGATAGTAGCAGTGCTTCCGACTCATCATCTTAGGAGCCCAGGAAGAAGGAGCAAGTTGACATGTCTAGCTCATCCAAGGGAAATCCGTATGTTCGGCACAGGCGAGGAAAATGAGACGATGGTTCGAATGAAGAAGATAAACATAATCTTTTCGTACGACGCATTGCAAGGGCTGCACTGCCTAAAAAATTTAAAACGCCAACATTCACCCTGTATGATGGTAAATCTGACCCTACAGATCACATTTGTCATTACAAACAAGCGATGACATTGCATGCTGATGATGAAGCACTCATATGCCGAATGTTTCCGAGTAGCCTAGGACCATTGGCCGTCAGATGGTATTATAAATTGGAGCCGACCTCAGTAAAAAGTTTTCATCAACTCCAAAAATCCTTCAGGGCAAGATTCATTACCAATGAGGTCCAACCTAAGCAAGCCGACTCTCTCTGGGCAATGCAAATTAAACTAGAAAAGACCCTTTGTAAATATTCGACGCACTACTGGGAGTGTTTTAACTTGGTAGACAACGCCTGCAATGACTCCATGGCCATCACCGCCTTTAAAATGGGATTATATCCCGACGGTCCTCTTAGAAACTCATTGACCAGACGGCCTCCCAAAACAGTCTGGGCGTCAATGAAGAAGGTTGAGGAGTATTGAAAGGTGGAAGATGATGCCCTTCGCGTCAAGGTTGAACAGAAAGTCATTAAGTCAACACCATCTGGTCTGGTTCAGCTAATAAGCGTCGTACCACCAAGGAGCCCTAAACTGCGGAGCTGGGCAAAACGAGACAATCGTCGAGATTCGCGCAAGTCAAGCGAACAATGTTTGCGCCATTCGAACAAACATTATCAGGTGGATAGTAGGCGCCCCAGACATTCGGACAAGAAATATACGGAGTTAGCAGAGTTGATCAGCAAGATCTTACCCAAAATCCAGCATCTGTCATTCTTTAAGTAGCTATCCAAGATGATTGGACCCCTTGATACAAGGCGAAGGGATAGGCGGTGTGAATACCACAAGGACTATGGCCACGAGACTGCCAACTGTTATGCAATGAAAGACCATTTGGAGGAGCTAGTACAAGATGACCGATTAGCACAGCATGATCGAAAGGGCAATCCACCAAACACGATAGCTCTACGCCCAAAGTCATCTCCACTTGGTGTGATTCACATGATATACAGCTTACCGCCGTCGACTCCGATACACGCGATCCAGCTACAACCTAGCCTATCCAAGCCGTTCACACTAGCTAAACGGCCTCATGAGACCGCCAAAATCTGCTTCAACTACGCCGATCTTGAAGGTGTAACGCTTCTCCATGATGATGCCTTTGTCGTCGAGTTACGTGTAAATAGATTCGTTATCGAATGCGTTCTGATTGATCAAGGGAGCACCACAAAAATAATGTATCACAAGACATTTCTTAAACTCGGCTTCACCAATTCAGACTTGTTACCGGCCGAATATCCCCTGTTCGGCTTCAACGCCATCCTCGAGTACCTTTTGGACAAGATCTCGCTGTCAATACATGCAGGTACCAAAGCAGTAGACGTGGAATTTTTGGTCGTCAAGCTTGCATTACCATATAATCTCATCATGGGAAGAACCTAGTTGCACACAATGCAGGCGGTACCAAGTACCTACCATCAATTACTCTGCTTTCCAACTCAACATGGCATTGAACAGATTCGAGATTCTCAAAAATTGGCAAAGGCATGCTATCTTATTGCTTCGGCAAAGAGGTCAAAAGAACTAGAAATGGACTCAATTGATGTCTCGAATTGAGAAAGCCTCAAGGACGTTAGAAAAATTCCCAGTGATAAGGCACCTGAAGACCTCTATCGGATCGGAATCAACGGTGAACCTAACAAGTTCTTCATGATCGGCACATCCCTAGACAGAGCTGAATGACAATAATTAGTCTCCTTCTTATTGGCAACATCAATGTATTTGCCTGGACACTGCATGAGATGCCGGGAGTGGATCCGAGCATGGCCCAACACCGTTTAAACGTCAACCCAAAAGTTAAACCAATTATATAGAAAAGTCAATGGTTGGCTGATACTTCAGTCGTTGTTGACGAAATCAACAGGCTGATGAAAGTCAGGGCAATCCATGAAGTAACTTACCCCATATGACTCTCCAATACCGTCGTTGTAAAGAAGAAAAACAGATCCTGGCATTTTTGTGTGGACTTCACGGACTTGAACAGGGCCTGTCCCAAGGATTGCTTTCCTCTTTCCCGAATCAACCAACTCGTGGACGCAACTGCGTACCACCAACGCATGAGTTTCTTGGATGCTTACAGGGGTTACCACCAAATTGCCATGCATTCGGAGGACCAAGAAAAGACCGCATTCCTCACCCCATGGGGAATCTATTGTTACAAGATCGTGCCGTTTGGACTGAAGAATGCGGGGGCAACTTACCAAAGACTGGTCACCACTATGTTTAAAGAATAGTTCGGCCGCACCATGGAAGTATACATTGATGATATGGTGGTGAAATCCAAGGAAATGCATGCTCATCTAGCCGACTTAGCCACGACTTTCGACAGTCTCTGAAAGTATAAAATGAAACTCAATGCCTCAAAGTGTGCAGTCAACATCGGATTCGGTAAGTTTCTCGGCTATATTGTGAATCATCGTGGAATAGAGGCCAACCCAAGGCATATCACAGCCATTATAGAACTCGATTCGCCTTAGTCGGCCAAAGAAGTTCGTAAGTTGATAGGAATGGTCGCCGCCCTCAATAGGTTTATCAGCCGTTCTTCGGATAGCTGCTGACCATTTTTTAACACGCTTTGGCAGGGAAAATCATTTCAATGGACTCTCGAGTGCTAGGTCACGCTAGAAGGATTGAAAACATATCTCCGTTCAGTGCCACTCTTGGTAACCCCATCGCCAGGCGATCTACTCATCTTGTATCTGGCAGTATTTGATCGGGCGGTTAGCGCCGTGTTATTAAAGAAGGAACTAGGAAAGCAACGACCAATCTACTATGGAAGCAAGGCAATGGTCGACGCCGAGGCACGATACCTATCACTGGAAAGGCTTATCCTGGCTCTTGTGGTGGCTGCCAGAAAGCTGATGCATTACTTCCAGGCTCATACTATAGGGGTACTAACAGACTATCCTCTCTGAGCAGCGCTCTGTAGCGCAGAAGCATCGGGGCGAGTCTCTAAATGGGCATTAGAACTCGGCCAGTATAACCTTCAATTTTTTTCCCAAAACAGCTATCAAGGGGCAGGTGCTGGCCGACTTCGTAGCTGAGTTTACAGGATGCAACGTCGACTTCAAGTCTGACCAACTCGCCCCTCAACCTCAACCAGACTAGAGAATGTATGTTAGAGATATTTGGCAGATGTATTGTGATGGATCATCTAATCAACGTGGCAACGGGGCAGGCGTAGTAATCATGACCCCCGAAGGGGCAATAATTGAGTAGGCAGTCAAACTGGGTTTCGATGCATCAAACAATGAGGCCGAATACAAAGTGTTGCTAACTGGCCTCCACAACGCGCTTCACACCTAGGTGCCAAATGATTACAGGTTTTCTACGACTCAAAACTAGTCATCAACTAGTTGAAAGGGAAATATGCGGCTAAGAACGACCGAATGGTAGCCTACATGAAAACGGCAAATGCTTTGCTCATGAAGTTCGACCACAATGAGTTGAATCAAATAACCCGAGATCAGAACACACATGTGGATGCCCTTGCTTGTTTGGCTTCTGCCATTAACTCGGAGATCAAACGAACCATCGAAGTGGGATTCATCCTAGAGCTGAGTATCATTTCCTCCGAACTTGTTCAGGTCAACACCATTGATTTAGGACCAAGTTGGATGGATCCCATAGCCACATTCCTCTCCTTAGAATAGTTGCCAACAGACAAGAAAGAAGCTCCTAAGTTGTGGAATAAAGCCCTTCGATATTACTAGGATCCCTAGGGAAAGCTTTACAAAAAAATCTCTCTCAGGGCCATATTTGGAATGTATTCTCCCAAACAGAGTCAATGAGTTCTCGACTGAAATACACGAAGGTAGTTGCGGTGCCCATTCTGGAGGGCACTCATTGGCCCACTGAGCCATAATGCAGGGATATTATTGGCCGACCATGCGTACTGATGCCGATAACTACGTAAAGAAGTGTAAACAATGCTAGAAGTTCTCCTCATTAACTCATCTTCCTGCCAAAGACTTAAGTTCTATTACTAGTCCATGGCCGTTTGCTCAATGGAGCCTTGACATCGTCGGACCACTACAGCAAGCTTCGAGAAACAAATGATTTTTGCTCGTTGCAACAGACTATTTCACGAAATGGGTTAAAGCGGAATCGTTGGCACACATCTGAGATGTTGATGTTAAACGCTTTGTGTGGAAAATTATTATAACCCGATTTGGCATACCCAGAGCACTTGTATCCGACAATAGCACCCAATTCAATTGTGGCATCTATTGGGAACTATGTAACCCATATGGTATCCGGCCCTACTTTTCCTCACCAGCGTATTCACAAAGCAACGAACAGGCTGAGGCCTCTAATAAAGTGATCCTGAACAGAATGAAGAAGCAATTAGAGAAAGCCAAGGGCAAGTGGGTTGAAAAGCTGCCCAGTGTATTGTGGGCTCACCATACCACTCCGAGGCGATCTACCGGAGAAACGCCATTCGCCTTGTGCTTCTTGATAGAGGCTATCATTCCTCCCGAAATCGGCTTGCCCACTCTTAAGTCACAGGCTTTTAAGACAGGTCATAACGACATGATGTTAGCCTTGGATTTGAATTTTCTTGAGGAACACCGAGATCGAGCTCTTGCGCACATGGCGCGGTATCAGTAGCAGCTTGCTAAATCGTATAACCAACGCTTGTAGCTATGCCGTTATGCTCTTGGAGAATTGGCCCTCAAGAAAGTGCTTCCTACTACTAAAAACCCAACAGACAGAAAACTAGGCTCCAACTGGGATGGCCCCTACCAGATGGATTCTATTGCCAGCACAGGAGCATATCGCCTTTTAGACATGGATGACAAAAGGTTACCACAACCTTGGAATTTGACCCACTTGCGCAAATTTTATCATTAAACCAACTTGTACAAGATGCTAGTTCGTTTTTGTTTTTGTTGCTATGCAAGCGTGTACGCATCTATGTAGTTACTCTATAAATATAGTATACCTCTCTCATTGCTTTCTCATTTAAAACGGCCAATTCATAAAGCCTCCAAATTCGGACCGCCTTTTGTGCATGGCATGATTGGCTGAATAAGCCTCCGAATTCGGAGCGCCCTTCGCACATCATGTTTGGCCAATAGAGCAAGCCTTCAAATTTGGAGCGCCTTTCGTGCATGATCATGTTTGGCCAATAAAGCAAGCCTCCAAATTCAGAGCACCTTTCATGCATGATCACGTTTGGCCGAATAAGACTCTGAATTCGAAGCGCCCTTTGTGCATGATCACATTTGGCCAATAAATAAAGCCTCTGAACTCGGAGCACCCTTCGTGCATGGCACGATTGGCAGAATATGCCTCCGAATTCGGAGAGCCCTTTGTGCATGATCACGTTTGGCCAATAGATAAAGTCTCCAAATTTTGAGCACCCTTTGTGCATGATCACGTTAGGCCCTTCGTGCATGATTGGTCGAATAAACCTCTGAATTCGGAACACCCCTTGCATTCGACACAAATGGCCGAATAAAGACTCTAAATTCGAAGCATCTTTCGTGTTTTGCGAATAACCATTATTGCAATTTCCAGGTCCCAAATTCTAGGATTGACAATATTAAAATTAGCCATACCATAACAGTTTCATTAGTCACATAAATATTCATCTTTGAAACAAAATGAAAGCTGGTTACGAAAACAAAATATTTATTACAAACAATACAGCAGTATCTCTTACAGCATTCTCACTGGACTACATTTTTACAAGTTCATGCTCAGGACTTGTCCGTTTCTTCCTCATTGTCCGTCTTCTCGGCATCATAGGCTTTGAACGGAACCTTGTAATCATTATACAGCGGCAACGTCAAGTCAACACTTGTTGCTTGAAGGGCCTTGACCCATCCATGCTTAAAGCCACGGTTCTCACATCGGCAAACGTCGTTGGCCAACTTCTCCTTGGTCTTTTCGATGCCCATTTTTTGACCATCAAAGAAATCTTCCTCGTAGGCCTGTGTTCGTATCGCTTACCTTGCAAAAACACTGGCCGTCTCATGATCGGCTATGGTGTGGACGTGCCCGGAGAACTCTCGAGAAAATCTCGTTTTGTTCTCTAGCTACTACAGTTCGGACTCAAATGTCACGATTCTGAATCTAATCTTACAATGTGCGATGCAAGACCGATAAATCACCAAAGAGTCCAAATCCGGCAAATCGTTTTGGAAAACTGATTTTTTGTAAAGAAGTGCCAAACATGGACTGCTTTGCTAGATACAGAGTCGCCACCTAAATATTTTATTTTGGGGAAATTTAGGAAACCCTGACTCGTGCCTAAGGCCACGTGTCTGTCATCACCAAAGTTGCCTCGGCTTGGGAACTTAGGTACGATTGGGGAAGGTCATTTAATGAGCACCCCCGCTCGCCCGATCAAAGATCGGCCTGTACTAAGCATGATATCTTGTTTTTGAAAACACATGTGTTCTTATTCCGGTTAATTAGCTAATCTTACTATATGATGCATACAGCAAACAAGTATAGACTAGATCGCCTAATTTGGAACAAAACATCGCATATCCGTTTGTGAAAATGATTTGAAGTTTGCTACTCGCAAGTAGGCTAAGATGTGGATTTCAATGAATTGTTCCAATTCAAGTAATCCAACCTTCACCCACAAGCATTCAGGCAGTTATATTAAATAAGCAGTTAGCCTCATGGAAAGCATGCTTTCATGGTAGTCAATAACACACATGCAGTATGCTAAAGCGTAAACACTCACAGTGTACTCCGAGCAAAAACAGAGAACTAGTTAGAAATCATGCATGATCCTAGTTCACGTTAAGATGGCTAATACAACACATGCGAGAATGCAATTAACATAGGCTCGGCTATTCTAAGATGGCATATGAAATGCAACTTGGTACATGTATTCAAATTGGAATTGAAATACAATGCAGTTAGTATGATGCACCGAGCCCGGTGCATGCAAGACAAATGAATGGATGCACACATGCGAAGCATAAGGTATGCTAAACAAAATATGGCCTAAAACTAACCATCGTAAGCGGTTAAGTAAAAGGGAGAAAGAAATGGGGGTTGGAAGACATGCATCACACACACGCACGCTTATTACAACAATACGCCCTCTCGAATGAGGGACCAAATAAGAAGCTAACTAGCTAATCTAAGCTAATTGAATTAATTATTACACAACACAATTAATTAACTAATCCTAGTTAACTAATTATTACCAAACAAATTGAATAGCTAACGCATTAACTAATAAAGTACAAACCAAAGCGAAAGCAAGCTATCTAAGCATGGCAGCTAAGGAAAGTAGTAAAACAGGAGGTTCTCGGAGGGAGAAGACTGGATGCATGCAAACCCGGTCGCCTCATTCGGAAATCCAATGCGATGCCCCGATTTGCCTATATTTTCATTTGTTCTCAGAAACTTGCACCAAGCTCCAGAAAGCTGAAACTCCACCTGGGGAATCCTGTGGGAGGGTGGCCGACCACTTTTGGTCTCTCCAGACACCTGCCGACCACTTTTGGTTGTTGAAAAACCAAAAAAGTGGTCGGCCAGCTAGTTTTTCTGGCTGGCTGGCCAGTTGTTGCTACTGAAGCCCAATTTTCTGCAACAGAGAGCAAGAAAGGGCATGGCAAAATATTTGCAAGATATGTGTGCACAACCACCCTCCCTATCATGTCATGAACTCAAGGGGGGTATGGTTCTCGACCCTTGGGCCACCAATCGCGCATTTCAATGCGTGATGGCCGAGAGGTGAAATTGCACAATTCAATATGGAATGAATGCACAAGTAAACACATAAAGCCTAAAACTCTATCATGTATGATCAAGAGCGTCGGCGACCGGAATTTGAGGCACGTTTCATCACTTTAAGTATGAAACGTCCCTCATTTCCCGTGTTTGGACTAACACCTATTCCAAACAAAATGCAACAAATAACATGGCATACACAATGCAATGTGATGCAAGCATGGAATGCAACTTGAACAACCTGACAAGGCTAATGGCATGCACAATACTAACGCATGCAACAACTAGCATGCACAACACAAATATCAATTAGCATGCACAATGCCATGATGTAACCCAAACATACACAATGCAAGGTATAAGGCATACACAATGCGATGAACATGGCACACACAATGTGATGATCTACATATCTTACACAATGCAACTAGCAACCTAGCATACACAATGCAAGGAATAACATGGCATACACAGTGCTAAATGCTAAGAACTAGGTGGCATACTCAATGCAAGGCAATCATAGGGTTCTTAACACAATGTAATGCATGCATGCACAATGCAATGCACAAGGGCAACAATATGCAATGCAACAACATGCAAACCACATATTCAATGGACTTAAACCGAAATGGACAGACCTCAGTCGTGCCAAAACAATGGCCATAATGCTAAAATGAAGGCACCGAAACACATACAAGCATGCATGCCAATTGGCTCACCAATTGAGGCACTAAGGTGCAACTCTCAAGAATACTTAAAGAGTGAAAAGCATGGAAGTGTAACAACACTAAGTGCACTGAAATGAGGTAAGAAATGATGCCAAAGCATTCAAACAACACAAGTATGGCATGCTAGGGTCCTTAAAGCATGAAGCTATCAAAGAGGACTATAAATGAGGCATGCAATACATGGCACAAATGCATGAACTAAGCATGGATAGAGCTCAAGTAGGTCAAAACATGGACCAAAACATGCTAAGACAAGGGCTCAAAGGCCTAGGCATGCGAGCATACGAGCTAAGGCATAAACTAGGCAACAAATGCACAACACTTAAAGACACTCAAAGAGTGAATGAAGTGGGAACATGGCCATGCTAAATGCTCTAAAATGTCATGTTAAGTGATGCCAAATCATGTACACAACACAAATGAAGCATGCAATGGTGCCCAAAGCTTGAGGCAAGCAAGAGCACTTGTACTACAAGTATACAAAACATGAAGCATGTGACCAAGGCAACCCAAAACGGTCCTAGTACATGTTAAAATGAGTCTAAAACATGCATGGAAGTAGGCCAAAATATGCTGGCATAAAGGGCATGAAGCATGGTGAATGCAAGGCAAATAAGGTGGATTACACTACACCTATTAAGACCAAGCATGGGATGACTCGACCAATAAAAATCAGAGTTATATCATGGCAAAATAACCCCAAATAAACACTGAAATGATGGCTCGCAAGCTATGGCATGAAGGCATACGCAATGGCTCATGTTAAGGCATAAAGGGGCCAACCCTCCAACGCATTGAATGTGTGACAAATGTGAATGTATGGCCATGAAACATGGACTGAAATCACATAATAAATGATGCCAAATCATTCAAATAGTCCAAGTAAAGCATGCTAGTAGACTTGATGCATAAGGCTAACAAGCTAGATTGAACCAAGGCTATACAAAGCAAGTCATGCATGGCCAAAACAACTAAAATCAGACCTAAAGCATATTAAATCATGGACAAAAGCTTCATGAAGTTAAGCCAAAAGCATGCTAGAATGACATGTTACAACATGATGCATGTTAGGCTATTTCATGGGATTGCACTACAAGTGCAAGGAGCATACAAAGGCTAACCAAACCAAACCTAAACAGAGGTATGACATGGTAAAAGATCACCAAAGACATGCTGAAATGGACTCAAACCAAGCTAAAATGACATGCTACTTCATGAAGCATACAAAGCTAGTTTAAGGGATTTACACTACAAGAATATTAGGCATGCAAGAGCCAACCAAACCAATCCAAAACAGATCTAAGGCATGTTAAAACAACACCAAAAACCCACTGAGATGGCTCCAAAACAAGCTAGAAAGACATGCTCAAACATGAGGCATACAAGACTAGATTGTGTGATTTACACTACAAGTGTATTAACCATGCAAGGGCCAACCAAACCAAGCAAAAAACAGTGGTATGCCTCAGCAAAATAACCACAAATACAAGCTAAGATATGGCCAACACAAGCTTATCAAAGGTGCTCAAACATGAGGCATATGAAGCTAGTGAACATAATACAAGGAGAGGGGATTACCCTCTCCTATTTAGGACACCAAAATCACCTTTCCACCACTGAAAATCCTCTAGATTTCAGTGGTAGAAAGGTCATGCAAAGGGTTCAACAAGAGCCTAAATGGATGCCTCAAAATAAGGCCTAACAAGGCCTAAAAGGGGTTAAATCACCCCAAACGAAAAAGTGACCTAAAACAACTATTTTAAGCACGTAAAAATGGAACTTTTTCAGTTATAAGTTAAGCTCGAAATAGCATGAAAATAGGCTCAAAAGCTTAAGCAAGAATGGGGGTTTTAAAGGTCAAAGACTCACCCTTGAAGACCTCCTTTATAACTGCAACTCCAGCAAGTTCTTTGAGCTTAAATCAATCCAAGAACACCAAAAACAACTCCTTAGGACCTCAGCTACCCAAGGATGGTGTTTGAGTGTGTGTTTGTGTGTTAAACTAAGACAAATCTACACTTGCAAAGCACAAAAATAAAGAACCAAGCAAGATAGATACAAAACTATATGTATCTCTCTAAGGGAAATTTTCTGAACCTAGAGGAGGGAGGAGGAGCCTTCCTCTTATAGAAGAGGAAAGGCAAAGCTTCTAGGAGAAGCTAAGCTTCAAACAAATCCCTCCATACACGTGTATGGAGGATAGCCCAAATGTCCTCCAGTTGTGCCAGCTGGAGAAAAATATCTCCAAAAAGGTGTCAAAAAGCAGCCGACCACTTGAAGTGGTCGGCCTGCTACTTAAAGTGGTCGGTCGACCACTTTAAGTGATCTCTGAGAGCAACAACTGGTCGGCCATGGTGGGAGAGGGCCTAGGGCATGAAAGAAAACTAGTGGTGTGGTGGCCGACCAGTAAATGTGGCCCAAAGACCAAGCAAGCCAGTTATCCAACCAAAAAATTGGCTGGCAGAAGGAAAAGTGGTCTCCAAGGAGAAAAAGTGGTCTCCCACCCTTGTACCACCTTCCAAACAAGGAAAACAAGGTTTGTACCAAAAACAAACCAAAACGGATGCAAGACGAGAGATCGGGGGGCAAAGCACGAGGCCGAAAGTCCCGAAAACTAGCTGTTGAGCACCAAAAGTGGTATACAACCACAAAAGTGGTTCCCAGACCACAGTGTTCCTCTAGGCAGAGGTAACAAGGTGTGGTTCAAAAACCATGCCAAACGGAGAACGTTAAGCGATCCTGAGACAAGGCGCGCGGCCAAAGGCTCCAAAAATCGGAAACTAATCTCCAAACGGGAAAAGTGGCCTACAACCACAAAAAGTGGTCTACGACCACAAAGAGATGGTCTACAAGACCTCTCCCTCCCTCCAGGAAGAGAAACAAGGTTCGGTCTACAAATCGAGCGAAAGCACAAAAGAGTTCAGAGGCAAGGCTTTCAGCCAAAACTCCGAAACCTTTAAACAAGCACAACATGCACCATCACCGAGCGCTCAATTGATGATGCTTGAGTCTTAAGATCGGTTAAAAATGGGATGTCTACATATGGCGTGATCTATCAGGTGTTGATTCACTATTTCAACCATAAATGGATTCGTCGCGCCAGTCGACTGAGTCTTTACAACCTTCGCTCTTCGCAGCTCATCGTCGGCCTTTTCTACACGACACTCTAAATTCCGAATGCGTCTATCCTTCTGCTCGATTTTTCTTTGCACGATGCATAGGCGCATGCTGATCTCATATGAGCTATAAAGTCCTCTGAATGCCTTCCCTGAAGATTTCATAATCTCCCCTGCCGACAAGCGATTGCTGTACTTCTGGCAGGAACATTTGCAGAGTAAACTCCATCGCCACATTTGGATCGCGTACAATTGAATCAACTTCAGTCATGGGTCTATTCCCAATAAATACTGAAAAACTCAAGGGGCGAAGTGGTCTACTCAGCTCATTTCGCATAGTAGCCTTGTAGCTCGGCTTTTTCGCGCCCCCTTTCGGAAACTCGAAAAAAAGCCCTACAGTTCAGACTCCTGCAATTTTGAATCTAATCTCACAAGTGCAATATGAAATTGATAAACACCAAAGAGTCCAAATCCGGCAAATCTTTTTGGAAAATCGATTTTGAATCAAAAATGCCAAAATTGGACTGTTTTGCCAGATATAGAGTCGTCACCTAAATATTTATTTTTGAAAAAATTTAGGAAACCCATGACTCATGCCAAAGGCCACGTATTCGTTATCACCAAAGTTGCCTCGGCTCGGGAACTTAGGTACGAGAGGGGAATGTCATGAATTGAGCACCCCCGCTCGCCCGATTAAAGATCAGCCTCTACTGATCATGATATGATTTTTATAAACATTATGTGCTCTTGTTCCGATTATTAAACTAACATTACTATGTGATGCGCACAAGTAAGTATAGACTGGTTTGCTAAAGTCGGAACAATTCAAATTCATGTTTGTTTTGGAAAAGGGTTTGAATTTGCCACCTCAAGTGGGCTTAAAGTTTGCGAATTTGCCACTCAACAAAGTGGGCTTACAACTGTGAATTTGCCACCAGACATAATGGGCTTAAAATGTACATTCGTTGAATCATTCCAATTCAAGCAACAAGCCTTCATCCACAGGCATTCAAGCATTTTAGCAAGTAAGCATTTAGCCTTATGGTAAGCATGCTAGTTATGGCAACACTCACATTCATGCAAATATGCTAAAGCACTAAAACCTCACCTAGTACTCCAAGCTAAGAAAATATGAGTTACCAAATGACTAATGCAACACATGCGAAGAATGCAATTAATAGCCTTGACTACTAATATGTCATATAATTCAATTTGGTAACATGCGGTTTAAACACATATTCAAATAAGGTATTGAAATAACAATGCAATTTGAATTATGCGCCGAGCCTCGGTACATGCAAGACAAGATGAATGGATGCAAGCATAAGGTATGCTAATTAAAACATGACGCTCCTAAACTAACCTTGTATTTTAATCTATTTCTGTATTGTACTTTAATCTATTGTGTATAAGGAAATGCATTGGAAT
Organism: Camellia lanceoleosa; assembly: GCA_025200525.1. Classification (NCBI taxonomy): domain Eukaryota; kingdom Viridiplantae; phylum Streptophyta; class Magnoliopsida; order Ericales; family Theaceae; genus Camellia; species Camellia lanceoleosa. The sequence continues at coordinate 56,376,750 of CM045766.1, forward strand.
TATATATATGTTGATGGTGGGTTGTATTGGTTTTATTATTTAAAAACATTAACAGTTGTTGTTGATGGTGGGTTGTATTGGTTATATTGGAATTAAAACAATAACAATTAAAATATAAAAACAAACACATGGGAATTCACATGGTGAAAACAAAGAAATTTTACAATCATAAAGCAGCATGTCCCAACAAAATATAAAAAGTTGTAAAAAAAACAAATCCATAAAAATACAGAATGTAATACTACATTGTGAAAACAAACAAAAACCACATAATATTTCTTTTCATCCAATCTCTCTTCCAAACACATCAAAAGTCATTGTCTGGTAGTGGTGGAGGGAAGTAGTGCTGAGAAATGTCATTTACGCGATGCTCAATTTGGTCCATGCGATTACTTGCCACTTCATGGCGTCTTTCAGTGTCCAAACAGAACTCACCAAATTATTGAATTAATGAGTTCTGAGCAGTGGCAAATGCATCGAACTGAGTACCCAATACACTGACCTGATTAGCCATTTCTTGTTCCCATTGAACGTGCTAATTATGTCGTTCTTGTTCCATGGCCAAAAAATCAATTCAATATTGAGGTTGTTCAGTTGATGGCATTGCATGGTCATGAGGGTCTTCCAGAGCATCATCTGGTGAGACATGGGCAGTAAGATTTCTATAGCTCAACTATTCGTGCTCCTTTCGGATATGACAAGCCCAACAGTTCGGACTCCCATGGTTCTGAATCTGATCTCACAAGTGCAATGTGAAATAGATAAATACCAAAGAGTCCAAATTCAGCAAATGTTTTGGAAAATCGATTTTGAATCAAAATATCAAAAATGGACTACTTTTCTAGATACAGAGTCACCACCTACATATTTTTGAAAAATTTAGGAAACCCATGACTCGTGCCAAAGGCCACGTGTTTGTCATCACCAAAATTGTCTCGGCTCGGGAACTTAGGTACAAGAGGAGAACGTCATGAATTGAGCACCCCACTAGCCCGATCAAAGATCGGCCTTTACTAATCATAATGTGATTTTTATTTACATTATATGCTCTTGTTCCAGTTATTAGGCTATTGTTACTATATGATGCGCACACAAGTATAGACTAATTTGCACAAGTTGGAACACTTCAAGTTCATGTTTGTTTTGAAAACGGTTTGAATATGTACCATATGAAAAGTGATCTCATATGAACATTACTCAAATTATTCCAATTCAAGCAAATAGTCTTCATCCACAGGCATTCAAGCAATTTAACACTTAAGCAATTAGCCTCATAGCAAGCATGCTAGACATGGCAACAATCACACTCATGCAATACACTAAAGCATAAAAACGCTCACCTAGTACTCCGAAGTGAGCCAAAAGAAACAAAGAGTTTGAAAACATGCATGTTCATAACTAATGCGACATGACTAATGCAACACATGCAATGATGCAATTGATAGGCTTAGCTACTAATTATGTCATGTGAGTGAATTTGATAGCATGTGGTTTAAACATGTATTCAACGAAGTAATAAATGACAATGCTTTGTTAGAATGATGAACCGAGCCTCAATTCATGCAAGACAAGTGGATGCAAATCATGAAATATGCTAAATGAAACATGATGCACTAAACTATCCATCGTAAGCAGATAAATAAAAGGGAGAAAGATGTGGGGTTGGAAGACATACACACTATTATAAGCTTGGCCCTCACGCAGAAGGGTCCGAATGAATAACCTAGCTAATTAATTACCTAATTAACTAACTATTACAAACCCAAATGAATAAATTAGCTAAGCTACTTAACTAATTATTACAATAACAAATCAATTAATCAACTATTCTAGGTAATTAAAATAAGTACAATACGAAATTAACTAGCTATTCCAACTAATTAGTTACAAATTCACTACTTTAAGCACAACACTAAATTTATTACAATATCACTTCATACTTCACGAATCACGAGGATCGAAGGAGGGCTTATGCATGGATACGGATTTTCACCCGATAATGCTCTCCGTTTTGCTGCCAAAATGCCTCTGTTGCACAGTCACAGTTAGAAAAATGCACTGTTTTTCACCTTTGCTTCTTCTCTGCTCTGTTGGAAAAAAGGCACTGCCTGCCTTGAAAAAGTGACCAACAACCCAGAAGAAGTGGCTGTCAGGCCACTAATAATGGGTCACCGTACAAAAGAAGTGGCTTGCCGGCTACTAATATGGGTTCTGTCCTACAATAACAAAGGACAAACAGAGCACAAACCAGAGTATTCTCAGAGGATGTTTGTCCACCCTACCTCTCCTGATCATCAAATACCTCAAAGGAGGGGTAGGCTTGATTCGCAAGCCATCAATTGGCACAATTTCATTGTATGATGACTTATGAATCAAATGACATAATTCAATAAATGCACAATTTAAAGACAATCAAAACCCCTTCCTTATCATGGATTGTTCAAGGGAAGTGGTTGACATTGACTCTTGAATTGTTTACATCACTAGAAAGTATGAAATGACTCAAGACCCAATGGGTTCAATTAACATCCAATTGAGCCCAAGTTGATTTTATCTTGTATCACTTTTTGTCCCAATTTTATTACTTTATTTTAATTACCATCCACTCATTAGTTTATTAAGTCCAAAAGTGAAGATTAAGTCCTCTAATGGAAAGAGGTACCAAACCAAATGTTGTTTTAGGCATGAGAGAAATGTCATGCCATTAGTAATGAACCCCTAAAGGGATTAAACGATTAAGCACAACAACCTCAATCTCAAGCTTAAACAAACAACTAGTTTGAAATAACTTTCAAAGCAAAGAAAAAGTGAAGAAATGAGGGAGGTTGCAAAGGTGATTAGAGATGAAAATATATATGGAAAGTAAGAAATAAACACTATCAACTCAAATAGGTTGGTGGCTAAGGCCTAAACCACCAAACCTATGAGGAACATTACACTACAAGCATGCTATACAAAGCTCAAATGTAATGAACAACTAAAAACAGTCCTAAAATAGGGCTAAAACAGTCCAAAAAAGTGGCGGAATTGAGAAAAAAATAACTACAACAACTAGCTAAAATATGGAGCAAGTTAAGCTAGTAAGCAAGCACAAGGAGGGGAGGCTAACCCCTCCATTTTTTAGACTTCAAAACATGGTTTTTGCCTCTGAAAAACCTCTGGAAATCAGTAGTAAAAAGCTCAAAAAAAGATGATGAGAAGGTGGGAAACATAAGGGCAAAGGCCTTAGAAGCAAGGTTCAAAGAAGGGCTATCAACCCCTCTACCTTAAATGGCCTTAAACCACAAGTTTCAGTCCAAAAATTTAGTATAAAAACAGTCAAAAAAATCCAAGAATAGTAGAAAAGATGGCAAATAAAGAAGGGAAACAAGCTAAGAATTATACCTCTTGAAGAGAGATACTCTTTTTGAGTTACAAACCAACAATTACACACCCTTAAGAGCTAAATGTGAGCTCAAAAATACCTCTGCCCAAATACCACAAGGTTTGGTTTAGATTGTATAGGTAAAGATTGAAGAACTTGCAAGAGAGAGAGAATTGTAGAGGGAGAGAAAAGTTTTTGCTCCAAAATTTTCTAACCTTTAAAACAAGAGGGGAGGTCCTCTATATATAGAAAAACATGAGACTCCCTTAGAAATATCCATACAGACACGTATGGACTGATGCATGCACCTGTGGAAACAGTTGGCACAACTGGCAAAAATATCTGAAAAAGCACACAAGTGGTCGGCAACCCATTAATAGTGCCCAGCAGGCCACTAATAGTGGACGGCGGGCCACAATAGTGGCCGGCAGTCCACACAAGTGGGTTTGCAGGTCGCTAGATGTTTAAGCTTGCAAAACTATTGTTTTGGTCCAAAAAGAAGACAAAAGGTTCACAGGGTTTTGAGGCTCAAAGCTGAGGCATTCTGCTAAGGATTTCGAACATTTGACAAGCATACAAATTCATCATTGGGTGCGCAGTCAGTGGCGCCCAAGTCGTAAAGGCAGTCAAAAATGGGGTGTCTACAGTTGCCCTTCTTTGACAAAACTCGAAGTCATGAAGTGACGTGAGTAAATGTCAAAGCCCAGAGACGACCCATTTTGACAAGGCCGTAAGACTTAGACAAACAATCAAGACATAAATTAAATTGGTTGAGCTTGCAAGCTGCCTACATATCCCTTTGCAAAGAATCAAACCAGCGTAGTTTTGGGGCAGGATGCAAATGATATGCATGGAAAAAACTTTGAAAGCTAAACTCACACACTTCGCGAAGCCGGCTATTTTGAAAACTCATGATCATACAGGATGATGCAATAAGCAATAACAAGATAGCAACATATAAAGGTGCCTCAGGCTTAAATTGAAATAGGTTCCACTTGGGAAAAACAAAATGCACACTCTAACCATGCTGAAATCAAGAAAAGTGAAGAGAAAAACACCGCTTAGGGTCGCGTTTCACACGTCCTAAGATACTCTAATCACGCTGAAATCATGAGAAGATGAGAGAAACCGCCCGGGGTCATATTTTACACGTCCCGAGATAAAACTAGCTCAAGGTCGTGTTTCACCTGTCCTGAGATACTCTGATCATAATGAAACCGTGAAAAAAGGAGAAAAGCCACTCGGGGTCGCATTTTACTCGTCCCGAGATAAAACCCTCCTAGGGTCATGTTTCATGCGTCTTGAGACACTCTAATCACGCTGAAACTATGAGAAGAGGAGAAAAGTCGCTCAAGGTCGCATTTCACACGTCCCGAGATAAAACCCACCCAGGGTCGCGTTTCACGCATCCTGAGAAACTCTAATCATGCTAAAACCATATAAGAGGAGGAAAGTCGCTCGGGGTTGTGTTTCACGCGTCCCGCGATAAAACCCGCCCAGGGTGGCGTTTCACACATCTTGAGATACTTTAATCATGCTGAAACCATGAGAAGAGGAGAAAAGCCGCTTGGGGTCGCGTTTCACATGTCCCAAGGTAAAACCCGTCTAGGGCCACTTTTCACGCGTCCTGAGATACTCTAATCATGCTGAAACCATGGGAAAATGAGAAAAGCCGCGCAGGGACGTGTGATAAAACCTGCCTAGGGTTACGGTTCACGCGTCATGAGATACTTTAATCACGCTGAAACCATCAGAAAATGAGAAAAGCTGCTCGGGGTTGCGTTCATGTGTCACGAGATAAAAACCCGTCCAGGGTCACATTTCATGCATCTTGGGATACAAAAGCAAAAGGTGCAAGACTATACCACAAATACACAAGGTAATGAAAGTGTGCGATAGATGCATGAAGTGAATACATGCGATAGATGCACAAAGTGAACAAGTGCAATAGATGCATAAAGTGAACAAGTGCGATATATGCACAAAGTGAACAAGATTACAAATCAATACAATGACAACGCAAGTTCCATGCAAGATAGACAACCGATGTATGATGTTAATTGAAAGCATGTTCTACGCAAGAATAAGAGCATATTCTATGCAAATTTGAAAGCATATTCTAAGCGTAAGTCATGAACGGTACATGACACGCATGCAACATAAGTGTATATGAAAACACACATTCTATGCAACAAAAGAGAACAAATATAATTTGATAGAACGAATAAAAATGATATTTAGTGACAACCCCTGATTTAACCCTCGGAGGCTTTACAATCTACTAAAAAAGGATACAACCTGTTCATATTGGCAAGTGGAGAACATTTGCGCACCAGAATACAATAAGTATTGGAAACGGAACAATCGGAACACAGTTTCAAACTCCTCAAGAACCAATCTGAACCTAAAAGAGAACCTCTCATACACTACCAGGGCAAAGGAGGAACCAAACGGCACTGGGCCACAAATGAGGACCGCCAACCACCTGCCGGCCACTAATGTGTCATGTCGGCCACCATTAGTGGGTTGCGGACCACTAATGTAAAAACGGGGACTGATTTGTCCTTTTGCCTTGTTTTTGCTTTAAAACACAACCTCACCTCACTTTTCACACACCCACATATCCGAAATCTTCCTCCCTCTCTCTCTAGGTGCTTCCTCTCTCTAGATTTGTGCTTTATACACTTTTTCCAACGCCCCACGCAAACTTTTTTCATAAACCCTCTTTGATTTTCTACATTTTGAACCGATCAAATTTTGTTTTCATTGATCTTTTTGCATTTTCACCACTTCGGGCTTGTTTCCCTCAAGTTTCTCTCGGGTTTCGCGAACTTTCCCGAGTTTTGACTTTTTCTCCCATTTTGTCTCTCCTAGGGTTGACTTTTTCCAAGTTTTCCCTATTTTCTTCATCTTTCTTCATTTTTCACCTACTTTCCAGATGGCGGATGATGTTCTACATGACGATGCCCCTTCTGAGGTTTCACCTCCACTATCACTCCATATCGAGGTTGAGGAACCGATGGCTGCCGAGGCCGGTGAGGTGGCAGAGGGCATTGCGGTTGACCTTGAGGTGGAGTTCACTCCAGAGCTCGATCCTAACCCACTACCACTGAGGGTATGACCCTTAGATCCCATGACTTATCATCCTCACAGGCACATGCTACCACTTGGAGGCATCGGGTGCTTTGACAACTTCATTGGTAGCGTGTCGGAGGATCTTTTACTGAGGGAGCCTCACTCCCACCTTTCCAATGGCGCTTCCGAGGTTCAAACTTTATTTTGCATGCATTCCTGCTTTTCATTTGATTATATTTCTTACACTGCCTTGCACCCAAATGCTCTTTATCATAGTCTTGCATCTGATTCACTCTTTGTTTGCCATGGGAGGACTCTCTCTCTTACAGGGGTTATGGAGCTTTGATAGCAAGAGACTGGTATTATGAGCTCCCGCCAGAGGTTCGTGACCTTGTCGACGATGCTGGCTTTGGTCTATTCTGCATTGGACTCTTGCGACACTTGGCGAGTCAGGCTCTTCTTGGAGCATTGGTGGAGAGGTAGTGGGACACCACTAACTCTTTCCACCTCTCTTATGCTGAGGAGATAACAATGACTCCCTATGACTTCGCCATGATCACAGGCTTCAGAGTAGGATGTGATCCGATCCCCTTCGACAAGGACATGGGCGAGTGGGAGGTGACTTGGATCCGTCTGTTGGGAGCGCGCCCACCTCTATACAGGCTAACAATGGTGAGGTACAGTTGGTACACAGAGCACTTTTGCGGGAGAGAGCTTGAGACACTGGAGGAGGTAGAGGAGTATATCAGGGGCTTCTTGATATTCCTCCTTGGTACCACCTTGTTTGCGAATAGGTGGGACACCGTAGACTTGTACTTATTGAGTGCCCTCGTGACCTTACCCCCGGTCCAATTCTACAACTGGGGCAGACCTGGCCTTGCCACACTTTATGGCTACATGAGTTTCATTTCCTGTATGAGGGTAGAGCAAGTCGGAGGCTACTGGAGAGCTCGGGAGGTATGCACCACACCTTTCAACTTTTGTACTTTATGTTCATATCTTGTGCTTTATGCTTTGTACTTTCTGTTTTATATTTGTTCATGCATTGTGCTTTCTGCTTTACACTTTCTGCTTTATATCTATCCATGCATTGTTGATAACACTACTGCCCTTTTCTTGCAGTTATAGGTTTATGCCTATTTCCCGACTTAGGCTCCAGAGCTTGTAAATGAGATCCCCTCCCCCGGCAATGCCTTACTCACAACAATACGACGGCCGGTGCCGGCACCGGAGCCATAATGACATGAACTTTGCCTTCTACCACCGATATTTCGATACGGTGGTCATCGACGAGGTAATCTGAAACTCACAATCATTTTTGTTTTACTACTGTTCCGATTCATGCTTTGACAATTGACGGCAACTAACAATCTGTACATTCTCTGTTTGGAGATTACATGGAAACCTTGGGTGACAATGCCTAGGGATGGCAATTTGAACCCGACCCGACGGGGATCCGACCCCCTAACCCCGAATTGAACGGTTTTTTCCCAAAAAATACGCCCGACGGGCCAGGGATGGTATTTAAAAATAAATCCCCGATGATATTCGGGCCAGGGATGGGGATACATTTTCTAACCCCGGACCCAGCCTGGCCCCGGCCTCAGCCCGCCCCCGCCCCGTTCAGCCCCCCGACCTTGTTTATATAGATATAAATATATATGTGTGTGTTGTGTGTCCATATATATAAATATCAAAGGCCTCATTTATATGTGTGTGCTGTGTGTTCATATATATAAATATCAGAGGCCTCCTTCTCTCTCTCTCTCTCATACACAACCACAGCTCCCTCACCGCCGGCTCCTTCTCTCGTTCTCACCGGCAGCTCCCTCACCGCCAGCTTCTTCTCTCGTTCTCATCGCCGACTCCTCATCTCCCTCTCACGGTATCTCTGTCTGTCTCTCTCTCTCACGGATCTCCTTCTCTCTCTTTCTCTCTCCCTCTCTTGTTTTTTGCTTTTGTTCTTCAAATCTGGAAAATGATGGAGATGAAGATGTTGATGAAAATCTGTTGGTGATAAAGATCGTTTTCTGAAGCTGTTTTTTTTTTTTTTTTGTGATGTTGTTGATGTTGCTTTTTGAGCTCAGATGTTTTTTTTTTTTTTTTTTTTTTTTTTTTTTTTAATGTTGTTAATGTTGTATTTGAGCTCAAATAACTTGTTTACTGTTGATGTTGTTTTTTTGGCCGAGGATTTTCAAGGTCGGGGAAACCCGATCCCCATTAGGGGGCGAGGGTAGGGGCAGTAGTGGGTTCCCCACCAGGGATCGGGGCCAGGGACGGGGGAAGTTCTGCCATCGAGGACGGGGAGGGTGATCCCCAGCCCTGCCCCGCCCCGTTGCCATTCTTAATGATGTCGGCTGGAGTGAGGGACCAGTACATCGGGGCTTGGGCCACATCCCGATTTTGAATTTTGCTAGAGGGCCCAATCTGCCGAGCCTAGTTTTTGGGTGAGCATTTTATACGCCAGACTTTGGGCTCACCCATTCCAGCCGTTTCTATGCCACCTCCAGCATCCATGCGGACAACTGATAGCCTTCCGACTGGGGCAGTTATTCAGTTTGTGGTGGGGCTAGATGCCAATTACTTCAGAGCAGAGGGCGATTATTTGACTTTCATCCAGACCTATCTCATGTCCCCTCTGACGGGCATTCGCACAAGCGATGCAGCAGTTTCTCCCTTGGTGGGTGAGGCTGCTCAAGAGGTTGAGGCCAGTATTGGGAAGGCCCCTCACATTGGCCAGGTTACTAGTTGGCTAGTGATTCTGACTGCGCTTACATGTTGGCGGCTGACCGGGTCAGCCTATCAGATCTCGATAGAGCCACTCGAGGCAGGGCATGGGTATGTCAAAACCCGTGGCACACCTCAGGTATGAACCACACTTTATAGCTTGTAACTAAACTCTCCCTTTCCAGATATTAATTATTCCAGATACTGATCATTCAGATGCACTTGCAAGCACCAATTGAGTACATAGAGGGCCAACTCTAGTTGGTTGCCTCTCTGATTGGCATGGTGCAGAGGAGGGAGACGTTGCTTGATCTCCACGATATCCAGGTATCTCTTCTATTTTCCACATACATTTCACTACGACCTTACACTATTGGGCACCACACTATCACATTCCCACTAGCACACTGACACACATATTGTAACATTCACACCACTCCACACTGCACCGATTCACTGCACTGGCACACTGTACTCATTCTGTACCTTTTGCACTTATTTCGCATGCATACACTGTATCTGATATGTCGACACTTGTTTTCCAGATCCTATTTGTACCGAGGACACCAACAGCACCAGCACTAGTGGCAGAGAGAAGAAGTAGATGGGTCCCAGCACACGACCAAGATGAGTGCCGAGGTCAAGGCAAAAGCAGGGGTGCTTGGAGCTAGAGTAGCGAGTCTGAGCCCATGCTGAGCAAGGATGATACCGAGACCCGCGACTCTAAAGAGGAGGAGGCAGTGAGCCAACACTCTAAGTCTAATGGCGAAGGCAATAATGCTGGCTCGGGGTCAGGAAGCGGAGATGATGGGACCGGTTCTAGTTCAGAGTCTGATTCTGATAGCGGTGTTGACAGAGACAGTGCCTCTAAGTCCCCTCCAAGGAAGAGGACGAATATGGCGTCTCGAGCCTGACATGACTGGCACCAATTTTTGTACTTTTTGCTTAGTTTCTTTTATTTTGGTAGTCCAGAACATGTATAGCTTCAGATAGGCTTTTACTTTTGCTTTTGAAAACTTGTACTCTCTTTTGTAAAAAAAAAACCTATGATCGAGGGGAAAACCCTGCAGCTTTATGAAAAGAGTTATTGTTTTTATGCATCATGAGCACCACATCTATATAGAATGAAAATAGAGTTTGAATTTGAAACCAAAATGAACACTTGTATTGGCACAATGTTCTTAATCGGGTAATGAGCCGACCAACAACCAAAATACAAAATACAACTCGATAAATAGAGCAAAAACAACTCAAACACAAATATACACACTTGCTAAAAGCAAAAGACTGAAAACAAGACCTTAAAACACAAAGATCAAGACAAAAATAGACTTCCCAAATTGCCAAACCCACAAGTGGACGGCAGGCCAGAAAAGGTGGGTTGCCGGCTAGAAGAAGTGGATTGCCGACCACTTAAACTGGGTTGTCGGCCACTTGTGATGAAACCACCAGACAGCTGACAGCTAGCATCCACTCACAGCCTTATCTTCTACAAAAGGTCTTTCTTTGTGATTTCTACACCAGAACCTTATATTTGCTGTTGTTTCTTCCACAAATGGAGATATTCTTTGTCGAGAAGCTCACAGATTGGATAGCCACTTTAGACGGCACGGAAAAGGTAAATTTCTGAGGTTTCGGCATAAACGCGCTTTTTTCATTAAACCATACTTCACTTTGCTTTCTGTTCCTTCATGCCGCAGTCCGATGCTGGGACCCAATCACACATGTATTTTTCTTCAGAACATAGGAAATGTACCTGACTCTTGAAGAATTTCGAGCATTGATGGAAACCTGGCGCGAGGAAGAAATCATACCTCAGCCCCGTTTTGGTCACGCCCAAGCTTTGGGACAAATGTGTGGGCTCATTTTGCATAAAGCTCAATCTTTGGCCCATGACGGAGAGTTAGACATACCTATCTTGATTCACTGGTTTTCCAACATCAGTGACAGATGAGACCTTATTTGGCGAGGTTTTCGGCAACATGCCCTCTGTTTATGTATGCATACGCATTTTTTATTTGCCCCTAGTTATAGCAAAACCAACATCCGGTTGATCGAAGTGGCCCAATGTCTACAAGAGGGTAAGAGTTGCATCGGTTTGACATTAGCCTAGACTCGAATGGGCTTAGATGCTTTTCATCGGGCAAGAGACCACCAGATTTGCGGGGAGTCCACTATTTTTTCAGGTATTATTTCCCACCCTTTCTGATATATGCCTCGCACATCACTTGGCACTCATGCTCTATTTTCTCTCAAAACCCTTTCTTTACTTTTCTCTCCATGCACATCTCTCTTATTTTTCATTATTTCCCAAGTATGGCTCATGGATAAGTTGAAGGTGGTGGTCCCTTACTCCGAGTATTCAGCTCAAGCTTATTTCTTCCACCAACGACTAGTGGACTTTCCTAATGAGGGATGGTGGTGTAACTGGATGTGCAACAGGTCTACAATTAACATAGTTTGGCGTTGCCCATGGCTTAATCTGTCTTAAATGAGTTACAACATGACTCGACAGCCTGGCATACAGTTGATTGGGTTCACGCACTGCGTGTTCTACTTTTCCTTCCGGTTTAAATGCCAGTTCGGGCATGATCAGACTCGTGCAGAGGAAGGGATAGAATACTCAGCTTCATTTTCGATTCATACTTCGCACTTAACTCGATATCTTGCTGCCTGGAGGATGAGAGAGCTTTTGGCCTCTGCCCCTAGTTTTAGTTATGCCATTTATGGTGAGTGCTTGGCCTAGCTCAAGGATAAGGCACAAGCCGGGCCCACTTTGGCTACAGAAGCTTTCGTAAGCACAAGCAGAGGATGCAGAAGCACCTGACTCACCTATGTCCCTAGTTTATTGCTTTGACCTTTATGTTGAAATCAATGGAATTAATGTTGTAAGCACTAAAAATTTTCTTTTTGGTCCAAAAATGGTCTAAGTTGTAAAAGGTAAAATTTGAACAAAATCAACTTTTATTAAAACCTTCCAAAACCATTTTTGAAAATGATCACTACCTGACACGCATAGAATTAATCTTTAAGATGTACAACGCCGAATCAAAAGATCATAACTACCCTTGATTACGTACCATCGCTGCTCTGCATTGTACTCAACTTTTCTTTCCAGAATGAAGATCACAACCGGACTAACAGATGATGAACAAAGATGACCTGATTAGGAAAATAGACAGGACAGTTGAGTTGGAGATAGTTACAGCCGAACTTCATAATGAAGTTACCTACGTATCCAAATATGAGAATCAGGCCTTACGTAGTTCAGTTCAAGTTCACTTGAGTATTAACTCCTTTCTTTGCGGTCTAACTTTTGCCAAAGTCACCCTTTAGGGTTTTCAACTTTGTGAGCTCAGTTTTTCTTTGTCTCTAATTTTTCATGCTCTAACTTTTGCCTTGGTCACCCTTCTGGGTTTTCGGCCTAGCGAGCCTCTCAGGGGTAGTATTTCTTCAACTTGTCCATATTGATTGGCTGTAAAAATTCTAGGCCATCTAAGTCCATGAGAATCTAACTAGATAGCTTTGATGATGTAAGGAGCAGTCCAATTAGGTCTAAGCTTGCCCCTAGGGTCATGGATGGGAGCTCGGTTGTCTTTCAGTACCATATCTCTCTCCTTGAGATTCTAGGACTTAACATTCTTGTTAAAAGCTCTAGCAATTCTGCACTGGCAGCCCTAAACATGATACAACGCCTTTAGCCTCCTCTCATCAAACTGCATCAATTCCTCAAATCTGCTCTGTTGCTAGTCCGCCTCCGCTAACTGACACTCAGCCATAACTTGTAGCGATGGGACTTCAATTTCAACTCTATCCCGTAGACGAGAGAATAAGGGGTTGCCCCTATAGATGTCCGGATCAAGGTTTTGTAGCCGCAAAGTGTGAATGGTAGTTTATCTAGTCAGTCCCTATAAGTCTCAACCATCTTCTGTAAGATGTTCTTGATATTCTTATTGGCGGCTTCAACAACTCCATTGGTTTGTGGCTTGTATATGGATAACTTATGAAAAGCCATGTTATATTTGCCCAGCAAGTCCATCACCTCTTTCTTGAAGTGGGAGCCGTTATTTGATATGATCTTGTTCAGAACTCCGTACTAGCAGATGATATTGTTTCTAATAAATTTGGCCACGTACGATGCCTTCAACACTGCATAGAATTGAGCTTCCACCCATTTTGTAAAATAATCAATTGCCACCAAGATATATTCATGCCCATTTGATCCTTTTGGCGAGACAACACCGATAACGTCAATTCCCCAGACTGAGAAAGGCCATGGCAAAGTCATGTTGTACAGTTTCGACAGCAGAATATTATGCGATTGGCATGGATTTGACATTTGTGGTATCGCCGTACAAAACCAATATAATCCTCCTCTATGGTGGACTAGTAATAACCTTGCATGAGAATCTTCCAGGCTAGCATCGCACCATTCATATGCGCCCCGCATTCTCCGCTATGGACAGCCTCCATAAGGCGCTTCGATTCCTCTTCTTCCACACACAGTTTATGCATTCCCAAATGACCTCTTTTATACAACTTACCCCCCCAAATGATAAATTGGATGGCTATTCACTGTGTTTCCCATTTGTCCTTGGCATTCACTCCTAGTGGATACACCTCCTTTTCCAAAAAGTTCCAAAGATCGTAATACCAGGGTTTTTTTTGTCTTTCACTTCATCTATCGCGGCAATAGTTTCATAAGCTGGCATGTATTTATGTTCGATGATAATCAGATGCATCTGGACTCCAAGTAGGATGTTTACCATAGAAGATAGAGTTGCTAAAGCATTAGCAAACTTGTTGTTCTCTCTCAATAGATGCGTAAATGTCAAATTTTCAAACCTAGGAATCAAAACATCCAGGGTCTGATGGTAAACCTTCATCTTCTCTTCTTTGACTTTCCAGTCTCTGTTTGCTTGAGAAACAACTAAGTTCGAATCAACAATGACATCCAACCTTATTGCCCTAGTTCCAGGGCGGCTTCTAAACCAGCATTACACACTTCATATTCTGCTTCATTGTTGGACACCTTGAACCGGAGTTTGAAGGCTAAAGGTATATGGGAGTTGTCGGGTGCTATCAGTAACACACCTATCCCGTAGCCTTACTGATTGGACGCTTCGTCAAAGTACATTGTCCAAGTTTCCTCTTCAACTTGAAGAATGTATTCATCTGGAAATAAATATTCTACTGCCTTATTCACCCAAAAAAAAATATTCTACTGCCTCATTTCCCTCTACCGGGTGGTCTGCTAGGAACTCTGCTACAACTCTTGCCTTGACTGACTTGCGGGTGACATATTTGAGATCAAATTTGGAGAGAATGAGCAACCAACGAGCCAACCTACCCGTAAGCGCTGGTTTCTCAAAAAGATATTTGATGGAATCTAATCTCAAAACCAAGATTACAGAGTGAGCTAACAAGTAGTGTCTCAACTTCTTGGTAGCCCATATCAAGGCTAGGCAAGCTTTCTCCAAAGGGAGTGAGCGGGTCTCATAATCTAGCATTTTCTTGATCAAATAGTAGATGGCTTTCTCCACCCTATCTTCAGATTCCTAAGTGAGCATGCATTCCATGGTCGTGTCTGTTACTAACAAGTATAGAATCAAAGGCTTCCCCGACTCCAGTGGCGACAACACTGGTAGATTCTGGAGGTACTGCTTAACCTGTTCAAAGGCAAAGTGACAGCGATCATCCTATCGGAATTTCTTCCCTTTCTTCAGGAGAACAAATAGTAGTTCACAAGTCAAGGTTAATTTGGAAATAAACCATCTTATGAATTGCAATTTACCCAGAAAGCCTCGCACCTCCTTTTTAGTCCTCGGTGGTGGCATTTCTAGGATGTCCTTGATTTTGGAAGGATCTACTTCAATGCCTCTCTGTGTGATCAAAAAGCCTAGCATTTTTCCTACCATTATACCGAAGGCGCGTTTTTGCAGGTTTAACCTCAATCTGTATTCCCTGATTTGTTAAAAGAATTTCTGCAGTGCGGTGTAGTGGCCCTCTTATTCTTTGGACTCGATAATCATGTCATCCACATACACCTCGACCTCTTTGTGGATCATGTCATGTAGAATGGTGGTCACAACCCTTTGATAGGTAGCTCCAGCATTTTTCAAACCAAACGGCATAATCCAGTAGTAGTAGGTACCCCATGGCGTAGTGAATGGGATCTTCTCTTTGTCCTCGGGCACCATCAGAATCTGGTTGTACCCAAAAAACTCATCCATAAATGATAGCAATGCATAGCCCGCAATGAAGTCCACTAACTCATCAATATGCGGTAAAGAAAAATCATCCACCGAACTGGATCTATTCAAATCCCAGAAGTCCACACACACCCGGATTCTACCATCCTTCTTCGGTACTGGGATGATGTTGGTCAATCAAGTCGGGTACTCAGATACTAACAAGAAACCTGTCTCGATCTGCTTAGTGACCTCTTCCTTGATTTTTAGTGCCCAATATGGATGAATTCTACGCAGCTTTGGCTTGATTGGTCGAGCCTCGGGGTCAAGAGGGATCCAGTGCAGTACAATCTCAGGATCGATTCCAGGCATGTCTTCGTAAGACCACGTGAAAATATCTTTGAAATCTTTTAACAAAGCGATTAAATGCTTGCGCTCCTCCACAGACACCGTGGACTCGATCTGGACCAAGCGCTGATCCTTTTCAACACACACATTAATGGCAATGATTTCATCAGCATAAGGTTTAGCAAACCTCTCCTCCTCTCGATTAATCAAGTTTTTGAAAGCCGGAGGAATTTCTTCCCCTTTGTTTTCATTAAAATTCTAAAAATTTTGGTCAATACAATAAACCAACGGCACAGAAAAGTACAAAGAATCTATAGAGTTCTCATTCAGAAGGTCCAGATCTTTAGTTACAGACTCAAAAGAAAAGCTGAATGAAGACCTAGACAGAACTTTGGTATCGGGTTACCACCTCCAAAAATACCAGACTCAGACCCAGAAGAACTTGAACCTGATCCCAACCCCATAGACTCAGTGGAATCAGATTCTAGCTCATCACCCGATTCAGAACTAGACAGATAGCCTTCCTCCAGGTGCCAAGTAAGAGATGGTGCTTTTGATGCATCCAAAATGCCACTGGTTGGGTTCAGACCTAGTTCTTCCCCGATCACGGAGATAGTAAGGTTATTCCCCAAGTTCTCTAGGTCGGCCGTAGGATCTGTCAAGAGACTAGCCAGTGTTGTCCCTACTCCAGGTTTGCTGCCATTTGTGTCACCTTCCATGCTCTATTCAGCTTTGATGCTTGGTTCAGCATTTTCCTTATTATCATTGTCTTGCAGCTGCAAATCGAAGAAGATCTCGAACCTGGGAACACGTTGCTTTGAGGAATTCACCCAAGGCTTAGGAAAACCACAAAAAAGGAAATCCTCTCGTTCCCAGACAAAACGGTCATTTAGTATCCCCCGGATTGGCCTGTGGATTAGTTCATAATGCTTTCTAGCTCTCTTGGCCTTGGCTCTGCCCTTCATCTCTTCTTCTTTCCTTATCCAGTCCTCTTTGGTGGGCACATAGCCTAATCTAAAGCCAACACCTTTCCGACTACTCCTTCCGAGTCCCATTCCTAGAACATGGTGCAGTTTGTTCATGAAATAGATAAACTAGGCACTGACGTACATGCCTTCGTTTGCGGCCAGAATGTCTGCACCACCCGGGCTTCAGCTAGAGTGAATCCCGAAAGGAATACATCCTCCTCGCCAAGGTTGATTTCTAGTATTGGCGTAGTCACCTCTGGCGGCAGATGGATGGATGAGTTCCCAAAGACAATTGCTCTCCATCCTCCATGAGGGTACTTCAATATCTGATGGAGAGTGAAAGAGACAGCTTTCACATGGTGCAACCAGGGCCTCCCTAATAGTAAATTGAAGGTAGCCGGCTCATCCAAGACATAAAAATCAACCTCTTGCTCAGTTGGGCCCACCTGGACTCTGACTTGCACTGTGCCCATGACCTCTTTACTCGTGTTATGATACACCCATATTACTTGGGCTGTGGGAACAAAGTCCACCGGTTTGAGGCTGATTTCATAGGCGGTGCGAGAAGGATAGACATTAATGGCCGAACTGGTATCTACCAACACCACCGACACCCATTTCTCCCTACATTCCACCAATATTTACAACGGTTTATTGTGAGCCGAGCCCTCCGACGGCAGCTCTTTGTTAGTGAAGGTAAGGGTTGGCCTGGCACCACTTGAAAAAGCCAAACCCACAAGCTACTTGGGTGTGGTGTCAATGGACAATTTAGCCTTGTCCATCACCGATAATACTGTCTGAGAGTGTACCCGGGAGGCCATGATAAGACCCCAGATGGAGATATCAGCTTGAATTTTCTTAAGTTGTTTCAACACTACCTCTTCTTCTAATTGTTTCTCTTTCTGTTTCTCGGCCTATTTGTCTTTTCCAGATGCTTCTGCTTAATCTAGGTGCGGCGGCTTAAAATACTGCCCATTTCTTGTCAGATGGTCTATTTCCTTGGCATACCACGTATTGTCCGGAAGGCAATCGCCTCAGTCTTCGTCAATATAGGCCAAATGCAGATCATTGTCATCCCACCATTCACCCTCAGCAGCCGACAAATAGTTGTCCAGCTCTGCTCATATCACCTTCACATCATAAGTATCCTCTACAGGTTGTTGTGAATTTATAGTTTCCCGGTTGTCTTCCATTCTTTCTCATCCAAACTGCCTCAGTGCAGCTTCTTGTTCAGTATCCACTATATTCATAGAGCCCACTTTCTGGGCTAGGTTTTCGACACCAGTGCCCTCTAGCAGCTTTCCTTTCTCATCAGCCCTTCCGGCTACTACAGCGATCTCTGATTCTTTTCCCTCTAGTTTCCTTCCAGTCTCTTCTTCCTTGTCTAACTCATCACTCAGCCATCTGTAGACACCCCATTTTTGACCGTCCTCAAGACTTGGAGGTCCTTGCAGGTACATCCAATGATGAGTTTGATTGCTCGTCGAGTGCTCAAAGTTCATGGCGAAACGCCACAGGTTTGAGTTTTCCAATCCCTGCATCCATTTTGTCTCATCTTTGGACCATGTTTAGGTCCTTTCAGCATGATGTTGTTAATGGCCTGCCAGCCATCCTTGGGCACTGCCAACCATGGCTCTTGGACTGTCGGCCATTGATGTGCCCTGCCGGCCATCAATGAAGCCCTGCCGACCACCGGTGTATCAACAAATATTTTCTGATATTCTATGCGAACTGTTTGCACAGATTGAAGCATCTTCCAACACGTGTGTGGCTGGATCTTTATGAGGGGATTTTGCATTGTCTATATATAGAAGCCCTCTCTTGCATATGGAGGGGTTAGAAAATTTTGAAGACAAAAAAATTCTCTCCCTCTCTCTAGAATTCTCTCTCTCTTGATATTTTGTGCCTTATAGCCTAAATTCTCTACACTCTTGCACATGAACCCTTGATCAAACTTGATCTCCATTGAGTTGAGGTTACTTGAGGCCCTTGTTGAGCTTTAGAAGAGGATTTTAGCTTGGTTTATCTTGATTTTGGTGCCTAAATTGCATCTTGTCTTCAAGAAGTAGAACACTTGTATTTTGAGCTTTATTTAAATACTTGTTTTGCCATCTTTACATACTGTTTTAAGGCTGGTTTTGACCTCTTAAAATCTCTATTTTTATGGTTTAAAAATGGTGGTTTGAGGTTCCTTTGGAGTTAGGGGTGGTTCACCTTTTTATTCCTTGGTTTGTTAAAGCTTTTGTGCTATCTTCCAACACTTTCAAATCAATTTTTTTTTTGCCCTTTTAACCACTGAATTTCAGAGGATTTTTAGTGGAAAAAACCATGTTTTGAAGTCCGAAATAGGAGGGGTTAGTCTCCCCTCCTTGTGTCTTTGTTTGCATGCCTAGATAGCTTTATGTGTTAGCGTGTTTTTCTAGCCTAACTTAGCTTTTGTCCAGCACGCTTTTGCCACTGTTTTGACCTATTTTGGCTCTATTTTGGGCTGGTTAATTCATTTGAGGCTTATATTGCATAGTTGTACGATTAATTCCTTCACTAGCTTGGTGTTTTAAAGCTTTGAGCATCATTATTTTGAGTTGAAAGCATGTTGTAGTGTCATTTTGCATGTAATTTCAGGATATATAGCTCTATTATATTCTCATTTGTTTCGCTCTTTAATTGCTTTTGAGAGTTGTTTCAAGTTTGAGATCTTTTAAGTTTGAGATAGAGTTTGTGCTTAATGGTTTTAATCCTCTTTTGAGGTTTTCTACTAACCAACAGCATGAACTCTATCTTGCATTATATCATCCCTTGGTTGAAACTTCTTTCTCTCTAAAGGACTCTCACCAATGGACTAAATCAATTAAAAAATGAGTTGGTAACTTAAAATGAGTAAACAAAAGCGATAAGTAAAACTTGAGCAAGATAAATATGTCGTGTTGCATTGCATGTGTTCAATCGGACGTTATATTAAACACAAGGAAGATTGGAGCATTTCATACTCAAAGTGATGAAATGAGTCAATCTCCTTGGTCTCCATTGCCTTTGATCACACATGATAAGGTGGTGGTCTTGAGTCTTGTTTTTGCATACAATGAAATTGTACTCCTGAGTTCTTTGACCATCATGCATCGAAGATACTTGGTTGGTGGTTTTGGATCCAAGTGTGCCACTCCTTTGAGGATTTGAGATGATAAGGAGAGGCACAATACAAATAAGCCCCTGGAAAAACCTTCATTTTCCTCTGTTTGTGCTCTGTTGCAATGTGATGACCCAGAGCACCAATGGCCAGCAATGCCTCACCAGTGGCTAGCAGTGCCTCATTCTTGGCCGGTAAGGCACACTTTTGGCCGGCAAATGGCTAGCAGCAACCTCTCATGGCCGACAGGCCACTAGTGCAATCCTCAACAAGTTTTTGGTAAGGCGGAGCAAAAAGATTCTAGAGTATGGTCAACCCTGCAAACAGAGCCTCTCGAGGGCATAATGAAGGGCTTTTCGGGGCGAGAACCTAGCACATGTATATTCCACTTCCCGAGGCAGAGCAGTGGCAGTATAGTTTAATATTTCGCATGTTTTGTTAGTGCATATTTGTTTTAATTAATTAGTTTACTAGTTTATTAAAGTGTTGTAATAATTAGTAATTAGTTTGCTAGTTATTTGATTGGTTTGTAATAATTAATCTAATTAGTTAAATTAGATTAGTTTGATTAGCTTAGCTTAGAGTAGCTTAGCTAATTATTCATTCGGACCCTCTTTCGTGAGGGCACAATGTTGTAATAAGTGTGCGTGTGTGTGTGCATGTCTTCCAACCCCGCGTCTTTCTCCCTTTTATTTACCCGCTTTCGATGGTTAGATTAGGGATCATATTTCAATTAGCATACCTTATGCTCGCATGTTTGCATCCATTCATTTGTCTTGCATGCACCGAGACTCAGCGCATCATTCAAACTGTATCGCAATTTCAATACTTACTTGAATACGTGTTTCAAAGTATGCTATCAAAGTGTTGCAAATGCCATATTAGTAGCCGAGCCTATTAATTGCATTATTACATGTATTGCATTAGGCATCTTGTATAGTTAGGATCATGCATTGTTTCTAACTAGTTTTTGTTTTGACTTGGAGTACTCGGTGAGTTTTATGCTTTAGCATACTTGCATGAGTGTGATTACCATATTGCCATGTTTCGCATGCTTACCATGAGGCTATGTGCTTAAATGCTAAACTGATTGAATGCATGTGGATGAAAGTTTTGTTGTTTGAATTGGAATAATTCAACAAATGTAAGTTGTAAGCTCACTTTGCGAAGTGGCAAATCATGTTTTAAGCCCACTTGAGATGGCAAATCCATATTTCTAAGCCCACTTGAGGGTGGCAAATTCAAACCATTTTCGAAAACAAACATGAATTGAATTTGTTACAATTCTTGCGACATAGTCTATACTTGTTTGTGTGCGTCACATAGTAAAGTTAGCTAGTAATCAACAAGAACACATAATGTTTATAAAAGAACATATCATGATTAGTAGAGGCTGATCTTTTGATCGAGCGAGCGGGGGTGCTTATTCCATGACCTTCCCTCCTCGTACCCAAGTTCTCGACCCGAGGCAACTTTGGTGATAATGGATACGTTGCCTTTGGCACGAGTCAGGGTTTCCTAAATTTTCCTAAAACAAAATATTTATGTGGCAACTCTGTAATTTGGCAAAGCAGTCCAGTTTTGGCATCATTTGATTCAAAATTGATTTTCCAAAATGATTTGCCGGATTGGACTCTTTGGTGATTATCAGTTTCACATTGTACTTGTGAGACTAGATTCAGAACCGCAGGTAGAGTTCGAACTGTGAGGGCCTTTCTTTTCAAACCCCTTTTCCGAAAGGTGAGGGGGCGCGAGAGAAAAGCGAGCCCACATCATCCAATGTTATCAGTCGATCTATTCTGGTCGAACCACCAGATCTGCACATCTCCCTGATTCTGCTCATCAAAGAACTACAGGTTAGCCAAATCCTCCTCGAGTTTTGCTAGATCATCGAACCCTTGGCCCGGGCCATCTTCCCTGACCACATTGATGTCTACCAAAGTCGGTAGCACTAATTCAAGCTTGATTTGACTAGTAGACACAATGTAGCTGCTTGGATCATACACCCTATCAGATAAGTCCTCAAGACACTCTGGCAACAGATTGGTACATTTCTCCAAGGTCAACTCCCCTTCGACTGTAAGTCTCATCACCACAGGCTTGGGTTGAGGTTTGGGCGTGTCCATCATTCACAAATATGCGCCTTCCAAAATGAACAACATCGATTTTCGTAGGTAGAATGGAGTAATATATACGTTGGGGTTGTAAGAGGTGGCTAGTGTATAGATCAGGTTGAGATTTTGAGATGGAGGGACTTGATTATAGGTTGGGAGTGGATTTGTGGTTACATTTGTCTTCTAACGTGGAGCAATCACCTTATTGTTAATGAGATCCTGAATCTCATGACACAATCGAAAGCACTAGTCGGTGTCATGACCATGCTGTTGGTGAAACGCATAGTATTTTGCGGGGTTCTGCTTAGGTGAGAGAGGATCAGGAAGTGGGCAGGGTTCTAGCACCTTCATGGCTTGAGAGAGAGTCATGTACAATTGGTTGAAAGTCTTCTGGGATCGAGTAAGGTTGGACGGTGTTTGTGAGCTTGTGTTGGCAAAGGGGTCAGCAGTCTTGGTTGTAGTGACAACACTTACATATGGCCTATGCTACCACTATGCTACCGTGACATTGAAACTACAAACAAACGGCTTTTTTGACAACTCCTTCTCATCTGTAATAAGCCCTTATTTTATGGTGTCTTTAATTTTCACTCCCATTTCATGGAGTTCTGTAAATATAAATAACGGGAGCACAATCATCTTCTTGGAAGGCCTCGTGGTCATCATCGAGGCTTTAACTCTCCACCTTGTCACAAATTCAGAGAAGCCCACCTTCGGCTCTTGGCATGTGTTACCTCGAGATCATGAGTCGTGACCTCGATTTAGGTATTGTACGAATACTGCGCAATGAAGGCCTCTCATCTCCTCCAAATTCTGTTTGACAGAGTCTTCCAACTTAGCATACCATATGGCCACTATACTTGACATGGTGCGACCAAAGAGAGACAGCTTATGTAGTCTAGTCAAGCCCATCGGCTGCAAGATGTTTGAAAACAACCATAGGTGAACCATCGGATCTTCGAAATCATCAAAATGGTCAATGTGAGGCATTTTAAACCGATTTGGCAATGTCACTACAAAATTGATGTACCTGTCTTCTATGTCCGGGATGGAGTTAAACCCCTTGTGCTCTTTTGAAAAACTTTTACAGTTTATTGACCTTGAGTGCAGTTGGGTCAACCTCAAACTCGAACAGAGCCTCAGTCTAATAAACCGGTGCTTTGGAAGCTTATGCTGGGATTAGTTCTGCTAGATTACCCTGGTTTTCATGGACATTGGCAGTATGAGCGGTGGCTCCGGTTGTTGGGATACCTGCAGTAGGTGGTCGCAGTCAGCTGTGGTTATTGTAGCTTGGTTATAACCTCGGCCTGATAGGTCATGACCTCTACTTGAGAGACCGCATCCTGCTGTAGGGCCTTAACTATCTGTTACAGATGGTGTATCAGTTATTCTACAGTGGCTGGGGAATACTATGCCATTGGAATAGGCAATTGATCTCATGCTAGGCTAGAAGTAGATAATCGTCCCCGAACTGGACTGGACACAGGTGAGCTGAGGGGTGACTGCTGTAAGAATTGAACTAGTGAATTCTGCCTAATTCTTCTCCGTCTTGTAACTGGTAGGAGTGAGGTAAACACGGGTTGTCCCCAAACAAGATCCCCGGCTTTGCAAAGTCTTCTAACTCAGGTCCAAAGTACTTGGGGGATATCCGAACTTTCTGAAGCTATGGTTTTAAACTACCTAGCAAAAGAAATAAAGCAAAATAACAGTATTCAGAAACCACACAGCACCTCAGCTAAGATGTTATCAACACAGACATGATTAAAGCTGTAGGACTGTACTCCATACCGAATTCTGCTCCCAAAACAGATACCAAATTTGCAACTGCTATGCACATTCCTGTACAGTTTCACTCTAAAGCATATACCAATTAAGAGAAAATCAAAACACCCCTATGATGGGGTAGGCTTACCCTGTCCTAGTTTCGTCAGGAACTAGGTTTCACTATTTCAATCAAAGCGATTTTCACGCAATCCTACATTTCGGGTGAGCATCCTGTCCTAGTTTGGAACAGTCACTAAGGCTTTTCTATATACAGCTAGGTAAAATGGTCCAAAAAGGGTACCTCTACAAGACTACCTACTATACCTCTCACACCTAACAGCGAGAAGTGAAACAAGGATCAAACAGTACAGAGGTATTCCAAATCCAGGGGTTGTGTTCCCTCATGGCAGAGCCCGCGACCAGTTGACCTTTTAGCAAGCTTTTGGGCAAGCCTCCGGCAAACTGTCCAGGAATAGTAGATGGCAAACACAGTGACTTATACGCACCAATGCAAATGCAATGCAAAGAACATATAAATGTAGATAAAATGTCACATCATGAAGTTCGAGTCAAGTTCTCTAAATTTCCCTAACAGAGTCGCTAGAAACTGAAGCTCAACTTTTCGTGCTCCTTTCGGATACAACTAGCCCTACAGTTTGGACTCTCACGATTCTAAATCTGATCACACAAGTGCAATGTGAAATAGATAAACACCAAAGAGTCCAAATCTGGCAAATCTTTTGGAAAATAGATTTTGAATCAAAATGCCAAAAATAGAATGCTTTGCTAGATACAGAGTCGCCACCTAAATATTTTTGGAAAATTTAGGAAACTCATGACTCGTGCCAAAGGCCACGTGTCCGTCCTCACCAAGATTGTCTCAGCTCAAGAAGATCATGAATTGAGTACCCCACTCACCTGATCAAAGATTAGCCTCTACTAATCATGATGTGATTTTTATTTACATTATATGCTCTTATTCCGATTATTAGGTTATTGTTACTATGTGATGCGTACACAAGTATAGACTAATTTGCATAAGTTGGAACCCTTCGAGTTCATGTTTGTTTTGAAAAGGGTTTGAATATGTACCACTTGAAAAAGTGATCTCATATGAACATTACTCAAATTATTTCAATTCAAGCAAATAGCCTTCATCCACTGGCATTCAAGCAATTTAACACTTAATCAATTAGCCTTATGGCAAGCATGCTAGACATGGCAACAATCACACTCATCCAATATGCTAAAGCATAAAAACACTCACCTAGTACTCTGAAGTGATCCAAAAGAAACAAAGAGTTAGAAAACATGCATGTTCCTAACTAATGCAACGTGACTAATGCAACACATGCAATGATGCAATTATAGGCTCGGCTACTAATTACGTCATGTGAGTCAATTTGATAGCATGCAGTTTAAACACGTATTCAACGAAGTAATAAACGACAATGCTTTGTTAGAATGATGAACCGAGCCTCGATTCATGCAAGACAAGTGGATGCAAATCATGGAATATGCTAAATGAAACATAATGTTCTAAACTATCTATCGTGAGCAGATAAATAAAAGGGAAAAAGATGTGGGGTTTGAAAACATACACGCTATTACAAGCTTGGCCTCACGTAGGAGGGTTCGAATGAATAACCTAGCTAATTAATTGCCTAATTAACTAACTCTTACAAACACAAATGAATAAATTAGCTAAGCTACTTAACTAATTATTATGACAACAAATTGATTAATCAACTATTCTAGCTAATTAAAATAAGTACAATACAAAACCAACTAGCTATTCTAACTAATTAGTTACAAATTCACTACTTAAAGCACCACACTAAATTTATTACAATATCACTTCATACTTCACGGATCCCGAGAATTGAAGGAGGGCTCATGCATGGATACGGATTTCCACCCGATAATACTCTCTGTTTTGCTACTGAAATGCCTCTGTTGCACAGTCATAGTTGGAAAAATGCACTGTTTTTCACCTCAACTTCTTCTCTGCTTTGTTGGAAAAAGGGCACTGCCTACCTTGAAAAAGTAGTAGGCAACCCAGAAGAAGTGGCCGGCAGGCCACTAATAGTAGGTTGCCATCCAGAAAAAGTGGCCTACCGACCACTAATATGGGTTCTGTCCTGCAGCAACAGAGGACAAACAGAGTACAAACCAGAGTATTCTCAGGGGATGCTTGTCCACCCTACCTCTCGTTATCATCAAATAGCTCAAAGGAGGGGTAAGCCTGATTCGCAAGCCATCAATCGACACAATTTTATTGCATGATGACTTATGAATCAAGGGACATAATTCAATAAATGCACAATTTAAAGACTCTCAAAACCCCTCCCTATCATCGATTGATCAAGGGAAGTGGTTGACATTGACTCTTGAACCGTTTACATCACTAGCAAGTATGAAACGACTCAAGACTCAATGGGTTCAATTAACGTCTGATTGAACCCAAGTTGATTTTATCTTGCATCACTTTTAGTCCCAATTTTGTTACTTCATTTTAATTACCATCCATTCATTAGTTCATTAAGTCCAAAAGTGAAGATTAAGTTCACTAATGAAAAGAAGTACCAAACCAAAAGTCTTTTAGGCATGAGAGAAGTGTCATAATTGGTAATGAACCCCAAAAGGGATTAAACCATTAAGCACAACAACCTCAATCTCAAGCTTAAATAAATAACTAGTTTGAAACAACTTTCAAAGCAAAGAAAAAGAGAAGAAAGGAAGGAGGTTGCAAAGGTGATTAGAGATGAAAATATGTATGGAAAGCAAGAAATATACACTATCAACTCAAATAGGTTGGTGGCTAAGGCGTAAACCACCAAACCTATGAGGAACATTACACTACAAGCATGGTATACAAAGCTCAAATGTAATGAACAAGTAAAAATAGACCTAAAATAGTGCTAAAACAGTCCAAAAAAGTGCTAGAATTGAGATAAAAATAACTACAACAACTAAGTAAAATATGGAGCAAGTTGAGCTAGTAAGCAAGCATAGGGAAGGGAGGCTAACCCCTCCATTTTTGGGACTTCAAAACATGATTTTTGCTTCTGAAAAATCTCTGGAAATCAATAGTAAAAAGCTCAAAAAAAGATGATGAGAAGGTGGAAAATACAAAGGCAAAGGCCTTAGAAGCAAGGTTCAAAGAAGGGCTGTCAACCCCTCTACCTTAAATGGCCTTAAACTACAAGTTTCAACCCAAAAATTCAGTATAAAAACAGTCCAAGAATAGTAAAAAAGATGGCAAATAAAGAAGGGAAACAAGCTAAGAATTATACCTCTTGAAGAGTGATACTCTTTTTGAGTTGCAAACCAACAATTACACATCCTCAAGAGCTAAATGCAAGCTCAAAAATACGTCAGCCCAAATACCACAAAGTTTGGTTTAGATGGTATAGGCAAAGAGTGAAGAACTTGCAAAAGAGAGAGATAGAGAGAATTGTAGAGAGAGAGAGAGAAAAGTTTTTGCTCTAAAATTTTCTAACCTCTAAAACAAGAGGGGAGGTCCTCTATATATATAAAAACATGCGACTCCCTTAGAAATATCCATACAAACATGTATGGACTGATGCATGCACTTGTGGAAACAGCTGGCACAATTGGCAAAAATATCTGAAAAAACACACGAGTGGCCGATAACCCACTAATAGTAGCTGGCAGGCCACTAATAGTGGACGGTAGGCCATATTACTGGTCGGCAGTCCACACAAGTAGGTCTACAGGTCGCAAGATGTTTAAGCTTGAAAAACTGTTGTTTTGGTCCAAAAACAAAGCAAGAAGTTCATAGGGTTTTGAGGCTCAAAGCTGGGCATTCTGCTGAGGACTTCGAGCATTTGACAAGCATACAAATTCATCATTGGGTGCACAATCAGTGGGGCCCAAGTCGTAAGGGCGGTAAAAAATGGGGTGTCTACAACTTCCCTTTAAATTTTCAGCTCCACCAGTACAGGTTAGTGTGTACTCCGAAATGGTCGATGCAATTTTAATCTTCGCTTCACCTACAAGTCCGATCTTAAAAGTTTTGAAAATTTTTGTGAGCAGAGCCCCAAAAAGTAGTGATCAGCCAATGATTTGACCAAGATTTGTGACCATCATTTCTTTCATTATTATGTAGCACAAATCCAATTTCTGGCCAACTTCAAAATAGTATAGCAAATAAGCATTATAATATGGGACAACATCAAAATGTCCTTTTTTCGGAGTGACATTTTCTACTATAAACCGATGGAGAATCCGGAGGTGGGGTTTCAAATGTTTTTCTTATAAATTACTCCCAATAAATCTCCTCTCACAAATAGCAGTATATACATTGACATTGCCAACAATATCAAGTAAGTCAGCCTCATTCTGAAAATGGATATGCATATCCCCTTCCTCAACTCCAAGAATTCGTGATAAAGTGGGGATATCAAACTCAATACCCTTACCTTTAACATAAGATGGAAGAGTAAAGTTTCCATCATCTTCAATTGTACCTCTCAAGTGAAGATAAAATAAAGACACAAGATGTGGATATACCTTTTGTGGTAAATTAATTAAAATTCCCTACCCCATTGCTTCAAGTTTGCTAACTAACAGTGGACCATATTGAGGTGGAAGATTAACCCTTCTTCTGCTTACAATAAGTAGGTTGGAGAAGCTTTGAAAGGCTGACTGAGAAAATTATTTGTAGAATAACCATGTTCATGCAGCTGTTGGCGTGGTGGAGGGTTGGAGCTTTCACCATATTCTGGTCTTGCTTTTTTCGTTCTAGGCATGATGTCAATATTTGTTCAATTTAATTAAAAATGTGTTAAATATGAATAGTGGATTACAGAGGAGCTCAAATTCAGTGTGAGGTGACCAAATGGTGTGAAGTGTCCTGTGTAAAAGTGTAACAAATAAGGAAGATAAGAATGTGCACACAGGGGAAAAAAAAAAGGCACAGGGCCAAATGACCGGCTAGTCAACCCACCAGTTGACCGGTTGTGGAACACTTTATATTCGCTTTGTGCTGAAGTTCGTGTTGCTGCTTCTGTTGCTTTGCCTTGCTGATTCTTTCAATACACACTTCCAATATTGAGTGGATATAGATTGAATATAGAGTGTTTTAGGAGCACAAATTGGCTTGCTGCTCTGGGGCAGAACTTGTATTCTTTCAGTGTCCAATATTGAGTGTATATAGAGTGTCAATAAATGAGGTAGGTGGTGGAGGGAAGTAATGAGGTGGACAAATTGCTTATATAAAGTAGTTGGATAGTGGTGTGTATTTCATGAGGCTTTCACCTAACAAACAATCGTATGTACATTCTGATAGGTATTGAATTGTCAAGTTTGGATTGAACATGGTATTGAATGGTCAAATTTTTAAATCGTCAACTACTTGGATGGTACATAGATATTCAACTAAAAATTTATGAGGTATTGAATTTTCATGAGGGATTGAATTGTTAATAAATGCATTTTCAATAAATGAGGTACAGAGGTGATTTGTAATACATGTGACATATATTAGTTGTTATTTGTAATATTGAATTATCACTTGTTAAATAAGGTACATAGGTGATTTGTACTATTGAATTATCACTTGTTAATTTTAATACTACATTAATTTTTTTAAATCATTTGTTCAGTGTGCTGCATTCATTTGTAATTTATTCATGTTCAAATATGCTGCATTCATTTGTAATTTAATATATGTGAATATATATAACAACCAGTAGTCTAAAGCCATATCAGAAAGCAAAATGTCAGTAAATTATGACATCAATATATTGGTAACCAAAAATACTAGCAAAAACTGATGTGTACATCGTGAAGAGCACTAACAACAAACAAACACGGCTTTCCTTGCCTTCATCACCTCCCATTCCAAAAATTAAACAAAAGTTCAAGTTCGCTTCCACGTGGTGAATTTAGTTTTCACCGTGAATATGCCACATATGTTCTATTAAATCATTGCAGGGGGCATGATATGCATTTTTATCTCTAATACCTATACGGCGAGATAGAAATGATTGGAAATCATTGTTAGTTCTACATGAAAGTATTACTGGTGAGTTAATTGATGAAATCTCATAATCAAAATCAAGATGCTCCTCTCTCTCATCTTCGACAATCATATTATGTAATATAACACAAGTCTTCATTATGTTCACAAGCATTTTCGAATCCCAAAAAACGTACGGCACCACCTATAATTGCAAATCGGGCTTAGAGCACTCCAAATACGCGTTCAACATCCTTCCTTGCGGACTCTTACATCATTGCAAAATGTTGCTTCTTTGCTCCTTGGGGAGAAAAGATTATTTGAACCAGTGTTGCCCATTGAGGGTATATACCATCAGCAAGGTAATAACCCATATTATAACTGTGTCCATTAATAGTGTAATGGACAGGGGGAGCTTTCCCTGGGGCAGAAAATAAGGGTGATCGATCCAACACATTCAAGTCATTGTGTGATCCAGGAATTCCAAAAAATGTGTGCCAAATCCACAAGTCATAAGAAGATACTACTTCAAGAATGATGGTTGGCTTTTTTTGATGGCCTACGTATTGATCTTGCCATGCCTTTGGACAATTTTTCCACTCCTAATGCATATAATCTAAACTTCCCAATAGCAAGTAATCTAGCAATGTCTGTTGTCGTTGGAGATCTCAGGTATTCTGGTCCAAAGATTTCAATTACTGAATTGCAAAAGTGTTGTAAACTTGCAATTGCAGTTGTCACGACCCAAACCCGCCCCTGTAGGTTTAGCGTCGTAACTGGCCAGTAATCCTTAGATTACCAAAGACCTCTAAACTGATTATTATGAAATACAAGGGGCCACGGAAGTAAATATATAAAAATACATTCTCCATAGAGTTGTATTGACGTATATGAGACAGAAATCGTCAAACACACTTATATATATATGTGACGTCATAATTACATTAGTCTTACGTCACCCATTTACACAGTTAAAGGCAAAAGGGGACTTAATCCAATGTACAGATAAGCATAACAAAACAAAAACATCTGTAGTAAAGTTACAAAACTTGACATCTCAAAAGGAACGCCCCTCAGAGGCACAAAGGGTCGGTGACCTTAAACTCCAGTGGCAGCTTTAGGCTCGCCACGCGCTACCTACATACATATATATATATATATATAAAGTGAGTGAAGCCTAGTGAATAATAACAAAATGAAGATTTTAGTGAACGATGTCTGGAACAAATTTCCAATCTCTAATCACATCGGAGCATAGACATGTTTGTAACAGAAACAGAGTCATATTCATGTTCATATTCAATTCATGTTTGGTACATCCATTAGCATTAACATATCTCTTTGGTCAAGCATATCAAGTTCCATAATGGAACCTCTGGTACGGTATTATTCCTTCGGGCGAGGGCCTCATGACCATAAGCCATATTGTTATTTCCCCTGGACGAGGGCCTTTGCTAAGGATACCACAAATACTATTCAAAAACATGGATCATCATTCATGGATTCACAAAATCGCCTTTTTAGAAGCATTTCACATTATACCATAATATTCAGAAGGTATTTCATATCAAATGTAGCTTTGCTAAGTTATTACTTACAGATTGTTGTCCAGCTCGATAGCCAACCAATGGATCAACAGCTTACGACGAGTGACCTACACTAACATAACAGATACATATATTGAAACACACACTTGAATCGTATATGACTTATCTCATTTCATTCTTAGTGTGTTTCTAGCCTTTATCCTCATTATTATGTCTTAATCTTGGCCTAGGAATGCCTATGATGCAATGAGGACGCTAAAATGTACTTGTAAACACTTAACAAGATTTGCTGAAAATTGGGGTCCTGCTTGAGCATAACTTACTTTGCTCGAGCGGAAATACAAAATGTGAGTGGTTGCTCGAGTGCAACTTCCGTCGCTCGAGTGGCCTGTAAACTCTACAAAGTACTGGTTGCTTGATTTTTCCGCTCGACGATCGCTTAATCGGTCTGCAAAACATATAAACTTCTGGGAGCTTGCATTTCACGCTCCAGCGAACTTTTGGTTGCTCGAGCAAAAGTGCAAGATCACAGAGTGATCTCTCGAGCGCAGGATCTACCACTCGAGCAAAGGGGTCGAATTCTGGAATTTCCAAATTCGCCTCCAAGCTGCAAAACTCGAATTCAATACGTCAAAGCTCATCTTTTTGGGTGAAAAACTTAAAGATACATGTATGAACTTGGAAAACATTGGGAATTCTAAATCATTTCGCAAAATCAAAGCCTAAAAGCTTGCCGATTGCTTAAAACTCAACTCAATTCATAGCAAACATAACATGTAAGTATTGCTTTGACTTCAAAACCTCCAAAACATGATCTAATGACACAAAACGACATGAAACTTGATGAATTCCCAAAACTAAAGTGAATTAGTAACATGCATAAGGAAAGTCTTGGGAAAACAACTTCAAAATGCTATGAAATATGCATGCATGCATGATTTAAGTTCATTTCTCCAATTCTATCTAAATTTTCAAATTCATTCACTTATCTCACCTGATTCCATGCATTAACCAACTAAATTTCAATGTTAGAAGCTTGATTTCATACCTTAGATGTCTAGTTAAGCTCTAGTTAGGTAATTGTTAAGTCTCTAAGCCAACTTTTCCAAGTCTCTACAACATCCAAGTGTTTAAACTTAATTTCCCAAGTCCCTCTCTCTCTCTCTCTCTCTCTCTCTCTCTCTCTCTCACGTTTATGAGCTCAAATAGGAAGGGATGAGAGTGTGTAACTCTTGTGTGTTGAGTCAAATAAGCCTTATATAGGCTTGGTTAATGGCATCTAATTAAGCTAGGCTTAAGTTCACTAATCCACATAATTGAATACTAATTAATTCATTCCCAATCGAATTTCAATTAAACCTACCATAATTTCCCAAAATTTTCAAAAAACACATATATCAAGTCAATTTCGCAATCGGATGCCAATAAGGCATTCGATTGGCAAAACAAAATGGAAATACAGACATATATTCCTACCATGAACAGATAGAAACTCAAATAATGCAACACATATGCAATTAATTCAGAATTTTATCTTAATTACTCATTAGGCAAGATTAATTATGGTTAATCATGGTTTAACAGTTAATCATGGGTCGGGGTTGTTACAGTCTTCCCCCCTTATAGAGTTTGGTCCTCCAAACTCTGATTACCTTCATTTTGGAAAATATCGGGTCCAGAGGGAACAAATCTAGGTATCTCTTTATCATATTCTCTTCTGTCTCCCATGTTGCATATATCCCTCCGTGATTTTGCCAATCTACTTTCACCAACGAAATTTCTTTGTTCCTCAATCTTTTGATTCGTCGATTCACAATTTGAATTGGCATTTCTTCATATGTGTAGTCATCTTTCAAAAGCACATAAGTCGGCTCAATCACATGGAGTGGATCTCATAAATATTCCTAAAGCATCAAAACATGAAAAACGTTATGCATATGCTTCATGACCGGCAATAAGGCTACCCGATACATTACCGAGTTGATTTTCTCAAGCACTTCATATGGCCCGACATACCTCAGTGCTAATTTTCCTTTCACACCAAAATGAGTTTGCCCTTTCATTGGAGTCACTTTTATGAACTGACTTCGTATTCTCTATCTCACCTTCGGACATCTACATAACTCTTTTGGTGGCTTTGTGCAGTTTTTCAGTCTTTGTTGAATCAATTTCACGTTTTCGGTCGTTTCTTACACAAGTTTTGATCCCAACAAAGGGCTGTCACCTACCTCGGCCCAACAGATCGGAGAACGGCATTTCTTTCCATATAGAGCTTCATAAGAAGCCATCCCAATACTTGAGTGATAGCTATTATTATACACAAATTCAGCCAATGGTAAGTAGGTCTCCCAATTGCCTTGGAAATCTAGGACACACATTTTGAGCATATCCTCCAACGTCTGTATTGTTCTTTCTAATTGGTCGTCTGTCTGTGGGTGGTAAGCGTTGCTTAATCTTAACTTAGTTTCCAAAGCTTACTGTAGACTCTGCCAGAATCTTGAAGTGAACTTAGGGTCCCTATCAGACACTATGGAAACTAGAACTCTATGCAATTTCATAATCTCATTGACATACAAATTAGCCAATTTATCCGCATTGTACAAGGATTTGAAAGGCAAAAAGTGGGCAGATTTAATTAAGCGATCAACAATGACCCAAGCAGAATCCATATCTCGAGAGAAGCGAGGCAATCCCACAATAATGTTCATAGTAATGTACTCCCACTTCCATTCCGGTATTGGAAGCAGTTGTAACAAACCAACAGGTCGTTGACGTTCGGCTTTAACTTGCTTGCAGTGTAAACATCTAGCCACAAAATCTGCAATACACTTTTTCATTCCTGGCCACCAAAAATTTTGTTTCAAGTCATGATAGATCTTTGTATTTCCCAAATACATGGCAAATTTCGAATTGTGAGCTTCAGTCATGATGCGTTTCCTTAAGTCAAAAAAATCCAGCACACAAAGGCCACCTTGAAATTTCAACACATTGTTCTCAAGTACAAACCCGAGCCTGGTTTTGATTCAAATTCATCCACAATCTTTTTCAAGAATTCATCTTGCAGTTGTTTTTCTCTAATTTCTTCAATGATTGCAGGCTGGGCAGAGATAACAACTAAGATTCCACCTTGTTCATGCAATACAACTTCAATCTCATTCTTTTCCAAGTCATATAGCAATTCTTTCTGGCCGGTGAGCAAACATGACAAATTTCCTATTGACTTTCGGCTCAAAGCATTTGCCACTGTATTAGCTTTCCTTGGATAGTACAAAATCTGCAAATCATAGCCTTTGATCAACTCTAACCATCTTCTCTATCTCATGTTTAGTTCTTTTTGGGTAAAGAAATATTTCAAGCTTTTATGGTCAGTATACACTTCACAAGTTACTCCGCATAGATAATGGAGCCAAATTTTCAAAGCAAACACCACAACTGCCAGTTCAAGATCTTGAGTTGGGTAATTCTTTTCATGAGGACGATGTTGCTGAGAGGTGTAAGCAATTACCGTCCTATTTTGCATCGACACACAATCCAAACCTTTGCAGGAGTCATCACTATAAACCTGAAACCTATCAATTCTGTTAAGCAAAGTCAGAATTGGTGCAGTTACCAATCTAGTTTTCAATTCTTGAAAGGCTGACTCCCGTTGATCACTCTAGCCAAATGGTACATTTTTCTGTGTCAATTGTGTCAATGGCAGAGCAAGTTTCGAGAAATCTTTCACAAATCTTCTATAGTAGCCAGCAACTCCCAGAAAGCTTCTAACTTCCGACACATTGGTTGACCTAGGCTAGTCTACAATAGCTTCAATTTTCTGTGGGTCAACAGAGATACATCCTTGTTGATTACATGCCCTAGAAATGCCACACTGTCAAGCCAAAATTCACATTTGGAAAATTTTGCATATAACTTCTTTTCCCTTAGGATCTGTAGAGCCATTCTTAGATGGTTTTCATGTTCTTCCCTGCTTTTAGAATAGATCAATATATCATCGATGGACACAACAATAAACTCATCAAGGGATTGTTTGAACACTCTATTCATTAAGTCCATGAATACTGTAGGAGCATTAGTTACTCTGAACGGCAGTACCAAAAATTCATAGAGTCCATATCTAGTTTTTGAATGCGCTTTTCCACATCTTCTACCTTGCCCTTTAACTGGTGATACCTGGATCTAAGATCTATCTTGGAGAACACATGTGCCCCATGAAGTTGGTCAAATAGATTATCTATTCGAGGCAATGGGTATTTGTTCTGCACGGTTACTTTGTTCAACTCATGGTAGTCAATACACAACCTTAAAGACCCGTCTTTCTTTTTGACAAACAACACTGGAGCTCCCCAAGGTGAGATGCTCGGATGGATGAATTTCTTGTGTAAGAGTTCTTGGAGTTGGACTTTTAACTCTTTCAGTTCGAAAGTTGACATTTTATAAGGGGTCTTGGAAATTGGTTATATCCCGGGTTCTACATCAATAGTAAACTCAATTTCCCTATCAATTAACTCCCTGTAGGTTAGTAGGAAATACATCGAAAATTCACAAACCACGTGAATCGCTTCCACATTAGCACTATCCTAATCTCACCAACACACAACACAAGTAACCCCGATACCCTTTTCTTAACAATTTCCTGCCTTTCATAAATGAAATCAAGTATAGCGGAGGAACCACCCCATTTCCAGTAAAAACAAACTTAGGCAAACCAGGTGGTCTAAACATGACGGTTTTATTCACACAATCAATGGTGGCACAATATTTCGTTAACTAATCTATACCAAGTATGCAGTCAAAATGATCTATACCCAATGGTAACAAATCAACATACAATATCATGTCCCCAATCACAACATCACATACCGGATAAACATAAATACATATCATTGAACCTCCAGATGGTGTTGATACATATAGTAAACAATTCATAGGCTCTAACAGGCTAGTTAATTTTCAAGAAAAAGCATGCGATACAAATGAATATATGGAACCAGAATCAATCAACACATAGGCATTCTGAGCACAGATAGAGATTATACCTAACACCACAGATTCGGTGTTTTGTACATCTCCAAGCACTAAGGCAAACACTCTCCCTTATCTTAGCATTTCATTCCCGATGTTACCCCTAGCATTAGTTCTGACATTTGACCTTGTTACAGAAGTCAATTGTGGACTCTCCTTTTTTCCGTGCCCCCTTTTCAGAAGGTTTAAAAAAAAGGCCTCACAGTTCGGACTCCCGTGGTTCTGAATCTAATCTCACAAGTGCAATGTGAAACTAATAATCACCAAAGAGTCCAAATTTGGCAAATCTTTTTTGGAAAATCGATTTTAAATCAAATAATGCTAAAATTGGACTGCTTTGCCAGATACAGAGTCGCCACCTAAATATTTTTTGTTTTGGAGAAATTTAGGAAACCTTGACTCGTGCCGAAGGCCACGTGTCCGTCATCAGCAAAGTTGCCTCGGCTCAGGAACTTAGGTATGAAGGGGGGAAAGTCATGAATTGAGCACCCTCGCTTGCCTGATCAAAAGATCAGCCTCTACTAATCATGATATCAGTTTTTATAAATATTATGTGTTCTTATTCCGGTTATTAAACTAGCTTTACTGTGTGATGTGCATAAGCAAATATAGACTAGTTTGCTCAATTTGGAATAATTCAACTCATGGTTGTTTGCAAAAATGGTTTAAATTTACCACCTCAAGTGGGCTTAAAGATGCGGATTTGCCACCAAACATAGTGGGCTTAAAACATGATTTGCCACTCAACAAAGTGGGCTTACAACGCACATTTGTTGAATCGTTCCCACTCAAAAATAAGCCTTCATCCACAGGCATTCAAGCAGTTTAGCATTTAAGCACATAGCCTCATGGCAAGCATGCTAATCATGACAACATTCACACTTATGCAAGTATGCTAAAGCCTAAAAACTCACCTAGTACTTCGAGCCAAAACAGAAACTAGTTAGAAAGATGCATGATCCTAACTATACAAGATTTCTAATGCAACATATGCAATAATGCAATTAATAGGCTCGGCTACTAATATGGCATATGAAGCAATTTGAACTACATGCGATTTGAACACGATTCAAAGAAGTATTGAAATGGCAATGCGCTTGAATGATGTGTCAAGCCCAGACATGCAATACTTAATGAATGATGCACGCATGCGATATGCTAATTGAAACATGTCCCCAATCTAACCATCGAAAGCGATTAAATAAAAAAGAGAAAGACGTGGAGTTGGAAGACATACATACACACGCACACTTATTACAACATTATGCCCTCGCGAAGGAGGGTCCAAATTAATAAAAGCTAACTAGCTAGCTACGCTAATTAAGCTAACTATTACAAACCGAAACTAATTAACTATTCTAGCTAACTAATTAAATAATTACATCACATTTAATTAACTACTTAGCTAATTAATGAATTACAAATCAATTGCAGGTAAACTAAGTAATCAACTACTTAGCCCCGGGAAGTGATGTATATGTATGCGCATGCTCGATTCTACACCCGAAAAGCCACTGCATTGCTGTTACAAGCATTTGTTTGCACATTTGATCACTAAAAATTCTGCCAACTTCCAAAACACCTCTGCCTCATCTTACCATCACATTATGCAAAAATCACTGATGGCCATCAAGAGGGACAATGGGCGGCTATTATTGGTGGCGGTCACCATCGGTGGTGACCGGCCATTCTCCGGTTTACACTTCCATGTTGCAACAGAGAGCAAAACACAGCAAAGCAGTGTATTCTCACAGGATGTTTGTACTGTTTAACCTCTTTATCATCACACAAGCTCAAATGAGAGAAACTCTTGGCCTCTAACCATCAATCAAGCAATTTCCATGCATGATGGCTAAGGGACCAAGTTTATACAAGTTCAATAAATGTACAAACAAG
This sequence comes from Camellia lanceoleosa, assembly GCA_025200525.1. Taxonomy (NCBI): domain Eukaryota; kingdom Viridiplantae; phylum Streptophyta; class Magnoliopsida; order Ericales; family Theaceae; genus Camellia; species Camellia lanceoleosa. Next base: position 56,414,876 of record CM045766.1, read on the forward strand.
ACCAAAATAACCACCACCTTATCATGCATGATCAAGGGTAATGGTGACCTAGGAAAATGACACATTTCATCACTTTGAGTATGAAATGTCCTATTTTCCTTGTGTTCAAATTAACGTCAGATTTGAACACATGCAATGTAACACAAAGAATGCTTATCTTACACACTTTTATTTGTCAATTTTGTTTACTCATTTTAATTACCAAAACATTCATTAATCCATTAGTCCATTGGTGAGTGTCTTCTAAAGTGAAAGAAGTGTCAACCAATGGGTAGTTTAAGGCATGAGAGAAGCTTCATGCCATTGGTAATTACACCTCAAAGGAGGATTAAACCATTAAGCATGAGCCTCAACCTCAAGCTTAAACAACCCTAAGGTTGAAACAACCCTCAAAACAAATGAAAAAGTGAAGAAATGAGAGAGATTGTATGTGCTGAAATTGAGTGATAAAAGTACTAAAACATGTAACCAACTCACACCAATGATGGCTAAAGCCTTAAAACAGCAAACTAGTGAAGGAATTAACACCACAACTATGCAAAACAAGACTCAAACAAACTAATCAGCCCAAAACAGAGCTAAAATAGGTTATTTCAGAGACTAAAACATGCTGGACTTGAGCTAAGTTAAGCTAAAAAAACATGCTAACATGTGAAGCTAACTAGGCATGCAAACAAGACATGAGAAGGGAAGGCTAACCCCTCCAATTTTTGACTTCAAAATGAGTTTTTACCACTAAAAAACCTATGAAATTCAAAGGTTAAAAGGGCCAAAATGTTGATTTGAAAGTGATGAATAAAGGTACAAAAACTTAGCAAACTAGTAAGCAAGAAGGGTGAACCACCCCACTCCTAAAATGGCCTCAAACCAACATTTTTAGGTCATAAAAACAGAGGTTTTTTTTTTGTTCAAAACCAGCCTCAAAACAGTTTAAAAAGATGAGAAAACAAGTATACTAAACAAGTGAACAAAGAAAATAAACTACCTCTTGAAGCAAAGAGCAACTCTAGGCACAAATCCAAGCTAAAACCACTTGCTAGAGCTCAAAACAAGTCTCAATGAACCTTAGCTCAAAGACAAGTAACTTTGATCAAGGTAGTGTATGTAAAAGTGTAGAGAAAACTAGCTACAAAGCACAAAATTTTAAGAGAGAGAGAGAGAGAAATCTAGAGAAAGAAAATTTTGTTCCAAAATTGCTAACCTCTCAAAATGGGAGAGGAACCCCCCTATTTGTAGAAAAACACTCTTTGAGCTTAGAAATATCCCACCATACACGTGTAGGGAGATGCAGCTCATTGTGCTAATAGCTGGCACAGTTGTCAACAAATATCTGGAAAAAGACATTAGTGGCCGTCAGCCACCACTAGTAGCATCGCCACACCCCTGGCCAACAACCATTATCCATGGCTGATAGCCTATGGTGGTGGCCGACAGGTCACCAAAAGTTCCAGGCAAGAAATATCAAGGCTTTGGTCCAAAACAAGGCACAAAACAGATGAGGTTTCAAGGCTCAAAGGCAAGGCACTCCGCCGAGGACTTCGAGTACTCAAAACAAACATATGTAATCATAATTACCATATGCACAAGTGATGATGTCCAAGTCTTGAGGACGGTCAAAAATTGGGTGTCTACATCGATCCAGCTGAACTTGCTGCGGGGCGATTGGCATTCTCGGACCCAAGTGGACAATCCTTCATTATATGGCCAAGTTTGCCACACCGATAATAGGCACCAGATGCATAAAGGTAGCACACCCTTTATGTTTCCTTCCACAATCTAGACATGGAATAGATCCACTACTTTGACCAAAGGCTACTAGAGGATCCTATGTTTTGCTTCTTCAAAATGATCGGCCCTTCTTGAAATTGAATCCGCCCTTTACCTCTCCATTCAATTGTTGGAGTTATAGCTTGTTTCTTTGCTGCCAGAATAGCCTCTGCCATCAGCACTCTATCAAGTACTTCCACATATGTAGGTAATTTCAATACACCTACTCGGTCAAACACTTTTAAGTCTAATCTCCCTTCAAATTTCCAAGCCTTTTTGCAGTCTGTGTCAACCATATGAGGAGCAAATCTGGCCAACTCGGTGAACTTAGCCTCATACTCGACTACGGACATCTTCCCTTGCTTAAGTTCTTGGAATTCAAAAACTTTTCGGTCTCGAAAACACTGAGGAAAGTATTTATTGTAGAAAATCTCGTTGAATTGTTTCCATGTCATGTTCCCATTACTATTTCGGATCAATAACCACCATCTCCGAGCTTCATCTTTCAGAGTGTAGGTGGCCAAAAAACTTTCTGAATCTCAGAATAGGGAAACACTTCGAATAATTTCTGTATTTCTAACAACAATGTTTTAGCCTTTAATGGTTCAATACGTCCTAGGAAAGTTGGTGGCTTTATATTCATGAATTTCTAAGTCAAGTTAATTATATCATTGTTGTCTGGCTCATTTTGTACCGGTGGAGGTGGTAGGGGCAAAAGTTGTTGCCTCTGTTGTTGCATCACTTCTCGCCGAGCTGAAGTATTTGTTCCATCCGACTCATACGAGTCTCCGAGGGTTCACTTGTATCATTACTTTGCATTTTCCATGACGCTCTGAGAGACAAGGTAGTAATAAACATAGGAATAATCTTGTTCATTTCTTTCAATTTCATTTATTCAGTTCAAATTCGCCTACATTTATAAAGATTATCACACACTCACACATGCAAATGAAACGTCTCTAATTATTTTCTAGGACATCCTAACCACTCTATCATAACCAAACCCACCCGTATAGGTTTAGCGTCGTAACTGGCCAGTAATCATTAGATTACCGAAGGCCTCTAACCTGATTATTATGAAATATGAGGGGCCACGGAAGCAAATAAATAAAAATACATTGTCCATAGAGCTGTATTGACGTATATAAGACAGAAATCGTCAAACACAGTTATATATACATGTGACGTCATAATTACACTAGTCTTACGTCATCCATTTACATAGTTAAAGGCAAAAGGGGACATAACCAAATGTACAGATAAGTATAACAAAACAAAAACATCTGTAGCAAAGTTACAAAACTTGACATCTCAAAAGGAAACCTCCCCAGGAGGCATAGTGGCTGGCTAACCTAAAACTCCAGACAGCAGCTTAGGCCTAGTCACGCGCCTATATATATATAAAGTGAGCAAAGCCTAGTGAATAATAACAAAATAAAGGTTTTAGTAAACAATGTCCGGAACAGATTTCAAATCTCTAATCACATCAGAACATAGTCATGTTTGTATTAGAAATAGAGTCATATTCATGTTCGTATTAAATTCATGCGTGGTACATCCATTAGCATTAACATATCTCTTTGGTCAAGCATATCAAGTTCCATAATGGAACCTCTCGTACAGGGGTAACATATCTCATTCATGGGCCACAATATTATTTCCTTGGGCCTGGGCCGCGGTATTATTCCCCTGGACGAAGGCCTGGGCCATGATATTATTCCCCCAGGCGAGGGCCTCATGACCATAAGTCACAATACTATTTCCCCTGGGCGAGGGCCTCTGCTAAGGATACCACAAATACTATTCAAAAACATGGATCATAATTCATGGATTCACAAAATAGCCTTTTTAGAAGCATTTCACATCATGCCATAATATTCAAAAGGTATTTCATATCAAACGTAGCTTTACTAAGTTATTACACATAGATTGTTGTACAGCTCAATAGCCAACTAATAGATCAACAGCTTACGGCGCGTGACCAACACCAACATAACAAATACATATACTAAAACACACGCTTGAATCATACACGACTTATCTCATTTTGTTCTTAGTGTGTTTCTAGCCTTTATCCATATTATTATATATTAATCTTAGCCTAGGAATGCCTAGGATGCAATGAGAATGCTAAAATGTACTTGGAAACACTTAACAAGATTTGCTGAAAATAGGGGTCTCGCTCGAGCGTAACTTACTTCGCTCGAGCGGACATACAAAATATAAGTGGTCACTGAAGAACTTCGCCGCCGAGCGACCTACAAACTCGCAAAAGTACTAGTTGCTTGATTTTTTCGCTCGATGCACACTCGATCGCCAAGCGTGAGATCGAGAGTTCACTCGAGCGCAATTCTTGTCGCTCAAGCGGTCTGCAAAACATATAAACTTCTGGGAGCTTGCATTTCACCTTGAGCAAACTTCTGGTCACTCGAGCGAAAGTGCAAGATCACAGTAATCCTCGAGCGCAGGATCGCCGCCGAGCTTAATGGTCAATTCTTGAATTTCCAGATTCGCCTCCAAGCTGCAAAACTCAAATTCAATGCATCAAAACTTATCTTTTTGGGCCAAAAACTTAGAAATACATGTATGAACTTGGAAAACATTGGGAATTCTAAATCATTTCGCAAAATCAAAGCCTAAAAACTTGTCGATTGCTTAAAACTCAACTCAATTCATAGAAAACATAACATGTAAGTTTTGCCTTGACTTCAAAACTTTCAAAACATGATCTAATGACACAAAATGACATGAAACTTGATGAATTCCGAAAACTAAAGTGAATTAGTAACATGCATAAGGAAATTCTTGAAAACAACTTCAAAATGCTATGAAATATGCATGCATGATTTGAGTTCATTTCTCCAATTCTACCTAAATTTTCGTTAATTCGCTTGTCTCACCTGATTCCATGCATTAACCAACTAAATTTCAAAGTTAAGAGCTTGATTTCATACCTTAGATGTCTACTTGAGCTCTAGTTAACTAATTGTTGAGTCTCTAAGCCAACTCTTCCAAGTCTCTACAACATCCAAGTGTATGAACTTAATTTCCCAAGTCTCTCTCTCTCTCTCTCTCTCATGAGCTCAAATAGGAAGAGATGAGAGTGTGTAACTTGTGTGTGTTGCGTCAAATAAGCCTTATATAGGCTTGGTTAGTGGCATTTAAGTATGTTAGGCTTAAGGTCACTAAACCACATAATTGTATACTAATTAATTCATTCAATCGAATTTCAATTAAACCCACCATAATTTCCCAAAATTTCTAATAACACATATATCAAGTCAATTTCCAACGGATGTCGAGCAAGGCCTTCTATTGGCAAAACAAAGTGGAAATACGCATGTATATTCTTACCATGAATAGATAGAAACTAAAATAATGTTACACACATGCAATTAATTCATAATTTTATCTTAATTACTCATTAGGTAAGATTAATTATGGCTAATCACGGTTTAACAATTAATCATGGGTCGGGGTTGTTACATCAGTGCTTTCCCCAATACGAATATAATCATCAACTGCATCTGCTATCACTCTATATGACAACATTCTCATTGCTGAAGTCATCTTTGTAGGCGAGACAATCCAAGGATATGAGTTGCATCTTGTTTTTGAACAAAATATGAATCGTGTGATTCAATGGAATTCAAAATTCGTAGATATAAAAGACGACGCATTCGAAAATGTCTCCGAAATATTGTAGGTGAATAAATTGGATTTGTCGCAAAATAGTCCGCGAACAATCACTCATGACCCTTCCATCTATCGCGACGTATGTAATTATGTCCTACAACGTAATGACTTTTTTTCTTTGATTCATCGCTTGATTGCGTATCATGAATCATACTAGCATTATTTATATCATAAACCCCCAAAAGTGTGAGCATTTTTATCATCGACCATCATCGAGGATGAGGAAGAAAAAGAGGATGAAAATGACGGAACATATAAGAATTTGGGATACTCATTATGCTCGCTTTCAATTATGATTGGTTAGATGTAAAATGTACCTATTGTCCTGCATATGGTACATAAATGAATATGTTTATATCAGTTTGAAGGAAATGATTATTGGAGGCAAAAAAAAAAAAAAATATTTAATGAAGGAAAAGAAATGGAGGGAAAAAAATTTAGTGCTTGTCCGGCCGATCGCCAATCGCCCCGCCAAGACGCCCCTCGCTTTTTGATGCAAGTTACAGGCAACCGTTGGAGCAAAGAGTATCGATTGAGGAAGTGGCCTTTTTTTTACTCGATTTGATAAAAAAAATTGATGAAGCGCTGGAGATGCTCTAACTCTTAATTTATTTAGGTGCCTATAGCATGCCTAAGAGTGCCTCAATGGAATGAGAACGGAATTATGAACATAATATGACTTTTCAAATATCTTTGAAATAGGTTATTTCGCCGAGCGGACCACATGGTTCACAAAAGCATCGTTGGTCAATCTAGGCTCGGCGATCGCCGAGCCAAGGTGCAAAATAAAAGGCGAACGCTGAGCGGTAACTCGTCGCTTGAGCCAATTACAAATGTCTGCAAAACTATCGATGCATGAGATATGCGCTAAGCAACAACTTGTTTGCTCAAGTGATGTGGTCAATTTTGGGTTTTTAGAACCGATTTTGAACTTCAAAACATGTATCTTCAAATCAAAAACTTGCATGGCTTGGTCAAAACCTTGAAAACACTTAGAATCCCTTCTAAGAACATGGATACAAAACCAATTTGCAAAATCAAAGCTCAAAACTTCTTGAATTCACCATGCATGACCCAATTAACTTCAAATTCTTTTCCAAAACTCTCAAAACATGGAATTCAACATCAAAACTTCATGAATCGTGATGCATGGATGATATAACCTTCAATTCAAGCTTAATGACATGAATCATGCTAAAATGATGAAGCTAACCAAAGTTATGCATGCATGTATGAATTAACACTAAATTCTTCATTCTTAGCTCATTTCTTGTATTTTAGTTCATTATCTTGTTGATTACACATATTGATGGCTTCAATTCACAAATTAAGGTTCAAACACATACCTAGAGTCTTCAATTACACTTGTATTAGCCAATTCTTGAGCTTTTCTAGTCAATTCTTCAATCTCCAAGTCAAAACTTCGAGATCAAACCCTCTCTCTCTCTCTAAATGAACTATCCCTCTCTAGAATGTATTTTTGAATTTTTGAGTGTAAAATAAGTTTAATCACCTTCTCAACATATATAAATAGACTTAATTAACTTAGACTAATTAAGCATGCTCAGGGTTAATTAATCCCACTAAATTCTAATTAATTTAATATGATCAAATTTTAATCAAACTTTTCATTAGGCTCTAAAATTACGCCATTCACATTAAGCTTAATCAATTTCGCTTTTTAACGCATTAAGGCCTTCAATTTGATTATAATAGAAATTACAATAGATATTCCTATGATTAATAGATATGAATCAAAAATCATATTAAACACATAACTAGCTTTCAAATTCAGAGCACATGCTATTACGCAAAATTAAAGGTTTAAAAGCATAATACGGATGGGTTGTCATAATATTAGATTCTAGTGGCCAACTTGCTGCCGCCAGGTTCATCGATCGTTAATCGGACGACTTACCGTCAAGTAGGCTTGACCTATACTCATGTATTTGTTGTATTGATGTTTCCACCATTGCATGAAGATGAATACGATAAGTCCTCTTACATTTTATGGATCTCTTTCTTGAAGGAGATCTTTACTCTTCATTGTCGCTTCATGCTCTTAGCCACATGCCATTGTACTACCAACTGGCTCTAATGGGCTTTAGAAAATTTATCTAGGTATTCTCTTTCCTTTAGGCTGCTTTGCCTAATTACTTTGGCTTACAATATTTTACCCCTCCACAACTATAATGATATGTTTAATTAAATTGTTTGGTGAAAAACAAATTATTTTTTTTGAATGACCTCCAATGTCTAAAAAGTTTCCTAGAAATGTCATTGATAGTGGCTAGCAAAATTTTTGGTGGTGATGATATAAAGATATAGGTGATCAAATAGGTGAGACATGAATAAAAGTGAAATGACAAATAAATAGATAAATAACACGTGAATATATAACTAGATAGTGTACAAATATATAGGATAAAATAAAATTTCAAATTATAAATATCAATTTAACCTCGAATCTAACTAAATTCTTTTTCTAAACTAACATATGAGTTTCCTAATTTTGCTCTCTTAATTTCACCACAATAATGTTGAATTAGAAAAGGCTAAAGATAAGATGAAATGAGATGAGTGTGAAATCGCTCAGATGGGTCTTAGCCACATCATTAAGGATGAAATTGGGATGTAACATTATTAATATATATATATATATATATAAGAGGTGTTTAATCATACTATAAAATTAGAGGTGTAATTTGGCCCGCCTACCCATGTTGGGCCTTGAGGCTCTGCCGAATTCGGCCGGCCCACCTGACTAAAAAAAAAAAAAAAAATTAGCCTAGGGGTATTCAGCCTCAGGGCCCGACTATTTTTTTTTTTGTTTTTAAAATTTTTCTACCAAAATTTTATTATTTTCCATTAAAATACACTGGCCTTACGCAAGTCAGCCCTAAGTAGGCTCTCGATAGGCCGGGCCACATGAGCCGGGCCAAGTGGCCTGACATCAAACGATGGCTCAGGCCTTACCTAGAGCTGCCCAGCCCAATGGCTTGGTCTGCTCCGCTTTGGGGTCAAGGGTCATTTTTACACTCCTATATAAAATCAAAAGAGGGCTGTTATTAGCACCTACCCTAATTCTTTGGACCACCTATTTTTTTGAACTCTCACCCTAAACCCTAAATTTCAATAATATTTCTTTTAACACCCCACTTGGTATCAACTTTATCTCTATTCACAATATCATCACACCCAAGTGCACACCAACTTAATTTTGCACTCCCTCTTCATCATGGTTCAGGACAGTCCTTCTTATTCTCTCTTCTGTTGAAGAACGACGATAACAACGATCACTCTCTTTAATTGATTCAAAGCAAGGAACAATAAAGGTCCATTTTATCAAAACCATCAGATCATTATTGTAAAATTGAGCCAAAATCACACTACCGATCAACCACCCGATCATCCGATTCACGATTGCCCAAGGGTTGGTTCAAGATTATGTTGTCGAATGTAAACAATTTTGAGAGCACTATGTTGTCAACGTAAACTATTTGTTCAAAGATTCAATTCACTATTTTCCATTCCAATTTAATATAACAAACAAAATAACTCCATATCTATTTCAATTTAGCCCGATTCCTCGGTTTAGGGTTTATGATCATGATGAAAAAGAATACTTTTAGGTTTAGGATGGTGATGGAGAGGAATACGTTGGATTTAAGATGATGATGAAAAGGAATGTTGGGTTTAATGATGATATAATGAAAAGGAACACTAATGAAGATTTAATACGTTAGGTTTATGTAAGTGTGAAATATGTTTAGGTGGGGAAGGTAGGTGTACAACATTATAGAGTTGTTTTTATTTGGAAAATGGATATTCTATTAAAGATTGTCCTCTAATATAATTCTACTAAGGTGTACTCTGTATTTTTAAAAAAAGGAGAGGGGGAAATTACATTAACGGTTCCTTATAATTTGAGACTTTGTTACTTTAGTCCCCGACCTTTCAATTGCGATACATTTAATCCTCAATTTTAAATTTGGTTTCAAAAAGAACAATTGAAGACATTATTATTTTTATTTCAATGGCAAAGTCACAATTTGAAAAAATATAAACTAGTTTGGAGAAAAATAAATGTTAAAAACTTATTTTTAAATTCTTAAAATTATTTGTACTCACCAAAGATAAAATTATATAAAATGATAAATTTTTACTTTTTATATTTTTTTACCAAATTAATTTTTAATATGTGTTTGGATAATGGTCATGTAATGGGTGGTTGTTTTTGTTGATATTTTTAAATGATTATTATGTAATAGATAATTGTATTTGTTGTTAACATATATTTTAGATGGTTATCATGTAATGGATAGTTGCTTTTGATGTATAATCTATATGTTTAATAAAAAGAAATATTTTTAGTTTTAGATTTTTGATTTAATAGATTGATTTAATAATGATATAAAGTTGTCACCATATTTGACTTTAAAAAAAATAAAACTAATTTAATGAAAATAAATATAAAAAAATTATTTCTACTCTCTCAAAAGATAAAAATTATATAAAATAATGTGTTTTAAAATTTTTTTATCAATTTAATTTTTAATTTCTTAGAAAAATTTTTCTAAAAAAAAATTGTGAAACCAAACTAAATAGAATTTATAACTAAAATTTTTTAATATTATTCATTAAAAAAATATCATTATATTTTTAAATAACATATAAATTAATTAATAAAAATAAATTATACCGATTTACTTTACCTTTTAAAAACAAAATATTTATATTTTAATTATTATTATTTGAAATAAAATTTAAAATTTAAAGTTAAATATACTACCATTGAAATATGAGGTCCCAATCTAAACCGAGTACTGAAGTGTAATTCGAGCCAAAAAAACACAAAAAAAAATAAAAAATAAAAAAAAGAAAATAAAAAGAAAAGAAAGTGGGAATTGAGGGTCAGATTGTTGATAGCCGCCCTCAATCAAAATAGTCACTGGATTTGCAATTATTTCAGCGACGCTCATCGCTGCCACGGCGCCGCGGCATAGTCCCTTCCAAAATCCTCGTTCCATCATCAGAACTCAGACGGACGCTTTCTCTCTGTCTAAAATGTCAAATCGTTACGCCCAAAACAGGTATGATGGAAAGCAGCAGCAAAAGAAATTTGTAGCAAAGAGTAGTACTAGGACTACGAATACGCCCACCCAAAACCCCCAAACAGAGCCAACAACACCTCCAATTCTCTCAGACAATCAGATTATGCATCGACCAGGAACTTGGTTTCCGGTGGCATTTTCGTGAATTACTTGCCCCAAGATGAGGCAGAAGTTGCAGGCCGGTCTCCTGACAAAGGCGGATTTCGATCCCGTCGAGTCTCAGCGAGTTGTCGATCATCTCAACACACACTTGTCTCTGCTTTGCTCCGATTGTGCCCTAGAGATTTCTGGACACAAGGTTAGTGTTTGTGTTAGTGTTTCTATTTACTTCCTTTTCCATTTCTAATTTTCTTTTATCTTTTTTTCTTTTTTGAATAATATAATTGCACATAATTATGGGCATGTTTTATTGAAAGGATTAGAGTATGAGATTGGGATTATTAATCAGTGGGTTCAATTTTGTTTTGACATTTTGATTTAGGATTATTAATCTAATGCATAATTAATCTAACAAATTTGTAGGATTATTAGTAATGGGTAGGGGTTGAACAGTGAATACCATACTAATTTGATAGAAAGTCTTGTGAATCAAGCATGACTCCATTCGTCTTTATTGCACTGTTGTGTTTTTGACATAATACTAGTAATGATAAATGAATTTAGTTTTGTTTAGGTGGCGTTGGATAAAGTTTTAGAATTATTATTTGATAATAGTGTTGTATTTTTAAGTTTGTGAGTTTTGGAATTATGATTTAAGTATGAAAAATTTGTTTAGATGAGTTTTAAAAGTTTTGAATTGAATTCTAGAATTTTGATGTGACATATGATATTTGATTAAAAACTGATAATTCATAACTAAATACACAACTCAAAATTTATTCAAAATTCATAAATTTTTTTTTTGGTTTTGACAATATTTTTATTTAAAATATAAAAAAACAGTAAAAAGTCAATTGTCCAAAAAATAAAAATAAAAAGATAGTATCGTTTCGACTTTAATCGGCCTAGGGACGCTGTCGGGAGGACGCATCGATATGCTAAATTTCAAAATTCAAAATTTGCTTGGAATGAGTTTTCAAAATAGGTGTGGAATTAATTTTTAAAAGTTTTATTCAAACAGCACACTCAAATATGAGTGTAGAGTCATGATTAGAACTCCATCCCAAAACAGCTTTTCATGGGGGGTTGTTCCTTCCTTCCTCCCATTACTAAATATTGTTATATCACTGACATTGAACTACCTGCTTTCATTTGAGGCATTAAACTGGCTTTCTTCCTAGCAAAACTTTGCATTGCTAAATATGCTTCATGCGTCCATGCCCACGTGAGGTTTTGGTTTTGTGAATGAAATTGTGGCATGGTTAAGCACATTTGTGGAGATGGAGAGATGGAAGATGGGGATGCCACCAAGCCTACAAGCAAGAAATTGTAGATATGCTAAGAGTGCGCTTTTAGATTAATTACTAAATTATTTTCAAATTTAGTAATAATTAGGGTAAACTACCAATATGTGGTAATAGATTGATTTAATTCCCCATCAAGTCCTATATTGAAAATAAGGTCTAGTAAAAATCGCTAAGTTAAATAATTTTTATGACAATTTTTTGCATATGTTGCTAAAAATTGACAATTGGTGACTTTTTTGGTCATGATTTTTTTTTTTTTTTTTTATAAATTGTCACTAAACTTACATTTAGTGATTATTTTTCTATGACAAATTTTTCAAATTGTCTCTCGAAAGTTAAAAAAATTAGTGAATCTTTTTATGATGATTTTTTTAAATTGTCGCTAAAACTTATAATTAGTGATTTTTTGTGATAATTTTCAAATTGTCACCGAAAATTAACAATTAGTGACGATTTTAATTTTAATAATGTTTGATGAAAATGCCATTATTATCATAAGACCTATTCGATAATAAGTCCAACTACTAGGAATTACACGAAGTCCCCTAATAGTTATCTTCTTATTTATGCCGATGCTTTTCGCTCTTATTATACTTCTATCCTTGTTCTTGTGGTGCTTTTAGTGGCAAGCAATCATTCCTTGCACAACTTTTTGGAGAGCTTCCTGCCAGCTTTAGGAGTAGGTGGTATGATTTTCGCATATCGTGGAGTAAAAAGGAATAGTTGCAGTCAGGTCAGCTTAGGTAATTCTGAGCTCCAGCAGGGCTTTTTCATGGTCTTATACCGCATGTAAGTTTCACCAGTAACTTTAGTTTCTCAGTGTATCAATGTTTTGGGTACAATTTTTTTTTTATTTTTCCCTCGCAGTTGTGCCACTCCTTCCAGTTGTTCATGATTTGGAATTCCTGTTGCAGATCTTCCAATCGAGATCCTGGTGTTAGAAGGCTGCTGATAGTCTGCCAGTCCAAAAGAAAAGACTCACACAGTGTGTTGTCTTCTTTCACTATGACTTCTGCATAATTAAGGAACTTAAGTGACACTCTTAGGAATTTAACTTGGGAAGTTTAAACCTGGTTGGAAGACCTGGGGGTGTACTGGATGTTGGCCATAACTGTATTAGTGCAACCCAGGTTTTAAATATTGGTTTATTTATTTTAATGTATCGACAGCTAATATGTGTACGGGCTATTTTGGACTTACGATACTGTTATTCACTGATATATCAGCTGATATGTCCAATGTCAACTAATATATGACCAAGCATCATAGGAGATACCGATAATCGACAGATTCTGATACTATTATTTAGAACCATGGTGCAAACTCTAATGCAAATAGCTTTGAATATGGCTTTATTTATACTTTTATGACAAATCTGTGTCTTTCTTTTTAGTGACTGCATATTTTCAAATTTAAATTCAAGAGTTGAATGCAGATCTATTAATACTGTCTAGAACATTTCTTATCATATTTTTATGTTCCCATGTTATTCTTTATGTGCATTGGCTTTTGAGAATATGATGTCGCCTTCATAAATGTGCAAGTAACGATTTTATGTCCCCATCTTATTCATGTGTATCAGATTTTTGAGAATATGATGTTGTCTTCATAAATATGCCAAATTTCTTACGGTAATGTCTAGGTGGAGCATTTATTGTTTCCAATCTATGCTCAATATCAACATTAGCTCATCAGATTAGATGCGAAAAATCGGAATATTATTTTGGATCATTCCATAAAAAACTCTCAAGTCTCGTTGTTTGTTCTTTCATTTTTCATTTGGCGATTTTGTTATCCTACTCATTTATTATTTACTTTAAATTTTAAAATTTAGCCAGTAATTATCATCTTTTACACGCTGCTCAGGAAAATTATGCAGATCATTGAAACTATGAAAACATGAAATTTTGTTCTCTTGTTATGATATTCATCTTATTATCAAGACACTATTAACAAATTCCACATGTAGCCCTCCTTGCAGGAAAAGAAGTTATTTGACATGCCTAAGTTGTTGGATATATGTGCTATATATGGTCATGTAAGGAAATGAAGACTTGACCAGATCATTGGTAAACATGCACATTTCTACCTTATTTGTAATTATTGTAAATGATTAGGTATTTTAAGCAATGCTCTTTTTCGGAGTTGAGATTGTTAAATCTATCCTCTTTTTTGTTATCTAAATCCTATTTTGCCATAGGTTGAGTAGGAAAGTTGGAAGCTTTGTAAATTGTAACAATGCTTGACCTTGCTAAATATATATTCTTGGAGTTTGTTTATTTATTTCTTGGCAACCAATGAGATTCTATTAGAAAAGAGAAGTCATAAGAGGGATAATAAATCCTAGGAAGATTTTTTAAAAGGTTACAGAAGAAAACTTTATAGACAATTATGACATTAAGTTTCAAGCTTTTGCCCGCCTTGGAGGTGTTAATCTTGGTCATCATGCCCTTTTTACTGAATGAATTGGCCTTATAATTAGTTAATTGGTGAACCCTAAGTCAAGTCCACTACTTTATGTCACAGGACTAATTTTCAAGATATAAAAATTTTCTCGCGATGGCACTAAGTCCCAACGTTATTGGTCTCGCATAATGTATGCAACTCACACAATACGTATTAAATTCTCACATACAAGATAAGTAACACAAAATTACGAGAGAAAAACCCAATTGATTATTGCAATTCAATAATTACAAAGGAAAGCCAAATGCCAAACTTCAAACGCTTGATGAATTCAGAGTTTGTATGGCCATGCCTATATATATAGGCTACAATCAATATTCAAATTCAAACAAGCTACAAAACATAGGGGGATTACATGCCACCGCATGCAAGTGATACCCCTAAACCGCCAATGGCGCTAACAATACGATTTGAAACAACCATAAATAATCACCGCCACCAAATTGCTCCTTATTTCTCAAGTCACTAGCCAAATAGAGCCCGGAGTGCCATTTGTTGGTCTTCGTCGTTTAACCGGCTTTGCTAATTTAACCAAATTGTGCACCACGCCATATCATGCCATCCGGATTGTGTCAAACCCCCATGTATGCCGTGCAAAGATAGCATTAAGGTCATATTAATGTGCCATGCACGTGCTATGTTGCTCATACTGGCTGGCGGCCGGGTGCCACCACCGAATGACGACGCCCACCCTTGTCATCAGATTGCATACCCCTCATGGCGTCCCGCTTCACTATAGGTGGCATGGTGCCGTCGCGTCAAGCCAACACGGCCCATAAAGAGATGACAAGCGAATATATGCCAATCACAAGATGATGATTCAACTTTATTGATATATTGTTTGTGCAGCCAGATATCTCTTCGTATCCCTTAGAGTTGATAATAGAGCTAATAGATGCTTTTATTACATTCTCTATCTTGTTTGAAACCGTGGTTGTTTTTGAAACAAAGGTTATGCATACTATGTGCTTCCAAGAGTCAAGGCCTCCGCTTTTGTTGGATTTTTATATGAGAAGTTAAAAATGACATTGTTTATTTATTTTATTTTTCGCTGAAAAAGTAGTCTTTTGATAATTTAGAAAATGAATGGAAGGTTGTTTCTTTAAAAATGGGGTGTTCTGAAAACAAAAGAGGGAAATTGAAGCCTCTTCTTAATTCTCTGCGGTATAGGGCTTGGGAGAACTTTATCCTCTGGTTTAAAAATAACCACATACCTCTCTATGAAGTTTTGATTGCATTGCAACACTAACTTGATTAGCATTTGCTTGCCATTCTTTCTCTCGCCTCTAGGCTTATCCCTCCGCCCTCAGCTAACAGCCAATGAAGTGGCTTGCCCTCGCCACCTCTAGCTCACTAAGTGTAGTGTAGATGATTATACCTTTGTTCTTCTCTCTATCTCATTATTTCAAATAAAAACAAAAAGTAGTACTTTGCACTCCAAATAAGTACTAAGAAATTTGATTTTCTTAATTTTTAACCTAATTAATAAATTTTAACGTAATTACTAATTTTAATAACAATTAAACGACAATTTATATATATATATATGAACTTGGTAGCAAGTTCATATATATGTGTTATATTAAGATTGCAATTGTTAGGATTTTAACTTAACCTTCGTGACATAATGAGATAGACTGGAGGACACAAATTAGACCCAGAACCACAAATTAACAAGTAGGCTAAAGTCGCTTCTACCATGTTT